>JASKUP010000008.1:3919643-5226191 GCA_030448955.1 Trichopoda pennipes | reverse complement strand
ATATTATAATATAATATAATATAATATAATATAATATAATATAATATAATATAATATAATATAATATAATATAATATAATATAATATAATATAATATAATATAATATAATATAATATAATATAATATAATATAATATAATATAATATAATATAATATAATATAATATAATATAATATAATATAATATAATATAATATAATATAATATAATATAATATAATATAATATAATATAATATAATATAATATAATATAATATAATATAATATAATATAATATAATATAATATAATATAATATAATATAATATAATATAATATAATATAATATAATATAATATAATATAATATAATATAATATAATATAATATAATATAATATAATATAATATAATATAATATAATATAATATAATATAATATAATATAATATAATATAATATAATATAATATAATATAATATAATATAATATAATATAATATAATATAATATAATATAATATAATATAATATAATATAATATAATATAATATAATATAATATAATATAATATAATATAATATAATATAATATAATATAATATAATATAATATAATATAATATAATATAATATAATATAATATAATATAATATAATATAATATATATAATATAATATAATATAATATAATATAATATAATATAATATAATATAATATAATATAATATAATATAATATAATATAATATAATATAATATAATATAATATAATATAATATAATATAATATAATATAATATAATATAATATAATATAATATAATATAATATAATATAATATAATATAATATAATATAATATAATATAATATAATATAATATAATATAATATAATATAATATAATATAATATAATATAATATAATATAATATAATATAATATAATATAATATAATATAATATAATATAATATAATATAATATAATATAATATAATATAATATAATATAATATAATATAATATAATATAATATAATATAATATAATATAATATAATATAATATAATATAATATAATATAATATAATATAATATAATATAATATAATATAATATAATATAATATAATATAATATAATATATAATATAATATAATATAATATAATATAATATAATATAATATAATATATATAATATAATATAATATAATATAATATAATATAATATAATATAATATAATATAATATAATATAATATAATATAATATAATATAATATAATATAATATAATATAATATAATATAATATAATATAATATAATATAATATAATAATATAATATAATATAATATAATATAATATAATATAATATAATATAATATAATATAATATAATATAATATAATATAATATAATATAATATAATATAATATAATATAATATAATATAATAATATAATATAATATAATATAATATAATATAATATAATATAATATAATATAATATAATATAATATAATATAATATAATATAATATAATATAATATAATATAATATAATATAATATAATATAATATAATATAATATAATATAATATATAATATAATATAATATAATATAATATAATATAATATAATATAATATAATATAATATAATATAATATAATATAATATAATATAATATAATATAATATAATATAATATAATATAATATATATAATATAATATAATATAATATAATATAATATAATATAATATAATATAATATAATATAATATAATATAATATAATATAATATAATATAATATAATATAATATAATATAATATAATATAATATAATATAATATAATATAATATATATAATATAATATAATATAATATAATATAATATAATATAATATAATATAATATAATATAATATAATATAATATAATATAATATAATATAATATAATATAATATATAATATAATATAATATAATATAATATAATATAATATAATATAATATAATATAATATAATATAATATAATATAATATAATATAATATAATATAATATAATATAATATAATATAATATAATATAATATATAATATAATATAATATAATATAATATAATATAATATAATATAATATAATATAATATAATATAATATAATATAATATAATATAATATAATATAATATAATATAATATAATATAATATAATATAATATAATATAATATAATATAATATAATATAATATAATATAATATATATAATATAATATAATATAATATAATATAATATAATATAATATAATATAATATAATATAATATAATATAATATAATATAATATAATATAATATAATATAATATAATATAATATAATATAATATAATATAATATAATATAATATAATATAATATAATATAATATAATATAATATAATATAATATAATATAATATAATATAATATAATATAATATAATATAATATAATATAATATAATATAATATAATATAATATAATATAATATATGAACAACTTGTAATTTGAAGCCTCTTAAATTCAATTTATTTTTTACGAATTTTCTATATAACAAGTTGTTGGAAGCTTTTATAGGACTCTAGTTAGACCAGACTAAACGTTATTGGTAAAAGTGTAGGAAAATGTAATTGTTTTATTTTCCTTGGACAATTTAGGAAATAGAAGCATTTATTTAGTCTATAAACTTTACCAGCTCAGTTGCATCCTAGTTAAGTAAACTATTCCAAGCTTTTTAATAATGATGACAAGAGTCAGCAGCAAAATCCTTTCTCTATTGCGGTGAAGATGTGTTACATAAATATTTCCATAAATTATACAGTCATACTTCATGATATATATATTGAGTCCACATTGAATATAATAATTCATTTCAGCTATTGCAACACATCTTTTTAACGTATAGTTTTAAGCGTATTAAAATCATTTTAAATATATTATTTAGTAGTGAAAGGTTATATTGTTTTCAATTATTTAAAATGAAATTGTGGTCATTGATACACTGTGGTTTTTAAATCGCCACGATTAAATTATTGGACATTCAATTGTCAAACTAATTTTGATTTATTCGAAAAACATTTTGTTGAAAAATTTGTGATGCAAATAAAATAAATACAGCAAATTCATTTTGCATCTACTGTGGTCAGAATATATATAAAAATATATTTGTTTTTCATTTTGTTAAAAAATAATAATCCAAAGAATATTCTGTAAACGATTCGTCGCTACCATATGCTGTCTATACACGTGGAAGTATGTAAATCTGAGTATAGGCCAGCGTGTTTGTTGCATTTTGCTCACTTTCTGCTCTGGTAAAGCTAATACTAAAAAAAAATGCAAATAATCAGTAAGCGCTAGCAAGCAAAAATCATGAATAGTTTGATGCTTAAAAATTGCAAACGAATTATCCAAATTATTTAATTATCCAATTATTTTTAACATCAGTATTCAATTAAATTTTTAAATTCGTCGCAAAATTGTGTTTAACAATGAAGCTAATTTTTGTTTTTACGGTTTTTTTTTATTAAAAACTAATTGGCGCATGAGGAATTAGGGCAGTCCACAACAGGCCCGAAAGACTTCATTGCATTTGAAAAAAGATGCACTATTCGGCCTGGTTTAGATGATGGTGGTGTTATGAATCACTTTTTCATAAAAATTAAACCGGATATCGCATAACAGCCAAAGGAAATCATTACCGCACTATGAACAATGATTTATGGTTTAAAATATTATTCATAAACCATAAATGGACCTGTTAGTTGACGTGCAAGTTCGTACGATTTTACACTTCTCGTTTACTATCTGTAGGTATCAGAAGGAGTGGCGCTTTGTCATGAAATCCATTTCAAATTTAAATTTTAGGTGTTATTTTTTACAATTTATGGTTCTATTGGACTTCAAAAACCAATCTTAATAAAGGTCGAAAATTTGCCATCATCGACTTTGTTATAGTTACAACAGCTATATATCCTCTGAAGCCTACAATAAAAATTAAAATTGGCTAAGCTGGAGGTATATATGGTTTCATTTTAATTTTTATGTGGGTTTAGATTATAACATCTCACATAGATATCATATAAACAGGATAACCAAAAATTACGTTGTAATCATACCGCAGTTCTTTTTGTTGAGTACTGTCGTTTGTTCGCAAATGGCGAGTGCTTTCGAGGCATGTTATATCACGTACTCGTGGTAGTCGAGTTTATTTACAGACATAATATAAATGAATGCAAGTTTTGCGGAACTTTAAAGTCAACATATTGATTTCTAGCTGCCGTAAGGTCAGCTAAGCATATGATAGTGGGATTTTAAAAGCCCCTCAGTATCATAAAATAATGAATGGATTTTTTACTTTTTATTTTTGGAGCGAACTCGAATGAAAGTGCGTTAAAAATAGTCAATATTCGAATGTGTTACAAAAATACTTAATCATTCTTTTTCATTATTTATTCCCTTTATATGGATGCTGGGAACTTGACACTCTACTTTCCTGTATTAATCCACAAACATACATACCTGTATGTTTTCCGTAGTATATAAACAAACAAACAAACAAACAAGCAAACAAACAAATATAAAAAATCACCATTCATATGAAACATAAAACACGTTTTTACTCATTTCTCCTTTTTTGTTGTTGTAAATATCAACAACAAAAACAACAACAACAAAAAACCACCATAACGTTAAACAACTGGATTTACAGATTCATTGTGTTTCCGTTTGCTATTGTAAATCAAAATGAATGAATGACATAAAAACCTATAAAATTGAAAGGCAGAAAAAGAAAAACAACAAAAACAATTAAGCACAACAAATTTAATTAAATTTTTGTATTAAAGTGCTACAACATGCAACATGTTTTCGATCATAAATAAATATTGTGAAGCTCAAAACAAAGAGATTTTCAAATAAAAGCAGAAGAAAGAATCTCTTATTTTTGTTTTATATAAAATTAATTTTTTTTTAAAGTTTAAAATACAAAAATAAAATTTTAAAGAAAGCAATTACACAAAATTATAAATTAAAACGAAGCTATAGTATGACAAGGAGAAACCAAAGTCTTTCAGTTATTACGAAATTATTTTATTTTTGAACTTTAATTGAAACAAACTAGTGTAAAGGGTGGTGTAAGCGTAATGTTATAATATGAATTTTTGTATATGGCTGCCAAATGATGTTGGCCACCATTATTGTAGAATAGAATATTTATTTGACAATGGACTACTTATTAGATTAGATTTGCCATATCGTGATTTTCATCGTCGTGTTCCTCGTTGCCATAAAAAAATTTTTTCGCACACTTTTTTAAACTTCTTTCACTTAAGAGAAAAACTACAAATCTTGCATGTTTGGATAGTAAATTGCTAAAGTAATTTGCCAGCAAGCCTTCATATTGGTGTAAAATGTGTTGAAATATATATGACGTAAGATTTAGATCATTTCACAGATATGAATTTCAAAGTTCATCAATTTGCCTGTATTTTTCTTTCATAATTCAGTCATTTCTAAAGTGATTTGAAAATGTTATTATAGATAGACAGTGTCTACTTAGGCTCGTATGATCGTAAAAATTATGATTTCTGCATATCCATTGGTTTCCATTACAGCTTTAAATTTCAGAAGCGTGCCCCTGTAGGCTAGTAGGTAGTGTACTAGCTTGTCAGTATGGGAGTTGTGGGTTCGATTCCCAACGAAGACCTTGGTTTTTTTTACTACACAAAATAAAAATTGACTGTCGGTGAGGCTGCTCAGCGATGAAGGCCTAGTCACTGGTTCGCTGTGCTGTCTTATACTTTCACCACCTGTTTCATCTCTTCTCTATCCCTTTCCTAAAGAATGAAGCACGATACTTGACTAAATAGGCATTGTTGCCTGAAGTGATACTTCCCTTTAAAAAAAAAGTAATAAAACAAATTTTAAAATTTAAAGGGCATCCTAATAGGTGACGTAACTTGATTAATATTGTTCCAGCTTTTAAATTGTTCTGATCACACATTTGAAAATTCCACAAAATGTGAACTTCTATGTTATATTATGACAAAGCATTACTGCTGAGGCAGCTATTATTAAAACCTAAATGTGAAGCAGCACATAGCTCTAGTAAGCAAATATTTCAAATATAATGTTTTCATTCTTTGTTACTATTTGCTGTTTTATTTGAGTAAGTTGTGTTCTTCATAGGGCACCATGACGTATAACTGATATTAATTAAAACTGGAATTAATTAAAGGAGTCTTGATATATTTTCAAAACTAATTTTTAAGCTTAAAAGCTTTTTTAATCATGTTGTTTTTCGTTGTAATGAAGAAAATACTGAAATGAAATTTTGTTTTTCATAAAAACATTTCATTTCTAAATTTTCCAAAACTTCAAAAACAAATTATATGAATATTAGCTTTTATTTAACATAAGGAATAATAATAAAATATTTAAAAATATTTTACTTGAAATTAAACTAATAATAAATTTAATTTATTTATTTTTCACTTCTAACTGTATCAAAAATGAAACTGGAAAACGTACAGAATGGCCAAATGCAATGCAAGGACAACTTTTGCGAATTTGAAAATAATAAACATAAATTGGGACTAAAATCTGGACAATAATCAGGTTATCGTAATAAATAAGAAACAAAGTCATGCACTAAAATACGTAAAGGGTTTTTTAACAAGAAGTATGTGTTCTGAAATAAAATAATAAACTTATATTAATATGATTTAAATTTTTATTGTATTATGAAGAGAAAAGTTCGGCAATTATGAATGAAAAATAATATCTTCCAAATGTCCATAACGGTCCTATTTCGTTAATCACATCACGAATTTTGAGTCGTAGGGCTGAAATCAATTCGACTGGTTATGTATAGATTCTATCCTTAACATGGCACCACAAAAAATTATCCAGTGGTGTTAAACCACACAATCTGACTGGCTACTTAACTGCTGATTACCGTGAAATTATGCGATCGGGAATTTTGGTTTGCAATAAATTGATCATTTCATTCGCTGTGTGACATGTGGTACCATCCCGTTGAAACCACAAATCAGTGATATTCACATAATATGCCAAATATGAGTTGCTAGCATCCCGCGATAGCATCTCCCCCCGGGGGCACAGAGTGTGATTTGTTTTACATCCGCGCCTGGCTATGCAGCCTTAATCAGATGGTGGACAAACCACTATACATAATTTGGAACGTCATGCTCGTTCTAGATAGCCGAAGGCATAATTCTAAGCAACAACTTGATTCCACGACAGGTTTGCAAACCATCACACCTTGCTAAAGAGTTGGAGACTTTCTAACTCCTGTCCAGAACACATGTCAAGTATGCTCACTGGACTGGATCATTCAATTTGCGTGTCATTATCAGTGAGATGATCCTGGCCACCATAATTTTCATTATTCCCTTATGGGGCCGCAAAACCACAACCACCACGATGCTCCCATATAGGGGCCAACCTCAATGATCAGCCAGAGAACTATTAAATATCTAAAGAGACAAATAATGAACTCTGCGAGCTCACTGATCCCCGTGGAAATAAAGTGGAGTTTCCAGTTGTGTCCCTGTCTGACTTTAGGGGACTGGGCTCCCTTTTTCCCCCAGTTACACAGGTCTAGATAGTCGAGTATTCTATAAAGACCGATAAATGTCTTGTTTTGACGGAATACCACCGTCATGAAATGTGTCAACGGGGGTAAAAAGGAACACAGTCCCCTTCAAGGTTAACAGCAGCCAACTGGACAATTCCACTATATTTCCACGGGAATCAGTAAAGCCCCAGAATTTAGCTACTTGTCTTTTTAGCCTTTTAGCTGTTCTCTGACAGGTTATTGAGGTTGGCCCTTCGGGAGTACCGTGGTAGTTGTGGTTTCGAGGCCCTCATTTCAGTTATGTGGGTCGGATCATTCACAATGAACACAATGGTTCAATGAATGGTTCAGCTCCAGTGAGCATGATTGCGGTTGTAATCATAAATTTTATTAAGCTTCAATCGTTCTGGGCCAGGAGTTGGATAGCCTCCAACTCTTCAGCAAGGAGTGAAGGCTGCGGCCTGCTTCGGGCTTTTGAAGTTGCAACTAGGAGTGACTGTAGGAAATACGTATCTAAAGGATTTATAGGGCGAGAATGACACTACTTTTCAACCACAGTGGTATGATCCATCGTCTGGTTATGGCTTACACAGCCAGGTACAGACGTAAATCTGATCACGCATCTCGCGATAGCGTGATCCATTCACCGTTACCAGATTTCTAGCTTGATGTTTGAAAAAAAAAAACGGCCCAATCACATCCCTAGACCTAGGCTTTCCAATAATCGCTCTAGGATTTTCAGAAGCCTAACTGCGTCAAATTTGCTTACCCTGAAGTGAAAATGAGCATCGTCTGAAAAAATTTATTTCTTAGAAAAATCAGCTTAAAGCTCCTAAATAAAGAGAGCGAATCTACGGCGATGTGATTGGTCGGTCGGCTTCAACTCCTGCACCAGTTAAACCTTTTGAGGCTTCAAAGTCAAATCCTTACACAAAATTCGTCATGTAGTGGTTTTGCCCCCCCCCCCCCCGGGGGGCATATTTATGGTCTTTATAGTACGTAACAGCTATCTAGATCTGTGCAACTGGGGGTATAAAGGGAGCCCAGTCCCCTGAAGACAGGCAGGGAGTCAACTGGAAACTCCACTTTATTTATCAGTGAACCCGCAGAGTTCATTATTTGTCTCTTTAGACATTTAGTAGTTCTCTGACTGATCATTGAGGTTGGCCGCTATATGGGAGAATTGTGGTGGTTGTGGTTTCGCGGCCCCATAACAGTATAATGGTTATTATGGTGGCCAGGATCATCTCGCTGATAATGACACGCAAAGTGAATGATCCATTAAATAAATCCAAATATGGCGAATTTTACAAAATGTAACGTTAACAGAATCACCATTTTTGTAGTGGATTTTGATGCGAAATTGAAATCATTGTAACAATTGGCAATGCTAAATTTCAAAACTATCATGTTGTTGGCGTTGCCACAATTGAAAAACAAACTTCTTGTTCTGCAGGGCGTATGATTTTTATTAATTTTAAGGAAAAATAAAATTTTTGTTTTTATAACTTTGGCATTTTAATAAAATGAACGCCAAACAAATTAACTTGATTATTAGTACTGGATGTTAATCTTTCCATTTCCACATAAATAAAACTATTTTCATTTATTAAAAGTTAAAAAAAAACAGTTTTTTATAAACTGAATCATTTTCATAAAAAAAGGCCTTTAAAAAGTCAAGACGAGATTTTTACATTTAATTATGTTTAACATATTTTCTGCTCAAGCAAAGACCATTAAATTTGTAAGTTCAAAGTTGTAATTATTTTAGCTGAAAAAATTACATCTTTAGACATGATGTGTGTGTGACCCAGTTTGCTGACTGGCAATCCACACTATATTTAATTATGTAATGTTTTATATTCTAACTGAATATGTTTTTTTTTTGTTTTTTTTTTGTTTTATCGGTGTTAAAATAAAAAAGTTCAACTTAATATTGTTGTTAATGTAGTTAAGTCTGTGACCAAGTGTGACATGTGTTTGTTCAGCTTTTTTCTTTTTTTTATTATTGTTCGCTACAATTTCTATACTGCAGTTTGCATTTAATTTAATGTGTCTGTTACACTGACATTGTGATATGTGTTAAAATTAAAAAAATAAATAAATAAAAAGCGTTACAAGTGACACTAAATTTTGGACAGTGTATCTAATAGACTTTACAGCCATGCAAAACATGAATTTAATTTTTTACCGCTAAACAATAAAACTGCACTTATTTTTTTTTTAAATAATAAAATAAAATTTCTCTCTTTTGGGATTTTGTCAACTAATTTAAATAAATTCTTTTGGTTTAATTGGAGTTATTTAGCATCGGGGTTTCTTAGATTTGGGTTTTTTTAAAAAGTTTTTATTTTAATAGCCTCTAAGACACATTATTTGCTGTGTTACTTTCAATTTGTTAGTATGAATTATTATTATTAACATCGTTAATTAGAATGAAGAAAACAAATTTATTTTTATAAAAACGTAGAGTCTACTTTCTGAAATAATTGTAAATTTTTAATGACTTTAACCAGCACTTCTTGTAAATAATTATTTTTTGCGTAATTAATTTCAAACTATTTTATAATTAATAAATTGCAGAAACGAGTATCAAAAATGCATATTAGAATCTTTTGTAAAATAACAATAAATTTGGAACTTTTAAACTGCTGGTTGGGTTTGTCTCAAATTTGCTTAATCTTTTGCTTCAGTATAAACTAAGGTTAAGTTGGCCATCCCGGATAAAGAGGAGAATAGTTTGTTTATTTGTATATTTATTTGTTAATTTTCTATACAACAAGACGAAATCGTATTTTTATAGCACAGGGACGCATGGCCACTGCCCTCAAAATTAACATAAAGTTAATTAAATTATAAGTAAAATTATAAGTAAAACAAAATATTTTAAAATAAAGTTAAATAAATTTTTTTTAGAAGAGAAGTAGCACTTCAGGCAACAATGCCTATTTAGTCAAGTACCGTGCTACATTCTTTAGGAAAGGCATAGAGAAGAGATGAAACAGGTGGTGCAAGTAGAAGGATAGTCGGAAATTAACTGCCGTATAAGACAGTACAGCGACCAGTGACTATGCCTTCATCGCTGAGCAGCCCCACTAAGAGTCAATTTTATTTTTGTAGCGAAAAAAACCAAGGTCTTCGTTGGGAAACGAACCCACAACCATGACCACGTTGACAGATGTCGACTCTTTCATCAAAGTTTTTAATGACTTTTTTGCATAATGGCGGTCCTATTTCTTTTATCATATCAAGGATTTTGAGTGTTAAGGCTTGTATCGAAATGGTTGGCTCCGTATAGACTCTGTTCTCAATATAGCCCCACGATAAATAATGCAGTTGTGATAAATCACTCGATCTAGTCACTTAACTGCTGATTGTCGAGATATTATGCGGTAGGGAAATTTGGTTTGCATTAAATTGATGGTTTCATGTGGCACCGTTCAGTTGAAACCACATGTCAGTTATATCCACTGTAATCCATTCATCCATAATCATCTTCGAGAATAAACGGCCCAATCATGCCTCCAGATCACATAGCGACTATGCAGTTACACGTTGAGCATGCAAAGGTTTCTCAACAATCGCTTTAGGATTTTTAGAAGTTCAAATGCGGTAATTTTGCCTGTTGACATACTCTGACAAGTGAAAATGGGCTTTGTGTGAAAACAATGTTTTTTTTTAGAAAAGCCAGCCGGTTTTTCCTGAATGAATTGAGCAAATCTATGGCGATGTGAATGGTCGGTCGACTTCACTTCCCATAACTGTTGAACCTTGTAAGGCTTCAAAGGCAAATTAAAGTTTGCATTAACCAAATTGTTGAGAACGTTGAGGGCTTGACAAATTGGATCTGCTTCGACACTGTGACTCACGGCTGCAATGCTTTCAGTTGAGCGCTCCGTTCAGACATGCGTTAGTGTTCGCATATTTTGTATCTAACCTGTCGACTCAAATCTAAGGACTAAATTCTAAATAGCGGTCTCAGAAGGATGATTATGTTGTCCGAAACTATCACGAAATTTACGAAATGTATCTTTAACAAAACTATAATTTTCATAGTGGATTTTAGTTATTTTAATGCGATTTTCGCACGAAATTGAATTAATTGTAACAATTTTCAATGCATCTACTACGAATACGTCAAAAAACTAAATGTCAAAATTGTCGTGTTGTTGGTGTTGCCACAATAGAAAAAGAAACTTCTTGTTAAATAATATTTTGGTTTCTAAAGTATTTTATCAATAAGTATTTATATGTTTGGGTATATATATTTTGTGTAAACAAAACCAAACTACGGATCTTTATAAGACACTCGAAGATAACACCATAAAGCTTATTAGAAATATATGAAATGTGGTCAAATCTACGCAAACCATAGACATATTTAATAATATTTTTATATAGAACGTTCAGTTTTCTTTTACTAACGGTGTCACGGTTTCCAAATAATTCACATCAAATCGATACATTAAAGATTTGTTTGCGAGCAAGATTCTTATCCATAATTGAGTTAAATATAGCGTCCATGTCAACCAGTTGTTAAAAATTATGCGGAGATTTTTGGCCTTATGAACAATTTAGAGATTCTTGTCATTCAAAACAATGTGCTCTGAAATAGTCATTGCTAGACTTTTTCTGCCTATGAGGCAGATTTATAAGGGTTCCAGCAAGGGTTCCGTTTGCATAAGCCCATTGCAACTTTCCTGAATTCATTATGTAAATGCAGTATTTTCAGCTGCGGTATCTGGTATAAGTTTCACAGGGCCTAGAAAAGGCCCCTGTGGCACGCCTCTGATAAGTGACAACTTGTCCGAGCATACTTTATTTACAAAAATAATATTTATAATATAAAAATAATTCGGGTTTTCCTTCCTGACGATTTCCACGGTTTTGCATTCGTTGGAAAGGTCTCGGGCTCCGTGAGTTTTATAGCAAAGAAAATTCAGGAAAAATTTCAAGAGAAAAGCAGGAAAACAGGGAAAATCCTTTTTCACATACAGCGCCATCTCTGATACATAGCATGTACTATAACGGCACCAGTACGTGGTGTGTGAGTATCCCTCACGAAAATAAGTACGTTTCATTTTAAGTAGAGGTCGCCGTGCGCTAGGTCGCATGTATACTGTTCATCCAAAAATGATGAATGTTTTTATTTGCGGCTGCTGTTGGTAAATGTACGTGGACCAAAATCATTTGCGCATTTGAAAACTGTGAATGGCGACCAATGCCAAACATATCGAGAAGCATGGGGATTCTCATTGGGATTTAGCACTTGTGGGTTTAGTTGTTTTATCAAATGCGTACCAAATATGAACGCTGTTCGCAATCATCATCACCACATGTTTCCCTTCACAACTAATTCAGTTATGGAGCAAATACAAAGACGACATATGAAGATATCTTGCATCGCTTGCGCATTCGAACGAATAATCCCGACATGCAAATAACCGATGAAATATACAATAAAAGGTTGATACTGATTGAGGATCAATGCCTGACTATTGCAAACAAGCTACTGACTAAAGTAGGAATGATCGATGCACCATGCACTCAACCAAGAATTAAATCGAAAGAATTCGTTTGAAATAATGTGCCGTTGCTGAATGAACAGCAAAAACAAATATACGAAACGTTTATGAAAGCGGTGGACAATAATACTGTTGGTCTATTCTTCTTGGACGCACCTGGAGGAACAAGGAAAACACTTGTCATTTTAATGATTTTGGTCACTATTCGATCAAAATGTTACATAGTTTTGGCGTTAGCATCATCTGGAATTGCGGCGACTCTTCTAGATGGCGGTCGTACTGCACATTTTGCGCTTAAGTTGCCACTCAATTTAAACACAATTGATACTCCAACATGCAATATTTTCCGATCCATTACAATGGGAAAATTGTTGATGCAATGCAAGCTGATTGTTTGGAATGCACAATGAAACATAAGAAATCATTTGAAGCACTTAACTTAACTGAAGGATTTTCGGCGAAATAGCAACTCCTTTGGCGGCTTGATGATATTGTTGGTAGGCGATTTCAGGCAGACGTTTTGCCAGTAATTTCCCATGCAACGCCTGCAGAGAGTTCAACTTCAGCTGCTTGTTTAGCTTGATGTGGTCGAATTAAAAAGGTTTTAAAATATATATATAGCATGCGACAAATTTGTTTCTATACATATAGCAAGGAATCCAATAAAATGTAGCCTTTTGGTAAGATCAGACAACACATTGCGCTATAAGACTGTAAACACTTTTTCAAATTTTTTATGAAAATTTCATAGAAAACCCGATAAACTCATTATGTGTGAAACATTTTCAACAAATCAAACTTCCCTGTAATATAAACATTTGCCACATTCAAACTGATAAAATGCATTTTTCTGTTAGAAAATATTTACTAATTTATAAAAAATCTATAGTTTTGATACAGTGAATATGCAAACGAAATAAGAAAATTTGTTTAACTTTAAGTCTAAAATTTCGCTTTGAAGTCACGTTAGTTGCATAGGTAGAGGTTTTCTTTCAGGTTTGGTGGTTAGTTATCTAACCACTTATTGTTGCCTGTTTAAAACATGCTTTCCCGGTACCTATTGCCAAATTATTAAATAATTACATCTTTTAAGACATCCTGATTATTTGTTGCGAGATTTTGTTATTAGGATTCACTGGTTGTATTTTTATCTTTATTTTAAGTCGGTGGATCCTCTTGCATTTTTAACAGGTCGGTTGTAATTGAAATAAAAAAGCATAGAGTGTTAATTATTAAACGAAATCAGTGGTAATTTGTTATTTATTACATCTTTTTTGTTTTGTGATAACATATATTTGTCAAAAGAGCATAATAAACAAAAGCAGACGTACGTAATATGGTGGTTAGATTACTAACCACTGTGACTATAGTACATTCTAAATAATTTGTTTTCCCACATAATTTTGTGTTATATATATATATGCCGCGCATACTCAATGAACAAGATATCGAAGATATTTTGTTTGAAGATATACCTTCTGATGATGAAAGTGTGTGTAGTTTCGCATCAGACGAAGAAAGAAATGACGAAGAAAACCGATCTAATGGTACTCGGTGATATAGCTTCAGGACTGCAGCCAGAACTTGACGATTATTTTGAGTCAGATGATGACATACCTTTATCAAATTTCTGTACTACTTCTAGTCAGTTGCCTACTACGAGCTCCGCAGTTAGGCAGCCAAAGTGAAAAAAATTTCAAAATGAATGAGCCGTGTGAATATACAGGAGGCAGAGGTGTTGCAGATGATATAGTTGAGATGGAGAATATAACACCAACAAAATTATTCCGCTTATTTTGGACAGCAAACTTAGTTGAAACAATCTGTTTTCAAAAAAATCTATATGCCACGCATAAAGGAGCACATTTTACACCCACTACAATTTTTCCAAAGAAGCGTTCACCACGACATCTTAGCACCAGTTCAGGCGAAAAATCCCAATCAGGCATTAAGCGCTCAATTTCGGAACCCTCTTCTCCACTTCCGGTACAAATAAAGAAACACAAACCATCAGTACCAAGAGAATTGCGTCTAGAAAGCAGTATGCATCAGCCAGAGCGATCTACATCACGAAGATGTGCAAAATGGAGCACTAAAAAGAATCCAGTGCGTACTATATGGCAACGCTAAACCTGCAAAGTTCCTCTTTGCATACGCACAAATAACACATGTTTCTTCGATTTCCATCAGAATACTACACTTTACTTAAATTTTTTTTTGCGAACCGTCACAATGGTTACTTAACTAACCACCCTATTCCACAAAAGCTTAAAGGGCAAATTATTTTTTTTTTTTTTTTTTGGTAATACATAAACCCTAATCAAACCAAAAATGCACTAGTTTTGTTAATAAAATAATATATGTAACACTGTGGTTGAAAGAGTTAAACAAAAGATAAGAGTTCAAGTCCCAGCAGAGCCTTTTTAATAAAAATAAATTTGATTGGTCAAATTTCATATGGAAAAACTGTCTTCGTTAAAGTAATAATGGGGATGTAGGTACGGAAAGAAATAAATGGGATGTAGGTGTAGGAAGTTGTAGAAATTAGGTGCTATTTTATTTATTATATCCATATGTTTTATTTTCCGATTTCTCATCTTGTTTTAGTCACAAGCTTATTAAAATATTGTCAATATATGGCCATATTTTAAAAATGTTATATATCTCTTGAAATCATACTTTCGAGATCATAAGGTTTTCAATTTTACTTGCAGTGGAGTCACAGAATGAAGGATGGCTTTAGAGGGCTATCTCTTTCGAAGTTGAGCTAAATCTAAATAGTGTTTAGTTAAAAAAGGTAGCATTATATTTTTTATTGCAATCAAGTTAAAACATAAACATTATCTGCTTTCAAATAATTTCGAGTGAAATTTAAATAAAATGCAACTTAATAAAAAAATCACATAAAAAAATGTCTTCTCACATTAATTTAATTTTTTTATGATTGAGTTGTTACAAAATAAAATTTTTATGTTTATTTTTACAATAAATACAACATAAATTCAGGTTGACCTCTAACATCAATTGTTAAAATTATTCTTCTCTCAACATAAATGTGAGAAACTGATTTTAAGGTTTACTCCTGAAACAGAGGCGAAGAAAGAATCACAGTCATAGGCTTTTGCGGTGTGTAAATAAATTGTAGGAATATTTAAAAAAAACAAAAAAAAATGTCTTCAATTTATATAATTTCACAAAATTTATGTATTGTATAGTAAAATGCATTTATATAAATATAAAATAATAAATAACAATTGTTATGTAGAGAGAGAGATAACAACAATAATGCTAAATTTTTTTAAAGCTGCCATTAGCTTATGTTATTACTGAGCTATTTTTGTTATCGAACAGTAAGCAAAGTAAAACCAAAAAATAAAGAGGGTGCACAATGAAGTATATGTTTGTCATTTACATGAATGACTGACTATCTGTCTGCCTGCCAGTGTATTTATTAAATAAATTACTTCATTATTCACTTAACAACATTAAACAATTTCAAAGTGTATTTAAATAATTTATAAATGAAATAATGAACGCAATTTTAACAAGAAATGAGAAGTGTAAAAACTTAATATCAAGATAAAACTAAAAAAAATATGCTCATTTTATGTCGTTAAAAGTCATTTCAGAATTGGGGGAATTAAATAAATTTGCTTAGTTGATAAATGTCATGTTTGAAAAAAGAAAAACAAATTTATATTTAACGATAACAGCAGTAAAATTTATTTAAAAACAAAAATTAATCTATTTTTGTTAGATGCCTTTAAATATAAATATTTAATTATATTCTCCCTAAATATTTATTATTAAAAAAATTTAAATATATTTCTATGAGGTTATTTCACTACTGCTTTTATAGCTTATTAGTGGATTTTACCCAAATTTTGTATATAAAACAGAAGAGCGTTATATTTCAAGAAAAATTGATTAAATGAGAATTATATTCAACTAACACAAGAAAAAAAACAACAAAAGTTGGGATCAGGAAAATAAATCCTGACTATAAGGTAAACTAACATTATTAGCAATAATTTAGCAAGTGAAAACTTTCTTGATGGAGGTTGGGTTTTGTTAAAAGCCATTTTCCCTTTTTTTTATTTAGTTTCTGAATTGGCTTCTCAAAAAAAATGTGTCCGCGTCTTAATTTCTCTTTCTGTAGACTATCAATACATTATCATATCATGTCGTTTTTAAAATTGTATTACTCTTAAAAAAAAGAGTCAGACAAAAAAAGAGTCGAAAGCAAAAACGCCCAAACTAAAGTGAATGTGATTAAACAAAATCAAACTCGTTTTAAAGTTTTAAGCGAAACTAAGATTTTAAAATTTAAATCTCCTTATAAGTTGCATAGTGCGCATAAGCATACTACAGAAATAGTAACAGAATTATGATTATTGTCAGATGTGTTTTTTTTTGTTACATTTTAATAAAAGAATTTAAACCCACTGAAATTTATTTTATAGCTGTCGTTTATTTCAAATAAATTATTGATAGGAAAATTTTTTATTAATTATTTTACCAGCTTTTTCCTGTTGTATATTATGCTTGCAAAGTTATAAAACTCTTATATGGTCAGATTTTTAAAAGGGACCAGAATTTGGAATTATATGTGGTCTAAGTGATCTAATGTTTACTTTTACATACGAATAATTATTATCGTTTCACGCATTCCGTTTCAAAATGCTCAAATGTGGCTTATGAGTCAGATGCTACAAAATTTTCTTATTGTAGAAAATAAAAAACTCATTAGTTCTAAAAATATTTGTATTTTTAGCTACTTTTTTATCCTTTATTGAATCTACTATATTCTATTTTTCGCATAACAAAAACACATTTCTTTTAAGAATGTGATTAATATAAAAGCTGCTTTTAAAAAAATTTCCAAATAGTCAAAGCACAGAGAAACTCGAAATTTTGGGTTATAAAATTTTTTATGTGGGAATTAAGCCTTTTTTAACAGTTTATGCTTTTTAATTATTAAGTGTTGTTATTTCATCCATAAAAATTATTTTGTTGATAACAAGTTTTTACTTAAAATATTTTAATTGTTTATAATTTTTAAGCTGTACAAACAATTAGGTAAAAATAAAAGATAAAATCTTTTAATTAATAACACTTATACATACTGTTTGCTTTTAATTTAGATATAGTTGTATTATAATTGATATCAGCTATTTTAATTTAGCTAATTATGTTAAATATAAGTTTTTATTCATTTGATGTTGCACACATTGGTGTAGCCAAAAAATCTTTCTTAATGGGTTTCAATACAGAGAAACGATTTTCGTTCTAGTACCATTCGAATTTTTTTATTTGTAGGCATTATTTGGAGTTCGGTTGTAGTAATAATAATAATAACTGAATAAATTTGGTGGTCGCAACTTTCGAATCGATATAAAATAAACGGGTTTTCAACAAGAAATTTGTTTATCAATTGTGGCAACACCAACAACAATAATTTTAACATTTATTTTTTTGAGAATTCGTAGTAGATCTATTGGCAATTCTTATAATGAATTCAATTTCACACGAAAATCACATTAAACTAATTGAAATCCACTATGAAAATTATGGTTCAGTTAAAGTTACATTTCGTAAAATTCGTAATATTTTCGGCCAAAATAATCGTCCTTATGCGACCGCTATTACGAATTTGTTCGTTATATTTGTGTCGAGAGGCTCGATACAAAATGTGCTCGATCGGCTGTTCAACTGAAAACATCACAGCCGTGAGCCACAGTATTGAAGTAGAAGATCCAAATTATTCAATTCACCGACGTTCTCAAAAACTTAGGCTATCCAAAACCACCACATGGCGAATTTTGCGTAAGGATTTAACTTTGAAGACTAGCAAGGTCCAACTGACGCAGGAAATTAAGCTGGCCGACTATTCACATCGCCGCAGATTTGCTAAATTCACAAAGGAACTACCGTCTAGTTTTTATGAAAAAAACAAGCCCATCTTATGGTATGATTGGACAGTTTTTTTTTTGCGAATTTGAGGCTAGAAATGCGGTAACGGTCAATGGATCATGCTATCGCGAGATGCTAACAATTTTATTTTAACCTACCATTGACGACGTGGATATTACTGATATGTGGTTTCAACAAGGACGATGCCATATGTCATACAGCCAATGAAACGATCAATTTACTGCAAACCAAATTTCCCGATCATATAATTTCACGACAATCAGCGCTTATGTGGCCAGCCAGATCAGGTGATTTAAAAATCAAATTCCGTGATGTGATTAACGATATAAGACCACCATTTCACCAAAAAGTGATTAAAACCTTTAATGGAAGAATTGGCATTTGTAGGTGTGGTCGTGGTGGATATTTTCAAGCTATCGTGCATAGTTGCCGAAATTTTCTCTTTGTAATACAATAAAAATTTGAATCATCTTAATCAATATTTTTTCTTTTATTTTATTTTAGAAAACAAACTTCTGGTTAAAAACCCTTTATTTTTGTGAAATAAATAAAGCAACTTAAAGATTTCATATTTATTTTTATTTGGGTACGGTTTTACGACGACCCTCGTCAAATTTGGTTTGTGAACAACCCAGTTTCGGCTGTTTGCCATCTTTATACAAAGAGAACACTGAAGATGGCACTTTGTATAAAGAGAACACTGAAGATGGCAAATAGCCGAAACCAATTTGTTCACAAACCAAATTTGACGAGGGTCGACGTAAAACCGTACCCAAATAAAAATAAATTAAACCCTGACGGAAAATATGCGCACATAATATTTCATATTTAAAATTAGTTGTAATAAAAAATAAATTACAGAAGTTGGAAAATGCGTAGAACATTCAATTCATCTATCGTATCACGCTTTCCTATTTTCTCACGATTTTTTGGTTTTCATAAAATGTCTCTCATTTATCTGAAACTTCTTTAACTTATGATATAACAATGACAACTGAAAGTACCATCTATCATAAATCTGAAGAAGATACCCAAATATTGTATAGAATTATAACTTAAATTACTGGCGTCAACAAATTGAATGCGAATGTTTTTAGTCTTTGCAGTTTAAAGCATACATGTGTTACTGGCAATTGTACTAGATTCACTAACGAAAGTAAAAATGTTATACGTCGATTAGCAGCAAATGAGGGATCCACAAATTTTGCGGTTTACTTTTGCTTTTGACTCGCAATTGTTCAGTGCTTATGAGTTCTCTTACTAGAAAATTAACTAATAACAGCTGAAAAATAGAACATAAAATTTTATTGTCTAATTCAATGCTGGTTGTGTGAACACAAAATATCTTTTCGAATGCAAGGAAAATTTATAGGAAACTTACAAAAAGCCCTCGTATCTTTTGTTACTGACTTTTCTTTAAAACTGCTTACTTTTTTGTTTTTTTTTTCAATTTTAGCAATTATAAATAATTATCTTAATAATAAATTATTTAGACAATATTTAAGAACTTTTACTTTAAATTTTATATTTTTTTAAACAAAGAACTGTATGAAATAATTTAAAAAATAATTTTTTTTAAATTTCTTTTGAATAAATCGCTATTGGCATAATTTAGCTTGATAATGGTTTATTTTTTTTTCTAATAATTTTTATCACAAAAACTTTTTTTGCTTTAATTTTTATTTTTGCTTTGGCTAGCATGTGACCCATTTCTTCTAGTATTTTTTGTATATTTTTTTGTAACAAAAACAACAAAAATTGCATACATTTCTTATCACCACTTTTTTTATGCATTAAATTAATTTGCTTCTGGGTTTAATTAAAACCGCAAAGTATTTCTTTTTTAGTTTCAAGTTTACTCCAAGAAATGCGTGCTTTGTCACTGCAAGGTCATTTATTATATAAATTCTTGATGTTGGAATTTATATTTCTTACGTTCTTGAATTATTTAGCGTAGTTTTGATAAAAATTTAGTTGCATAGTAGCCTTGACATGTTAAATTACGATTTAGTTAATTAAACTAGAGAAACGGCAACAAATTATTAAAATTTGTTTTTTAGAAAATATAAAATTTTAATAAATTTAAAGGATTTTTAAATCTATGATTACCAAAGCAACACTTTAATAGTACAAAATTTAATTAAAATGTACAAGTTTTGAAGCGAGTTTAATTTTTGTTTTAATAATTTTAATTGAGCATGATATATGAGTTGAAAAAAAATTGGCTGATGTACGCGCTATTTTTACAGCTACGATCGTTACCACCTGTATATATAAGATATAAAAATAAAACCTGGACCACCTTGCGCATTGCATAAATATGGAAAGCTGGCACCCTTCACTCATGCCAGTGGTATCAAGCCACACTATCGAAGCTTATGTTTTAAATAGTGAAGAATGTCTTGTCTAAAGGGTACGAGAAGTAACATAGTTTTGTTAAAGCTTGTCCACATTAATGTTATCCATTGTGGATGGATAGAATTTTGTTTTCATTTTAGTCAAACTTTGTTAAAACAAAGTTAATAAATTGAAGCTTTTAATTTTATAAAACCAGGATATATGAGATATTACACTTTTAAGAATTAAATAATAACTTTATTATTAAAAGCTCGTTTCACTTATTAATTATTTCAGTTAAAATATTTATCAAAGTTAAGTTAACAATTTTTGTTAATAAAGAAAAGCTGTTACTATTTCTGTAATATGTCTTAAGTTTCTCCCTCGAAAATCCAAGTTTCGTTTAAACTTATTTAGTCGAAATCACTTTATTTTATGCGTTTTACTTTCGAATAATCAAACCTTACCGAAAGCATATCTATTACAAAACCCTGCTTTGTTTAATTTTTGTTTTGAAAAAAAAAACAATTTTAAAAACGATTTGAAAATAAGACGCGTAGAAAGTTCTTCGAGGGGCCAATTCAGTAACTAAACCAAAAAGCGACTTGAAAAAAACAAACTCAATCACGAAAGTTCTCACGTACCTGTGCAATTTTGATAACCAAAAATAACCAATTTAACTTCTGAATTATTGCAAAAAATACTACGGACGTTTCATTTTGAGGATAAGGTCATAGCTGTGACGTTCCTAGAAAAAGTGATAAGCTTAAGAAACAATTTGTTTTCATAATTATGCTACCTTTATTCTTTTTAATAAACGCTTTCTTATATTGAGTTATTTTATGCACTTTACAGTTTGAAATTAAATTAAACGGTTTATTTTCTTTCGTTACACACAAAACAAACACGATGGTAACTTTACCACTGTAACCCCTTAAAAGATGCTTTATTATTTTGTTGTTTTTTGTTAATCGTGTCTCAACTTGAATGCATTCATTTGTCCAGCTAGTGGTGTTTATATAGCTGCTTTAAGCGACTCTCGCATGTACAAAAATATTTTACTTTAACTTAGCCCCCTAGGTGCCCCAGTAGGCTAGTAGGTAGTGTACTAGCTTGTCAGTGGCTTCGATTCACAACGAAGACCTTGGTTTTTTTTCACAACAAAAATTAAAATTGACTGTCGGTGGGGCTGCTCAACGATGAAGGCATAGTCACTGGTCGCTGTGGTGTCTTATATACGGCAGTTAATTTCCGACTATCCTTCTACTTTCATCTCCTGTTTTATCTTTTCTCTATCCCTTTCCTAAAGAACGTAGCACTAAATGACTAAATAGGAATTGTTGCCTGAAGTGCTACTTCTCTTTATAAAAAAAAAAAATATTGTTGCTGTTATTATTATTCAGTGGCGCCTACTTGGCTGCTTTTTTTTTGGTTTCTGCTGTTCGTAAAATACACAATAGGTCATTTCGTTTCTTTTACTGAAAGTAAAATTTTAAAAAATCATCTTCGTAGCAAAATAAGTTTTTAATCATATTTCTAGTATTCGGCTAAATGGACGATAAAACGAAACTACGGACGGGTAGAGTAATGGATGCATTGTTTTGTAAAGACAGAGACAGTGCCACTGATTTCCATACAACATGAGATATAGTTTTACAACAGCAGTATACAGTTTAAGTTTAGGATGATTTTCTAGCAACAAGCAAGTGTAGTTTAACGGTTTTTATTTTTATTTGGTTTCTGCGATTCAGTTATCAATTATTTTAGTTAAAATATTTATTAAAGTTAAGCCAACAGAGAAAGTTAGCTGTTTTTTATATTTATTTATGTTGGTATGTCAGGGTTGAATTTTTTATCAAAATAATAAAGAAATTAAGTGACTATTGTAGCAAATTAAAAGCAATCTTAAAGTGTTTACAAAGTGACCTTGGCAGAAAAAAGCACTTGCACGAAGTTAGTACTTTTAGAGTTGGAGTGCTGATAAAAAGTTAAATATTTTATGCGAATTAAAATGTAAAATAAAACTAAAAAAATTCAGGTCACATGTTTGCTGAAGATACCAGTGTAAATAAAAATAAGTAAAATTTTATTCGAAGTAAATATTTTAGAATAAAACACAGCGGTGTTTTATGAGTAAAGGTCATGGCTCAGAATCATTTATCAAGATGTTGTAAATATGTTGTAATTTAATTTTTTTACTGTAATTTTATTTTTTTTTATAATTTAATTTAAATATAATTTACTTTTTAAATAAATAAAATTTATATAAACGCTATTTTTTGAATTTCAAATTTATACGAATTTTACACCTATCACCTATTTCCATAATTTATATTCGCCAACAATAGAACTGAAAATCTAAAAAACCTGTTGTCAACAAATTTAAAAGTTACATTAAAAAATTGTTTTTCCTCCAACCAGGACTCGGGATATGACACCTATTCTTGTAATGCATTGTGCCAGAACTAGGAAATTAGGTTATGGTGAGGAGGAAAGAGGGAATAATGTTTGCCAATATTCGATTTGAAGGCGACAGAAAAGACCTTTGGAGGGAATTTATTCCACATACGGACTGTTCTGCTAAAAAACGCAAATTTTTCCTGTAATGTGTAGTGCGATTAACCGGCCGATCAATTATAAATGGATGGACCCTCAACGAAACGTCTATCAAATACAAAAACGTGTGATTAACGGGAATGAGTCCCGTAAGTTTATTAGGTTATCGTTACCATTGTAATAACGATGAAACAGTAAAATACAACCTAATTTGTTCCGAATACGAATGACAAATGGTGCTGTCATCTGCGCAAAAGTATATAGGGTTACAACTTTGACAAAGAATGTCATTTAGAAAGATAAGAAATAGGGGAGGAGAAAGAACGGAGCCGTACGGTACTCCTGGATTAATCTTGAAGTCGTTAGATGAAATCCCATCCATAGCAACTCGTATAGTGCGATTCATGAAAAACTCAATAAAAATTTAGAGAAATTATTACACCGACACCAAAGGCAACAAGTTTTGACATTTTAGAAAAATTAAATAAAAATTTCCATAATTTGTGTTACAAAACATTATTTTGAATAGAGCAGCTTAAGGCGTGAAATTGATCTATTGTGAGAGAAAAACTAAACCTCTTTTGCAAATTTTTTTGTTTTTATTAAAAAAGAATTGCATAAAAATTAATGTAATTGGCCTCTATTTTCGCGAAACTACGAAAAAGTGGTGTGTGTATGTGAATAGAATATAAAAAGGCAATTAGAGAACACTAGCGAGCAACCACAGTGATTGCATTAGTACAAATGTATGTATGCTGTAAAACAGAAGAAAGTAATGTTAATGAGTTCAATCCCGCCAGCGATACGCGCATAAAGAAAAATAGTTGTTGTAGGAAGTATTTTTAAAAGGTTTTTATAATAGAAAACATCCACACAAACCTATTGGAGCCTTAATAAGAAGTAATTATAATAATAAGTGTCGATTATTCTATGTAACAGCAAAAGTTGGGTCAGATATATGAGTTTAACAAATGATTGATGGCCATATAACATTGGTAGAATAAAAGAAGAGCTGTAGAGGAGGTGCTTGGCTTCTTGGTTAAAAGGAGAGAGTAGGTACTGAGTTAGAATTTCTGTTGGAACTGAAACAATGACTGCGCAAGTTAGATATGCATGTTTGCTAAACAAGGTCTTGTCTCGCTAAAGTAACACCGTGGTGTGGCGAGGGTGACTGCATTAAAATAGAATAGAATGAATAAGAAAGTAACCGTGGGATACCATATAGTCAGACTCATACAGTAAGAAATAACGAAAATAGAAAAATGTGTAGAGCAAAATAATAATTACACGTGCTGGAATTTTCAATTCAAAGAATCTCCTATTTTTGACTTTAATAAAGAACTTCCAAATTCTAACTCAATTTGTGCTGATGAAAGAATTGTGATCTTCAAAGGAAAATCATTATAAAAAACTTATATGCCCATGAAAAGGTTTCATAGCTTCCTGCTCGCGACAAATATAATTTGCGGTCAGCGATATGAACGGGATATAAATAATCCAACAACAGCGATATGATTTTTAAGAGTCCTGCTTCTTGTCTAACCAAACTGCTACTAACATATCATGCTGAAAAGTCCATAATTACTACACTTTTATTACTTGTAATAAAAATTAATTATAGTTCAATGAAAATAAAATTATTTTTATAACTTTATTGCTAATAAGCAGCTAAAATAACGCATAGATAAATTAATAAAGTATTGCTAATTGGCT
This sequence comes from Trichopoda pennipes, assembly GCA_030448955.1. NCBI lineage: Eukaryota > Metazoa > Arthropoda > Insecta > Diptera > Tachinidae > Trichopoda > Trichopoda pennipes. Next base: position 5,200,539 of record JASKUP010000008.1, on the reverse strand, counting down.
GTAGTTATATGGAGTACTAGCGTGCCCGTGACTGCTTTGCAAATCATTTGTGCGCGAAAAAAATTCAATCATTTAAGAAAATTAATCAGAAAGAACAGAAGTTCTTTTTTTTCGTTTTTAGTTTTTTTTTTAATAATTTTATTTTTTTTTACAATTCAATATTTTTGTGTGCTAATATATATATAATATATATACATATTATTCTATTGCATATATAAAAGCATATACAACATTCTTCGATTGATTTTGATTCGCGGACGTAGATGCCCTTTCACGATTTTCCTGAAGACGTGATTCGTGTACCTCAGCTGATTCAGCGGCTCTTCTTGTCCTCTGCTGCCGCGTTGCGATCGTTTTTTTAGCAAGAGCTGTTTTTTTAGGTGGCATTTTAGTAAACTGGAATAGTGCAAAAGGAACAATGATGTGTTTTGTTTTTTTACTTTTATAACATTTTATTATTGGTTGTTGGAACGACAGTAATCATATTACCTATTTGATGAATTGGCATTAAAATAATTTGTGAAGTTATTTCACTATTGTAAATTTAAAAACACTTGTTATTTACTAAATTGATTTTACTTATAGGTTTCTCACTTATGAACACAAAACAGCAAAGTTTGTTGGATTGTAGCGTTATTTTTTACCAGCGTAGCGGGGAATATGTTGTATTATATAGTAATGTAAATATTTTGTAAATATAAATAAACCGAAAACTCGGATTTTTTAATGCAACATTTCGGAAGTTTTAAAATTTTGACATTTTATTATATATTAGTGAGTTTTTTTTTTGTAAATATCTTCGGAACTACATAACCGATTTAAGAGATTGATATCTCGTTTTGAAAAGCATAACAATGGCTTTAAAAAATAAAATAAAAAAGAAAAAAAATAAATATGTATGTGTATATGTCATTGGTGGGTTTAGCCACGCCTCTCCGCCCACAGACCGAAAATCAAAAATCGGACTTCACAGTGTCACCCGCCTGAATATTCTGAAGATTCTCTGAAAATTTCATCAAAATCGGCCCAGCCGTTTTCGAGTCCATTTCTTACATACATACACACATCCTCTTTTATATATATAGATAATAGATAATTAATTTATAAAAGCAAACTGTCAAATGTTAATAAAAATAGAAAATGATTTTCATAGCAAAATAAGAAAATAAACTTGAGTTTCTAATTAACATATTCGTTTGTATTTGGAACAATTTACTCTTGGAGAAAGCCTTTATATCTGCAGGTATTCTGTGTATATGTGGGCCATTATAGGCTTAATTAAAAAATTAAATTAAAAAAATTTTATTAAAAAAATTGTTGTTTTTTAATTTTGTAAAACGCGATTGTACAGTTCAGGCTGCATGAATTTGTAATATAAAATTCGGTTGGCAAACAAAAAGCTGGAGGTGTGTACATGAATTTTTATTTTAACATTTAGATGTATGAGAAACTTGTACAACACATAGGATTTTATAGAATAGTCGGCAAAGGAAAGGTTAGGGTCTAGAAAGTATATATATTTGAAGACCATTAAATAAAAATTTGCCCTATTGCACAGTGGTTTGACATTTTTTTTTAGAAATAATTCGATAGTTCATGAACCACTTAAGATATCCGAGCGGAGGTATTTCTGAGTGAAGCTGCGGAAAATCGGACCTCTAGGGTAAAGGGGGCCTTCTAGGTATGCCCTTAAAGTTGGGTACCTCAAGCTTAACATTTTTGTTAAGTTTATTTATTAAAAATGTATTAAATTGCGTCAAATAACCAATTTTAAAACAAAATTTACGAATTACATCAAAATTCCTTGGAGCGCAAAAAACCGTTTTTAAATAGCTGAACAGGTTATTAAAGTTCCATATCTTGGCTATATAATACAAAGTAGGATTTGACAGCCCCCTAGTGAACAAAGCCAGGGGGATCAGTTTTCTAACAAACAAACAAAAAAAATTTCTGGAACACCTTTTCCCCATTTAAGGAATTTATGTTACAATAAAAAAAAAATAAAAGCTCTTTTATATATCTTGTTTAACAATTTTGCAAGAATATTTCGATCTGTTTAGATTTTGTGGCAATTTAAGTTCTGCATTTTATTTTTCAAACAACCACTTTAACCTGAAAGGTACAGTGTTAAAGGTAAATAACGTCTAAAAAATGTGACGTGTAAAAAATGTTAATCTAGAATCCATAAGCTTTCCTCTGATATAAATAAAGAGCATATACTTAAGTTCTAGGAGCTTCGTAAACCTTGCCTTCTAAGGAAGTTCTTCACTTTTTTCTATGTTCAAAAGCTACGTTTTTATGAAAATTTCAAAAGTATTTATGGCCGGAGTACCTAGAAATCCCCTTTATCTTAGAGAGCTGATCTTCCGTAACTTCACTCAGAGATATCTCTGTGTATTGGCATATGGGTGGATACATTGGGTCCTGGTTTTAAACTTAAATGAGCAGCTCATCTCTGTGACTATGTTGTAGAACCATTTTTGTTGCAAGCGTAAAATTCTTGGTGAATTGCTAAACAAAACGAGGCAAGGGGTAAGAAAGCAGTTAAAAATTGTGTTTCATTTTATTCTGTCAATTATACGATTTATGTAAAAATAATCGATATTAAAATTAAAGATTTTTTATTTTGGTGTTTTTACGTGTCATGTTTTTCTTTTTAATACTTACGAAAAATTAAGAAAAACCTTTTTTGTAGTCTAAAATCACGAAAAAGCTGAGATATTGATGATACAACAAAACAGCGTTCAACTTTAAATATATTCCTGCCTTTATCGGAGAGCACTTTAGTGACGAATTTCCTTTAGAAAATTTTCCTTCCGCTGATAACATACAAATGTTTGGGTAGAATTTTATTTATGATCTTAATTTAGTATTTTAATAAATAAAATAAAATGTTACAAAAATATGACTGTCATAGATTAAAAATTCGGCTGTTATTATGATTCTATTAAAAAACACAAATGGTCATAAAAAATAAAACAATAAATTTCTTGAATTTCAATTCAAGACAAATATGGCCTATCGCTAGACAAAAAACCTACAACTGGCTAAGAATTTTTTTACGCACTAAAAACTTTAATATAACAATGATTAATAGATAGGCTATTTAGTTTGGCAGTAAAAATTTTGTTTGGCAATAATATGATGTATTAACACGCAAATAATTAAACTAAAAACGCACAATTTACTTGTTAAAGATAAAAAAGCGGAGGGATCAACAAAAAAAACTAGAAAAATATGTTGAAATCCGTTTTAAATTTATTTTATTATTGTTTAATTATTTTTAAACTTAATATTAAATAGCTTCGAAAAGTGCACTAAAAGCAATACAGGTTTGCAATATTATTTGGTCGCCTTTATATTTTGCATCATAATGTTATTAAGACCGGTAATCAGCTTGTACAGAAATACATCTGAATCGTTATTTAGCAGCTCATTCACACCTTTTCCGTTTTCTATGTATTGGTTACTGAAAACTATATTATGAACTTTATTGGTGAATTTTTGAGTAGCCGCTTTAAGTAGAAGTATTAAGCAAAAATTGTTATCCGTAGTTCCATAATCCTGTCAAAAAAAATAATTAACTCACTTACGAAGAATCTTTCTTAGAAGCGAACAAAATTTTGCCTTTCATTGTTTTATTTTTCTTTAATACTCTTTTGCTAATTGGTTTTTCTCAGAAGCGTTTTTTATTTCAAACTCTTAAAAATGTTCATATAATATCACGAAGATGATTTGTTTAAGTTTTGATAGAAAATAATTATCAGTAAAAAAGTAAACGAAATGACCTACTGTGTGTTTTACAAACTGCGTAGTTTTCTAAGCCATCTTATACACAAAAGACAAGAACAACATGCTTTAAAGAAATTCCACGAAATAACTTAAAAAACAGAAAAAAACAAACTAACTCAGAACAAAAAAAAAAATAAAAAACAAATGCACAGCAAGGCAGGTGCCTAAACTGAATAACAATAACAATATGAAGTGACGTTAAAGTAAAATATTCTTATATAAGCAAGAACCGCTTTAAACAACTACATAAGCACCACTTGCTGAGCAAATTAACTAATTCAAGTTGAGTTATCGTTAAGAAAATACTACAAAGTTACCATTGTGTTTAGTTTGTGTGTATTGAAAGTAAATAAATCGTTTAATTTAATTTAAAACTCTTAAGTGATGTGTTATTATTTTGCGATAAAAGAACTCCATATAACAAAATGTCTATTAAAAGAAATAAATAACACATTTAATTGTTCTCATATTTAATTTATTTTGATTTTTTTGGTTTAAGCCACAATAGATTTACTACAATTTAATAATAATTTATAAGCATATTGTAAAAAAAAAATGCAAAGTTCAGTATTTGTGTTCGCTAAATTTTATTTCTTGGAACCTGTAGAAACAATTCTTTAAAAAAGAAATATATCTATTTCTAATAAACTCATAAATATTTAAAAAGAATAACTTTTAATTAATTTTTTTGTGAATTATTTGCAATGTTTTAAGTGAAATAGGCCGCATGTGGTGCGTAAAAAGTAAAACTTAAAAAAATTATATAAAGCAGACTAAAAAAAAGCATCTGTAACAGTTGTTTTCAAAAGTTTTTTTTATAAAAGTGCATTGGAAAAATAATGAACAGAGTGGCTGATGAAAGCTGCTACCAAAAAAACGTAATAACTTATTTTCTGTGTAACCAACGTATTTCATTTTTATTTTATTTTACAGACCGATCTTTAAATTTAACTAAAATGGAGAATTTGGATAGTGCAACACTTTCACGCTTTAGAATCCGTAGTTTTCGTCCATAGAGAATATAGGCGCACGTTTGGTGGCTCTCCTCCATGAGGATGGACTATAATGAGGCTCGTGAAGAATTTTGGCGAGCGTGGCGCAATCGCAAGAAGGCATTATCATCGAGATCCCTCAGTTCGGACGCAGGAAACTATCGCTGCTGTAGCTGCTGCTAATCCTCGAGCAGATAAGGAGCTTATCTGCTCACATGGGTATCAGCAGGCAGTCACTCTAGACAATTTTGCACCAAGATTTAAACTTATTTCTTATAACATTCAATTAACAAGCAAACTGAACCCTCTTTTGACTGCCCGATTCGCTTGAAATTTTGTGAGATCATTCAAATGGCGTCAGAGAATGAAAACGTCTTGAACTACATTTTTATGTCTAACGAGGCACATTTTGATTTAAACGAGCGGTGTTAACAAACAAAATTGTCGAATATGGAGTAAATCTTATCCACAGATTCTCCATCAAATGCAATTACATCCATTGCCTAAAGATGTTGAAAGAATTTTTATTTCCCTTTCAATTGTGTTGGGTTTCAACAAATTGGAGCAACTTGTCACATAGCCACGCCTGTTATGACAGAATTGCGGCAAAAATTCCCCAATAAACTGATATCAAGAAACTCCACATTTCGTTGGCCTCCCAGGTTTCCTGACCCCACTGCACCAGATTTTTTTTTTTTTTTTGGTTCTTGCAAAGAAGAAGTTTACAAAAGAAACCCAACAAATGTGGATGATATAAAGCAATCCATTCGAAGGGTAACTGAGGCAATTCCGCTGCAACGCTCCAGGCAGTAATGAATAACTTTTTGATAAAATGTCGCACATGTGTCACCGAGGGTGAAATCCATTTGAATTCAATTATTTTCAAAGCGTCACGAATTGCTTTAAAAGAAAAGTATTATTTTCCAAATGAATTACTAAAAAATAAATTACATAAACTTTACCAAAAGTTATTTGAATTTCTTAATGTAGCAAAATTGATCAGCCATCCGATATGTGTTGAAAAAGTAATCCTGAATTGAAAAGGTAACTGTGGAAATTGAAACATTTGAAAATTTCAGAAAATTGTTGTTTTAAAATTCATTTACAATGATAATACCTTTAAATTTCCCTACGTTTTGATTTCATGTGAAATTTGAAACAGGGCCATGTATATTTTAAAAAAGTATCCTTTAAAAACAGTATCTTTACGATAAGCAAAGAGTTCGTTCCTTTTACTCGAATTTGAAATATTCGGAAATTTCAATGAATTCTTGTTTTTAGAATTCATTTGCAAGGATAAAACTTTAAAACTTTTGTACGTTTTATTTCAAATTAAATTCGAAACAGAGACAAGTATATTTTAAAAAGTGTATCCTTTAGAAAAATTATCTTTAAGATAAGGCAGATAGAGAACGTTACAAATTTTTTTCACAAGAGTTGAATCAATATGGCCCATTGTATAAAGCGTTACAATTGTGTAAACAATCCCTAAAATAAAAATTCTTTAGCACTTGCTTTTATTTTTGGAAATATTTGGAGTCCACTAGTTCACTCAACGATCCGCAAAATCAATTCAGGTATATGTCAGGGACACGTTCTCACAAACTCTTAATCCTTTCTCACTGATAAATGGGCAGCGTCTTCCAAAAATGTATTTATTGTGAGTATCGGCTTATTATACACACATGGATACGTTAGAATCGTATATAGCTTTTCAAATAATTAGCCAATGTCCTGGGCATGAACATGATGGCCAGTGCAAGCACTTTTATTGTTCTGTGAAATTTGTGGTGTAATTCACTACTTTATTTGTACTGTAATTGAATTTTCTGTAATGAAATTGGCAAACGACTTCTGGTTTTTGTACTTTTAAAAGTTACACTCTTTTCGCATTTGGCTGTCCACTGAGTCATGCAATACGCGACATCAATAGTTTTAATTATTTCATTTTGTAAGATCATCTGGATCCATTTAGTTTTGTGACACTTAAAATGTATATTTTATTTTTCAAACAACCACTTTAAAGTTGAATTTAAAGTTTAATTTGAAAGTTTTAATGATAGATGACATCTAAAAATGCAAGACTTGTTTAAAGAGTATATATTTGACTGGCAAGAGCTTAGCAAGTCTTCTAATAAAGTTTATCTCTTTTTTTATATAAAAATGAAAAATGTGTATAAACACATTTTATGGAAAATGAAAAAATTCATATTATAGTTTTTACCTAATCACCCTCAAAAAAAATTCTCTTTTGCACATTTTACTTAAACAGGTGTAGGCAATGAATAGATAAGTCAAAAGTTTTTATTTTTACTGATAAGATATATCTAAGTATTTTCCTATTTTTTAAAAGAGTAGTTATTTATTTTATAATATTCTTACGTTTGTAGCTTTTATAAACGTTATGTTGTGAGTTCTTTATTGCAAAATAAATAACACCATTTTTAGAGCTTTTAAATTAATAACAAGTTTATTTACTTTAACTACACAAAGTTGACACTATAGAACAATTTCATTAAGATGCACGTCTTTACTTCAGCAGATTTAATTTTACACTGACTGAATATCTACTCAGACGATGCCCTTTTATATTTGTCCATTAAAAGTCTAGAAAATTTAGGTATCACATTTTGTTGTTGTATGTTGTTTATTCAATGTATAGGCCCCTGTATGTCTGTATGTATTTTTGTTTTTGTTTTTATACTGATAAAGTTTCTTCTTCGAATTTATTTTAAGATATTTGTTGTTGTCTCGTGTAGAAAAGGTTTCTTAGAAAACTACGCAGATGGTAAACAGCATACATGGTTGTTGTTGTTGTTTGCGTTCATAAAATTTCTAACTAGAAAAAAAATTTGTAACTAGAAATTTTGTTGTTGTGCCATAAGTTTTCTCAGCAAGCCACGCAGTTCGTAAACAACATAGCCAGTAGTTCCCTTTATTGCTTAATTATTTTATTATCCGTAACAACATTAAAAAATAATTTTTATAATTTTTTGTCTACTTTTATTTCTTAAAAAATAACTCCGCAGCTAATAACCCGAGAAATTCTATCATCTATAAGACTTCAACTAATTACGTTTTCTTTATGTTCGTTTTGTGTTTGTTCAATAAAGTCAACAAAGTCAATTTCGTTTGATTCTAATCATTCTTTCCGTAATAAAATAAATAATGAGTTATATATTTTATAACATGTAATTAAAAAACATGTGTTTTTACGAGAAAGTTGGGAATTTATCTAATAGCACATTAATATAACTCCTGTCTATTTTATGTTAGCTGCAATAATTACATTTTGTAATTAACAATAAAAAAATAAATTAAAATAAATACTTATATGTTTAGCGAAACTGCAAAAGGCATCAAAAGCGAAATATTTGCCATTTAATTATAAAAAATATTCACAAGAATATTTTTAAAACAAAATACAAGAGAATAATTTAAAAATAACACAATTTTAAATGGACGTCTTAAGAAAAATCCAATTTTAGGATATAGTACAGTATAGTATAGTATCCAAAAACGTCAACTTTAAGGAAAGTACTTTTTAAAAGTATTAAAAACTGATTATACTTTCTGTAAAGACCTTATTGAAAAAATTCGTTAAACTATTTTATTTTAATTTTTTATAAAAATATTGGTGTCTATTTTGTAATAAGCTTCGATAAAACATATTTTAAAATTTATAGAGAGAAACGAGTAGGATTTCAAAACATTTCTCTCATACAAACACTGTAAATTTTTAAGAAATTAAATTAAATTTGAAAAACTTCTGTAATTTTGTCAACAAAATCATTTCTTAAATTTCATATAAAAAACATAATTTTCAAATAGTACTTTAAGAGAAAAAAACATTATATCAAAACATTAATATAATATTGTTACAAAGGTGTCTTGCTTACGTCTTAAAATTAAATTAAGCAATAAAGTCAACTACTGGTTACAAACTGCGTAGAAGTTTTATACAACAACAATTTTTATGCTGTTTACCTGGCATGCAAGAAATAAAATACATGTACGCAATTTACTATCTAAACGCGCAAGACAAAAACTAGTTTTACAACAACAAACATACATGTTGTTTACCATCTGCCTAGTTTCCTAAAAAACCCTTTTCTACAAAAGCAACAATAAATATTTTGAAATAAATCCCAAGCAGAAACCTTATCAGCATAAAAACAAAAACAACTATACGCACAGACATACAGACGCCTATACATCGAATAAACAACATACAACAACAAAATGCATACGAAGGGAGTAGAAGATTCTTAAATCTTCTAGACTTTAAATGGAGAAATATAAATAGGGCAGCTTCTGAGTGGATAGCCAATCAGTGTAAAATTAAACCTCATCAATCGTTCTGAAGTGTCAATTTTGTGTAGTTAAAGTAAATAAAGTAAAAATTTAATAATTCTAAAAACCGGTGTTATTTATTTTGCAATAAAGAACTTACAACAAAACGTTTATAAAAGGTATAAACGTAACAATATGTTTTCGCTTAAGGAGTTTTCCACGATATTTCAAAATAATACGAAAAACTTTCTATATCAAAACATTAATATAATTAAATAAAAAATAGTTCTAAAAAATTTTATAATTTGTATGTACAATAAATAAGTTTTGGCTTAAGGACCTTTCCATCATATTTCTTAAATGATCTTTTTATTTTCAAAAAAAAAAAATATTTTGCAAAAATTATATGAAAAACTTTTTATAAAGAACTTTCGCAAAAGTACCTTTAGCATTAAATATTAATTAAAAAGGGTTTTTAAGAAGATGAGAGATATAAGATGATTTCTAAAAAAAATTACCACAAGTGCCTAGTAAAGTAAGGAGCTGTAAAACTGTACTTACATAATATGGTCACTAATGTAAATTCACACTAATTCACACTGACAGTAGAACGCAACTAGTATAAAGAGAACACTGAAGATGGCAAACAGCCAAAACCAGTTTTTTCACAAACCAAATTTGACGAGGGTTTACGCAAAACCGTACTCAAATAAAAATAAATTAAACCCCGTCGGAAAATATACGCCCATATCACTAATATCACTATAATTAATGAAACCGATGCTTTCAGAGCAATAGAATAATGTTAGCAAAGAAATAATTAGGACCTGTAAAAATAGGTACTGTGCTGAAAGTATCTGAATATGCACACGTATCTGAATACCTCTATTTGAGGCAGAGGCGCTTATGTGACATAGATCTGTGTCAAAAGATTATTTGAATCGATTTTCTTTACATGAAAATTATTATAGAAAAGCAACCACCGGCAATAAAAAGTACTTTTAGAAGCAAACATATTATGCTAATGCCAATAGAACTTTTCACTGTTGAAATTTCAGTCAGAATCATGCTATTATTTTTAATGCCATTTTACGGCTTGAATAAAGACCTAACCAAAACCGAGTCATATAGGCCCATAAGTCTATTACCAACTATTTCAAAGGTCTTCGAAAAGTTGCTTATGGATAAATTGTCTCCAATGCTAAGGGATAGTGGGTGTATCCCAAACCATCAATTTGGTTTTAGAAGTAGACATAGCATAATTGAACAAACCCATAGATTGGTTCAGGTGATAAGAAGGACTTTTGAAGAGAAGAAGTATTGTTCAGCTATTTTTATTGATGTTTCTCAGGCTTTTGACAAAGTTTGGCATGAAGGTCTATTTCTCACTTGCCTTGTAATATAAGCAACCTATTAAAAAGCTACATAATTAAACGAACATTTTCAGTTGTTGAAGGAGACTTCGTTAGTGTATCCAAACCAATTTCCTAAGGCGTACCACTAGGTAGCATTCTTGGACCAGTTTTATAATTGATATATACCTGCGATATGCCTGTACGTGAAACTGTCCACACTTCTACGTTTGCTGATGATACAGCGTGCCTAAGTTCGCATGAAAACTCCCATCAAGCATCCATAAATCTTCAGCAACATATAACTCAGTTAGAGTTGTGGTTAAAATTATGGAGAATTAAAGTGAACGTTCAAAAGTGCCTTCAATTGACCTTCACCCTGCGAAGAGATAATTATTCACCCATTCGAATCAATAATCACATTGTTTATCATCATACGTATACATCTTGACCGTCGCCTTATATGGAAACATCATATTGACTCAAAGCTAACACAAATGAAACTTAAGCTAACACAACTACATTGTCTCATTGGCAGGAACTCAAAACTTAGTCTAGATTGTAAGCTTCTAATTTACAAGACTATTTTAAAACCGATATGATCTTACGGAATCCAACTTTGGGGCACTGCCTCAGCTTCAAACGTGGATAGAATCCAACGTATGCAGAATAAAATTTTACGGTTGATAACTTCCGCTCCATGGTACATCAGAAATTCAAACATACATTGTGATTTAGACATACCGCTGGTGACTACAGAAATCATCAAATACGCAGGCAAATACTTGATGAAGCTTGAAGGCCATCCTAACCCCCTTGCTCGCAATATCTTGGACTATAGTGGACATAGCCGATTAAAAAAGAGGGATACCGCAGCTTTAATCCTCAATGCTACAGACTATACATCTTAGAAATATTTGCTTTGTTTTTTTTATGACAATTTTCTTTTTTACCCAAAAGGTTAGGCCTGACATGGTCAGGACTAATGTTACGTTTTTTAGAATTTTAGATTTTTATACTTATTGTTAGTTCTTTTCGTGAAGATACAATAAATAACTATTGAGAGTTAAAAAAAAAAGGAAATAAACTAACAACAAGTAAATATGACTGACGTACTCTAAAACTTCACTTTAAATTCTTTGTAAAGAAAAAGAAATTAACATGGCATCAGCTTAGAAAAATAAAATTATTTTAGTTTTTGCCCATCTTATAGATTCCAACAAAAAACACATTACATTAAGACTACACAAATGTTAGGCAAATTTATCAGCTAGTGTTAAGTGCACTTAGCTCTTCTATTTTCTTCAACTGAAAGAAAATACAATAGTTTCAAATAAATTTGAAATAAAATATTCCTGAAAACTTTATACTTTTTTTTATTAAATTATTATTATTCATTTTTTTTTGGTTTTAAATTTTATTGGCCAAAACTGTCAACGATTTGTTGCGGTTTCGTCTGTAAATTTGTTGTTATCAATCAATGGAACTTTTACTTTGGCTTTGTTTTTCTTATGTCTCGTATTACTTTTCAAACAAATTTTTTAATGTTTATTTTTTATTTGAGCAATTTTCCCATCTAATCCTCTTAAAAGCGGAGAAAGAAAGAAAATAAGACGGCAATTGCAAAATATTGTTTCCATAGATATCGAATTTCAAAAACAAAAGTAAATCATATAAAAATTTTCATGACAATAAATGACAAAATTACAATTAAATATTATTAATACCATAAAATTAAAAAATATAAATGAAATAAGTAAAAAAGATATAAATGAAGGCAGTGTAAAAATCAAATTGGCAAATATCACCTTTCATCTGTTGAAAGCATGAGAAGGGTGCTATAAAATAACGTCCGAGTGCGATTGAAAATCAATAAAAAATATCATGTGCGTTAGAAAATAATCTTTTGAATCACAATGTTAACCAGGCATATTTTTTTAAACCCATTCACAACCAACTTCATTTCATTACAGTGTTTCTTTTAAACAAAGCTAATGACGTCATCTAACATGATATGAATCATATAATTTTACTCAAAATATACTAAATTCATGAATAATAACAATATTTTTATCATTTTCTTTGGTCTAAACTGTCATTGCTGGCTTTTTGTTTGGTGCGATCGGCAAGCGCTTTCGATGTGTTCTGTACTGTATTGGTGAGTCAGTTTTCGTTCTGGTATAGGTAGTTTTTCATTAGGGTTGCGTCTCCTTATGTAGATAGATTTTCCTCCCCGTGTCACCGGGGGTAACAGGGAGTCCCAGTCCCCTAAAATGCTAGCAGGAGCCAACTGGACAACTCCACGTTATTTCCATGGGAATCAGTAAGCACCAGAGTTCAGTTTTTTGGCTTTTTAGCTGTTCTCTGACTGATTATTGAGGTTGGCCCTTCTGGAGTATCGTGGTGGTTGTAGTTTCGCGGTCCTCGTTTGAATTATGTAGGTCGGATCATTCACTCTGAACACAATGAATGGTCCTGGTCCAGTGAGCATGCTTGCGGTTGTGTTCTGAATTTCTATTTAGCTTGCATGTGTTCTGGACCGGGAATTGGATAGTGTCCAACTCTTCAGCAAGGAGTAAGAGCGTTGGCCTGCTGCGAGCTCCCGGAGTTGCGACTAGGAGTGACTGGGGGATAGAGATATCCGAAGACTTCATAAGGAGTGGTTGACGCTACATATCATCCGCAGTGGTTTGATACACCGTCAGGTTAAGGCTTACAGAACTAGGTACTGACATAAAACTTATCACTTATGTAGATAGATTGGACGCCACCTCGAATTTTAGGCGGGGCTAAATTTATATATCCGTCTTTTTTTACTATTCAGGTAAGTATGCAATTGTGTAAGTTTTAGTGGTGTGTAAATTGTGTCTAAGGTCGTGTTCAACTGTTCATTTATAATGTCACTGTTAAAAGTTTTTGTTTTGTAGATTTCTTTGTTTTCAAGAATGTCTTGTCTTCATCTTTTTTTTTTTGTTTTGCTATGATGTATTAATGTTATACACTCATCTATTTCCCTTTGTGCATGTCCGATTGTGTCAAAGTGTAATGCAAAGTAAGAGCCTTCTCCTTTTCGTTTGTATGAGTTATGTGTTCTATCAATCTGTCCTATAAAAGTATTTTTACAGGTACAAGTAAATCTCTATTTACCGCTGAAGCTAAAAATTTATCAGTTTTTTTCTATCGATGTCCTGAGATTATGTCGCAGAGTGTTGCTGATTTTTAATGCTGTGAGTAAACATTCTTTGTGAAAAAGTTTAGTTAATCTATATATTTCTGGTCCTGTTTAAGTAAAAGTGTGTCGTCATGTTGCATCGATCGTCTCTTTGTTTGCTTTATTCCTTTTTTTTAGTGTACTTTTGTATAAGACGTTCGTCGATAGTAGTGGGCTTGTAGCCGTTGTTTTTAGCTGCGGTGTATATTGTGTTGAGTTCTTTTTTGCACTTATCTGGAGTAAATGGGATTATCTTGCTGCTCGTTTATGTTGGATAGGGTGTTTCGAGGTGATGTGGATGGTGGTACCTGTCGTAGTTGGTTTTCTAAAATTGTCAAATATTAAACAGTTAGCTTATCGTGTTACTCTGTCAAGATAATTTTCTCCGTCTGGCAGCTTTGGTGTTCTGCGTTTCGATTCCGCTCAGTTTCTTTCGATTGTGTGTATTCTACATTACGATCGGAGCTCCGTTGTTTTCAGTTGCTTTTTTGTTAACGGAGGGGTTTTCTTTATTTGTGTTTTTTAGTTAAAAAGTTTTAAAATGTAAGTAGAAAATGAGATAAAATGTTCAGAAACGATAAAAAAACACTTAAAATTATTTTAAATTAATTTACTTATTTAAATTATTTTTTTTTGTTTTAAGTTGTTCATTTTTGTACCCGAATATGATGTGTTTTTTATGTGTTACAGGTCAAAAACAACAACACCGACGCAGTATGAAAAAGTGGTAAATTGAATGGCATCTATTGCATGTGGATACCATCAGCGATCAAAGGAAGAAGTGGCAGTGTTCTGGAGGAAGTTGCAGGAGTCCTCAATGCACTAGGTCCTCCAACAAAAAATGCATGTTTTTAATTATATATACATACAACTTTTTGTTTTAAATTTTACATTCGTTTATGAAAATGGTAACAAACTTGCTTATTTTACTATTTCATTTCCACATACCACAGTGATGCTATTAATTTTGTAAACATTGTTGTCTTCTTCTTTTTCTTTCGATTCTGTTTTTCTTCAGAATGCCAATTTTCGATCGCAACGGAACTGAATGCAGAGACTTAATCGAAACGCAGAATAGGGGTGAATGTAAATTTCTATCTTGTTCTCTCCTCCATAGTGTAAGTCTTTTAGAATTGTTTCGGCGTTGTCTAGTTTGAGGATGCATATTATTTCATCTAGTAATGAGTTATTCTGTTTTTCCATTGGTGTCTTTGTGTGTAGTAATTCGAGATATTTCATCAAAATTTCCATGAAGATTGCAAAAGTTGGGTGTCCTATGCCGAGTCCATCAGGTAATTTGTAAAAGTTCTATTTTATTATTGTTTTTACAATAACTATAATCCGGTAATGTATTGGTTATCGTATAAATTCTCTAATGTGTTGCGTGGAATAACTAAAGTTTCTTGTGTTGGTATTAAGGTATACAAATCCTTGATGTCAAAGGAAAGGAGTCATTTGTTTTCGGTTATTTTGATGTTTTTTGATGATTTTCCGACAAGATCTTGTGTATTATGTGCCGTATATGTATTTTGTAAACTATTTTTTTAATTGTTCTTTACATAGGCCAGTGAGGTGAGTTTAGCGAGCTGATATGCTGCTACAGGTCTGTAGTTTATAAAAGTTCTCATTAGTATGTTCTCCTTGTGTATTTTCGATTGTGCTTTGAGTGTGGTCCTGTGTTCATGTATTACAATATTTTTTTTTTAAACACAAGAGATAACATTATTAACATTTATAAGGATTGTTTGTAACCATATTATGGTTATTTGGGTTAGTCTAGTTAATTTAAATCGTTATATGATTAAATAAAACGATTCAAACATGATCTGAAATTTTAATTTTAAATATAATTTGAAAATAATATGAATTTCTGCATTATGAATTCCCCTTTTAGTACTGTCGGCATACGTTTGCAACATAAAACAATGGGCATGGACTATGTGCAGTACAGCTTATCATTAACTTAAATGTTCTGTTCATCATAATTTTCAGACAGCATTTGTTAGAGTTTCTTGTTGCTTTAAATTCAAGAATCATGAAAGGATCACAATTTTAACTGAATGCATAAAATAATAAGAACTCCAATGTGTCTGCATATGGTTTGGATGTTTGTGGCCGCGGAATTCAGACATTTCTGAAGAGAATTGGGAAGGTGGGTTTGTATCATTTATAGATAGATTATAATATTAAATTTAAAGGTTCTCCCTTTTTTACGTGTCTACTGAACCGCAACGGAAACCCAAATAAAATGTAAAAAAGTTGGTTTCATTAGCT
This sequence comes from Trichopoda pennipes, assembly GCA_030448955.1. NCBI lineage: Eukaryota > Metazoa > Arthropoda > Insecta > Diptera > Tachinidae > Trichopoda > Trichopoda pennipes. Next base: position 5,184,625 of record JASKUP010000008.1, on the reverse strand, counting down.
TCCAATTGAAGAAACATAAAAATGAGTACAAATTTAACCGTAATCTGGGTTATACAGCCCTTTCCTTTGAACCTTTATAGTCATTTAAAATTTAACAGAATGTGTACTTTATATTAAAGGCTGTCTTATAGATAGATTATATAAGTTGGTGCTTAAGATAGACCATAATTAAAAGAGAAACAATTTTAAAAGAAGTAAAATGAACCTGATTACGAAATTCCGCTATAGTTGAAAGAATTGACAATAAATTTCAGTTTAGTACAAAAATAAATCTTCAGCATTTCTCTGAGATGAAAGTAATCGTGCATATTAAATTTTCGAATAAATTAAAACAAAAATTGAAAAAAAAATAATTATAAAAATATTTAACTTTGATTAACAAAATTTATTTAAATAAAATTGTGAACAATTTAATTCCTTTAAATTTTCATATCAAAATTACGAAATTCCGCTATAGTTGAAAGAATTGACAATAAATTTCAGTTTAGTACAAAAATAAATCTTCAGCATTTCTCTGAGATGAAAGTAATCGTGCATATTAAATTTTCGAATAAATTAAAACAAAAATTGAAAAAAAAAATAATTATAAAAATATTTAACTTTGATTAACAAAATTTATTTAAATAAAATTGTGAACAATTTAATTCCTTTAAATTTTCATATCAAAATATTTTTTTGTAGAAAAAGTAATAAAAAATAAAAAAAGTAAAGTAATAAAAAAAACAAATTTAACGGGGTAAGGAAAATTTTAATTTCAGACATCATTTCGAGTATAAACTTTTAAAATTTAAACAAAAAAATATTAAAAAATTTTGTTGACAAGAAAAAAAACATAATAAAGAACAAACTTTTATTTTTAAATATTAAGAGTTTTGTACAAACTGGATATGTTCATATACAGACTGCATAAAACACTTTATACAGAACTTTGCTGAAAAATATATTAAAACGTAAATTCATAAAATTATTTTCTTTTATCAAATATGCTTTTATATCTGTTCCTTTTAAAAACTTTCCAACGCTTAGTAGGGAGAATAACTGTATGTAAAATATGACACATTTAATGCCTTTCTAAGCTTCTACAAATAACATTCATTATTCATTATGTTACACTATTTTTTTTTAACTAGTTACAAACGTATGTCTAGATTTTTAGCTGAGAAAAGTAATATTTACTTAACCAGCAACTAAAGACAAAAAAACTCTTTACTCACATTCAGCTTGGTTTAAAAAGTATAGTGAAATAAAGTGGAAAGTGTGATTAACTATGTACAACAGTGTGTATGTTGATGAGCACTCGGCAAGTACTCATACTCTTATGTGTGATTATTACTAAGATTTACTTATGAGATTTAACAAATGTTTAACTATGGGTAGAATGGAATTGTATAACATATTATATTCCTTTTATGATTGCTGTCATAGTTGTTAATAATACAATATAAAAGAAAGAGTTTAATGAACTCTTTGCAAGAACTATTCTACATAATTTTTTAAGAACCAAAAATGAAATAAATATTGAGCAGGAATTTATTAAAAAAAACAGTGAAAATATTTTTGAAATTAAAGCAAAAAAAAAATAATTTAATAAAAATTTAAAAAAAAATTTAAAGAATCATTTTGTTTTAATTTTTAATTTAATTTAATTTATTTGATTAATTTATTTTTTAATTTTTCAAATTCCTTTTTTTTAACTAAGCCATTTTTTTCTTTTTATAAAGATAATTTCAAATGTTTGTTAAATTTTTAGTTGTTTGATTGAAAAATTTCTTGACTGTTTTATAATTTCTAATGATTTTTAATAAAAATTAGAAATTTAAAATATATATAAACTTAAGAACTACAACAGTTCGAGTATTACAATAGTTCGAACAGTAATTTAAAGATTTAAACCATTAAAATCGCAAGCAAGGCACCGCGCTTTAATAATTTCTTCACAACATTCCTTATCTTGCTATTCCAGAGCAGACTGTGAGATTGAAAAGTTTAAATAAAAATTGATTTTATTGTTAACTCGATGGTTAGTAGAAAATCAGAAATATATATAACGATTAAAACAGAAATAACCTTTTTAGTTTTATTTCGTGTTAACTTCACCCAAGTAAAAGCATTTGATTATGCGTTATCCATGTTTTCTAATATGTATGTATTGTAAACTGGGTGGCTAAATAAGTGATGTTTGCAATGTACACAACCTAAGGTAGACAGATCCGACGAATGATGAAAAGAAATATAGAAATTCAAGTGAATTAGCTACTTTTTGTATAATCTTATATAATATTGTTACGTTTATACCTTTTATAAACATTTTATTGGGAGTTCTTTAATGGAAAGTAAGTAACACCAGATTTTAGAGTTTTTAAATTAATTACAAGTTTATTTACTTTTAATACAGACAAAGTTGACACTACAGAATAATTTACTTAAGATACACTTCTTTACTTCACGAGGTTTATTTTGCGACTAACTAAATATCCACTCAAATTCTGCCTTTTATATTTTTCCACTAGAGGTCTAGAAAAATTAAGAATCTTTTACTCCTCGTGTATCACATTTTGTTGTTGTTATATTATTCATTCAATGCACAAGCGCCTGTTGGTGTGTGTGAATTTTTGTTTTTATGCTGATAAAATTTCTTCTTGTGTATATAAGTTTTCTTAGAAATCTATTCAGTTAGTAAACAGCATACCTCGTTGTTGTTGTTTTGCGTGTATAAAATTTCTACGCAGTTTGTAGCTAGAAAGTTGTTGTTGTCTTGCGTGCATAATAGTTTTGAGCAAGTCACACAGTTACTAAACAGCATACCCAGCTGATTACTTTATTACTTAATTATTTTCTTTTAAAACTTAAGGAAGACGCATCCGCAACAATATTTTTTTTCTTCTATTTTTAGTAATTTTGTACAATTTTATTTTCACAATTTATGTATTTCTAAAAGAGAATGAATTTATTTTTATCACATTTTGTCATTTTTCTTTTATCCTAGTTAAGAATTTTAAAGTATTTGATATTTAATATTAGAGAGAACACTGAAGATAGCAACTAGCCGAAACCGGGTTGACGCAAAATCATACACAAATATTTAATATTTTCCTTTTATCCAAATTTTTATTGTTTATTTAGTTTTACATTTTTTGTTTTAGTTTCCATATTAACTGCATTTTTATAATTTTAGTTTTTATTAAAACACGTAGTTTGATTGAGATGATACAAAATTTTATTGTATTACGAAGAGAAAAGTTTAGAAATTATGAATGACAGATATCGATTCTTTCATCAAAGTTTTTAATAATTTTTGTTTTTTTTTGGCAAAATGGCGGTCCTATTTCGTTAATTTTTATACTGCTATCGAATCAACTCTGTCATAGCCCTACAAAAAATTATTCATTCATGTTAAAACACATGTGGCTACCCACTTAACTGCTGATTGTCGTGAAAATATGCGATCGGGAAATTTGGTTTGCAATAAATTGACCGTTTCATTGGCTGTGTGACAGATGGCACCATCCTGTTGAAACCACATATCACTGATATCCACGTCGCCAATAATGGGCCAAAATTGAGTGGTTAGCATCTCGCCACAGCGTGATCCACAATAGAGTGACATGTTAAATATGCAAACGCAATAATAGATCTAAGATTTCTGGAAGCCCAAATGGGGCAATTTTTCTTGTTGACATACCATGACAAGTGAAAATGGGCTTTGTCTGAAAACATGATTTGTTTTAGAAAAAATAGCAGGTTGAATGAATTGAACGAATCTACGGCAATGTGAATGGTCGGTCGGTTTCAATTTTTGCACTAGTTAAGCTTTGTAAGGCTTCAAAGTAAAATTCGTACGCAAAATACGCCATGTTGTGGTTTTGGATTATCCCAATTGTTGAGAACGAGGCTCACGGCTGCGATCTTTTCATTTCAACGATCCGTTCGAATATCATGCCATTTTATAGCGAATTTTAATTGTTTTAATGAGATTTTCGTGCGAAATTGAATTTATTGTAATAATTGGCAATGCATTTACTACGACTACGTCAAAAAACTAAATGTCAAAACGATCATGTTGTTGGTGTTGCCACAATTAAAAAACAAACTTCTTGCTGAAAAACGAAACCACACGTAAAGAAGGTAGGTTGCCCCTGTAGGCTAGAAGGTAGTGTACTAGATTGTAAATATGGGGGTTGTGGGTTCGATTCCCAACGAAGACCTTGGATTTTTTTCACTACAAAAATAAAAATTGACTGTCGGTGGGGCTGCTCAGCGATAAAGGTATTGTCACTGGTCGCTGTGCTGTCTTATATACGGCAGTTAATTTCCGACTATCCTTCTACTTTCACCACCTGTTTCAACCCTTCTCTATTCCTATCCTAAAGAATGTAGCACGGTACTTGACTAAATAGGCATTGTTGCCTGAAGTGCTACTTCTCTTTACAAAAAAAAAAAATCAAAAAATATATATGATGTATATCGGTTTTCAGAATGTTAGGTAATTATATATTATAATTATATTATATTATATTATATTATATTATATTATATTATATTATATTATATTATATTATATTATGTTATATTATATTATAATATATTATATTATATTATACTATATTATATTATATAATATTATATTATATTATATTATATTATATTATATTATATTATATTATATTTAAAATTATATTATAATTATATTATAATTTTATTGTCTTAATTATTGATTTTTATTTTTAAATATTGAAATAATGAATAATTAAATTTGTAAGTAATGAACCTAATGCTAAAGATCTTCTTATTTCAGGTATTGTAAGACTGCTTGCAAATACTAGATGTCGTGTCTGTCCAAATCTTTTCAATTCATCAGTATAATAAAATTTAAGGTTTAATGTCAAAAAGACCTTTTCGATTTTTCACACTTTCCAAAATGCTAATTTTTTAGTTAATTGTTAATTTGCAGTAAATCCAATAAAGAAAATATAAAAAAAAAAAATTATAAGAAAATATAAAAAAACGAATATAATAAAGAAAAAATTCAATACGTGTCGCTAAAAGCTTTAGTTAGTTCAAATTGCTACTCAAATAATTTTAGCTGTTTATTTGTCGTTTTTGGCCTCTTATTATTTCATTTAAAACTTATTTGACCATTATTCACTTGAAACATTTTCTAAACTAACGACAAAAAACAAATACAACAATAACAACGAAAACGACGAAAACTACCACAATTCAACAGAATGAAAACCTAAAAATAGACGTTGCATTGCATTTTAATGGATAAACTTTGCATAATTTCTTTGATAAAATTTTCTTAAAATAATAGAGAAAGAAGAGACAGGCAAAAACAAATAAAAATCTATTAACATTTTTCTGGTCACGTAGAAAATTCAATCAAGTGTAAACGACAGACACACTAAACAAATTTTTTTGTATAACATCGTCCAATAGAAAATACAGTATTCTCGTAAATGACTAGAACTTTTGAAATGTTGGATTTGTTTTTTTTTTTTTGGTTTTCTTTTTCTTTAATAAGAAAAATGCAACCGTCAACGCTAGCCTAAGGCACACATATTCTCTATATGATTATCAAAATTAGCCACAACTTTAATATTAAATAGAGAAGAGAATTTAAAATGAACGAAAAAAATAATCATAGTTCTAAATTTAATCTCATGAGAATGCAAGCGTATCCTGGTTCGCGTTATTTATTACATTTTTATACTTTTTGCTGTTATGGCTGAGTTTATTAATAAATAAATGAAATTAAAGGCAGTTAAAAATTGTTATAAATTAAAGATTATGCGCAATTTTAGCAACGATTAAAACTAGTAATTGAAAAAGCTATTTATGTTCAGCTTTCCGAAAAGGATCTTTACATTGATTAAGTAAATATTGCATTAAACGTAAAATTAATGAAATGAAATAAAATGCATTGTGTGTAGAGAAAGAATAACATGGATTCGGTCATAAGGAGAGGTTATATAAATGTCGCGTCAACACTGCATTATGAAAGGCTCCGTTCTTTCTCCTACCCTATTTCTTATATTTCTAAACGACCTTCTTTGTCAAATTTTCAACCCGTTATACTCTTTCGCAGATGACAGCACCATTTGTCATTCGTATTCATTCAGTAATACACCGAACCAGTTGGCGGTGAGTTGCAAAAGGCGGAACATGAATGATATGCGAATAGGGTCGATTTTAATGCCCGCAAGATGCAATGTTGCATTCTACGCATAGATATGTGTTCGAAAATGGTTCTGCGCCTGTTGCAATAGGTGGTAAGGTAAAGGTATTCCGGAATCGGAAGCTCTTTATATTCTTGGGTTGAAAATTTAGTGTGACGTTTGATGGACTAAACACATTTTTCATGTTTCTAAAGAAGCTTTCAAGTTCCTCGGTTTTCGAAAACGGTGTAAGAGATACTTCACTCCATCCGTACTATTTATACCACCTACATCCGTGCCAAGATGGAATACAACCCTCATGTATGGACCGACGCCCCAAAGACTATTTTGGAATTGCTCGACCACGTACAGCATCGACGAAATGTGGGATATATTTCACTGTTTTATCGTTACTACAATCGTAAGTGCTCTAACGAAATTAGGGAACTTGTTCCCGAAATTCAATCACTTTTGCGTTTGACGTGATTTTCCTGGAGATCGCATCCATTGGTGGTCGATTGCTCAATGAATCGCTCTACGCATTATAGGGAAAATTCGTTTTTTAGCGGAACTGTTACTATGTAGAATAAGCTGCCTCCAGAGGCCTTTCCTGTCACTTTCAATGTAGGAAAATTCAAATCGCATATCCACAAACACTACTCCCTCTTGCTTCCTCCCTATAACCTAATTTCTTATTTCTGATACAATGCATTGCATGAGTAGGGGTTATCTCCTGCGTACTGTTCCGAACGGAAAAAAAACGTTGATGGTGATTCCTGTTAAGGAGTATTTTTTTTTTACGATGACATTGATATTGTTACGTGTATTCCCTTTAATAAACGTTTTATTATATTGAGTTATTTTATTGCAAAACAATAGAAATGTCTTGACTCAACGACGTTGCAAATCGAATTCATTTATATGCCCAGTAAGTGGTGCTTATACACTTAGTTATATTAGTGGCACACTGCCAAGCAGAATGCGCTTAGTTCTGTGTTTGTTGATTTTCTTTTCTCTTGTTTAGCTTATTTCTTGGAATTTCTTTAAAGCATGTTGTCGTTGTCTTGTGCGTATAAGATTTCTTAGAAAACCACCCAGTTTGTAAAACACACAATTAGTTATTTCGTTAACTTTTTTACTGATAATTATTTTCTTTGAAAACTTAAGTTTTCTTCGTAACAATATGAATCTATTTCTTACATTTTCGAGAAAACCATTAAAGAATTAATTTAGTCCGCAGCTATGCCTTATACTATTAACACTTAGTTCAGAATGCCCAGTTTTAATACTTTATAACAAGGCTTTATCCTACCATAGTCCTACATAGAATTTATATACAATCGTATATACATTTCTCTTTATTTTATTTGGTAACAGATAATACGTTAAATAGAAAAAAACGTTATTTTCAAAATAAACAATTAAGGCAACCAAACCTGTGAAGGTGTGAATCGATTATTTCAGCATGAAATTAACTGAGTTAAAATAATAAATTTACAAACATAATTTAAACTGAGTTCTTTAAATATGCTTCCCTAATTTTAATTATTTAAAAAAAAGTTTATTTGTAGTTTTTGTTGATCTATATTATCTATTGTATTATCTAATTTAAAATAGGCTAAATTTTATATGCTCAACTGAAAGAAAAATAATCCAAAACATGATACAATAGCTTTCTGAAATGTTAATTTCTGTATGTGAAACAAGCTTTTTGCTATCGCCCAGAAGTATGTTTGATTATTAGATCTCTATCGGTTCATGCTGACATGCATATATGTATGTATATGTGATAACTTTATCAAAGTATGGTCGATACTTCATGAGAATATGTCTGAGTCTCTAACAAAGCAAATATGGAACAAATAAGGGATAAAAACTTGTTGGTACTTTTTTGTTTTTTCTATTAATCTAGTTTTTAGCCAACATAAATTGAGTTTTATATAAGTGTATAGTACACCAAGGAGGACAAAAAGCGTGCCCCTTCTATTTTATTTTCTTTCAAGAAATTGTATGCTTCTTGCTGTTGCTCCTGAGTCATTATTAAAGGGGAAGATGAAAAGAAACAAAGGAAAATAAAAACTACAAAAAACAAAAAGGAGTTAAATTATGGGTAATGTTATTAATGCCAGTTGCGGCCTTTATCTTATTCCAAAATTAAATACAAAAAAAGCATTGGAAAAATGTTCGTTAATAAGTCCAATTGGCGTAGGGTAATTTAGAAAATAAACATCCGTTCTTGCTGAAAAGAAGCACTCGGATAAATTTTTGCACCTTTTTGAGCTTAGTTCTTTTCAAAATTTAAGAATATTTTTAATTAGATTAAGCTATATATATCAACAGCAGCAGCAACAACATGCTAGTTTTGTTTTTTAATTTTTTGACGTATTCGTAGTAGATGCATTGACAATTATTAAAATTAATTCAATTTCGCACGAAAATCGCGATAAAATAAATAATTAAAATCCACTATGAAAATGGTGGCTCTGTTTAAAATTCGTTAATGTGGTCGTTAAATTTGAATCGACAAAATGTGCGAACACCAACGCGTGTTCGACAGGGTCGTTTAACTGAGAACATTGCAACCCTGAGCCACAGTGTTGAAGCAGATCCAAATTTGTTAATTCCTCGACGTTCTCAACAATTTGGGTTATCCAAAGCCATCATATGACGAATTTTGCGAAAGGATTTGATTTTGAAGAATTACTACAAGATTCAACTGGTGCAGGAGTTGAAGCCGTCTGACCATTCACATCGCCGTAGATTTTCGCAATTCATTCAGGAACAACCGGCTGGTTTTTCTGAAGAAATCATTTTTTCAGACGAATCCCATTTTTACTTGTCAGGGTGTGCCAACTCATTTGAGCTTCTGAAAATCTTATTGAGAAGCCCGTCCATGCTTAACGTGTCACTTTATAGTGCGCTATGTGGTCTTGAGGCGTGATTGGGCTGTTTTTTTCGAAGATGACCCCGGAAATGTAACATTGATTGTTACATTTCGCTATCGCGAGATGCTTATAGCTCAGTTTTGGCCTATTATTGACGACGTAAATATCACTGACATGTGATTTTAATAGGACGATGCCATATGTAACACAGCCCATGAAACAATCAATTTACTGCAAATCAAATTTCGCAATCGCATAACTTTACGTCAGTCAACAGTTCATCGGCCAGTCAGGTCGTGTGATTTAACACTTCCGAAATATTTTTTGAGGGGTTATGTTAAGGACAAAAGTTTATGCGGAGCCAATCGAATCGTTTTCAGCCTTAAAACTCAATATCCGTGATGTTATTAAGGAAATAAAACTGCGATTTTGCCAAAAGATGATTAAAAACGTTTATGAAAAAATCAACATCTGTCAGCGTGGTCGTGGTGGACATTTGCCAAATATCATTTTCCGTTCATAATTGCCGAACTTTTCTCTTCGTAATTAGAATCGTTTTAATCTGTTTTTTTGTTTGTTTTAGAAAACAAACTTCTTGTTGAAAACCCCTTTATTGGAAATGAATATGTAAGCGTTTAAAGAATTTATATAATAATTTCTTAAAGCAAAAATGAACTTTAGGTACTTTTTGTGGTACTTTTTTATATTTTAGTGCTACCCCCAATATTTAATTGTAACCAGCAAAAAAAAAAAGGCTGTAAAAGTGTAATTAAGTTTAAGTGGATATGACACGGAGGACATAGTTGTACTTAAATTTTGTTTCAGAGGTGTTTATTTGAAACTAAATGCACCAGCCAATAATTGCAGAATAAAATATGCGTTAATTAAAAAAAGACAACTCTTAAGTTGCTAACAAAATTTTAGATAAGTACGCCTAGCATGCTCTCGAGTTTTCAAAGGTCATTAAGTTGTTGGGATCATCTTTACAGGTCTTGCCTACGTTTATCCTTCAACCAACAAAACGCTTTGAATGGATTATATTTTATTAAAGACAGAAATTTGTCACCAAAAAATCGTTGACGTCAAACAAAGACAAACCCTTTAATTGGTTTGAATCGATCTGCAACATGCTGCATGTTCATTTGGCTAATTTTTTTGTATTTTTAAAATTTTTTTTGCCAACTTTTCAGACATGCGCTGAGTACTTGAAAAAGAATTGAGGCTGATTTGAAAATTTATTTAGATGTTTTATATTAAAAAAAATATTAACTATTAAAGGTTTAAGCCTGAGTCCTCTTATGGTCTATATTTGGATTTCAGAGGGTCATATGGACAATAATTATAATGCAGAACTATTGGTCTATTGGTCTGGCTTATCTTGTATTATATTTATAGTATTATATTTTAAATAAAAGTTATATATCCCTTAAAGCTTAAATTATCATATTATTAATCTTGACTTATATCATATGCCTCACAAAATAATCTTATCTATGATAAGAGCTTAGGCCAGTTAGTGGCTTCCACCGTAGGCTTTGTCATATTATATTCGTTTGCTATATCTAATGTGGTTTGCGTTTTATTTACCAATTCGAACGTGAAGTTTTACAAAATTTTTGCTTCACATTTTAGTCTTGTTTTCTTTTTTTTGGAAATTTGTCACGTAATTGTTGAAAAAGTCCAAACAGGTCTTGCAGAAAATGTGTTAACGTGGCAGATGCTCAACAAATCAGAATTTTAAAACTACTTACTACCATTTCATTTTGGAAATAAAATTAAAAGAAAAGACTGTATCAGAGTAGCGAAGTGTTCACTCACTGTTCATACATGTATGAATATGTACATTTCATTTTTTAGCCGCTTCTTCTCATACATGTGTGAGAGACTGAAAAATATTTTGCGTTTTCTCATTTATGAATGCGACGATTTATTTTTTTCTTTCTATTCATAAGTGAAAAAATGAGAAACACAAGAAGTAGGCAGTATTTGCCTTTTAAGTTGCTAACTGGTGTTGAAATAAGGTTGCCAGATTTTCCAAAATTGCAAGAATTGTTAGAGGCTGAGACTATGGGTGAGGTGGTAAATGATCGTGATGAGATACGTGACGAAGCTAGAAATAATATAGCAAGAATACAGGAAGAGAACTGTAAGAGTTTCAATAGCAAAAGAAAGATTGAGACTGAGTATGAGTTAAATAAGTTGGTTGCCATCAAGCGCACTCAGTTTGGAACAGGGATGAAGTTAAGAGGAAAGTTTTTAGGCCCTTACAAGGTTGTGGAAAAGTTACCATACGGCAGGTACGCAGTACAGAAACTTGGAGACCATGAAGGTCCAATTCGGACAACCACCGTAGCCGAGTTTATAAAGAGGTTGCAATCCGAGCCGTATTGCCGTCAGGAGGGCCGATTGTAGGGTTCATACCACTGTCGAACGGTTTGACTATTAGTGTTAAACGGGACTCGCACTACTGACAGAACGACACGGCAGAACAACGAGATAAAACATATACACACACCTACGTACAGACGGAATGGGAAAGGAACGTCTAAGCGACCTCATTTAAAAAATAAGTTAATAATAATAGTTTAGCCTGAAGTCTTAAGCGAACCGCGAAGGTTAAATAATCTTAGTTCATAAGAAAATAGATATAATAAAATACAAAATTTTAATATTTTATTTCTTGGTCGTTTAATATCTACAGCCCTTTCCTTGCATTAACCAATATTTTATTTTATCCCAGGATCTATTGGATTTATGTTATTTATCTGTTAAATGTACCAAATAGTTCACTTACAATGAAGTTTTTTGTACCTTATAAGAACTTATTAACTTTTAATATTAAATTTTATACTGCTTTTATTTTTATTGCAAATTTAAAGCGTCTGGAAATAGTGAACCAAAAGCTGTATCATTATACGTAAAAATCAGGCCCTTTATTGGAATATTCTTTCGTTTCTAATTTAAGTTTATGATATATTTTTATGGAAGGTTCAAATGTAATCATAATCGTTCAAAAGATTAGACCATATCCATCCAAATAGGGATAATCTTTGTATATTTTCTTTTTAATCTCTTCCTCAAAGTGGTAATAGGCGTGGTCGTTTTGCAGTCATTTTACAAATACTCTTTAATTTGAATTTTATTTTACATCTTGCCCATAAAACTAATATAGTGCACAGTGGTATAAAAAAGTGTTTTTGTTTTAATAATTTGGTATTTCATGACCCACTTAAGATATTGAAGAAGAGGTAGTTCTAGGTTAAGTTTGGGAACGATCGGCTTCCTAGGATAAAGGGGTGCTTTTGGGTATGCTCCCAAATTTAAATACCTTAGTCATACATTTTTTTGGAAATGCCATAAAGAGTTTATTTATTATTCAAAGCACCGATTGATAAAAAGTAAACATATTATTTTAGAACCACCTCTGATTTATATACCCCACAAAGGATTTTACAGTCCCGTAGTTAACAAAACCAGGGTAAACAGTTTTATTTTAAAAAATGAAAACAATATTTGGAAAATTTTTTCCAGGTTTAAGAATTTTATGTGTTAAAATAACAGAAAAAAAATTATTTTATCATTTCATTAAAGGTTCTTTTATATATATATTGCTTCAAAATTTTGCCGAATATCTCGATCTGTTTAGATTTCAAATTCTATATTTTATTTTACAAACAACCTCTTTAACGTGTAAGTGGCAGTTTTAAAGGTAAATGACACATAAAAAATGCGACATGTAAAAAATGTTAATAAATTGTTAATCTAGAAGTCATAAGCTTTCCTCTGATATCATTTCCTTGTATTAAGAGCATATATTTAGGTTGTAGGAGCTACGCAAACCTCGCCTGCCAATAAAGTTTTCTCTTTTTTATATGTAAAAATGAAAAATGAAATGAAACCAGATTGTCTGTTACTTCACTTAGCAATACCTCTGCTTGTCCTCTGTGAAATTTCATGAAATATTAAAAAAAGCGTTTCCAAACCACTGTGCAGTGGTACATAATCTATGTACATGTTGTTTAACTGCATAATCGTGGCCTCTCCTTTTAATTTTTATATTTATTATTTAGACTTTTTTTCCAACAAAACTTGTTTAAACCACTTCACTGTAACAGCATCCTGTATATTTCATATATACAGGGTGTCTTTGTTTTTTTATAATTTTTGATTAAATAAAAGAGAATGGATCTTATGTTGATAAATGTTCTATTTAATGTCGACAATTATGTATGGAAAAAAATATGCGAATCCTTTTGACCACATTTTTCATTACATTCTCACACATTTCACGCGATATTTTAATAACTTCATCACGAATATTTTGTGTGAATTGCTCAAGGGTTTCTAGTTTATTTGCATAAATCTTGCTTTTCAGATATCTCCAGAAGAAGAAGTGCGGAGCAGTGAAATCAGGCAATCGTACAGGCCAATCAAAATCACTATTTCTTGAAATAACTTGTTGTGGAAAGAGATTTCCCAGTAATTCCATTGTAATCCTGGGTGTATGCGATGTGGTACCGTCTTGCTGTTACCACATTTTAATCATGCTCAAAGCATGCAGTGGTGGTTTTAAAAAGTTTTTAATCATATCACGATAGCGCTCCTCATCCACAATTAACGTTACACAGTTTTCATTTTCAAAGAAGTAGGGTCCAATGATTCCTACTGACAAATGTAACTGTTGAATAACTTGAGGTTGTGTAAAGAGGTCTAATTTCATTGTAATCCTGGGTATATGCGATGTAGTTCCAGCTTTTGTTGATACCACATGTCAATTAAAAGCATACAGTTGTAACGTTAAACAAATTTCAATCATATGACGATATCGCTAGCTATTTACAGTTACCGTTACATCGATTTCATTGGAAGTAAGGTCCAATGATTCCTCCTGACAAATTTGCACACCAGAATGTCACTTTTAATGGATGTAAAGGTGACTGTGGAATGAATTGAGGATATTCTGTTTATTCACATATCCATTCAAATGAAAATGTGCCTCGTCAGTCATTATGATTTTTTCATGAAAATCGGGGTTGTCATGGGTGCACTGTAACATCCCATTGGCATATGTAAGGCAGCGTAAATGGTCTTGGGGAAGAAACTCTTGTATCGACTAATTCATATATGGAAACAAATTCAAATACTTGTACAAAATTGTGGCCAAAGTTGTTCTTTGAAGACCAAGCTCCTGAGCACGACATCGAATTGAGGTTGATGGATTGTTTTGAACACTTTCTTAAGCAGCCGTAATCTTTTCAGTCGATCTTACATACGTTGTCGTCCATGCTTGGGCCTATCATCTACAGACTGTCTTTCTTCGAAATCATTCACTACACGATAAATAGTGTGTTTTGTTGGCACATTGTTTCTCCCTTTCTCATTGTCACAGTAATCGATGATTTATTTTGATAAAATGTTTTAACGATTAACATACGTTGTTTTATCGAATATTTTTCCATAATAATTTTGCCGCGTGTCTATTTCACGACTACCAAATATGTACTGTCAAGGCTAATATTTACCAAAATGATGGTTCCCGCGGACACACGGTATATCAAACATTTAATGTAACTTATGTAAAATTTTTCAAGCCTTGAGAGAACCTTTTACTCAATTACTTATGCCAACATGTTTGTAAATCGAAGAGCCAGCAAAACAGCAGATTTTCTACTGACTGGACAATCGTAACTGCCAAACATTTACCACAGAGTCCATTCTTAATTCGTGCCAATTAGAGAAATTCAAATTTCCCCGTTCACTTGTCATAACTAAAATTATTTAGTTAAATTTTAAGATGTCATAAACATTGTTTAAACTCCTAACAGAGATGCATATTCAATTTCGGATCAGTCTCATATATATTTTGTCTGCCAGAACCTGTCCGCAATTATTTCCACATTCGATTAGTGTGGGAAGCTATCAATGTGTTAAAAATTTCCATATTAAAATAACTTAATGCCTTCTCAATATATTTTAGTGAATAAACAATGAATGGAATGAAATTTCGCTGAAAACTCAATGGTTAATTAAAACACTTTCAATGTTTTTGTTAGCATAAATTATAATAGCAAACACAGGGTTTGATTAATTTAAATGATTTCTTTTTAAACAAAGATTGCTTAACGATTGTGTTTGCAAAAAACAGGTTTATTCTATTCAAACGTTTTACTTTGATTTTAATCATTTTTTAGATGACAACAATGAAATGAAATGATGCAATTTTTAGAATTTCATTTGGGTTTTTAAAAATTTATTTGTTTGTTAGCTTCTGTCGTTTAACGATTTAGAGGATTAAGCATGAATATAAAATATTGCTTTTATTTGTTGGGGTCATTAGAAATCCTTGACTAATATTTATTTCTAAGAAATTGTTTGTTTGGATTTTATATCATGATTTTAAAAGGTACAGAGACACAAAGATGACTTCATGGAATCAGTTTTACTTTTAATTATTTTTTTGTTAAATAAAGCTTACCTTATTACTTGATGATATATTTTATCATATTTTATGATACAATGCTGGTTATGTACAAATAAGTGATGAAATTCTGTAAATAAAAAGAAAAACACTTTATTCTGATATGTTTGATTTTTTTATGCAAGTAAAAAATCTACTTAATCCATAAGGATGTGATATGCAATCACCTAATTTCAAATTTTTAGATATTTGAAATTTGGTAATTTTATTTAAAAAATTGATTAAAATTCCAAATTTTGTAATAAAATAAAATCGTTGCTGGATTCAAATCATGCATTTTAAATTGAATTTCGCTAAGCTTCCTTAACTAAGTTTAGCTAAACCCGGTTAACATAAGTTTAAGAAATGAAAACAAACAAAACAGTTAATACAAGTTAGTGCAAGGACTTAATCAAAATATTTTGTGCTTTTATACTGTATTGATTTTCTACTGAATTGCTATTTATCATAACTTCGTTTGTTGTATTATGCAAAACACTTCAATTAATCTGAATACGCCAGTTTTTGCACTTAAGCGACCATGGTGCTCTCCCAACTTACATCAACCAAACAACACAATCTTCTCTTGTAACACATTTAATAATATCTTTTATACTATTATCACCTTATCAACAATTTTCGAGTACAAAACAATGTTCAGCAACTAACAACATCAATGTTTTTTGTTTTTTTGGTTTTTATTAAACGGAAAACTTACAACGTCAATCTACTACTAACACAGATACAATCCACATCCACAGTATACAGTTAGACTTTAATTAAAAGTCATTAATATTAAATTTTGTTTAATTTATTTAAACATTATCTTATTATTGTTTCGGCCTTACCAGTTATTTATCGCCCATAAATAATGTTGGTGTTGAAAATGAACACAAATAATAAGATTTAGTTTACAATTTATTACCCATAATTAACCAAATAGCAGCCAATAGAAGGGTATGAATAAAGACATTTTGATTCCTGCAATAAGTACAATTAAATTTGATTATAACTACAATATTTAATTTAAAATGTTATTAATTAGTTCAATGCTCACAAGGAATTGTTAGGTAATAACTATTTTACTCTTAAACAAATATTTATATTTATTATCTTTAATCTAAAATATTTTGTAAATAAGTTATTAAATTATAAAGGCGTTTTCAACAAGAAGTTTGTTTTCTAAAGCAAATCAAAACTAGAAATTTAGATGATTAAAATTAATAAATATCTTTTTTTCTTTTTAACGATCTTTTTTATATATTTTTTTCTTTTCGATATTTCGCTTTCCTTTGGAAAGCTTCTTCAGGAAAAAAATTTAATTTTTGGTAACAAAAAATTATTAACATATTGAAAAAAATTTTTCAAAAACATTTGACAAAAACATATAAAATATTTTTTTATGCATACATACAAAACTACTAAACTGCAAAAGACAAACAATTTTTTAGTTGATGAACTTTTTAAAAAAGAAATTATTTCAGTAATGGAGAGAAATAGACTTAAGACTAATGTATCAAATTATCCAAAGCTATATGGAGTACCTAAGATCCATAAACAGAATTTTCCTTCAAGGCCTATTTGCTCTTGCATTAATTCCCCGGCCTACGGACTGTGCAAGTATATAACGAATATTCTTAAGGTGATAACAGTACAATCAATATATAATATTAGAAATTTGTTGGAATTTAAGGATAAAACCAAGAGAATAAATATACAAGATAATGATAGATTATTTTAATTTTATGTAGTTTCACTTTTTCCAAGTATTCCTGTAGGTTTAGCTTTAAGTATTATGGAGGAAAAATGGCAGATAATAGAACAAAATACGAATATTGAGAAGGACGTATTTTTACGTATTCTTAAGTTTTGCATTAAAGACAATAGGTATTTTCAATTTGATAATAGGATATATTAACAGAAGGAGGGCCAATTATAGCTGATATTGTGATGGAGGAATTACTAAATTCATGTATTAGTAAAAGGCATATTAAACCTAAGATAATCACAAAATATGTGGATGATTTATTTTGTATAACTTCAGAAGATGCAGTGGATGATATTTTGTCAGAATTGAATAGTTTCCATCCGGATATTAAATTTACGATTGAAAGAGAATTAAAATCTAGACTTCCATATTTAGATATATTGATAATAAGGAAGAAAAATAAGTTAGTATTTGATTGGTATAAGAAACCAACATCTTCTGGAAGAATTATTAATTTTTATTCAAAACATCCGAGGAAAACGATAATAAACACAGCGAAAAATATGATAGACAGAATATTGACTATAAGTGATAGAGAATTTTATTGAAAGAATAGGGATACAATAAGAGATATACTTAATGACAATGATTTTCCAGTAGAATTAACTAACAGATTAATTAGACAATATTAAGTTAGTTAGTTAGTTATAGGCATAATTTAGGAAATTCTACGGCAGAGCCAAGAAATTATAACTCATTAACTTAGGTTCCTGGAATATTAGAAAGATTAAGAAAGTGTAAAATATATGACACAGATATATATATAATTGCACACAAAACATATAACACATTAAATAAATTATTTAGCAGTATGAAGGATAAAATAGGAAAAATTGAAATATCTGATGTAGTATACAGGATACCATGTGGAGGAAATGACCAGGTGAACTGTGACAAAGTTTATATTGGGACAACAAAAAATAAACTTAAAACAAGATTAGCTGGTCACAGGTGTGACCAAAAATATAGGAATATTTCAACACAGAAGACATTCTTATCTTCACATTGTAAGAAATTTAATCATTATCCAAATTTGATGAAACATCAGTATTAGATATAAAAAAAAACTACAAGAGACGTTATATATTAGAAATGTTAGAAATTGTTAATGTACCAAATGTAAGGAGAATAAAATTCAAGACAGACACAGACAATTTCATAAGAGAGAATTTGTTATTTGTTATTTATTTGTTATTTCCGTTTCCTTGTTTTTGTATGTTTGAATATTTGAAAATTTAAATTTTTGTATGAAAAAATATTTTATATGTTTTTGTCAAATGTTTTTGAAAAATTTTTTTCAATATGTTAATAATTTTTTCTTTTCAAAAATAAAATTTTTTTTCTTGAAGAAGCTTTCCAAAGGAAAGCGAAATATCGAAAAAAAAATATATAAAAAAAAGATCGTTAAAAAGAAAAAAAATATTTATTAAAGATAAATAAAAAAATATCGTTTAAAAAACTATAAAAATTATCAGATGATTAAAATTTTTATTATATTACGAAGAGAAAAGTTCGGCAATTATGAATGAAAAATAATTTGTGGCAAATGTCTACCACGACCACGCTGACAGATAACGATTCTTTCATCAAAGTTTGTACTGAATTTTGGCAAAATGGTGGACCTATTTTGTTAATCACATCACTGATTTTCAGTTTTAAGACTGAAATCGATTCGATTGGCTTCATATGGACTCTGTCCTTAACATAACCCCACAAAAAATAATCCAGAAGTGTTAAATCACACGATCAGGCTGGCAACTTAACTGCTGGTTATCGTTAAATTATGCGATCAAAAATTTGGTTTGCAATAAAGTGATCGTTTTGTTGGCTGTATGACATGTGGCACTGTCCTGTTGAAACCCCATATCAGTGATATACACGTCATCAATAATAGGCCAAAATTGAGTTGTTAGCATCTCGCGATAGTGTGACCCATTGACCGTTACCACATTTCCAACCTCATTTTCGAAAAAAAAACGGCCCAATCACACTTCCAGCAAGCAATGGATTTTTAATTATTGCTCTACGATTTTTAGAATCCCAAATGCGGAAATTTTGTTTGTTGTCATACCCTGTGAAGTGAAAATGTTTTTTTCAGAAAAACCAAAAAGTTATTCCCGATTGAATCGAGCGAATCTTCGGCGATGTAAATGGTCGCTCGACTTCAATTCCTGCAAAAGTTGAACCTTGTAACGCTTCCAAGTCAAATCCTAACGCAAAATTAGCCATGTTTTGGTTTTGGATAAATCCAGTTGTGGAAAATGTCGAGGAATTAATAAATTTGGATCTGCATCAACACTGTGGCTTACGGCTGTGATGTGTTCAGTTGAAGGATACGGTCGAACATGCCTTGCGAGCCTACCGATTCAAATTTAACAACCAAATTCTTAAAAGCGGTTTTAGAAGGACGATTATGTTGTCTGAAATGTAACTTTAACAGAACGACCATTTCATGGTGAATTTTAATTGTTTTAATATGATTTTCGTGCGAAATTGTGCTCGACTGCAATGCGAAATCCGTCTTTATTTTTGCAGAAACTCAGTGACGCCACCAGCATTTTATTTAATCAAACAGTACATTTTTCTATTTGTTCAATAATAAATTCGATTCGTTATCAACCGCTAACTGGATTTGGATGGGCTTAGTTTAAGCTATTTGAGCAAATTTTTTTACGTCGACAAATTTAAGTTATTTAATAAGGCAAAACATCAATTCATATACTAACTTTTATTATCATTTTTTCATCAAAATTTAAAAAAAAGCAGCAGCACTGTGTTATGGAACTAACGCTAAACTCCGATAATGTTTTTAGTTAAAGACATAAGCAACTTGGTAACTGTGAATGGGTGGTGATATCGTGATACGCGTGCTATCAACAAGACGGTGCCAAATCATATACAGTCAGGATTACAATGGAATTACTAGGAAATCTCCTTCTACAACAAGTTGTTTCCAGAAATGGTGATACTGATTGGCCTTCATGGTAGCCAGATTTGACTGGTGTAGACTAATTCTTCTGGTGATATGCAAACAAGCCAGAAACGCTTGAGCAACTCAAACAAAATATTCGTGATGATATTAATGAAATACCGCGTGAAATGTGTGAGAAGGAAATGAAAAATGTGCTCAAAAGGGCTTGCATTTGTGAGGCTAAGAGCGGCGGACATTTATCTAATAATGTGTTCCGTATATAATTGCAGATATTAAATAAAACATTTATCTCTTTCATTTAATCAAAAATTATATTATTTATTGAAAATACATCTTTATAGTATTTTAATTATATAACAAAAAAAGGGATATTTGCTTGATAGCAAATATAACTATAAATGTTGTGGCACTAAACTTAAGCGTATGTATTTATATAGACACATAAATTATTTTATACTTTTCTCATCATAATAATTTTTAACTTTACTTTTTTTGTTAAGGTTATGCTTTCGTTTTTTGTGAAACGTTTTCTCTAAAATTTAATAAACCAACTTAAAGTTAAGTTGAGAGTAAAAGGTCAATATAAAATACAAAACCGTGACGAGCTAAGTTCGACTATAATTTTCGTTTCCTCCGTTATTATATTTTATTAGAAAACTAAACTAAGTTTAACTAAACTGTAATATTTTAGACCGGAACTAAGTACCATCACAAGTATAACCGCCACAAAATTGAGGTATTTATACTTTTTCTAGTTTGCTCTTATTTTTTTTAAATTCAAAATACTGAAAATATAAAACTATTAAGAATTTTTACTTAACTAAATCTGTCATTCTTTTCTAAATCTTATTTTGATTTCGAAACTAAATGTTCGTCCTTGTTAAATATTCTTTTTCTAATTCATGCATAATTTAATTCATTTTGGTTAACAAAGAATTTATTTCATCTTTCCTATACCCTTAAGATTAAAAATCATTTTATAATTTTGGATAAAAACTATGAAAAAAACTTTCGTATAAAAAACTGCTCTTAGAGCTCGCTATGTAACAAAGAAAATAATTGCTCTGTGTGATGCACTCTTGTATCTGTAGTACCGTTCTCTAGCAGTAAAGGTTTCTTTGATAGTACATAGTACTTTTACTAAGAAAAGCACACGCAAAGGTAAACACCAAATAATAATAAGAGTCTTTTATTGCGATACATGTAATTGTGGCAACACCAACAACATGATACTTTTGAGATTTAAATGGTCCGCCAAAAAAGTTTTTTTTTGTTTTAAATGCCATAAACAAAACTACTGAATATTTTCTTAAATTTCTTTTTTTATTTGAAAGTACGATCCTTCCTTCCGGTTAATAATGGAAAATAATTTCATTTAACTGGTTGCCTCGGCTGGCCATGCAGTAGCCTACATGATCAGTCCAATTTTTAAGCACATTATCGATTGTGTGCAGCTGTACTTCACCAATGGCTTCACGAGTATTGTCCTTTAAATCGTCAATTGTCTCTGGCTTGTCGACGTAGCACTTATCTTTGACGGCACCCCATAAATAATATTTCAACGGTGTCAAATCGCAGCTCCGAGGTGGCCAAACGACATCAGCTCTGCGGCTGATAATGCGATCTTCAAAAATAGGGCGCAAAATATCGAGTATAGCTTCGGCTGTGTGGCACATAGCGCCGTCTTCTCCAATTTTTGTGAACACAGATTCCCTTCAACATGGCCCAATAACGATCGCGATTGACTGTAACGGCCCTCCTTGCTAATTTTCGAAGAAAAACGGCCCAATTATGTCTCTGGACCAAAATCCGCACGAAACAGTAGCTCGTTTTGGGTGCGTCGGCTTTTCAATGTATACGTACGGGTTTTCTGTGCCCCAAATGCGACAATTTTGCTTGTTTACATACGCGCCAAGATCAAAATGAGCTTCATCTGAAAAGATGATTTTTATTTGCAAAATGGGCATCTTCTGTAAGTCGATCGCAGGCCCACTTAGTGAAGCGAAAATGCATTGGATGGTCACTTGGCTTCAACTCCTGAACCAATTGGATTTTGTATGGCGTGATACCAAGGTATTTATGCAAAATTCGTTTCAATGATGTATCCGAAATGTTCAATTGTTGAGAACGACGGTGAATTGATGTTGATGGCGTTTCACGCCCACTTTCTGCCACAGCAGCAATATTCTCGAGTGTACGCACTGTTTTTGGCTTTTCACGCTTTGGTTTATCGATGAGAATGCCAGTTTCTTTCACTTTTTTCTCAAAATAATGAACATACGGAGCTGCGTACGCAATGTTCGCACACATTCTGCAACATTACCATGATTTTCAAAGTAATGTCGCAATATTTCCCAGCATTGTTCAAGCGTATACACAACCATATTCGTTCAGCGGAAGGATAAAACTAATTATCCGTCAAATCAGCCGTGAGCTAAGTGTTACCATTTACAAAATAAGCACTAGCTGAAAAAAAAACGTTAGATTGCGGACCCTTTAGTTTTTTTAAATATTCGATGCATTGGCAATCGTTAATCGTCTTTCTCAGACCGCTATTAAGAATTTGGTTGTTAAATTTTAAAGCGTGGATCATAGTGTTGGGGAAGATCCAAATTTGTCAATTCCTCGATGTTCTCAACAATAGGGGTTATCTAAATCGACCACATGATGAGTTTTGCGTACGATTTGACTTTGAAGCCTTACAGGGAATTGAAGCCGACGTACCATTCACATCGCTGTAGATTCGTTCAATTTATTTAGGAACAACCGGCTGCTTTTTTTTAAATCATTTTCATTTATCACATTTGGGCTTCTGCATGCTAACCTTGTCGCTGTATGGTGTACTAATTGGTCTGTAGGCGTAATTGAGCCGTTTTTTTTCGAAGATAAGGCTGGAAATGTGGTAACTATAGCGAGATGCTAACAACTATATTTTGGCCCATTACTGACAACGTGGATATCACTGATCTGTGGTTTTAACAGATCGGTGTCACATGTCACACAGTCAATGAAACCATTAATTTATTGCAAACGAAATTTCCCGAGCGCATAATTTTACGACAATCAGCAGTTAAGTGGCCAGCCAGATTGTGTGATTTAAAATCACTAGATTACATTTGCCAGATATCATTTTTCATTCATAATTGCCGAACTTTTCTCTTCGTTATACAATTAAAATTTTAATCATCTTAAACACAGGTGGTATGTTAAGATGATTTCTTGCCACGTTAAGTGTGTTAATGTGGCAAGAAATCTTTTGAAGAAAAATGTTCTCTATATTTTTCTAATGACATTTTTAAAGCAGGAGACATGTGAAACACCCATTCCGAAATTAAGTTTATCTGCACTTAACCAAGTTTAGTTAAACTAATTTATTAAGAGTTAGTTTTATTGGATTTGCTTAAAGCAATAATCAAATATTTTTATAAATTTTTGGTTTACAATGCTGGCGGTTAAAAAATAAACATTCTCGTAAAGAAATAACAATAATTTTTATTGAAAATTCAGTTTATTTTAATTTATGTTTTCTCTTTATTTTGTTCTTGCTTTAAAGTGCACATTAGAGCCAAATATTATTTTATGAATATGGCATTTAGATTTTTAAAAGTATTTAACTATTTAAAATTATTTTATTGGTGCTTAAACTTTTTTAAGATTAACAGCTGCAAAATAAAAAAAGTGTTAAAAAAAATAATAACTTTTTAATGCGTAATTAAACATGACAATTTTTCATAAACTCAAACTAGAAATTTTTTTATTTCGCGTAAATTAATGCCATCAAAGTTAATTTAAAAGCAGGAATATTTTTTAACATTTATAATTTTTTTGTTAAACCAACATTATTTAATTTTTGTCTGTTAAAATTATTTCGCTTAAGATGGTTCTTTTGTAGGATTTAGTGTCTTTTTCTTAAGATACGAATTAAAAACGCTTTGTGCAAGGTAACCGCTTCTTGCTTTGTAGCTAAAACGAAGCAGCTGGTTTAACATAAGCATTTCATTTATTTATTTTTGGCATTTTTAGATTTATAACCTCTTTAGCTTACACAGGTGCTATTTAAATGGTTTTGTTGCTGATTTTTCGACAATAAAAGAAACTCCTCTTTATGAACGAACCTTTATTTATTTCTTCTATTATTTTCTGTTTTTTCGTAAAAATATTTAAAAAGACCATTTTCTATATATCCTGACCTGTTTTATCTATGAAGCTGTTGGTTTTATTTTTGAGTCTGTACCTCAAACACACCACAGTTCAAAGTTTAAAATCAAAATGATTTTTTTGTTTTGTTCACTCTTTTCATTTTTGTTTTATGTACATTATCTCTAACCATGGTTTACTTCCTGTTCGTAAGCTAAAAATATATCTTTTCCTTAGTTAATGTTGGGAAAAGTTTAAATGGGTTTTTCTCGTGTTTTCCATTTTCAAGTTGCATTATGCCAATTCGCAAGTGCGCTTGTTGATTTAAGAGGAGGAGGACAGTGGCGTTTGAAGAGTTTAAGGTGGCTCACTCTACTGTTAGTTCTGCTTTTGTTTAATACCATCTCGCATTTCTTTCTTTCTTAATAGTGGCAAAATTTTTGGTTTGCTAAAATTTTAATTTAAATTTAAAATCTTGTACAAAGAAATCGTTTAATTTATTTTTCTCTCCTGCCATTTGTTTGTCTCAATTCAATCTTAAATAACCAGTAAAAGAAGACAAACTTTCTTTTTAGTCTGATTCAATTAAAATCATGATGTTGATAAATTTGAAAGATGCAGAATATTCTTAAAAATTGAGTTTTAGTACACCGTATCTTAGAGATTTAAGTAGGCAAATTTAAGTTTAATGAAATAAGTTTTGTAAGGATAACAGATTAGAAAGCTGAACAACGAGCTTAAGAGGGATTTTGATTGAATGATAAAGTGGAATTATTTTTATTTTTTATAGAAAAATAAACCAAATCTAAAAGTTGATTTTATTCTAATAAACTCTTAATACTAATCTCCCCTTAGTGGTATCTGCTATTTTAATTAAGCTAACCTTGTTTAAACCCAGTTTAATTTCGAGCTTGGACTAGACTAAGTTCGAATGATCTAATTGTTAAAGAAAGATGAATTAGTGTAACACAGTCTGGCTGTGTTACATAAGCATAATTG
Source organism: Trichopoda pennipes (assembly GCA_030448955.1). Classification (NCBI taxonomy): domain Eukaryota; kingdom Metazoa; phylum Arthropoda; class Insecta; order Diptera; family Tachinidae; genus Trichopoda; species Trichopoda pennipes. The sequence goes on along the minus strand of JASKUP010000008.1, from coordinate 5,159,289 downwards.
AATCCATAACGTATTTGCATCTTTAATATATAAAGCTTATTAGTTGGCTTGGGATTTGACTCTATAAAGGGTTTTTTTCAACAAGAAGTTTGTTTTTTAAAGCAAAATAAAACAAAACAATTTACGTTAAGATGATTCAAATTTGTATTGCATTACGAAGAGAAATTATGCCATCGGGAAATTTGGTTTGCAATAAATTGATTGTTTCTTTGGCTGTGTGATATGTGGCACCGTCCTTTTGAAACCACATGTGTGATATCTAAAATTGAGTTGTTAGCATCTTGCGATAGCGTGATCTATTGATCGCTACCGCATTTCCAGCCTCATCTTCGAAAAAAGGGCCCAATCACGCCTACAGACCACCTAGCGCAACATACAGTGACACATTGAGCATGCAAAGGCATCTCAATTAACGCTCTAGGATTTGGTGGTTCTGGATAACAGAAATTGTTGAGAGCGTTGGGGAATTGACAAACCAAATTCTAAATAGCGGTCTGAGAAGGACGCTTATGTTGTCCGAAAATTTCACGAATTTTACGAAATGTAACTTTAACCGAGCCACTATTTTCATAGTGAATTTTAATTATTTTAATACGATTATCGTGTAAAATTTAATTCATCTGCTACGAGTACGTCAAAAAATGTAATATCACAACTATCATGTTGGCGTTGCTACAAAAACAAACTTCTTGTTGAAAAAAACGATAAAGATATATTTTCCTAAGCTCAGTTCCAATTTGAAATTTAACGCCTAAAAACTATTCAAAACAAACCAGGCAATACACCTTTAAAGTTTTTAAGTTTAAGATTTAAAGCACTCAAATTTCGATTATCAATAGCCAGTTCGGTAAAATTTCGTTAAATAAAACTAAGAATGGAAGTTAAACCTCACAAAATCTGGTTTAACTTAACTATGTGTAACTTAAATCTTAGTGCAAATTTTTATAAGGTAAAGTCATATTTAGTAGTGCTGTTGTGAGTTATCTTTGAAAGGAATTCAAGCGAAAGGGGTTCTTGGTATTTTCCACTGTTTTGCTTGTAAATATTATCACGATTTAAGCAACACTATCTAAGTATCAATTTACTCATCATTCTTTTGAAATAATTTGTTAAAATAATTAAACCATCAATAAGAAAATTTACTGTAAATGCATGAAAAATTAAATCTTATCTAAAGAAAGACAATTTTGAATTCTTAATCTGTAAAAATTAAAAAAGTATGACTTTATTACAGACAAGATTTTAACGTGAAAATCTGTTAAATTAACTGGGAATATTTGAAAGCAAAAAGAAGTAAGTTGACAAGGAACATAATATTGTAAAATATCATAAATATAAATAATTTGAATAATAATAATAACATGAAGTCTAGGAACAAATGTATTCATAAAGTTTTCTATGTTTGATAAGATTATATATAACTATTCGAAAGAAACGTTTAGGATTTGATAACATTCAAAGCCTTGCACAAGGATATTAGTTATAAATAACATCATATATTGTATTTTGACAGACTATCGTCAACTTGTAGTTATCCATTTAAAGTAATTTTGTTTTCACGATTTAAAAATAATATTTTCCTTTTCGGATTAGCACTCAGCCAATGACCCCTAGCCGTGCAATGCATTGCGCCAGAACTAGGAAATAATGTTATGGAGAGGATGAAATGGGGAGTAGTGTTTATGGATATTCGATTTGAATTTTCCTACATTGAAAGTGATGGAAAAGGTCTCTGGAAGGAGTATTATCCACATACCTACTGTTCTGCTAAAAAACGAATTTTCCCTAGAATGCGTAGTGCAATTCACCGGCCGGGTGAATACCTTTCTATCCCCAATGAGCGAGCCTGTTTGCCCTATCTTGAATTCAGTCGATTAACTTCAAATTAGATTTGGGAGCGCGGCGCTTACATGAGAGTTGTATTTCATTTTTGGATGGATATAGATGGTATAAATAATACGAAGATCGGATGGAGTGATTTGATTTACATCTGGTGGTCAAACCACTTTGAATGATTTGCAAACGTCATTCACGCCCTTGGAGGCCATCGAATAGGTATATCCTCCGGTCACTCCCAGTAGCAATTTTGAAAGCCCGAAGTAGGCCGCAGCCTTTCGAAAGCCCGAAGTAGGCCGCAGCTTTCTCTCCTTACTAAAGAGTTGGAGACTTTCCAACTCCTCGTCCAGAACGCATGAAGCTTAATATAATAAAGAACACGACGGCATTCATACTCACTGAACCTGAACCATTCATTGTGTTCATTATAAATGATCCGAGCCACAAACTATCACGAGTGTCTCGAAACCACCACGATACTCCCATATAGGGGCCAACCTCAATAACCAGTCAGAGAACAGCTAATTGTCTAAAGAGACAAATAGTAAACTCTGCGAGCGTACTGATTCCCGTGGAAATATGTGGATTGTCCAGGTGACTCCTACTAGCCTTTGAGGGGCCTGGGCTCCCTTTTACCCCGCAAGACACCAGTCTAGATGGAATAGTAGGTTCCAAAAAGACTATCATGTGCCCCCGAGGGGTATCGGATGGAGTGAAATATCTTTTACATCGTTTTAGAAAACCTAGACACTTGATAGAGTTTTTAGAAATCTAAAAAATTTGCGCACTACATTTTCATGCCCAGAACATCAAAAGCTTTCGATTCCTTATATCACTTATATCACCCATAATAACATATACAGCATCATTTCCAAACACACATCTTTGCCTAAACATGCAATATTAAGTCTTGTGGGCATTATAATTTACTCTATTCACACGACCCCGGTCGGAGATAGTTGAAAAATCGTGATTGAGCATATCGTCCATGTTTTGCCATTGGGATCCCAACTCCCAGCTGTTCGGTCTCTTACTGAATGAATACGAATGACAAATGGTGCTGTCATCTGCGAACAAGTATTTTGGCTTAAAAGTTTGACAAGGAAAGTCATTTAGAAAAATAAGAAATAGGGCAGGAGAAAGAACTGAGCAATACGAAATTAAGAAATAATTATTTTCTATTTACTGAATATCTCCCAGGCTACTAACCCAAATTTGTATTAAAAAAATAATTAAATTTAACTCAATAACTAATCTATAGCTAAAAATTAACTACGAGGCAGTAATCTATTAAGTCAATCTTTATTAAAAAATTTCTCAAGAAAATTTATTTTCCTCAGTCACAAATGGGACAGATTTTTTTTTATATTTATAATCTTGCTTAAAAGTAAATTAAATTAATCCAACGCTTAGCACTAAAAGAATCTACTTTTTGACCGTAAACTTTTTAAAGAATTTATTAATTCTCACTGTCTGTCCCATTCTAAAAGAAACTTTTCAAAGATTCAGTTAACACGGTAATTTTAGCTTAAACATTAAGATTAATAATTATTTTTAAATTAAAAAAAAATATTCTCAAAATCTCCAAAACAAAGTAAAGTAATTTTTCTGCTAAGATTAAAAAAAATAAGACCAAAATAATCCTGCTATGCATTTTTTGTTTTGAAAGAAATTGTTAACTAGCTCCAACTTCCTTATGTTGTTACTCGTTCAATGACCAGTGAACAAAATCAGTAAAAGCATTTAAACAGAAGTCGCAACCAAAAATGTGTTATCACCGCAAATAGTAGTGGATAAAAACAAAGAGACATAATGCAAATTCTAAATATTATAATTAGAAAATAACGTTATATAATTGATAAGTGTTGCCGAAATTTTTCATTTGACTGTAATAACTCTAGTAAAGAAATTACGTAACATTGTAAAAAGTTTCGTTGTCTATAAGTGAATACTAAGTCTAAATACATGAAGAATAATAAAATAACTAATGGCAGTACAATATCTCCCTGCTGAAAGAAAACCACAAGGCAAAGAATTTTCAAAACTGGAAACTGATAAAAGCATTAGGACAAAATTCAACATAACCTAAAAAAGAGGGGAAATTTTATTTATTAAACAATAAGAGAAGAAAATGTAAGTTATCATGTAAAATTGATAAGTAGTTTCAGTGCTATAAGCTTTGGCATCCATAAATTCTGAAGAACCTGATTAAACTAAGATTAACTAATCGCGGTTATTTAAAGTTTAGTGTTAAATAAAGCAGGGTGTATACTAAACACTAAGCTCGTGTCACATATGTTACTACATATATTACTCTGCCTACTAGGTACTTGGATTTTCAAATCGACATTTGGAAAATAGTTTATCATTTTAACCCTCCTCTCCACATCTTAGCGGAACTTTGTTTACTTAAACTGAGGACTAGCTGGTTAACTTGCACTCCTGATATTGAGCCATAACTTCATAAAAGTGTAAATAATGGTAGAGGGTCTTTGTAAGTTGGGCGTCTCACATTCTATTTTAGAAAATTTTTCATTTTTGACTTATGCAGAATTTGTCAACGACTGTAAAGCACTTCCTGTGCCATTGTCCACCATGCTCATTTATCTAATATCAGTTGAATTTTCCCAACTACCCATCAAATTAGAAAAAAAATGTTCACATCCATGTCTATGATAGTAATTACAGACTTTGAATGCAGGTACCCCACCTACTACTTATTTTCTACTCATATCTTATTTTCACATTGCTGCTAAGCTAAATAGCAATATTTTTCTTTTTACTTGCCTTTTGTTACAGCTTCCCACATTTTTACCAAGTCCATGACTGAATTTCAAGACTTTTGATTTTATAGAAAATATTTTTTTTTGTGTGAAATATGGCAGGTCCTATTGCTCAGTTGAAAAATATTATAAGACTAAACCCAAGAACCGTTAAAAGTTAAGTGCTAAAATTAGTTGATATATAAAAGCAATCTTAAGCGAAACTATAATTTAAATTTTTGTCAGACGAAAATGCGCGAAGAAGCTTTTTAGAAGTTAGAGATTTATCCAGCAACAAAATCAAGATTAACGATTTTAATGATTGTTATAGTTAATCGGGAAACCAACTAAACATGTTAAAACTCAGCTAGTTAGTTAAACTTTAATTAACCCGGTTTACCAAAACTTAGCTTAAAATGACTTTCACATATTTTAAGATTTATCATGTTAAGAAACAACAAATAAATTAAATATTTTTGTATAAAAATTGTTTTAAAATTCTACGTCAAGCAAGATTATCGTTATCAGGAGGAATTGAAAACAGTAGTCCATTCACCGGGCGGAGCAAACCCATACAATTTGGTATGATTTTATTTTTTTATGATTTTATATTTTTACGAAATATACGAATATTGAAAATTTGTACAAGATTTATTTTACTTCTAAAAAAAACCTTTTATTTCTTGTTCTATACTTAGTTAAACTTAACTAAACTAAGTTTTACTAAACTAGGTTTAGTTGCATTTAGCAGTTAGTTTTTAATTTGAATTTTTAGCTGCAATAATTTCGGAAATTTAAATTAAAAATATTTTATTCAAAGCTGAAGTTAATTTAAAATAGTTTTATTAGTTTTTATTATTACTTAACTAAACCACTGCATTATATTGCGCATTCCAGGTTAAGCAGAGTTAAATACCCTTAACTAACTGCAAAAAAAGCAAAACTTTATTATATTATACTTTAAAATAAATCAATACCGAAACAAAACTGAATTATTAAATAAGGTTTGAATAAAATTAAACTTAGTTTAATTAAACTGCCTTAAACTAGGTTTAGCAGTATCATAAATTTTAATATAAACAAGTTAAACTAAACTTTTCTATGATGTGTTAAGTTCTTCGTTAATATAATAAAAAATCTGATTATTAAATAATCAAGAGCTACGTTAGGTCTTAACTATTTTTCATTTCTTTTATTATGAAATTGAGACGCTGCTCTCTTCTAAAATATTGTTTACCTAAAATCAAGAATAGAATTTATTTTAAATAATTAATTAAAATATAAAAACATATACAACAACAGTTAACCAGAAGCAACTAATGCATGCAAAGATAAATTTATATGATGTGATATACAAACACACACACATTATAAAATTTCAATTTATTTTGCAGAAAGAAAAAAAAACTTCCGCTTTGCAGAAAGTACAAATTTATGTTGTTCATTATTAATTCAAAAAAGCAACTTGAGCATATTTCTTAGGAGTAAAATATTTATTAAATTAACATTTGCTTTAATTAAATTTTGTAGAAAGAGTAAAAATCTAAAAGATTTTAATACAATTTTTCTGATAGCAAACTAACGTTTAAGCTGTTAAAATTTACGCATTTGTAGAATTATGTACTTGCAAGCAAGTACAGGAACTTTAAAATTATAACACCATAAATTTACCTACTGCTTGAATATATTTGAAAACTATATATGATGTAATAAGAAATTTGTTTGGATATGCAATCACCAAATAACAAAGAATGTTTTTGGGGAATAATACACATAAGTATAAGTGATATTGCATGTAAGCATTTTTGTTATAGAGAATGTGTAACACAAACATAAGTTTTTCTTTTCATTTATTCACTGTATCTGACATAGCTAGAGAGAACATCTATCTTGTTAAATTACTGAAAATGAATATATAAATAAATTTTATGTACATACATCTAAAGGGTTTTTTAACAAGAAGTTTTTTTTTTTCTAAAACAGAATAAAACAAACAAAAAATAGATTAAGATGATTAAAATTTTTATTGTATAACGAAGAGATAAGTTCGGCAATTATGCATGCAAAATCATATCTGGCAAATATCCACAGATGTCGATTCTTTCATCAAAGTTTTTAATCGCTTTTTGGCAAAGTGGCAGTTCTACTTCGGTAATCACATCATGGATTTTGAGTTTTAAGGTTGAAATAGATTCGCTTGGCTCCGTTTAGACTCTGTCCTTAACATAGGCCCACAAAAACTAATCCAGTGATGTTAAATCACACAATCTGGCTGGCCACTTAACTGCTGATTGTCGTAATATTATGCGACCGGGAATCTGGTTTGGTTTGTGCAATTTATGGTTTCATTGGCTGTGAGACTTGTGATACCGTCCTGTTGAAACCACATGTCAGTTAGCATTTTGCGATAGCATGATTCATTGACCGCTACCCCATTTCCAGCCTCATCTCAGAAAACAAAAAACGGCCCAATCATGTCTCCAGACCACATAGCATAGTATACAGTGACACGTTGAGTATGCAAAGATTTCTTATTAATCGCTCTAGGTTTTTCAGAAGTCCAAATACGGCAATTATACTCTTTAACATACCCTGACGAGGAAAAATGGGCTTCGTCTGAAAAAATGATTTTTTTATAAAAGCCATTTAGGTTGTGACTGCATAAGTTGAGCGCATCTATGGCCATGCGAATGATCGGTTGGCTTTAATTTCTGCACCAGTTCACCTTTTAAGCCCTCAAAATTAAATCCTTAATCCAAAATTTGCCATGTGGTGGTTTCCGGCAACCCTAATTGTTGAAAACGTCGAGGAATTGACAAGTTTGGTTCTGCTTCAACACTGTGGTGCACGGCTGCAACATTTGCAGTTGAACAACCCGATCGAACATGTATTTGTGTTCACGCATTTTGTACCGAGCCTGCCGACTAAAATTAAATGCCCAAATTTCTAATAGCGTTCTCAAAAGGGCAATTATGTTGTCCAAAAATATCCCGAATTTTACGAAATGTAACGTTAACAGAACCACGAGATTTTCATAGTGAATTTTATTTATTTTAATGCGATTTTCGTGCGTAAATTCATTGTAAAAATTGCCATTGTATCAACTACGAATACGTCAAAAAACTAAATGTCAAAACTATCATATTGTTGGTGTTGCTACAATAGAGAAGAAACAAACTTCTTGTTGAAAAACTTCTTAAAAATCGAAATTAATTTAATCTATGTTAATTGCGCTAAATCCCTTTAAACATCAATATTTATATTAATCTACATTGCTTGTGAAACATAATAATACGTTGGTGAAAGCATATCCATACTGCTCATCAGTGGATTTTAGTAAAATTTTTTATAGAAAATTTAAAAATCTAATATCTCAAGCTAAATTGATTAAATGAGAATTATTTTTAAGCATTAAAGTAAAACGATTTGAAATATGTAATAAATAATAATAAAAAAATATGTTTATCTTCGCTTACTTCAGATAATAATAATCTATCATTATATTAATATAAGAGAAGTTTAACTCCGCCTAAACTGAGTTTAGTTAAACAAACTTAAATATAGTTTAGCTTTCAATTTTAAATATATTCGAGTTATTATGAAATAAATCTAAATATAACACTATAACGCTGCATAAATGATAGCTTAAAAGCACATGTTTTCAAGAAATGCAAAAACATACTTCAATAGCAACCAAAAATTTGATTAATACAACTACTTTGAATAACATGTGTTACTAATGTTTTAGTTAAAAAGAAGATTTTTGCTTTATAGCCTCATTTCTTGTTGTCAAGTTTAGATCAAGTTAAGAGGCTATTTAAACTTAGCTTTAGCTAAACTAGGCTCTTTTAAGTTTAGCCATAAATAAGTACATTTTTTAATACAAGTTTAAAAAAAATGTATTTTCTTTGAAAACATTTCAAGCAGGAATTTGCAAAAACAACCAACCGATATTCAAGTGCTATTGTTTCGAAATGTCTAATGTAAAATTGTAATTATAACAACATCTTCAACAGCATAACGATCATCATGTTTATCGTTATTATCATTAACATCATTTTTTGTTCGCACAATGGTACGTCGCACAGTGGCAACTTTCGCAAAAAGATGACCAAAACCGATTTAGTTTTTATATACACGTAAATACATAAGAACCTGGACGTTAAGTGGAACGCAAAAGCTTTACGAAAAACTTTGTAATATAACTTATACTATGTTATACATAGATACATAGTACGTACTTTAAGGTTTTATCATATCTCTATTTCCCGTTTTCCCTGGCTGTTTTTTTGGCATGTTCAGCTCGTGTCATATATGTATGTTGCTACATATATTACTCTGCCTACTAGGCACTTGTATTTTCAAATCGACATTTATAAATTAGTTTAATATTGCAACTATTCTCGCCAGATTTTAGCAAAACTTTGTTTACTTACACTGAGGACTAGCTGGTTAACTTGCTTTCATGATGATGGACCATGACTTCATACAAGAGTAAATAATGGTAGATGGTCTTTGTGAGTTTGGCTTATAACATTCTATTTTAAAAAAGTTTTTATTTGTGACTTATACAAAAGTTGTTAAAGACTGTGAAGCATTTTCTGTGTCTTTGTCCATTAGGTCTATTTAGGACTTTCTGTTAGGGCTCCTCTCCATATTTTTACCATGTCCATGTCTCAATTTTAAGACTTTTGATTTTATAGAAAATATTTTCTTTGCATGAAATATGGCACGTCCTCTTGCTTTGTTGAAAAAATATAACAGGACTAAACACACGAACTTATTCAAAGTTAAGTGCTAAAATTATTTGATATATAACAACAATCTCTGACGAAACTACATATTATTTAAATTTTTGTCAAATATGTTGATGTGGAAAGAAGCTTTATAGAAGTTGGAGATATTCCAACAACTAAATCAAGAATAATAATGATTTTAATAAAGACTTATTATTGCGGCTCTAGGAACTAAAACAATTTTACTGTTTGAAAGTCGTATAAATTAGGTATGGGAGTAGGATATATTCGCATGTCAGCATGTGTGTTTTTTGTTAAAAGTTTTTATAATAAAAAATTGTAAAATAATTTGCTGTTACCAAAATGCATTTTTGTTATTTAGGTAATTATTAATAATTAATAGTAATAAAAAGCTTTGTGACTGTAGCCTTACAATAATTTTTAAATGGAGTGGTATAATGTTGTGACGACCAAAAGTCGGCAGGCTCGTTTTTGGATCACATAGCAATTAAATCACAAGCAGTTAGACTCTATATATATATTTTTAAAATTTTTTAATTTTTTTTTACTGAATTTCATAAATTTTTACAGTTTTTACATTTCTGAATATTTATTGTTTAATGAATTTTATAATTTTTTTTAAAAGAGAACATTATTATTATACACTTTTCATTTTATATAATTCATAATTATATTTAATAATTACATTTATTATTTTTTAATGAAATATTTGAAATTATAATAGCCGTTTAGAAGCGCCACCTATTAAAATGAAGATACATCCATAAGGAAAACATACCATTAAACACAACCCTGAACAGTCGCAAGCAGCTATCGTTTAGTGGTATGGGTGTGTATGTGTGCCTGGCAGAAACATATAAAAGCGAGATAATTACGTTTTTGAAAAAAGTTGGCCACGGGCAAGCAACCGGGCAAGACTTCTTTAAGTGAGTTAGAATTTTATTCAACTTAATTAAAAATAGTCTTGCAAATAGGTTTCGCTCACTTAATCAAAGCCAGAATCTTATTCGACTTTGAATTAAGCGAGACTCGCTAAGGTCTCCGGCTCAGTAAGTGCTGTCGCTGCTTCACCTGGCCAGAATTTTATTCGCCCAGGTGACGGAGCCCAGAGCCAGGCCGCGCTTTGTTCAGCAAGGCCAGAATTTTATTCGCCCTAGCTGAAAAAGATGGGCGAGATCGTCAATAGGCCACGGAGAGGTTGATCGGCAGGCCTATTATGTGCTGTCGCTGCTTCACCTGGCCAGAATTTTATTCGCCCAGGTGACGGAGCCCAGAGCCAGGCCGCGTTTTGGTCAGCAAGGCCAGAATTTTATTCACCCTAGCTGGACAAGATCGTCAAGAGGCTAACACCAACTTCGACGTGGAAAGGTTGTCTCAGAATCTTTTTCGTGACAACCGCGACAAGTCAAAAATTGGTGGACAGGCCAACTGTTCTGCTCTGACTGGACCAAAAGCAGTAGGCTAGCCAACGGAGACTGGAGACGAAAGCTCTTGAGGGTCACGAAGCGGTTGATCATCGTTGGCGTGCTCAGTAGTGGTGTAGTTTAATTATAACTTAGTTTAAGAGTGAATTATAATAGAAGAAATTTTTTATAAAACAAAAGTGTCTCTTGTGATTAATAAAAAAAACATTTTTTATTTGTAACGAACCCTGGACGCCGCGAGCTTTACCCCAGCATAACGCGAGAACGTGTCGTTACAATGTAGAAAAATTTTCAGATTTTGAGCCATCTACTAACAAAGCAACAGAAATTGACATATGGCAAAACAAAACAAAAATTCTGTAGACCAATATTATTTGCTTTTAAGACAAAACGAAGAATTAACTTAAACACCAAATAGTGAAGCTTTAAATAACTTTGTCATTTAACAATGATCAAATGCTATTTACAATGGTTGATGAAAAAGTTGCACAGTCCTTTACTGAAACAAAAAACTGCAAGCCATTTAAGTCAACTTGCAACAGAAGACTCAACCTTTAAAGAAGCCTATGAGTTTGTCTTGTCCCTACGCCATGCTCAAAAAATTCAATTTATGGAACATATATTTAAGCAAGCTATTATTTGGATCTTAAAGTAACAGTACGAAATAGTCACGAAAATAAAGACGTAGAAAAATAATATTTAGAATTGGGTTTACTGATCGATCAGTCAAAGCCAGGAGAAGCAAACGATTGCAACACAGCAAAAAATGTTTTTTTAGGTTCTGAATTAATAAAACGTTATAAAATGCTTGTGTTTCTGCAGCATAAGAAATTTTCGGGAGCACAACTTCAATAAAATATCTAGATATAGCAATAATGAAGACCTCTTTACTATTTTACTGTGCACTTCTGATCCATATATTTCCAGCATTTCAAAAAAATGGAATATCACCCCCATGGAATTGGATAAAGATGCCAAAAAGCTATTTGATAACAGAATAAACAGGAAAGATGTTTAGCTGAAACCTTCAGTAAGATTTTTAAATGAAAAATTGTTTCTATACAATTTAACATAAAAATATGAGTAAAATAAAATATTAAAAATTTGTAAAAACAGGATTAATTATTTATTCATTATTCTTGTTTATCCTGATGATGTCAACCAATGGTTTTGCGAAATATTGAAATAATAAAAGATAAAGTTTTAAAAAAATTGTTATTCAATAATGACCTAGTGCTTAATAATTAACTACTAAAAAATTTGTAACAACAATATTATTTTACTTGGAATAAAAACGTTTTATAAAAATAAAGTTTTTTTGCCGGTATGGATCTCCTAAATATCTTTTATGGATTCATGTTCAAACAATATAAAGTTATTCATATAATGATGACATTTAAAGCTGTCGTAGCTCTAGCCCTAGTGTTCAACTACTAAAACACAGACGCCGATCCTATAGCACTTAAACTCTCTCTTAGTGTTTTGTAACTCTAAAGGAAAAGTAAGAATATTCTTTAATACAGAAAAATAACTCCCATATTAAAATGCATGTGTTTTATTTAAAGGGCTGGCAACAATTTTCCACTTAAACATGTCACTATTTCTTTGCTATGGGCTATTTTCCTAATCTAAACTTACAAAAACCTATGCTTAATGTGGACCGATTTCGTTAAAATTCGATATGGAGGTTAAGGATTAAATACATTAAAATTCTTTTGCAAAATATTATAGCATAATTAATATATCTAGAACATTTATTAGGTTCAGACCTATATCCTAAGAGATCAATTTAAAAAGTGTGCTAAAGGTCGAAATAAAAGGAACCCAGGTAGATGGCTTAATTTAAAAGATAATTTTTTAGTTCAGTTAACGTTACTATTTATAAAATACAATGCAAAATCATTACATTTCCAAAAACTCATTTTTCTAGCATATGTAACTCTAGTTTAATATGGCTCGAATTTAAAGTTAATACATTAATTTAAAGCTTAAGATGTCTTCTATCAATTTCTGTTCTATTTCTTTACAAAGTTCTTATCCATTTAAAAGTTATAGAACAACTCACAAGATAAGCCACTGTGCGACGTTTGTTACAGCAGCAAAATAAGTGCACTTGTTCTACATTTGTTTAAGTTTTTTCTTGTTATAGTTATTTTATTTTTCCATTTGTTAGCCGTCTGTCTGTTGTTTTATTAAAAATAGCAAATAGCAAATAAAGAAAATTAAATTTATACAAAACGCATTCAAGTACAGAACGTGTTTGAAGAAACAAACTTTTCTTTTACATGATGCTTCTTTCGTTACATTTTTCTTTTTTTTACTTACTGGAAACTACTTTAAACTCAATACACACACCAGCGCGCGATACAGAGATCTAATATGTTACAAACGAACACTTACAAGCATGTGTAATATTTGAAATTACATATGTTAAATTAACATTTTACATATCTTTCTTGTCCTGGTTATCTAAGCGTTTTTATCTCCTTCCATTGTCTGCCCATTCTCTTAAACATCAAAAAGGTGTTACAAAGATGTTGACAAACATATTTAGAAGACAAAAATTTTACTTAGGAAAAACATAGATTTAAAACAGCCTAAACAACGTTTTATCTTGCTGCAGCAGAAAAAGGATAGTAATAGATATAAAAAGTCGAAGGAAATATTTTAGACCCAATATTATAAAATGATTGACAAATATTTGGAAATTCGTCCTTTATTACTCAACTGCATAACGAAATAAACTTAAAATAATTTAATCTTATTAAAACTAAGTATAGTATAACCAGGTTAAAACTAGTTTAGCAATTATTTGTATACTGCTCGGGTTAGCAATTGCTAATTAGGACATTACAGCGCTTTATTTTGTTGGGAATGATTTCAGAGTAGAAAATAGTTTTTGTAAATTTGTCGTATTGTTATGGATGCGTGTTGCTTAAGTTTTAAAAGAAAATAATTAAGTATAATAATTAAGTTGACTAATTGTGTAGTTTGCTAAGAAAACATATAAACGCAAGACAACAACAACACCTGAGTATGCTGTTTACTAACTTCCTAAAAAAACTTATACACACAAGACAACAACAAATATCTTAAAATAAATTCCAGCGCGTACACACTAAATGAATAGCATTACAAGAACAAAATAGAAAGGAAGTAGTAAATTCGTTATTTTTCTAGACCTCCAGCGGACAAATATAAAATACAGCATCTGAGTGGATAGTTAGTTAGTAAAAACATAAAACTCCTGAAGTAAAGACTTGCATCTTTAATGAATTTGTCTGTAGTGCCAACGTACAAATCTTACTTTGTGTGTAGTTAAAGTTAATAAACTTGTAAATAATTTGAAAACTCAAAAATCTGGTGTTATTTATTTTTCAATAAGGAACTCAGTAACAAGAAAACGGTTATAAAAGATATAAACGTAACACTGTAAAAACCAACTAGTTAACTAGTCATACCCAAGCATAGTTTACTATAATTATTAATGGTTGTGACAATTCCCACCCTATGAAGTTTATTATTCTTAAGATTAAGTGACAGCTTTTGATCAGAATTACTGTCTGAAAAGTAATTCTAAATAACCGAAAACTGCAGCTCACCACAGACAAGAAAGGGTTCATATACAAGATCTCTTAATACAAGTACATATGTGAAAAGGTGGTCTACTTTCTGCTCGATCGCGTACTATTACTCATATATGATTTAAAAATAAAAAAACCAAAGTCTTTGTTGGGAATTGAACCCACAACCCCCATCTTGTAAACTAGTATACTACCTACTAGCCTACAGGGGCACCTATAGATGGTATACAAAGTACAAAGATCGCAGGGAATAAAGTACCTTTTACATCGTATTAGAAAACTGAGTCACATGAAAGTTTCTTTAGAAATTTAGTGACAGATAGTGACAGATGCAGAGCCATTTCCAAACACATATCTATTCGTAAGCATGCAATATGGAGTCTTGCAGGCATTAAAATCGACTCTAATCACACGACCACATTCGGAGATTGTTGCGATATCGTGATTGAGTGTATTAATTATTAATCATGTTCTGCCTTTTGGTCTAGTACTGAATGGCACTGTCATCTTCAAAAAGAGTTTAAAATTTGACAAAGATGGTCATCTAGAAAAATAAGAAAAAGGGTAGGAGAAAGAGCGAAGCCTGGCAGTACTCTGAATTAATATTGGAAACGTTTAGTGAAACGTATAGTATTTTAATAACTTCTGCATCATGAAGATCAAAACATTTGTTTTCTATTTTTTCCATCCAAACTACCCTTAAAGAAATTAATATTGTTAAATATTATTGCTGTTCAAAAACAATATATTTTTGCAAAACTTAACTATTTGATTTGCTTTAAGAACTCAACAGCCTCCCTACTTGCTTTGCTTTTTCAATCAAAATGAGACTATTCAAACCAATTTCCTCAGGCGTACCACAAGGTAGCATTCTTGGACCAGTTTTATACTTGATATATACCTCCAATATGCCTGTAAGTGAAACTGTCCACACTTCTACGTTTGCTGATGATACAGCGTGTCTTCAGCAACATATAATTTAGAGTTGTGGTTAAAATTATGGAGAATTAAAGTGAACGTTCGAAAGTGCATTCATGTGACATTTACCCTGCGAAGAGATAATTCTTCACCCGTTCGAATCAATAATCAGATTGTTCCACACCATACTTATGTGAGATATCTTGGTATACATCTTGACCGTCGCCTTACATGGAAACATCATATTGACTCAAAGCTAACACAAATGAAACTTAAGCTAACACAACTACATTGGCTTATTGGCAGGAACTCAAAACTTAGCCTAGATTGTAAGCTTCTAATTTACAAGACTATTTTAAAACCAATATGGTCTTACGGAATCCAACTTTGGGGCACTGCCTCAGCTTCAAATGTGGATAGAATCCAACGTATGCAAAATAAAATTTTACGGTTGATAACTTCTGCTCCGTGGTACATCAGAAATTCAAACATACATCGTGATTTAGACATACCGCTGGTGACTACGACACAATAACTTGAAGTTGTGATAAAAATCGTTACTCTCGAAATATTAAATTTTAGTTGCCTTTGGTACCCAGTTGTCCCAATCCTAGTACTCAATGCAGCCAATTATTTCATTGGGGAATAGAGAAAAAATATACTTCTCTCTTTTTATTTACTCACTTTGGAGTATAACTAGACTGATGTTAGTGTTATTATTATTATTATTTCTATAATTGTATGCCATCTCAATACTTTAGGAGGAATGAATAGACCTTCTGTACAGGCTCAATGTAGACCAATTCTATGCAACTTCGTGCCATAACTAATATCAGCAGACTTTTTAGTGACTTTTTTTTTTAAATTAATTGTTGCATTTTTGTTTTTTAATTCTCACAAAATAATGACTACAAAGAAAAAAATGTCACATTCATTTAAACGTTTTAGTTTTCTTTAATTTATATTTCGGTTTAATCTGAACTAAAATGCATAAAGTACGAAAATACACTTTTATATTTTCAAACAGCTGCAGAACAAATAAGCAAAAATTTATTGCAGCAAAAAAGTTTTCCTTTAACTATTTATTTGCAATTTTCAAAAATTTGTTTTATAAGATTTTAAACTGTAGATAACAGCAATTAGTTGCTGCCAGTGTTATTTTCTTTGATTTTTTATTCGTATGAGCATAAAGTAAATGGTTTGAAATATATTTTTCTCAAATAAAAACTCTATTTATTTGTTCCGTTTCTTTGCTCTTTTACTCGTATTTCAATGCAATGCCATTGGCAATAGAAGCTTGCTAACAAATAAGTAAAGAAAACATCCACAATAACAAGAATAACAAAAACGACTATTTAAACTAACAGTTGTGGTACAAAACTAATTTTTGTTAACTTTAAAAGTTTTCATAGTTTTTTCGACAGCAAGATTTATTGTTTGTTTTAAGCTAATTGTTAAGTAAATATGTGATATAACCGAAAAAAGTAAGAATATGGAAGTTATAAAAGTTGCAACTTGATAAATTTATTTTAAAATAAAAATAATTTTACATTTTATAAATTTAGGGCAGGTCAACAGAAAATTGCGTGAAATGGAGTTTTAAATAAAATCGAAATATATATAGTTCATTTGGTATACGAATAGCAACTTAACAGTTATAGTAAGTTTACTTAAACTAGGTTAAAGCAAGCTTAAATTTAGTTCTTCAGCTTTAAGTCAAAAGATTATTTGCGGATTATAATTAATACAATTCAATTAAACTAAGCTCAGTTAATAACGGTTCTAATTTATTGCTGTATTATTTCAAACCATTCTATTATTATTTTAATAAGTTTTATTTTTTTATTAAAATGTTTTACCAAAGACTTTTTGATTTAAGCTATAAACTGGACCGCGATTAGGGTTACATTGCCCCTTTTGTTTTATGGCAGTCTTTAGCGAACATTATTCAAAATATTATGCTGAAGTTACCTTAATCATAACTTAAAATATTAATTTTCTCCCCACTTAATAAATCTGAACAATTCAGCTTAAAATATAACAATATTTTTATTACGCCCTGTTTCGGTATGCTTTAGATTTTTTTTCACAAGGTTTATCTTAAAACAAAAAAGATAATTTAGATTAAGACGATTCAAATTTGTATTGTGTTACGAAAAGTGATATCTGGCAAATATCCACCACTGACAAATGTCGATTCTTTCATCAAAGTTTTTAAGCCCTTTTCGGCAAAATGGAGGTCCCATTTCATTAATCACATCACGAATTTTGATTTTACAGTCTTAAATCAATTCGATTGGCTTCGTATAGACTCTGTGCTTAAGAGAACCCCACAAAAAACAATTCACTGGTGTTTAAATCTTCCTTGAGCTCGTCTCCGCGTGTTGTGAGTATGTTCTATCGGCTTTAAATATCTATCATTATAGAATTCTTTGGCCAAGGTTGCATAATAGATTTTCTTCACGCTAAGAACCTGAAGGTCTCTGGCAAGTCTTTTCAAGGCCCGGTTGTTAGGATTCGTAAGGCTTCTGTTTGATTCATTGTCGTCCGTTGCTCTCTGAAGGTTGTTGCCAAAGTTGTCTATCATGCTGATTGCGTAGTTGTCGTTTTCCATTGGGCTGCGTATGTTCATATTCATGTTAATGTTACAATCATGTTATAATCACGGTAATTATTGTTTTCAGTTTCAGATTGTTTTTTTTAAGTAAAATTTTTAGTATTCGGTTTTGCGTTTTTTGGAGAGTGCTGCTGTATTTTGCACTGCTCCAAGCCGTAACTCTATGCCGGATATACGATTCCGCTAATGCAAAGTATGCCTGACGCAGAACTTAATACGTCGAGCAGTTGCCTAAATGCTACAGCATATACGACGCTTTCCTAAGTTTACTCTATAATTTTTCAATGTGACTTCTCCATTTAAAATTACTGTCAATAATCACACCAAGGTATTTATCAAAGTGTAACTTTGTTCAATGAAACTTGTACAATCGTCAGCCTGATTGTTCATCGTATTAACGTTGCTGTGAAGACATTTTGGGTCATGAATTTTGTCGACCACGTGACCTGGCTTTATGTGCATAACTTTAGTCTTATTGGCATTTATAATAAGATCATTGTCGTGACTCCACTTCGTGATAATATTAAACTGATTCTGCATTTTCTCAGTCGCAATGTTTATATCCTTATTGGCCGTTATTATTGCTATGCGTTCGCTTAAGCAAAAGTTGTTCCTTCTTCTAAACATCTCATCATGTCGTTTGTGTATATAATATAAAAAAGTGGTCCAAGCTTTTATCCTTGAGATACTCCCCATTCGCATAATATTTTTTCGCTATATTTATTGTTTATTTGTACATAATACGATCTGTTTTCTAAATCATTTTTGAACCAAAGCAACATTTCCCCTCTTATGCCGTTTTTCTCAAGTGCTTGAAGGATTTTGTTATGCGAGAGAGTGTCGAATGCCTTACTAAAGTCTATAAAAAGTACGAAAACATGCACATGGTTGCGAAATTGAAGTCCTTATAACAATTGCAAATGTTATAATGAACTAAATGTCTAAACTATCATGTTGTTGGTGTTGCCACAATTGAAAACAAACTTCTTGTTTAAAGTCCCTTTATTATACAATACTATTTTATGATGAAGCCTTGAGTGTACTTTACTTTTAGTGTTAAACTTAAGTATAAAGCCTGATACTCTGTTCATAATTTCGTGCGAAATGTTGTCAAAGCCCATATAAAAATAATTGGTACGAAATAAATAAGAAATAATGTTGCTGAACTAGTACTCTCTTTATTTTTGAAAAAGTCACGAAATGTTTCTGGCCGCATGTTTTTCTAAATGAAAACCGTTTCAGGCAACATTTTTTTTTCAACTACGAAACAATATGAGCAGCACCTTTTTCGCACGGAATTGTGAGCAACAGCTGTATTTTTAATTTTAAATTTGTTGTGCCAAAAAGTAAAAGTATGGAGAAAAGCGTAACTTTATTAAAAAGTGAGAAAGAAAAAATAAAATTTAGTGACGCAGAAAAGTGTATCCTTATTTCTGCAGTAAAAAAAAGAAAAGCTATTTGGGATAAGTCCCAAACGATATCTTCTAACCGCAGTGCCACGAAATCATCGTGGATAGATATTGCTAAAGAGATTGAAAAACCTGGTAAGGATTGAAATATATGTGCATATGTATGTATATACATATATATGTATGATCTTTTTTGATTATTATTAGATGAAGCAGGTCAGCAAAACAAGAGGAGTATTTTGAGTAGCAAACGGTATTACAACCAAAAACGAAAAGCATCAAAAAATCTGGTAGTAGATGCGACTTGCAGTTTTCTTCAGACGAATCTCGGGATCCCTGGGAGTTTTCTGAGGACCTTACTGAGATGTCGAATTTGAGAACGTAAGTGTTATTATTCTAACTTATTGTTGCTTATTGTAACTTTCGTAAGTGATGTAAATTTTGATTGTAGAACCAGTTGCTCACAGCTTTTAAGCACGCCAGATTCGTAGCTCACGCAAGATATTTTATTCTAATTTAAAACGTAACTTTAATTAGAGTTTTACGATTTTTATTTTGTTTTAGAAAAACACTGCAGTTTCACCGAAAAACGTATCGAAATGAAATGTGAGCAGGTGTCTCAAAGGTGGCAGATGTGATGACAACGTTGGTGGATATGGCAAAACAACAAAACCAAAATAATGTCAACGCGCCTTTCCTCAATTATATTAATTCCTTGTAGTTAAAATTTCCCAATGAGTTTGGCGAAAATGTACGATGAAAAATTATTGTTATGCTTTACGATGAGATATCTGCTAATGCTAATGCATTATAATAATTTTTACATAGTAAAATAAGAGTTTTCAAATTTTTTAAAGACTGGCCACACAAAACAAAAGGCTGAAATAAGTATATGAATTTTTTTATAATAGCCAAAGTTTTTCTTTTAATAATAGTATATGTTTATATTATTCTTTGCAATAAAATCTATTGCCTTATGTATCCACCTTATTAAAAGTTATTTAATAAAAAAATATTTTTTTTTGTTTAAAAACAGATCTTTTTATTAAAGCATTGTGATAATTTTAATTATTTTTAAAGCCTCTTTAGTGAAATTATAATTTTTTTATTTCGTAAACTATTTTTAATTAGAAATCTCCTCCAAAAAAGCAAATTTTCGCTGCCAAGTAACAAATGTCGAAATTAAAATAAGTCATAATTTTATTGCGAACAACACGGTCTGATTCATCTTGTCTGCCGTAATGCGCAACATTAATATTAGATAAAAAGGGAGAATCAGCTAGCAACATATTGTAAAAATTTTCAAGCGAAATATCAAATGTTGCTCAACACTTTTCGCAAATTAGAACAGAGTACTGAGCTTAACAACAAAATATTTTCGAATAATTAGTTACAATTTCAAAAACAATAATGTCGTTATTTGATAAGCTTCATTAAACCAAGTTTAAGTTAACTTAATCCAAGTTTAAATTTAGCAATTAAATAAAACAAAATTATTTATGAAAGCTATTTAGAGATACATATTTTTTATTTTTAGCTAGATTTAAGCTCTTAGAAAAAAAATAATAAAACAACAAAAATGACACAAATCAATTAACGATACTTAACGATCTTTACACTTTCTCTTAGATAAAGAGACATTGTTTTACTAAGGCCAGTGAAAATTAATTTTTATATCAAAGTGCTATTTTCTAATTATTATTTTTTAATAGTTTGGTATTTTAAAAATTTATTAAAACGCAATACCTACCTCAATATTATTTTTTTTTATCTTAAAATCAATTTCTTGCAATGGCAAAAGATTGTGTTCTAAATTATTTAAATAGAAAGTGTCTAGAAATTGCAAAACTTTGCCATTCTCAAACGAAAATATGTCTTCTCATCAATTATTGTTTAGCATCAGAAATAATAAGGAATAAGTTTGCATGAAAAAGTAGCTTCAGTGTAAGGAATTTAAGCAAAATACGAAACAACAAATTCTTCGTCAGAATATTTGCAATTTTCTCATCATCTTTAAGAGCAATTGCCACTCCGGCATCAGCAACATCAACAACATCATCATGATCATATTAACTCACAAAACACACAAAAAAAAGATACACGTCTAATGAGAAAATGCACATGCTGCATGGATCATGCAGCAATAACGTTACAATTTGTTTGAGGGGGTAGGAAAAGTGTTTGTTACGGTGTTTAATGATTTTCAAAACCACAAAATATCATGTGCATTTGCATGAACTTCTTATGTGCCTTAACAGTCAGTCACGTGGGAAATTTTCAAGTTCGCTATTTTTTTTAGGTTATAGCGAAACGAAGCAAAAGATAATGTGAAAAGTACTAATAGGAGTGGAATATAAATAGAATGCTCATAATATTGTTATACAGCCAATTTTAAAGAAGAGCCAAAGATGTTTTTTTTCTCTAGTAAACAACCTAAACAGCCGGGCCATGCAATAAAAATTGTTACTTTTTGTGAAAAAAAGGTGGGTTAAGGGAAACAGGTGACGGAGAAGAGTTTTAGAAAACCTTAATTTTAAACAATGCTGCAATTTATGTTTATGTTATGTTTGTTATTAGAACAATGTTGTATTGCCACTGATGATTGGCTTAAAGCTAGAACATTCATTTTATTTAATATTTTACTTTACTAACGAGTTAATGCTGAAGCGACGACGAAAGGCGTTGTAAAATAGGCTGGCTAGTAAGAAAAGAATTTTAAAAATAAATGACTGAAGAGGAGAGCAATCACATAACTTGTAGCCTAAATATTAAACAAAACAGTGTCCTGCTTGTAGTAAAGAAAAGAAATATGAGACAATTATGAACACAGGTTTCCGTTTTAAGTTTCTCGGAAATATTATAAATATCTATTGCATTTCAAGTGTTTAATTTGATTAAATAACTTATCATTTTTATTTGTCTTATAGTTATATTAGGATTAAGAATGATTTAATTATTTAAACTTGATTAAACAGCGTTTAGTTAACTACAATATAGAAAGTAATTAAGTAATTAATATTTGGCAATCGTGAAGTAGACACGTGGCAAATTTATTATTGGTAAAATATTCGATAAGCCAATGTGTTTTAATCGTTAAAACATCTTATCAAAATCAATTATCGATTACTGTGACTATGAGAAAGTTACATGAAATGTTTGGGTGAAACAATGTTTGGCACATTTATCGTGTAGTGAATGATTTCGAAGAAAGAGAGTCTTTAGGCGATAGGCACAAGCACTACAAGATCGGCTGAAAACATTACTACTGCATAAGAAAGTGTTCAAAATAATCCATCTACCTCAATACGACGCCGCACACTGGGGATTTTTTTATGGAAGTGAGGAAAAAAATATATTTGTCAAAAAATGTAGCGATTTCATCACAAATTTAGTTTTATTTATATAGTAATACACAAAAGTAATCAAAATAAAGAAAGTTAGAAAAATGTCGATCGTTACCTGCAATGTAAAAAGCCATAACTAACAAAAAAAATTCAAATGATTTTTTTTAATTTTTAGTTTATTATTCTAAAAGATCCTTCACTTCGTCGCTTATAACACTATGCTTTTTCTGGCCAAATGAAGGCGTCAAATGTGAAATCATGGGATCTGTTATTACCATCGTTCTGTGCATAATATTTTCTTTCGTGGCAATTCAACTGCATTTTCTGGAGTGTCTAAGGAGATATTTTTTATAGTCTTTGTTACGACATTCCTGAGCCTCTTCGGATAGTAGGCCTAGAGGAAAAATACACTTTTGCAACAAACTCTTTTACCGTCTCCAAACAAAAATCACCAAATTTTTTTTGAATCTCTATCTCGGTGATTGTTATAGCTTCGAAAATTATCGAAAATTTCTTGATTATGTTTTCACCTAGACCTGTGATTTCGGAAATCAAAGCATGATTAGCAAAGAATCTTCGTGACATATTTCCTGAATTTGTCGTACCAGAGCCTTTCTTAACAGTATCAACCTGTATTCCAATTTTCTCTTTAAGTTCACACTTAATCAAACATTTTCGGGCTTCTTCTATCGGACGAGTATTTAGAAGCTACATGCAAAAAAACACTCCGTCAGCTTACCACGAGCATGTAGTGGTGACATACCAAATTGCAGTGTTTGTTCATTTAGGGGCATAGCTTGAACTTCTTCGATTGTATTCATCTTGGATGTTGTGGCTCCACAAATAAAACAAAAAGATACTGCTGCTGTTTCTGGTACTGATTGTGCACTCTTGCCGTCAATCATTGTAAAATATAATTCATGTTTTATTTTAAAGTTACAAATTTTGAATGTTAACTCATATTCTTTTAGTTGAGATATCTCCTCATCGACTCTACTCTTTTCTTTTCGTATAACTTTAGGTGTCTCTTTAACGTATGCAAACTGTAGTGTTCTACAATAGTGTGTGGAAGAAGGTTTATTGTTGTTCCATATTAATTTATTTATGTCATCACTTAACGATAATTTAAGTGGTATAACTGATGTCATATATAAATGAGAGTTAGAAATTTGATCATCTGAAAACCTCTGTTGGTATTCGCTTTGACTAGATGCCCCATCACATCTCCATTGTTAGATTTTCGCTTTTAATTTTATTTATTTCCTTTGCTGACTTGGTCTCTAAGATTCTTTAAGCAGTATGATTCAACAGATTTTACAGAGGTACACTGCCTGAACTTTCAGTAATAGAAATTCCAGGAAACTTCTTGATGTTCAGTTCTGCTAGAACCTTTTTAACTCCTCGAGCTCTAAAGAACATTTTAGGCATGTAACGGATACTCTGTCAAGCTCGGGCGATAGTTGACTGCTTTCTGGCAAGTAAGAATTACTTGTAAATATACTGCCAAAAGCTTAGATTTATCAACCGGATCCTTGTATATTGTATATAGAGTCGGACTTTATTAACTAGCATTACTCTTTACTCTTTTAACAAATTTGATTTAATGTAGAATATAGCACTAAAAAGTTCAGGTTTCTGTTTCTTTCTTTTTTTAATTAATTAAATCCAAAACTTTCAGCGTACACGTGGCAATGTTTTTTTATAATTTATATGTTAGAAATTTTGCCCTTTAATTAAATATCCCTACTTTAAAACAACCTAATTTTCATTTAAAAATTAATTATTTTAACATTTAATTATATATAGTTTTCTTCACTAAAGAAATTGAAATAAGGAACTAAAAATTTTCATTATATATTATCCCACCAGGGATTACTTCTCATAAGATATGAAAACAACCTAAAACGTGACTTCATGAAGAGATAAAAATCTGCTAAAAGAAAGTTAAACGGAAGAATATATGTATAACACATTTGAAAGTTACGAGAAGACAACAAAAACTTTATTGATTGGTAAGCTTCTAAATGGACATACGAGTGTATGTTGGAAAAAATCATTAAATCAATATACAAAAAGAAAGCTGAATTATAAAGATGCTGTAAAGAATGAATAAAAATTTTAGCTTGTGGCAAAAAATTAAAAAGAAAATAAGACAAATGGAAACATAGCACTTTATACAATGGAAGATGAATTAGAAAATATGTAATGTAAAAGCAGAAGATCATGTACAATATATTCTTTTTGTAATGCTTAACCAATGATTATGTTTCATAGTGCTTTAACAATTTAAACGTGTGATGCTTAAATTGTTAAAGCAAGAAATAAGAATAGAACAGACGGACAAACTGACAGACAGACAGACAGACATCAGTTCAAGAAACAAGTTGTGGCTGTAGTAGCGTATAAATAGTTCCTGCTTCTTTGATAATTGAATTCAGCTGCTGTTTAATAATAAAATCATACGTTCTGTTATTTTTTGCTTTTCAATTTATTTCTTAAGTACCTTCGGGTAAAACATCTTTTAATTGCTTTTGAGTTTTTCCAACAAGCAGTTTTTAAAATATCTTCAGAGGCAAACTTTTTCTTGTACTGTTTGTCTATTATCTGCTGTTTAAAATAGTTTTACTTTAGAAGAGGACAGTATTTGTTTCACTTATAACATGCTTAGTACTCCCAGCTATTTTATTCCTTTCTTTTTGCATTTTCCTCATTAGATTATCATTCTCATCATAATGCACTGTTAACGGTTTTTTTGTTATTTTTTTATTTTAAGCTTTTCCTACTTACAGTTTACTCATAATGATCTCATTTATCATCATTTTTATAATGTTGTATAAGATAATGATGTTGCTTAAAGAAATTGCTGCTTTTGGTGGCTTTTAAATGTTGCATTATTTTATAAATTAAAATTCTTTTCTAACAGCTGGTTCAGTGATTTTTGATATCCACCAATCCGTAATGAAAAATTAAAAAAAAATAAATCTTTAAATAATCATTTTTGAAAACTTTGTAAGATATACAACAGCGTTAAACTACTATAGTTTCGTTTTGATGATTTAAAAAGGTGAAGTTAAAATTCTTATCCATATTAAACAAATTTCTGTTTAAATAAACTAAACTATGTTTATTTAAACTTTACTTGAACGGGTTTAACAAAACCTAGTAACATAACACAGTAAGCGAAATAGTATCAACAATAAAGAATTAAAATAGTTTGTTAATAAAAAGCACAACAAGCGGTTTGCAGCAATTTAATAACTTAAATAATCAATTATTTTTGAGCACTTTAAAATTTAAATAAAGAAAGATTTTATAAAGGGTTTTTCAACAAGAAGTTTATTTTAAGATGGTTCAAATTTTTATTATATTAAGCTTAGTACTCTGTTCTAATTTGCGAAAAATGTTGAGCAACATTTGGTAGTTCGCTTGAAAATGTACACAATATGTTGCTAGCTGATTCTCCCTTTTTATCTAATATTAATGTTGTGCATTACGGCAGACAAGATGATTCAGACCGTGTTGTTCGCAATAAAATTATGACTTATTTTAATTCCGACATCTGTTACTTGGCAGCGAAAATTCGCTTTTTTGGAGGAGATTCCTAATTAAAAATAGTTTACGAAATAAAAAATTTATAATTTCACTAAAGAGGCTTTAAAAATAATTAAAATTATCAAAACGCTTTAATAAAAAGATGGTTTTTAACAAAAAAATATTTTTTTATTAAATAACTTTTATTAAGGTGGATACATAAGGCAATAGATTTTATTGCAAAGAATAATATAAACATATACTATTATTAAAAGAAAAACTTTGGCTATTATAAAAAAATTCATATACTTATTTCAGCCTTTTGTTTTGTGTGGCCAGTCTTTAAAAAATTTGAAAACTCTTATTTTACTATGTAAAAATTACTATTATGCAGTTATGTTAAAAAAAAGTAGAGCAGAGATCTCATCGTAAAGCATAACAATAATTTTTCATCGTACATTTTCGCCAAACTCATTGGGAAATTTTAACTACAAGGAATTAATATAATTGAGGAAAGGCGCGTTGGCATTATTTTGGTTTTGTTGTTTTGCCATATCCACCATCATATCATCACATCTGCCACCCTTGAGACACCTGCTCACATTTCATTTCGATATACGTTTTTCGGTGAAACTGCTGTGTTTTTCTAAAACAAAATAAAAATTGCAAAATTCTAATTAAAGTTACGTTTTAATTTAGAATAAAATATCTTGCGTGAGCTACGAATCTGGCGTGCTTAAAAGCTGTGAGCAACTGGTTCTACAATCAAAATTTACATCACTTACGAAAGTTACAATAAGCAACAATAAGTTAGAATAATAACACTTACGTTCTCAATTTCGACGTCTCAGTAAGGTCCTCAGAAAACTCCCAGGGATCCCGAGATTCGTCTGAAGAGAACTGCAAGTCGCATCTACTACCAGATTTTTTGATGCTTTTCGTTTTTGGTTGTAATACCGTTTGCTACTCAAAATACTCCTCTTGTTTTGCTGACATGCTTCATATAATAATAATCAAAAAAGATCACACATATGTATGTATATATATACATATGCACATATATTTCAATCCTTACCAGGATTTTCAATCTCTTTAGCAATATCTATCCACGATGATTTCGCGGCACTGCGGTTAGAAGATATCGTTTGGGACTTATCCCAAATAAGGATACACTTTTCTGCGTCACTAAATTTTATTTTTTCTTTTTCACTTTTTAATAAAGTTACGCTTTTCTCCATACTTTTACTTTTTGGCACAACAAATTTAAAATTAAAAATACAGCTGTTGCTCACAATTCCGTGCGAAAAAAGTGTTGCTCATATTGTTTCGTAGTTAAAAAAAATTTTGCCTGAAACGTTTTTCCATTAGAAAAACATGCTCCCAGAAACATTTCGTGACTTTTTCAAAAATAAACAGAGTACTTGTTTAGCAGCATTTATTCTTATTTATTTCCTACGAATTATTTTTATATGGGCTTTGACAGCATTTCGCACGAAATTATGAACAGAGTATCAGGCTTTACGGAGAGAAAAGTTCGACAATTATCAATGAAAAATTATATCTGGCAAATGTCTACCACGACTACGCTGACAGGGTCGATTATTTTATTAAAGTTTTTTAAACACTTTTTGGCAAAATGGCGATCCTATTTCGTTAATCACATGACGGATTTTGAGTTCTAAGGCTGAAATCAATTTGAATGGCTCTGTCTTTAACATAACCCTACAAAAAATAATACGGTGGTGTTAAAGCACACAATCTGGCTGTCCACTTAAACTGGTCACTTGTCTTGAAATTATGCGAACGGGAAACTATGTCGATTGGCTTCAATTTCTGCACCAATTAAACTTTGTAAACCTTCAGAGTAAAATCATGATTTTATATCACGTACAACCTGAAGCAGCGTCATATCTTCATCATCACAGCACGAGACAGTCCTTGGCCACAATGCAAACCAGCCTTGCTGAATATTTTATTTACTAATATTTTCGTCCATCCTTTTTTAATTGGTTTATATACCTTAGGAATCTAATAACCTGTAAAGGCTCTTGTATTAGCAGATTTGCCAATAAACAAAAGACGGAGTTTATGTGGTCCTGCAGCATTTGAGCATGACATAAATCTGATACATTCTTTGGAAATTGTTCTTCCTGGGGCTGTTACATGCATCCATGTATTTTCGCCTCAAAGTAGCAGATTCGTCTGAATTAAAAACTTGCTCTTTACTCAATCCTCTTAGCAAATGGTTCACGACACTTTAATCGCTGGTAACTATTTCATCACAAATTTTTACATACCGAATACCATGTTGTACTTAAATTTAACCAACTAGCCTATGTCCGCTAAAATCGTCCTTCCCCATCATCTTTAAAAATTTCTGAGGAAATCGAAATGTGATTGTTTCTTAGTTAAAAAATGCATGCCTAAAGCGCATCCTCTAACTCTAGATTTTCTGCTTTTTCCATAATTTTTCTATTTCCTAAAAGATGTTATATTAAGAAAATAGTTTATTGCTTTATTCTTGTCAATTATAGGTGTTCGAAATAAATTGTTTTATCTTCTCCTTATTTTTGTTTTTTTTAATGTTGCAAATCGTTGATTTAAGTTTAACGGAATTCCCTTTAGCCAACTGAAATAAAATGTGGAAGTCAATCAAAAACGTATTGTAATTGCAAAATAAAAAAGAAATTAATCCGAAAAGAAATGAATTACTTTCTCTTGCTTAATTTGTTTGCTACTTCAGCTGCCTTTCGTACACTTTATTTTCATAATTAAGTGAGCACAACAATCAAACTCTAAACTAGACCTTTAATTTCTGCTTGTTGAAAAAATATTTTCAAATAATTTGAAGTTCCAAAATGTGCAGCACTACAAATATAATATTTAATTACAATCATAAAAATAGACAAAAATTCACATATTAAACTTTATATAAAGTGTGATAACTTAAGTGTGGCTTTTTCACCTTTAAAACCTTTTTCGGTTTTAGTTGAAATTCCAACTTCTGCCTAACCTCTTAATAAACAAGCCAATGATTAGCTCGTGCTACTTTAACACTAATAAAAAATAGTGTAGAAAAGCATAAAAGTTTAAAAAAATGTCCAAAAGTAGGAAGCACATGAAAGCGTTTAACACGTTTTATTTGATTTCATGTCACCACTAGTTTTTGTCTTCTTGGTTGCTTTTCAAACATAAACTGTGTGTGGTTTTAGTTAAATTCTTTATTTTCTTATTTCTTAACTTCATCACATACATATTGTTTTTAATTCATGCATAAATGTCAAGTTCAGGGTTAATTAAAAAAGTAACAAGACACAAGTGTAAATAAGTTTAAATTGATGATTTATTTTTAAAAAAGGGTAAACGAAAACTAGCAGAGTTTTATTTCATATGCACTTCTCTATATGAGAATGACTTCTTAATTAATTTTCGAATTTTTTAACTCGAGCCAATTAATGCTGATATTAAACAAAAATATAAAACTATAAATTTTCTAACGATTTCTACCTCATCTTCGGGAAACAAATCACGCATTTTAATGCGGCTTTCATGCGAAATTGAATTCATTGTAACAATTTCCAATGTATCTACTACGAATACGTTAAAAAATTAAATCTCAAACCTATCATGTTGTTTGTGCTGCCAAAATTGAAAAACAAACTTCTTCGTAAAAAACCCGACATATGTTTTTAAATAATTTAGTGGATACTATAGAATATGCAAATAGTATAATATTGTGTATAACTATGATTTTTAGTTGTAATTAAAAAACATTAAATTAAGCTTAAATAAATATTTTAAGTGAATAAACTATTCCTTTATATGAGTCGTTCAGTGCACAAATCGATTAACTCCAATTTTTCAAAAATCCCTAATTTATTTGTCAAAGCACTTGCGATAGTCATAACTTTTTATATTTATAATAACTTTCCGGAATAATAATTATTAACACCATTAAACCACAATTTTTTTTTTGTCAAATGCCATTTCGATTAACTTCATACTTTAATGTAAATTGTTTCAATAATGTAATTCAACTGGGCTGGAAAGGCTGAATGATAACGTTAAATTTTTCAGTGCCGTTTCACTAGACTTAAAAGTAAAATAAATCAGTCAGTCACAGTTTCATTGCTGCAGCATCAAGTATTTGTAAAGTCAAATTAGTAGTTTTTTTAAATAAATTATAACTATTTCAATTTGTCAGTTGTTTTAAAAAACTAAATATTATATCGTTATAATCAAGAAATTTTCTTAAAGGAGTGGACCCGACAAATTTCCAAGTTGCATTCTTATAAACTGCGCAGATGCTTTTGTAGCTCCTTTTACAATATTATTCAATTACTCAATAAAAATTGGTATATTTTCCGCAGTATGGAAGAATTCTCTCATTATTCCGGTGTTTAAGTCTGGTAAAAAAAATGTTATTAGAAATTACAGAGGAATTGCTAAACTGAGTGTAATACCTAAACTATTTTAAAAATTAGTTACGGATCATTTGTGCCATCAAGTGTCTACAATATTATCGTCTAGTCAACATGGCTTTCATAGAGACTGTTCTACTGTTACTAATCTTTTACAACTCACAACTTTGGTTAATCGTGGTTTTGTCAATACAATGCAAACTGACGTTGTTTATACAGGTTTTAGCAAGGCATTTGATAAGGTTAACCAATGGTCTACTTATCAGGAAACTACTATGGGATTCACACAAAATTGTTTAAAATGGATAAATTCATATCTTAGGAACAGGAAACAGAATGTCGCATACAAAAATGTGATTTCTAAGCCAATCTCCGTTTCATCTGGGGTCTCTCAAGGGAGCTATCTTGGACCCCTCTTTTTTCATTATTTCTCAATGACTTACCTGGTGTCATCAAAAATTCATTTATATTAATATATGCGGATGATGTTAAAATATTTTTTACTTATAATAATATGATGATCACATGCTGCTACAGGCAGATTTAAATTCATTATACTCCTGGTGTGAATTGAACTTAATGAAATTGAACTTCGATAAATGTAAATATATGTGCTTCTTCCGAAGGAATCATTTAAACGTTAGATACTTTTTGGGTGGCAATGAGCTGGAAAATATTTGCAGGATCCCAGATCTTGGAGTTATACTTGACCATTAACTAAATTTCATTCAACATATTTCTCTAACTGTGAGCAATGCAAGATGTCAGCTTGGTTTCATTAAACGTTGGGCAAAGGAATTTGAAGATCCTTACATCACGAAATATCTATTTATGTCACTATTTCGTCCAGTTCTTGAATATGGATAAATAATATGGGATCCACAGTACAAAACTTACAGTAACGCAATTGAATCTGTGCAAAAACAATTTCTTATATTTTGTTTACGTAGACTACAATGGATCCCGCTATGTTTACCATCATATAAATCTATACTTACTCTTATCAAGTTACCATCTCTGGAAAGTCGCAGAACTATGCTTAATTCCGTGTTCATTTTAAATATAATTAATTGTAATACCTCCTCTAACTTCTTAATTGAAAATATATCTTTTTGTGTTCCGCGGCGACCTACTCGATACTTTAATCCATTGGATATTCAATATTTTAGAACGAACTATGCAAACTCTGATCCTTTCATTAGATGTTGTAAACACTTTAATAAATTATACTATTGCATTGATTATACCTTAAATGAAAATCTGATAAAACGTAATATTTTGTTCTCATTAAATAATTGCATATAATTGTCATATTTTTTTCTCTTTCATTAGTTTTATATATATATATATATATATATATATATATATGTACTAATAGTTTGTAAGAATTATAAACTCATAGACTTAAATAAAAATAAAAAAAATAATAAGACTAATAACAATATGAATGCGGAACACTGTAAATCAATAGATGTTTCCTCACCACGATTTATCAGCAAAAAAGCAAAAAATGACTCAAGAAAACGCTTAATTAAGATTTTCCTCGGATTCATCTGATTGCAGCATTACAGATATCCCAAAAAACATATTGATTAGTAGAGAAAGAAGTCGTAGTTCAGTTAATTGGATTAACATAAGAGGTTTGGCATATAGGAATAGAGGAGGAAATTTAATACCTGAAAAACATTTGTCGATATTAATGCAGATGGCGCCAGAAGTGCATCCAACAAATTAAAGGTATTTTATAGTTGACAGAGTCAATTTGACCAACATGTTTTCTGAAGAGGTTGTACTGTATTAAAAAAATACGTTGAATAAATTTAGAAAGATTCAGGCCACATCTCATACAAGTCAAATATAATTATAATTAAAACTCCGAATTTAATGCCATTGGCATAAGGAAATCTGTAGCAGGTAGATCACAAAGCTTGAAAAATGTAGATCAGCCATTATTATGTCCTAAAGGTAGAACTGTGACAAAGGAAAAAAGGAGAGATATGATGGACCTGCTAAAATTCATTCCTCCTGTTAGACATGCTTATTACAAAAACTTAAGAACAAATCGAAATGACAAGTCCGTACCTGCAGTTGATGAAGAATTTATTATTTTTTTTTTTAATTACAAATTATAAAATATTCGGTAATAAAGTACTTAAAAATTGAAACACTGAATTTAACTTTGTTACTTTTTTCAGTCGCCAAATTGATTAACTCCGCCAATCACATTACTGACGTTAATTTTTTGCCTATTCTTTCTTATTAATTTTATATACCGTGTAACGACACGTTTTCCTGGTAGCTGAGGTATGCTCAGCGGCGTCCAGGGTCGTGTTGTGTCGATTCCAAAAAAAAGACGAAGCCTTACTCACAGTGTTGCTCTTTATTGAGGAAAGGGGTTGCCCTATTCCTAGTTCGCAACTTGTCTGCAGCTCGGGCTCAAATCTTGTGAACTGGTGTGTATGCAGGCAGCTCCAGTAAACATCTTCTACTTTATGCGATCCGTATTCGGCGAACGTCACTTTCTAAGTCGACTGCGGGCACAAACTCGGCTGGGTATTACCACGGCTCTGTTTGTGTTCGCTCTGTCAAAATAGGTCGGTACGCCGCAAGCGACAGGGCACTGTAGGCTAGGCTGGGTATTACCACGGCGCAACCGTTCACTGCCTAGTCACTGTCGGTGGCGACTGCGGACACAAACTCGGCTGGGTATTACCACGGCTCTGTTTGTGGTCGCTACGTCGCAGTTCTGTCCTGCCTCAGGGTATGGCTTTGGCTGGGTATTACCACGGCCTTATCTATACCCTGACTACCAGTCCAAAAAATAAATAAAAAAGTTGAAGAAGATATTTACCTTTGCTCCTGTTGCCGGTCGCACACCAATTGATTCTTTCTGATTGATGTTTGCGCTTTTATACTCTTTTTCCTACCACACACCAATGCACAAACACACTTACATTACTTCGGTAGTAAGTACACCACAGCCGACGGCTGTTTTCACCACCGAGCTGCAGCCAGTTTTACAATATGAATGTTACTAGTTACAATACTCGTATGCCTTCGTGGCTAATTACAATAAAACCTAGAACTAAATCTTACGTCAACATAAATACTTATAACTACATGCGTATATAAGTAAATACATGAATTCATATTTTTGGTAAATGATTCTATAACTAAATAAATATGTGCGTGTATAGAAAGATGCATTGTAGAAAAATATATCAATTTAAATATAAATTCACTGTCTTAGTAAATACATTTAAAATAAAAGATAGGGATTGACCTGTGACTGTTGTCAGACAGTTCTCTGTGTGACCAAAAACGACTCCGGACTTTTGGTCGTTACAACCGTTAGATGAAAGCTATGTATGTATTAATGCATTCTACAATATATATATCTAAAGATATATGGAGTTTTAAACGAGAATGTACATTATTTCATCACATTTCTCAACTTCTTATTTTATGTAGTTAATCGATTTGTGCACTGAACGGTTCATATATCTTAATTTGATAACAACAATAAATCTAATAGAAACTAGCAAATTATACTCAAACATGTAAATTGTTTTATACAATTTTATACAATTAAATAATTTAAATAATCATTTCAAGTTCATATTTGGTTTTCGATAATAAAAATAAAAAACAAAAGAAAAATATTTATTTTTTATTACACATATGTACATGATCCAGTAATTTGAGTTTTAAAACAAATACATGCCACATTTGTAACTTAGATAATTGCTTACTTTATGTTTTGTTGCTTTTTAAAGCCAATTGTAATGTTAGCTCACAGTTTGTCACGTTTGTCAGGATAAAAGTTTTCCATTGATTCCAAAGTTTAGAATGGGCCTGCACAATTATTTTAAGTGAATGAAATGCCTAAAGAAGAGCTTAAATAAATAAATATTTTGTGTGTCGAATAATAGATTAAGAGGGATTAGGAGTATTACGGTTTTTAGTAATCGAAATCAAAAGTAAAAATGTTCGATCTAATAGCAGCCTGACTCTGATCACAAACGATGGCAGCCAAAAATTTCTTCTCTTAATCGCTTCGCGGGAAAATAAGACTTTAATACTTTTGCCAAAATGTGGGTTAGAAGCTGGGACTTAAAACAATTGAAAGAAGGACACCACCAGAAATCGTGATATTTAATTATTATTTAATTTGAAATTGAATTAGGAATTAGGAATTTTCCGATTTTTAACATATCGCACCCTAAATGCAATAGGATCACAACTCAAAATACTAAAATTTTTAGGAGAGACAAAAAACTGTTTAGTTCATCGTGCAGAAGCAACACACTTAGATGCCCCTGTAGGCTAGTCGGTAGGGTACAAGCAAACTAGACCGGGGGTTGTGCGTTCGATTCCCAACGAAGACCTTGGGGCTGCTCAGCGGTGAAGGCATAGTCACTGGTCGCTGTGCTGTCTTATACGGCAGTTAATTTCCGACTATCCTTCTACCTTCACCACCTGTCTCATCTCTTCTCTATCCCTTTCCTAAAGAATGTAGCACGATACTTGACTAAATAGGCATTGTTGCCTGTGCGTTGCAAAATTGTGAGTTTGTATCTAGGGTGCGATATGTAATTGCGTAATGTAAATAAATTGCTTTTTCTCAAATGAAAATGAAAATATTTGGTTTATTCCGATGACAAATATTACCTAAATAATTGTTACATTTTATATACTCTCTGAGTTCTTCTAATTGCAAAACACGACGAAAAATGTTCCTTTTAGCATTTAAACAACACACACATTAGAAAAAAACTTCCCTGCTCAACGTTTAGCTTAAACCAGTTAGGTTTTATGAAATTTCGAATTTAAAATATTAATCTTGATTTTTTTTTAATTCTGCTTACTTTTCAAATCAACTGAATTTCCATTTGTGGGCAAAATAGTTTAATAGAAAACATAAGGAAGCTCACAATGCAGCCGTCGGTCTGAGATCGCTATTAAGAACTTAGTTCAATTTGATTCGGCATGTTCGCAAGTTTGACCGAGCTGTTAAACTGACAACATCGCAGCCATAAGCCACAGTGCTGAAGCAGGTCGAAATTTGTCAATTCCTCGACGTTCCCAACGACTGGGGTTTTTCGTGGTAAGATTTATATCTTCACCTGGCCTAAGGCCTTAATCAGATGGTGGTCAAACCACTGGGAATGAAAAGCAACGTCCTAGGAAGCCGTGAACTAATTCTAGCAACAGGTCTTTCCTAGTTGCAATTTCAGCGGTTCCAAAGCAGGGTTGCAAACCACTACTCCTTGCTGAAGACCTGGAGACTATCCAACTCCTGGTCCAGAACACATGACTAGGACGCTCACTGGATCCGGATCATTCACCCATTGATTACAGGCGAGATGATCCTGGCCACCATAATTAGTTCATGCTTGGGGCCGCAAAACCACAACCACCATGATACTCCCGAAGGGCCAACCTCAATAATCAGTCAGAGAAAAGCTAAATGCCTAAAGAAACAAATAGCGGAACTCTAGGGCTTACTGATTCCCGTGGAAATAACTTGCAGCTGGGCTCCCTTATAGCCCCAGCAGCACAGGTCTAGATAATCAAATATTCTATAAAAATGGATAAATCTGCCCCCGAGGGCAACAATTAGGGTTATCCAAAACCTCCACATGGCGAATTTTGCATAAGGATTTGACTTTGAAGCCTTACAAGGTTATACTGGTGCAGGAATAAAAGCCCACCGACCATTTACACCGCCATAGATTCACTCAATTGATTTAAGAACAACCGGCTGGTTTTTCTGAAAAAATCATTTTTTCAGACAAAGCCCATTCTCACTTGTCTGGGTATGTCAACAAACAAATTTGTCGCATTTGGGCTTCTGAAAATATTAAACCTTTGCATGCTCAACGTGTCATAAATAAATAATGTGTAAATAAATAATCAATTTAATTTTATCCAAACTAATTTTGGTTATTGTATTATCTCACGATTTCGAAGTGCAGTTTTTTGTTTTATTGACTTTTTCTGAGATTTATTTCCAAATGTACAATATTCAGGCTTCATCTGAATTGAGGCAGCAAGAGTTAAGCAGATTTTTCTTTTGCTTATTCGCCTCTCGAACTTTAAGATTATTCTCCTTTCGAAATTTATATGGTTCGGACTTATCACCTTTTTCATAAACCTTTCATTTCCCTGGCGGTTAAGTTGGTCCTGGTAAGATTTTTTGTTCTGTCTAGTTCGGCTATTTCTGCTCGTCGCCAAATAGTGGCTTTAAACTGTCCCCTATTAAAGTTTTTTTGCTTAGTTCCCTTCTTTTCAAATTAAGTTTCTCTTCAATAATTCACTTCAGTCTATGGTATATGGGCCTTTACCTGCGCATATCAGAGAATGTTTTACTAAAGAATCGATATACTAGTGACGAAATTTTTTTGATCACGTATTATATAGCTTTTGCAGTTCTATCATGGCCAAAAATAATTGGAAAGCAACGCATTTAAAAAACTGTTACCTCATCGAAATAAACTGCTTCTGGTTGCCATCACTTGAAAACCTGCTACTAGTTGTCGATCCTTAGTTGTGGTGTTAAGAGTCCTATCCAGTCAGCTATTACCTTGGACTCACTATCGAAATAATTTCATGTGAACCTTATGTTATAAACTCAAGATTGCCTGAGAATTGTTCTGGTGCGGATATGCCAAGATTGTGAATCTAAAAAATAATCACCAACAAGTCTATTTGATAAAGATTTTTAACCACTAATTTTGCTAATTGTACTTTTGAATCTTTCACTTAATTTCATTTTCCTTATGAGGACTAAATGCTAATTTTTGTATTTAAAAAAAAAACTTAAAGTTTTTTCTCTTCGCTTGTTTCCCTTTCATTTATGCTGTTGTTGTTCCTGACTAGATATCGTCTATTTTAAATTGTTTTAAATGAAGCATTTAATTATATAGACAATTTTTTGTTTTATTAACACCCTCATGGTTTATTTAACTTCTTCTTAAAGAACAGTTGCACAATACTGTTATCAACTTATTATTCTTTCCACAGTCTGCCCGTGTGAACTATTAAGACAAGTGCTCATTAGTGGTTAAGTATAATTCGTTTTAGATTAATTTGTGTTTTTGTGTAAAATGCAGTAATTTACTTTGATAATTTCACTTGAAACGTCTTTTAATTTATTGTTGATTTTTAACTCACATTTTACAACTCTTTTCCCTTTTACTCCTGTTTGCTCTCCTTGCCTTGTCAAAGAGTTTTCTGCAAAATGTTTCATGTGTGTAGTAAATAAAACACTTGCTACATGTAGTAAATTCATGGTCATTTATTTTTCTGCTTGTTAACGGATGTACCCATGTAGGTGTTAGTTGACGTTGTGTTATTTAAGCCCTTAAAAATCATTGATGCAAATAATTGCCTTTAGGGCTTAAAGATTGTAGTTTGAGTTTTAATTTGCCGTAAGCAATACAATTTATAACGTTCTTAATTCTTCGTTTGGATAAAGAAAAAAAAATAAGACAACATAGCGTTGCAAGTAAAAAATGTTTCATTTCGATTACAACAGAAACAGAAGAAGGTGAATTTAAAATTTTGTTGTTTTTCAACTGATTTTTTAAAAAAATTTCTTTATTCGAACGATTAACTTTACAGGTTTATTTCGTCTTAAGAAATATATGTTAATAACATTAAAGTTAAGTCTTAAAGAGTACTCCATACAACATAAGTTATTTTGCCTAGAATTTGCAAACTTCTATTTAGTGTGTTTCGCTAGGGACCTTTAAAATAAAAGGCAACAAAAAACAATCTACAGAAATTAAAAGGTTTATCACCGACTTTATGTCCCTTATGAAAAACGGCAGTAAGATATATTCTACAGAAATTTAAGTCTTATTATAGGGTATTCCATAGAAGACTACTATAGGCATCTCTATTGAAAAGACGGCCTTATCTCTAATTGCTTAAGTAGTACAGACGATGTTTAGCTATTACCAAATAAACCAAATTAGAATATATAAATGTATCATTTATTACATTTATTTTGGCTTTTACACTCTAATATGGTATCCCCATAGAAGATGTGATTTTGGCATAAGAGTATATGGCTTTATCTTTCAAATTCTAATAGCCAGAGAGTTGAAATTTATAAATGAGCATATAGAGGGTCCGCCAAATAACTTTTTTTTTTGTTTTGAATGCTATAAACAAAACTACACAAGCACATATTAAAACTACACAGCTTCGGCTGTGTGGCACGTAGCGCCGTCCTGTTAAAACCAAATATTGCCAATATCCTCCTCTTAAATTTTTGTGATTAACTATTCGTTTAACATGGCCCGATAACAAGCGCCATTGACTGTAACGGCCACTCGTGAAAAATGGCCCAATTATGCCTCTGGGCCAAAATCCGCACCAAAGAGTGACTCGTTTTGGGTGCGTCGGCTTTTTATTGTATGCGTGCGGGTTTTCTTTGCCTAAACTGCGACAATTTTGCTTGTTTACATACCCGCCAAGATCAATGAGGTTCATCTGAAAAGATGTTTTTTTTTTTGCAAAATCGGCATCTTCTGTAAGTCGATCGCAGGCCCACTTAGCGAAGCATTGTTCAAGCATATATACAACCATATTCGTTCAACGGAATGATAAAACCAATTATCTGTCAAATCAAAGATAGCCCAAGTGTTACCATTCACGAATCCCCCCGGGGGCACATAAATATGGTCTTTATAGAACTTCGACTATGTAAACACAGTGCAACTGGGGAAAAAGGGAGCCCAGTCCCCTAAACTCAGCAGGGGTACAACTGGAAACTCCACTTTATTTCCACGGGAATCAGTAAGCCGCAGAGTTCGTTATTTGTCTCTTTAGACATTTAACTGTTCTCTGACTGATTATTGAGGTTGGCCCTTTATGGGAGTATCGTGGTGGTTGTGGTTTCGCGGCCCCATATCAGGTCTTTTGTTTAATATGGTGGCCAGGATCATTTCTAGGTGAATGATCCAGTCCAGTGAGCATGCTAGACATGTGTTCTAGACAGGAGTTGGAAAGTCTCCAACTCTTAAGCAAGGAGTGATGATTTGCAGCCCTGCTCTGAAATCATCGAAGTTGCAACTACAAAGTTCTGTTGCATAGAATTATAGCTTTGGCTTCCTAGGACGAGCATGACGTTCGAAATTATGCATAGTGGCTTGACCACCATCTGATAAAGGCTTCATGGCCAGGTGCGGATGTAAATCAAATCACGTCTCTGTTACCATTCACGAAATAAGCACTAGTTGAAAAAAAACGTTAAATTGCGAACCCTTTAGGTATTTTAAAACTTAAGGGGTGTCTCCATAGAAGACGTGATTTTGACGATATTGGTCTATCTTCTAAAACGAAAGAAACAGATTTTTTCAATGTATACCAAGTACTACTAGCATCATAGTATAGTATGACAGCTTCTGTTTATAAGTTACGCATATTTAAATTTGAATTTTATCTTTTTGTGTCTGCTTTGGCTTTTTGCAAAAATTATTTAATGTGCTCTTTCTTATGATTTAAAATTATTGAAAAGAACAAATTTCCATTCTATACCCATGCTCTTATAAAAGCTCTGAAGAACTCGTTTTGAAAATTTTATAAAGGGTACTTCAAAAAAATTCCGTAAATTTTTCGTGAAATATAAATTAAAGTTTTACCTTTAAATGGGAACAGCTAATCAGGCATAAGGCTTCCAGAGCTTTATTAGAAAGCAGACCAAATTTGATTTAAAGCCTGTATCTAAATTTTTTCAGTTAGATTATCCTTCTCGTCAAGGTCGATATTAGAAATACTGCATTCGATAACTAGACAACATAAATGTGACTGTTGTGAATATATCTACAATGGATCATGACTTTATGTGAATTTTCTATTTGAAAATGAGATTGAAGAAGTAGTGAGCATAACTGATGTTCGAGATGAAGTGTCATAAAACATATATGGAACAGAAAATAAAATAAATGTTGCAAGGTACACGTTAAGCCCCACTAGACCGTTAAAATTAGTGGTTGTTTAATACAGTTATTTACAGTAAAATTTTTTTATAAAGACCGAAGACTTACAAAAGAAATTCAAAGCGACAATAGTGTGTAGCAAAGCCCCTGATAATTTTTTCCCAAAATGACAGTTCAGGTAATCCTTTACCAGCTATCCTATTTCTATACCCTAATTTATGTATCTCAAGTTCTCTTTCTTATTCCGAATAAGGAAGTAGGCCAGTAGGTAAAATAAATTAATACATTTTTGAAAATGTTTTTAATTGTTTTTACTTTATAAATTTACAACAAAGAAAAATGCTGTTAAAACCAATAAACTTGTTTTTAATTCTTTAGCCATTGAGGAATTTAACAAAAACAGCTTTATTCAACACAAAATTAAATATTAAAAAACAGAAGCATATTTATTGTATAATAACAAATGTAAATATGTATTTCGTATACTATGTGTCTGACATCTGTTTTACAATTTTGTCTCATAGACGATTAGTTCAGCAATAATAATTTATTAAAAGAAATATTTATATTCCTTTTTCACTACAGATTTATTTGGAATTTATTTATAAAAGAAACTTAACAAAAATTTTTAGACAAATACGAAACATTATTAAACAAGTTTTAATCTCAAGGTCATTATTAAAATATTTTTGTTGGATTTTTTAGCTTCGCTTTGTTTAGGATTTTGCTGCTAATGTTGACCAAAAGTAAGATTTATGGTCAAGATGATTTTGT
Source organism: Trichopoda pennipes (assembly GCA_030448955.1). Taxonomy (NCBI): domain Eukaryota; kingdom Metazoa; phylum Arthropoda; class Insecta; order Diptera; family Tachinidae; genus Trichopoda; species Trichopoda pennipes. The sequence goes on along the minus strand of JASKUP010000008.1, from coordinate 5,117,962 downwards.
TGATTTGTTTAATTTATTATTTGCGATTTTGTTTTTGGTTTTTGCTGGAATTTAGCTTACAAAAATAAAAATAAATAAATCAAATTTATTCAGCCAAAGCTTTTTTGGCTATTTTTTATATTTTTCCAAAAAAAATAACTTTTTAATCCTTAACGTTATTATTTTTTTCGAATGTAAGGGTTAGGAAAATACTGACAATAATTCACTATACTTCTTAATTTTGAGACTCCATTAAATGGCTAATGAGTTGTGAACACTTGATTTTTTCTCTGAATTAAGGAAATATCCATAATTTCGTGTGAGCGCACCTCTGTTTTCCTACACAGAAAGTATTTGAATTCACATGTTTTCCTCATTTTTATTAAAAAAACAGTATATTTCTATTTGATAATGTTGACACATAAAATCCATTCAAATAAGTCGAACTCTGGATATCCCACATTATAGGGTATCCCACAGAAGACTACTATAGGCACCTTTATTGAAAAGCGGTTTTAATGACGGTCTTATCTTTAAATGCTTAAAGTAGTACAGACGATGTTTAGCTATGTCCAAATAAACTAAAAAATAAAACATTTACATTTATTTCACCTTTTAAACTCTAATATTGTATCCCCGTAGAAGACATGATTTTGAGTATATGGCTATGCCTTTTAAATTCTAATAGCAAGAGACATGAAATTTATAAATGCGTATATAGGTATTTAAGACTTAAAAAACGTGATTTTGACGATATTAGTTTATCTTCTAAACCGACAGATTTTTTCAATATACACCAAGTATCTACTATGACGATCGCTTCTGTTATAAGTTGCTGCCAGTTGAATTTCAATTTTGAATTCCATGAAGTTGTATCTTTTTGCGTCTTCTTTAAAAGCGTAATAATTATTTAATGCTCTCTTTTTTATGATTCAGTATTGTTTAAAAAGAAGAAATTTCCCAAATTACCCAAACTCTTAAAAACATTAAAGCCCTGAAGAAATCGTAATGAAAATTTCTTCGTGAAAGAAAAATTAAAGTTTTATCTTAAGAGAGATACAGCTAATGGGGCAAATGGCTTCCAAAGCTTTATTTTTCGAAGAATACATTTTATTGTTGAATATATGTTGAACGATGGTATATTGAACAAAGTTGAAGTAATTTCTGATCTGGGTGTCTTACTTGATCCTAAACTGAATTTTATACGTCATATATCATTTACGGTTAATAAAGCCCGATCTGTCTTGGGCTTTATAAAATGCTGGGCTAAGGAATTTACTGATCCTTCTAAAACGAAGCAATTGCACACATCTTTAGTTAGGCCTATTCTCTATAATTTGGGACCCAACATACAATGTCCATATTAATACTGCTGAATCTGTTCAGAGACAATTTTTACTCATTTGCCGTCGTGGCCTGAACTGGAACATAAGAAATCTATCGTCTTATAACAATAGACTTGCGTTGATTAAACTTCCGACGCTTAAAAGTCGTAGAACAATGTTGAATGTTAGTTTTGTCCTTAATCTTATTAAAGGAAATGTGTCCTGTCAATTTTGAATAAGTAATATATGTTTTAATATCCCATCACGTCCTACACGTAATTTTATCCCGCTATCCTTACAAGTGTACAGAGCGAACTATGCTAACTGGGATCCGTTATTAAGGATTTTTTCTGAATTCAATAAATATTATAGATTTATTGATTATTGTCAGAACATACATAAAATTAAGAAAAATATTGTCTTCTTTTTGAATAATTCATCTTGTAAAAATATATTATATATTGTTATAGTCTGTAAGGATATTAAATCTATAAACTAAGTAAATAAATAAATAAAAAAGAAAGCAGACTTAATTTAATGCCTGGATATAAATTTTTTTAATCACAATTATCCTCGGTACTGAAGAAAATTTGTATCTTTTCGTCAAAGTTGATCTTAGAAATAATGCATTCGTTAACTACATAAAACAAATGTCATTGTTGTCAATATTTCTGCAATGGATCATGAGTTTATGTGAATTTTCTATTGGAAAATGAAATCAATCAAGTAGTGAGCATAACTGATGCTCGAGATAAAAGCACAGTTTCTAAGGTTTAAGTGTGATGGAATTTAAATGGAACAGAAAATAAAATAAATGTTACAGCATTTTAAAGCTGTTGGTTGCCTCAACTGGTTTTATATTTTAACAATGAATTAATTTAATTGGACTTAAAGTTCATGCTTATCTAAGTTTTTAAATTGCCTAAGAAAGAAAAATATTCCTTGTATTCTATTTGGTTAGTTCGTTAAAGAGATTATGTTTACAACATACCCTGCCAAAGGTAAAAAAAATTAAAAAAAAGCCCGTGGATGGATCCTTAAAATGCTTCATTAAATTCTATTGATACGCACTTTTTTTCTTTAAAATTAACACAAATATTTCATATTAATAAAATAAACGTTAAGTTAAATCGAATTAAATTCAATTGCATTATTTATTATAAAAATAACAAATTTAGTTTATTATACTACAAAACCCCTAATTGCGACTGCAATTTCCATGGGTGAAAGTTCGTTATTGAAACCACCATTTAACAATGCGAAAACGCATGCAAAGCTAAAAGGCTAAAAGCATTGTTGGGCACCAATAGGGCGCAAGTGAGTCGGTTGGTCGGTCCACGATACGGAAAGGCGGTCTGTGAAACCTAGCCTATATTGAAATATATATATTGAAATATATTTCTATACTAAAAAAAATTGATTTAATTTAATAATAAAATGATTGTATGTAACCATAATAGGATAGTTTTGTTATGGTCGCATGTTAGTTTTGTGTTTAATTAAAATATGATTTAAAGATAGAAATAATATGAAAATGTAATACCATCATAGTATGCTTCCCTTAGGCAGTTATACAATAATTTCTTTCTTTGCGCACTGTTAGTGCCTACAGCTATTAAAGTTTCAAAAGCTCTCAAGCATTTGTGTTATATATATTTTGTTTATTATTCATTCGCGTTTTGTTTTGTTCAACATGAATTTTATTCAAATTATAAAATATCCTTATTTACATATTGCCAGTATAATTGTTAAATCTAATTATTACATTTTGTTAAAATCTAAAACATAGAAGAAATTTTAATGATCTTAATATGCAAAGTCTAGGGCCCTCAAAGTAATGTATATCTTTCTACAAATATTTACGTGCTTAACTTGTGCACATGTGTTACCATAATATTTAAAAAGATATTTTTATTAACAGATGTATGTAAGATATTGTATATAACGAGGGAATTGCCAGCCAGTTAAAGGTGTATTTAACTGTTTTCACACGTATTCACATGTACGATAAACACATGCGCAAATTACGGATAAATGACTGAGTGTATATATGCATGTGTGTATGTGTTGTTAGATGATGCCGTTAATAAAAATTATTAAAGTCATTACCAACATTTATTTTATGGTCTGTGAGTTTTATTAATACAAAATAAAAAAAAATGAATAAAATAAAATATTTTATTCAAGATTTTTTTTGACATGCTACACTGTTGATGTTTACATTGATGCAATTATTCATTCATTCATTTATTTATTTTTTTTTAAATAAACAAAGAACTTAGAATAAATACAATGTGATATATTTATATAAACACGGTGAATGAAACTGGCAATGAAATTAAAGTATTAATAAATATATTTCTTAAGCTGAATATATAAACTAGGCATTCCATATTAGTGAATGATCCAGATAGACGCGTGCTAATTAATGCAAGTTAAACAGTTTTGTGTTAATTAATAATAAAACAGACAGATCTATGCATATGACAAGACTAGCACCTATCTCATGAAATTAGGCTGCGGAAAGGCGAATAGAGCAAAAAGTGTTTGTGGATATTAGAATTGAATCTTTACATATTGAAAGCGACAGGAAAGACCTCCGCATAGAATTTATTATACATACGAACTGCCCCCCCCGAGGGCACATAAATATGGTCTTTCGACTATCTACACAGTGCAACTGGGAAAAAAGAGAGCCCAGTCCCCTGAAGTCAGCAGGGGTACAACTGGAAACTCCACTTTATTTCCACGGAAATCAGTAAGCCGCAGAGTTCATTATTTGTCTCTTTAGACATTTAATAGTTCTCTGACTGATTATTGAGGTTGCCCCTTAATGGGAGTATCGTGGTGGTTGTGGTTTCGCGGCCCCATATCAGGTCTTTTGTTTAATATGGTGGCCAGGATCATTTCGCCGTTAATGACACGCTAGGTGAATAATCCAGTCCAGTGAGCATGCTAGACATGTGTTCTGGACAGGAGTTGGAAAGTGTCCAACTCTTAAGCCCTGCTCTGGAATCATCGAAGTTGCAACTAGAAAGTTCTGTTGCATAGACTTATAGCTTCGGCTTCCTAGGACGAGCATGACGTTCTAAATTATGCATAGTGGCTGGACCACCATCTGATAAAGGCTTCATAGCCAGGTGCGGATGTAAATCAAATCGCGTCTCTACATACGAACTGTTCAAAAAAAATATTAATTAATTCTCTCTGTAATACCTTTATAGCACATTATTAAAGATTAGGTAGCACATTCATTCGTACGCCTGTGAGTTGAACCCTGTTCGCAAAACTTTACTAAAATTATTATATAATCCAATATATATAGATCACAAGTTCTAGTTTTTGTTTGACTTCAATTTAAAAGATACCAATAAGCTCGAATTGCTCCTTGTCGGTCAATTCTATTTTTAAGTACACGCAATGACACGTGAGATTTGCCTCACAAAATCATTACTTTATCTATTGGCAACTTGTTGTAATGGAATTTAATATCATAGAATTTATTAAAATTATACAAAGAGTGTTGTCATTGCCATTGAAATTTACTTGGCAATATTTGCAAATCATTACAATGTAATGCTTAATTACTTTTAGCAATGATTTTGCTAAAATACCATTTGCAAGGCGATAGAGGAAATTAAAATACAAATTTATTATCATAGTAAATTAAAAAAAAAAAACTATGTATAAAATCAACAAATATTAACCTTTTTTAGGTGGCTGGTGTGTAGATAACAAGCAACTTCGGGCATGACCTTTGTTAATTGTAATATTTTAAAACCCTTTAATCAATAGGCAACTATAACGTTATGCTTTTAAATAAATTAATGAAAAAACTGATTAGTTCTATATTTAAAATAATATAACGATAATGCTAAATTAATAATGGTAATGCTTAAAAAATTAGCATTATTTTTTTTCAATGCTAATAAAATTGAGAAATAAGTAGATCTTTTTAATCGCTCCCACGAATGACTTAAAAACAGGATTTCAAAATTAACCCAAAATAATAAACCTACACTAATGGTTATCATTTACCACAAGCTTTCGCAATTGCTTTAAAATTAACGATCTAATTTAACATGTTATGGTTTTATATACAATAATATTTTAATGCAAGGTAAGTATGTTATTGTGAAATTTTAATCACAGATTGTAAAGCGTGACAAATTATATATTTAAAATAGCTATAATTTGTTTGTCATGCTAATATACCGGTATAACAACAAGAAGCACAATGTTGTTCTTATCACCATAGTACAGCTTAAACAAGAGTGATAAAAATAAATTATTAATCTTACTAAAATATAACTAATTATAATTCAGTATTATTATTACATGATTATCTCTAACCATTTTATGATAATCCATCAATCATAAGATGTTTGGTTACCATTATTTTTTAATATTGCAACCAATATTTTGATATAAAAGGATTTAAAATAATTTTTATTACTTTCTTTTGGGTATGGTTTTCCGTCGACCCTCGTCAAATTTGGTGTGTGAACAAACCGGTTTCGTCCGTTTGCCATCTTCAGTGTTCTTATCGTACTATATAGTTCGTCTTGTTCGTGTTTCCCTTCGTGTTATTGTATTCGTCACTTTCTCTCCTTTTGGCCTGTATCTCTCACTCTCTCTCTTCTCGGTTGTCTCTTTTTACCTAATTTGTCGCTCCCTTTTTCATTTGTCTTTCTTCCTAACTAAATTGTTTTAGGATCATGCTTGTTGTCCGTTTGTGTTTATGTGTAAACTTATTGGGTTTTTCCTATGACGTAATAATCTGTAATTGTGCGTTTATAATGTTCTTTATTGCCTGGTCTTGTGCACCTGCGTAACGTATTTGTGTTGGGGTAATGTTTATTTTCTTGTAAAAATGTTTGAATGGTTCAAATATTGTGTCCGAAGCAGTGTTTATTTGTTTATTTATTATTCGTCCGTCAAATATTTTCTGTTTGTATATTTCCGTGTTTTCTAATACATTTAGTCTCCTTCCCTTGTGCTGTGTATAAAGCATTTTAACCGTTGTTTTTATATGTCCTGGTGTACATTTGTTGTTGAATAATTGGGTCGCAAAATTTGATTCTGGAGTTGATTTTGGTTCTCGTAGTTTTTTGTTACAGTCTCTAATGTGTTCCCTAAATCTGGTCTTAACTTTTCGTCCTGTTTTATTCTTTTCACCAAAATCTGTTGATTATAATTATAATCGGTTAGTTTATCTAATTAAGCTGTAGTTAAATTGTAACCAAATTTATGTTCAGATCTGTACCAGTTAAACTTGTTGGAAATTTTATTTACGACAACAACACCTTACATGGAAGTTAACGTGTTATTCAGAGGTTACAAAGCGAATACAGAATAAATTTTTCTTTTTAATTTTTAAAAGCAAATTAAAATTTATTTATTAAGAAAAATACGTGTAGCTTACACTAAAATCGGAAAAGGAAAGGGAAGAAAAAATTATATCACAGCAGCACTGTCTTAAGTTGAACAGTTGTCTTACATATGGGTTGAGAATCCAAGTTGTACATTTAGGTTGTGAAGTTTAGTTTTATATTTTCTTACAGAACTTAAGTTCTAACTGTATATTTGTGTAGTTATAATTTAGTTATGTTTAGTTCGGACACAATAAACTAGCTCTCAAAATTATTACCAACTCAGTTTAAAGTTTAGTAATGAGTTTTAACTCAATGGGGCTTAATTCAATTGTATAAATAAATTTTTGATTAAAATTAAAATGAAGTTTATTTAAGCAATTTAAATCTTAATTTTTTTGGAGATGTCACAAACTTTGTATTTATTTATGAATTCTGTTTGATAGTTTGAAAGTTCAAGTTTTATTTGAAAATAATTTTAATTTTTTCTTTTGGCTTGTGTATATTTAAAAAAAAATAAATATTATTTCCCTTTGCAATTAAAAAGTTTTGTAAACTTTTTCACAATTGAAGCTCGTTAAGCAGCAAAGTTGTGAATAAATAATTTTGTCTCTAGTTTTAAATTATATTTTACAACAAAAAGAAAAAGAAATATTCTTAAGTATCTAATTAGTTTGACACGTGTATTCAAATTTGTTTAAGCAATACTTCTCTATTTATTTATTAAGTTGATTTGCTGTCATTGTAAAAGTCAAGTGTTTATAAGAATATTATGTATAAGAATATTGTATATATATATATATATATATATATATATATATATATATATATATATATATATATTTATTTATTTATTTACTTATAATTTAATTTATTTATTGTTTTGCTTCTTTGTCGTTCCTACTACAATTTGTATGCCTTAGAATTAACATGAGTTCGTTTAACAAGAGACTTAAAGCAAGTTTGTTAATTACTATTATTTTTTAGCATTGCGAGTTTTTTTTTTTGTATTTGAAGAAATTATTTTTTCAACTAAAGTGGTCCATTATAAGTCCATGTTATTAAACTGCGTTAATTTCTTTTTTATAGTATCTTATGTTTCATTATGTTTTTCTTGGCATTTGGAACGTTTTACACATTTTTATTTTACGTTTTCTTTTTGTGTTACATATTAATTTTCCATTAATAATTTTATATTTTTTTTCTTCAAGTTGTTTTTAAGATTTATTGCTTGTGTTAAAAAAACGGTTTATTAAGTTGTGTAAAAATCGTGTAAAAATTTCAAATTACAATCAATTACTAAAGAGCTTTAGCATGCTATTTATTTAAATAAGGTATTGTTTTCTAAAAAAGTTAGTTAATTAATTCTAGACAATAAAGCCCCTAACCCAGGTTATCTACGAAAATTTTAAGTTTTCAAAAGTTAACACGAATTTTGTTGGATGTATCAGGTCTTTCAACAATTCAATTGCACCAATACCAACAACATTATATTATTAACATTGAATTCAGTTTCGCACGAAAATTTCATAAAATTAAATTTCACTCTAAAAATGGTGGTTCTGTTAAACTTATATTTCGTAAAATTGGTGATATTTTCGGACAACAAAAACGTCCTTCTAAGACCGCTATTAAGAATTTGGTCGTTAAATTTGACTCGACAGGCTCGTAACAAAATAACCGAACACAAACGCGTCAAAAAACCTGGTTGTTCAACTGAAAACATCGCAGCTGTGAATCACAGGGTTGAAGCATTTCCAAATTTGTCACTTCCTTGACGTTCTTAACAATTGGGGTTATCCAAAACCACCACATAGAGAATTTTGCGTATGCATTTGCCTCTGAAGCCTTACAGAGTTGAACTGGTACAGGAATTGAAGCCGACAGACCTTTTATATCGCGGTAGATTCCCCCAATACATTCAACAACAACCGGCTGGTTCTTCTGAAAAAATCATTTTTTTAGTGAAGCCCATTTCCACTCGACAGGGTATGTTAGCAAGCAAAATTGCCGCATTTGGGCTTCTGAAAATCCTAGCGTGATTAGCCTTTGCATGCTCAACGTATCACGCTATGTGGTCTGGACGCATGATTTGGCCGTGTTTTGGCCTATTATTGGCGATGTGGTTATGACTGATATGGGGTCTTAACAGAACGGTGCCACATGCCACACAGTCGATGAAACGATCAATTTATTGCAAACCAAATTTTCCGATCGCATAATTCCACGACAATTAGCAGTTAAGGGGTCAGCCAGATCGTGTGATTTAACACCACTGGATTATTGTTTGAGGGGATATGTTAAGGACAGAGTCTATACGGACCCAATCGAATCGATTTCAGCATTTTGGATGAAAAATCTTCATCGATTAGCGTGGTCATCGTATCATATATCATTTGTCAGATATCATTTTTCATTGATAATTGCCGAACTTTTCTCTCCGTAATATAATAAAAATTTGAATCATCTTAATCTAAATTTTTTGTTTTATTTTGTTTTAAAAAACAAACTTCTTGTTAAAAAACTCCTTATAAGCTTTAGCTTTTTGTTATCAAAGAAAAATGCTTGCATTTTCTTTCGCCTAATATTAGTTGGGTTAGAACGTTAGAAACAAAATTCAATATGGCATTGAAATTTTACAAAAGCGAAAATAATTTGGTCGGGACTAAATTTATTTTAAGGACGGCCAAGCTCTCTTCAGAAAGTCTTATATCATTTGAAAAAATCACGTTAAAACCCGGCAAGTGTAACACACAAACTGTGGATTTTGATTGTTCAAATTGAGTTCCCCCCGGGGCACATTATCTGCCTTTATAGCACTTCGACTATCTAGACCTATGCGACTGGGGGTATAAGGGAGCCCAGTCCCCTGAAGTCAGCAGGGGTAAAACTGGAAGCTCCACGTTATTTGCACGGGAATCAGTGAGCTCACAGAGTTCCGCTATTTGTCTCTTTAGGCATTTAGCCAGAGAACAGGGCTGATTATTGAGGTTGGCCATTTTTGGGAGTATCGTGGTGGTTGTGGTTTTGCGCCCCCAAAACAGGTTTTGTTTAATATGGTAGCCAGGATTATTTCATTTTTAATAACACCTACTTGGTGGAATGATCCTAGATCCAGTCAGCATATAGACATGTACTCTGGACAGGAGTTGGATAGACTCCAGCTCTTCAGCAAAGAGTAGTGGTTTGCAGCCCTGCTCTGGAATCAGTGAAATCGCTACTAGGAAGGACCTGTTGCTAGAATTAGACTTCGGCCTCTTAGGGCGTGAGTGCCGCTGCTTTTCACTCATAGTGGTATGACCACCATCTGATTAGGGCTCACTGCTAGGCGCAGACGTAAATCTTATCACGCAATGTTCATATTGAGTTTGTATGATTAAAGAATTCTTTTTCATACACATGTGTTTAACCACTTTAGTTTTTCTTTTGTTAGATAGCTTTTAGCAGTAAATAATTTTTTTCATAAATAGATCAGAGATTCCACTCATTAAACCAAGACTTCTTCCATAAAAATTATAGATTATTTTGTCCAAAATCTTATTATTTGCAGACATTTTTTTATCGATATATAAAAATTTTATATTCATTTGGAAACTTTTTTCTATAATTGTCGCCTTTATAAATAAGTGTGATATTCCTGGGACTCTCTATACAGGAAATATTTGATCGCGTTATATTTAAAAAGATGTTTGGTTATTTGCTAGACCAGAAGCTGGTCGCATTGTTTAATTTACTAACAACGCAGACTAATTTTATCTTATCAGAAGCTATTTTTATTGAACGTATTTAAGGCTAATGAGGATTAACATAAGAAAAAACGGACAGCAACACAACAAGAGGCAAAATATCCTCTTTTAAGTATAGTTTATAATCTCATTTTACTGTTGTTGCTAGCTGGCTAGGAAGCGTAATTTTTGCATGATTCTTGTAATATTCGTTTAAATTTCGTTTTTGTATTAAAATGAAATCTGCTTAGACCAAAAAAATCTTCTAATTGATGTTCTGCCCGGTTAGATAGTCCTTTTATTTAGTATTTGGTGCACTAAATCCAAGTACTGAATGTTTTACACTCTTTAACTACCCTAGGGATTCTTTTTAAAATTACCGTCATTTAAATTTCAAACGCAACACTTTTAGCTATTTAAATTAGAACCCAATTTTACTCTATTCAAGTTCAGCTACTTTTGGCTTTGATGGACATTGATGTTTGAGAACAAATGAATTAAAGTATTTATAATTAAGCAAAGGCGTTATTTGACAATGCACAGTGGTTTGGAAATTTTTTTTGGGAAAAATTCGGTAGCTCATGAACCACTTAATAAGACATCCTAAGGAAATTTAACAGAGGCTAAGCAGAGGTATTTCTATGTAAAGTTATGGAAGATCAGCCCCTAGGATAACGAAGGTTTCTGGGTATGCCCCCAATTAAATAAGCACTACGTCAAAAATACTAAGTTATGGTCGGCGAAAAATTAAAAAATAAATTGTTAGCCAGATTTTCTCCCAAATAAAAAGTGGTAAAATAGGCAAGTACGCATATATTTTGTGGATATTTTTAACATCTACTCAAGTTCATAAACTCCTAACATTTGAGTTATAAATAAAATTGTTATGTAGTTTCAAAAAAATTTTATGGCCGAGGTATCCAATTTTGGAGACATACCCAGAAGCCCCCAGAAGCCTATGGAGCCGATTGTGCTTAACTTCACTCAGAAATACCTCTACTTGGCCTCTGTAAAATTTCTGTGCAATGCTCGTAATATTTTTGAATAAACAATTAAATGATGACAATTTGAGTTACAGTTTATATTTATTATGTTTAAATTACTTACCAATTTTAATGAAGATGCTTAGTACATAAATATTTAGTTCTGTATTATTATTTTAATTCAAACTGATTATAGATCAAAACCAACCTGAAAGAAAAATAAGATGAAAATTTTTAAAAATTATAATGGAGAAATTTATTATACACATTATGAGTTAAAAAGGTGAGGTGCAAAAATAAAATCGTTAAGATTAAGGCTTATCTATAGATATAAAAATGGAAGCTTGTTGGTTGGTTAGTAAGTGATAAACTTCTACTTCCATCAACCGATCTTGATGAAACTTGACATGTATAAGTAATTTTTCATAGAAAAGGTTTTTAGACTATAAATTTTTCTGTAACTCGCCACTGGATGGCGCTGTAGAACCATTTTTTGAAAGCACTGTTCTAAAACGCTGCACACGCCTAAGTTCGCTGATTCTGATTCTGTCAAAACATTAGAACAACAGCGATACAGCAACATAGTTTTTTCGTTGGCCTTAAAATAAAACTTATTTCGACGGTAGTAGAAAATAACTAGTGATTTTTACTGTGCTTAAAAATAACATATGGTGATTATGACTCTGGCAGTGATTAGTTATTGGTGAGTCAATTTGAACTGGAGAAGCATTTCCATTCAAATTGTTTGCAGTGCTGGACGTAGTAGTGCATATTTTTTGTTTGATAATAGGCGCTGCATCATACAATATTAAACAATTAAGTTTTATGCGACGGCTACAGCGTGGTAGGAGCATTGGTGAGTAATTTTAATATCTAAACCTCCTTTTCTCACAACCTGTCCGTTGCAGTGATTGTATCATTCAATTCTGAGTACGTGCACACGACTGCCAGGCGAGTGTTGACTGTGAACACTCATATGGAAATTCGATTATGAAAAAAATTTTTGCGTTCATGGAAATTCGAGACTGAAAAAACATACGTACGCCAAAAATATGAAGCTTTTTACTTGACAGCCTTACATACACATAGAGGCATGCATTTTTATATATGTATATACATAAAGGTGCGCAGAGGCAGGGCAACGTTTTCCCGAATTCGGCTAGTTTTTTATAATTTAAAATTTAATAAAAAAAGGAATATAATGCGCCTAGAATTTTTGAAAATAATTTCATTATTTATTGCCAACTTTTGTTCTTGTGTGTTGACCATTATTATGTAAAATTCCCGAAACTTTTATGTTAAATCAAATCTAATCATCTAATATTAATTTAAAATAATTTGCTTTATTAAATTAAAAAAATATTAATTCACATAAAAGTCTACGTTTCCTAAACTTTATCTAAAACTGTATGATCGCCTAGTCGCTTTTGCGCGACAAAAAAAAAAAAAAACAAAAAAACTTTCTACTTTAAATATTCGAGGGTAGCTATCTAATGAAAAGTAAATGACATAACAATATTTCCTTAAACAAATTTTTTCTTATATTTTTATCATTGAAAACCAGACGAAAAGTTAATTGATTTTAAGCTTGTAGACATGTTTTAAGTTATGCACCTAAACTGTTTTGATTTTCAATTGGATTTTTTTTTTGCAACAATGTTAACAACTGATTATTGCAGCGTACAACTATGATGGTGCTCAAGCTGACCAACCCACTGCTGTGTATAAAAATTTTTTTTACATACTGTCAAAGTGTGCTGACGCATAGAAAGCCTACATCCAAAAACAAAAACCATAAAAAAACTATGAATACTTAATTTGTTTTATATTATTTCTTTAATAAGAAATAAAAAAATAGTAAAAGTGTTAAACGTCCTACATGCTTTCCGTGGTTTTCAACTTCATATTGTAAATTTGTAGCATTCCAAAATAATCCAAAAAATCTGCCCACAAAATCTTATCGCCTTTTTGATCCTGAAATTTTGTCCGACAAAGTGTCACATAATGTAGTTTCGGGTTAATAGCTTTCGGTTTTCTTAAATTTTTTTTAAATATTTGCATTAATTCATTGTTCTTGTAGAAAGTGTCTCAATAAAATTACATCTTGAAGAACAACATTTACTTTTTTTTAATGGGTTGCTATATTTTTATTTAATAACATCCAACGCAGGTACATATGTTTCGAAGCACTACGGACTAACTTATTCGATAAATGCCGTTTGTCATGCTAATGACAGGCCGCTATCTTTGTGGCTATTTCTCAGAATTAAAACTTTATGAGTTGAGTTTAACTCATTAACTTTTTCTAGTAAATTGTTATAGATCCTAAAATTAACAAAAGGTCAAATAAGGTAATTGTTAGGCGGTAAATCACATGATCCATTTGACATCAGAGTTGATGATGTTGGCCTCGAAATTCGAAATTGGCGACATTTGGTTATTTACGCAACCATTGATATAAACTTGAATGGTGAAAATACGCTGTTTTTATAAAAAATCATCAGTCACTTCATATTACTTCCTTCGTCGCCCCCCTCCCGCCGGAGAGCCATTTATATGTCTTGACGGATTCTCACCGTCATTACATGTGTCACCGAGGGAAAATGGGAGCCCAGTCACCTGAAGGCTAGCAGGGAGTCAACTGGAAACTCCACGTTACTTCCACGGGAATCAGTAAGCCCCAGTTTTCAGCTTTTGGATTATTCAACCTTTTAGCTTTTCTCTTTCTGATTATTTAGGTTGGCCCTTCGGGAGCATCGTGCTGGTTGTGATTTCGAGGCCCTCATGAATTTGATTAAGGAGCCAGGATATTCTCACCTCTACTCAGAACAATGGGTGAATGTTTCGGATCCAGTGAGCATGCTTGTCATGTGTTCTGGATCAGGAGTTAGATAGTCTCCAAATTTTTAGCAAGGAGTAGGGATTGACAGCCCTGCTCCAAAATCTCCGAAATTTCAACTAGGAATGACCTGTTGCTAGAATTATGTCTTCGGCTTACTAGGACATACACAGGTACCGACGTAAATCTTACCACACATGTTACTTCATTCATCATTAACCAGCTGCCGATACTGTTCAAGCTCTGCTTCTGAATAGCATTTGTGATGCCGCGGGCTATCTCTCTATCCATAATCAACTCAATCTCTGTTAAATTTTTGAACACTCTCAGAATTTTTGACACATTCATTTGTTTTCCACATTTTTAAAATGAACTGTCACAATTGTAAAGTGTTCCTCTGTAAGATTCCTATGAGTCTTAAAAAAAACGAAGTAAACGAAGGTGAAACAGGACACTTGTGTAAGTAAATAGTGTAAAACTTTATATAAAATTATTTTTACCATTTTTTGAAATTATAAACTAAAAAAATGTATTCATGGAGGACAGTTCAAATGCAATACTTCCACTTGTTTTATTTCAAATATACGAACTATATAATAATAATTGAGGAAACAGCAAATAACTTAATCTATACTGCGACGTTAAAAAGAGAAATTGTGTTAAGAAATCAAATAAATTTATTTCGTATTTATTTATCAGGGAATTTATTAACTCGATTCACTTATGCAAATTTTAAAAACTTTTACAAATTGTTAGCACAAAAAGTGAGGAAAAAGAAAAGGGCGCTTTTTAACTTCTCCATTTTTAGCAGTGTTCATTACTTAAACAGCGCTTTAAAAAGGCTGTAATATTTTTTATTACCAAATGCAGAAATGTTCTTACTTTTAGCTTAAGAAAAGTTTCCTTAAAATAAGGTTTAAGTAATAATCATCATGAGTCTGCCAGACACAATGTCTAACCTTACTTTTTTATAACAAAACTCAAAAAATTAATAAACTTTTTCCTCACGTTCTAACCCAACCAATATTTAGGCGAATAAACATTGACAGACAATATAATTCAAGTAGATAAAGCTTATCAAGGGCTTTTAACAAGAAATTTGTTTTGTAAAACAAAATAAGACAAGAAATTTTGAATAAGAAGATTCAAATTTGTATTATATTACGAAGAAAAAGTTTGGCAATTATGAATGAAAAATGATATCTGGCAAATGTCCCTCACGACCACGCTGACAGGTGTCGATCCTTTCCTTAAAGATTTTAATCAATTTTTGGCAAAATGGCAGTTCTATATTGTTAATCACATCACGGACTTAGAGTTTTAAGGCTGAAATCAATCTGATTCGCTCTGTATAGACAGAGTTTTAACATCGCCCTACAAAAATAATCTATTGATGTTAAATCGCACGATCTGACTGGCACTTATCTGCTGATTGTCGTGAAATTATGCAATCAGGAAGTTTAGTTTACAATAAATTGTTCGTTTCATTGGCTGTGTGACATGTGGCCCTGTCCTGCAGATACCACGTGGCAGGGATATCCTTGTCGTCAACTAGAGGCCGAAATTGAGTTGCTAGCATCTCGCTATAGCATGATCCATTGACCTTTACTGGATTACCAGCCTCATCTTCGCAAAAAAGGCGATAAGATTATGTGGGCCTCCAAACCACATTGCGCATCATACAGCGACGCGTTAAGCATTCAAAGATTTCTCAATAATCGCTCTAGGATTTTCAGAAGCCCAAATGTGGCAATTTTGCTCGTTGAAATACCCTGACAAGTGAAAATGGGCTTCGTCTGAACAAATAATTTTTTCAGAAAAACCAGCCAGTTGTTCCTGAATGAATTGAGCGAATCTACGGCGCTGTAAATGGTCGGTGGGCTTCAATTACGGCACCAATTAAACCTTGTAAGCTTTCAAATCTAATCCTTACGCAAAATTCGCCATGTGATGGTTTTGGATAACCCCAATTGTTAAGAATGACAAGGAATTTGGATCTGCTTCAACACTGTGACTTACGGCTGCGATGTTTTCAGTTGAATGATCCCGTTGAACACGCGTTGGTGTTCACACATTTTGTATCGAGCCTGTCGACTGCAATTTTACAACCAAATTCTTAATAGCTGTCGCTGAAGAGCGATTGTGTTGTTTGAAAATATCAAGATTTTGTAACTTTAATGCGATTTTCGTGGGAAATTGAGTACATTGTAGCAAATGCCAATGCATCTACTACGAATACGTCAAAAAACTAAATGTCAAAATTATATTGTTGTTGGTGTCGCCATAATTAACAAGCTAACTTCTAATTAAAAAAGCTATTACAAGCATATTTCACTTAATAAATTATATTAAGTTATCAAATATTTGACTAGTGTGAACGTAATTGATAAACTTTGTTTTTATTTGACTCAAGTCTGTGTTTAGTGATTTTCACAAGAAGAATTTTGCACAAAAGCACAACATGTTTATGCGCAAAATCTCGTTTTTTTAACGCAAATTGAAAGGGAAATAAACAATAAACACCTTAAAAAACAAAAAAAAAATTGTGGTGCCTAAAAGAAAAAGGGGGGCGACAAGGCTTAGCAAGAAAAAAAATGCTTCATGAATACAAAAGTTTAGTGACAAGTATGTTTTATATATTGTTGTTGTAATTTTTTCTTTTTGCGAGCAGACACCAACAAAATGTTTTTATATTTTGCACTTAGATTTTTTGCCGCAACCTTTAATTTTTCATGTGCGTGTTTTGCCATAAAAGGATGTTAAGATTAAAAAACATGATGTGTGTGGTAAAAATAATGGCACAGACAGACATTTGCAAAATATTATTAGGTGGATGGTTTTAGGGGGGATTTCCCAGATAAGAAAATTTTTGATGCTTCTACGAAATAGTGTCTTTTCTCTGGAATGTAAATATGATACATGATGTGATACATTCGATTATTAAAATAATATGAAAACAGAAAAATTAATCTTAAAAGTTATTTTTGTAGTTTTGCTACTGATAAATTTGTTAAAAACTATTTTTCTTAAAATACGGTCATATTGGGTGCACCATTTGACAAATATGCGTGACCACTAATTTTATTTTATTTTTTTAAAACTTTACTTTGAAACAAAGTAATAAAATCTTCTATTTTTTATTTGAACATCTGTTTTCTTTTTCCTAACTACTCATAGAAGAAAGTTTTGCAGGAAAATTTATATCAAAATAACGAAGAATGTGTGTGTATATTTTAGCGATTACGCATTTGTGTCAAATAATGCTTCAATGTGGCCCTACCTTTACTGTTAAATTTGCTATCACATGATTTTTATTAATAAATCCATTGGAAAAAAAATTTTTGTATCGCTGGTGAGTCTAATGCTGATAATTACAAAGAATTTTCATTGTAGATCAACGTGCTATTAAACAAATGCAAGAAAATATTAGTTATCGATAAATTAACCCTAAAAACTGTTGGTTTTCGGTAAATTCACTGCAACCAAAGTTGAGTTATCATTAAATTTATTGGGTAACCATTGTTGTTTATAACTTGGCATTAAAATATATCTGTTCTCGATAAATTTTCTATATTATAAATCAGCAAATTTTTGCTGCCTTCTAATCAGTTTTGATTAAACTCCAAAAAACGCCAAAAAATTAGGAGTTTTTCGCTTACATTCAAATAGAAAATTTTCGTTATTTTTTAAATATACTACAAATAGCATCTATTACTACGGTTGAAGAGAAAATTGTCGATACAAGAAATTTAACTTTAACACAATAAGCTGCTATTGTATAAAATTCTGATATTTGTTATTTATAATAAACAAACTGCTTTCATTGCCGTAGAAAGGTTTTTTTATCAATAACTTTCTAATAAAAATAAATTATTATCACCAATCTCCTGCAAAAAAGTATAGTTTTCGATAAATTATTTATTGATATTGTTACGTTTATACATTTTATAAACGTTTTGTTATTACTGAGTTCTTTTTTGCAAAATAAATAATACCAGATTGTAGAGTTTTTAAATTAATTACACACAAATTTGATACTACCAAACAATTTACTTAAGATGCGCGTCTTTACTTCACGAGCTTTATTTTTCAACTTAGACGCTGCCTTTTATATTTGCCCACTAAAGGTCTAGAAAAATTAAGAATCTTCTACTCCCTTTGTAACATATTTTGTTGTTGTTATGTTTTTCCTTCAATGTATAGGCATTGAAGGCCTGTCTGTATTTTTGTTTTCATGCTGATAAAGGTATTTCCTGGAATTTATTTTAAGATGGTTGTTGTTGTCTTGTGTACATAAGTTTTCTTAAAAAACTACGCAGTTAACAGCATATCTGATTGCTGTTGCATTGCGTGTATAAAATTTGCTTTGCGCACATAAAGTTTCACACAGTTTGTAACTAGAAAGTTGTTGTTGTCTTGCATGCATAAGTTTTCTTAGCAAAATACGTAGTTAGTAAACAACACACCTAATTTTTGTTTGTTTTGCGTTTCTAAGATTTCTACGCAGTTTACTATGTTATTAATTTAAAGTATAGAGGCCTACCTACAGGCGTGTATTTTTGTTTTTATACTGATAAGCTTTCTTCCTGGAATTTATTTTAAGATAGTTGTTGTTATCTTGTGTACATAAGTTTTCTTAGAAAACTACGCAGTTAACAGCATATCTGATTGCTGTTGCTTTGGGTGTATAAAATTCTTTTTAAAAAAAATCTTAAAAATTTTTTTATTTTTATTGTTATTATAAATATTCTACATGAATCGCCTCCCCATCTTGACATGTACTTTCGGGGTTAAAAGGAGGCACCAGTCGCTTGGGTTAGCAGGAGCTCCAAAATGGAAGAGTCATAGGACTCTCGAAGTCCGACCAGTGACTTTGTGTATCCACACTGGTACCACGGAAACCAGTTGCTCTCAGAGGTTCGGCCCTGTTCTGGCTATTGGTAAGGCACTCGGGGAGTTACATGGTGGGTGTGAGTTTAATCGATTGGTTTGAAAAGAGTATCTAATAAATGCACATGCAACAGCGCAAGGAGTTGGATAGTCTCCAATCTTTGGCAAGACGTGGGGCACGGCAACCGTGCACTCAAAAATTGCAACTAAAGCGTGAATGCGGCTTAAGGCATAGGTGGACATTTTTTCCTGCAGTCGGTGGTAAGACCACCGTCAGATTAACACCAAACCGCCAGGTTTTTATGTGAAACTTATCTCACCTATTAACAGTAAAATATAAAATATTTATTCTCTTTTACCTTTCTGTATAAAAGTTAAATTATTAATACATTCACCACGGAAACTTATTATTAAAATACGCTATTATTTTCAAAAATTAAATTTTAGCTGTCGATAAATTTACTACAAGTGTTAATCGTAACATTAATTTTAGCATCGGAAAAATTAGTGCCTCCAAAAAACTGTTATCGATAAATGTATTAAAAAAATTCGACAAATCTGTGGAAATATTTTGTCATCAGTATGTGTATTTTTCTTTTTTCAGAAAGCTATAGTTGGCAATACCAAAACAAATTGTTATCGATACTTATTCTGTGTAAATTATCGATAATTTTTATATGTTGTAATAAAAATCGTTGTGCGAATATTTCTTTAAATTTGTGTAGAAAAACTGACAATCCGAATAAAGGTTTCTTCTTCTTCGATTTTGTTTTTGACAATTCTTTTATGTTTTAATGTCTGGCTGTTATTTTCCATTAAGTTTTTTTTTTGTTTTAATCATCATTTCTCCATCACAATCCACCTAAAGTCACTCGCATTTTATGAAGCTGCAAGCAACACTTTATTCATGTTGCACAATGTAACTTCAGCGTCAGACTATTCTGTGTATTATCGCAAAAAACAAAAAAAAAGATTTACATAAAAAAATATACGCTTGATGTTTGTTTGGATATATATTTTAACGCAGTATAATAAGGATGTTGTAAACAAACAACAAACAACACAAGTAATGAACAACTTAAATCATGGCAACATATTGCAATAAAATCAGCAAAAATTGAAAACAACAAAAAAAAAAAAGCATACACACACACACACACACATCCATACATATATAAATAATCCCTTTTTTCTATACAAGGGTCATTAACACGAGTGCAAATGGCAATGTAGCGTAATAATAAAAAAACAATAACAATTGCAATAACAGCCACAGCAACAACAAAAACGACTATATTATTGGGTACAACAACATCAACTGACTGACTGACACCCATACTTGGAATAAATACTCTTCTGCATTCTAAGTCTCAGTGTTACTACTAGTATTTTATTCTATGCTAGAATAGAGGACACACAATAGGGGTAATCACTTTAAGAGGCAAAATTTTGAAAATACGTTCTGTTCGTCTGCTAAGATATAAGGTACAATAACTTAAGCTTTCATTATTAACAAAACCGGCTGGCATGAATATGTACAAAATAATATATCAAATATGGCGATCTTAGATGGTGATCGATATAAATATATACAATCTATATATTTTCCATCATTATGGAAAACTTTTTATATATAAACTTCTATATACATTGATTTTTCAATCACAATTTTGAAAACTTTTAGTTTTTTACTCATCTCGCAGAAGAAAATTTTTATCTTCCAAATTATCATTATCGACTAATCTAACTTAAGACCACCGGCATCGCTGTTCCATACTCCTTCGAATAAGAAGTTAGTGAAGCTATCGCCAAAGAGCGCGTGACTGCACTGCGTGCTAAAGGATCCGCCATCTAACGTTTTTTTTTCAACTAGTGCTTATTTCGTGAATGGTAATGTCCTGTTTGATTTGACAGATAATTAGTTTTATCCTTCCGCTGAACGAATATGGTTGTGTATACGCTCGAACAACGCTGGGAAATATTGCGACATTACTTTGAAAATCATGGTAATGTTGCAGAATGTGTGCGAAAATTGCGTACGGATTTTGGAAGAAGAGAAGCACCGTCAGCTCAGTATGTTCGTTTTATTGCGAAAAAAGTAAAAGAAACTGGCATCCTCATCGATAAACCAAAGCTTGAAAAGCCAAAAACAATGCGTAAACGCGACAGAATGCGTGAAGCGCCATCAACATCAAATCACCGTCGTTCTCAACAATTAAACATTTCAGAGACATCATTGAAACGAATTTTGCATAAATACCTTGGTATGACGCCATATAAAATCCAATTGCCTCAGGAGTTGAAGCGAAGTGACCATCCAATGAGTTTTCGCTTCGCTAAGTGGGCCTGCGATCGACTTACAGAAGATGTCGTTTTTGCAAAAAAAAATCATCTTTTCGGATGAAGCTCATTTTGATCTTCGCGGGAGTGTAAACAAGCAAAATTGGCACATTTAGGGTACAGAAAACCCGCACGCATACATTGAAAAGCCGACGCACCCAAAACGAGTCACTGTTTGGTGCGGATTTCGGTCCAGAGGCATAATTGGGCCATTTTTCTTTGAAAATGAACAAGGAGTGGCCGTTACAGTCAATGGCGATCTTTATCGGGCCATGTTGAACAAATTTTTGTTCACAAAAATTGAGGAGGAGGATATTGGCAGCATTTGGTTTCAACGGGACGGCGCTACATGCCACACAGCCGAAGCTACACTCGATGTTTTGCGCCCTATTTTTGAAGATCAGCCGCAAAGCTGATGTCGTTTGGCCACCTCGGAGCTGCGATTTGACACGGCTGGACTGTTATTTGTGGGGTGCCGTCAAAAATAAGTGGTACGCCGCCAAGCCAGAAACAATTGACGCTTTAAAGAACAATATTCGTGAAGCCATACGTGAAAGACATCTGCACACAATCAATAATGTGCTTAAAAATAGATCCGATTGTGTAGGCTACTGCATGTCCAGCCGAGGCAGCCAGTTTTGAATGAAATTATTTTCCATTATTAACCGGAAGGATTGTACTTTCAAAAAAGAAAAAAGAAATTTGAGAAAATATTCAGTAGTTTTGTTTATAGCATTCAAAAACAAGGTATTTGGCGGACCCTTTACATAACGTCTTATAAGGTACCAGAGATTTAGTACTGTACTCAAAGCAAACAACCGATGCCCAAAGTATATAAGGTTTTTTATACTATAGAAGCATCACTCAAGCGACCACCGCTGTTACTTATTTCGTGTTCGTACATTAGGCAAAATCAGTACGAAAAATAGTTTCCGCATTAACATTTTAACATTTCCATTATTAAATTATTCCATATATGAACTTTTGGCTTTAGAGATAAATTGCTGCAACACACGAACGGATACTGCTGCGAAAACAACAGAGTTGCATTTTTACCTTTTAAGCACGGAACGCCAAAAATGAAACATAAAACTTAAGCTTTTTTAATCTTCAATTTTTTTTCATATACTGAATGGCCCTACTACTTTCAGTCATTTATAAAAGTCTGTAACTTATGACCACGCTTGATTTTGTTCTGTTGCTAAACTGGGTGGTTCTTTCAATTTAGAATGTTTCTCTATATGCATTACAGCTATTTGAAATATTGCTGCTAAAAAATAAATATTCTTAAACTCCATTATAAATTCAGTATTTTTTTTTATTTACTTCCAAGCAGCTCAAATGATGAATAAAGTGCGTAATCATTGCATTCATTATGTTTTTTAATGACGTTGGTAATAATGATCATGTTGACGATAATCATGATGACAAGGATGTTGCCTGTTTTGTTTTGTTTTAAAGTCGTTGTGTTTCTTTACAATTCTTCAAATACAACTGCGGGGCCTTATTTGCCAGAATGGAAAAAAAAATTTATTTTTATATTTTCTTTTGATCATGTTTCCTTTTTCTTAAGCATTTTTAATGCAAACAGAAAATAAATATTTTTTTTATTTTCCTCTTTTTTCAAGTTATTTTTAAACACATAGTGTTGGTCTTTAAAAACCTTACAATAAATTAATATTTAATTAGTTGAGTAGGCAAAATATCCTCAAGTTACAAAGTAAAGGTAAAATACAGAAAAAATTTAAAAAGCTATTCTTGTAGCGCAGATATAGCATAACAACAAGAATTAATTTAATAAACTATAAAGTTTCTATAACTCTAAATATCGGATTTTTCAACAAGAAGTTTGTTTTTTCAATTGTGGCAACACCAACAATACGATTGTTTGCCATTTAGATTTTTTAACGTACTATTCGTAGTAGATGCATTAGCAATTCAATTTCGCACGCGAATCGCATAAAAATAATTAGAATACACTATAAAAATGGTGGTTCTGTTAAAGTCACATTTCGTTAAATTCCTAATATTTTCGGAAAACATAATCATTCTTCTAATACCGCTACTAAGAATTTCGTCGTTAAATTTAAGTCGACAGGCTCGATACAAAATGTGCGAATGACGGGTTCGACCGGGTATTCGCACAGTTCTAAATTTGTCTATTCCTCGATGTTCTCAAAAATTTGGTTTATCTGCAATCATCACATGGCTAATTTTGCGTAAGTATTTGACTTTGAAGCCTTACAAGGTTTAGCTTTGTGCATGAATTGAAGCCGAACGACCATTTACATTGCCAGATTCGCTCAATTTATTCACGCATAACGGGCTGGTTTTTCTGAAAAAATTATTTCTCCAGACGATGCCCATTTTCATTTGTCAGGTTATGTCTGCAACCAAAACTGCCACATTTGGGCTTCTGCAAATCCTATAGCGATTATTGAAAAGCCTATTCATACTCAAAGTGACACTTTATGGTGCGCTATCTGATTTGAAGGCGCATTTGAGGCGTTTCTTTTCGCAGATGCGACTGGAAATGCGGTAATGGTCAATGGAGTACGCTATCGCGAGATTCTAACATTTCAATTTTGGCCTAATATTGACGACGTGAATATCACTGACATATGGTTTTAACACAACGGTGTCACTGAAACGATAAATTTATTGTAAACTAAATTTCCAGATCGCATAATTTCACAAAAATCAGCAGTGAAGTGGCCAGCCAGATCGTGTGATTTAACACGACTGGATTATTTTTAATGGAGCTATGTTAAGGACAGGATCTATACGGAGTAAATCGAATCGATTTTAGCCTTAAAACTCAAAGTCCGTAATTTGATTTGAAATAGAACCGCCATTTTGCCAAAAGCGATTAAAAACTTTGATGAAAAAATCGACATCTTGCTGAACTTTTGTCATCGTAATACAAGAAAAATTTGAATGATCTTAATGTAAATTTTTTGTTTTAGAAAACAAACTTCTTTTTGAAAAACTCTTTACTACTTCATACTACAAAAGGGCAAAAGTTAAGCCAAACCAAAGCATTGCAACCTTACAAATAAAACTATTTCAGATTCACTATTTGGGAATTCACAAGTTTTAATTCTGGTAACGAATAAAACTTTAACCTAAAAATAATTCATTTAAGAATATTTGGTCACTTATCGTGATAGCTACTATCATTGAATATTGTTAAGCTGAACTTTCTGCTAAAATGGCATTGCGAAGATCTCGCGTGTAACAAAATTTTTTTATAGCAAACGATAAATTCTCAAATCTATTGTATATTGCTGTGGAGGTGATTTGTTATAAGAAATTCTACCAAATAAGATTATAAGAAATTCTACGGAATAAGATTATAAGAAATTCTACGGAATAAGATAAATAACAGAAAACAGAAACAACTAACACAGAACAAAAACCAAATACAAACCTAAGCAGGCGCCTAAAATGATAACAATAACATGCGGTGATGTTAAAGTAGAATATTCTTGTATATGCGAGAAACGCTTAAAACAACTATGCTAATATAGTCGTGGCTGGGCAAATTAATTAATTCAAGTTGAGTCATCAGTGAGTAAAGACAAGAAATTTAGCATCGTATCTATTTTATGTGTATTGAAAGCAAATAAATCGTTTAATTTAATATACAACTGCTGTGTTATTATTTTGCAATAAAACGTATATTACAAGGAATAAATGCAACAATATATATCGCCTTAAGACACCTAAAACAAATTTGCATGCATTCTGATGAAATTTTCACTTACTTAGATTCATAAAGTATGGCGAAACTTTTGAGAACTAAAAAAGATTTGGCACTTTACAATATAATTCTCCTTTTTAATGAAAATTGAGAAGATGTATTCAACTTTTTTTATTCCAAGAAAACTGGACAACCTGTTGAACTTTAAAATGAGAGTTTTATCGTTCTGCACACTAGCATGCTACAACTTAAAGGTGACTAAAATGAGGATGTAAAGAAATTATTTCGCTTCTTGAACGCCAACCTATTCACAAGGAAAGTCTATTCCAAAGACAGTTAAAATTTTAAATTTTTTCTTTTCGGCTTAACATTACAATTAGCTTTGGCTGACGACCCAACACTGGTGGAGCGATAAGTACGAACATAAAACAAACGTCTAATGACACCCACACTTATTTGTTGTTGTTTTTTATTTCTGAAACCGGAAATAACTAAAATCATTTGTTATAAATAAAAAAAAAAAACAAAATTCTCACTTAAATAAATATTTATCTTGAATACTATTGAGGTTTTGCGGTTTTATTTATGCTTTTCTGCTTCTCATTGTCTTAAAGTATTGAATAGAATATTAGATAAATTTATTAAGTATTTCGTGACTATGCAAAAATACTCGTACTTAGATATACACAGACATAAACAAACAAACAAACAAACCAACAAACGCTACGTTTTTTGTTTTCAATATTTCACATGCAATGAAAATTAAATAAATAATATAATAAACAGTAATTGGTTTCATTTTACCGTATTAAAGTGTCTCAAGGTATAAGTATCTGATCACTGTTTTAATATGACTTTAAAAATATTTAATGAATGAAAATGCATGCAACCTCTTCTTGTGGTCTATCAACATGATAAAATGAATTTTATAAATTCAGAGTTTAATTTTGAAATATTGATTAAACAGGTTTTGACCTTTAAATCGAAACCAAGGTGTTAATGGGTTTTGTAGGTTATTTTCTTTAAGTAGTTTCTTTGTGCTTTTTAACATTTTTTCTTTAATTTCTTTGCTTGCTTACTAATTTGGCAGAGAATAGTAAGAGCATTTGAAATTTATATTGGCTAATGAACTTTGTTTGCAGCTTTCACATAATTTACAGCAATTTTGAAAGGTAAATTTATTTTAATTCTTCACTTAAGTGTTAATTTTAAGGGAAACCAAAAAAGAGCTTAAAAGGAAAATAATTGAAGACTAAGAATTTAAAGATTTTATTTTGAAAAGAAACTTAATTGGAATCATTTAATATTATAACGTTTAAGCCAGCTTGATTTTTTCAAAATGTTCTTTTTCTAACAATGAGCAATAAAGCAGAAATAGACAATCAAGAACTGGACAATGGGAAAGTATAAATATATAAGTATTTCGCTATCGATGGTGGTTGTTGTTTAAACTTCGTATTGATATTCAAAAAATCACCATGCAAAAAACCTTCAGCCATAAAAAACCGGGTTAAAAACCAATCGGATTACCTTATTATATAGGCACATTCAATATTTTGTAAAAATTATATTGGTGCGCAGATACTAATGCTCTTATAACACGGCTTCGAGAATTACCTTTTTAAACTCCTCTTTAAAAATTTCTCTCTATTAAAATGTTTAGGCTTTAAGAAACTGTGTGCAAATTTTATTTTTATTATCTTATTCTTTACGTTACCTTTTAATTAATTTGCTAAATATTAATAATGGTATATTTAATAATCACCAGCATGAGGAAAATTAGTAGCATTAATTAAGGAGAAGTCTGCTTTCCACGCCGAGTTATCGCCAGGTCGGCAGTTCTGCATTTGCTAATATAAATTTTAATACTTATCATGCCAGTTTTAAAAAGCAATCAAAAGTTTGAGATCAGACAATGAAGATTTGATTTGTGCTCCGCAGGAGTTGTAAGTTATTTCTTACTAAAAAGGGTAGTTTAGTTTATACGATTCATAATAACAATAATAACACTAACGTTAGCTGATTTTAATGTATTTCCACGTGTTAAAACCGAAAATGACCATAAAAATTATATATTAGCTCTTGTTGTCAAAATATAGTATCACTATATTATATATATATATACATGTATATATTGAGTTTTGAATAAATGCAATATTTCATCACCAACTTTTGGTACACATGTTTGTTTACATAATTCCCTCTCTTCAGCTGTTCAGTAGTAGTAAACATAACTTATGTGAGTTTATCAGTTGTACGCGCCTGGTTGCTATTAAAATTATTGTGTGAAGTTGATTTTAAAATTAATTTGAGTGTGTGAATTCCGTCAATAGCTTTTGCTATATATGTGGTGAAATATCATTTTTGGCTCAGAAACGTAAAATGACACCTATCGTTAAGACTGCCTATGAACATTATTTTGGTGTGAAAGTTGGGGACCAAGATAAATAATGGGCTCCTCATATATGTTGCAATTCGTGTTCCGTCATATTGCGAGAGTGGCTGAAAAATAAAAACCGGGCAATGGCTTTTGCAGTACCTATTGTTTGGCGGAGCCTACTTAACTCCTCCCATTAAGCATGGTTTATTTATAAAGAAGAGAGAAACGGTTAAATACCCTAATCTCCCATCTGCTCTTCGGCCTGTACCACACTCAGAAACTTTGCCAGTCCCTTCTCCACCCCAAAACTATGAAATTTTAGAGGAAGGTGATAAAGACTGTGTAGAAGGAGCAACCCATCCTTCTACATCTTATGACCCTGATTTTTAAGGTAAGCGATAGGTCTAGTGATCCGCGCAGAATTAGTCAAGCAGAGTTGAGTGGCCTTATAAGAGATCTTGGTTTGTGTAAGGAAAAGGCTGTTAAGACTAAAACAGTGGAATCTTCTAAAACATAATACGAGAATATCTCAGACAGCGTCAAAAAGATTTGATTTTGAAAGTTGCCCAGGTTGAGTGATGCAAAAGTCAAGGAAGGCATATTTATTGGGCTTCAAATCCGCGAAATCGTAAATGATACTGCTTTTGACATTATTTTAACAGGAAATGAAAAAAGAGCCCGGGAAGCCTTTAAGGGAGTTGTACATGGGGTTTTAGGTAAGAAAAGATATGATAACTTCACAGTATTGGTCAAAAACCAGAGCAAATAAAAATTTTTCCATTGTCATTTTCGTTTTTAGCACCCCAAAATTAGTAGAAATTGACTAACTTAGTGTAGGAAACATTCAAAAAATATTTTTTTGTTGTGCAGTGCAATAATAATAATATTTTAATTAATATTAAAAATTTAAAAAAAAATATCAGTTTATTATCATTAGTTTAATAAATAAAACTATTTAATTACAAATAAATATTTAATAAAAATAATTTATAAAAAACTGCTCTAACCTTATTTTGAATTTTCGATGTTTTAAAAAATATCTTCCTTAAAGTCTAACTAAACTGAAAAAATTATTGCTGGTGGAAATAATTTTCCAAAATAATTTAAAATATTCGAAATTGGGTGCACTGAAGAACGCTTCGGAAAATTTGTAAAAAAAAAATTTTAATATTATCGATTTTAGAACGTGACCAATAAGATAACAAAACGCTTGTTATGCTTAAACATCTTAAGTACGTTATCAGTATTTCCAAATAGCCAAGCCTTTGAATGGTTACCTGTTTTTTTATATGCATACTCGTCCCGTCAAGTTAAAACTTTTACTAATATAAACATATATTTTATGCGAAATTAAAATTAAGACGAAAGTTTTAATTTCATGATGTTAAAATATTTCAGATTTTTATATAATTTCAAATACAAGTACAAAACTTGTACGCAGTCGTTTTTCTAGACAGGTTTATCCAGGCGTTAAGTTGGCCTTTAGTTCTTCGTCAGAATACTTAAGTGACTATAATCGCTATAGCCAGTTTTGAAATTACATAAAAATCAATTATTTTAATTTTACTTTTACGATACAAAATTGAGTAAATTCGGGTATATAAAGAGTGCTGTGGGTCGTGGTTCATGATTTAAGAAGAAACTCATTCTACAAATAAAAACACAACAGACAAATTCTTTGTCTTACGATATACAAGGTAAAGACAACTTGTTGTCTACTTATCTTTTGTTTACAACGTTACCAATCATAAGCTCAAATCCTAACAAATCTTTGTATATGTATAAAAATAAGTAATTCTTTAGAAATAGGCCCAAAGGATCATTTGTTTAAAAAGACTTATAAATAGGAAACTGCTGTTTAAACTTGTCTTGGAGTCTTGATTAGAAACAGAAAACTAATATTTAGGTTCGTTAGATGAGTTATTGAACTATATATTTGAACACCAGATGAGAAGATTATAATGCAGTAAAACAATAAAATCGTGAACCAAACCTCGACACGCCGTTGTTTATTTATTCTTTATAAAAACAACGCAACAACATAACTGAATGAAAATAGTGGTTGATAAAAAACAAGACATCGTGAATTCGAAATACACCGAAGTAAATATTGGCGGTGTGAATAACTGCCTAAGAAAATTCTCAAGGCTAGGAAAGTAAAACAAAAACAAAAAAAAAAACATATATGTTCAATGGAAAAGAGAAAAATAATAAAATTATTAAATATTATTCTTTTAGAAATAAACTAAGATATAAAAAACAAAAAGGAAGAAATATTATGTGTTTTAGGTTTCAAGTCAAAGTCAATTAAAGCTAAGTTTAATTAAAATGATATTAAAATATTTGGATTTGTTCCGCCAGTACTGTAAAAGCCTTGTGATGTCACCATATCGAAAATGCTCGCCGTTTTTACCAAACAAACAGCCAACAAAGACGAAAAGAAATGACACCAGTATTAAGATCTTTTTTTTAATATTTAAAACTAATCTTCTTCAATTTAACGCTGTATCACTTTTTCTGTAAATCCAACCGAAATACAACTTATAACATGCTTTTATTTTTAAATTATCCATTTAAATACTTCCATTTTTAATTTGCTTCTCTATATTCTTCCAAAGTGAGACTCTGAAAACAATTTAACAATTGCACTATTTTAAGGTTGTATTTAAAAAGTAAAAGTTGCCAGATCGATTCAAGCAGACACTAGAGCATGCATGATTCTAAAAAAAATCCAAAGTAAATTTTTTAGTGTTCATTTTATAGGTCGTTAAATAGGGGTGTTGATTTTGGCGGGTAAGATTTTTAAATTATTTTATAATACACACCAATGCCACACACAAAGGGTTTTTTAACAAGGAGTTTGTTTACAAAAACAAAAAATTTGGATTAAGATGATTGTAAAATGATATCTAAAAAATGCCCACCAAAGTTTTTAATCACAAAATGGCGGTCCTATTTCGTTTTTAAGGCTGAAATCAATTCGATTGACTCTGTATAAAGTCTGTCCTTAATATAGCCCCACAAAAAATAATCCACTGGTGTTAAATCACACAATCTGGCTAGCCACTTAACTGCTGATTGTCGTGAAATTATGCGATCGGGAAAGTTGGTTTGCAATAAATTGGTTGTTTCATTGGCTGTGTGACAAACTTCTTGTTGACAAACTTGTGTGACTATATTTCAGTGCTATCCCCGTCGACAATAAATAATAGGCCAAAATTGAGTTGTTAAACTTCTTAATTATCGCTCTAGGATTTTCAGAAGATCAAATGCGGCAATCTTATGTGAAATACTTTTCCCT
This sequence comes from Trichopoda pennipes, assembly GCA_030448955.1. NCBI lineage: Eukaryota > Metazoa > Arthropoda > Insecta > Diptera > Tachinidae > Trichopoda > Trichopoda pennipes. The sequence goes on along the minus strand of JASKUP010000008.1, from coordinate 5,087,125 downwards.
TGACAAGTGAAAATAGGCTTCGTCTGAAAAAGTTATTTTTTCAGAAAAACCAGCCGGATGTTCCTGAATATATTGAGCGAATCTGCGGTAATGTGAATAATCGATCGGCTTCAATCCCTACAGTGGGTGAATTGTGTAAAGTCTGAAAGTTAAATCCTTATTCAAAATTTGCCATGTGGTGGTTGTGGATAACCCCAATTGTTGAGAATGTCGAGGAATTGAGAAATTTATATCTGTTTTGCTTTAACACTGTGACTCACGGCTGCGATTTCAGTTGAACGACCCAGTCGAACACCGATTTGTGTTCGCATATTTTGCATGAAGCTTGTTAACTACAACATGCAATCTTATGATATTTTAAGTACGTGTGATCTTTTTTCTAAGTATTTTCAAAGCAGATTTGTTAAACCTGCTTGTAATAACTTCAGCTACCATCTCGTAGATAACGAAAGTGGTGAAATCAATTTTCATATAACCATTGCTGATGTGTATTATGCTATAAATGACTTAGGGAATGATACCAAATGTTCTGTTGGAGATTATCCTTCGATATTTTTCAAAAAGTGTGCAGCTAATATTGCAGCCATAATTACTAAGCTTTTCAATTCTTGTCTGGAGGAACATGGTGAATTTTTGGATTGCTGGAAGCTCTGTTGCATTGTTCCAATTTTTAAATTTGGGGATCGTAGCTTAGTCACTAATGATAGGCCCATAATTAAGCAAAGCCCATTTGCAAAGATTTTTGATAATATTTTAAAGAGTAAACTTTTTGAGCATGTTAAGAGTTTTATTTCCGACCGGCAACACGGTTTTATGCCAAATAGGTCTACAACGACTAACTTACTTTTATTAAGCCGTGATATTGTATCTGCTTTGGTGCGTAAGCGCCAATGCGATGTTATATACACTGATTTTGCTAAGGCATTTTATACAGTAAGCCATCATCTGTTACTACTCAAGCTTTGTACATTTGGATTTTCGGAAAATATTTTGGCATTTTTTCATAGTTTCTTGACCAATAGAAAACTTAAAGTTAAAATTAGTAATTCATTGTCTTCTAATATAATTGATGGCTATTCAGGTATTCCTCAAGGAACGCATATTTGTCCGTTACATTTTATAATTTTCATTAATGATTTACCATTGAATTTTAAGTTTTCCAGCTGCCTTTTATTTGTGATGATTTAAAATTGTATTTTACTATTGGCGATATTGGTGACTGCGCAAAGACACAGATTGATCTTAATGAACTGTCGGTCTGGTGTTTTAAAAATGACATACATATTAATGTTTCAAAATGTTGTGTTGTCACATAAGCTTATACTACGAGTTCAATAAATTTTAATTATACTAATGGTGGTTTCCTGCTTAAACGTGTAGCTGAATTTAAGGACTTAGGCGTCATTTTTGACACTAAACTAACGTTTTCCGATTATGTTATTTCTAGAGCTTATAGTATGCTTGGTTTAATCAGAAGAAATTGTAGAGATTTTATATATTTCCTTGTTTCGAAGTATCTTGGAATATTGTTCCATTGTTTGGAATCCGTCATTCGTCATTCCGGGCCCATCAAGTCGTATTGAACAAATTCAGAAGATATTTACTAAGACTGCTTTAAAATTGATATGGCCACATGATCTACCTTCTTATGATGTTAGAAGGAAAATGTAAGGCTTACAATCCTTAGAGGATCGTAGATCTTGCTCCTCATTATTATTGGTTTACAATATACTATCTGACAATATTGATAGCCCGGAAATTAAAAATTATTTTACGTTGTATAGCCCTCCTTAAAACTTGACAAACAATCGCATGTTTGAAGAATGCCTTTTCAGATTGCAAGATGCTTACATTTATGTAATAGTTTTAATCCACACTTAAATTTTAATGACAGTTATAATATGTTCAAGCTTCTTTCATTCAAACATACCAATTAAAATTGTAAAGTAATCTGTAAGAATTTAATTCTCTAGATGAAATAAATAAATAAATAAAAAAATTTAACAACCAAATTCTTAATAGCGGTCTCAGAAGGACGATTATGTTGTCCGAAAATATCACAAATTTTACGAAATGTAACTTTAACTTTAATTACTTTAATGCACTTAACGTGCGAAATTAAATTCATTGTAACAATTGCCAATGTACCTACTATGAATACGTCAAAAAACTAAATGTCAAAACTATTATGTTGTTGAAAAACCCGGTACATTTGACACATATTATTTTTAATAAAGTAACAAGTACTATTTAAGTTAACATATAGTCGAGCTGTAGAGGCCATTGGTCACTTTTATCTTATACTATTTTCTTGTAACAAGCGTTTACCCGTTTAAAATAAAAATTTTATTAAATTAAGAACAATTAAACCATATAAAACAGGGTTCAGAATTTTTCATTTATGAACATTCAAAAATCAACATTCATGATATTTTTCATAAATGAGAAATCTAAAATTTTATATTTATTTTTCACGCGCATAAACGAACAAGAAAAAATGTTCTGCTTATGTTCATACATGAATGCGCACAACAAGAATTATTAGTCTTATTCATATGTGATAAATGATAAATTAGCTACTTCTCATTAATGTTCTTTTTCATAAATGTACATGTTCATTTATGAACGTTGAAATTTTTATAAAATTTCTCATAAATGAATGTGAAAAAATTTTCTACCTACGATCGCAGTTTACCGTAAAATGTAGTAAAAACACATGGGTACATATTAACACAAAATACAATATTGCAATATATTCTAAAAGAAATAAAAAAAAAATATTTTTTTCCTACATACGCCGACAATTGCGCATTATCAAATATGTGCGTTTATGTACGCGAATGCTTAACGCACATATTTTTACGATCTCTTCATTTATGAAAAATTATCAAAATTGTACATATTCAAATATGAACACTTGTGTGTTTCTCATTTTTTCACTTATGAATAGAAAGAAAAAAATAAATCGTCGCATTCATAAATGAGAAAACGCAAAATATTTTTCAGTCTCTCACACATGTATGAACAGTGAGTGAACACTTCGCTACTCTGATATAAAATAAAACACAATCAATATTTACCAAACCATGTTAAAATCGACAACATGCATACGAGTATTAGGCACACATGTACATATACACTATTATCATTGTTGTTGTGCACTTATGTAAACTTATCAACAATATTAAATCTCTACCCACACTGAAAAATCAGGCGATAAAGAAAACTGAAAAAGAAATAATTTTAAAATAAATAAAAGATTTTCAAAAAATAAACATAAATCCTCCATATAAAGTTTTTTTGCGTTTGATCTTCAAATCAATTTGAATTATAAAACCAATCGTAAATATTTCAAAATTATATAAGAAATTTAAGACAATCATCAGACACTTACGGGCAAAAACCATATAAATACATAATTTTTAAAGCGGACATAAACAAATTTCGCTCACTAAACTTTCGATGATATTAAAAAAAGATAAGTCGATTTGAATTTATAATTTTTAGCATTTTTTCGCTTTAAATTTCAGTTTCACTTGAAACGGTATGAAAGGAGTAGTATGAGTAATCATAAGTTTACAGTGAAATAGTGCGGTAAATGGTTTTAATTTGAAAAACAAATAAAACTTGAATATTTATATTTTAGTACTTTAATATGCTACTTTTACTACTTTTAGTACTAAAACTTACAATTTAAATAATTATTAGGATGGGATTTTTTTTTCGGACAAAAATATTGTTACGAATATGTCTTGCTTAAGTTTAAAATAAAACAATTAAGCAATAAGGAAAACTTCTGGTTACAAGCTGCGTAGAAGTTTATACACACACACACACAACTACAATTTGATAGGCTGTTTACTAACTGCCTGGCATGCTGCTTATCATTTAAACACGCAAGGCAAAAACTAATTTTGCAACAACAGCTAGTTTTTTTTATAGCCGTCCCAACTCAGTACTTGTATGTTTTATTGCATCAATTTAATTTAAACCTAAGAATTTTAAAACAAATATTATTTTATTATGTGAGCTAACGTTTTTTTCTATTTTTTATTTCAGTATACTAAAATCGAAAAAATAAACTCTGCAGAGACTTAAGTTTTTTTTTGTTTGTTTATTTTTATGAACATATAAGAAAACCCCTTTTTTCTCCAAACATTTGGACCTGCAATTTTAGCCATACTTTTCGACAGTTGGAAATCACTACTAATACATTTTCTCATATCTCTTTATACATTTTTAATCAATTTCAAGTGCCACCAGGTGCCACCTTTCAATTTGTTACATTACACAGTACAACATTTTTCAGCTGATTGATTCGCGACTCAATTCTGATAAGGCTTTTTGTTTAACACAACTCAAGAACCACTAGTCGGATTTTACTTAAACAAATTTAGAAAAATCAAGAATTTTAAGTACTTTCATCTGTTTATATAACGTTTCGCTACATAAGCAACAGTTTCGAAGTTATAAAAAAATGTATGAAGAAAAAAAATATTTTTTGCCTAAAAAGATAATTTTTGTTTTTTTATTCATAAAAAATCCAAAACGGTAAAAAAGTGTCAAGTTCTATTACTTTCATGTAAAGTCGTATAACCTATGAACAAAATGAGACATAACTCATGAAAATCGATGAACGCCTTTCATTTTTATGCACAATTAAGTAAAGGTATGAATTTAAAAAATTTGCTCGAGATATGCGCAAAAAAATTATTAATTATTTTTTTATGACTCTCAGAACTAAAAAAAAATAATAATAAACAAAAAAAAGTAATAAACAACAGTAGCATCTTCTTGTTTTACTTGTGGAGTCACAACATCCAAGATGAATAAAAACGAAGAAGTTCAAGCTATGCCCCTTAATAAACAAGCACTGCAATTTGGTAAGTCACCACTTCATGCGCGTAATAAGCTGATGGAGTGTCTTTTGCATGTAGCTTCTAAATACTCGTCCGATAAAAGAAGCCTGAAAATGTTTGATAAAGCGTGAATAAAGAGAAAATTGGAATACAGGTTGATACTGTTAAGAAAGGCTCTGGTACGACAAATTCAGGAAATATATCACGAAGATTCTTTGCTAATCCTGCTTTGATTTCCGAAATAACAGATCTAGATGAAAACATAATCAAGAGGTTTTCAATAATTCTCGAAGCTATAACAATCACCGAGGTAGTAGATCCAAAAAAATTTGTTGATTTTTGTTTGGAGACGGCAAAAGAGTTTGTTGCATTGTACGAGTGGTACAATATGCCACCTACACTTCACAAAATTCTGATTCATGGAAAAGATATAATTGAAAAGTGTATTTTTCCTGTAGGCCTATTATCCGAAGAGGCTGAGGAAAGTCGTAACAAAGAGTATAAAAAAATATCGCCTTAGACACTTTAGAAAATGCAGTCGAATTGCCACGAATGAAGATATTATGCACAGAACGATGGTAACATCAGATCCCACGATTTCACATTTGACGCCTTCATTTAGTTAGAAAAAGCATAGTATTATAAGTGACGAACTTAAAGCTCTTTTAGAATAATAAATTAAAAATTAAAAAAATCAATAAAAATTTTTTGTTAGTTATGGCTTTTTACATTGCAGGTAGCGATCGACATTTCTCTAACTTTCTTTATTTTGATTACTTTTGTGTATTACTATATAAATAAAACGAAATTTTTGATGAAATCACTACATTTTTTGACAAATATATTTTTTTCCTCGCCTCCATACAAAAAGCCCCAGTGCTATTAAAAATAGCCATATCCTGCTACAAGGGGTTAATACATAGGTAATAAATCATGGCTAAAATACTGTTCAGTTTTAATATGCTTTATTTCAGAGGGGGTCAATAACCCTCTCTGGGCATTTGAGCGATACGTCACGGGCCGGTAGTTATTAGCGAGGCGGACAACTGGATCGAAATAAGGCTTGGACAGGGATATTTGTATAAGGCACTTAAATAAGCCAACTGGCAAGGGGAGACCTTAAAATGCCAAGCTTCCGTTGATTGCTACAAATGGCAACCAAAGCAACAACAGGTGACTTTGAAATATTCCCACAAAATTATTTGCTAGGGCTTACCACGGTCACCACAATTTAATGAACAAGAATTATAATTAATTAATTAAGTAAACCGACTAAAAGATGCCGAAAATCTAAACATAAATGCAAAAACCATTAACAACTATTTATTTGTTTATTTTTAAGGGACTAAGCACGATTAACATATAATAATTTTTTATTTCAAATAATATTTTTCCTATAAAATTCTACAAATAAATAACAATAAAACCACATCTTATGGTCGTATTTACCTTCGTAATTTAAATCAATCAAGTTATTGATGCTGACAGTAATTGCCAATTTTGCAAAATGTAAAGATTTTCTTACATTTTAAACTACCAGCATACAGAATTATTTGATCTGCTAACAAGACTGGCCAGAAAAACAACACAAAAAATGTTAAATTACCAAAATCAGCTTAAATATTTAACAATTATTATTAGCGAACTTCATAAATATTATTGCAAATAGTTTTTTGAGGCTCACCTCACTCTTTATGTCTTCATTTGTACGTCTATATATGTGAGCACCGTTTGTCACATGAACACAGCGCTATCGAGCAGTATTTATGACTTATAGGTGACTTATAACCATAATTTTTGATTTCATCGTTTTAAGTGCTTAAAATTGTTGACAAAAATTTTTATTTGTCATTTACTATGAAAACGGAAAAAATCAAAATCTAAACTTCAAATTTAAACAAAATATTATATTTTATGAGTGTTTATTTTTATTTTTGTTTTTAGTTTACGACTTGTTTTGTTAATTTTGTGTCAAGGTTTAGTTTCAATTTTTAATACATTTCCAAATCGCAGAATATTCATAGTGTTTGTTAAGCGAAGCTATCAATAGTATCAACATTTTTGCAATAACAAAAAACGATGTTAAAATTGTAAAAAAAAACACTTTTATTTTTGGTGATTAAAATTGTAAATATTTGTGTTTAATTAAATGGATTCTGAAGAAGAAAATTATGACAACATAGTTTAAAATTATAACATAAATAACATGGAGGGTTTAAATAATAGTTTTAATTAAAAAAAATTCTGAAAGAAAATCAATATTTATTTTATAAAGACAATGAGTTATTTACATGTTCACACATGTGATGAATACATAAAGTTTTCTAAAGTAGTCAAGCTTAAGTTCAGTTTTATCTCAGTTATGTTGCAAATTCAATCCTATTAGTCTTAATCTAATCTCTTTCAGCTCAAATTAAATTAATTGAAGCATCTTTAGAATTATCTTCAGATCACTCGCCCACTATCGTTAACATATGTAATCAACAAGAATTAATATCACAGAACACAAGGGCTCGCATAAATTGGTTAAACCACAGAAAATATATTAGCTCTCATTGTTCAGATAATGTAATGCTAAGAACACCTGCTGATTTAGATGAAAAATTAAAGCTAGCTGCTCAACATGCTACGTTAACCCGACAACCAACTACGTACAACCATATTTATTCTGCAGATGTTGAACGACTGTTAAGCGAAAAAAGATGAATTCAAGAATTCGAAGAGAGTGGCAAGTACACCGATCTCCCCAATTTAAAAACAGACTAAGAGAATGCACAAAACGACTTTAAGAACTGCTAAAATCAAAGAAAATAGCATACTTGAAACGTTACCTAGAGGATCTTGACACTACTCCACAATCAGACTATTCATTATGGCGTGCATGTAGGAAGTTAAAAAGACCAGTCTCACGCATGCCTCTCTTACTAACATCGTGCGGGGGTTGGGCACGAAATAATATCGAAAAAGGTAATCTATTTGTCGAACATTTAAAAAGAGACTTCACTCCAAATGTCTTAAATGAAATAGCTGAGCTGCCACTTGTAGATGTTAAACCCGCAGTTCCCCCAAGGTTTGACCTTCGGGATATTAAAAGGGCGATAACGGATTTCAACTCTACGAAAGCGCCTGGACTTGATAAAACCAGTAACAGGATCTTGATCGAGCTGCCCAGTAGAGCACTAAGAATTATTCTTTTTATATTCAATGCAATTTTACGTCTTGAATACTTTCCTTCGAATTGAAAGATTTCTTTGATTATTTTTTTTTTTTAAGAGAAGTAGCAACAATGCCTATTCAGTTAAGTACCGTGCTACATTCTTTAGGAAAGGGATAGAGAAGAGATGAAACAGGTGGTGAAAGTAGAAGGATAGTCGGAAATTAACTAGGAAATTACTATTTATCCTATTATTATTAGGATTACTATTATCATAGTAATCCTTAACTAGGAAAGGATCATACAAAAGTAGAATCATATAAGCCCATAAGCCTTTAGTCGAACATGCCAAAGCTATTCGAAAGGATTTTAATTTCTAAGATGCACCCAATTCTAGGCGAGATGGGATGTATCCCGAACCATCAATTTGGATTCAGAAAAAAGCACTGTACAGTTGAAGAAACACACAGGTTAGTGAATTTGGTCAAAAAGACGTTTGAAGGAAGAAAATATTGTTCGGCACTTTTCATAGATGTGTCTCAAGCATTCGATAAAGTATGGCATAAAGGCCTGAAATATAAGTTGAAGCTAAATTGCCTGGAAACTACTGTAACTTGTAAGAGAGTTATGTAACTGTTTGAAAGTTTACTTTAAGCTGATTGGGGCCGGGGTTCCCCAAGGTAGTATTTTGGGACCCATCCTATACATATTGTATTCTTCAGACATGTTAACTCATAACCGAGTTAATACGTCAACATTTGCTGACGACACGGCTTTCTTAAGCATATACGAAAATCCCCAAGAAGCATCACGATACTTACGAGACCACATAGTTAATTTGGAAAAATGGTTGAAGAGATGGAAAATAAAGGTGAATGAACAAAAATGTGCACATATAACGTTCACACTGCGAAGGGACTCAGCCCTCCATTCGCATAAATAACCAAATAAAACCACAAATTACAGAGGTCAAATACCTTGGTATGCATCTTGATCGGCGCCTCACATGGAAAGGCCACATGAAGTTGAAAGCCGTCCAATTAAACTGGCTTATTGGCAGAAACTCTACTCTTAGCTTACATTGGAAACTTCTACTTTACAAGTCGGTTCTGAAGCCAATCTGGTTTTATGGAATCCAGTTATGGGGTACTGCCTCAGCTAGCAATATAGAAAAAATTCAAAGACGCCAAAATAATACTAATACTACGACTGATCACAGTTGCTTCCTGGTACAAAAAAAACTCAAACATCCACAAGGATCTAAACGTGCCATCAGTTAGGACAGAAATAGTGAAACATGCAATAACATTAGGGGGATGACCCGCTGATAATAGCAGTTAGCCTGAAGCATACAGAATTTTGACTGGAACTGGCTGGGCTTGATTTCTATTTTTAGAACTAAAATATGAGTAATTATTGTTAGTTCGATTACATCGAAGATACAATAAATAAAACAAGAGAAAAAAAATTAAATATCGGATAGATTTTATAATAGTGAAGTTCCCTTTCACTTTCAATCCAGAATTAGTCCAGCTCAATTTAAACTTTAATTCTATTTTTATTTCACTTTAATCCTATATCATATAAAGCTTTGGTTGAAATCTACTCCATAACCTCCTAGGTATGAATCAACGTATTGAATGGCAGCTAAACACAAACCTATTTAAGTTCGGATCCAATTCTAATCAGCTTCACTTTCAAATTTTCCATTTGTCCTAATTCCGTTTTAACGAATGAACAAACACGAGAATTTATTTAATTCACCGATATTTGATTTTCTAAATTTATTAACACAGTAAAATCACTTTAACATTTTTAATTGTTATTTTTAAAGAAACAGTTAAATTAGACACTCATAGAATGCTTTGTAAAATTTTTTTGGAACCCCCCCAACATCCGTCATCAGTATTTTTCGCAATTGTTTACCCCAGCATGTGTACCTTGTAAATATCACTTATTCAACCATGAAAAGACTAGAAATATTCACAATAAAAGAATATTAACGTGGTTGAACAAAATCTACCAACAACCCAAAGCTTTTTCGTTATTCTTATAAAAAGAATTTTATAATCGCCACGTATATTTGTTATTTCTTTCTCTTAACCGAGCCATTAAAATAAACACGAACTTATGTCGTATTAAAATAATTCATTTCTTTAAACTTAATTTCATTTAAATTGCATTTTCTGTAGCTGATTCCTGTATCAATTGTTTGTGTTACTTTTAATTTGTTACTTTTACTTGTAAAATAAATAAAATAAAAAAAATTTCTTGTCCTCTAGTTCATACTTTTGGAAATATTTTATTCTAAATAGCGTAACTACAAAAATCATAAAAACGAAATAACCTATAGCCATATTGTAAATTTTTATTTTGTGGAACTAAAATGGAACAAAATTTTTATTTAATTTTGTTGGAAAATGTGCGAAATTAATTTTTTGTCAAAAGGAACAAGAAGAGTACGAGGAATTTAAATTTAAAAATTTTTCATATAAAATTTAAACTTTTAGAAAAGTTTTTTTTTGCACAAAATGAGACCATTAGTTTTCTTCTCTTCGTTTTTTTTAAAGAGAAGTAGCACTTTAGGCAACAAAGCCATTTTAGTAAAGTACCGTGCTATATTCTTTAGGAAAGGGATGGAGAAGAGATGAGACAGGTGGTGAAAGAAGAAGAAATTAACTGTCGTAAAAGACAGCACAGTGACCAGTGGCCATGCTTTATTACTGAGCAGCCCCATCGATAGTCAATTTTTATTTGTAGTAAAAAAAACCAAGGTCTTTGTTGGGAATCGAACCCACAACATCCAGTCTTGTAAGCTAGTACGCTACCTACTAGCCTACAGGTGCACTTTCTCTTCTTCTTTTATTTATCGCATTTCAATGCCACACCTATAAAGTAGTACCATTTTACGTCTTTTCGTAAGCATAATTATTCAACGTATATTAACTGTTATTCAAAAATAAAAACAACAAATACTTCCGGAATTAGAAATATAAAATTTTTAAACTAATGAATTTCGTAAAAGGATGTTTGGTGAAGGTGGTTACATCAAATTACTGTCTGCTATACGTTTTCTTAAAGTTAGCTGTTTTGAAAAAGTAACTGAAATTGGAAAAATAAAAAGTTATTTTAAGTTAGGCCTAATTCGTGTATAGTATGCAATATATTTAATTGATTATTTTTAAGGCCCTTCGAGGAAGCAATAAGCCAACAGAGGCCATCAGGGGCAGTTTATAGATCCAAGAAGTTATGGAGTGCTTATGATGCTCGCTTTTTAAGGGTCTTATGGGCTTTTTCGTTTCGCCTAACAATTTTCTCACTTACATCTGTAAGGCGGTTCTATTGATTAACCCGTGGTATTGGGAGAGGGTATAATAAAGGATTCACTTTTTTTTGCATTTAATGATGTTGTTACTGCATTAAAGGTCATTCTATCAAATCAAGGAACTCTGGTGGTGCCAGTGGAACTTTTTAGGGACTTGTGGGCCTTTGATAGTACCAGTTTACTTTGGGTGGATCCAAAGAACTTTAGCGGGGCCATCCAAGCACCCTTGAATGGGTTAATAATTAAAATGGCTGATATTTTGTCTACGGTTGCTGTTTCCGAAATTGAGTTTTAAGAAAACCAAGAGCTAACTATCCCGGATATATACTAATATTATGCCTTTGATAAGCTTACAATTGGGTGACAAATCATTAGACAGCACCACTTCGCATCTTCTAAAATTACTTATTTAAATATGAGTACAGTTGGACCTAATTTAAATTGCTTGTTGAAAAATCTTTATTAAAATTAAATTTTTATAATACCAAATGCCTTTGCAGGATGTTGACGATGAGGACAGAAGCACATCTTATTTTAGATATTTTCTTTAATTAAATTGAATTGTGAAAGAAGTAGAAGTAGTTAGTTTTTATTGTATAGAAAACAGCAGAGTTTGAAATGTTTTTTTATTGCTATCATATTACAATAACACATAAATTTTGAATTTTGAAAAAAAATATTAAATAACAATTTTCTGTAGGCTAGTAGGTAGTATACTAGCTTGTCAGTATGGGGGTTGTGGGTTCGATTCCCAACGAAGACCTTGGTTTTTTCACTACAAAAATAAAAATTGACTGTCGGTGGTGCTGCTCAGCGATGATGGCATATAAGACAGCACTGGTCGCTGTACTGTCTTATACAGCAGTTAATTTCCGACAATTTACTTTCACCACCTGTTTTATGTCTTCTCTATCCATTTCCTGAAGCATGTAGTACATTACTTAACTTAATAGGCATTGTTGCCTGAAGTGCTACTTTTCTTTAAAAAAAATTTTTGATTAATTAACAAGTGGTTGTTTCACGAAAATTTCGATTCTACATCGAATTGGAATTTTAGAGAAATCACCAATGCTTGGTAAAAAATCCTCTTTTTCTTTCTTATTGTAAAATCCGCGAAGTGTAGGTGATGTTTGGCGGATTTTATAGTGACATCATATTTTTATAAGTTTAGGTTTTTTAAGTTCAATTTGAAATTCCATGTAACATAACATTTTAATTAAAAAAAAAAAAATATTTATGATCTTGTTATTTCATTTATAACAAAATATTGAGTTTTTGCAAATCCCGAAATTATCTAATTGGTTTTCTTGACCGGGAGAAAATTATCGAATTGAAATTTGCTGAAATTTTTTTCGCGAATATTTTATTTAAATGTGATTAAAATTTATACTTTTGTTGTAAACTCCTTTTTCTTTTTATTGGTATTTTTAAAACATAAATCAAAATTTTAAATAAATATATAAAGTAAATTTAAATAAAATTTTGCTTTAAAAAACAATTTAAAATTAAAAATATAAAAGACAAATTTAAGCTTCTTTTGTGCTTCAATTTTCATAGAATGCGAACTTAACACCTTTTTTACACTTTGCTTACGTTTTTAGGAGGTGAACTTAAAAAAGTTAATTTTGTTTAACAAAAAGGTTTTTTATTTTTAATTTTGATAAATGAAATAAGAAAAAGTTAAACGAATAATTTATTTTACTTTACTTTTTAAGCAAATCATTCTTCAATTGTTTCCCTCTCTTTAATTGTTTACCTCCTCTAATTGTATTTCACCCAACATTTTGTGGTCATTTAGCTGAACTTGTATCTGTAATTAATTGGTTTTCACACTATAATTAAAAATTAATTGAGTTTTGACAAAAGCAAAACATAGACGTACAATACAATGAAAACATAATCATTATATCTTTCCCTTACTGCGCTTAGTTAACGTTCAATTACTTCGGGCTGACTGACATAAATTTTAAATGATACATTTTTTTTGTAAAGATTTAAGAGCGCTTTTTTGTAAAATATATTTTTGGCAAGGTTCTATTAATAACCAAAACATCGGAACACAGTTAAATTTGCTTTTAAATTTTTTTTATATAATATATATCAAATACAAGTGTACTGCTTCTTAAGGCAATGGAGAGTAATAAGTTTTATGGTTTTGTTATAAAAACAACAAAATATACATTTCGGACTTTTAGCTTTTGAGTGCCATTTTTATGTTATTGAAATACTAATCCTTTCCAGAAACCTAATATTAAAAGTTTGTCTAAATTAGATCTAACCGTATTCATATCTAAATAATAAAGATGCAATCTGGCGATGTCTACTGATATTGTCACACAATATAAGTGCCATTTGAGAGATACTGCAGGCTCTTTTGATATAAGAAAAAATTCCAAGCTTATGCAGGGCATAGTATTAATATAAGATTAAAATTTTTGTATATATCGGGCATAGGTAGCTCTTGCTTTCCTTAAAATCTCATTGTCGAGAACAGCAACCTTACACAAAATACCCTCCATCTTAATCATTCACACTATCCAAGCACCCTTCCCCCCGGGAGCACATTTATCAGTCTTGATGGATTGCTCAACCATCTAGACTTGTGCTGCTGGGGGTATAAGCAAGCCCAGTCCCCTGAAGGCAAGGAGGGTGTCAACTGGAAGTTCTACGTTATTTCCTTGGGAAACAGTAAGCCACAGAGTTCCCCTATTTGTCTCTTTACTCTTTTAGCTGTTTCTCTGACTAATTATTGAGGTTGGCCCTTCGGGAGTATCGTGGTGGTTGTGGTTTTGCGGCCCCTGCATGAATTTGATTATGGGGGCCAGGATAGTCTCGCCTTTAATAACACCAACGGGTGAATGATCGAGATCCAGTGAGCATGCTAGTCATGTGTTCTGGACCAGGAGTAAGATAGTCTCCAGCTCTTCAGCAAGGAGTAGTTATTTGCAACCCCATCTCGGAACCGCTGAAATTGCAACTAGGAGTGACCTGTTGCTAGAGTATGTCCTCGGCTTCCTAGGACGTGAGTGACGTTGCTTTTCATTCCCAGTGGTTTGAACACCATCTGAGTAAGGCTTACAGCCAGGTGCAGATGTAAATCTTATCATGAAATCTAAGCACCCTGGCCTTTCTTTGATTCCATCCAAAGTAAACTTGCACTACCAAAGCCATACAAGCTCCTAAAAATGGCCACTGGCACTACCACGGTTTGTTGATTTATGTTGTTTAGCCCCGCCTTATGGAGTTCAGGTCGAATGGAAAGCCGATTAAATCATAAAAAAATTTTATTATACCCTCCCCTAATACGTTTGCTAAGTCAAATGTATATGATACAATTGTAAGGTTGAAGTAAAAAAACCAGTAAGATTCTTAAAAAGCGAGCAACATATTGCCCCTCTAAGCATTCCGTCACTTTCTAGGATCTATATACTACCCCTGATGGCCCCTTTTGGCATGTTGCTTCTACGAATGGCCTTTAGAATACAACGAGGCTATAAAACAACCACACATCTACATATTTCAAAAGACCTATTGCCTCCCTAGAAGTCATTTAATATTGCAGAAGGACAGCTTGCAGTAATTAAAAATCATGTATGAAAAGAAATTATAAGGGTGATTCCTTGCCTGGCACTACAAATGTGAATGAACAATTTGTCAGAATTTCAATATTAGATATTTTGAAACCATTCCTACCAATAATGAAATTAAATAATAAATTACAAATAAATACCAAATTGTTATTTTCAGATCCGAGAGTGTATATGTTTGTTAATTGAAATTCTGAACCGGACAATTGCTTCGTGGTCTTGAAACTTGAATTCATCACAACACATATTTCTAAAAGTTAGAAACGGCGAACCAAAGGCCTATACCAACTGAAATTTCAAGAGTTGGAGATTTTTTGTTCATAACAAGAACAATCTAAATTGCAAACTCTTAGGGGTGCTCGTATGGCACAATAAGTTTGAAATCTGAATCTTAGCCTAATTCTAACCATACTGAGCATTAACAAAAAAATCATAAAAGAAAAATCTAAACGGTGCTCGGTACGAGATGCTGGATAAATAAGTACCTGGCTGTGTAAGCCAAACTTGACGGTGGATCAAACCACTGTGGATGATTTTAGCGTTTCCCACGACCCAGGAAGCCTTCTTCCAGTTACTCCAGGCTGCAACTCCGAGAGCTCGGAGTTGGCCAAAGCCCACACTCTTTGTTGAGGAGTTGGAGCCTATCCAACTTCCGGTCCAGAACACATTCAGAACACAGCAAGCATGCTAACTGAACCAGGACCATTCATTGTGTTTATTGTGAATGATCCGATCCATACAACTCAAACGAGGGCCTCGAAACCACAACCACCACGATACTCCCGAAGGGCCAACCTCAATAATCAGTCAGAGAATAGCTAAAACGCTAAAATGCAAAAAAGTTGAACTCTGGGGCATATTGATTCCCGTGGAAATAAAGTGGAGTTGTCTAGATGGCTCCTACTAGTTTATGATTAGACTAGGTTCCCTTTTACCCCCGGTGACACATGTAATGACGGTGAAATTCCGTCAAGACTACTGATGGGCGAACTACGGCCCGCGGGCCACATCCGGCCTGCGAGAGGTTTCAATCCGGCCCGCCGAGCGTTTTTCAAAAAAAAAAATTAATCACCTATTAAAAAATTATGCCCAAAAAATAAATTTGCATTATGTTTTAAAAAAGATATAAATTGACAATTTTAGCAAAAAAATGCAATGTTTTCATATTATATTGTGTCCAAACTGCGTAGTTTTCTATTAAATATTGTACACACAAGAGAACAACAACTTTCTGATGCAATATTCCAAGAAGAAACATAAACATCATAAAACACTAACAACTAATATAGAAAACTGAACGTATAACATAACAACAACTATTATATGTGAGATCTAGAAGATTTTTGAATATTCGAGACAACATGCGCAACAAATATAAAAGGGCCAGCGATGGATTAATCAGTAATCAGTAAAAGTGTAAATCTCGTGACATAAAGAATAAATTGTGAAGTAAAATTATAAAGTTGCCAACGTACAGTTTTATTTGTGTAATTAAAATAATAAAGTGTATTGTAAATACCCCCATAAATGTCAATCGAAAATAGAAAGAGAAAAATTGATTCGAAATGTCGAGTATTTCAAGAAGAGTGGACATGGAAGTACTTCTTTATGGAATATAACCAAAAACCTATTTGTCTTGGGTCGAAGTACTATAAAATGACAAATGAAGACAAGAAAGTTCATTCAGAGAAATTGAAAAGAAAAATATCTAGTCAGCAAATGTTTTTTAAAAATCAAAGAAGTGTCCAGCGATCTTTCAGGTTAGCTGGTCACATTGTTGGCTATAAAATAGCAAAAAGTAACAAACCGTTTTCTGAAGGAAAATTTATTAAGGATGTGTTAATTAGCATTGGAAAAGTAATTTGCCCAGAAAAGGTAAAAGATTTCGAATCTATAGGACTGTCACGTAGAACGGTCACAAAAAGAATTGAAGCGATTTCTTCTAATTTAACCAATCAACTCGATGGGCGTCTTAAAAAGTTTAAGTATTTTTCCGTCACTATGTACGAGAGTGTTGACAGGAGTGATACAGCCCAACTTCTTATTTTTATCACAGTCGATAATGAAAACTTTGTAATAACCGAAGAACTTGCTTGTTTGAGATCTTTGAAAGGAAAGACGACAGGAAAAATAATTTATGATGAATTTAGAGAGGGGATGGAATCTCTTAATGCCTTAATTTCCAAATTAATTAATTTAACAACTGATGGAGCACCTAACATGGTGGGAAAAATACGGGGTTTGCAGGAGTTTGTAAAAGTCAGAATCATGACAGCGAAACAATTTGTTTACATTGTATAATCCACCAAGATGTTCTTTGCAAGGCTGCCTTGGATATTAACCACGTACTTAATATTGTTTTAAAATTAATTAATACCATTCGAGACCGTGGTTTGTTACATCGACAATTTCAAGAGTATTTATCGGAAGTTGATGCAGAATTTTCAGATGTACTTTATTACACAAAGATCAGGTGCCTTCTCAAGAGTTTGAAGTCTTATCGAAGAAATTAAAGTTTTTCTAAAAACCAAAACTGAAATTTGGGATGAGTGGGAAATATTGGAGGATAAGAATTGGTGCATCGAGTTTGCTTTTTTCACGGATTTACTCGAATACTATAATAATCTGAACAAGAAGTTACAGGGAAGAAATCAATTTAAAGATGAAACTTGGGGCAGTTTGAGGTCTTTAAAAACTCAATTGTTTATATTTTCTAAATGTTTGGGAAAAAATGATTTGACTCATTTTCCAAGACTTAAGTCTTTGAGGCCTGTGAGTAAAGAGCGAAGTTAAAAGTCTTTTCACAATCTTTATTAAAACTGTATTCAGAATTTGAGGCCAGATTTGCTGACTTTAAAAAAATCAAACCATGTTTAGATATTTTTTCAATGCCTTTTAATGTTAATCCTGTGATTGTTCCATCTGATCTACAATTGGAAATTATAGAATTGCAATGTAATAAACAGCTATTTTTAAATACAGATGAGCTTAATTTCCAAAGCTAATTAATTTTGCGCAGAAAATTATGGCAATGTTTGCTTCCTCATATTTATGTGAACAGGCCTTTTCAGTAATCAAATGCAGAAAAAATTCAATAAGAAACCGATTGTCAGACGAGAGTCTATTTAATTTATTAAATTGAGGAAATTATGTCAAGTCAGTTATAAAATTTTTATGTTGTTTTAAAATATTACGTAATATACCTAATAAATATATAGCTTAAACCGAACTTTTAATTGAACAGCAACCCTATAATTCTTTAATGAATGACCCTCTATGTTTTTTTTAATTTAATGGCCCGCCGCAAGATTTTTTTAAATTTATTAGGCCGCCACCCCAAAAGTTCGCCCATCACTGGTCAAGACATATAAATGTGCCCCCGGGGGAAGCTCAGCACGAGATAAAATTAACGTTCGTTGTTTTAAGTTTTGAACCGTTTTGCAATCTTCACAAAGTTTGGTATTGTGTGGTTTGGATTTGTTCCGCTAGTAAATGAAATACTATTGTCCTTTTTTTCAGTGTAAAAAACATACAGTAATAACGGCTGAAGAAAATGGCAACACTTAATAAAGTTTATAAGATAAAGGATGCCTCAAAAGGAAGTAATACAAATATAAAGTTCACAATAAAAATGGTGTTCTCATATAAGAAACTTGATTTTGATGTATAAACAAGACCGAGTGCTGAACTAAACTGTGTTGAGACAGAGCAAGTAGTATCTGTGGGCATTCGGCATTCAGTTTAAATGTTCTTAAAAATACGGATTTTTCTACGATATTTATGCAATGCACTGGCGCTTTGACGCCTGTTCACTTCTTTATTTAACAGGAGCCTATTTTGTAATAAGAATTATTTGAATGACAAAAAATTTTTTAACAATTACACATTTTTGTTACTATTTAGTCTTCCTAAATGTCAAAACTAAAATAGCTCCATACTTGTAAGTGATAATTGGAAATGTTTTCCTTAGGATCTTTTATAAGAAGGATTGCTTCACCTTATATTTTTCAAGTAAATTAACATAAGATAAATTAACATGACGATTACAGTCTATGAACTATTGTCCTGATCGGGGAAGCTTTTAGAGGAAAATCTAGACATTTATCAAATCGAATAATATGTTAAGCAATTTTGTTTGCCAAAAGTCCCATTGTGCATTGCTGCGTTATGAAAAAACTAAAGCAATTATTGCTTTAAAAACCTTAAATTAATATATCAAGGGACCTGGCAATTTTTATTTTATTATTTTTGTTTACAGTCTAAAAGTCTAGTAAATATGCCGTCATGTTTTGCTTAAATTTAGAATCCACAAGAAACAAGAAGCACCCTGCAAAAATAATTCATTAATGTTTTTTTTTTACTTAAAGATTACACACTGTTTATCGATAAAGAAAAAATACAATCTTAAGATAAAATAAGAAAACAAATCTTTGTTAATGACTTTGAAACATCGTTACATTTGCAGCAACTTTTTGCTCAAAAATGTAGAGAATTCTGTAATTTTTCTGCAGCGTTTTTTTTTTTTAATAAATACTACGACTAAAGAGGCAGAGAGCTATAAATCAACCAAAGGTCAACCAACAGCTTATGTTTTTTGAAAGGGTCTTTTCTTGGTTGTTTATCTAAACAAAAAGTGTTCAATATTCCAAAAGTGAACTATAAAGTAAACGAAACACTGTAACTTGTGGTTAGAAGAAACAAAAAAAAAACGAATTATAAATCAACATTTTGTTGGCAAAATTGCAATAAATAGAGAAAACTACAACAGCAGTTCTCCAGTGGCAAAAATTAAATCGACAACGAAAAACCAAACAAAAACCCAACTGTCCATTCTGTTTGTTCCTTTGCCAAGGGTGAATTGCTGTTATTTCCAGAAGGGGTACTTAAAATTACATTGTTTAGATTGTTGTCTTTCTTTTTGTTATTGTTATTTTCTCATCAGAAAAGATTTCTATTGCCAAAAGTAACCGTCTTTCGATAATCAACAATATCAATAAAACCAAACCAAGAGAGAGAAAAGTAAAAGAAAATATCTTAAAACCAAACAATCTGTTGGGGGTTTTATATGTCAAGATTAACAGAAAAAAAAATTAATTTAGGTTTTATATCAAGATTTGTTGTTACAAGTTCGTATTGTAAAGAAAAATCGCCTTTCTAAATTTTAATTACATACATCAGTTGATGTAAAGTAAATTTCAAAATCCTAATGCATTTAAGACCGAATTATTTTTAATTAGTGAAGAATTAAAAGAAATAAACGTATTACTTTTTGGTGTTCTCATAATTTTGTATGCGCACGCTTAAATAATTCGTGCTGATTTAATCTTGAAATATCAGGAACGGGTTTTATCAACAAGAAGATTTTTTTTTTTTTTAAACAAAATAAAACAATAAAACAAAAAAAAAATCATATTAAGATTTCGTATAGAAAACTTCGGCAATTATGATTGAATAATGATATCTGAGTATATAGGAACTGAGAGTTCTGCTTCACTTTCTACAGGCAAGATAGGGAAACTTATGCATAAGCAATTAGTGTCATGCAAAAGCAATTAATTATGATTAATGGGGCAGAGCAGCGATAAAATAAATAATTAATTGGTAATTAGTGTCATGCAGAAGCAATTAAATAAATAATTAATGGGTGGTTAATGATCATTAATAAGATGTCAATAGGTCATCAATGGAAAAGAAAATGTAGATCACTGCAGTGTGAGTGCAATGATCTTAAGTGTATGGAAAAGAAAGTGTCAATAGACAACTTGTGTTTAGAATCTGTGTTTGTGTATCAATAGATAACTTGTGTTTAGAATTTGTGTTTGTGAGTGATTCTATTAAAAATGTTTGGGCTTTATGCAGAAGCAATTAAATAGATAATTAATGGGTCATTAATGATTATTCAGTGTAAGGAAAAGAAAATGTAGTACACTGCAGTGTGAGTGTAATGATCTTAAGTGTAAGAAAAAGAAAGTATCAATAGATTACTTGTGTTTTGTTGGTGTGTCAATAGATAACTTGTGTTTTGTTTTGTTTGTGAGTGATTCTATTAAAAATCTGTGGGATTTATGCAGAAGCAATTAAATAAATAATTAATGCGTCATTAATGATCATTCAGTGTAAGAAAACGAAAGTGTGAATAGACTACTTGTGTTTAGAATCTGTGTTTGTTTATCAATAGACAACTTGTGTTTAGAATTTGTGTTTGTGAATGATTCTATTAAAAATGTGTGGGACTTATGCAAAATCGATAAATGTCATGCGACAGTCATAAAATAGTTTGACATGGGTCGTTAATGATCATTCAGTGTAAGGAAAAGAAAATGTAAATAAAATAGATTGACATGGGTTATTAATGATCATTTATTTGTGAGTGCAATAATCTTAAGTATAAGGAGAAGAAAAAATGTAGGTCACTGCAGTTGTCAATAGATAACTTGTGTTTTGCTTGTGAGAGTAATGACCTTGTGTGTG
The DNA here is from genome assembly GCA_030448955.1 of Trichopoda pennipes. Taxonomy (NCBI): domain Eukaryota; kingdom Metazoa; phylum Arthropoda; class Insecta; order Diptera; family Tachinidae; genus Trichopoda; species Trichopoda pennipes. The sequence continues at coordinate 5,065,729 of JASKUP010000008.1, read as the reverse complement.
TATGATGAAATCATTAGACGAAAGGGTTGACATATTGGTGAGTGGAGGATTTGGGATATAGAGTATGTGATTGGAATTTGTGAGTGCAATGATCTTAAGTATAAGGAAAAGAAAATGTAGGTCACTGTATTAAATATTTTTTTTTTTGTTTGTTTGTGAGAGCTTGTGAAGATAAGGAGATAGAGATTATTTGTGTATTATTTGTGTTTTCAATTGATATTATTAATAAAGTGGTTTGGGCTATGAGTATGTGTATACACACACACACATACACACACACCCACACACAATTAAGTTTAGTAGTAATAGCAGTGTGGAGAATATAGATGGGTTTTTATACATTTTCAGAAAATGAAGATTAATGAAGATACTGTGTAACACCAAATCAATACCAAATTGATGTTTATATAATCTGTTTAGCTGTTTAAAGAAGTTGTTCTTCAATTCTAATAAGATGTTTGAAAAAGCTGTTTAACTGTTTGAAGAAGCTGTTTAGCTGTTTGAAAAAGCTGTTTAGCTGTTTGAAGTAGCTGTTTAGCTGTTTGAGAATGCTGTTTAGCTGTTTGAAGAAGCTGTTAATCTGTTACTAAAGACCTATAAATACATCGAGTATATTATACTCGTACACAAATATGGAGGAAAATGTACTAAAAGAGTTGGTGAAATCGAGAAAAATTAAAAAAAAAAGAAATTTTAAGGTGTTAAACACAGGGAAGCAGAAACAAACAATGAGTTAGAATATACATTTGCATTGTCTTAAGCCGCTTAGAGTTACACTTCCAAGTAAAACAATCTTCGTTTCTCCTTTAACGTCTGTTACTACTATTGAAGAAGTTCAAACATATATTAATTTGAAATATGCTACCAACTTATACAACTTAGTGTATAAATTTGCATATACTGAGTCAATAATAGTTGCATCATTTAAAATTACTGTATAGAATGAGTTGTTTAACATAGTTATTTCACCTGAATTCTTGTCCAATGGTACATACGTTCGTGAATTAATATTTAAAACAAGATAAAGAAATTCTGTTTAACTACCTACATCTATAACAAATATTTCAAAAATTTAATAACTATGTTGTATATTTTACTCTTATATATCAAAATGTTCATAGAATTAATACAAAATTATCTATTTTATTCAATCAAAGTTTTTCATTTGACTTTCAAGCTACAGCTTTAACTGAAACTTGGCTTAATGCAACTGTTTTAAACACGGAAATGTTAGTTGAAATTTATAGAATATATAGACAGGCTCGTGGCAACAACAAGAAAGGAGGTGGGGTGTTGATTGCAGTTTCTGGTTTACTAACTTCCGAAGCTTTATCAGTTCCTTCTTTGCTGAATATTGAATTTACCGCTGTCTTGGTAAAACTTAAACACAAAAGAATACTTATTATCTGTTCATATATACCTTCTAATTATCATGATACAATTTACCAAAAAAAAAACATTATGAAGCCATAGCGGCCATCGTGCATATGGCTCATCAGAATGATGCTATCATTGCAGTTGGAAAGTTTTCTTATGATGATGAATACTTTACACCATATAGGTCTGCTTTATGCATGAAATATACTGAATTTATTGATTGCATATTGGATTTAAATCTCAATCAGATTAATGACACCATAATCTTTTGAATTTGCATTTTATAAATGATTATACTGACACGTCGGTTATTCGAACTGATCCACTAACTGTACCAGTAGGCAGACATCATCCTTCACTTTCAATAAATGCATGTAATTGCATATCCTTTTCTTATAGCAATCCAATAGCTCACAGTTTATGTTTTTAAAATGTAAATTATCAAAGAATTACTGAACTACTTTATAAAACAGGCTGGAAAAATTTTTTATCATACGATAACTTTGAAAATAAGTCCGATCATATCATTATGAAATTTTATGGTAAAATCTATTGGATACTTAATTAGTATATTTCAAAATAAATCGTTTAAATGAAAATCTGATAAAACATAATATTTTGTTCTTATTAAATAATTGCTTATAATTGTTATTTTTTTTCTCTCAGTAGTTATATATATATATATATATATATATATATATATATATATATATATATATATATATATATATATATATATTGTAAACATGAACTTATTCTTTTGCGGAGTTAAAATGATGAAAATGTGTATTACTCAACAGATGGAAATGAATATCTTAGTTTACCGATTACGAATATAACATGGAGAATTTCGCATACACAGATTTTAAAAAAAAAATTGCAAATAATGAAAATCATTAAAGATGGCACTACACTGCCAATAGCATTTCGCATGTTATTTTAATCCTACATTTTCTGATGGAAGAAATAATATTTGGTATGTTAAGCTATCACTAAACAGAGAGAGAAAGACCTAGATTTATACTATATAAGAAATATATTCATTCAAACTTAAAAACATAAAATTGCATTTAAATTCAGATTCTTATCCCTATGATGATTTAAATTTGAAGATTGGAGAAAATCGCTATGCTATTTTATATGATATGTATGCGAAATTTTAACAAAATTACTATATGAAGTCTGTACAAGCACTTCTATCCTGTGAAAAGTTGAAAGACAAACCAATTGTTGTTATTGATTTAAGCTATCAGAATGAATTGATTAATCATTATCAGTTATAGCTGATATTGTGATGGAGAAATTACTAAATTTATGTATTAGTAAAATGCATATTAAACCGAAGATTAACACAAAATATGTAAATAATTTATTTTATATAACTTCAGAAGATGCAGTGGATGATATTTTGTCAGAATTGAATAGTTTTCGTATGGATATTAAATTTACGATTGAAAGAGAGTTAGAATCTAAACTTCCATATTTAGATATATTGATAATAAGAAAGGGAAATAAGTTAGTGTTTGATTGGCATAAGAAACCAACATCTTCTGGAAGAATTATTAATTTTTATTCAAAACATCCGAGGAAAATGATAATAAACACGGTGAAAAATATGATAGACAGAATATTGACAGTAAGTGATAGAGAATATAATTTGAAGAATAAGGACATAATAAGAGATATACTATACTTAGTAGAATTATCTAACAGATTAATTAGACAATATGGTAGTTATAGGCATAATTTAGGAAATATTACGGCAGAACCAAAAAATTATAAATCATTAACTTATGTTCCTGGAATATCAGAAAGATTAAGAAAGTCTAAAATATATGACACTGATAGATATATAATTGCACACAAAACACATAACACATTAAATAAATTATTTAGCAGTATTAAGGATAAAATAGGGAAAATGGTAATATCTGATGTAGTATACAGGATACCATGTGGAGGAAATGATCAGGTGAGCTGTGACAACAAAGAATAAACTTAAAACAAGATTAGCTGGTCACACATGTGACCAAAAATATAGGAATATTTCAACACAGAAGACATTCTTATCTTCACATTGTAAGAAATGTAATCATTATCCAAAGTTTGAGGAAGCATCAATATTAGATATAGAAAAAAACTATGAGACGTTATATGTTAGAAATTGTTAATGTACCAAATGTAAGGAGAATAAATTTTAAAACAGACAATTTAGCGCAGAACTATAGATACTTAATTCAAAAGACACATAATTTGTTATAATTATTTCATAAGAAAGAATTTGTTATTTAATTTCCGTTTCCTTGTTTTTGTACGTTTAAATATTTGTAATTTTAATTTTGTATGTACGTATGTATGTCTGGAAAAAAAATATTTTATATGTTTTTGTCAAATGTTTTCAAAAATTTTTCAATTTGTTAATAATTTTTGTTGTTAAAAAATTAATTTTTCCTGAAGAAAAAATATATCGTTAAAATTTAATTAAAAAGACCGTTTAAAGATTATTACATATTTAATTAAAATAAAAAAGGTCGAATAACAATCAAAATAATAATCAAATAATAATATAATAAAAAAATCAAAATTTAAAAAGAACAATCAAAAAAAAGAAAACAATTCAAGAATAAGAGTACATTTCAATTTGGATAAAAAGATTTGTAAATAAGATTTGTGAGCAAGAGAATAATTAGAAGTAGAAAAATCAAAATTCAAATTTCATTGGAGCAATAATAATAAATATAAGGCTACCATGGACAAAATTGTAAGAACGAAAGCATCAAACACATTTTTGATAAGATGTAGGGGGACTGCAATTACACCAAAATTCATTAGAAATTCCACAAATAATTTAGTGAATATTTTTAATATTAAAGAAATTCGAAATTATCAACACACTATAGAGAGGTACACAAAAGATTTACACAAAAGAATGTTAAATTTAGCAATTAGGAAACAACATGACATAATAAAAATTTCAAATAGGAACATAGAGATGTTAGTATATAATATGGGAAGGTCATTTGACATTAGATGAGATAACAGAATTATTAGAATATATAGATAGATTACCTCATTTTTTAAAAAAATGATTAAGGAAACACATAGTAGGAAATTTAAGAATCTTTCTGATATTCAAAGAAAGGAATTAGAAATTAAAGTTAATGAAGATTGGTTTGTTAACAAGACTGACATAGATATTCCAGGCGATGTTTAGTGGATTCTTTCTCTAGGACAGACATTTGCATTACAACTTGAGAAGAAAAATTTTCCTATGGTAAAGATAATTTTAGAAGGAGATGATTTGATTCAGGCTATAAAAGAAAAAGAGGATCAGGAAGTAGCGCGGACAAAACTAACAATGATTATTGATAGGCACATTAGCAACATTAGACCTACAGCAAGGGATATTTTTATATTGGATAAAGTAAAAACTGCTAAAAAATTTTTGAATACTAATAGGAACATATTAATTGTTAATGCTGACAAGGGTAATGTTACTCTTGCTATGAGCAGAGATGATTATAAATCGAGAATAAATAACATTCTTAACGATTCTGCTAAATACTCAATATTGAATAAGGATCCGAAAACTAAACTGCAAAAAAACAAACAATTGTTTTAGTTGATGAACTTTTTAAAAAAGATATCATTTCAGTAATGGAGAGAAATAGACTTAAGACTAATGTATAAAATTCTCCAAAGCTATATGGAGTACCAAAGATCCGTAAACAGAATTTTCCTTTAAGGCCTATTTGCTCTTGCATTAATTCCCCGGCCTACGGACTGTGCAAGTATATAACGAATATTCTTAAGGTGATAACAGGACAATCAATATAAAATATTATAAATTCATTGGCATTTAAGGATAAAACCAAGAGAATAAATATACAAGTTAATGATGGATTGTTTTCATTTGATGTAGTTTCACTTTTTCCAAGTATTCCTGTAGGTTTATTTGTGAGAATTATAGAGGAAAAATGGCAGACAATAGAACAAAATACGAATATTGAGAAGGGATTATTTTTACGTATTCTTAAGTATTGAAGACAAGAGGTATTTTCAATTTGATAATAGGATATATCAACGGAAGGAAGGCCTCCCTATGGGCTCTCCAGCATCTCCAATTATAGCTGATATTGTGATGGAGGAATTACTAAATTCATGTATTACTAAAATGTATATTAAACCGAATATTATTACAAAATATGTATGTAGATGATTTATTTTGTATAACTTCAGAAAATGCAGTGGATGATATTTTATCAAAATTTAATAGTTTTCATCCGGATATTAAATTAACGATTGAAAGAATACTTTTCACAGGATAGAAGTGGTTGTGCAGACTTCATATATTAATTTTGTTGAAATTTCGCATACATATCATATAAAATGGCATAGCGATTCACTCTAATCTTCAAATTTAAATGTAGTTTTTAAATCTGAATGAATATATTTCTTATTGTTTTCCAAAGCGAATAGTATAAATCTAGGTCTCTCTGTTTATTGGCAGCTTAACATTCCAAATGTGATTTCTTCCACCAGAAAATGTAGAATTAAAATAACAATCCCAGCTGCGAAATGCAATAGGCAGTTTAGTGCTGTCTTTAATAATTTTCATTATTTGCAATTTTTTAGAATCCGAAAGCTGTATATGCGGAAATCTCCATGTTATATTCGTAATCAATAAACTAAGATTTTCATTTCAATCTGTTGAGTAATACATATTTTCATCATTTGAACTCCGCAAAAGAAAAACTTCGTGTTTACAATAACTTTAGGGGTAAATAAAAGTTAAATATTTGTATAGATAAGTCTTTAGAAACACTCCATTCAGTATTTATGTATTTAAGTATATGCATTTATAATTCTTACAGACTATATATATATATATATGTATATGAGAGAAAAAAATAACAATTATAAGCAATTATTTACTAATTTAAGGTATAATAAATCATTTAACACAAAAATATAATTCATTAAAGTCTTTACAACATCTAATGAATGGATCAGAATTTGCATAGTTCGTTCTAAAATATTGAATATTCAACGGAGAAAAGTATCGGATACGTCGCTGCGAAACACACAAAGATATATTTTCAATTAAAAAGTTAGAGCATTCAGCATTGTTTTGCGGCTTTTCAGAGATGGTAACTTAGTAAGAGCAAGTCTAAATTTATATGATGGCAAACATAGCGAGTTCTATTATAGTCTACGTAAACAAAATATTAGATACTGTTTTGCACTGATTCAGTTGCATTGCTGTAAGTTTTGTACTGTGGAGCCCATATAATTACATATAATATAATTTAGTGACATAAATAGATATTTCGTGATGTAAGTATCTTCAAATTCCTTTGCCCAACGTTTGATGAAACTAGGCTTGCTTTTTGCCTTGCTCACAATTAGAGAAATATGTTGAATGAAATTTAGTTTAGTGTCTAGTATAAATCCAAGATCTGTGATACCGTAAACATTTTCCAGCTCATTGCCACCTAAATAATATCTTACGTTTAAATGATTCCTTCGATTCACACCAGGAGTAAAAATATGCTGCCTGTATCAGCATATGATCATCATATTTATTATATGTAAAAAAAAAAAAATTTAACATCATCCGCATAGATTAGTATACAAGAATTTTTGATGAGACCATTTAAGTCATTGATAAATAGTGAAAAAAGAAGAGGTGCGAGATGGCTCCCTTGAGAAATACCAAATGAAATGGAAATTGGCTTAGATATCGCATTTTGTTTTATACAACATTCTGTTTCCAAACAATTTAAACAATTTTGTGTGAATCCCATACAATGTAGTTTCTCAATATATAGTCCATGGTTAACCTTACCAAATGCCTTGCTAAAATCTATACAAACAACGTCAGTTTGTGATTTGTAATAGGTTAGTTACAGTATAACAGCCTTTACGAAAGCCATGTTGACTAGACGATAATATTGAAGATACTTGATGGCACAAATGATCCGTAATTAGTTTTTTAAATAGTTTAGGTGTTATACTCAGTTTAGCAATTCCTCTGTAGTTTCTAACGTCATTTTTCTACCAGACTTAAACAACGGTATGATGATAGCATTCTTTCATACTACTACAAATTTAATTGAGTAGTTAAAAAATATTGTAATAGGAGCTACTAAGGCCTCTGCGCAATTTATAGGAACGCACCTTGGAACGTTGTCAGGTCCACTCATATAGGAATTCAATTTTTTCAAACCGTGATGTACAGATATTTCATTTAAAAACGGCATTAAAATAGCCTGACTTCCAGAATTTTGTGTAAATTGTCTATTACAGTTAATAATCTGGTCATCCGCATAGGTACATGAAAAAAAGTTTTGCAAATAGGTTACATCTGATTCACATTCATTGAATTTCATAGAAGGCGAAAAGGTAATAGATTTTCTTTTTATATTTCACAAAATTGTAAACAAGGGTTCTTCTTAATTTTTGTTGGGTAGCAGTTATAACATTTTTGATTTAGTTTGTTGTATTCGGTACGGGCAACAGAGTATTTCGCAAAGTCTGCGACTCATCCAGAATATTTATATTTTTTTACCATTTATTCTTGCAATTCCTAATTTTGGAGAGCAACTTACCATTCCATGGAGGTTCAAATAAATGAGAAACGATTTATTTTGAAATATACTAATTAAGTATCCAATAGATTTTACCATAAAATTTCATAATGATATGATCGGACTTATTTTCAAAGTTATCGTATGATAAAAAATTTTTCCAGCCTGTTTTATAAAGTAGTTCAGTAATTCTTTGATAATTTACATTTTAAAAACATAAACTGTGAGCTATTGGATTGCTATAAGAAAAGGATATGCAATTACATGCATTTATTGAAAGTGAAGGATGATGTCTGCCTACTGGTACAGTTAGTGGATCAGTTCGAATAACCGACGTGTCAGTATAATCATTTATAAAATGCAAATTCAAAAGATTATGGTGTCATTAATCTGATTGAGATTTAAATCCAATATGCAATCAATAAATTCAGTATATTTCATGCATAAAGCAGACCTATATGGTGTAAAGTATTCATCATCATAAGAAAACTTTCCAACTGCAATGATAGCATCATTCTGATGAGCCATATGCACGATGGCCGCTATGGCTTCATAATGTTTTTTTTTTGGTAAATTGTATCATGATAATTAGAAGGTATATATGAACAGGTAATAAGTATTCTTTTGTGTTTAAGTTTTACCAAGACAGCGGTAAATTCAATATTCAGCAAAGAAGGAACTGATAAAGCTTCGGAAGTTAGTAAACCAGAAACTGCAATCAACACCCCACCTCCTTTCTTGTTGTTGCCACGAGCCTGTCTATATATTCTATAAATTTCAACTAACATTTCCGTGTTTAAAACAGTTGCATTAAGCCAAGTTTCAGTTAAAGCTGTAGCTTGAAAGTCAAATGAAAAACTTTGATTGAATAAAATAGATAATTTTGTATTAATTCTATGAACATTTTGATATATAAGAGTAAAATATACAACATAGTTATTAAATTTTTGAAATATTTGTTATAGATGTAGGTAGTTAAACAGAATTTCTTTATCTTGTTTTAAATATTAATTCACGAACGTATGTACCATTGGACAAGAATTCAGGTGAAATAACTATGTTAAACAACTCATTCTATACAGTAATTTTAAATGATGCAACTATTATTGACTCAGTATATGCAAATTTATACACTAAGTTGTATAAGTTGGTAGCATATTTCAAATTAATATATGTTTGAACTTCTTCAATAGTAGTAACAGACGTTAAAGGAGAAACGAAGATTGTTTTACTTGGAAGTGTAACTCTAAGCGGCTTAAGACAATGCAAATGTATATTCTAACTCATTGTTTGTTTCTGCTTCCCTGTGTTTAACACCTTAAAATTTCTTTTTTTTTTAATTTTTCTCGATTTCACCAACTCTTTTAGTACATTTTCCTCCATATTTGTGTACGAGTATAATATACTCGATGTATTTATAGGTCTTTAGTAACAGATTAACAGCTTCTTCAAACAGCTATCCAGCTTCTTCAAACAGCTTAACAGCATTCTCAAACAGCTAAACAGCTACTTCAAACAGCTAAACAGCTTTTTCAAACAGCTAAACAGCTTCTTCAAACAGTTAAACAGCTTTTTCAAACATCTTATTAGAATTGAAGAACAACTTCTTTAAACAGCTAAACAGATTATATAAACATCAATTTGGTATTGATTTGGTGTTACACAGTATCTTCATTAATCTTCATTTTCTGAAAATGTATAAAAACCCATCTATATTCTCCACACTGCTATTACTACTAAAACTTAATTGTGTGTGGGTGTGTGTGTATGTGTGTGTGTGTATACACATACTCATAGCCCAAACCACTTTATTAATAATATCAATTCAAAACACAAATAATCTCTATCTCCTTATCTTCACAAGCTCTCACAAACAAACAAAAAAAAAATATTTAATACAGTGACCTACATTTTCTTTTCCTTATACTTAAGATCATTGCACTCACAAATTCCAATCACATACTCTATATCCCAAATCCTCCACTCACCAATATGTCAACCCTTTCGTCTAATGATTTCATCATACACACACAAGGTCATTACTCTCACAAACAAAACACAAGTTATCTATTGACAACTGCAGTGACCTACATTTTTTCTTCTCCTTATACTTAAGATTATTGCACTCACAAATAAATGATCATTAATAACCCATGTCAATCTATTTTATTTACATTTTCTTTTCCTTACACTGAATGATCATTAACGACCCATGTCAAACTATTTTATGACTGTCGCATGACATTTATCGATTTTGCATAAGTCCCACACATTTTTAATAGAATTATTCACAAACACAAATTCTAAACACAAGTTGTCTATTGATAAACAAACACAGATTCTAAACACAAGTAGTCTATTCACACTTTCGTTTTCTTACACTTAAGATCATTACACTCACACTGCAGTGTACTACATTTTTCTTTTCCTTACACTGAATAATCATTAATGACCCATTAATTATTTATTTAATTGCTTCTGCATAAATCCCACAGATTTTTAAACACAAATTCTAAACACAACTTATCTATTGATACACAAACACAGATTCTAAACACAAGTTGTCTATTGACACTTTCTTTTCCATACACTTAAGATCATTGCACTCACACTGCAGTGATCTACATTTTCTTTTCCATTGATGACCTATTGACACCTACACACACCAATATCTCAACCCTTCTCATCTCGTTAATGATCATTAACCACCCATTAATTATTTATTTAATTGCTTCTGCATGACACTAATTACCAATTAATTATTTATTTAATCGCTGCTGCGCCCCATTAATCATAATTAATTGCTTTTGCATGACACTAATTGCTTATGCATAAGTTTCCCTATCTTGCCTGTAGAAAGTGAAGCAGAACTCTCAGTTCCTATATACTTATCTGGGAGATGTCCACTACCTGCACGCTAAAAGATGTCTTTTACCAAAGCTTTTAATCACTTTTTGGCAAGATGGCGGTCCTATTTCGATAATCACATCACGGATTTTGAGTTGTAAGGCTCGGTATAGACTCTGTCCTTAACGTAGCCCTACAAATTAAATCACATGCTCTGGCTGGCCACCTAATTGCTGATTGTCCTGATCGGGGAATTTCTTTTGCAAAAAATTTAACTTTTCATGTGGCACCATCTTGTTAAAACGATATGTCAGCGATATTCACGTCTTTAATAATAGGACAAAATTGAGTTGTTAGCATCTCGCGAGAGCATGATACATTGACCGGTACTGCATTTCCAGCCTCATCTATGAAAAAAAATAGCCCAATCACATCTCCAGACAACATAGCGTACCATACAGTGAGCATGCAAAGGCTTCTCACTATCCGCTCTAGAATTTTCAGAAGTCTAAATGCGGTGATTTTGCTTGATGACATACCCTAACAAGTACTCCCCGGGGGCACATTTATCGGTCTTTGTAGAATACTTGACTATCTAGACCTGTGCAACTAGGGGAAAAAGGGAGTCCAGTCCCCTGAAGGCAGCAGGGGTTAACTGGGAACTCCACGTTATTTCGACGGGAATCAGTAGCCCGCAGAGTTTCCACTAATTGTCTCTTTAAACTTTTAGCTGTTTCTCTGACTGATTATTGAGGTTGGACCTTCGGGAGTATCGTGGTGGTTGTGGTTTCGCGGCTCTCGCATGAATTTGATTTAGAGGGCCAGGATAATCTCGCCTTTAATAACACCAACGGGTGAATGAACTGGATCCAGTGAGCATGCTAGTCATGTATTCTGGACCAGAAGTTGGATAGTCTCCAGCTCTTTAGCATGGAGTAGTGGTTTGCGACCCTGCTTTGAAAGCGCTGAAATTATAACTGGGAAAGACCTGTTGCTAGAATTGGTCTTTGGCTTTCTAGGGCGAGAATGAAGTTGCTCTTCACACCCAGTGGTTTGACCACCATCCGATTAAGGCTTACGGCAGATGTAAATCTTATCACGAAAAACACCCTGACAAGTTCCCCCCGGGGGCACATTTATTAAGTCTTTGTAGAACACACAACCATCTAAACTTGTGTCTTGCGGTGTAAAAGGGAGCCCAGTCCCATGCAAGGCTAGCAAAAGCCAGCTGGACAATTCACTATGTTTCCACGGGAATCAGTAAAGCCCCAGAGTTCCGTTCTTTGGCGTTTTAGGCATTAAGCTGTTCTCTGACTGATTATTGAGATCGGCCCTTCGGGAGTATCGTGGTGGCTGTGTGTTTCGAGGCCCACGTTTGAGTTTGTGGGTCGGATCATTCACAATGAACACAATGAATGGTCCAGGTCCAGTGAGCATGAATGCCCTCGTGTTCTTAATTATAATAAGCTTCTTGCATTCTGGACCAGGACTGGATAGTCTCCAGCTCTTTAGCAAGGAGTAGTGGTTTGCAACCCTGCTTTGGAACCGCTGAAATCACAACTAGGAGTGACCTGTTGCTAGAGTAAGTCCTCGGCTTCCTAGGACGTGAATTACGTTGCTTTTCATTCCGCAGTGGTTTGATCACTATCTGATTAAGGCTTACGGCCAGGCGCAGAGATTTACATCTGCGCCTGCGCCACAAAATACCCTAACAAGTTGAAATCGACTTACTCTGGAAAAAGATTTTTTTAAGAAAAACCAGCCAGTTGTTCCTGAGTGAACTGAGCGAATATACGGTGATGCGAATGGTCAGTCGGCTTCCATTCCTGCAACAGTTGAACCTTATAAGGCTTCAAAATCAAATACTTACGCAAAATTCACCATGTGGTGGTTTTGGATAATCCCAATTGTTGAGAACGTTGAGGAATTGGCAAATTTGGATCTGTTTCAAGTTCAAGGCTGTGATATTTTCAGTAAAACTACCTGGTCGGAAACACAATAGTGTTCGTGCATTTTGTTTCGAGCATGTCGACTCAAATTTAATAGCTAAATTCTTAATAGCGGTCTCAGAAGCACGATTATGTTGTCCGAAATTATTACGAACTTTACGAAATGTAACTTTAACAGAGTCACACTTTTAATTAATTTGATTTTCGCATTAATTTAATGCGAATTTCGTGCGAAATTGAATTCAATGCAACAATTGTCAATGTATCTACTACGAGTACGTTAAAAAACTAAATGTCAAAACTATTATGCCGTTGGTGTTCCCCCCGGGGGCCCATGATAGTCTTTTTGGAACCTACTATTCCATCTAGAGTGGTGTCTTGCGGGGTAAAAGGGAGCCCAGGCCCCTTAAAGGCTAGTAGTACCCTCGCGGAGTTCACTATTTGTCTCTTGAGACAATTAGCTGTTTTCTGACTGGTTATTGAGGTTGGCCCCTATATGGTAGTATCGTGGTAGTTGTGGTTTCGAGACCCTCGTGATAGTTTGTGGGTCGTGTTCTTAATTATATTAAGCTTCATGCGTTCTGGACCAGGAATTGGAAAGTCTCCAAGTCTTTAGCAAGGAGTGATGGCTGCGGCCTACTTCGGGCTTTCGAAATTGCTACTAGGAGTGAGCGGAGGATATACGTATTCGATGGCCTCCTAGGGCGTTAATGACGTTTGCAAGTCATTCAAAGTGGTTTGACAACCATCTGATTATGACTACCTAGTCGGTGCTGATGGAAATCAAATCACGCATGCCGTTGGTGTTGCCACAATTGAAAAATAAACTTCTAGTTGAAAAACCTGATGCATGTATATTTGCCCCTTTTGTAAAGAAAGGTTTTACCTATTTTTCCTTTAAATAATCTTATAATTAATTATCTGTTTTCAAGATCTGTGATTCTCAACATAAATCGTTGTTATATCTTTATATATCACGAAAATGTCTAAATGCAAGCGATTTCTGTGGTTTTTTTTGTTTGCAAAATTTAGACTAGGAGTAAACTCTACCGCTTTAAAAGACTTCTTTAAGAACATGTTTCCTTATATAAAAGGCAAGACTACTTAACAACTTTTCATCGCAAGGTATTGTATCACACTCCAGCTCATCGACTACAAAGTTATCAACCTTTACAAAATACTGTTGTCATTTCTTTCCGCCTTCTCTGGCTGTTTGTTCAGTATCAATGGCAAGCGCTTTCGTAGACATCATTCTTAAGCCGTGTTCTAAGTTGTAATCTATAGTTTGTTTAGCATTATCCTAGCTGTGTCTGGTATTGGGTTGTTTGGATTTGTTCCGCCAGTAAAGAAAATACTGTTGTCATTTCTTTCCGTCTTTGCTGGCTGTTTGTTCGGTATAAAAGGCGAGCGCTTTCAGTGTGAAGCATCATTCTTAAGTCATGCTCTAAACTATACTGTAGCCTGTAAAGATTTACCTTATTCAGTAGAATTTGAGCCCGTCAAAAGCGATTTTGAAGAATAGACAATTAATACTGTAGAGGCTAATTCAATATAAAAAGTATAAAGATCAAATGTAGTGACGAATAACTTACACCGTACAGCATATATGTACATCTTGGTGGAAATCTAAGTACTATAGAATAAAAGCAATAAATAACTTAATGTCATAAAAAAAGCGTTTGAAGGAAGAAAATTTTGTTCTAATCTTTTTCAAACATTTGCTGGGGTATTGCATTCAAATAGGGCGTATAAGTTGAAGCAAAATTTAACTGATGTTTCTTGAATCCCAAAAAAAGTTACTAACCTGATTAAAACGATTAATATTTCTGTCTTATTTTGAGAAACTTAAGTCTTAGCTCATGTAGAGCATTTCAATATCACAATTCGATTCTTAAATTAGTTACTAAAAGATGGAATGTAACTCTATTTAAAACTTGAATAAAATTCTAAAACGCCAAACTCAAACTCTGCGAACAGTCACAGATGTTTTCTAAAAGAAAAGACTTCAGATTTGGCATATTCCTGCCCGACTATGGGAGACAAATCAAAAATAGTAGATGCCAGCAACTGTGAGAACTAGATTTTTTGCACTTAATTAGTTTTTAATTTTTAAAAGTAGAGCAAAATTTTGCTTCAAATACAATAAATAATTTAAAGCAAATAATAAATTAACTACCATAAATAAATCTTTTTCTAAGTGTTTCGACAATTTTTATTTATTGAAAAAAAAAATACAAAAAAAACTTGTTCGTCTTTGTTGGTCATCTCATCATCAGCATCAAAACACGAAAAATAAAGTTTTTAATAAAAAGAAGAAAAAAATAATAACTATATGTTTTACCTTTTTAACTATTCGCTGCTGACATCGATTAACCAAAATTTTAAACAAATTTTCTTAAGTCTGTATACACACACCTGCAATAAAAAATAAATAAAAATGTTGATTAATTTTATATTTTCAGCCTGAAAACTTGAATGTACTAAAAATTGTTTAAAACAATAAATAATTGGCAATATTTGGTAAAATATACAATAAATTATTAATAAAGAAAACTTAACAATATGTCAATACTAATGTCTAGTAATCCATAATAATTTGCTATTAAAGCAGAAAACAGAAAAAAGCCAAAAAAATAAAAGAAAACATGAAACCAAATATGTACAATAAATAATAAATGTTTGTTTTTAAGCAAAAAGCAACATAAACAACACAAGACAAACAAATATTTTACCGCCCCTGCATGCACTATTAAATGACAAAAGTTTTTTTAATATTTTGTGTAGTCTTTTGGCCAAAAGAGTCTTTTTACAAAGCAGCTAGAAATAACACACTCTTTTTTTGTTTATGGAAAACTAATATAAATTATCTATTTAAAAAAAAGCAACAATGAAAACCAGCACTTATACCACCTACATAACATGGAAATAAATTTTGAAACTGTCTTTCTAGAGAAAATGCACAAACATGCACACACAATTGTTTGATAGATTGAAATAAAACAGCAAACAGACGGACAGCAAGATAGTAATATGAATTTATAAAATATGAATTTATAAAACGAGAGATATTAATGAGGAGGGACAAATTGATTCTGGGATAAATAATCAGTTTTAATAAACCAAGTGGCAAAGTTATGAAGTAACCTACTCCCAATATAATAAGAGTTTCTACCTGAACCTACAAAAATTTCCTCCTTTTTAATTTTAAATATAATTGATGCAATGAATTATTTGATTGAAAAATTTTATATTTTTTTTTCAATTAAATATATAATAAGAAAAAGTTTAAAATTATATTGAACTGGAAACAAATAAAATCTTTAATGGATGTAAAGACCTTTTCTATGTACCTTAATCTACGTTAATTAATGATAAAGGGTACGAGAAGTAATTTTTTTTTTTGTTTTAAATGCCATAAACAAAACTACTGATTATTTTCTCCAATTTCTTGTTTTTTTTTGAAAGTACAATCCTTCCGGTTAATAATGGAAAATAATTTCATTCAAATTGCTGCCTCAGCTGGCCATGCAGTAGCCTACACGATCGGTCCAATTTAATAAGCACATTATCGATTGTGTGCAGGTGTATTTCACCAATGGCTTCACGAATATTGTCCTTTAAAGCGTCAATTGTCTCTGGCTTGTCGGCGTAACACTTATCTTTGACGGCACCCCACAAATAATAGTCCAACGGTGTCAAATCGAAGCTCCGAGGTGGCCAAACGACACCAGCTCTGCAGCTGATGATATAATTTGATTTACATCTGCACCGACTATATAGTCATAATCAGATGGTGGTCAAACCACTTGGTTGATTGGACACCAACCACGCCCTAGAAGGCCATCGAATACGTATATCCTCCGGTCACTGCTAGTAGCAATTTCGAAAGCCCGAAGTAGGCCGCAGCCTTCACTCCTTGCTAACGAGTTGGAGACTTTCCAACTCCTGGTCCAGAACGCATAAAGCTTAATATAATTAAGAACACGACGGCATTCATACTCACTGGACCTGAACCATTCATTGTGTTCATTTTGAATGATCCGAGCCACAAACTCTCACGGTCTCGAAACCACAACCACCACGATACTCCCATATAGGGGCCAACCTCAATAACCAGTCGGAGAACAGCTAATTATCTCAAGAGACAAATAGTGAACTCTGCGAGCGTACTGGTTCCCGTGGAAATATGTGGATTGTCCAGGTGACTCCTACTAGCCTTTGAGGGGCCTGGGCTCCCTTTTACCCCGCAAGACACCAGTCTAAATGGAATAGTAGGTTCCAAAAAGACTATCATATGCCCCCGGGGGGGGACTCTGCGGCTGATAATGATCTTTAAAAATAGGGCGCAAAACATCGAGCGTTACTTCGGCTCTGTAGCACGTAGCCCATCCTGTTGAAACCAAATGTCGCCAATAACCTCCTCTTCAATTTTTGTGAACAAAAATTCGTTCAACATGGCCCGATAACGATCGTTATTGACTGCAACGGCCACTGCTTGCTTATTTTCGAAGAAAAATGACCTAATTATGCCTCTGGACCAAAATCCGCACCAAACAGTGACCCGTTTTGGGTGCGTCGGCTTTTCAATGTATGCGTACGTGTTTCTGTGCCCCAAATGCGACAATTTTGCTTGTTTACACACCTGCCATGATCAACATGAGCTTCATCTGAAAAGATGATTTTTTTTACAAAATCGGCATCTTCTCTAAGTCGATCGCAGGCCGACTTAGCGAAGCGAAAATGCATTGGATGAACTTTGTATGGCGTCGTACTAAGGCCTTTATGCAAAATTCGTCTCAATGATGTCTCTGAAATGTTCAATTGTTGAGAAAGACGTTGAATTGATGTTGATGGCGCTTCACGCACACTTTCTGCCACAGCAACAATATTCTCAGGTGTACGCACTGTTTTTGGCTGTTCTCGCTTTAGTTTATCGATGAGGATGCCAGTTTCCTTCACTTTTTCCACAAGATAACGAACATACGGAGCTGACGATGCTTCTCTTCTTCCAAAATCCGTTCTGCAACATTACCATATTTTTCAAAGTAAAGTCGCAATATTTCCCAGCGTTGTTCAAGCGCATACACAACCATATTCGTTCAGCGGAAGGATAAAACTAATTATCTGTCAAATCAAACACGAAATAAGCACTAGTGAGAATATCGTAAAATATAATTATTGATAAAAATTTTTTAAATGTATTACTGCGGAGGAAAGCATAACCCCTTTACTACTGTTCATATAGCTCTTCAGTGGATGAGCTATATGAGTCTTATATTTCAAGCCAAATTGATTATATGAGAATTTTTATTAAACCAATACAGCAAAAAGACAATAAAACTCAAAAACACTTCTATAAAAAAACAGCAGCAAACATTTCGAAAACAAAAACACTTCTTATTGTTAATCTTTCCTTCAGAAGCCATTTATATGTAATTTGAAAAATAAAGAAAACAAGAAAGAATTTTACAAAAACCCAACGTGCACATGCAATGGAAATAACAATTTTATTTTTTTTTTTAATTTTTAATTTAATCCACGTTAATTTGTTTGATGATATTCTCATAAAATATTTATTATTGAAAAAAAATATTTTAAATATATTTCTGCGGGGGATAGCATATCCATGGCCATAGCTCATTAGTGGATTTTATGAGCAGTAGCGAAATGGCCATACGCTTTTCCCCTAGCTAGCCTATCTGTTATATATTGGTTAACCACGACAACGCAGCCTATGCCAATTTGCCCATAACTAATTAATAGTATTAAGGATTTGTTCCGCCATTAAAGGAAAAACTGTTGTCATTTCTTTCCGCCTTTACTGGCTGTTTGTTCAGTATCAATGGCAAGCGCTTTCGATGTGATGACATCATTCCCAAGCCGTGTTCTAGACTGTACTGGTGAGTCAGTGTTTGTTCGGGTTCAAAACTACCAGGTCGTATCTTCTCATGTAGGTAGATTGCACGCCTCCTGTCATATTACGCGGGGCTAATCTACTATTTCCGTCTTTTATTATCATACAGGGAAGTGTCTACGTCTGAGGATGTTTTTTTTTACTAAAGTGTATGAGTAGTTTTACTTTTAAAATTAATTCTTTCTTAAACGAAAAACCGTGATATACTGTTGTTATTTTTTCATTTTCAAGCCGCCTTCTAATCTGTACTGGGAAGTCAGTGTTCACGTTTCGGTAGTTCTGTAGGTCGTATCTACTCATGTAGATAGAATATCGGCTAATTTGCAATATCTCCGTCTTTTATTATTATATATGTAGGTACGTGTGTCCGTCTGAGTGTATGTTCTGTTTGTTCGAGGGTATGAGTAGTTTTAATGGTGTGAAAATTGTATCTGAGGTTGTGTTTACCTGGTCGTTTATAAGTTTTTGTTTTATAGACTTTCATCTTTTTAAGTCTTCGTCTTTGTCCTGTTTAGCTAGGATGTAGTAATGTCATACACTCATCTATTTATTTCTTTTGGTGCGTGCCAGAGAGTCTCAATTTGTAATGCAAAGTTGGAATCTTCTCTTTTTCGTTTGCATGGGCTTAGGTGTTCTGCAAATCTGGCTTTTAGTGTTCGCCCTGTTTGTCCGACATAGGTATGTTGGCAGGTACAAGTAAGTCTGCATACTCCTCTAAAATTGGAAATTTGTCAGTGGTTTCTGCCGATGACCTGAGATTATGTCTTACAGTGTTGCTAGTTTTTAATTCTATGAGTAAACCGTTTTTCTGTTAAGGGTTAGTTAATCTACAC
This sequence comes from Trichopoda pennipes, assembly GCA_030448955.1. NCBI lineage: Eukaryota > Metazoa > Arthropoda > Insecta > Diptera > Tachinidae > Trichopoda > Trichopoda pennipes. Next base: position 5,046,219 of record JASKUP010000008.1, on the reverse strand, counting down.
ATTTCAAGTTGTATCGGGTTTCTTTTTGTCTTATTTATTCCTGTTTTCAGTGTTGTATTGTCTAAGAAGTTTTTCGATAGTAGTTGATTTGTGGCTGTTATTTTTAGCTATGGTGTAAATTGTGTCGAGTTTTTTTTAGACTTATCTGGAGTAAGTCTGCGTATAATATGTCTTAATGTTGCTAGTTTATGTTGGGCAGGGCAGTTCGAGGTAATGTGGATGGTAGTGTCCGTTTTAGTTGGCTTTCTATATATGTCAAATGTTAAACAGTCAGTTCCTCGTGTTGTTGTGCCAAGATAAATCAAATTTCGATCTTGTTCCTTTTTACTGTGAATATAATGTTATTATGGATTGTGTTTAAGTCTGTTAGAATTTGTAGGGCCTTCTCTATAGTAATGAGCCATTTTGTGTTTTTCCATTAGTGTCTTTATGTGCAGTAATTAGAAATGTTGCCTGATAATTACGATTATGATTGCAGAAGTTGTATTTCCCATGCCAAGTCCGTCAAGTAATTCGTAAAAGTGGTTATTAAATCTAAAGTTTTATTAATTTCTTTCTATAATTTTGGTGATGACCAATATCGTAAAAATTATCTAGTGTGTTGCTTAGGATAACTAAGGTTTATCGTGTTGATATTGAGGTATTTAAATCTTTGATGTCAAGGGAAACGAGTCGCATATTTTCGGTTATATTGATGTCTTTAAGTTTTCCGACAAGGTCCTGTGTATTACGTATCGTATATGTATTTTGTAAATTTATCTCTTCTTTAAGTAGGGGGTGAGGTTTTTAGCCGGATTATATGCTGGTGCATGTTTTTAGTTTCAAATGTTATGCTATTCTTGTGTATTTTCGGCTGTGCTTTGAGAGTTGGTTGTCCTGGGTTCATATTCGTGTATTTGTAAACGATTTCATCAGTTAACGTTTTGCAGCGTTTTAATAGGCTGAGTATTTCCTTTTGGAAAGAGTCAGTTGGATCATTTATAAAATCAGTGCAGTTGGTCTGTCGTATAAATTGTAGTGCTTTATCTATACAATCTTTTTTGTACATTACTACAGTCGTGTTTGCTTTATCCGCTTTTGTAATTAGTGGGTCATTGTCTAGTAGCTTTGCCTTGATTTCTTTTAGCACTTTTCGGTCCTTGGGACTTGTGTTTGTTTTATAGTGTTTTTTATTGGTTTTTGAGTACGTCGACTACTTTGTGTCTCATGTGTTTTGTCGGTGAGTAAGACTTGCTTTGGGGTCTACAATTTGTGTTTTTTTATGTTGCTTGTATCTGGTAAAAAGGTATATTATGTTTTCATAATTTTTTCATTAGTTATGTCTCGTTGTCGTTGACAGATTATTTGTATTTAACTACAAAGCGTCTCGTGTGCCATTCTTTCTAGAATATTCAATTTTATTTTATTGATTGTCAAAAAATAATTTTAAATTGAATCAACTAACTGTTACATAAATATTGACAAATAATTGTCATGCGTTAGAAAGATTCAAAATAATACATTACTATAAAGAAAATACAATTTTTATGCTTCATCTTTGGGGTCGCATTGTAACTGTTATATTTTTTCGATACATGATTACGTCCAAGGTATGCTGCAGATACAATATTTCTTAAATAAGAGAAATAAAATACAAATTGAAAATAACAAACATAAATATATTAAAATGATTTGACGATAAACTTTACAACATGATAAAAGGAACTTGTGAATTAATTTAAAAAATAAATAGTTAGTTTAATGTTTAACTAAAGATATTTATATTTTATCTATAATTTAATAAAGATCTCTCTAGAACCACTAACAGTATTTAATGTTCTATTGATATATTTGCTCAATAGACTATAAAACTAAACAAATTTACAAAAAAAAATATTTTTAGTAGTTTGAGCGATTTTTTTTTACTTAAGTGTTTATTATAGTGCTACAGTTTTCGAACATTATTCGATAATATTATGTAAGGGTAAACATTTTATCCTGTTGCTTTAAAGTTTCTTCCCATGTGACGGAGCTTCTAACTTCTTTTTATTTCCTAATGTTTTTTACTTAAAAGATGTATTTTTTGGTTATTAAGCAGTTTCATTGTCAAGTCTTTTTTTTTTGTCTTAAAATTCATGTTATCACATAATTATCTCAATCTCTCTTGACCAATTGTTTCTAACAATTTCAAGATTTAATGCGCATTAAAAATTTGCTATTTTATTTTTAAGAATTCCTGCAGTAGATGTCTTTATTGTTACTTAAGTGTGAGAAAAAAGAGAAAAGTTAAAAAATAAGGAAAAAAAGTGAAAAAATAATTGTAATCTCAAGGAAAAAGTTTTCCTTTTATTATGGACACAATTAAAAAACAATATTTTTTAGCCATGATACAAAAAAAAGAGAGATTTTCTTTAAAATTATAAAGAGTAAGTGTTTAATAAATCAATCTTAAATATAGAGTTTTTCCTTTTAGCAAAAAAAAAACATATAGGCTAACGCTTTGTCTTTTATAGGCATTTCCGTAACACCGTAAGTGACATTTGCACCCTATAGAGTGAAATAAATTTTAGAAATAACTTGGAAAATAATAAGGAAGTTAGGTTTCATTTAGAGGATACTATAGTTCCTCACATTCGAAAATTTAAATACCCAAATTAAGCGCCTAATAATAATCAATTTAATGTCATTATCGCTCCTAAAGCTAACTACAATTTTTTAAATGAACTGCTATTTAACACTAACTGAATTGATATATTTTCTCAAAATTATGTCATGAATTTTCCTGGCAAAATTGATAGTTTAGTTGATATATTTTATGAGAAAATATATGCATATATGAACTGCAGCATTCCTAAAATTGTTCACTCAAAAAATTCTGGACCACCTTGGGGTACAAAAATTTTATCAAAACTTAAAAATAAGAAGAATAAACTGCACAAAATTTACAAACAATTTTGAACGTTTATTGACTTTGCTAAATACTCTTCTATACGAACACAGTATAATTTATTGAATCAATCTTGCTACAACAGGTACTTGAATAAGATTCGAAATAATCTTCGTTGTGATCCAAAATCATTTTATCATTTTGTTAATACTAAGCATCGCTCAGTATCATTTCCCCCAGTAATGAAACTTGATTCTATTGAATCTGTTTATTTAACAATAAACAATCTTTTTGCTGACTTTTTTTCAACAATATATTCTGATGAACAATATGATAAAGCTTTTGTGTATCCTTTTCTTGAGTCATCACTTTTGGATATATCTATTGTATCGGTGGATGCAGCATCTGTATTTAATTATCTAACTAAACTGAAATTGTCATATAAATCCGGTCCTAATGGTATTCCGAGTTCTCTTCTCATCAATTGTCCTGCTACTTTAACGTTTCCTATAACATACATTTTTAACATATCAATTATATATGGTTATTTTCCCACATTCTGGAAGGATTCATTTATAATTCCATTGTTTTAAATCAGGCTGTAAAAGTAATACTATGCCAAAACTTTTTGAAAAAATTATTACGGATCAAATTTGTCATTAATTGTATCACCTGCTCAATATGGTTTTCGAAAAGTTTGCTCAACAATTAAAAATCTCTTACATTTAACAACTGTTATTAATCGCGGATTTGTTCAAAGAAAGCAGACAGATGTTATATACACCGACTTTACTAAAACCTTTGACAAGCTCAATCATAAGCTTTTATTACACAAGCTTAATTCCATGGGATTCACACTTGACTCTTTAAGATGGATTTGCTCTTATTTGTTAAATAGAATACAGAAAGTTTCCTTCAGGAATCTGACATCTAAGACGATTCATGTTAAATCTGGTGTGCCATAAGGAACGTTGGAACGTTGTTGTTTTCTTTGTTTATCAATGATTTACCAACAGTAATAAAGTTTTCAAATATCCTCATGTATGCTGATGATGTAACAATTTTTTTAACTTATAATTATTATCCGTTCCTGGTGCAAAATTAATCTTATGCAGCTCAATTATAAAAAGCGCAGCAGTATGTGTTTCTTTCGTAGAACACATTTTAATATGAAATATATATTGAACGATGGTATGTTGAATAAAGTTGAAGCAATTTTTGATCTGGGTGTCTTACTTGATCCTAAACTGAATTTTATACAAAACATTTAATTTACAGTAAAAATGCTGGACTAAAGAGTTCTCTAACCCTTATATAACGAAGCAGTTGGATATATTTTTAGTAAGACCTATTCTGGAATATGGCTCCATAATTTGGGACCCAACATACAATGTCCATATTAATACTGTTGAATCTGTTCAGAGACAATTTTTACTCTTTTGACTTCGTGGGCTCAATTGGAATATGCGAAATCTACCGTCTTACAACAAAAGACCTGCGTTGATTAAACTTCCGACGCTTAAAAGTCGTAGAACGATATTGAATATTAGTTTTGTCCTTAATCTTATTAAAGGAAATGTGCCCTATCAATTTTTAATAAGTAATATATGTTTTAGTATTCCATCACGTCCTACACGTAATTTTATCCCGCTATCCTTACAAGTTTACAGAGCAAACTATGCTAACTGGGATCCGTTATTAAGGATTTTTTCTGAATTTAATAAATATTATAAATTTATTGATTATTGTCAGAACATATATAAAATTAAGAAAAATGTTGTCTTCTTTTTGAATAATTAATCTTGTAAAAATGTATTATATATTGTTATAGTCTGTAAGGATATTAAATCTATAGATTAAGTAAATAAATAAAAAAAAATATTCCAAACAGCTACAAATACTTCTACATAAGATGCGTTTACTATTTTATTTATTTTAAAAAGAATTTGATGGTTTTTTTTCATTCTATTCTGACATATTCATGGAATAGCCTATATAATATTTATTGTAGTTGAAATAAATAACTCTATATAAATTAACCAAAGAATATCAAGTTTAAGGAACACTTAAGTATTGCAATAAAAGAGCTAAACAAGAGCTAAAATTTATTTAATTTTTTTAGACAGTCTTTTCTTTGGCAATCGCTTTTAGTGTCTTTGTTTAAATAACGATTTAAAATTCCTAGAAGTTTTTAACTTGAAACTCTTCATGTCTGCAATTTGAGTTTATTTATTAAACACCAATTCAGCACTTTTTTCAACTGTTTATTTTAAAAAAAAATTAATACTACGAAAACTGACTTAATGGGTACAAAAAACAACAACAACACCAACAAAAGAATAAACATAAACCAGGTTGGCAATCATTTCCTTATATTACTTTTCAAAAATTTCGTAGTAATGGCAAATATTTAATATAATACGAGTATATGCTTTTATTTGGTCTTAAGCATTTTTGCTGATTTTCAATATTAAAATATAAAATCGCTTTAACATATTTTTTATATTTAATTTATTATTGCTTACAAGTTAAAATAAACATGTTTGGGATATGTCGAAATAAAAAGCACAAATTTGTACAATGCACAGTGGGAGAGAATTCGGAAAATCTTAATTGTTTAAATTGTTAATAAAAAAGAAGCTACAAATTTATAAAAGGCTAGTTAAATTACGGCACCTTTTTTTAAGGGCTTTTCTCTAGCTGATAAAGTTGTACTTAATATACGTTGGTCCTATTTTCCATACATTTTTAGCCAAGCTGAAAAACTTTTCTACAAAATAAACTGTGCAATGGTACATCGACATTGTGGAGTCCACTTTGTAGCAGAATAATTCAAAAGCCTATATCAGACGTATATCTGACACTATGAGGTTGAATTAAACTAAATTTCAAGCATCAGCTCATCGAGAACGCAGTTAAAGTTTAAGTTAAACTCTGACAACACATTTACATATTTTATTCGCTCTAGGGCTAAAAAGAACTTTTTGGAAAATCCATAAATTTCTGATGGCTTATTTCAATGACAAAACTTATAAAGAACATCACAGAATTGTCAGTTTACAAAATAACTTTGTTCTTGCGTAAACATAAACTATGAAATTGCATTCGTATCCAAACGTTAAAATCTTTTGCAATTCAGGGCTTGATCGTTAAGATTACATTTTCGTTCAGAAACTAAGACAGGGGTAAACACAAGACAATTACAAGTACATGAAATTGTGAGCCATTTGCAAAACGTCTTTTCTCTCTCCTGTAAAAGGTTCAGATGTGGAATACAAAAGTTGCAAAGTGTGGACGGATACATGTTTAATAGAGCAGTTTTCCCCTTTTAGTTTTTTAAGGAAAGCAAACTATACCATTAACCCTCGACTTAGTATAAGGCAGACTACTTGTTCAAATATTGTATGTTTGTCTATTTTAGAGTTTACATGGCAATAAGATCGTACATATTACTGTCTCGGACGTTAAAATATTCTATTTTATTTCATTTTATTTCAGCAGTAATATTTACAGGCTAAAATTTATAATATTTACACATGATAAGTTCAATCATATATTTCGTTTAACATAAAAATTTCTAGTAACTTAGAATACAAAGGGTTTTTCACAAGAAGTTTGTCTTTTAAGACAAAATAAAACAAAAAATTTACATTTTTTTTAAGAAAAGTAGCACTTCAGGCAACAATGCCTATTTAGTCAAGTACCGTGCTTCATTCTTTAGGAAAAAGATAGAGAAGAGATAGGTGCGCTATGTGGTCTGGAGGTGTGATTGGGCCGTTTTTTCTTTCGATCAGACTATACCGAGATGTAAATAACTCAATTTTGGCTTATTATTGACGACGCACATAGAGGTATTTCAACGATTATTTTTGTGCTTAAATGTACATATCTTGTCGAGTACAACAAGACTGTGTCGTTGAAATTTGCGAAACCCTCTAAAATCTTGAGTTACGGGTAAAAAACCGGGTTTTCTGCCCTTTTGCACATATAAGCTAGTAACTTTGTTGAATATCAAACGATTTCGAATTTCTCAGTGGATTTAGAAAGAAGAAACTAAGCCATTTCGAAGATATGAAAATGATACTTAAGTAATATTGAGACATCTGTGTGTATTCCTCCAGCAAACTAAGTTTTGCAAAACAAATTGGGTATTTTTCAAGTTTGGAGATGTTTTTATACATTTTTTCATTTAGGAACCGTATAATTTAAGACTGTAATATAAAAATATGTTTATTTATGAGTAAAATGCAACTTTGGTTTAAAACATTCGGTAAAAATTGACTGAGTTAATGAACTTTTATTAAAACCAAAATGCTGGAATAACTACGTACTCAAAAGTAATGAATAAAAAAAAAAGAAATGGTAAGTAAATGATGAGAATATATAATGAACATGTTTTATTGAAAACAAAATAACAAAAACAACATAAAAGATTAAGAAAACATTTAATTGAATATTGCATCGCTCTCTGAAGAATAATCATTTGTATATGGCTCGTCAGATATGAACATTGATATTGCTTCTGGCAAGAACGGGTTAGTATTTCTATTCTTTATTGCTCTCATACAGCTTAACAAAGGGTCCGAACTAAGTAGAAGGCGATTAAATATATCTTCATTGCAGTTTTGTCTAGAAAATTTTCTTGCGAAGTCTTGCCGATAACTTCTGAAATGCTTATTACGAATTTCTGCCGTTAATTTATGCCCGTTATTTCGGCTGCTAAATATGGATTGTCAAAAAATCTTCGGCTAGTATTACCATCATTTGTATTACCAAAATTTGCTTTTGGTATGTCAATTATTAAATCAGTTTCGGCACGAAACCTGTCTTTTTTCCTAGCTTTCTCTAATTCTTTTACAGCTTCTGTTTTCCTTTCTCTGTACTTCTTAACAGGTAGTTTGTATGGCAAATGAAGAATACTTTCAAATAGTCGTATTCTGGCATGCAGAACAGAAAGGCCGAACTCAATAGCTTCAAAATTAATATCTCTAGTCAAGTCCAGCTTGTTGAAGTCTTTAGAGGTAGCTCCACAAATGTAGCACTTGCTTGTAGATGTTGTACCTGTGGCTGCGTTGCAAACTTTGCCATCAACCATAGTGATTATTAATATGTGTTTCACCAAATACTTGTCCCCGTCTAAGTCAACTTCAGTTGCAACTAAATTGTTTATGTTATTTTTAACATATTTTATTTCGTCTTCAATTACTGCAGCACTTTCCTCGATGAAGCGGAATCTGATCGGCCTACAAAATCGGGACGAAGATGGTGTTGGGTTTTCCCAAATAATTGTTTCTTTTTTCTCTCCACAAACTAATCTAAGAGGAACAAAACAACTCTGAAATATGTTTGAATCCAAATCTTCAACATTATCTTGTTTCTGTTTATAAAAGGTGTTTTTTTAAGCTAGATAGAACTTTAAATTGTAAAAAGTAACACAAAAAATGAAATTTTGATGAAACATTTTTTTTATTTGTTTCAGTATACTCTGACAAATCATCATGAATAGACTCTCGCTTAAACAACGCTACAAAATTATCCAAATTTACTTTGAAAATCAGTCGTCGATTCGCGCAACTTATAGACGACTTCGTCATTTTTATGGCGTACATAATCGTGCATCTGAACAAGCCATTCGTCGAACTGTCGATAGATTTCGTACCACATACTCTCTAGAGGATGCAATAACACCAACACGTCGAAGGAATGTGCGTACTGAAGAGAATATCGCCGCTGTAAACGAAAGTGTGAAAGAAGATCCAAATTTATCAATTCGTCGTCGGTCGCAGGAATTGGGGCTCTGTCCGTCCACTACGTGGAAAATTTTGCGCAAAGATCTCGGCCTACACCCGTATAAGATCCAGCTGGTGTAGGAATTGAAGCCACGAGACCATTATATGCGTCGTTCTTTCGCCGATTGGGCTCTAGAGCAGTTGGCAACTGACCCGTTGTTTTATCGCAAAATTGTGTTCAGCGATGAGGCGCATTTTTGGCTTAACGGGTTTGTTAATAAGCAAAATTGCCAATTCACAACAGACCCTACAGACTCCATTACATCCAGAAAAATGCACCGTTTGGTGCGGCTTTCACGCTGGTGGCATCATCGGACCTTATTTCTTCAAAAATGAGGCCGGAGCTTGCGTTACGGTCAATGGAGATCGTTACCGCACCATGATCAATGATTTTTTGTTTGAAAATATGGATGACATTGATCCGGACGAGATGTTGTTTCAACAGGATGGCGCTATGTGCCATACAGCGAACGCAACTATCGACTTATTGAAATCAAAATTTGACGATAAGTTTACAAATCTTGCTTGGAGCCATCGCAACCCCATTTACAGATCAGCTTCAGGGATTTTCGCTCTTGTTCTTTAATGGTTATTAAAACTTCTTCTAAGTAATCTGATAAACGTCTAGTTGTAATATCCATCAGTGACTGTAAATCAGCTTCGGCACCATTACTTGTTTCTCGACAAGCTTCTGGAGGTGGATAGCATTGTTTCTTTGCCTTCTGCAAAACACTGTAGCAGGGAAAAAACTTCATATTAGTTTTTCTAATTACTTCATATTGACCTTTCGTCAAATCTGCATCAATAAACATTTGCAAAGCTTTCATTGATGTTAAGGGCAAATGTGTAGTTTTTTTACGCTTATACGCATTTTTAAATTTAGATGCTCGTTTAGAAGAGCTAAAAATATCTTTGAGAATAAAAGATGCATCTCTTTTTCCGCTTTTTTCTAGTTCAACACCTGCAGCATGGACGATCAAATCTTTTTCATAACTGCTTGACTGCCCGAAAGATTTCTGAGGTCGGCCAGGTTGATTTTGAGACGATTCCACAGGAATTTCAATGGTCCCTTGAAGCCATGAGTCATTGTACTTCAAAAAGGTTTCCTCTTTGCTGTGATATTTTATCCACCTTTGTTTAAATTGGCATTTAAAGTGAGCAAAGTTACGCTTCAAGCTAGCTAATTGCTCTTTATTATAGCCTTTATATGCGAACAGTTGATTCTTTAAACATTTTAGCTTACCATCAATAGAAGGCACACCTGAACTGTTCATTTTGTCTTCCGAAACAATGATAAATAATTTCTTTTTTTCTTTAATGAAAACAATATGCACACAAACTCGATATAGACAACAACGATTTCTTTTTATTTTCAAACTTAGTTTTATTATTTGCAAAAACTCAACTGACAGAAAAAAAAGCTTTTGAGATCCAAAATGTTTAAGGTGTCAAAAAAGTGCTTATCCGGGACTATCCGGGAAAAATTTTTTGCTACTTCAATAAAGGAAAGATTGAATAATGCTAAACAAAAAAAATTATTGCTTGATCTACCTTGATAACATATCAAAAAGCATCTTGAAAAAGAAATTCAACAAAAATTTACTACAAAAATAACCTTACTTTCAATCTATAAAAAAATCAGCATTGATATGACTAATTATATATTGTAAAATGATTTTTCGTAAGTCCATTATCTGAAGTACTAGGATCCATAATTTTTTCCTTGTGCGATTAACTTGTTTTGCTAATATTTACGATGAAAACCGGTTGTTTTGTAAGGGAACCCAGTTCTATTATGAGAACTCTGTGAAACACTCAACTTTCGACTGCTCGTACGTGCGCGTGATGCGCGGAAAAAAAATTTTGGTTGTTGTGCCATGTTCTTTGGAATGTCTTTTAACGCAGTGACTATTTCTTTTCAATATTATTCCTACTTTGACTTTTGGGGTTTTGGCCGCCCAGATCGTTGAAATACCTCTATGTGCGACGTGCATATCACTGACATGTTTACAACAGGATGGTGCCACATGTCACACAGCCAATGAAACGATCAATTTATTGCAAACCAAATTTCTCAATGGAATAAATTCACTGCAATCAGCAGTTAAGTGGCCAGCCGGACCGTATGATTTAGCACAACTGGATAATTTTTTGTGGCGCTATGCTAAGGACAGAATCTATAAGGAGCCATTCAAATGGATTTTAGCCTTAAAACTCAAAATCCGTGATGTGTTTAACGAAATAAAAAAAATAGAACCGCCATTTTGCCTAAAAGTAATTAAATTTGATGAAAGAATCGACATCTGTCAGCGTGGTCGTGGTGGCCATTTGCCAGATATCATTTTTCATTCAGAATTGCTGATGTTTTCTCTTCGTAATACAATAAAAATCATTTAAATCATCTTAATGAGGTGCCCCTGTAGGCTAGTAGGTAGTGTACTAGCTTGTCAGTGTGGGGGTTGTGGGTTCGATACCCAACGAAGTCCTTGGTTTTTTTTCACTACAAAAATAAAAATTGACTGTCGGTGGGGCTGCTGACCGATGAAGGCATAGTCACTGGTCTCTGTGCTGTCTTATTATACGACAGTTAATTTCCGACTATCCTTCTACTTTCACCACCGGTTTCATCTCTTCTCTATCCCTTTCCTCAAGAATGTAGCACGGTACTTGACCAAACATGCACTGCTTAAGAAGTCATTCCCTGGGTACGGTTCCGAGTGAAAAAAAACAGGATCCTTGCAGACAACCAGCGGATACTTCAAAAAATCTGGAGGAATGCTAGGCAAAATGCACTTGAAATTTTTGAAACTCTATAATTTTAATAAGTTCTATCCGAAAGTTCATATGTTTTATTTTGTATATTAATCCTGCATGCCTAACGGAATCTTAAAATGCCTTAACAATAGCAACATACCCGATGAGTTTTGGAAGTCAAAGTTTGACTGAACTATGCTTTTTATTCTAATCAATGGATGCGCAGCATTATGCTCGCTTCCAAAACCAAACTGAAGTGGAGGAATAACATTATTGGTTTCAGTATAGTGAGGGAGTTTAGTTTTAACAATTTTTCCATAACCTTTTTAGCGCCGTCCTGTTGAAACCAAATGTCGCCAATATCCTCCTCTTCAATTTTTGTGGACAAAAATTCATTCAACATGGCCCGATAACGATCGCCATTGACTGTAACGGCCTTCTTCCAAAATCCATACGCAATTTTCGCACACACATTCTGCAACATTACCATGATTTTCAAAGTAATGTCGCGTTGTTCAAGCGTATACACAACCATATTCGTTCAGCGGAAGGATAAAACTAATTATCTGTCAAATCAAACATGAGCTAAGTGCTACCATTCACGAAATAAGCACTAGTTGAAAAAAAACGTTAGATGATGGACCCTTTACATACTAGAATTGACCATAGAAATGGTGCCCATATAAACTAGATTTAATTACAATGATAAGAGTAGCAAATTTAATTTAGTATTTCAAATTGTTCCGCATTGATTGTTTTTTCCCTATTGTTGTTTTTTTTCGAAATTTTTTTTACGTTTTCCAGATTTTGAAATACTTTAATCCAATGAAAATAGAAGTTAGTTGCTGACTGACTTGTTTTTAATGGTAATCAATTCTTCAATAATTTTACTGTTGAGAATTTTCAAAAGATGAAAATCAATTACATATCTATGTCGCTGCCATTGTCTATGTATACAATGGCTTTGATGAAATAAACTGTAGTCGGAAGGTACAATGATTTTTACCGTCTGTGATCCATAAAACTGTGCAAAAGGAATTAATGAGTTAGTGTTTGTAAAAGAATCGAATGAACGAAATTTTAATAATATTTCAGCTCAAATATCGTTTCAAAAGGAACGCTTAATTACGTTTTATAGTTCATTAAATTTTAATTTTTTCAAAAGAGTATACTTACAGCTGTCAGTTAATGCATTTAATATATTTTAAATGTATACGCCACGCCCACGCTAAAGAGGAAGTTTCTCGAAATATCATTATTGATACCCTATTCTCAATAACAGTACAAGCAAAACTTTTTCAAATAAAATTACGTCTTATAATAAATTATTACTATCAAGTAAAAGAATAGTAAAAATAAAATCAATATAGTTTTCAATTATTTATTTGTGGAATAAACAATTTTTTGCATACTAAGCAGTAACGTATGTATAAATACATTCCTATGTTCATAAATTTGTGAATACAACCGCAATATGTTAAATAAATAATTTATATTTTAAAACGTAAATCGTAAATCAATATTGAAATAAAAACATGGGCGCTTATGGAAAACTCGTTGGAAATAAAAATGTCTTTTAAAACAAAAAAAAAAAAAAAGCATTAAATTGTGGACAAGCATGTAAATGCTGCCAGAAATATTAAAATTATATTAAACAAAAATTAACATGTTGTTAACGAAAAAGTTATATGAAATTTTGTTCGAAATTAATACGACCTGACAGTTGTTTTTCTTTTTTAAAGGAAAAAAAATATTAAGGAAAAAAAATTTTAAGAAAAATAAATTAATGATCTGCTTGTGACACTTTTTATTTTATAGGACAGCAGTTTAGAAACTTTTAATTATTATTTATTACCGGCTGTATTTAAAAAATGCGATAACCAAATTGGTGAAAGAAAAAATTGAAAATAGTACGAAAATAATTATTGTAAACAAATAGACACAAGGACAGCGGGTCATCGAAAGTGTAATAAAAATCGTACACTCCACAAAATTTGTTTAAATTTCATTGGTCTATCTAATTTTTTTTTTCATTTTAAAGAGAAGTAGCACTTCAGGCAACAATGCCTATTTAATCAAGTACCGTGCTACATTCTTTGAGAAAGGGATAGAGAAGAGATGAAACAGGTGGTGAAAGTAGAAGGATAGTCGGAAATTAACTGTCGTATAAAAGAAAGCACAGCAACCAGTGACTACGCCTTCATCGCTGAGTAGCCCCACCGACAGCCAATTTTTATTTTTGTAGTGAAAAAAAAAACCAAGAACTTCGTTGGGAATCGAACCCACAACCCCCACACTGAAAAGCTAGTACACTACCTACTAGCCTACAGGGGCACCGGTTTCAGAGATTTTTGTGTTTTATTTTTGTTAAATACGTTTTTAGTGATCGATTTAGCATGAGAATTACATGCAAATTTTAATGTTGTTGTAAAGTGTTATACACCACTGCTTTTGTTCTTTGTTAATTTCGAAGGTTAAATGCATTAAATCTATTTTCTTAACAATATGTTCTAAAAATATTAAAATTTTGTGGAAAACATTTTTAGTATAATCGCAAAAAAACGACAATACCAACAGCTGTTGTCATTCCTTTTAGTGAAGATCGTCGTTAATAGCTGTTTGTGTGGTACAATTGGTGATGACATCATTATCAAGCCGCCTTTCAGATAGTACTGGAGAGTTATTTTATGTCTGTTCGTATAAATAGCGTTGGGCTCTTTCATTAGGATTGTAACTACAGACACGTGGCAAATCGTGGCCCATGTTTTAATCGTTGAAATATTTTATCAAAATCCATAATCGATTACTGTGACGATGAGAACGTTACGTGAAATTTTTTAGGAAAAACAACGAACTCTTTATCGTGTAGTGAATGATTTCAAAGAAAGAGGTCAACCTCAATTCGAAGCCGTATTCAAGAGCTGCATCTTCAAAGAACAACGTTGGCCACAATTTTGCACAAGGAACTGCATTTGTTTCCATTTAAGATTCAGTTGACACAAGAGCTTCATTCATAACACCGCCGCCGTACATATGCCAATACGATGTTACAGCTCACCCATGACAATCCCGATTTTCATGAAAAAATGATAATGAGTGACGAGACACATTTTTATTTGAATGAATAAGCGGATAAACAGGATAGCCAGTTCTGAAGAATGGGAAACCCTTAAATTATTCAACAGTCACCTTTGCATTCAATAAAAGTGACAGTTTGGTATGTAATTTGAATCATTGGACCGTACTTCTTTGAAAATGAAAACGGCGTAATAACTGGACACGACTGACCACTTGGAGGACATAAAATTTTGGAAAACTTGTCATAAATTCGATCTCCAGATTAAACTACCTCCGAGCTAGTCATGACGATTGGAATGCCAATAGAAAAAATATTTAATTTCAAAAAAATAAAACCTAATAGGCAGCGATATTGTGATATGATAAAAAACTTTTTAACGCCACAATTGCATGCTTTGGGCTTGATTAACATGTGTTATTAACCAGACGATGCCACATCGAATACAGCTAGAATTTTAATGAAATTACTGTGAGACCTCTTTCCACTACAAGTTATTTCAAGAAATATTGATGTTGATTGGCCTCTACGGTTGCCTAATTTGACTGCTCCGGACTTCTTTTTCTGGGTTATCTGAAAAGCAAGGCTTAGGCAAACAAAACAGAAACGCTTGAGCAACTCAAAAAAATAAACGTAATAAAATTAATGAAATACCCCGTGAAATGTGTGAGAATGTAATGAAAAATGTGCTCAAAAAGGCTCGCATTTCTAAGGCTAACAGAGGTGGGCATTTATCT
Organism: Trichopoda pennipes; assembly: GCA_030448955.1. Lineage (NCBI taxonomy): Eukaryota > Metazoa > Arthropoda > Insecta > Diptera > Tachinidae > Trichopoda > Trichopoda pennipes. Next base: position 5,030,997 of record JASKUP010000008.1, on the reverse strand, counting down.
GATATTGTATTTCATACATAATTGCCGAACAAAACATTTATCAATAAAAGATCCATTCTCTTTCATTTAAGCAAACAAAGTAGTACACCTTGCCGCGGAATGCCCTGTATTTTTTCAGGTAAATTGTCCCGCCACCAGGCATTTCATTTAGCATTTTTACAGGTGCAAGTAGCTCTGTATACTCTTATGGACTAGAATTTGTCAGTTGTTTCTGTTGATGTCTTGACATTATATCTCAGAGTGTTGCTGTGAGTAAACCTTCTTTGTGAAATAGTTTAGTTAATCTGTATGTATATTTGCAGTCCTGTATAAAAAAACATAATATTTTTAGTGTTGTATTGTCTAAGCAGTTTGTCGATAGTGGTTGGTATTTAGCCGTTGTTTTTAGCTATGTTGTACCCCTTTAGGCTAGTAGGTAGTGTACTAGCTTGTCAGTATGGGGGTTGTGGGTTCGATTCCCAACGATAACTTGGTTTTTTTTTTTTGCTACAAAAATAAAAATATACTGTCGGTGGAGCTGCTCAGCGATGAAGGCATAGTCACTGGTCGCTGTGCTGTCTTTATACGGCAGTTAATTTTCGACTATCCTTCTACTCTTCTCTATCCCTTTCCTAAATGTAGCACGGTACTGGACTAAATTGGCATTGTTGCCTGAAGTGCTACTTCTCTTTCAAACAAAAAAAAAATTGTATCGAGTTTTTTATTGTACTTATGCGAAGCAAGCGGAATTATCTTAACTCTGTGTATCATATTTCTAAATGCTGCTAGTTTATGTTGGGTAAGGTGGTTCGAGGTAATGTACATAATAAGTTGCTTCCTTAAGCAGAGTATTAAGGCCAAACTATAATATGCATAAGCTGGCCTAAGCTAATGTCAAAAATTGAACAAAAATTCTGTCAAATGTTTAAGCAAATCATTAAAGACTTTTAGCTGGCCATAACGTACTTATATGAATGTAGAATTTATTATGCAAAGTTGCGCTTTTGTTTTGTTCGTACTTTTGCAAAAAAAAAATCATTTCTTTCTAAATAAATGCAACTTATTAATATAAAGGTGCTTAATAATCATATTTTGTCGACTGCTTGATGGAGCTTCTATCCTCTTCATTTTCTTGTAGTAACTTTCATCTGCGTTTGCGCTCCGTGACTTTATATAATTTATACCAGTATGAAAATGAAAAACGCAAACCAAATTCTTCAAGCATTTTCCTGCTACTTCTTTCCATGCTCGTTGCTTTGAATTGCGGTTATAATAAAATGCCTTTTTTTTGTCATATAAGCAATTTTTTCTTTGTACGTCTTCCATTAAATTCAGGTAAAATATATTTTCGCTTTCATCCTCTATTGAAATTTGTTTACTAATGTATCTAATGTACACAATGTATAATGCAAAATCAGCTGTTTGCGTACGGAATCAATGCGATCAGTTTCGTACTTTGCTTAAGCAAATGACATTTGGCGAAACATGACGAAAAGTTTTGTTAAGTACATTACAATTTGCCACGTATGATTATTAGGTATTTGCACAGTTGTTTCAGTTTGCTTAAGCCAGGTTACGCATATTATAGTTGCGTCTTTAGTTTGTTAGGCATTACCTGCGAATTTGTTTAGAAGCTCAATTAAATGAACAAAATAAGGCTGCTAAAGTTATAAAAGTCGCCAAATGTTTCTTGTGCCATGCTTCCAATTTCGAATAAGTATGAGCGAGCACTACTTGAGGACTATAAAAATCTCAGTCCGTTTGTAGGCACTACTAGCAAATTGTGTAATTTTAGATACATAAAGTTGCCTAACAAATTTCGCAAATTTGAACCGAACACTTATGTTTAAAGCCGCAACCCAAACCCCTTAATTGTAAGGACACATGTCTAAGGACAATGAATCACATTATATATGTTTGCAATGTTTTGTTGCATCAGTGAAAGAGTTGTACATAAACCAAAACTCATCTGAGCATTTAATGTAGAATCATATTTCTTGCCCAAAAACTAGATAAGTTCCGATTAAGAGCAGAGGCCAGCTTTAAAATTAGAAATTAAAATCTTCAAGGTTTAATTCAAAGAATTTTGCTAATAATTTAAGAGCATCTAAGTCTTTGATATTTCTTTTGACTGTTTATTTTACTAGTCTTGGGTGTATTCAAGTCATACTTAAAACTTAAAATACATTAAATAAATATTCAAAATTGTATGGCGTATTGATATTTTAATCATAATTTTCAATTATAATTTTTGTACATTAATTCAAGTTTTTTGCTGACACTATCATTATATTTGAGTGTTCAGGTTTTCAGTATAGCGTGGCGTTGTAATATGATCATATATTTATGAGCTTCTCTCCATTGACAAAGCCACTCAAACATAGTTGGGAGTATAAATTCATATATCAAATTTATAAATGCTGTTTTTTTATTTGTCTTTTGTCATCTAACAATGTACAAACTTTTAAAATATAACATAAACGTAATCCAACACACATGTGTCATTTTTTCTTTTGCTGTTTGTGGGTATAATTTTAAATAAATATTAAAATATAAAATGGCAAATTATATAAATATATAAAAAATAACAATTTATGTTGATTTAAAATTATTAATGACTTACTTTGGACGCATTTACGTTACCTACTTTTTCACTTTATTAAAAGTCAGCAAAAAATCTGTTAAATTAATTAATTTTTCATATTATATTAAGCTGGCTGAATCAGGAAAAAATATTTTATTAAAGTTGTTAGAAGAACAACACGTTTAGAATATTTCTTTCCACACACAATTTTAAACAAAAACAAATTATGTTTATTTTGCAATTCTAATTAAATTAAACTGCAGGAAAAAATTTTACTTTCTATAAAGTAAAACATAAAACTTGTTTTAATTTCCAAATCATTATTAACATTCTTCGCACACTCACACACACACATGCTTTGTTGTCCATCTATCAAAAATTGAAACTTGTTCTTATAATAGACACGTGCCCTGTATATTTCTGGTTTCCTTTCTATTCGTTTCTTCTGCTTTTCACACACACACACACATACAAAAAAAAAAAAAAATAAACAAATATTAATATTAAGTGTGAAATTTTTCTGTATTTATAATGATTACTTTTATTATTCCTTAATGCCCACCCAGATCGATAGATAATTTATATTTCTACGACAAATCTGCTTTTCGTTACGTCTTCCTAAAACTAGTCTTTATCGCTATGGAAATATGTAGATTTAATCATGAAAATCTGTTAATTTCAGTATTAAAATTAGCAGCATTTTCAACAACAGCATTTGACAAAAGAATTAAACAATTTAAAAATTTTTATGAAAAAGATATCAAAAAGAAAAATCCGAAAAATAATTCGAAAATTCTCGAAAGATCTAAAGTTAATAAGAAAACGATATTCATAAAAAGAAGAAAATTGTCAACAACAAGTTATACAACAAGTTGTGTGTACCACACAAACATAATAATAAAAATGTTTATTTTTCTCTTTACTTATTCTATCGTGTTTTTTAACAAGAAGTTTGCTTTTCAATTACTGCATCACCAGCAGTTTGATAATTTTTACATTTAGTTTTTTGAAGTATTCATAGTAGATGTATTAGCAAATGTTACAATGAATTCAATTTCACAGGAAAATCGCATTAAAATAATTAAATTCCATTATAAAAATGTTGGTTATGTTAAAGTTACATTTCATAAAATACATGATATTTTTGGACAGCATAATCCACTATTAAAAAATTGGTCGCTAAATGTTAGTCGACAACCTCGATACAAAATGTGCGAACACCAGCGCGTGTTCAACCAGGTCATTGAACTAAAAATATAGCAGTCGTAAGCCACAGTGCTGAAGCATATCCAAATTTATCAATTCCTCGACGTACTCAACAACTGGGGTTATCCAAAACCACCTCATGGCGAATTTTGCATAAGGATTTGACTTTGAAGCCTTGCGAGGTTCAACTAGTTTATTAATTGAAGCCGACTGACCATTCATATTGCCGGAGACTCGAACAATTCATTCAGGAACAACCGGTTTTTCTAAAATATTCATTTCTTTAGACGAAGCCCATTTTCACTTGTCAACAAGCAAAATTGCCGCATTTGGGTTTCTGAACATCCTAGAGCGATTATTGAGAAACCTTTGCATGCTCAACCTGTCACTTTATGGGGTGGTCAGGAGGCGTGATTAAGCCGTTTTCTTTTCGAAGATAAGCCTGGAAATGCGGTAACGGTCAACGGATCAAGCTATCGCGAGATGCCAACACGCAATCTTGGCCTATTATTGACGTCGGAGATATCACTGATATGTGGTATCAACAACACGGTACCACATCGTTTACAGCCGGGATTACAATGGTATTACTGTGATATTTCTTTCCATAACAAGTTATTTCAAGAAATGGTGCTATTGATTCTCTTCCATGGTCGCCTGATTTGACTGCTACGCACTTATTTTTGTGGGGATATCTGAAAAGCAAGGTTTATGTAAACAAACCAGAAACGATTGAGCAACTCAAACAAAATATTCGTGATGAAATTAATGAAATACCGCACGAAATGTGCAGTATGTAGTGAAAACTGTGCTCAAAAGGGCTCGCATTAGAAGCGGACATTTATTATATTGTATTCAATACATTATTGCCGACATTAAATAAAACATTTATCAATATAATATCTAATCTCTTTCGGATAGCCTGTACATGTGTTTCTTCCGAAGATGTCATATAAACGGTTATGCCTTTTATAAACGTTTTGTTGTGAGTTCTTTATTGCTAAATAAAAAACATCAGTTTTTGGAGTTTTTAAATTAATAAAAAGTTTATTTACTTTAACTACACAAAGTTGACACTGCAGAACAATTGACTATACGATGCACGTCGTTTCTTCATGAGATTTAATTTTACACTGACTGACTAACCACTCAGACGCTGCCTTTTTATACTTGTCCATTAAAAGTCTAAAAATTTAAGAATCTTCTACTCCCTTTGTATCAAATTTTGTTGTTGTATGTTGTTTATTCAATGTATAAGCGCCTGTATGTCTGTGTGTATTTTGTTTTTATGCTGATAATGTTTCTGCTTGGAATTTATTTCAAAATATTTGTTGTTGTCTCGTGTAGATAAGTTTTCTTAGAAAACTACGCAGATGGTAGACAGCATACATGTTTGTTGTTGTCTTGCGCGTATAAAATTCCGACGCAGTTACTAAACAGTGTAGTATTATTTAAATATTTATAAAAATTAAATAAAATTGATTTCTTTTATTTTACAAATTTTTATTGTTTATTTACTTTGCTCAGCTTGGAGCAGTTAAATGTTATAAAATCTCAGCTGGGAGCTTGGAGGAAATAAGAATGAATTATTGTTTTACATATCAGTCGGTTATATCTCGACTGTGAGAAGGTTGTAACTAATCTAGAGTTAGTGAGAATAAAACTCACTCATACTCAAAACTTATCCTTAACTATATTTATTATATAATTAGTATTGATTTAACCAGGCAATCATAAATTTAGATAGTATCCCAAAACTTGTGATTGACACTAATATTTTGAAGTAGTATTAGTATTATAATTTGGGCGAAGAGTGTAATGTGATCTAACTGTTATTGCATTTATTTTGGGATTGTTTTCCCACAAAATAAATGTGTCACTTGAAATGCATCGATCAGTACAACAACAACAAAAGAAAAGTCTATCTGCGGTATATTATTTGAAGGCCGTTTAATCGCCGTATGCATAACAACAACAAATATGTATGCACTGCTTGTGCATTGCACTTACGAAATTTGAGTTGTGTAAAATCTTTTGTTGAGACCGCATGTGTGAATATTTATAATTTGTATTAGGGTGGTTCTGCTACAACAGAAAATTGTTGTTGTCTTGCATGCCACGCAGTTCGTAAGCAACATACTCGGTAGTTTACTTTATTGCTTAATTATTTTCTTTTAAAACTTAAGCAAGACACATCCGTAACAATATTTTAAACAGCTACGAGCTTGATAAACTGAATGTGATTTCAGATCCTGGTATTTTACTGAATGCTAAATAATATTTTATATAGCATTTTACGTTAGCCACTAACCAAGCACGTGCAATTCTTGAATTTACAAAATGTTAGCTGAAGGAGTTTAGTGACCCATATGACACAAAACATGTTTATAATTTTCTTGTCCGACCTATTCTGGAATATGAATATGTGGATAATAATAATAGTGCAATAGTGGAATCGGTATAAAAGCAGTCTTGTTATTATTGTTTTCGAGGCTTACAATGGAATTACTTAACTCTATCATACTACACTAGTAGACTTGTTCTGTCTGTTCAAATTTTTTAATTAGCAATATTTCTTTTAACGTTCCATTTCGTTCTACGCGCTATATTAATCCACTGGTAATTACAGTATTCAGATCAAACTATGCTTGATTCTATCATTCGTTTTTAAGAATTTCTATTGAGTTTAATAAATTTTATAAGCATATTGATTTTTCTTTAAATGTTAATGCTGTTATATGTGTCATCTACTTTTAGATTTAAATAACTAAATTTAAGTTTTATATAATATTATTATTTACTGTTTTAATGTCTGTAGGGATCTTGAATTCATAGCATAAATATAGAAAATAAAAACTAAATAATTTTTAACTTTCAAAAAACATTATTATTGAAGTCAATTGTATTGTACTACAATCTCACCATAACAAAAATTTAACCAGCTGAATATAGATTGTAACACCATATCAAAGCCATTCAGCTGTAAATTTTTTGACAACTTTTTGTTAATGCACTAAGAAAAACTAAAATACTTCAAAAATATTGTAATTTTGTTTTGTGCTGCACTTACAGAAAGCACCTAAATTAACTTGTCAATATTTGTTAATACAGATAATGTTTGTTTAATTTACAATAACAAATTATGGCTGTTGTAAAATATGCCAGTAATTTCGTTGCAATCCTGCCCCTATATTTATATTCCCATAGACTTTTGACTGGAATGGTTTTGATTATTTTATTTTTATTTTATTATTTAATTATTTGAAATAAACTTGTTGAAATGCAAAAAAAACAAACGAAAAACTAAGAAAAACGCCCATATAAAGCCAGACAATATAAGAAAGCAAATGTTTACAGTTTGAAATGTAAGTCATGTAATAATCAAAGCTGTATTTTGGTAATAAAAACAAAAAACTGGATAGAAGAAAATGCATTAAAATTTAAATTTTAATGTAAAAGAAAAAATAAATAAATACACACGTATCTTTAACAGCAGCATAACAAGATGTAGCCTACCAAATATTGGGTAACTGAATATAAAATTAAACTACAATATCAAACATTCTGCCTGGTTGTAAAAGTATCATTAATTTAAATGCAAATCACGTAAATTACTTATCGTAGAGGATAATTTCGTTTCTTTTGCACACAAGTATAAATCGAATCAGAAAACAAACAAACAAACATACATAAAGTCGTTTTTGTCACGCCAGTTGTCTCTACTACTTGCGGGCCAAATACACAAAATTTCAATTGAAAGCATCAGCAGTAACCGCAGTAAACTCCAATAGTAGTAAATATAAAAAATTTATGGGGGAAAGAAATTCATATTTTTATTACTGCTCACAAAGATCTATAAACTTCTCTACTAACACATATTTACTATTTAGTATCTATGAATTAACATTAACAATTATACATATGTACGAGGTCTGTAAAGTAAGTAATGAGACTGTCAACGTTACATTTCGTGATAAGATTTACATCTGCACTTGGTCGTGGACCTTAATCAAATCACCTTGGTCAAACCACTGTGAATGAAAAGCAGCGCCATTTACGCCCTAGGAAGCCGAAGACTAATTCTAGCAACAGGTCTTTCTTAGTTGCAATTTCAGCGGTTCGAGAGCAGGGCTGCAAACCACTACTCCTTGCTGAAGAGCTGGAGACTATCCAACTCCTGTCCAGAACACATGCCTAGCATGCTCACTGGATCCGTATCATTCACCTGTTGGTGTTATTAAAGGCGAGATGATCCTGGCCACCATAAAACAATACCTGTATTAGGCCGCAAAACCACAACCACCACGATACTCCCAAAAAGGCCAACCTCAATAATCAGTCAGAGAAACAGCTAAATGCCTAAAGAGACAAATAGCGGAAACTCTGCAGGCTACTTATTCCCGTGGAAATAACGTGGAGCTTCCAGTTGTACCTCTGCTGACTTTAGAGGACTGGGCTCCCTTATACCCCCAGCAGCACAGGTCTAGATAGTCAAGTATTCTATAAAGATCGGTAAATGTGCCCCCGGTGGCGACTGTCAACGTTACATTTGATTTGACAACACTAACGGTGCTGGGCTGGGAGGGGCAGCAAATGAACATGTGATTTGCCTTCAGTGCGGGTTTATTATCGCAAGACTCATTTGGTCATCAGTAGTGTGTTTTAAAAATGAGTGAAATCAGTTTCAAACAATAATGTGCTATCAAATTTTGCTTCAGGCAATGCAACAATGCAACGAAAACTCTTGCTAAGCTTCAGCAGGCCTACGATGATACTGTTTTGTCAAGAGCCCAAGTTTTTCGGTGGTTTAAGCCTTTTTCAGAGGAAAAACTACTGATTGCAGATAAACTACGTAGCGTAAGGCCTTCCTTCATCTTCAAGAATCCATTAAAATGTCGACAGAATTTGGGATCTTATGCGTTCAGAGCGTCGTCAGAATTATCAGAGAGGAGGTAAATTTGATTCACACTACTGGTTATCAGATTTTACCAACGAATTGGGTATGAAAAGAATCTGCTCAAAAAGTGCTCCAAAAAACCTTTCGCAAGACTAAAAGGACGTCAGGAAGAAAAGGTGTCTTAATTTTTTGCATTCGTTTGAAAATGACCCCCATTTTGTGGAATGTGTTATTACTGGTGATAACCCAGAAACCAAGCGCCAGAGCATGGAGTGGCACAGCCTCTCCAAGGACCAAAAAAAGCAAGGATGGGAAAGTCACAGATCGATTTTTGACTATATAACATGTTGTCGTTCACAAAGAATAAGTACCACAAGACCAAACAGTCAATCAACACTTTTTTTGAAGGTTCTTGAAAGACTTAAAAATAGGGTCATTCGCGTGAGACTAAACATCAAGAAGAACTATATGTTGCATCACAATCATGCTACTTATCACACAGCAATTTCAATAGTTTGTTGTGAGTGAGTTTTTGGCCAGTAAAAATAATCCTGTGGCTCCTCAGCCTCCATATTCGCCTGATTTAAGTCCCAGTGATTTTTTTTCTCTTCCCGAAGTTGAAAAATCATCCGAAGAGAGGTCATTTTAGAATTAGGTGGCAGAATTCCATCACTGCTATGAGGAGTAGAAGAACCGTCTCTAGCGCTATGTGGCTTCAAAAGGAATTTATTTTGAGGGTGGCAATATTAAATTGTAATTTTATTTTAATAAAAAGAATTTAAATAATCAGTCTACTTAATTTACAGGCCTCGTATATTTAAGAAAAATGTAATAATATAAAAATACATAAGAAAGTTTTTGCTGTTATAATGAATGTGTGTGCTGGGGTGGGAAACTGCCTCCTACTATTGCAGCTGCAAAATTGTTGAGATTTTTCTTGAGGTCATGTTTAAGTTACAAATTTAAGTGTTTAAAAAATGTTTGTAAGCAACTGATTAAAAACAATTTTAAGTAAAAAATAAATTTATAAAAAAACTACTATAAAATATATTTTTCTTTAGAGTTTAAAATTTCTATTAGTGAATTGCCTTACGTTTAGTATACTTTCTGAATTTTTAGTTAATTTTAAATTTTTCTTTGCGAAGTTCTATTTTTTTTTAATTTAAATATAAATATTTTATATATTTTAATATTAATTACATTAAATATTATTTTTTTATGTTGCCAATTTTTTTTAAAGTTGGTTTATTAAATTTTCTGCTTTCCCATAATTTTTTTAGCTCTTAAAAGAGAATATAAATCTATTCAAAATCATCGCCAACTTTCGAGATGTTTTTGATTTCTTAATACTTTTTTTCTGGCTTAATTTTTAGATTCGTCATTTTTCTATGGAATAAACAGTTTTCGTGCGGTCGCTTAAAAATTAAATTCTTATTGAAAGGAAGAACAAAGAACTCAATATTCAATACGTAATTCAGCTAATAGAATATTTAAGCGTAAACACAAAATTTAAGCAATTTTAATCTGTTATTGATTCTTTCAAATAAATATTTCATGATATTCTCACAAAATATTTATTAAAAAATATTTATTAAATAAATAAATAAATATTTATTATTATAATATTATTATATTAAAAAATATTTATTAAATAATTAAATAAATCAATAAATATTTACAAATTAAAAATATTTTTTGAGAATATCATGAAATATTTATTTAAAGGAATCAAGCACAGAATAAAACTGCTTAAATTGAAAATGATTCCGATTAATTATGAAATACTTGTAAACACAAAATATAATATTTTTAAATTATTACAATTCCTTTAAATAAAATTACTGCGAACTTCTCTTCAACAATGCAAAATTTAAAAATAAAGTTATTTATTCTGACGGTATTTAATTATCATTGGGGGTAGTAGGATATCCAACTCTATTGATTCTCTAGAGCATCGATGCAATGTCAGTTGTTTCTCACTGTTTTACCATTACTACAATGGTCGTTACTCTAGAGAAATTAAGGAACTTACTCCTGTTCTTCGCATGTGTTTGAGTTTACCTCGATTTGCGTTGAGAGCCCATTTGTGGTGGATTGGCCAGTGAATCGTACTACGCATTACAGGGAATTTTTTTGTTTTTTTGGCAGAACGGTTTATATGTGGAATGAACTCCCTCCATAGATCGTTCTTGCTACTTTCTTTCCTCCCTGCCATGACATAATTTCCTAATTCTGAAGAACTAGGAAAATTTAATTTAAAATTTAATTCTTAATTTTAGACTAAAGATGATAAATTTGTAGCTTTCCTCCTTTTTTGGTTCTATTTTATTCTTGCCCTTTGTTCTCATGCCTTTTGCAATCTACATTCCTTTTCTAATCTCAGTTTTATCTTTTCACATAAAAAAACTAAAACTTTACAACTTAAATGATTTTTGCAACTATTATAGCTTATGACAATAAAGTCACAATCACCATTATCAGCATTTTTAGCAAAAGCATTAAATCCATTAGTAAAGAAAGTGGCTCCAAGAATCATGATTTTAAGTGGCACTAAAACATGCATAAAAAAGAATTATTTCCCTAAAAAAGCTTAAAAAAATAGATAAATTGAAGGAAAAAGTTTTCAACGCTAAAATCACAAGTATTCGCTCTTCAAAAATTAACAGTTTTTCAATAACAAAAAAACAAAAACTTTATAAAGCAGATTTAAAAATCACATAAAACTAATGAAAGGGAAAATAGAATTATTTTGAATAAAACTATATTTGAATACTAATTGATTTCTGTTTTTATTTTTTGTTTATTTTTTTATTTGCATAAATTTAAAAATTGAGAATTTCACTTAATTTTTTGTATGCAAATATTTTTACGACAGCAACTTAGTGTTAATGAATATGATTTTTGTTTTTGAAACTAAACGCATTAAATGTTTGTATTAGATCAAATACGTCTGTTTTCTGACGGCCATTTTATCAGCTGTCAAATGATTGTTTAATTTCATTTGACATTATAACATTAATAGACTGACACCTAAACAACGCCTTCAAATTGTGCAAATAGGTCTCAAAACACGATTGCCGATTGATACCGATATTCATAAGCGGATTTTGTTTAGCGCTAAAGATCAGTTTTTATTGGAATAGATACGTCAATAAACAAAACTGCCATATTTTGAAATGATGTATGTTGCGAAAAACTGACTGTTTGCTGTACTTTAAGCGTTAATGGAATCTTGGCCCCTACTTCTTTAAAAACGATGCTAGATCGTTATAATGAAAAGTGACTATGACCGTTCATCAATTGAACGGTCATATTCTGTAGCAGCTATGGTTTCAACAAGACGATGCAACATTTTTTTTTAAGAGAAGAAGCACTTCAGGAAAAAATGCCTATTTAGTCAAGTAGCGTGCTACATTCTTTAGAAAAGGGATAGAGAAGAGATGAAACCGGTGGTGAAAGTAGAAGGATAGTCGGAAATTAACTGCCGTATAAAACAGTACAGCCACCAGTGACTATGCCTTCATCGCTGAGTAACCCCACCGATAGTCAATTTTTATTTTTGTAGTGAAATACCCAAGGTCTTCGTTGGGAATTGAACCCATAGCACCCATACTGACAAGCTAGTACACTACCTACTGGCCTACAGGGGCATGTCACACATCTCGTACTGCAATTAATTTATTGAAGCAAACGTTTGGTAACCCCATAGTTTTACTTTTCGAACCCATGAATTGGCCTCCAAAATCGTGTGATTTCACGACTATTTTTTATTGAGATATATCAAGTCGCTAATTTACGCCGAGATGCGCGAATTGTCAATTCCCCGACGTTCTCAACAATTAATTTTATCTAAAGGAATTGACTTTGAAGTCTGATAAGGTTCAACTGGTGCCGGAATTAAAGCCGAACGACCAGTCACTCAATTTCAATTCATTCATTGAAAATATCATTTTTCAGACGAAGCCCATTTTTACTTGTCAAGGTGTGTCAACAGCAAAATTGCCGCATTTGGGCTTTCGAAAATCCCAGATTGATTATTGAGAAGGCTTTGCATGCTCAACATGTCACTGTATGGTGCACTATTTAGTCTGGAGGAGTGATTGCGCCAATTTTTTCGAAGATGAAGCCGGACACTATCGCGAGATATTGTCAACTCAATTTTGGCCTATCATTGACTACGTGTATATCACTGACATGCGGTTTCAACAGGAGGATGCCACATGTGACACAGCCAGTGAAACGAAAATTCTATTGCAAACCAAATTTTTTGATCGCATAATTTCACGACAATCAGGACAATCAGTGGTCAGCCAGATCGTTTGATTTAACACCATTAGATTATTTTTTGTGTGGCTATGCTATGGATAGAGTTTTTACGGAGCCAATCGAATCGATTTAAGCCATAAAGCTGATAATCCATAATGTGATTAACGAAAAGAAAATAGGATCACCATTTTACCACAAAGTGATTAAAAACTTTAAAAGAATCGATTCATGTATTTATTCAAATATTATTATTACAAAGCTAAAAGTTCGGCAATTCTGAATGAAAAATAATATCTGGCAAATGTCCAACACGACCACGCTGTAAGATGTCATTTCTTTCATAGTATTTAATCACTTTTTAGCACCAACTATTTCCTATAGGTTTTTATATATATTTTTGAAGATTCATTAAATATCTTGGTCCGTCCCCCTCGGGGGCACATTTATCGGTCTTTATAGAATACTTGACTATCTAGACCTGTGCTGCTGGAGGTATAAGGGAGCCCAGTCCCCTAAAGGCAAGCAGGGATTCAACTGGAAGCTCCACGTTATTTCCACGGGATTCAGTAAGCCCCAGAGTTCCGCTAATTGTCTCTTTAGACTTTTGGCTGTTCTCTGACTGATTATTGAGGTTGGCCCTTCGTGAGTATCGTGGAAGTTGTAGTTTTGCGGCCGCAAGCATGAACTGATTATGTGGGCCAGGATCATCTCGCCTTTAATAACACCAACGGATGAATGATCCGGATCCAGTGGGCATGCTAGTCATGTGTTCTGGACCAGGAGTTGGATAGTCTCCAGCTCTTCAGCAAGGAGTAGTGGTTTGCAACCCTGCTTTGGAACCGCTAAAATTACAACTAGGAAATACCTGTTGCTAGAATTAGTCCTCGGCTTCCTAGGGCGTGAATGACCCTGCTTTTCATTTCCAGTGGTTTGACCACCACTTGATTAAGGCCTACGGCCAGGTGCAGATGTAAATCGTATCCCGAAATATCTTGGTCCACCACAATTTTTTATCGCTATAGGGATAGATAATTATTCTTGTATAGGAATACAAAATCTCCAAGATAAATTAGGCAGTCTTTATTTAGTTCATTATGGTTAGAAAGCTTTAGGCCGTGAGGATAGCAACACATTAATTCCATAAGAAATGAATTTTTTTAGTAGACTGGATCTTCTCGTGTGCAAACATAAATGTAAAACTAAAAAGGAAAATTATTACTCTATAGAGAACATGTCCCACATGTTGTTATTACCTAAAGTTTTAAAACAGATATAAATAAATTGTAAAAATTTTTTATGTTTTTGTATTGTAAAACAATTACAAATTTAATGCAAATTGAATGAAATGATCTTAACTGGTGCTACGAAACAGATTGAAAATCGTTACCGTAAGCCACTTTCTATTATATAAATTTGTGACACTAAACCAGCTGAGCAGACTTATTATTACAAAATCTGTTGCCGCCTTTATCTTTAATTTATAAAATCATATAAGATTACAGCTTATGTCAGTTGTTATATAATTTTTGTACGAAAAACTTAGCCAGTTAACCGAAAATGTATTAATTCAGCTAGCTTAATTAACGCATTCAAACTTGCCCTCACAGTTTTGTGTTGTAAATTAAAAATTTACTTAATTCAGCTAGCTGGATAAAATTTTTCAGAAATTGCTAATTGGAAAAACAGCACAAAATTTTCCATATATGTGACATGAGAAGCCATTCCAATATATTAAATTAAACAAGTTATTGAATTCCTTTGTCATTTGTATATTTCGCCAGCTGAATTGCATTATTTTTAATTATAAAAGTAAATAAATTTAACTGTTTGCTGCCTAAATAACTGCAACTACCTTTGCGCCCCTTTTAGGTGCAGCTTTTTCACTAAAAATAACATGATAAAAGGCAGTGTAATGGAATTAATGAAATTATTTTCATGTCAATGATGACTATACCAAATAAAATACGATGAAATTTTCTGCATTCAAAAACTTGTATTTTAGTTAGTTTAATATCTGATTTTTTTTTGGAACAAATAAAAGAAAAACTTAACTTAAGCAAAAAAAAAAAAACAAGAACCAAGAAATCGTAAAATAAAATAAAGCTGTTACAGCTTCTTCATCAATAATTTACGCATAAATAAACCGGCAAGAATCTGGTGTCAAAATCATACGTTTTATAGTAAACTTAAATTTCTGTTGTGTTTGTATGTGTGTGTGTGTGTGTATTTAAAACACACAAACATAGATGTAATAGTTTTATTTATGTATTCAAATAAATAGGGTAAAAATACATGTAGAATTTATTTTCATTTTTGTTATAAAATAAACACTTTGCATAAATTGTATACAAAATTAAAAAGTATGAAATCGATCAGGCAGAAAACTACTTTTTTAAATATAAAATATGGAATTTTGCCTTTAGGCCCTTCACATAGTTGAAGAGTAAAACGATTTTCATAAAAATGGAGTTTTAAACAATTTTCCTGTCTAAAGTTTATACAAAATTTTTACAGTTTAAAACGGAAATATTACAAATATCACATTATAGCATTCTTGTTTTCTGAAGTTATTTGAATTAAAATTAAAAATTTTTAACAAAATAAATCGATAAAATGAGAGTAGTACCCACACACGACGATATCTGTTTTGCCGTTCGATATATAAAATACAAAATAAATATTTTACATCACTAACATATTCGGTGGAGGCTTGTTAAAATTACATTACTTCTGGGGCAGCCTATATTTAATTAATTGAGTTTTTCAATTGTCTTTATATCAGAATTACACTACCAAAGCAAGAGTGTGTCTCTAGCGGGAAACATAAAGGAATTTTCAACAAGAAGATTTTTTCTAATACAAAAAATTTTGATTAAGATGATTAAAATTTTTATTGTATTGCGAAGAGAAAAGTTCGACAATTATGAATGAAAAATGTCCACCACGGTCACGCTGACAGATATCGATCCTTTCACCAAGGTTTTAAATCAGTTTTTAACAAAATGGCGCACGTATTTCCTTAATCACATCACGGATTTTGTGTTTTAAGGCTGAAATCGATTCGGTTGGCTCCGTATAGATTTTGTCCTTAACATAGCTCCACAAAAAATAATCTAGTGGTGTTAAATTACACGCTCTAGCTGGCCACTTAACTGCTGATTGTCGTGAAATTATGCGATCGGGAATATGGTTTGCAATAAATTGATCGTTTCATTGGCTGTGCGACATGTCGCACCATCCTCCTCCCCCGAGCCCCGGGGGCACATTTATCAATCTTTATGGATTACTCAACCATCTAGACTTGTGCTGCTGGGGATATATGGGAGCCCAGTCCCCTGAAGGCACGCAGGGTGTCAACTGGTAGCTCCATGTTATTTTCACGGGAATCAGTAAGCACCAGAGTTCCACTAATTGTCTCTTTAGACTTTTAGCTGTTCTCTGACTGATTATTGAGATTGGCCCTTCGGAAGTATCGTGGTGGTTGTGGTTTTTCGGCCCCAGTGTGACTGATTATGTGGGCCAGGATCATCTCGCCTTTAATAACACCAACGGGTGAATGATCCGGATCCAGCTCTTTAACAAGGACTAGGGGTTTGCAACCCTGCTTTGGAACCGCCGAAATTGCAACTAGGAAAGACCTGTTGCTAGAACTATTCCTCGGCTTCCTAGGGCGTGAACGACGATGCTTTTCATTCCCAGTGGTTTGACCACCATCTGATTAAGGCTTACAGCCAGGTGCAGATGTATTCGCCATGTGGTGGTTTTAGATAATCCCAATTGTCGAAAACGTTGAGGAGTTGACAAATTTGGATCTGTTTCAACAGTGTGGCATTGTTCGAACACACGTTGATGCTCGCAGATTTTGTATCGAGTCTGTCGACTCAAATTTAACGACCAAATACTTAATAGCAGTCTCAGAAGAACGATTAAGTTTTGCGAAAACATCACGAATTTTTCGAAATGTAACCTTAACAAAAAGACCATTTTCATAATGGATTTTAATTATTTTAAAGTAATTTTCGTGTGAAATTGAATTCATTGTAACAATTGGCAATGTATCTACTATGAATACGTCAAAAAACTAAATGTCAAAACTATCATGTTGTTGGCGTTGCCAAAATTTTCAAAATTAATTTTGGTTGAAAAACTCGATATCAAAAAATTTAAAAGTGCATATGTGACGGTTCTAAAATAAAATTACACAACTATTGGGGCAGCCTTTATTTAATTTTAGTTTCGTTTTTAATTTGTCCTTAAAGCAGAATTACCCAAGCAAGTGCCTGCCTCTAACGGGTAAAAATATAAAGCCATATTTTTCAAAATAACAGCTCGTACGAAGTTATCCTTTTAAATTTATTGTTGACACTTATTAGTAAGCTGTTATTTTATTGCACACTTTGTGTAAACATTTAATATCTTTCTTAGAAAGATTAATTCACATCACTTTGGAAACTCTTTTTATATTTAAATTTTACTTAAAATATTTTTCAATTGTTCTTTTACGTGAAAATCACGGCACCTCATGGTCTCTCCGAAATTTAAAGGTTTATTTTTTGCATTTGTTACTACAGTCTATAGAGCACATAGTTTAACATATATTATGCAAATTTGACGCCACTTAGGCCAACACGTCCAATTCAACAATTTAGACAAATTGGGAATATTTTCATGTCACTTTTAACACACTTTTATTTTCAGTACTTGTTGTTATTTCAAGAGTCTGCCTATAACTGTTAACAACTGTTACCAAAATAGAGGGTTGTGATAAACGGACAGACATTATAGTGAAACAGGGTTACTATAAAGCAAAACAGAAATTATTCCTTACAGTATTTAGCTTGAAGTTTGTTTAATATAAAAATTTGAATAGTGACTAAACGTTTTCCATAGAGAGAAATTTTTTAAGTTTAAAAAAAATATTTAGTAAATTGTCTCATGTTTTTGCATTTTATTTAATTCTTTTTGTTTTGTCAAAAACTGGTTACCAAACAGAAAATGTAATTTCACGAACAGAAATTTGCTTTTTTCACTGTTATGAAATTTCTATGAACAAGGACTCTACTCTATTACACAAAATAAATACGAAACAAAAAGTAAAAGGTAAAACGAGAACACATACCATATAACTATTTGTGTTTTTTTTTTGTTACTTCACCATTGATAAAAAAATCACTTGATAATTATAGTTAAGCATGCAATATTCATATGTTTGTAATTTTATATTTTTAGAATAGTTTTCTCCACTTATTCAGGCAATTACAAACGAAAATAACGATTATTTTTTTTATGACTAAAAACGATATAAAGTAAAAGCATTTAAATTTTTTATTAACATTAAAGTAATTCAAAATAATCGACTATTTGTTATATTGTGATGATTTTTTATTGTAAAAAAAAATATTCAATTCAAGGGTAAAGGTTTAACAATGAGTTTAATAATCAAATGTATTAGTAAAGCCTTAGAAAACATATTTTCTTTTTGTTGAAAAATATCAGCTCTCTTCTGCTTAAAACTAAAAAGCGAAACATTCAAAAACTGTTAACATTTGAGTAAGAAATAAACTTTCTATGACATTGGGGGCATACTCAGAAGTCTCCAGTCCACAACTGCATTTAGAAATACCTCTGCTTGGCCGCTGTGAAATTTCATTAGCATATCTTAAGTGGTTCATTACCTACCGAATTATTTCCAAAAAACGTTTTCAAACAACTGTGCGGCCCTGCTTTTTGTTTTGTTTCTTACCAAAAATTACATAATTTTTTTATTTATTACGCTTTTCCTTTCTTATCTACTATTAAGGATAAATTTAAGGATACAAATTTTTGCATCTATTAAAGTTTTATTTGTCTGAAGACAGAATTATAAACACCTTCTTAATTGATTTTATTATAAAATGTTTTTTTTTTCTTATCTAAATTAAATATTCAATTAATGGATAATTTAATTTCAATATATGTACCCCCTTTAATAGCTGTCCTGTTTGAACGGTTGCGAAGCAAATTTGTTTATTATAGGCAAAATACTGGTTGAGGAATAATAGGTACTGGAACAGGAACAGCCGCATTAGCCAAGTGCTATAACGTAATAAAAAATCCTTTTTGTGCACAGTAGATGGAGTAATAATGGGCTTAACTTATCTTTATGATTATTAACTAAGGTGGAAAAGATTTCCTATTTAATCCCTAGCCTACTTATCGTCAGCACTGACACTTATGTCATTTCACTATTAATTTTCCTTGAACTTAAGCTCGTGTTTTAAATCTTCAAATGATAGCTTACATTATTAAATGACATTATTCTTGAAGTCCTGCTGAAAATTATGCAGGGTATCCGCCGGAATACAACTTTGTTTTACTGCCATTTTTGTAAACATCAATCTTGATAGTTCACATTTGGCAGTCGTGAAGTAGATACGTAGATATAGAAAAATATTCGATAAACCCACATGTTTTAATCGTTAAAACATATTATCAAAATCAATCATCGATTATTGTGGAGATGAAAAAGTTACGTGAAATTATTTGGAGAAACAACGTGCCAACAAAACTCACTATTTATCGTGTAGTAAATGATTTCGAAGAAAGAGGGTCTCTGGGAGATGGACCCAACTATGGACCACAACGTATTGCAAGATCGGCTTAAAACATTACTGCTGCTCAAGAAATTGTTCAAAACAATCGATGAACCTCAGTTCGTAGCCGTCTTCAAGAGCTTGCTCTTCAAAGAACAACTTTGGCCACAAGTTTGCACAAGGACTTGCATTTGTTTCCATTTAAGATTCAGTTGACACAAGAGCTTCTGCCACAAGAACATCTACGCCGCCGTGCATACGCCAATAGGATATTACAGCTCGCCGGCACTTTTTCCTTTGAATGGATAAGCGAATAAATAAAATAGTCGATTCTGGCGAATGAGAAACCCTCAAATTATTCAACAGACACCTTTGTCAGAAGGAAACATTGGACCCTTCTTCTTTGAAAATGAAAACGGTTTAACGTTAACTGTGAATGAGGAGCGATATTGTGACATAATTAACAACTTTTTAACACAATCACTGCATGCTTTGAGCTTAATTAACATGTGGTATCAACAAGATTGTGCCAAATCGCATACAGCCAGAATTACAATGGAATTACTGCGAGACCTCTTTCCACAAAACAAGTTATTAAACAAAATGTTGATGTTGATTGGCCTCCACGATCGTCTAATTTGACTGCTCCGCACTTATTTTTGTGGGGATATCTGAAGAGCAAGAAATACCACGTGAAATGTGTGAGAATGTAATGAAAAATGTGACCAGAAGTGCTCGCATTAGTGAGGCTAGCAGAGGCGGGCATTTATCTGATTTGCCGACTTTAAATCAAACATTTATCAATATAAGATCCATTCTCTTTCATTTAATCAAAATTTATTAACAAACAAAGTAGTAGTCCCGGTGGACACCCTGTAAATTTTTTTGATTTCATTCCATTAACGAATGCATTCTTTTTGGTGAAATTTGCTTTAATTGAAATTTTTAATTGCGATTTACTTTATT
Organism: Trichopoda pennipes; assembly: GCA_030448955.1. Lineage (NCBI taxonomy): Eukaryota > Metazoa > Arthropoda > Insecta > Diptera > Tachinidae > Trichopoda > Trichopoda pennipes. The sequence continues at coordinate 5,010,527 of JASKUP010000008.1, read as the reverse complement.
TTTTTTTTTTAATTTTTAATAATTTTTACCGATAGAGGGTGTATCTTTATTGGAATTTACTTAATTACAAAATGTTTTGCCACATATTATTTAAATTCTTTGACAAGAGGAATATGCCGCTGGTCTATTACGGTTTTTGTGCTTCATTTATCGTTAGCACGAGTTAAATAAACAAATAAGCAAATAATGTGCAAATTTTTATATTTTTTTAGATATTGAAACAATTGCGTTTGTTTTAAGCTAGAAGTTTAAAAAACATGAAGGGAAATACAAATAAAAAATTAATCATAACGTTGCACAGTGAGAAATGATAATATTTTACAAAGAAAAACGTGGTTTTAGTCCAACTTAAAAAAAATATTTATTTCTTTTAGATAAAGTTTTTTACGCAATGGAAAATAAGTATTTTTTAATGGTGGTTGTTGTCATTGTTCTATAACTTACTATAAATCGAGCAGAGAAGCGATTATATACAGCAAATCAATTTATTTGTTATCGCTTCTAAATTCAAATCACACGTGGCGTGTTTTCTACATCAGCCTGATTTCGTTAAATAGTTAAAATCTACAACACTTTTCTAGGTTTCTTAATTATTCACAAACTTCTGCTGTATTCTGCATGGAATATTAAAATAAATGGCTACGTAAGGTCAATTAAAAGATACAATACAATAGAATAGAAAAGTATACAGAACTTTCTAGAACACTACATGCTTCACCGACACTTTTTTATTATCTCTTTATTAGCCACTTAAATAGTGGTTAGACGAAATTCATAGAACCACCAAAGTATTTTTTTATGTAATTTTCTTATTTATTTAATATAATGTTTAAATCAAGCATCGGCTAGTAAAGAATTTAACTTTCATTAAAGATAAGACAATATAAGAACTAAATACGTTACTATTGGAACACCCTTCAATTAAGTTCATTTTTACTTTTTTATGTAGCAAACATAACAGCACATCGTATGCCAATAAAGGTTTCACATTATTCGCTTTATGGAAACACCCTTGAATATTTAAATTTATTCTTCACAATTATTATTAGATTTGATTATTGGATATTTGAAAATGCTTTGTGTTAACTTTAAATATCTGTCTACCATGGCTAAAAAACTAACGTCCCTAAAGGTACCCTAAAGGTACAGGTACAGGAGCACTCTAATTTCAAAATTTTAAGTTTAAACTTGTTTTAAGTGTTCTAACGTAGATACGTTATTATTGGTATTAGATTCAAAGCAGAAACCAGTAAAAATCAGTTAAGTTTATAATCTTATATCTGGTAAAACATTGATTTGGGAGTGTCTTGATTTCCTTTATGCTGATACCAATTTCATTTCTATCTATCTATTTTTAGTAAAACAAAAAAAGACATAACCGCAGCTATTTAAATCATATTATTATAAAAAGACATTAGAATAGAATACAATAGAATAGGATAAAATAGAATAGTATAGAATAGAATACAATAGAATGCAATAGAATACAATAGCATACAATAGAATACAATAAAATACAATAAAATACAATAGAATATAATAGAATAGAAAGGAATGGAATAGAATAGAATGCAATAGAATAAAATAGAACAGAATAAAATAGAACAGAATAGAATAGTACAGAATAGAATAGTATAGAATAGAATTGAATAGAATAGAAGAGATCAGAATAGCATTGAATAGAATAGAATGGAATAGAATAGAATAGAATAGAATATAATAAAATATAATAGAATAAAATAGAACAGAATAGAATAGAATGGAATAGAGTAGAATGGAATAGAATAGAATGGAATTAAATGGAATAGAATAGAATATAATAGAATAGAGTTAAATAGAATAGTATATAATAGAATAGAATAGAATAGAATAGAAGAAATCAGAATAGAATAGAATGATATACAATATAATAAAATAGAATAGAATAAAATAGAACAGAATAGAATAGAATGGAATAGAATAGTATATAATATAATAGAACAGAATAGAGTAGAATAGAATAGAATGGAATAGAATAAAATAGAATAGAATAGAATAGAATAAAATAGAACGGAATAAAATAGAACAGAATAGAGTAGAATAGAATAGAGGAGATCAGAATAGAATAGAATAGAATGGAATAGAATAGAATAGAAAAGAATAGAATAAAATAGAATAGAATAGAATAGAATAAAATAGAACAGAATAGAATAGAATGGAATAGAATAGAATACAATAGAATAGAAAGAATATAATAAAAGGTAATAAAATACAAAATAAAAGAATAATGGAGGATACAAACAGGACTCTATAATATGGATAATCTATTGTGTTCTCTGCCAGGTGTTGAATCACCTAAGACCATATCAGGCAACTTTCAGTAGGTGTTAAGCCAGCTAGTTATATCTTCTGTGACATTAAGAAACGTAATAATGCAGAATAAGCATTAGAGTTTCCTTTTCATAATCACATAACCCACACTGGCTAATATTTTCAATGCCAAGACCATTCAGGTGATTTCCCAACGATCAAGGTAACCAGCTACGATCCTTAAGCTATTTTTTTCTTAAAAATATAAGAACTTTAAGGCGCTTTTGGCTATAAGTTCTAATTGTCGGCTTTGCATATCTTAATGGGTTCATTGGCTCCCCTTTTGGCCAATATATCTTACATTTTGTTGCCTCCTACCTCAACATGTAATCCTGTTGGCTTACTCTGTTGGGTTACTCTCTTCAGTTTATTTTAGTTTTATTAAAATTAGGCAGCCTGATATCCAGTTTCCCCCATAGCCCCTGCTATTATGCAGTCGTGAAATTTCAATTTTGATAGCTAAAACGCAGCTTTTGTTCATTTCCAAGATCTTTTTCTTTAAAAAGAAAGCGATTCTATTTTGAGAACTCCCCTAACCAAAATCTTCATATTAAAGTATTTTTTCATATTTATTTATCCATGATATTTAAATTATGTATGTTAAGGAAGTCCACATATACACAAATTTAAAATATTTATAATCTGTTCCCACTGTATGGTGTTGAATAACTACAATGATAAGAAATCTTTGGTTTTTAATGAATATGTGCTTTTATTATCATTAACAACAAATATGAAATAACTATCTATGGTCAATATTTAATAAACAAGCATTCAAAAATTTGATATACTTCGCCAAATATGACTCAGTTATTCAGCCAATTTTTCAATCATTTTATTTAAACGTTTCATTAATAAAAAAACATCAATTTAAATATTTTTTATACCAAACGACGTCAAAATCCAATACTTTACTCAAATAGAGTTTCAAACATAAATAGTTAAGGTTGACTGAAGAAAGAGAAAAATCCATTAATTTTTTTTTTAGAATTAAGAGAATATTTATTTATATTTATTATATCTGTAATGTCTTAAAGAAACAATTATGAATTTTAAAAGATATTAAACAAACAAGCAAACAACAAAGGAAAGAAAACACCTGATTAAAGTGCTATTGACCTTAAACATAGAAAAAGTTATTGAAAAGAGTATAAAACAAATAAAACGACAAACCAGTAACCAAGTGTTTTTATAATTTATCAAAAAAACTGCTGCAGGTAGTGAAGCAAGTACATAATACTATTTAAATAAAGAATTTTGTTTTTATGTAAGCCCCATTTGGCCTAATTTCCTTTAAACTAGTTGCACCTTTTTTTTAAAGTTCCTCAAAAACGAACAATTTTACTTTATAAAAGGTAATTTTTATACAAAGATTTCATAGAAATAATTTTATGTTAGCAAATTTCCTTTTTTTAAATTCGAATTATTATAATTCGAATTATAAAAAAAATATAAAAAAATACCTTCTATTAAGTTGTTTGGAAATGTTCCGCCAGTAACTGAAAAACTATTATCATTCCTTTTGGTGTAAACCCTCTTTGCTGGCAGTTTATTCGGTATGACCGGCCAGCGCTTTCGATGTAATGACATCATTATCATACCGTGTTCTAGACTATATTGGTGAGCTAGTGTTCGGGTATAAGTAGTTCTTTCATTAGGGTCATATCTACTCATGTACGTGGATTGCCCGCCACCTGACGGGGCTAATTTAATATTTCCGTCTTTTATTATTTATTATCCAGATAAGTGTGTCCGCCAAAAGGTGTGTTACGTTTGTTAGAGTGGATGAATAGTTTTAGTGTTGTGAAAATTTTGTCCATGTTTTCAAGAATATCTAATCTTCGTCCTTTTTTGCTAGAATGTGGTAATATCATACACTCATCTATTTTCCACTCATCTCACGTATCCGTGAGTGTCAAGGTGCAATGCAAAGTTGAAGTCTTCTCTTTTTCGTTTGTATGAGCGTATGCGTTATGTAAATCTTGTTTTTAGTGTTCCTACACTTTGTCCTACACAAGTATTTTTACAGGTGCAAGTAAATCTGTATACTCCGATGGCACTAAATTTGCCAGTTGTGTCCGTCGATGTCGTGAATTACGTCTCAGAGTGTTGCTGCTGGTTTTCAATACTGTGGGTAAACCTTTTTTTGTTTAAAAGGTTAGTTTAACTATATATTACTGATCCCATGTAAGTAAAAGTGTGTCGTCGTGTGTATCGGTTGTCACTTTGTCTTTTTTATATCTTTTTTAGTGTTTATTGTCTAAGAAGTTTATTGATAGTAGTGGATTTGTAGCCATTACTTTTAGCTGTGGTGTATATTTTTTCGAGTTCTTATTTTTTAATAATCTGGAGTAAGTGGGATAATCTTAAGTCTGTGTATCATAAGTCTAAGTGCTGCTAGTTAATATCGGGTAGGATGGTTCGCGGTGATGTGGATTGTAGTGTCTGTTGTCGTTGGTTTCCTATAAATGTCATATGTTAAACAGTCGGCTCCTAGTGTTATTTTGATGTCATATCTTTTATAAAAAAAAGCCTTTTATAAAAAACAGTTCATCAAAATATTTTTGCAATAATTTACAGCACCACAGATCTTTAGTAAAATAGCGCCATTCTTCAACTCACAACACTTTTCTATTATTTACATTACATTATTTATCTTTTTACAAAATGTATGTTCATAATAAAAAGTTCCCCTGTATGGTTCAATTTCATACTATTAACTTCTAACGTATAAAAATATATTTTAATCACTATATAATTGACATCTGTGGGCCTTGAAAGCTGAGCCACCACTTTTAAAATTTAAATTAGTAATTTTTCATAAAGTTGCCCACGCGATAAATTTTTGTATATAAAAAAGACTTTCAAAACATTTAAAGACATGAAGTAGATTTAACAAATTTACTAAAAAAAAGTAGCATTTTATTCCTCCTCAAAATTTTATTGCCAAGAGGGCGAAGTTAGGCCTCTACTACTCAACAAATACATAAATAAAATCAGCACTAAATTCTTTAGAAGACAGTCGAATAAAAACCATTTAGTCCACAACTCTGTTAACATGGGTGGAACATTGGTCAATCTCTACTTTTAAAATAGAATTACCTGGCCGTATGCAATCCGAATTATGTCAAAACGGATCATGGATAGACCAGAAAGAATAGGTTAGACTAGGTGTTTTTTTTTAGCAAATGACGGAGAATGGAACAGCTTTCGAAGTTGAACTTGTAAAACTTTAATGGCATTTTTAAAACAATAGTTTACTGGCAGTAAATCTAAAAAATTGCTAACTCATAATCGAAATACCTTAAGCCAAGCTTAATACATTTTGTTCGTATAGTATTATTTTTTCAGGATATGTAAACATTGTTTAGACATAAGTTACAGTTTTGAAGTAATAGTCACTCTTACGCTATTTTAAATAAAACTAATTTCATGTAATTTTTTCAACACAACCCTCGGGAACCGCTGCATGGATTTGTTTCAAATTTAATGAATTTTGTTCGTCTAGTATTCGGATATGTAAGCATTATTTAGACATTTTTAGGTAATTTTTAATAAAATCAATTTCATGATACTTTTGCAAAACCGCCCGACATTTCACAGAAAATTCAACGTAATAACTTGCTAAGATAAAATCGATGCAGACGAAGGTTACAAGTTGTGCCTAGATGCAGCTGAAATTGTAGCAAGCATAAAATTCAAAGATTACGTAAACGGATAAATTCATATTAAGTGAGGATGCTACAGGAGATCTTAGCTTTAGACAACTAAATGTAATTAGAACAGAAAAAGTTTGACAGTTACCAGCGGAAGATCTAGATTCATTATAGTAAAAAGAGAAGGTTAGTGAAAGTACGAATCCCACTGAAAGTATGTCCGAAGCTAAATCAGCTAGTAAAGTTTTGTCTAACTGTCAAAAATTTTCACACTTTTACGAAATATCCTTTAGATAGTGAAATGGGCTACTTGTGTGTTTATTTTTTATAGAATTGCTTTTAAATTTTTAATTTAATTTAATTAATAGAAATTACTATTTAATTATTCTCGAATCAATTTAAGGATTTAACAGATAAAGTTTTAGTAAATAAAATATATTAGTAATACCAGACAAGACACTGTTACGAAGAGAAAAGTTCGGCAAATATGAATGAAAAATTCTATGTGGCAAATGTCTACCACGACCACGCTGTCAGATGTGGATTCTTTCATCAAAGTTTTTAATCACTTTTTGGCAAAATGGCGGTCCAATTTCGTTAATCACATCACAGATTTTGAGTTTTAAGGCTCAAACCGATTCGATTGGCTCCTTATAGACTCTGTCCTTAACACAGCCCCATAAAAAATAACCCAGTGGTGTTAAATCACACGATCTGGCTGGCCACTTAACTTGTCGTGAAATTATGCGATTGGGAATGCGTGATAAGGTTTACATCTGCACCGGCAGTGAGCCATAATCAGTTGGTGGCCATTACCACTGTGAATGGTATGTAGCGCCATTCTCGCCCTAGAAGGCCTTCGAATCCGTGCATTCTCCGGTCGCTTCTAATTGCAATTCGAAAAGCTTAAAGTAGGTCGCAGCCTTTACTCCTTGCTTAAGAATTGGAGACTTTCCAACTCCTGGTCCAGAACGCATGAAGCTTAATATAATTAAGAACACGAAGGCATTCATACTCACTGGACCTGAACCATTCATTGTGTTCATTGTGAATGATCCGTCCAACAAACTCTCACGAGGGGCCAACCTCAATAATCAGCCAGAGAACAACTAAATGTCTAAAGAGACAAATAGTGAACTCTCCGAGCCTACTGATTCCCGTGGAAATATGTGGATTTTTCAGATAGCTCCTACTAACCCTTAAAGGGCCTGGACTCCCTTTTACCCCGCAAGACAAGTCTAGATGGAATAGTAGGCTCCAAAAAGACTATCATGTGTCCCCGGGGGGAAATGCGATTGGGAACGTGCCTGGCTATGAAGCCTTAATCAGACGGTGGACCAAACCACTGCATAATTTGGAACGTCATGCTCGTCCTAGGAAGCCGAAGCTATAATTCTATGCAACAGAATTTTCTAGTTGCAACTTCGATAATTCCAGAGCTGGGCTGCAAATCATCACTCCTTGCTTAAGAGTTGGAAACTTTCCAACTCCTGTCCAGAACACATGTCTAGCATGCTCACTGGATCTGGGAACATTTCACCAGGTAGGTGTTATTAAAGGTGAAATGAACCCGGCCACCATAGAACCATAGACTGATATGGGGCCGCGAAACCACAACCACCACGATACTCCCATATAGGGGCCAACCTCAATAATCAGTCGGAGAACAGTTAAATGTCTAAAGAGACAAATAATGGAACTCTGGAAATAAAGTGGAGTTTCCAGTTGTACCCCTGCTGACTTCAGGGGACTGAGCTCCCTTTGTCCCCCAGTTTCATAGGTTTCAGTTGTTGCTATCTCCAAAGACCATATATATGTACCCCCGGGGGATATGCGATTGGGAAATTTTATTTGCAATAAATTGATCGTTTCATTGGCTGTGTGACATGTGACACTGTCCTGTTGAAACTACATGTGAGTGATATCCACGCCGTGAATAATAGGCTAAAATTGAGTTGTTAACTTCTCGCGATAATCTATTGGCCCTTGTCGCATTTCCAGCCTCATCTTCAAAAAGAAGCGGCCCAATCATGCCTCCAGACCACATATTGCAGCGTACAGTGATAGGTTCAGCAGGCAAAGGCTACTCAGTAATCGCTCGAAGATTTTCAGTAGCTCAAATGCGGCAATTTTGCTTGTTGACATACCCTGGTAAGTGAAAATGGGCTTCGTCTGAAAATTTGATTTTTTCAGAAAACCAGCCGGATGTTTCTGAATGAATTGGGCGAATCTACGGCCTACACCATTTGAACCTTGTAGGGCTTCAAAGTCAAATCATTACGAAAAATTTACGCTGTGATGGTTTTGAGTAGTCCCAATTGTTGAGAACATCGATTTGTTTCAACACTGTGGCTCACGGCTGTGATTTTTTCAGTTGAACGACCCAGTCAAATACGCGTTGGTGTTCGCACATTTTGTATTGAGCCTGTCGGCTCAAATTTAACGACCAATTGCTGAATAGTGGTCTCAAAAGGACGATTATGTTGTCCGAAAAAAGCACGAATTTTACGAAATGTAACTTTAACAGAGCCACCATTTTCATAGTGGATTTTAATTATTTGATGCGATTTTCATGCGAAATTGAATTCATTGTAACAATTGTCAATGAATCTGCTACGAATACGTCGAAAAACTAAATGTCAATACTAGTGTTACTGTTACAATACTGTTCTTGGTTTTGTCACAATTGAAAAACAAATTTCTTGCTGAAAACCCCGATTTCAACGTTAAAGCTAAGCGCTAAGCGGTTACCAGAAATCATTGAATAACAAATGGGACACGTGACGCGTATGAGTTATTTCTTTATTTCGGTAGTATTCTCATCGTATAAATAAAAAACTAATAGAATACTAACAGAATGGAATAAAATACACAAAGGCGCAAATATAATTTATTTATATTTATAAAATAGTTTGTTTATATTATAAATATATATAAATTACAAAAACGATCTTTTTTATCTTTAATAAATATCTTTTTTCTTTTTTTAGATCTTTTTTTATATATTTTTTCTTTTCAATATTTCGCTTTCCTTTGGAAAGCTTCTTCGGGAAAAAATTTTTTAAATTTTTGAAAAACAAAAAAAAATTATTAAGAAATTGAAAAAATGTTTCAAAACATTTGACAAAAAACATAAAATATTTTTTCATACATACATACAAAAATTTTTTTAAATTTTCAAATATTCAAACATACAAAAACAAGGAAACGGAAACAACAAATAAATAACAAACAACAAATAACAAATTCTCTCTTATGAAATGATTATAACAAATTATGTTTCTTTTTAATTAAGTACCTATAATTTTGAGCTAAATTGTCTGTGTCTGTCTTGAAATTTATTCTCCTTACATTTGGTACATTAACAATTTCTAACATTTCCAACATATAACGTCTCTTGTAGTTTTTTTCTATATCTAATACTGATGTTTTATCAAACTTTGGATAATGATTATATTTCTTACAATGTGAAGATAAGGATGTCTTCTGTGTTGAAATATTCCTATATTTTTGGTCACACCTGTGACCAGCCAATCTTGTTTTAAGTTTATTTTTTGTTGTCCCAATATAAACTTTGTCACAGTTCACCTGGTCATTTCCTCCACATGGTATCCTGTATACTATATCAGATATTTCCATTTTTCCTATTTTATCCTTCATACTGCTAAATAATTTATTTAATGTGTTATGTGTTTTGTGTGGTAAATACTCAATATTGAATAAGGATCCGACTACTAAACTGCAAAAAACAAACAATTTTTTAGTTGATGAACTTTTTAAAAAAGAAATCATTTCAGTGATGGAGAGAAATAGACTTAAGACTAATGTATCAAATTCTCCAAAGCTGTATGGAGTACCTAAGATCCATAAACAGAATTTTCCTTTAAGGCCTATTTGCTCTTACATTAGTTCCCCGGCCTATGGACTGTGCAAGTATATAACGAATATTTTTAAGGTGATAACAGGACAATCAATATATAATATTAAAAATTCGTTGGAATTTAAAGATAAAACCAAGAGAATAAATATACAAAATAATGATAGATTGTTTTCATTTGATGTAGTTTCACTTTTTCCAAGTATTCCTGTAGGTTTAGCTTTAAGTATTATAGAGGAAAAATGGCAGATAATAGAACAAAATACGAATATTGAGAAGGAATTATTTTTACGTATTCTTAAGTTTTGCATTGAAGACAATAGGTATTTTCAATTTAATAATAGGATATATAAACAGAAGGAGGGACTCCCTATGGGCTCTCCAGCATCTCCAATTATAGCTGATATTGTGATGGAGGAATTACTAAATTCATGTATTAGTAAAATGCATATTAAACCTAAGATAATCACAAAATATGTGGATGATTTATTTTGTATCACTTCAGAAGATGCAGTGGATGATATTTTGTCAGAATTGAATAGTTTCCATCCGGATATTAAATTTACGATTGAAAGAGAATTAGAATCTAGACTTCCATATTTAGATATGTTGATAATAAGGAAGAAAAATAAGTTAGTATTTGATTGGTATAAGAAACCAACATCTTCTGGAAGAATCATTAATTTTTATTCAAAACATCCAAGGAAAATGATAATAAACACAGCGAAAAATATGATAGACAGAATATTAACTATAAGTGATAGAGAATTTCATTGGAAGAATAGGGATACAATAAGAGATATACTTAATGACAATGATTTTCCAGTAGAATTAACTAACAGATTAATTAGACAATATGGTAGTTATAGGCATAATTTAGGAAATTCTACGGCAGAGCCAAGAAGTTATAAATCATTAACTTATGTTCCTGGAATATCAGAAAGATTAAGAAAGTGTAAAATATATGACACAGATAAATATATAATTGCACACAAAACACATAACACATTAAATAAATTATTTAGCAGTATGAAGGATAAAATAGGAAAAATGGAAATATCTGATGTAGTATACAGGATACCATGTGGAGGAAATGACCAGGTGAACTGTGACAAAGTTTATATTGGGACAACAAAAAATAAACTTAAAACGAGATTAGCTGGTCACAGGTGTGACCAAAAATATAGGAATATTTCAACACAGAAGACATCCTTATCTTCACATGTAAGAAATATAATCATTATCCAAAGTTTGATGAAACATCAGTATTAGATATAGAAAAAAAACTACAAGAGACGTTATATGTTGGAAATGGTAGAAATTGTTAATGTACCAAATGTAAGGAGAATAAATTTCAAGACAGACACAGACAATTTAGCTCAGAATTATAGGTACTTAATTAAAAAGACACATAATTTGTTATAATCATTTCATAAGAGAGAATTTGTTATTTGTTGTTTGTTATTTATTTGTTGTTTCCGTTTCTTTGTTTTTGTATGTTTGAATATTTGAAAATTTTAAAAAATTTTTGTATGTATGTATGAAAAAATATTTTATGTTTTTTGTCAAATGTTTTGAAACATTTTTTCAATTTGTTAATAATTTTTTTGTTTTTCAAAAATTTAAAAAATTTTTTCCTGAAGAAGCTTTCCAAAGGAAATCGAAATATTGAAACGAAAAAATAAATAAAAAAAAATATCTAAAAAAAAAAAAAAAGATATTTATTAAATTACAAAAACTTGATAAAGTGTGAGAGAAAATATCTTTCTCACAGAATTTTGAATATGATAAATAAGTTTTCATTGACGAAATTCCACAAAATGTGTGTTTTAAATAAAGAACAGATAACGCAAACTTTAAATAAACGCAGTTTCCAACACTGTGCAACGGTCTGCTTGCAAATTTATCTATCCGCTTGCTTACATTATTGTATTTTTAATCGTTTCCAGTTTGTGTCATCCACGCCCATGACATGAAATTAATAAAATAGAAAGTTTAGTAGAGTATGAATATTAAAAAAGTATTAAAATGTGTAGTTATGTACCATTCTAAATGGTACAATATGTGAAATAAAACGTCCTTGAAATAATATCATGTATTTTTTGTGGGTATGTGTATGCAAGCAAACTAACAAAGCTCATTTTACGATTGCAAACAGAGTTTATGTTTCTGAATGAATGTCCCCACAACCTAGTGAACGTTTAATATTGCAGATCTGATTTAATATGGAGTGCCTTGGAAAAAATCCCCATAATGTGTGGATTGGTATACATAAAAGATTATTAATTTTTTAATTGTATACATATTTACATGTGTATGTGTGTAAATATATTTTTTCAGTTTTTTTTTAAACAAAAAGCAGAATTCGTTTTAATAAATTATTCTATCAAAAATTAAATGCTGCAACACAAAAAACCAATTTACACTTAAGAGCTTCTCTATGTTAACACACGTCGCACACACACTCACACACACACATACAAACCATTGAATATGTGGAGGCTGTTTTTATGCAGTATCCTTGCTCTAAATTAAATTGTTTCATATTGTTCGCTCTTCATTTCTCACTCTCGAAAACTGATATTTTCTCGATTTTTCTACTTTTTTATTTTTTGAGTGGCTGTGTGGTTGTGTATCCAGTATTGGAATAGGGAGTCAAGTAAAAGTTTTTCATTGTAATGACTTTGTTTTTGTTTTTTTTTTCTTTTTCTTTTATTTGTCAGTTTTTATCTTTTATTGTTGTAGTAATTTTTCCATCTACTGTATTTATCGATTTTTTCATTTCGCCCTCTTCGCTGAAAAATCTAAATAAATAAAATCCTAGTGTAAGTAAGGGACAATAGAGAAAGTGAGTATAAAAATGTAATGGTTTATAAATACATTTATCAAAGAGTGAGTATGTATTTGTGAAATCACTGCCTATAAACTTTATTTGCTTTCAATAGAAAAGAGTGAAAATATTAATTATTTCTTTTGTTGGTGTATATGTATTTTAGCTGTTGTCACTTTATTGAAAATTCTATTGTTAATTATTTTAAACCGTTTCTATAATGATATCAAAAAAATGTCGGTGTATCGGGTTTTTCAACAAGAAGTTAATTTTTCAATTTTGGATGGCAACACTAACAACATGACAGTTTTAACATTTAGTTTTTTTACGTATTCGTAGTAAATGCATTGGTAATTGTTACAATGGATTCAATTTCGCACGAAAATCGCATTACAATAATTAAAATGCACTATTAAAATGGTGGTTCCTCGACGTTGTAAAAAATTGCGTTTATCGAAGACAAGCAAATGCGTGATAAGATTAACATCTGTACCTAGCTGTGTAAGCCATAACAAGATGGTGGAACATGCCACTGTGGATGAAATGTAGCGTCATCCTCGCCATAAAAGGCCTTCAGATACGCATATCCTCCGGTCATTCCTAGTTGCAACTTCAAGAGCTCGGAGCAGGCCAACGCCCCTACTCCTTGCTGAAGAATTGGAGACTATCCAACTCCTAGTCCAGAACGCATGAAGTTTTATATAATTTTAGAACACGACAGCATTCATGCTCACTGAACCTGGTCTATTTATTATGTTCATTGTGAATGATCCGACCCACAAACTCAAACGAAAGCTTTGAAACGACAACCACCACGATACACCCGAAGGCCGACCTCAATAATCAGTCAGAGAACAGCTAAAAGGCTAAAAAGACAAATAGCTGAACTCTAGGGCTTTACTAATTCCAGTGGAAATATAGTGGGTTGTCCAGCTGGCTCCTGCTAGCCTTGAAGTGGACTGGGTTTCCTTTTAACCCGAAGACACATGTAATGACGGTGGATTTCCGTCAAAACATATTTATGTTCCCCCGGAGGGGGGAATAGCGAATTTTGCGTAAGGAATTGACTTTGAAGCCTTACAAGGTTCAACTGGTGCACTAAATTAAAGCCGACCAACTATCTACAATGCCGGCTGGTTTTTCTGAAAAAGTCATATTTTCAGACCAAACCCATTATCACTTGTTAGGGTATATTAACAAGCAATATTGCCGCATTTGAGCTGCTAAAAATCCTAAAGCGATTATTGAGAAGTCTTTGCATGCTCAACGTGTCATAGTATGGTGCGCTATGTGGTCTGCAGTCGTAATTGTAGCTTTTTTTCGAAGATGAAGATGGAAATGCGGTAATGGTCAATGGATTGAGCTATTGGGAGAAGCTAGCAATTCAATTTTGGCCTATTATTGACGACGTGGATATCACTCATATGTGTTTTTAAGACGACGTTGTCACATATAACAAAGCCAATGAAACGATCAATTTATTGCAAACTAAATTTAATAAGCAAACAGCAGTTAAGTGGGCAGCCATATCGTGTGATTTAACACCCCTGGATAATTTTTTGTGGGGCTATGTTAAGGACTGGGTCTATACAGAGCCATTCGAATCGATTTCAGCCTTAAAACTCAAAATATGTGAGGTGATTAATAAAATAGGGTCGCCATTTTGCCAAAAAGTGATTGAAAACCTTAATCAAAGAATTGACATTTGTCAGCGTGGTCGTGTTGGACATTCGCTAGATATTATTTTTCATACATAATTACCGAGCTTTTCTCCTCATAAATCAATTAAAATTTGTAAATACTCAATATTGAATAAGGACCCGACTACTAAACTGCAAAAGACAAACAATTTTTTAGTTGATGAACTTTTTAAAAAAGAAATTATTTCAGTAATGGAGAGAAATAGACTTAAGACTAATGTATCAAATTCTCCAAAGCTATATGGAGTACCTAAGATCCATAAACAGAATTTTCCTTTAAGGCCTATTTGCTCTTGCATTATTTCCCCGGCCTGCGAACTGTGCAAGTATATAGCGAATATCCTTAAGGTCAATCAATATATAATATTAGAAATTCATTGGAATTTAAGGACAAAACCAAGAGAAAAATATACTAGATAATGATAGATTGTTTTCATTTGATGTAGTTACACTTTTTCCAAGTTTTAGCTTTAAGTATTATAGAGGAAAAATGGCAGATAATAGAACAAAATACGAATATTGAGAAGGAATTATTTTTACGTATTCTTAAGTTTTGCATTGAAGACATTAGGTATTTTCAATTTGATAATAGGATATATAAACAGAAGGAGGGCCTCCCTATGGGCTCTCCAACATCTCCAATTACAGCTAATATTGTGATGGAGGAATTACTAAATTCATGTATTAGTAAAAGGCATATTAAACCAAAGATAGTCACAAAATATGTGGATGATTTATTTTGTATAACTTCAGAAGATGCAGTGGATGATATTTTGTCAGAATTGAATAGTTTTCATCCGGATATTAAATTTACAATTGAAAAAGAATTAGAATCTAGACTTCCATATTTAGATATATTGATAATAAGGAGAGAAATAAGTTAGTATTTGATTGGTATAAGAAACCAACATCTTCTGGAAGAATTATTAATTTTTATTCAAAACATCCAGAAAAATGATAATAAACACAGCGAAAAATATGATAGACAGAATATTGACTATAAGTGATAGAGAATTTCTTTTGAAGAATAAGGATACAATAAGAGATATACTTAATGACAATGATTTTCCAGTAGAATTAACTAACAGATTAATTAGACAATATGGTAGTTATAGGCATAATTTAGGAAATTCTACGGCAGAACCAAGAAATTATAAATCATTAACTTAGGTTCCTGGAATATGAGAAAGATTAAGAAAGTGTAAAATATATGACACAGATATATATATATAATTGCACACAAAACATATAACACATTAAATAAATTATTTAGCAGTATGAAGGATAAAACAGGAAAAATGGAAATATCTGATGTAGTATACACCATGTGGAGGAAATGACCAGGTGAACTGTGACAAAGTTTATATTGGGACAACAAAAAATAAACTTAAAACAAGATTAGCTGGTCACAGGTGTGACCAAAAATATGGAATATTTCAACACAGAAGACATCCTTATCTTCACATTGTAAGAAATATAATCATTATCCTCAGTTTGACGAAGCATCAATATTAGATATAGAAAAAAACTATAAGAGACGTTATATGTTGGAACTGTTAGAAATTGTTAATGCACCAAATGTAAGGAGAATAAATTTCAAGACAGACACAGACAATTTAGCTCAGAATTATAGGTACTTAATTAAAAAGACACATAATTTGTTATAATCATTTCATAAGATAGAATTTGTTATTTGTTGTTTGTTATTTATTTGTTGTTTCCGTTTCCTTGTTTTTGTATGTTTGAATATTTGAAAATTTAAATTTTTGTATGTATGTATGTCTGTATGAAAAAATATTTTATATTATTTGTGAAATGTTTTTGAACATTTTTTCAATATGTTAATAATTTTTGTTTTCAAAAATAAAAAAAAATTTTTCCTGAAGAAGCTTTCCATAGGAAAGCGAAATATAAAAAGAAAAAAATATATGTATTGTTAATTTAATTTAAAAAGACCGTAAAAAAGAATAAGAGATATTTATTAATTTGTATTATCTTAATCTAAATTTTTTTGTTTTATTTCGTTTTAGAAAACAAACTTTCTGTTGAAAAACCCTTTATATAAGTATACTAGTTTAAGATTTGAAAAAAATATTTTATTGAAATTTTTTGCATATTTTCTTTTGTGTTTTGATGTTGTTGATACTCTTATATATTTAGTATAGTAATTATTTATTGATTAAAACCATATTGAAATCAATATTCAGTTCAAGGGCTTCACTGCAGTTTTGATTTGCTTTGTCAAGATTAATGTGAAATGTTATTAAACCAAAGAACAACTTATTTTCATAGAACAATAATAAAGGGTAATTTAATTGTAATGTAGATTTTTTACTGCAGTTATTTTCGATAAATTTTAGTTTTTTTTTTTTGTTAAATAATAAAGGTGCATCAGTGGCTAAACCGATTATCGGTAAGCAAGAAGAAATGTGTATATAACGTACACAAAATGCTTACGCTTGGTGACGGATGACGCGAGCCAAGAAATGTTGTAGTACGTTTCGTTAATTTTTAAAATTTACGGTTTTCTTTAAAAGTAAATACTTTTTCTTTTAAATAAATTTGAAAACGGCAGAAAAATTGAACGTACAAAAGTTAAATTAAAATTTATTCTTTTAAGTTAAATTACTCTATTTGTATTCCTTTCAGGGGAATTAGTATTACAGGCTGTAATATATAGTATAGTAACGGATTGGACATCCCATAACATCGTTGAGAAGATTTGCTGCCTGCAAAAATTGTATAGTTCGTTCGTTTTGCTGCTGTGAAATAATGTGTGGACAAGACAGCCTTAATTTTTCTTCGGCCACAGCTGTAGGAACAAAAGCGCTTAAATATTCTACACAAGTAATTACGGGAACAATCTAATCAACCGTATTTCAAAAACTGCAAGTCCAGATGTCATTTGAGAAAACAAAATGTTCAGCAATAACGAGGCATAGTATCTTATAATTCTTAAGTAAGCTATATCATGACTTTTACGATTAACGGTGGATACTATCGGAACACAGTAGCAAATTTGTAATAGTCTTCTTTATATGACAGTACTTGTGGTTTCCGCAGAAAGTCATATTGCACTATTGCACTTCTTTCTTTACGGTTACATGAAAAGTATGATCTCTGTTAATCAATTCTCTCACGTTATAAATGATTAAGGTCTTGAACTATACTAAAAAGTCGTGGAAAATGTGCTTTACTTATTAAAAAATATACTACGACTTATTGAAAATTTAACGGTAAATATATTTCGATTATTGTGCTAATCACAGAAGTCATTACCTTATTAATTTTTCAATGTTGCACTCGAGGTTTCGAGAGTCCACAAGCGAAGTAAGTGCATCCACTATGTAAAACTTTTAAGTACTAATTTTGGTCTTGTGACATCATTGGAGCTTAATGTGACTATTTCAAGCTATTTATGTAGCTCGACACTGCGACTTCATAACCTGAGCCAAATTTAATTTCAATAAGACGGTACAGTATGTCATAGGTCAGGTTAGATTTAGCAGGCATTTAAGGATTCGCAATCAACTGGGAGTGGGTTGGGAAGCCAACCAAAGCTCCTCAACTGTTCTAAGTTCAAATGACGTAATATTTAGGTGCCCCTGTAGGCTAGTAGGTAGTTTACTAGCTTGTTTTTTCACTACAAAAATAAAAATTGACTGTCGGTGGGGCTGGTCAGCGATAAAGGCATAGTTACTGGTCGCTGTACTGTCTTTTATATGGCAGTTAATTTCCGACTATCCTTCTACTTTCATCACCTGTTTCATATCTTCTCTATCCCTTTCCTAAAGAATGTAGCACGGTTCTTGACTAAATAGGCATTTTTGTCTGAAGTACTACTCTCTTTAAAAAAAATAAAAAAAATAAAAAAAAATATTGAATTGGCTCTAAAATACCCTAGTCGTCATTCCGGGACATCCTCTGCCTGAATAACAGTACACTATGTATTAACTGGTAACCGTGGTGTTATTTGAGATCAAAAGTAAAAATCTACAAAATTGTAAAAACTTGTGGATTAAGAATATATTGCTTCTAAGTTATGGCAAGTGACTTTAAGAAATGTCGTTAGAAGAATACGATAGTATACAATTGTGTGTTTATTTCGATTTAAACAAAAAAAATCATTCAGATAAAAATTTAAAAAAAAAAAATTACATTTTAAATTATGACTTCTAAACCTTTGCATGCTTGGAAGTCATGCATTTCACAAGCAAGAGCATCCCCCATGGCTTAACTTTTATGTGCTATGAGACGTAATTTCTTAAATAACGATTTATGTATAAACAATTGACCAACATTTCAACGTTATAACAATATCTTGACAAATAGCCATTATTAAGACTCGATTTTGAATTGTTTTCTATACATAAAGATAATTTATTGACTTTTAACTTGGCTAAAGGCACTATCTTAAAATATACATTAAGTTTGCAAACCACCCGCGATAAGAAAAACTTATATCTTTCGTTATCATTTAATAGCTGTGACACAAAGTAAAAGGGTGGTTTTGTTCTTAACCATTTATTTTTGGTAACACTTTTCCACAGATATATCACAGATTAAGAGGAAAACAAATAATAACTAATGATCCACACGTGCTGTTGTGTGGTTAAAGTGTATGCGTGAAAGCAGCTCTCTCTTACATTAATGATAGTATGGTTGTTTAACTCAGGAAACAGTTAAACCTTTTTTACGATTGTAGTTTAAAGGAGTGTGCACAAATGAATGTAGTATGTCCATTGCTGAGATATAAGAAATATCTAACGATAACAGATTGTTCTATTAATCGATTAATGAACAAGAATTTTATATGAGTTCGTATAATAAATATGAAATAAAATTTTGTATTTGATTAATTTATTACACAAATTAAACAGAAAAAACACAAACAAAATAATTACAAAAAGAACAAAAATAAGTAACTGATAACAAAATATATATAAATGGAAGCTCATTATTAATATTTATGGTATACTTTTGTTACGGCAACCCTTTATGCCAGATAAGTTGTTTATTAGATGAATAAATAGAAAACGACTGTTTAAGCTTCCCGAAGACTTTAGTGGATTATAGAAAACGTTTGTTATTATTCGAGTTAAATGAATTGACACCTGTGTAGCAGCTTAAGTTAGAATGTATATAATTCCCCAATGAGAGTACCATGTTGACTAAACAAGACATCTTCAAAAATGTTCGTTCAAAAGCTAGTTGCTGCATAATATTTAATAATAACGACAAAAGAATAATATTTTAAAGAATAAACATTTAGTTAGAGAAATTAATATTTAAGTTTATTAAAAATTCATTTAAAAATGCTGTTGTTCTTTTCTTAAATTTCTATAAAAATAATGCAATACAAAGCTATCTTTGCAAAAATACAAAATTGGTTCCGTTATGATAATACAAAGAGAAAGTTGGAATATGTACAGCTTAGCCCGACTAACCATAAACATTAAACATCCACGACGGCAAACTAATGTGTTGTATTTATTCGGAACAGAAGAATGAAATCTATGACGAGTTGTTGTAGTCGGGTGAAGCATTAAATCACCTAAAATCTAAACATGACTAGTTAAGTTCTATTCAGTAAGCAGTTAAAGGGAAGTTTTACCATATCTGCCATATGGCCCAAACATTTCTCCTCATAATTACTATTTACTTATTTTGTAGACAAATTATGCCACTCGGCATCGGTTGAGGTCTTAATTTAAACTGCACTTAATTTTAAATCGATATAGAGTTATGAAAAACTGGCTTGAAGAATTACTGGATTAAGAAAGGGGAGCAGTGGTGTTAAAAAATCTGAGTTTTAAAAAACCATAGTTTTTCCAAAAAAAAAACAAAGCGTTAAATTATAAAATATTTGATATAATAACATTTACAGTTACACATATAATTTTTAACTTTAACGCACTTGGGGTTTCAAGAGCCCACAAACGAAGTAAGTGCCATGCACTATGTAAGACTTTGTAGGTCTTGTGAAATCATTGGACCATTATGTGACTAGTCCAATCTGTTTCTCTAGCTCGACACTGCAACTTTATAATTTGAGCGGAAGTTGATTTCAATAAGACGGTATAGCATGTCATAAGAAATCAGGTCAGATTTAGCAGGTATTTATGGATGAAGGAGATATGAAAAATAATTACTGATCTAAAAAAGGGGGCCAGTAATTTCCAACTGATAAACTTTTAAAAACACACATTTTTCTGAAACAAAACGAAGTGTGTGTGATTCTTTTTACATCCGCGGCTGGCCGTGAAGCCTAACCACTGCATAATTTGGAACGTCATGCTCGTCCTAGGAAGCCGAAGCTATAATTCTATGCAACAGAACTTTCTAGTTGCAACTTCATTGATTCCAGAGCAGGGCTGCAAATCATCACTGCTTGCTTAAGAGTTGGAGATTTTCCAACTCCTGTCCAGAACACATGTATAGCATGCTCACTGGACTGGATCATTCACCTAGCGTGTCACTAACGGCGAAATGATCCTGGCCACCATATTAAACAAAAGACCTGATATGGGGCCGCTAAACCACAACCACCACGATACTCCCATAAACGGCCAACCTCAATAATCAGTCAGAGAACAGTTAAATGTCTAAAGAGACAAATAACGAACTCTGCGGCTTACTGATTCCCGTGGAAATAAAGTGGAGTTTCCAGTTGTACCCCTGCTGACTTCAGGGGACTGGGCTCCCTTTTTTCCCCAGTTGCACTGTGTCTAGATAGTCGAAGTTCTATAAAGACCATATTTATGTGCCCCCGGGGGGAACAAAACGAAGTGTTAAATTATAATAAATTTCATATTGACTTACACACGCTGGTTTTAACTTTGAAGCACATCTATTTTCAAATCTTAAAGATTTTAGCTATTCCGAAGTTTACAAAGGAAAAATATAACTATCGAAGAATATCAAGAGACTGGAAACAAACTTCCTATAGCAGACAAATAATAAAATATTTGAACATTCATTTCAAGCACTGAAAATATTTAATTTGATAAATAAATTCCTAATAAAAATGTCGTATATAAATTTAAATGTTTGAAAAGAAAATACATTTTTAAATAATATTTAATAAATTTTATAGAGGCAATTTATTTATTTATTTTATTTCTTGTTTGAGTGTATTTGTTTTTTTTATTATCAAAGAAATTCTCCGCTTGCTTGTCGTTTTTATTACGTTAGTAATTTAATTTCAAATGCCTGTGAAATCATAACTTTGTATTCCTATTTGTTCTTTGTGTCGCCTTTCTCTTGCGTATTACTTCACATCCTCTTTCCTGTTATTTTCTTTGTGAATAATTTATTCCACTTACACGAATTTTATTTTCCTTTTTCCTAATGCTTGTTATTCTATAACAGCCCGTTAGTTCATTTGAACGTTTTACATTTTTTCTACCCAAAAATAATTTTATTATTGAAAAATTTTATCAGTGCTATTTATTGAATTATTGAATGATATTTCTATTATTTGGTGAATTTGAGCATATTTTTTATTTAAATTTAGGAAATGTAATTAAAGTGGTAATTAATTGCTGCTGAGAATAAGCTAAATACTATTTATATAATAAATTCTACAAAAAACTCAGCATAACCGCAAATTTACTGCCTACTTTTCTTTACATTTAATATCATAGAAATCCCCCTTACTGCAACCCGGCACAATATGGCAGCCCTTGCCTTGTATTGTTTAAAAAACAGGTACAGGTAAATGTTGAACACAGGCTTAATACAGTGGTATTTTAGAAACCATAAACCCTGGAAATTTCAAGCCATTAACCCATAAGAAAACATAGACATTCATTTCTCTAGTATATTTTACCTTCCTAAGGCTGCAGCATAAGTCTTCGTAACTTGAAATTCACAAGAAAAGTTACCTATAACAACCCTGAATTCAAATTCCCTCTAAAAAATGGATCGACGTTAAGTGAAGTTTTTTTTTAACAATAGTCACGACTTAGAACATTTAAATCTAGCTTGATGTTTAAAAGGCGAATGGCCTAGAAGCAAAAACTACTCTAACGCTTTAAGACTTGTAATAGCAAACAACTTTATCATACTTTTATGAAGTATTGTTACGGATGCGTCTTGGTTAAATTTTAAAAGAAAATAATTTAATAATAAAGTAAACAACTGGGTATGCTGTTTACTAACTGCGCAGCTTGCAAAGAATACTTATGCACGCAAGACAACAACAACTTTCTAGTATACTTACGGCCTACAAAGTTTATACACACAAGACAACAACAATTGCAACAATTGGGTTTACTAACTGCGTAGTTTTCTAAGAAAACTTTTATACGCAAGACAACAACAACTTTCTAGTTTACTAACCGCCTAAAAATTTTATACTCGGAAGATAACAATATTTGGGTATGCTGTTTACTAACTGCGTAGTTTTCTAAGAAAACTTATGCACACAAGACAACAATAACTATCTTAAAAGAAATTCAAGGAAGAAACTTTAACAGCATGAAAACAAAAACAAAATTACACACAGATCAACAGGCGCCTATACATTGACATTTAACATAACAACAACAAAATGTGATACAAAGGGAATAAAAAATTCTTAATTTTTCTAGACCTCTAGCGGACAAATATAAAAGCAGAGTCTGAGTGGATAGTTAGTTAGTAAAAACATAAAGCTTGTGAAGTAAAGAATCACATCTTTAGTAAATTATTCTGCCAACGTAAAAATCTTACTTTATGTGTACTTAAAGTAAATAAACTTGTAAATAATTAAAAAACTCTAACGTCTGGTGGTATTATTTTGCAACAAAGAACTCAGTAACAGCAAAACGTTTAAAAAAGATATAAAGGTAACAATATTTAAATGAAGAGGAAAACAACGTCATGCAAAAGAATAATTATGAGAATGATAGGGATACCGGAAGGTTGTTTTATTTTGATCTGGAGGTATCGTAGCCCCTTTTCATATAGGAAACAAATATTTGTTGTAATAGAATAAGTAGTTCTACACCGAGGAACTCCGCCCCATTAACCGAAAAGAGAAATTTTTGTGTACGATTTCTTAGTAGCGCTAACAACAAAAAGCTTATCTACAGCTTTGCATAGATTTTGGAAAGAATCTACGATGCTCTATGGAACTACGTAGAATATAAAGTTTTTCAAATTTAACAAAAACTCAAAAATTACTTTTAATTTGATCTGCAGGGTTTTATATTATTTATTTAGATAAAAAACATGGAATCAATTTTGCCTTAAGTTTCTGGTTTTCAATGTGCCCTAATCATGTTTTTATACATATACATATATATTTTTTTCTTTATATCCACCCACCCACTTCTTATGTACATATTTTTTACTTCCTGTCTTCTTTTTCTGTTACTTTTGCTTAAATAAAAACGAATTGAAATTTAAAGGAAATGTCTATGCTATTTATCTGTGTATAGACATCTTAACTGTCAGCTTTTGGGGGAATTTTTTTTAAGATTTATGTTGTTTTTGTGGATGATATTTTTTATTTTTCGTTTATCACTGCTAAATCTTTTAACTAACAAATCGTATGTTTCAAATCGATTTTATTGTCAGTGGTGTTATTTATTTTTATTTTTGCTTAATCCTTTAAACACTTTTCTCTTTATCTTAACGGTTTAAGCCTTGATAAAAGTACGAAACTTCTTTTATACACGATAGGCAACAACAATTGGGTATGCTGTTTACTAACTAAGTAATTTTCTAAGAAAACTTATGCACACAAGACAACAATAATTATCTCAAAGGAAATTCCAGGAAGAAATTTTAACAGCATGAAAACAAAAACAAAATTACACACAGACCAACAGGCGCCTATACATTAAATCAATAATATAAAAACAACAATATGTAAAACAAAGGGAGTAGAAAATTCTTAATTTTTCTTGACAAATATAAAAGGCAGAGTCTGAGTGGATAGTTAGTTAGTTAGTTAAAACATAAACCTTTGGTTTAAGCTTTGTTAAAAGTACAAAACTTCTTTTGGTCCTGTTAGATGTCAATAATAAAACAAAGATTTGTTTAATTATCGCAAGACATTTAGGTTAGGTAGTGTCTTAGAAATTATAGCATGTTAATTTGTTTAAAGAATTTTATTGTGCAAATTTTTGTTACGTAAGGCAAGTATATAGTGTTTTACGTATTCAAGAAAATTTCGTAATCGCATGTATTTCACAATATAAAAAATTGCATTATTTTAGCATTTTGTAAATGTAAACAACAACAAAATTTTGCAGCTCATATCAAAGTTTTGAACTTTTTTATTTAATTTTTATTTCTCCAGTACTTGTAGCAAACATTCCAAGGGCATGAAATCATTGGTTTTAAAAAAAAACAATAACTTGATATCAAGTTTTGAATCATCACTTTTTAAAAAAACAAATTTGCTTGTAACGAATGCTATAAATTAAAATAATAGTGTGATATGAACTTAATCTGAGTTTTCCAAAATATTGCAACTAAAACATAAACAGTGCCAAGAGCAGTAAAAATTATCACAATAAATATTTATAAAATTACAATCATTTTAGAAAACTATTGTACTGAAATGGAAACTACTAAATTTTTGACGTTTCTTTTTAAATTATTTCTACCTTATCTTTATGAACGATTTTAACGTGGCTTTAATCTGCCTATAATTTAATTTCCAAATTTATCAAGAAACAAAACTCATTAACAAAATTTCGCAGAATTTTTTTAAAGAAAATAGCGAAAAAGTAACACATTGAAAATGTAATGCAACATTTTATGTAACACTACATCCGTCATCAACATTCTTCATATCTTTCTACTCTTTTTAATAATTTTGTCAACTATAAAACGAGAAATATTTATATATATGAAGCAAATGATATTATATTCAGGAGAAAATATATGAACATAAAGTTACAAAATAATTTTAATAATTTTAATATAGAATAAGAATGGAATATTAAATAAATAAATAAATAAAAAAAATAATAATAATCAATTGATATTAATTTAGTAAGAAGAAGTTTATTAGCTAAAGATAACAAATGCAGTTCCATTATTACTTTTTAGCCGGTCTTAAACAAACAGAGGGTTATTAGTCTTCTGATTTGTGCCTATGTGACCGCAAAACTCGTTGTTTTGTGAACAACATTTTTAAAAATTTTTTCGTCTTATTCAAAGGTGATACTTACAGACTTGCCCCATTTAAAGACAGCAAGTTATAATAAACAATTTTGTTTTGTGCTAGATTCCTTTAAAAACAAATATTTTATAATGTTGTTACGGATGTGTCTTGTTTAAATTTTAAAAGAAAATAATTAGGCAATAAAAAGAACTACTGTGTATGTTGTTTACTAACTGCGTGGTTTGCTAAGCAAACTTATTGTACAACAACGAAATTTCTAGTTACAAACAACGTAGAAATTTTACACACGCAAACAACAACAATTTAATGTGCTGTTTACTAACTGCATGGCGTGCAAGACAAAAAAAAATCTGTTTACTAACTGCGTAGAAATGTTATACGCGCAATACAACAACAAACATGTATGCTGTTTGCCATCTGTGTAGTTTTTTAAGAAAACTAATCTATCCTAAACAACAACAACTATCTTCAAATAAATTCCAAGAAGAAACTTTATCAGTATAAAAACAAAAACAAAAATACACACAGACATACAGGCGCCTATACATTGAATAAACAACACACAACAACAAAATGTGATACAAAGGGATAAGAAGATTCTTAAATTTTCTGGACTTTTAATGGGCAAGTATAAAAGGGCAGTGTCTGAGTGAATAGTCAGTCAGTGTAAAAGTAAACAACGTGAAGTAAAGAAAGTAAATTGTTCTGTAGTTTCAACCTTGTGTAGTTAAAGTAATAAACTTGTTATTAATTTAAAAACTCTAAAAACTGGTATTATTTATTTTGCAATAAATAACTCCCAACGAAACGTAACAATATTTCCATAAAACATTTATTATAACAAACAAATATGTGAAATGTATTGTTGTGGGCGAAAGTATATTCATATGGCCATATCACTACAGCTCATATAGCTCATCAGAAATGTTTTCTGTGCTTTTGTATACAAGTGTTTTTGAGTTTTGTCGTCTGTCTGCTGTGTTGGTTCAATAAAAACTCTCATCCAATCAATTAGGCTTCAGATATAAGACTCTTGAATTTTCTATTGAAAAATTTGAAATAAAATCCACTGATATGAGTATATATGCTTTCCCCCGCAGTAATATATTTCAAAGATATTTTCTGAATAATAAATTTTTTTTGAGAATATTAACATAGATAACATCAAAAATTAACGGGGGCCTCCATAAAACACATTTTATTGCATGCGAACAACGACATATATTTAAAAAAAAATGGTAGCACTACAGCTCACAATAGCAGAAATAAATGAAAAACTAAACCTAACTATTAAAGGGTATCCCCCTAGGTGACATAACTTATCTATCGAACCTGAACATTCAAATACTACAAAATGTGTACTTCTATGTCTGTTAATCAACAAGAATAAAATTTTAATTAAATGGTGTCCTCATAGGTCATGTTATTTTTTGATTTATTACATACCGAAAATTAAAAATAACACACATATGTGTATTGCAAAGTTTGCATTAACATCAATATAAAAATTAATGGTACAAAAAAAATTGTGATTCACCTTGTTGGCAATTGCTGGCATAACTGATTTTTAATTATAGAAGGTTTAAATGGCATAAAACAAAGATGAATTTTTTTAATTGACATAAAATTTACTTTATTCGAAAGACAATTTACCGGCAGTATAATTAAAATATGACTTCTGGAATACAGCCGTCATGTGTGACTAGGATGTATTCTTATTTGAAAGTCCAATATTCGATGACTTTCAACATTTGTGTCCGCCAATCGGTCAATCTATTTGGACTTATAGGCGTAGAATATCGAATTAACATAATTTCGAGAAAATCGGCATTAAATCGCACGATCTTGGAAGTCAATTTACGGGCCCAAAATGTGAAACTATGCGGTTACCAAACGTTACCCTCAATAAAACAATTGTGGCACAAGCTGTATGGCAAGTTGTGCCGTCTTACGGCATCAGCCTATAAAGTACCCAAACAGCCAGTTTTACTAGATACAATGGTGTTTAAACATACATACCGTTACGTTTATACCTTTTATAAACGTTTTGTTGTGAGTTCTTTATTGCAAAATAAATAACACCAGATTTTAGAGTTTTTAATTTAGTTACAAATTTAGTTACAAGAACAATTTACTTTACTTACTTTACTTCACGAGATTTATTTTTACACTAACTAATTATCCACTCAGACTCCGCCCTTTTATATTTTTCCACTGGAAATCTAGAAAAATTAAGAATCTTCTACTCCCTTTGTATCACATTTTGTTGTTGTATGTTGTCCATTCAAAGTATAGGCGCCTGTATGTCTGTGTGTATTTTTGTTTTTGTTTTTATGCTGATAAAGTTTCTTCTTGGGATTTATTTTAAAATGTTTGTTGTTGTCTTGCGTAGATAAGATTTCTCAGAAAACCACCCAGTTAGTAAACAGCATATCAAATTGCTGTTGTTTGCGTGTATAAAATTTCTACGCAGTTTGTAACTAGAAATTTTGTTGTTGTGCATAAGTTTTCTTAGCATGCCTCGCAGTTAGTTGACAAAATACCCAGTATTAAGCAAGACACATCCGTAACAATACAAATACCGCAGTTTTCATTGTTGACGTATCCACTCAAATAAGCGAGAGCTTCATCAATAAACAAAATTCGCTAATAAATACCATTCAAATAAATCATCCATCAATTATTTTACTCCTCGTTCAGCATAGAAACGAAGGGCACACAACACTAAATTTTAATGGACGGTTTGGTTTTAAACCACCTTTATGTTGCTGGCAACAAGATCGAGTTAAATAGCAAATGATGAATTTTAATAAAGTTCACTTTACTTTTTTGCAAAGGCCAATTGAGTGATTGTGAAAGCTTTAAATAAGAGGAGGAACCCTAAATTGGAATTACTTACACATGATATTAAAACACTTTCGATTCCTGATTCCGATTTAAAAAAATAATTTAAATCTAATGCAACTGAGCTGTTTTAATCAAGTAGCAACAAAATATTAGCTGGAAGACGACAATCACGACGCTATGAATTTCAATACTAAATGTAACGAATTTGCAAATGTGATGTTAAAGAACGTACAAGAGTCAATTATTTTTTCAGCTGTCAAAGTGAACGTAACATGTAAATACTATTTTTTATTTAACTTAAATAACAAAAAACATTGGCTTCTTAGTGTATCATCTGTACAGTGCTCATGACTGGTACTGGCAAAAGACATTCATTAAGAACCTCCAATTAATTGAATACTTGGCGTTTCAAAGATTACCTTTGCGGGGAGTACATAAACAAACATTCTAAACCACAGTTAATGGTTATGTGAATTAGATTTTCTGAGTACCATCTACTGTAATTGGAGATTATGATCAACAATTTAAGAAACAGTTATATTTTCATTAACAGTTAATAGTGGTATCGTGAGATTAAGCGTTTTTAGGACATGATAAAATATGGATAAACAGACCGTTCTATGAACACAATGTTTATTAATAAAAAGATATCTGATAAAACAAAAATGTTTTTGGGAATTTTAAAATGATTAAAACTATTGATAAAAAATATTAAACGCTCGTGTTATTTCTTAGCTCATCTGTAAGAACGAGTTGAACTATTTGCAACAAAAAGGCCATCAATAATTGTTTCGCCTAACTTAAAAAATTAAATATATAATTTATTAATTTTTAGTTGCTAATATTTTATTTTTAATAATAAAAGAATTTCCAATTACACCATTGGCTAAAAAACAAAGAAAGAGAGAGAGAGAGAGAGATAGAGAGAAAGAGAGAAAGTTTTTAAATATAAAGACTCTTAAAGAATGTTTTAAAAATATTATTTGTAAAAATTTAGGATAAGTCCAAGTTTAAATATTTTTAAATAAAAGGAAATTTTCTTTAGCAAATAATAATTAAAAAAAAGGAATTGAAAATTCCGATCGCTTTAATTTCAAATACATTACATTACATTTGCAATATTTTAATATTTTTTTTTCTTCTTCCTTGGACCAGCACCCAGGGGATGGCCGCTGCTCATGCAATGCATTGTGCCAGAACTAGAAAATTAGGTTATGGGGAGGAGGAAAGAGGGAGTAGTGTTTGTGTACATTCGATTTGAAATTTCCTACATTGAAAGTGACAGGCAAGATCTCTGGAGGGAGTTTATTTCACATACTGACTGTTCTGCTAAAAAAAGAATTTTCCCTGTAATGCGTACTGCGATTCACTGGCCAATCAACCACAAATGGATGCGCTCTCAGCGAAAATCGAGTTAAACGTAAAAACGTGCGAGTAACAGGAACAACTAACGATAAAACAGTGAAATACATCCCACATTGCGTCGATGCTCCAGAGAATCAATAGAGTTGGATACCCTACTGTCGCCAATAAAGTTCTTGCGTCGATGCTCTAGAGAATCAATAGAGTTAGATACCCTACTGTCGCCAATGAACCTCTTGAGTCGAT
Source organism: Trichopoda pennipes (assembly GCA_030448955.1). Taxonomy (NCBI): domain Eukaryota; kingdom Metazoa; phylum Arthropoda; class Insecta; order Diptera; family Tachinidae; genus Trichopoda; species Trichopoda pennipes. The sequence goes on along the minus strand of JASKUP010000008.1, from coordinate 4,980,535 downwards.
GCTCTAAGGAATCAATAGAGTTGGATACCCTACTGTCGCCAATGAATCTCTTGGCTCTCTCCTATACGCGGTTAGGACACTCCAAATTAGACTTTGCGGCGCCGGCCCATATGCGAGAGTTGTATTCCTTTTTTGAACGGATATATGTGGTATAATTAGTACGAAGATCGGATAGAGTGAAGTATATCTTACACCATTTTAAAAAGCCGAGGCACTTGAAAGCTTCTTTAGAAACCTTAAAAATGTGTTTAGTCCACCTTACATCCCACTGAATTTTCATGCCAAGAACATTAAGAGCTTCCAATTCTGTAATATTTATATCACCCATAGTAACAGATGCAGCATCATTTTTGAACACAAATCTATGCTTAAGCATGCAACATTGCCTCTTACGGTTTTTAAAATAGATTCAATTCATACGACCTTATCGCGATTGAGCATATTATTTATAATCCGCCTTTTGGAACTCACCTCTAGCTGGATCGGTCTATTACTAAAAATATATGAATGACATATGAAGATGTCATCTGCGAAAGTATGAATGGTCAGTCGGCTTCAATTCCTGCACTAGTTGAAGTTATAAGGCTTTATAGTCAAATCCTTAAGCAAAATTCGCCATGAGGTGGTTGTGGATAACCCCAATTGTTGAGAACGCTGAGAAATTGAAAAATTTTGACCTGCTTTAAAACTGCGGCTCACAACTGTGAGGTTTTTCGTTGAATCACTCCATCGAACACGCATTGGTTATCGCACATTTTGTATCGAGCCTGTTGACTCAAATTTAACGTCTAAATTCTTAATAGCAGTCTCAGAAGGACGATTATGTTGTCCGAAAATATCACGAATTTTACGAAATGTAACTTTAACAGAATTACAATTTTTATAGCGAATTTTAATTATTTTAATGCGATTTTCGTGCGAAATTGAATTCATTGTAACAATTGCCAATGAATCTACTAGGAATACGTAAAAAAAAGTAAATGTCAAAACTATCATGCTTTTGGTGCTGCCACAATTAAAAAACAAACTTCTTGTTGAAAAACCCGATATTTAGAAATGCAATGTTTCTTTTGTTTTAGGGTTGAAAGTTTGATAATTAAGGTCATTTAGAAAAAAACAAATAGAGAAAGAACAGAGCCTTGCAGTACCCCTGAATTAATCTTGAACTCGTCTGATGAAATCCCATTCATTACAATTGGTATAGTGCGATTTCTGAAAAAACTCGATATAAATCTTAAGAAATTATGACCAACACCAAAAGCAACAAGTTTTGACAGAGTGTATCATGTCAACATGGAAATATCAAGAGCCACCACCTTACTTTCTCCGAAATGATACATACAGTTGCACCATTGTCCCGACAAGAAAACCAGCAAGTCACCCATAGAGCGCTCCCTAATGAAACCATAATGTTGGCTGCTAAATAAGCTGTTGGACTCCAGGTACCTCACAGATGAATTAATCATTCTTGCCATAGCTTAAGAAAGTGCAGAACAAATTGCAATTGGGCGGTAATTTTAAGGGTTGTTACCCTCACTCTTTTTGGGGATCGGCGTTACACAACACTTTGGAAATTCGCCGGCATGATACAACGTGCTGAAAGGGACTGCTAACGGACGCGCTAATGTCTAAGAGCACTGTTTCATGACCAGTGCTCGAATCCCATCTGACCCAGGAGACTTCCTTCCCATAACAGCTGTCTAGATCTGTGCAACTGGGGGTATAAAGGCAGCCCAGTCTCCTGAAGACAGGCAGTGAGTCAACTGGAAACTCCACTTTATTTCCACAGGGATCAGTGAGCTCGCAGAGTTCATTATTTGTCTCTTTAGACATTTAATAGTTCTCTGGCTGATCATTGAGGTTGGCCCCTATATGGGAGCATCGTGGTGGTTGTGGTTTCGCGGCCCCATAACAGTTTATGGTTCTTTGGTGGCCAGGATCATCTCACTGATAATGACACGCAAAGTGAATGATCCAGTCCAGTGAGCATGCTTGACATGTGTTCTGGACAGGAGTTGGAAAGTCTCCAACTCTTTAGCAAGGTGTGATGATTTGCAGACCTGCACTGAAATCATTAAAATTGCAACTAGGTGGTTCTGTTGCTTAGAATTATGTCTTCGGCTATCTAGGACGCCTGTATGACGTTCCAAATTATACAATAGTGGTTTGTCCACCATCTGATTAAGACTACATAGTCAGGCGCGGATGTAAAACAAATCACACTCTGACCCAGGAGATTTGTTGATGAGATCTGCTTAAATCTTTTTAACTGGTCGAAAAGAATATCTTTGGCATAGAAAGGGATACTCTGTAGAGCTTAGGCGGTGGTTTACTGTTTTCCGGTAAGTAAGAATTATTTTTAATATATGCGTAAATTTTCCGACGGGGTTTAATTTACTTTTATTTGGGTACGGTTTTCCGTCGACCCTCGTCAAATTTGGTTTGTGAACAAACCGGTTTCGGCCGTTTGCCATCGTACCCACATAGAAGTAAATTACTTTTAAATAAACCAGCCAAAAGGTTGGCATAATTAACCGGGTTAGTGAATATTTAGTCATTCTTCAAAAGCGTCGGAATTGAAGAACTAGAATTATCCTCTACTCTTTTAATAAATGATTAAAGTAGCAAGAACTGTGACGCTTATCGTACAAATTTTTTGCACGCCTTAGTACATTGGATCAAGAAGATCCAAATCTCTTGATCTCTTGATCTTAAAAATATCGTTAAACATAAATTCTAAAGATTCGTTAAACATGATTAAATCTAAATGCACTTGTTCCAGCTGTTCATTAAAACTGTTAATAAGCCAAAAAAAGCATCCTTTTTACTTCTCATCTGGGGTGTAGATAATAACAAAAATTCATATAAATAAATACACATTAAATAAGTATTAAGTGGGGTTAAACCCCATAGAGTATGAAAATAAATCACAAAGTATTTTTAAAGCGGTGATTCCCATTTTTCAAAACCGTTAGAAGTAAAATCAGTTACAGAAATTGGCCATACAGGTAATTTTGTTACGTTTTCTTCTCTTCGCTTTTCTTTAAACCCTTCCTGGTAAAGTAAATAATATTTAAATTTTTAAAACCCCAAAAAAAAACGTTTTAAACAATTCCGAATGACAATTTTTAAAAATTAGTTTTTATTTTACTCTTTTTTTAATTTTTTTTATTAAAAAAAAAAAAATAAATTCATTTATTTAATTAATAAATTTTATTGCTTGAAGTTAATTAAGAAAACAAAAAGCTAATTGAAGCGCTGATATTTTATAAAAAAAAAAGCTGAAAGCACAAGCAGCTCTAGCTCTACCTGCCCTTTAAAAGTATCTTTAAGTACCAGAATAAAAAAAAAAAAAAAAAACACACAAAGATATAAAAGCAAAAAAAAAACAGAAAAGCATTTAAGAAATAAGAGAAAATGTAAAAAAAAAATATAACCAGGATACTGACCTTTTTTCTATATTCTAGATGCGACCAAGCAACGAGGACGAGACGATAAAAGTTCTTTTGCAGCACTATAAAATACCGGAATAATGATTTAAGGCAAGCAATACATACATACATACATAGGTGCAAATACATTAAACATTCCTCAGAGAGAGCAAAAAAGTAACCACTGTTCACTATATGTAAGGAAGTGTGTGTGTGTATATGTGTGTGTATGTTTGGCTGCTAAAGCTTTTGCTTAAAAATGAGAGTCTTTCTTTATTGCTGCTATTTAGAAGGTAATTCTACCATTAAATACATTTTTTTTCTTTTTATGTTTTGGCCCTGTTGTAGGGTAGTAAAGTTGGAATGGGAAAAATATTTCTATTTTCTTTTATTTTATTTTATTATATTTTTCTGCTGAAAGCCCCAAAAAGTTTTATTGTAAGTGGGGTTGTTTTTATAACACTTGATGACTTTAAGTACTTTATTTTTGTTGTTGCAGAGCGAGAGCTTAAATAATTTTAAGAGCTCAGACACTGTAGTTAAAGGAGCTTATAAAGGATTTTTTCTCTTGCTTTTAATACTTTTTTAAACAAAACACATCGGAACAAGTTTTTTTTTTTGCTTTTCTATTTATCCTCTTTCTTTTGGGTGGAGATTTTGTAAATTAAACTTATTTAAATGAAATATATTTACCATTTAATTTGAAACACTTGTACTTTCTATGTTTTTTTTTTCTTTATTATTGTTTATTGATGTTTTTCTTTTTTAGTCGTTTGACAGTTTTTTAAGCGTATTTTTATTCCTGTTTAGTTGCGTTTTTTTTTTTGTTTTCAATATTATTCTTTTCGTAGTGAAGCTTATTGTACTTTAACTTCTTGGCTTCTTGGCACTCACACACTTTCGGCCTAAACACACCAGCCAAATACCCAGCATCCAAAGTTGTTAATGGTTTCTGGTTGCTGAATTTGTTGTTTTATTATTACGATTTTATTACACCAAGACTTTTGTCCAGTTTGGCTTGTGGGCCAATGTAAGCCAGCCAAGTCGCTTTAATGACCATATAAGTATGTGAGTCAAACATACATACAAGAATTTTTTGTTGTTTTTGTTGTATTGAATGTTGATTGGTATAAATACTTTATTATTATTGTTGTTGTTTTACATTTGAAACTCAAGTGTGGATACTTGCTTAGGAACCGGTTTTGCACATTTTTTTAAACCAAAGATTTGTTTTCTTTTCTTATTTTTCTTTTATTGAATTTTTTATGGTTGCTACAAATTTCTATTAACAAGAACACTAAAATTTATTTTTATCTTCTTCTTTCTCTTTTACAAACAACAAAGGATATTTATTGTTAAAATTCCTTTTATTTTTAATACCTACATTTCAAATAATTGTGACGCACTTTAATTTCAAATTCTCTTCACTTTAAATTGTGTTAAATTTGATTAATGATTTATTAAAAAATTGTTTTATGAAAGACAAAACCAATTTGTTTTGATTTTTCCTTCTTTTATTTATTTTTTTTTTGTAAAAGAAAATAAAAAACAACAGCAAATTGTAAATCTTTTAACCGTTATTTTTATTATTTCGTTCCGTCCGCAACGACATCAAAATCTCAACTGGCTTTTTTACCGAACAGCTAAACTCCAAAGGGAAATTTGCTCCCCTTTTTTCAAAAACACCAAGCAAAATTAAAGAGAAAATTTTCATATGATTTAAATTCCACTCGCGCATACATTAAAAAAAGAGTAACTGTTCATCTAAAGTGCTACTAAATATCTGCTTAAAACAAACAAAATCAATAAGAGAATTATGAATAGAGAAGGATGGAAAGAGAAAAAAATTTCCCTAACAAGTTTACAACCTGCGTTTACTCCAAACAGGTTTAATGATTTTCTAAACACCAGGGATGGCATATTAGTATAATAATTATTAAGAAAACTGTTAAATAAATTTTAAAACGTTTTATTAAAATATTTAAAATAACGATTTCCGTGTAATTGCTTAATTTATTTATTTATGTTCTAAAACCGAACATTATATTAACTTATATAAAACTATTAATATAATAATTAAAATAGTACTAACACAGAAAAATTAAATTTGTTTCGAATCATTAATTTACTACAAACCTGTAAATCTCAAATATCTTATAGAGCAATGCAGGGTAGAAAAAGTCTTTTGGAATGTTTTTTAAAACAACTAGTGCAAAAGTATGCCATGTTATAATATGATTTTTTAATTTTATTAGAAATGAAAAACGTCTACTCCGTTTTCTCTAAAAATTTACTTGAATATAAAATATCAATACATACTTTCAAATTTGTAATTTTGTCTTCAATGCTAAGTTTCAAACTTGGCTTTAGATATAATATTTATAGGCAATAGAGACATTTTCTTATAAAAAGACTATGAAACTAAAAGTTTTGAACATAAGGATTTGTTAATAAAAAAGTGAATTTGCAACGAAATTCCTAAAATGCACACGAAGTCTGTAAATTAAGTAATTAGACTAATTATTTAAATTCTTTTTATTTAAATCAAATTATAATTTTTTACTGCCATCCACAAAATATCTTCTTTCTGAAGCCATTTCTCATAGCTGTTCGATTACAGCCATTTGAAAGTTATCGATTGTCCCAAAATAATAGCCTGTTTCCACGACAGTTTGAATCTCGTGCTTCGCTCTCTGAAGCAAGTTTGTGAATCATGCTGTTTACACGACTCATTTATCTGCTTCGATTTGGCAGTTGTTATTAAACAGAAAAACATAAGTTGAAAAACAACAACAGTTGAAAAACAACAACAACAGTTGAAAAACAACAACAACAGTTGAAAAACAACAGAAGATATCCTTCTTGCCGCGATAGCATTATGTATAATTTTTTTTCCTATCCATTTTTTTTTTAATTTTATAAAATTAAAATTAATTGACACACCCACAAAACAATTATATTTTTTAAGTTTTCACTTTTAACTTTGTTTTGTTTGTAAATTTTCTTTGTTTACAAAAACGTTTAAATTTGATAACTAGTGCAGATAAACTTACGATAAAAATTAGAGAAGAGAGGATTTTTACTTGCTTCGCAACTAGCTTCAATATGAATCTACCAGCTTCGCTCTCAAAATTTTGTATGGCGAAGCAGGTTGATTCGCTCATGATTGGGGTGTGAAGCAAGAATAGAGAGCGAAGCAGGTGCCGTGGAAACAAGGCATAAGCTCTCTTGAGATGATTATTCAACTAAATGAAGAGGTAAAAATCACATGGACTTAAGTCAGGCGAATATGGAGGCTTAGGGGCTACAGGAACGTTTTTATAGCCAAAAACTCGTTTATTGATGTAGTATATTATAGTTAAACATTTTGTTAAGCTAAAATCGCTACGGTGGCAACACCCAAAATAAATAGATGTAAAAGAGAAATAATATAATAAAGTTATTTTTTTTGGACATTTGAAGTAAGAACACGCATGTTTTATTTGCTAAAAAAGATTATGAGGTTGGAGTAAAAAACGTGACAATTGAAATTTCTGTGTGACAAGGAGCATTATCATGTTGCAACACCCAGTTCTTAATGTGGGGTCTCACAGTGATAACACTTCTTCAAAGTCTTTCAAAAAATTCTGGGTAAAAGTGTTGATTGACTGTTTAGCCTTGAGATACATACTTCTTGTAAACGATTCCGTAGATATTGATCTTTGTCATCCTTACTATTTTGGCCCTTGGAGAGGTTTAAGTGTACCACTTCATGCTCTAGCACTAGTTTTTCGTATTGAAATGTAATGATACGTTTCAGAAAATGCGGGTTAATTTCCATTGAATGCAAAAAGTCAACCCCCCTACTTTCTGTCGTCTTTTTGGTCTGGCGAAAGGTTTTTTGGAGTCATTTCTCATTCAAAATTCTTTGGTCAAAATCAAATTTAACTCTTCCCCGATCGTTCCCTCAGCCGACGATCTGAACCCTCAAGACATTTTCATAGACGCTTCGTAGTTCATCTACAATCAATTCTCTTCATTAAATAACTAAAAAAACTCGGCCTCTGGACAAAATACTATCTCTGTGGGCCTGCTGAAGTTTAACAAGAGCTTCCCTAATACAATGCCCAAGTCTGAAGCAAAACCTGATAGCACACCGTTGTTCGAAACTGATGTCACTCATTTTCAGAACAAAACAGAAAAAACTTTTTCACAAAAAATAACCGCTACTGACGACAAAATGACTCGAGCGATGTCAAACCCGCTCTGATGATAAATACCATGTTCATCTGCCGGCCCTAGAAGCTAAGCATTTTCAGTGCTGCCAGATCGAACGTAACATTGACGTTTATCTATTATCACAGCTAGCAAAAGGAACCGTAGTTATCTACTCAAACATAAATACAATAATATAAAGCAATATCTCATCAAAGAAGTAATATATTGCTTTGTTCATATAAAATCAATATGAGGTGCACCAAAGTCAAAAAATTTTTTATGTTTTTTGTCTTACCCAGAAATTATGTCATATTTATAATAATAAGAAAAGTGCTAAATAAAAACCACACCAAACGTAATCAAAGATTAAGTGTCCTTATAATAGCTATAAACATACACGGAAAACAAGGCTTGATAATAATGTCATCACAAAAAAGCACTCGCCGATCATAGCGAACAAACAGATAGCGAGGACGGTTTAGATTGAATGGAACAATAACAGTATAAAAAGTTAGTTGGTAATTATAAGGCTATAAAGCTTTTAAAATTATTGCGACTATTGATTATTGTGATTATTGCTCCTATCCCACCAACTATAACATTGCTAAACTTAAAATTAATTTATGCATTTTGTGTTGTTATTAATTCTAGCTTATAGGTTTATCTAACTAAGCTATTTGAATATACTTAATATAATTTTTAAGCTTTTAAAAAACTAAATTATTTTTGCTATTTTTAATCTTCTTTCATTAATGTTTTTCCATCTCTGGCCTTCATTTCAAAGACATTCAGCAAGAAGAAATAGATGCATTTATGCTTTTGTTTTGTTTTATATTAAAAAAAAATAATATTGAATAAAACACCGGTAGAAACAATTAAAATGATCAGAAAAAGAAACACAACTCTAATTGAGCAACAACTTCTTAATTGATTCATAAAATGGGCGCAGCATAATTCAATTCAATAATTATTTTTTTACCTTAATTTACTTATTAAATATCATCACCACCCGCACAATTTTTTAATCGTTTAAATTTTATTTTGTCTTCTTTACCGTTTTTGCTGTTTACTTATTACTGTTTTCTTTGTTGTTGCTTTTCCATATTTTTTTACTGCTTATGTTTATTATTTTGTTGTTTACTTTTCTGTTTTTGTTGTATTATATTTGAAATGTAGTTTTAATTCCAAAATGTTTCTACTGAGTTAATTTCTGGAATCAAAACCAGAGTTTCTCTCTTAGTAGCCAGGGTTCGGATGACTATTTCGTTTAAAATAAAATACAAGTTTTTGTTAATACAGCAAAAATCATTAATTTAACTTAAATTTCTCTTCTAATGCTTAACATTTGTTTAAGCAAAACGCAAACACGTTCGCAAATCCATGCGGGAACAGCTGATTGCGATTGATAAATTAATTATTTCTTGTCTACTCTAACAAACACAAGTCGAGATAAAAATTCGTTTATAATTACCTTCGAATTAAGTGGCACACATAGATGCTTTTTTAATGCTTTTGATTAAAAACACAGAATGTTTTATTTTTATAGAATTTATTACAACTAATGAAAAAATAGAAATATTTTTTTTTTGTTCATATGAATGTTGCTCAATATAAAAAATATTGTTACGAAGATGAGTTGTTGAAGATTTCAATGATAATAATTACAAATAAAAGACTACACGAAATGACCTATTGTGTGTTTTAAAAACTGTGTAGTTTTGTAAAAAATCTTATACATACAAGATGACAACATGCGTAAAAGAAATTCCACGAAATAAGCTAAACAACAGAAAACAAAAACAACTAGCACAGAACAAAAAAAAAGCAGTGAAGCAGGCGCCTACACTGAATGATAATAATAATAACAAAATAGGGTTATATTAAAGTAGAATATTCTTGTATATGGGAGAACCCCTTAAAGCAGCTATATAAGCCACCACTTGCTGGGCAAATGAAAAAATTCAACTGGAGACATCATTGAGAAAAGACAACAAAATAATGAAGCATCTTTTTAAGGCGTTACAGTGGTAAAGTTACCATCGTGTTTATTTTTTGTTCATTGAAATTAAATAAATCGTTTAATTTAAAACTCTCACGTGCTGTGTTATTATTTTGCAATAAAAGAACTCAATATAACAAAACGTTTATTAAAAGTAATAAACATAAAAATATGATCTATCAATGGCTTAATGTTTCTAAATTTTAATTATTTATAAATAAATATTTTCAAAGAAAACTGTGCAATTATGGCAATTTAGTAACTAAGTTCTGTACTCTTCTGGGCTGTTAAATACTACACAAACTTGTGCTTTCAAGATGGCTTAACTGTGCCACAATACAATTTAAACGCACACATGTTATGTTTCTAAATTTTAATTATTTATAAAGAATTCCAGAAGCAGTTCGGATTTTGTCATTTTGTCAAAAAAGACCTAGACCCTCCTAGGGTAGATTAAATAACCTTAATTGCTCAATTAAACAGAAGTCAGTCAATAATAGGGCCTAATAGATTCAATTTTTTAATTTTTTCCGAACTTATCCACCTCGATACCTAACCGCTAATAAAAAACGGATATATTAGATTCGTCTCGCGTAAAATGCAAGGTGGCGTTCGTATGTCATACCGAGCAAACCGTCAGCAACGACAGTTTACATCGAAAGAAATGACAATAGCCTTAATTTATCAGTGGAAGTTCTTTTCATTTAAATTTTTTTAATGCAATATATTGTTACGAATGTGTCTTGCTTAAGTTTTAAAATAATTAAGCAATAAAGCGAACTACTGCGTATGTTGTTTACGAACTGCGTGGCTTGCTAAAGAAAACTTATGGTACAACAAAAAAAATTTCTAGTTACAAACTGGGTAGAAATTTTATACACAAACACCAATTTGTTATGCTGTTTACTAACTGCGTGGCATGCAAGACAAAAACAAATATGACAACAACAAACATGCATGCTGTTTACCATCTGCGTAGTTTTCTAAGAAACCTTTTCTACAAAAGACAACAAAAAATATTTTAAAATAAGTCCCAAGCAGAAACCTTATCAGCATAAAAACAAAAACAAAAATACACACATACACACAGACGCCTATACATCAAATAAACAACATACGACAACAAAAAGTGATACAAAGAGAGTAGAAGATTCTTAAATCTTCTAGACTTTAAATGGACAAATATAAATAGTGCAGCGTCTGAGTGGATAGTGAATCAGTATAAAATTAAACCTCGTAAGGTAAAGACGTGCATCTTAAGTAAATTGTTCTGAAGTGTCAACATTGTGTAGTTAAAGTAAATAAAGTTGTTACAAATTTAAAAATTCTAAAAACTGGTGTTATATATTTTGCAATAAAGAACTAACAACAATACGTTAATAAAAGGTATAAACGTAACAACATTTTAGTTATATAGATGTATAATATATAATTATTATCAATTTTACTTATTAAGTTTTTAAGTTAAGCAAATGAATTAGTATCGGAAATGAGTTTAGAACAACAAAAATAAATTAAATTATGTAGTTTTATCAAAGTTATCAATAAAATTTAAATACAATAGCCTACAATATTATATTATATTATATTATATTATATTATATTATATTATATTATATTATATTATATTATATTATAATATAATATATATGTACTTTAATGCAATAATACAACCGATTGAACAATATAAAAGGATTGTTGTAAACTGAAAAAATATGGAGCACAAATTATAAAATTCTAATTAATTGTTAAAAAATGCTGATTGTGTAAAGGTATATTGGTTGGCATCCTCCTCTACCTAAGCGCGATTTAGGGATGGATTTAAAGAAAATTTTGAAGAAACTGATTGTGTGGCAGATTTGCAAACTCACACCCACGATTCAAGAACGCACATAGAATATATTAATCTGCGGTTAGGCCGGCACCACTTGTAGAGCAATAAATTAATTCAAGTTGAATCATCGTTGTGTAAAGACAACAAAAGAATAAAGCGTCTTTCAAGACGTTACAATGGCGAAGTTACCATCGTGTTTATTATGTGTATATTGATAAAAAATAAATCGTTTAATTAAACTTAAAACTCCAAATTGCTGTGTTTGCTGTGTTTGTGTTATGCATTAAAGAACTCAATATAACAAAATGTTTACTAAAAGAATATTTATTTATTTATTTATTTATTTTTTCATCTATTATAATTAAAATTATAATAAATCTTTAGAACTAAAGAACTAGTAACGAAGACTATCAGCTACTTAAAAAGGAATAAACGTAACGTATTTTAAGAGGTAAAAATATTTTTGGCACAAACGAAATGAAATTTTAGCATGTGATATTTTGCCACTATCATGACTACAGCATGCAATGCCCTTATCGTGCGTCGCAATGAAACAGCTAGCGAATATGTTTAATGACTTTATTTTTTTTTTTTTTTTTAAAGAGAAGTAGCACTCAGACAGCAACAATGCCTATTTAGTCAAGAACCGTGCTACATTCTTTTAGGAAAGGAATAGAGAATAGATGAAACAGGTGGTGAAAGTAGAAGGATAGTCGCAAATTAACTGCCGTATTAAGACAGCACAGCGACCAGTGACTATGCCTTCATCGCTGAGCAGCCCCACCGACAGTAAATTTTTAATTTTGTAGTGAAAAAAACCGAAGTCTTCGTTGGGAATCGAACCCACAACCCCCATATTTACAAGCTAGTACACTACCTACTAGCTTGATCTGTCCAGCGAAATAAAAATAAATTATATATATTTAAGCTTCGTGATAACATCAAGCAGCACTCTTAGGTTAAATTTATTATATGTAGGAAGTCATCAGCTAATTTTCTACATACCGCCGACTAAAATTATCTCTATATTCATATGGAGATTTTTGACGCTGTACCAATTATGTGCTACAGTTCTACAAAATCCTTTTTTTTCGCTTATGATGAACAATTCTGCCAGTATTTTTTTCTTGTTTCGGTCTTTTTTGTTAGCTTTTTTAGCTAACTTTCAATTCAGTGCTAAAATATGTAGAATATGTAATGTGTGTTTGTAAATATATTTTTAAACTTGGCTTTACAAATGCATACAATAGTGCACTAGGTCACGTACCATAAAAGCAAAACAGCATATAAAAATATGGTATAATTTTTTTATTAAAGTTTTTGTAGATGTGATAAAAGATAATAATTTTTTATTGTTTAATTTTATATTTTAACAGCTGCTTTCAATAAAAACCAAAGTTTTAAAATCGATTTTTTTACAACCGAAAAGTTTGTTTTATATTTTAAATGTAGCATGACGATTTATTACGAATTTAATAATTCTTAAATGAATGGCTCTTTTAACTTAGATAGTGAATCTTTCAGAAGCTTAACATTTTTTTGCAACTTTTTCTATTATATAGTCCATCTTAACCCACAATATGCAATAGAATATTAAAGGTGTATGCCCTTTTGGTACATATATGTGTGTCGGCCCTTGTATAGATAGATATATCAGTGTGAGTGAAAATAAAATAAATAATTGTGCATTATTAAAATTATATCATATTTATCTATAAAAGAAAGTTATATAACTGAATGAAAGTTTCGTTTAGGCATATCGAAGAGCTTTGCTGCGTACAGTTAACTAATTTCTTTGAGATTATTCTCACCTTTCCCACACTTTTTTAAGCAACACATTTACCATTATCAAACACCTAAATACAGAGAAATAACATTATTTTGCTATAGTCACCAGAATCATAATATTGTTACAAAGATGATTTGCTAAAGTTTTTGAAGAAAGTAATTATCAGCAAAAAAAAAACGAAAACGAAATGACTTATTGTGTGTTATAAATTTTGCAGTTTCCAACATGCTTTTAAGAAATTTCACGAAATAAGCTAAACAACAGAAAACAAAAACAACTTATACCGAACAAAAAAAACGTACAGCCAAGCAGGCGCCTCGACCAAATGATAATAACAACAACAATATGGGGTGATGTTTGAGCAGAATATGCCTGTATATGCGAGAACCAATTAAAACCAGCTATATAACCACCACTTGCTAAGAAAATGAAAGAATGCAAATTGAATCATCGATGAGTAAAGACAACAAAGTTACCATTGTGTATATTGAAATTCAAAGTAGAATATTGTTGTATATACAAGAAGTGATTGTACCAGCTATATAATTCAAATTCAATCATCAGTAAGTGAAGACAAGAAAGTTATCACCATGTTTATTTTGTGTGTATTGAAAGTAAATAAATCGCGTAATTTAATTTAAAACTATAAAGTGCTGTATTATTAGTTTGCATAAAGAATTTAATATAACAAACCGTTTATTAAAGAGAATAAATATTGTTGAAATTATTACTTGTTTGTAAAACACTTTTCTTATAATAACAAATCTAATACGTAGTAGCCTTTGTTTTATGTTACAATAATTGTTCTATACTTTGATTGCTTGTAGAAAAATTATTCATCAATAAAACTTTGTATCGTTTATATATATCTTCGGTTGTTTGTCATTTCAATATCTAACAAATATAACAATATTTTCTTTATAATAGCGCATGTTTGCAGTGATAAACAAGATTTTTTAGGTTAGATTAGGTATAACAGGGTAGTTCCCATAAAAGAGACACGACCACTCGGAAAGCCACCATTTCTCTTCCACCAATCCCATAACCACTTTATTTCTCTAATAATGGACGCGACAAACTCCAAAATACTTTGCGCGATATCGTGAAATATATGACCTAGCCATTTTAGACTGCGGCTTCACAATATCGAGAAGAGATATATAATGTGCTTTCCTAATCTTCATCTCCGTACATCTTATAGAAATCCGATGTACCATTGATACATCTGCTATACAAATAGCGTAATGGCCAGTAATAAAACTTGCAACTACATAAAAAAAAAATCCTGTCGAAATTCAGAAGCTGTTCGGCTTTTATCATTTGGCCAAAAGAGGCCCAGTAATTCTTCCTATCCTCCAACGAAAGATTAAATTGCCTTAGTGCTCAATTAAAGAGAAGTATATAATAGTGGCTAGTGACTTTTGAAATCTTTCTGAACTGATGCATTTTAGAACCTAATTTTGCAATTTCTTTGTTAAACTCGCTGGTCTTAATGTCACAATGGAGAGAAACCAAACATAACCTAATTTTATTTTTGCCCATCAGCAGACAAGCAGGTTTGATTTGAAACTATAGCTTTTCAAATTCTTAAACGAGTTTTAGCTATTAACATTGATTAACTTTCTTGCATTCTATTACTTACCCAGGCACCAATTCAATGGGTTTTAGAGTTGCCAGCGATTTTGATTAGAGAACGCTAGTCGATCTACAAACTAGACGTAACACGTTCAACTACCTCTCCAGTACTTAGCTTCGTTTTAAAACCAAACCTAAACAACTACAACCCGTGATTGGAATCTCTAAGCATAAAAATGTGAAATAGTATTTTCTTTTGAAAAGAAGAAGAAGAAGAAGACAAAATATTAATGACAAGTTTCTGTATAGCAAACTTAAGGGCTGTTCTTTATCACATTATGATCTTTTGGTATCTTTAAAAATTTTTATACTTATGTTTAATGACGGTTATATTTTTAAATTAGAAAAAAAATATTTTTTGCTATCGCAACTATATTATTATTATGTATGATGAAAATATGATTTGGTTGCAACCATAGAATTTAATTATGGTAAACTCAAAATGTTATATTTTGCCTTTGTATCACAAAATCCTCTTCAATATCGTATACCAAATTCAGATTTTCGTATTCTTTTTGTGCGTGGTCTTTATCTTCCCAGATTAGAACTATTAGGGCTTCTTCTGATTGGTAAGAAAAAATTTTTCTCTTCAGTCATTATCGCATCCTGATTAATTTTTCTTTAAGAAACAAAATATTCATTAAAACTATTTAAAATATGGTACCAAGACATCCCTGTGGTTACCCTGTGATTGAGTACCTATATGTGCCCAAAGCGATGAGTCGAGTACCAATGATTTATTCACTTCTCGAAAATATTATCTAATTAAAACTATTCACATTTGTGCAGGTAGTGGGTAGCAATCAACAAAACTGTATATGTTAAGCTTGATAAATTCTTTTAACTTAGAAACAAATCTATGAAATTTAATATCCATGGCATTCTCACGCTATTTAACCGTTTTTTCAATTTTTATACTGCCATTTATACCTTTTACACTTTTGATTAACTAGTAGATGTCACAGCTTCCGCAAAATTAAACGTGCAACGCGTAATTTATACCACACGTTGATGACATAAAAAAATCATCAGAAACCAGCTCAACTTTTCAAAAAAGGAAATTGAGGTTTAACACAAAAACATAATTTTTCAAATTACTATTTTCACCCCTAATGTTCTGCTTTATTTTATCTGATCTAAAACAGCTACAAAAAACACTGGATTTGTTTGAAAATTTTGAAACAATAAAATTTGTTTGAAATACCTTACACAGGTTTCTGATGTTGTTATTAAAAGACAACAAAAAAATAATAAAATCAACGCAAACTAAATATTTAACCACAAATACAACATCAGTGAAAAATGACATTGTGAGGATATTTAGATTGTTTTCGCAGATTGTATACTTTGCTTGTATATATACACATATACATGCATAACTCCATGTATATAATTACTGTACATACTTTGTATTGGTGTGATACACTAGAGTAAAATACTATCCGGTTTTTCAACAAGAAGTTCGTTTTTCAATTGTGGCAACATCAACAACGTGATAGTTTTGATATTTAGTTTTTTTTGACATATTCGTAGTAAATGCATTGCCAATTGTTACAATAAATTCAACTTTGCATGAAAATCTCATTAACAAAACTAAATCCACTATGAAAATGGTGGTTCTGTTAAAGTAACATTTCGTAAAATTCGTGAAATTTCAACAACTTAACCGTCCTTCTGAGACCGCTAATAAGATAGACCGCTATTCGATACTAAATGTGCGAACACCAACGCGTAAGGATTTAACTTTGAAGCTTTACAAGGTTCATCTGGTGCAGGAATTGAATCTGATCGGCCATTCAGATTGCCGTATATTCGAGAACAACCGACCGGTTTGTCTGAAAAAAATCATTTCTTCTTCAGACGAAGCCCATTTTCACTTGTCATCATATGTTAACAAGCAAAATTGCTGCATTTGGGCTTCTGAAAGTCTTGGAGCGATGGATCACGCTATCACAAGATGCTGAAACCGCAGTTTTGGCCTATTATTGACGACATAGATATAAGTGACATTTTCACTTGTCATGATATGTTAACAAGCAAAATTTTCGCATTTGGGCTTCTGAAAGTCTTAGAGCGATGGATCACGCTATCACGAGCTGCTGACACCTCAATTTTAACCTATTATTGACGACACAGATGTAAGTGACAAGTGGTGCCTCATATCACACAGCCAATGAAACGATCAATTTATTGCAAACTAACTTTCCTGATCGCATAATTTGCCGACTATCAGCAGTTAAATTGCCAGCTAGATCGTGTGATTTAACATCACTGGATTATTTTTTGTTTTGCTATGTTAAGGACGAAGTCTTTACGGGGTCAATCGAATCGGTTTCAGTCTTAAAACTCAAAATCCGTAATACGATTAACGAAATAGGACCGCCATTTTGCCAAAAAGTGATTAAAAACTTTGTTGAAAGAATCGTCATCTGTTAGCGAGGTCGTGCTGTACATTTGCCAGATATCATTTTTCATTCATAATTGTCAAACTTTTCTCTTGGTATTTTAATAAAAATTTAAATCATCTTAAAACTAAATTTTTTATTTTATTTTGTTTCAAAAAACAAACACCCAAATGATGTATAAAACGCGACCAATTTCTCAGCAGAAAGGGAAATGATATTTTTCATAGATACCAGACTTAAGGCACCCTTAAGCTAAAAAGTTGCAAAATAATTTGATATTAAACTTGATTTTGTTTAAGGAAATAATTAATAAAAATCTAGTTGAAACTTCAACTACTTTAAATTATACTTTAAAATATAAAATTATTAAACCCAGCATCTATTTTTAATTCACAGTTAAAACCTCTTTAATATCTGTATACTGCAATATTTTTATATAAAAATACCACACATTCCAACATTTACTAAAACCGCCATACTGACAGAACCAAAACCAAAAATAAAAAAAAAACAAAAAATAGTAAACAACAACAAAAAAAGCTTTATTTCACTGATTCTAAAGCGGAAATGTATAAAGTAAAAAAAAAAAATAAAAAAAAAAACGGAAGTAGATGTGAAATTTAATTTGTAAACAAAGGTTACCAGCAACATCAGCAGTCGAGGCATTTAACTGTAGATGCAACTGAAGTGCCAGTTTATTAAATGAGGGTTGGATTTTAATGAAACGAAATTGAAAAATTGTAACGCAATTTTGTTTTATACTCTTTTATTTTTAGGAATTTATTTACTGAATATATTTCTAAATGTTGGAGAGGATGATTTATTACAAATTGTTCGTATACTATTTCTTTAGTATTAAATAAAAATAACAAATTTTTGTTTTTGTTATTTGAAATGTGTCAAGTTTAAGAAATATATTTTGTTATTATAACAACCTATTCCATTTAGATACATTTTTTATAGTGATTTTTTATTTACAAACATTATTTTTAAAATACAATTTTTTGTTAAGATATTTTTTGTTATCATTAATTGTTATAATTAAAAAAGAAAAAAACATAAATTCGGAACTATAAGGATGTAATAACTGAAGCAGAAAATATTAAATACTACCTTAATAAACACATTCGTACATAATTTGAATATTTTACATAACATCTATAATTAAATAAAATTAAATAAAATCATAGCTTGAATTTCATTTAAAGGTTTTATGGGTCATCCTTCCATGCGATCTTATGTGGAAGGTACATAGCTATAGAATAAAATATATTTTGCATAAAAACAAATTAAGCATATTTAACATATTGTAGTCCATAATATCAAGCCAAATATAGAAACATATATCGTACGCAACAGAGAAATGAATGAGAATTTTGTTAAATAATTTATATTCTATTTTCTTGTGCTATGCCAAATATTTTTGCTCTACAACCCGTCATATTCCAATTAAAAATGTTTTTGGATAATTTTTTAATAACTATAATGTAATGCCATTCGTTATACAATATACGCTAAAAATTTTTTTCTTATAGAATATCTTGCTTTAAACTTTAATTCTCAAACAGTTGAGACCACTCAACTAAGAATAACGTAGAAAAATATATGTAGTTGTTTTATGTCTGTTATGGAATTATAATAAACGGTTTTTGAAGTTTTCTAAAACAAAATAAAACAAAAAATTTAGGTTACACCAATGCAAATTTTTGGTTTATTACGAAGAGAAAAGTTCGGCGATTACATATGAATGAAAAATGATATCTGGCAAATGTCCACCATGATCACGCTGGCAGATGTCGATTCTTTCATCAAAGTTTTTAATCACTTTTTGGGTCCGCCCGGGGCGATCCTACATCTTCCATCTAGACTGCTATCTTGCGGGGGTAAAAGGGAGCCCAGTCCACTAACAGGCTAGCAGAAGCCAACTTGACAATCCAGTATATTTCCACGGGAATCAGTAAAGCCCCAAAGTTATGCTAATTGTCTCTTTGCCCGTTTAGCTGTTTCTCTGACTGACTATTGAGGTTGGACCTTCGGGAGTATCGTGGTGGCTGTGTGTATCGCGGCCCCTCATGAATTTGATTAGGGGGCCAGGATCATCTCACCTTTACTGAGAATAACGGGTGAATGATCTGGATCCAGTGAGCAAGCTAGTCATGTGTCCTGGACCAGGAGTTGAATAGTCTGCAACTCTTCAGCAAGGAGTAGTGTTTTGCAACCCTGCTTCGGAACTACTGAAATTGCAACTAGGAAAGACCTGTTGCTAGAATTAGTCTTCGGCTTCCTATGGCAAGAATGACGTTGCTTTTCATTCCTAGTGGTTTGACCAGCATCTGATTAAGGCTTACAGCCAGGTGCAGATGTAAATCTAATTACGCAGCCCTTTTTAGCAAAATGGCAGTCCTATTTCCTTAATCACATCACGGATTTTGAGTTTTAATGCTGAAATCGATTTGATTGGGTCCGTATAGATATTGTCCTTAACATAGCCCCACAAAAAATAGTCCTGTGGTGTTATATCATACGATCCAGCTGGTCACTTAACTGCTGATTGTCTTTTAATTATGCGATAGGGAAAATTGGTTTGCAACAAATTGATCGTTTCATTGGCTGTGTGACATTTGGCACCATCCTATTGAAGACACATGTCAGTGATATCCATGTCGTCAATAATAGGCCAAAATCCAGCCTCATTTTCAAAAAGAAAACGGCCCAATCACGCCTCCAAACCACATAGCGCATCATACAGCCAAACGTTGGGCATGCAAAGCCTTCGCAATAATCGCGCAAGGACTTTCAAAAGCCCAAATGTAGCAATTTTGCTTTTTGACATATTCTGACAAGAAAAAAAAAACTAAATGTCAAATTGAAAGTAGTAGTTTATGTTCCAAATATTTTGACTTTACAATCCGTTATTTTCCAATAAAAAAATATCTTTAGATGATTTTGTAATAGCTAAAATGTAATACCGGTTGTAATACAATCAATGTTCGCTACAAATTTTTCACTTATCGCATATCTTGCTTTGCACTTTAAATCTTAAACATTTGCGACCGCTCAATTATGAATAACGTACACAAATATTGTTTTTTCATATCATTTGTATCATTATAATACTTCTGAGGCTAACCCTCTTTTCCGTTTTTATTGTAACGTGTGTTTAAAATTTTTAGGATTCCCAAATTAAGTTGTAGGATTTAAATGAAATATAGTCTGTTGCTCACTGCTCACGTTGTTTATTTCTGCTTCATCTCATTTTCTAAATCATTTTAAGAAGTTTACTTCTTCAAGCGTAACTGACATGTGTTGAGACATATAGACACCTACAGCTCCTTCAGTAATTGAGCCATTTAGTCGTACAGTAGTTTTCCGTCCCTTTGCTTACAGCTAAACGCTTCATTTTAGTTTGCAACTTTATTAGATAATGGTGAAAACAACCTGGCCTTATAGCGATCCTTGTGGATTAAAGTCCACCTCTGGTTGAGATTACTTTTAGGGAAAAATCCAGACACAAATTGATTAAATTAATTAGATTAAATTTTTATTAAATGGATGTGACTTTATAGTAAGAAAGCAATTACTTGACAAGCGGTTATCATTTCAGTTTTTCTTCCCCTTAACCAGTAGCAATGAAGTCATTTCCTCTAAAAGTACTAAATGAGAATCAACTATATATAACACAGATAGTACAAACAATTTTAGAAGCTTTTTAAATATGTAGAAGTCAGATGTACAAAAGTTTCGGTAATTTCTTTCATTTGCCTTTAAAACTGTTACAGAAACTTTGCTTTACCAGTGTTTTCTGCAGATATAAGAAAATAATTGAGAAGCTAAGCTAAACCCGAGTATCTTGTACATGCTACTGCTTCACTAGCGCACCAGCTGGAACTCACGTACACGGATATTGTTTAACTGCTTGGTAAATCTTCACTTGGTATTCTTAAATTTTTGTATCTACAAATTTTGTGAAAAGAACGATGCCTGACATCATACTTCGTTTTTAATTCCCATATTTCTAATTAATATTGTTATCAGTAAAACTGAAATTGTCAAAAAAAGAGTTTGTGTTTTAAGAGAATGTACTTTCTAACCTCAAATTTAGCCTATGAATGTCGTCTGTCCATATGGTCTACATGAAGAATTTTACAGATTATAGTTAGATAGAAGATCTCATCTTAAGAATTTATTGACAGCAAAGGATAACCTCAATTATCTTTAGGGTACATAAATGTCTAAAAGAAAACACTAATTTATATAAAAATATTTTAAAAAGAAGCAGGCACTGAAGCAGACTTAGATTTTTTTATTTTACAAGAGAAGTAGCACTTCAGGCAACGAAGAAGGATAATCGAAAATTAACTGGCGTATAAAGACAGCTTAGCGACCAGTGAGTATGCCTTCATCGCTGAGCAGCCCCGTCGACAGTCAATTTTTATTTTTGTAGTGGAAAAAACCAAGCTCTTCGTTGGGAATCGAACCCACAACCCCCATACTGCCATGCTAGTACACTACTTACTAGCCTACAGGGGCACCTATTAGACTTAGATCTTGTTTGCCATAGTTCACTTCAATTTATTATTACCTATAGCACTGCTTATGAATGCAATAACATAGAAGAAGAAACCTTTTTAAATTTCCTAAGAATCAAAAAAACCCCGTAAAAAATCTACTCCTACTGCTTACATTAACATAGAAACGTATTTCAGGTAAAATCGATTTAAAAGAAATTTTTTCGAATGCTTTTTCCAAAGATTATAATTTAATGCGAAATTTGTGAATTGAAATTTTAAGTCATTCTTATAGTTTTGACTGTTGCTGCTGTAACACAACTCTTTCTTTCTTACGAAAATTTTCGAAATTGACCAAAATAAGGCCATTTTGGCGAATTTATTCGCGCTCTAATTTTTAGATGACATATTATGTCACAGAAGTTGAATACTTTATTCACACTAAAGAGATTTATTCACGCTAAGGAGATGGAAAACATTTAGTGATGGCAAAAGAGAAATATGGATTCCATGCATGGCAACAAATTAGAAAAATTAAAGAAATTATTTTTAAATCTGAATTTTCTGGAAATATTGCTTTTTTGAGATTTTGAATATACAGTTGAAACATCCATGTGTGACAGTAAAATCAAGCACCCTCAACATATTCTATCAAAAAATAATTTAGTAAATATAAATTAACAACAACAAAATTAATGTGCAAAGAGTTTTTATTTATCAGTATTTCATGTAAGAGTTAACAATAATTTATATTAATTAATTTATTTTAAAAAAATTTTGAATAATATATTTATGATGTTACACTGTAATATATTTTTTGGGATATAAGCTTAAAATTTAAACATTTTGAAAACCAGCGTAATTAATAAAAAATTCTTACAAAGTGTTAAAAAATAATACATATGACTTCTGTGTTCCAAGAAACTAAGATTAAAGCAGTTTTATTTATTGTAAAACTAAGATTTCCTCAGAAGCAACATATGATATATAGTGTTACTACTAACACAGAACAGTAAATAAACTAAAATCAACTTAAGATAAAAAATGAATAAAAATAAAAATTTTAAAGCAAATAATAAAAAAAAATAAAGATAATACTTACGAATTTTTCTCTCTTTGACAAAGGATAACAAAAAAAAACGAAATTAACAGAACATTTAAAAATTGTACATTATTAAAACAATGAAATTAAACAAAAGCAAATAAGATTCTAAAATGTCCAGAAAAAAACTAAAGAATAAAAAATTTTTGAAAAATTTACTTGTTTAAAAACCAAAAACATTAAATCCAAAAACTAAATAAAAAATTATATATATAAAAAAAAATTAATTAAATATGAAATAATTTTTTAACGGTCTTTTGTCAATTTGTTTGTTCATTATTTTTGTTTTTCCTGTGATGCCAACCAACGGTGTGGCGAAATATCGAGAAAAATAAAATCGTTAAATTATTTAAAAGACCGTTAAAAGATTATTTCATATTTAATTAAATTTAAAAAAAGGTCGAATAAAAATGAGAGTTATAAAAAAAATTTTATATAATCTAAAAATTTGTGTTATTGTCGTACTAAATTTGTCACTATCAAAAGTCCAAATAGATTAACAAATCTTCATCTAAATCATATTTGTAAAAATTAGCAATATTATACTTGAAAACTTAAAACAAAAATAAAAAGGAGAAATTAGTATAAAAAAATTTTTGTTCATAATAAAAAAATAAAGAAAATGTAAAAAGCTAAATTAAATTATTGTATCAAATTAAATGTATTACAAAAAAATAATATACATTAAAAAATTTTTAAAAACTACTAACACCAACCACCAAAAGAAATATAAGAAAATTAATCATCATAATTATAATTCTAACGACAAAAAATATTTATTTTAATATAAATAAAAACATAAAAAAATAAATAAGTAAACAATATTAGAAAATTAATAAAATATAAAGCTACAATTTCTGTACGAAAAACTCTTGAAATTTGTATTAAATCAACTACAAAACATTAAAATAAAAATAATAATAAAAATAATAATAAAATTACAATTACATTAATAAAAAACAATGCATTAATAATAAAATTATAAACAAAAAATTTCGCGTATAAATCTATTATTTACAAATAAAAATTAAAATGATTTACTTATTAATTAAAGCTTTAAAATTATAATAGATAAATAAAATGAAATATAATCGATAATAAAAATAAATTTAAAAAAGTACAGAAATAAATTAATTAATGTTATAACGTCCAAAATAAAAAATAAAAGAACAGAAAATTTAGGAAAATAAAAGCTTTTATAAAAACTATAAATAACTAAAAAAAAAACTATAAATAATTAAAACAAACTTTAGAAATATATCAAAAAAAGGGTAATTATCAAAGTATATCGCTTTTATGGTACAGTTAAAATATACTGTAAATTAGTTATATGAAAATGTAATAAAAAAAAATTATTTATAAACAGAAAAATATTCCAACAAAAATATAGTGACTTTGGATAATAGAAAATCAAAACAAAAACAAATATTTGCTACTTTAAAAACAGCAAATTGCATTTGTAGGCCTATAAATAATAAAATGTTCAAAAATTAAAAAAAAAATTAATACATAATAAAAATTATAACGTTCTAATAAAAAAATATTTGAAATATTTATACGCCAAAATATAAAAAATAATAATTAATGATTAAATCTCAAAGATCTATAAAAAATAAATACAAAAATGTTGTAGTATTTATTAAATCCTTATTATTTAAAAATTAAAAAACTAAAACAAAGGACAAAAAAATTGTAATTTTTAAAAAAGGAAATTTATAAAAAAAATATTTTGAAAATAAAAAACAAAAAAATTAAAAAATATATATAAATAAAATATATATATAAAAAGACGTAAATAATATATTTTAATAAATATAAATAAAAAACAAAAAAATTACAAAATATATAAATAATATTAATAAATTAAAATAAATAAAAAATAAATAAATAGAATAACAATTGTGTGAAAATAAAAAATCAATAAAATTTAAATCAAATTATAATTGTAAAAAAATAAAAATTAAAATTAAAAATAATTATAACCAAACAATATATTTTTGTTAATTATAATTTTCAGTAAAAAAATAAAAAACCTTTTTGTCCAATTAAAATAATAGTATAAAAACTTTTTATAATAATAATTAAAAAGAACTTTAAAATTGCACAAACTTAAAAAAATGCATACAGAGACATCTCACCTACAAACAAATAAATAAAATCAAGCTAAATTTAAAATGTTACTAAAATTAAAAACAAAACGCAAAATAAAAAACCTGCAAAATTTTTAAATTTAAAATTTTTAATGCAAAATGTTAAATGTAAAATAAAAATTAAAATATTTAACAAATATGTTTACGTTTTTTATTATTTATAGAAAAAATATATTTTAACAACAACTAAAAAAGAAACTAAAAATCAAAATTTAAACTAAATCGAACACAAAAACATTTTATAATTGTCTCCATAAGAAGCAAAAAACAAAAGTTATTAAAAAAATATTTAAATAAATGAATTATTTCACTTCTAAGCCGTCTTTAATAAATTTAAGGCTTAAGCGAAATTGAAATGCAATTATAAAATTACGTAGAAGAAGAATTAAAATGATTTAAAATATAATGAATATAAAATATAAAATAAAGTATAATTAATCTAAGGAAAATTCAAAAAGAAAAAATTTAAAGAAGGAAAAAATTAACATTAAAATTAAATAATAAATAAATTAATAAATTAAATAAACTAAGTTTACTTTTAATTTAGTTTATTATTAAAAATTGTAAAATATATCTCTAAAATTATATGCAATTAAAAAAAATAACGTGTAAAAATAAAATAAATAAATTTAAAAAATAAACAAAAAATTAATTAACACCAATATGTTTAAAAATAAACACAAAAAAAATAAATAAAAAATTGAATATGCACAAGTTAAACAACATATAAACTTTAACTGCCATAAAAAAAATTTCTTTAAAATAATATTTATAAACTTTGAAATAAATTTAAATTAATATTGAATAAAATGTGCTTTTTTGTAAATACGCTTGTAAACATTGTAAAGATAAGACAAGATAAGAAAATTTATAAAATAATTCCAAACAAAAACTATATATAAAAGAAGTATAAAATCAAAATAAAAAAATTAATCAATCAAATCAAAACTAATTAAATAAAGTTAAGCTGTAAATTAAAGGGGACATTTTACTATAAAGAAATATATACTTTTTAAAAATTTAAAAAAAATCAAACGTAACTAAAAATTAAAATACACCAAATAAAATCAAAAAATTAATAAATTTAACTAAATTTAAAATAAACACAAAAAATAAAGCATACAAAATATTGAGCAAAGCAATTTAAACAAGCCAAAAAATAGGTAAATTAATACAAAAAATATATATAACAAAAATTTTATCAAAAAATAGAATTTTAGTTTAAAAATTAAAAAACAATGATTATGCCTACAACAGCAATTTGAAAATAAAAAACGGTTTTATAACGTAACAAAAATTTGTCACTTTGCTGATAAAAAAATTTCGCTAGAAAAAAATACAATATAAAATTATCAAAATAAAACACATAAATAAAAGACAAAAGCAAAAAAAGAAAAGAGAAGTAAATGTAAATAATTTACTAAAGCAGAAAAAATACAGAAAAAACCCATCTATGAAAAGCAAAATTTAAAACATATAAAGAATTATTTTAAATTAAAAATTATTGAAAAATAAATAAATTCAAATACTACTACACTCGGCCTACCAATAAAATTTAAAATTAATCATTTAAAATTAAAAAACTACATGTAAACTTAAAAACTATAGAAGAGTTTTAAAATATGCAAAGAAAATGAAGCAATAATATTAAAAAATAAAAAAAAAATTAACCTACAATAGAATCATTTAAAATAAGAAATATAAAAAAATAAACAAAGAATTATTTTAATCAAAAAAAATTTTTTTAATATAAAACAAAAGTGTAAAAAAAACTGAAATAAAACTTAAACTTTAACAAAGATCAAACATGAATATTAATTTTCAGTACTTGCCCGATCAAATAAAAATTTAACTTAAACCACAAAGTCAAAAAGAAATAATAAAAATTACCCAAATATTAAAGTAAACAAAAACAATATAATTATTCTAAAATATTTTTTAAGGCCGAACTTAATAAAAAATTTTCTTAAACAAATATAATTAATTAAAATAAATCAATAAAAATTTAAAAAAAAATATTAATATTTTAAATTATTTATTAATGAAAATAATACAAATCACTCAAATATTAAAGCAAACAAAATTATTATTATTTCAAAATATTTTTTTCCCTTGAAAAAATAATAATTAAAAAAATATTGATAATTAAGATTATTTGTTAATAAAAAATAATACAAATTACTCAAATATTATATTAAAGAAGGAAAAATTATAATTATATTAAAATATAATTTAATGCCGAATTTTATAATTATTTCCCTGGAAAAAATAATATTAATTTAAATAAATCACAAAAAATTAAAAAAAAAAATATTAAAGCAAATTTTAAAAAGAAAATGGTATATAAATTATTTAGAAATAATAGATAAAAAATTTCAAACGAAAAATAAATAAAAATTATTTATGGAAATTTAATATAATTATTTAAAATAAAAATATATATTCAGAAAAACATAAATTCTTTAAAAATGAAATAATATTACTATATTATTTATTAATGATAATTTTAAAAAAAAAATTAAATAACGTTTTTAATACACTAATACCTCGCTTTGCTTCGTTTCGTTTTGCAATTTTTCGAGAGTTGCGTCGTTGTGTAATTAAAACTAATTTTCACGGTGCGTGGCACAGTGAGACAGCTCTATAGTAAATGCGGCAAAAAAATTGTTTTTGGCGTGTCGTCTAATTTGGATGAAATTTTTACAGTATATTAACAGTTATATGAGTAACAATTCCCTGAATAACTTCATTACTTTTTGGTCTAGAGCAAGTCCAACGTGCTTGAAATATGTTAGTTCAATATGTAATATTCAAAAGCTTATTAATAAAAAAATACATAATAAATAAAACTTTAAAGTATTTTTTTAATTAATTTAGTTATTGTAGAATGAGTAGATGAACAAATAAATTAAAAAAAAAACACAAAAAAAATTCTTAACCACAGAATTGTGGTGTAAAAAAATAAACATTTTTGCATTTTCAATGGACTAGGAAGTATAGAGCAGCCCCTCGCCCTAGTTGCAGACTTATATCAAATGAAAGATTGAAGTCTCAGCTTTCATTTGAAGTAAAGGACATATAGCAAAAGTTTGCAAAAGTACTTTAAACATACAATAAACTACAAAAAATACGCAACGCCTACATTATGTCGGTATACGTACGTTAGCATGCATTCAAACAAACACAAAAAGTGAGATTGTTGAGATTCCAAATAAATTGACTTTAATACGTAAATGGGGGTGTGATGGATCATCATCATGTAAATGTTTCTAATAAAAATATGTTTTAAAAAAAATAAATTTCAGAGCTCTACAATGACCCCTTGTATTTAATGCCGGCGTTGTCTCAGTGTGCATCGTTGGATTTTCGAGGTTGCGTTGTTTTAGATTATTTTGCAAAGGTCTTCTTCTTGGTGGTAATGTAAATAATGATTTAAAATTTTAACCATTTCTTATTTATCATTTAGAAAATCCAAAAATTCAAAAACAACCTTACGTTCAGAGAATCCGCTTCCGGTCCACTGGTAAACATCCAAAAAGCATAGATAGCAATATCATTATTTCAAAACTAGATGTCAACTAGTACTATTCCAGAAATTAAAGCTTATTGCAACTCCTAAAATTTAAACTTTAAGGCCTTGGTCCTAATAGACAATACTCTTGGTCACCCAGTTTATGTTGTTATTGTCAGAAAACTTCTTTAAACTTCTTTTAAGTGAGACTGATGGACAAGATAAGCCATGATAGAGTTTTGGAAAAGATTCAACATTGTGAAAACCATAGAAATTATTTCCTATTTGTAGCAGGAGGTTAAACCATCTAGCATAAATGGCGTTTGGCGGAAAATATGGCCTAAGTGTGTTCACCATATGCCCTCGTTTTGTAATTTCTAATTTACCCAGAAAGTCTAATTATGATGGTATAGGGAAAACTGACATAAATGAATTGCTAACTCTAATGAAGAACTATTGCAACTGGAACCGCAATTTGCTAATAAAGAAGATGACAGTGACCGTTCCACAAAAATATCTGAAGAACAAAATTTAACCTCCGAAAAAATTTCGCGAGTGATGTGTTTGATTGACCAAGCTATGGAGATTTTTTAAAAAACGATCCTGTTTGGTTCAGTGTGTTTTTAAGCAGTATTTTTATAACCCTGGAACCAATCTTCCATCCTAATATCGTTTGCTATAGAAAATCCTACTTCACTTTGTGTTGTTGCACTTTGGGTTGTGTGTGTTGTTTTTCCTTTTTTTTTTGAAGTTATTGAGGTATTGGCGTACAACAAAAAATAATAAAAATGAAATCAAAATAATTAAAAGGAAATATAATTCTAAATTATTAACTAATGCTGAAGTAAATCAAATCAAATAAAGAAACAATTGCAAAATTTCTAAAAATAAAAAAGAAATTTTAATTAAAAAATAATATCATATTGTATGATAAAAATTGAATGAATAAAAATAAATAAAAATTTACTTACACAATAAAACAAATTATTTTAAACTGAAAACAAAAAGCTAAAAAAAGTTATTGAATACAAAATAAAAAAGAAATGGAAAGAATTTAAGACCATTAAATAAAAACATTTTGGAAAAAAATTATAATTTCAAATCATTTAATAATGCCGAATTCAATGAAAAAAAATTAATTTAAATCAAATAAAAAATAATATTTGTTAATTATTTCATTATTTTTATGTAAACAAAAAATATTTATATACAAATTATTTGTAAACGAAATCAAATAATAAGAAACATTAGAAGAAGATTAATAATAAATAATAAAAATATAAATAATGTCCAATAAAATAAGAAAAAATAATATATATATAAAAATAATATAAAAATAATAAAATATTTAAATTAAACTAAATTTAATCTATATTAATTTAAGCTAGATTGAAAGTAAAAAGTATTTTTGTTTTCGAAATGTTTGCTATGTTTTTGTATAGAAGTGTTGTTGTTGTTGTTTCAATGAAAACTCTCATTTTATTAACTCTTGAATTGTCTATACAAAATTTTGGGTAAAAGCCACTGGTGATATGCTTTTCCCCGCAGCAATTTATTTCAAATATATTTTTTGAATGATACATATTTTTTGAGAATATCATAAAATATTAATTTTAAAAGGTATCTAGCACAAATTTAATTAGATTAAAAATTTATTAATTCACTTAACCAAAAAATATGTTTAAACAAATTATTTGTAAACGAAATGAAATAATAAAAAACATTAAAAGAAAATATTAATAATAAAAAATAAAAATAAAATAATGTAAATTAAAAATAATAAAATATTAAAACTAAACTAAATAAATAAACACGCTAAGCAAAAATATGATAATTTAAAGTCATTTCATAAAACGGCTAATAAAAGTTGATAATTACTGCCATAAAACCTCTTTAGTCCTTAACAGTGTTAAGAAATTGACGTTAAAGTTGTACTAATTTTAATATAATTAAAGAAAATACTTTAAATCTCAAAAGGTTACAAAAATTTTAAGTTAAATAATTTCTAAAAATTTAATTTTATATTAATTATTAATGCTCGATTTGTATGTAATTTACTTAAAAATGAGAATATATAATACCAACTTGAGACTGTAAAAACTAACAAAAACTGTTTTAGATTACGATAAATGTGAAAGAAAAACGTATTAAAGTTGTATTTTAAAAATCGCTTACTTTTGACTTAAAAAGCGCTGCAAGAGCACATTGAATTTATTATTTCTTTTTAATAATTTGATACGACTATTGCCAAGACGTTCTCAAAGATGCCAGCATTTCGCTTGGTCATTTGCTCAATAACCGATTTTGACTCTAACAGAGATTGTAACAAATCAAATAAAAAATTATCCTAGACTGAACAAATACCAGCCATTTGGATCCGCTTCCAAAGTAGTTATACATCTAAATACAGTTTTTGCTAGAATATTTTAAAGACAATAATTTATAATAATAATTACAATGAAAGATAATCACAGTAACATAATTGAATGTCCTTTTTAATATTTATAAAAGAAAAATTTATATTGAAGTAAATATTAAAAATCTTAAAATCTTAAAAAATATAACTAATATAATTTTTTTTTGAAAAATTAAAATTCAATAAAATCATATATAAAAATAATTTAATTTCTATAAAAACCATTGAATAGTTATTGAAGGCATCAGGCATTATTTGCATCTTCAACTTTTCTACAAATATTTATTTAAAATATTTTTAACATCGATTTTTTTAAGGCAACCTAAAATAAAAACAAAATAAGTTTATAAAATCTTAATAAAAAAAATTAAAAGGAAAATATAAGAAAAAGAAGTTTATATTTTTAATGCACATATCAGACGTCTAGAGGTATCTAATTTTCTGCTTTTAGAAGGGCATTTTTTAAGTTTTCGCAGCAGCTGAAACTTCACTTTTATATTTAAAATTTTTAAAATAACTAACTACAACAACATTTAAGATTAATGCAACAAAAAATACAAAATAAACTCCATTTTTCCATTCATATAATCTGAATAGCATCTTAAAGTATTTAGCAAGTAGCCGCATTTTCCTTAAAGTGTTCATATCGGGGTTTTCAACAAAAAGTTTGTTTTTCATTTGTAGCAACACCAAAAACATGATAGTTTTGACATTTAGTTTTTTGACGTATTCGTAGCAGATGCATTGGCAATTGTTACAATGAACTGAATTTCGCATGAAAATAATTAAAATCCACTATCAAAGTGAGATGTCGTAAAATTCGTGATTTTGTTAGACAATATAATCTTCCTTCTGAGACCGCTGCCAAAAATATAGACGTTAAATTGAAGTCGACAGACTCAATACAAAATGTGCAAACACCAATGTTGAAGTAGATCCAAATTTGTCAATTCCTCGACGGTCTCAACAATTAGGGTTCTCCAAAACCACCACATGGCATAAAGATTTGACTTTGAAGCAGTAAGATTAACTAGTGCAGGAATTGGAACCGATCGACCATTCACATCGCCTTAGATTCACTAAACTTATTCAGGAACAATCGGCTGGTTTTTTTGAAAAAAAAAAATTTCCACCGTGGGCTGTTTTCACTTGTTATCGTAAAATTGCTATATTTAAAAATCCTAGAGCGATTATTGAGAATCCTTTACATGCTTCACATGTCACTCTATACTAGGCTATGTGGTCTACAGGCTTAATTGGACCTTATTTTTTTCAAGTTCTGGAAGGATATGCGGTAACGATCTCTCCGAGGTCCTAACAACTAAATTTTGACCTATTATTGACGACGTGGATGTCACTGACATGTGGTTGCAACAGAATGGTGCCACATTTCACACAGCTAATAAAACGCTAAATTTATTGCAAATCAAATTTCCCGATCGCGCAATTTCACAACAATCAGCAGTTAAGTGACCAGCCAGATCGTGTGAATTAATACCACTGGATTTATTTTTGTGAACAGAATTTATACAGAGCCAATCAAACCAACTTCAGCATTAAAATTCAAAATCCCTGATATGATTAACGAAATAGGACCCCCATTTTGCCAAAATGTCATTAAAAACTTTGATGAAAGAACCGACATCTGTCAGCGTGTTGGTGGTGGACATTTGCCAGATATCATTTTTCGTTCATAATTGCCGAACTTTTCTCTTCGTAATACAATTAAAATGTAAGTCAGCTTAATTTAAATTTTTCGTTTTGGAAATAATTCGCAGAAGATGGGGTTTTTTTTAAAGCTGCGGATGATCGGTCCTCTGGGGTAAAGGGGGTATTCCGGGTATTCTCCCAAAGTTGGTAACGTGCATATATAGTCACTTTATTGCCTATTATTACTTAAATTGTTTACGAGACATTGCAAATGTGAGTATATACAACCGCACTAATACTCGCTATATTTGCCGCGCTTCATATTCTGCCTGGGAAAATAATTGACCAAAATAGTGTCAAATTATTTTCCCACATTTAGCATAAGAATATTTGATAATAATAATTCTAAGCATTTTTTGTAAAAAAAATTTCTAAGTAAAAATTAATATATAAGGAGGAATATATTCTTTGGCAGATATTATAACTACACAAGCTCGCTAAATAATATAGTTATAGCCGGATTACTGGCAAAACAAAAACTATTGTTTCGTTATATTACAGTACCTCGAGTATAAAATTTTTTGAAAATATTCTACTTGGCCCTGTGAAATCTCACTAGGATACCTTAAGTGGTTCATGAGGTACCGAATTACTTCCAAATTAAACGTTTTTAAACCACCGTATAATAGCTCGGCAGTAATATCCTACCAAAGAAAGTAGCAAAACTTCATTGGCTATCATTGAAAATTAGGAAGAGAATTGCTTAGGAACAACTCCAAAAGAATCATCTTGAAAGTTGCATTAAAGTTTCTCTTTTTGAGGAACAAAAATGGTGTCAAGCTGTTATCCAGGCAAGTATATCCATGAAAAAAAAACAAAATATAAATGCTTGAAACTAAAATTGAAATTAAATATAAATGCTTGAATTAAAAGTATCTTAAACGTCGTGTTATCGGAAGGAAATGTAATTTGGGTGGCTTAAAGATAGGGTAGAGTTACTATTTGCAGTTAAGATTTGACGATAGGTTGTTCCTTGTTATTTTATGTACTTAAATGTGATACCGCATTCAGGAGTTTTATTAAAATATATTGGTGTAATCGATTTCTTAATAGTTACACCCTCTGAAAAGTTAAAGGTTTATTAAACATAAATCCTTTATGTTCATTCTAATTTTGTTTAAAGGTTGATTTCTTTGCAGAAAAGTGTAAGTAGGGCAACAATAAGTAATTTATAATTGCATGTGCCCGTTACTTTCTTGTAAAACTATTTACAAATATTTTTTTATTTTCTGGAATTTTCAAACTACATATGAATGGTTTCCAATGGAAACCCTTATGTAGAAATGATTAAAAATAAACAATGTTTTTTTTTTGTTGTTTTGAAATATTTTCCTGTGTTTGTGTAGAAGTGTTTTTGAGTCTTGCTGTCTATGCTATGTTGACTTTATGAAAAATTCTCATAGAATCAGTTTGGCTTTGGATATAAAAGTTTTAGGTTTTTCTATACAATATTGGGGTAAAATTCACTGATGAGCTACTTGAGCAATAGTGAAATTACAATATGAATGTGCTCTCCCCCGCAGTAATACATTTCAAATATTTTTATTTTTATTTGGATAAATGTTTCATGAGAATATCATAAATTCTTTTTTTTTAATAAAAATTTTTGGAATAAATATTTCGTGAGAATATCATGAAATATTTATTTAAAGGAATCAAGCACGAAAAAAAAATTGCGTAGGGCAACAATTTTAAAATTTTCTTAAATTCGTTTTATCTCGAATCTTTTTAGTATCCGAGAAGAGTTTTATGACTGTCCAATTTCTCGCGCAACCGAAGTTATCTCTTTAGCTATTTTGTTTTTTTGTTTAAATACTTTGCGCTAACTTTGTTGTTAATTATTCTTTAATCTTAAAAAAAATCCATTTGCTTTTTTTAGTAATTAATTTTAAGCACAAGGTCTTATTTAATAAAAAATTTTTTTAAAAAACTTTATTTTTTATTATATTTTCGATATTTCGCCACACCGTTGGTTGGCATCATCAGGAAAAACAAAAATAATAATGAACAAACAAATTGAAAAAAAAAAAAAATTTTTTGATTAACAAATTCCAAAAAAAAAAAAAAAAAAAAAAAATTTTTTTCAATTTGTTTGTTCATTATTATTTTTATTTTTCCTGATGATGCCAACCAACGGTGTGGCGAAATATCGAAAATATAATAAAAAATAAAGTTTTTTAAAAAAATTTTTTATTAAATAAGACCTTGTGCTTAAAATTAATTACTAAAAAATATTAAAAAAAGGTCAAAAAATTATAACTATTATAAAAAATCCATTTGCGATAGTAGTGAAATTTAAATTGTCGATAAAAAACATAAAAATATTGATTTCTCAGAAGAGAAAATTTACAAGCTCTAGTCATCTGATCAAGAGTGTATGCGTACCTTGCAACTTAGTTTCGTCATCGTGCTATAAAGTCGCCTTACATATTTATTTAAACTTCGCTTTTGTTTGATGGCTATAGTGCCCCCGAGGGGAACTAAACTATTATATTAAACCCTATTTAAACAAATATATTTTTAAAGAATCACATCACTGTATCATTAAACACGTTGGTACCACTGTGGGTACATTAAAATCACTGGTTGGACTTCGAGAATCCTATGTCTCTTCCAATTTGAGGCTCCCTTTATCCCAAGCGACTGGTGCCGTCTTTTTCTACCGAAGGCACATGTCAAGATGGGGAACGGGGCCCGACCATTAGATTTTATTAAAAGCCTATTTAAACAAATATATTTTTAAAGAAACACATCACCGAAGCGCTCAAGCCGTTAATATTTAAGCACTTTGGTACGACTGTGGTATATTAAAATCACTAGTTGGACTTCGAGAATCCTATGTCTCCACCAGTTTGGGGCTCCCTTTATCCCAGGCCACTGGTGCCGTCTTTTTTTCCCGAAAGGCACATGTCAAGAAGAAGAAGAGATTCATTTATACTGCCTGCCCCTGGGCGGCCTATACTGTTATTGATGTGATTTGATCTACATCCGCACCTGGCCATGAAGCCTTAATCAGATGGTGGACCAAACCACAGCATAATTTGGAACGTCATGCTCGTCCTAGGAAGCTGAAGCTATAATTCTATGCAACAGAACTTTCTAGTTCCAACTTCGATGATTCCAGAGCAGGCCTGCAAATCATCACTTCTTGCTTAAGAGTTGGAGACTTTCCAACTCCTGTCCAGAACACATGTCTAGTATGCTCACTGGATCTGGGAACATTTCACCAGGTAGGTGTTATTAAATGTGAAATGAACCCGGCCACCATTAAAAACTGACCTGTCTGTTATGGGGCCGCGAAACCACAACCACCACGTTACTCCCATATAGGGGCCAACCTCAATGATCAGTCAGAGAACTATTAAATGTCTAAAGAGACAAATAATGAACTCTGGGGCACACTGAGCCCCGTGGAAATAAAGTGGAGTTTCCAGTTGAACCCCTGCTGCCTTCAGGGGACTGGGCTCCCTTTTTCCTCAGTTGCACTGTGTCCAGATAGTGGAATTCTATAAAGACCATATTTATATGCCCCCGGGGGGCCTATACTGTTATATTAAACCCTATTTAAATAAGTATATTTTTAAAGAATCACACCATTGTATCGTTTAACTATCTTCGTAAATTGTTCAGTGCTTAAGCCGTTAATAATTAAAGAAGGTGACTGCTAATGACTATAAGTCTTACGTTAAATTTATTATTTATAGTATTTAAATGACTTACCTGACTTAATCACTGCTACAAGTTTGAAATACAACAAGTTGTATGTGTAGACGATACCTTTCGACTCACTGATATGAAGAATAACCAGCAAAATCATTGTATTCTGTGATAAATACATGTGAATTCAAAACCATCCTTGGGAAAAAATCGTTTTTTTAATTTTTTGCTTTTTATTGAAGAGTATTAAACCAGATTTCTAAATCCGCCATATTCTAAAGAATTATTAAAAGTATTGCATTTTGTAAATTATAAATTTGTATAAGGCGTGAGTTTTGCTGAAGTTTAACAACTCCTGTTTTTCCAGTTGATGATTTCCCATTTTTATTTGTCTTGCAGATTTCTGTATAGATTTGTTTAGCAATTACTAATATACAGACCTGTAGCAATTGCACTCTTTGTATGACGCCATATTTAAAAATTAATGCAAGCAGAGTAGTTTACTGCGCAACAATTAACTGTTCATTGAAAAGTTGTCAGTCGTTACACCTATTAAATTCTACATCAAAAACTTTTTGAAATTTTTTTTACTTTTTAAAAATTTAATAAGAAAAATTCGTAGGTTTTATACTTTAAATTCCATAAATAAAGTAAAATTGTTGTTTTACTAAATCTTTCACTCTTAACTTTAGCCTCCCATTTTCTTTTGTAGAAAAGGGAGGCTTTTGGTTTTTTCTTGTTTTAAAATTAATCTTTAATGTTGCTAGATTCGTTTAACACTGGATACTAATATTTTCTTTAAATATCGCTCAACTATTTATACCCAATTTACTGGTGAACAAATTTAATTTAAACAACCACCAAATCCCTCATAGATCTTATTCAAAATTCAATCGATTCACAAAAAAGACGCAATAATGCGTTACAATGCGAGTATATTGTTCTTATCATAACAGGAACTAATTTAAGGGTGGCACTCTCTTTACTATTAAAAAATTGTACAAATGTTTAAATATACGGGTTTGTTAAAAAGCAGGGGAATTCATTTGTACATCTTGGGAACCAAAGGCATTTAACACTACAGTCAAGATCATTTTCAACAGCCTACCAATGAATACCTTAAAATCGGGTTAGTTTTTGTTAGTAAATGATATGAAAATTCTATTAATAGAAGCTTGTAATGTTTTTCATTTAAGGTTTTTATCTCTGTTAACGTATACAAGCGGTGGGAAAATAAGATTGCCTGGCTCCATTGTAAAATTATTGTTCCGTAACGGGGGTTCAACTAGTTTTGTTTTATAAAAAAATGTGCAGCAATCTATTTCACACACTATGAGTCTTAGTATACTGCATTCAATTCGTAATATTTCTACAAATTTTTTGTATACATAATGTATGTAAAGGTATATCGACCAATTTTATTTATTATAACATTTTAGTACTTCTGACAAACATTCTTTTATTCAATGAATTTTATAAAAATTTGTTTAAAAAAAATATGTAATTTAATCTTTGCCGCCTTTTTTATTTGATAACCTCAATTTCCAATACATCTTAGCTTATCTTGGTTAGTTTCTAGTATTCGCTTAAAGTAAATAGAATATTGTAGGTAAGAACTTAGAAAATTTAAAAATTCTTAATCGATTTATATCTCGTATTTCTTAAGCATTAAAAAAATTTTAAACTAAACACAGTAAAAGAAAAAATTTACAATTCAAAGTGTAAAAATTATTTAATGGAATAAAATACAAAATTAGAGAAAGAAATAAATAATTATTTTCTAGGCTGCATTTTATGACGCGAGTTACATATAACCAATACTTACTTACATAAATATATTTATTTTCTATCACACTGCCGACTCTGAATTTTAATATTAGCTTTAAGTAAAACTGATTTGCATTCCTTTGTTGGTTATTCTTGATTCCTGTTTGAATGCTGATTTTTAAATGAAAAATACTTTAAAACGAGGTTATGCATCAGAGTTAAAGGAAAAAAATCAGTTATGAGTTCACATTTGACTAATAAAGATCGTAAAACATGAACAGCTATAGTTGTTTAAATTCGTAAATCGCGTCCCATTTTTTTTATACAATTACAAGGTCAGGAAATATCTAAATATAGAAAAATATTTTCAAATGTCTTGACGCTTTGTTCATTAATCGAACAACCATGATGTGCAGAAGCAAGACGGCGCATATATCACACAGCTCCTGGCAGAATTAATTTAATGTTTGTGTCTATTGAATTCTTTGCCACTTCTCAGTTGGTCAAAGTATTTTTTTTTAGTTAAAACAAGCCGCATAAGGTTATCTAAAATGTTCTTAAAGGTTCTCTAACGAGTTCTGTAGAGCAATCAACGATGTTTCTAAATTTAAATTTATAGCATGTTATGTTATTAGCATGCTCAAAATTTAACTGGTATTATAAATTAGGATCTGTTAAAACGTATTCGTACACTAAGAGAAAAATCGCATTTTAAAACCGAAGCATATCGTAGTTGAAACGAGAATTATTCAACGTTGAGCATTTCAACTTTAAACTGAAATAGAACAACCTTGAAATAAAAAAAACTACATGAAAACAAAATAGTACAATCATAAAATTGATATTTGTCTAAAAAACAAAAAAGTGTTTTTTTAATTCTAAAACGTCCAACATTAAATTAAGAAAAAAACAACATGAAATTCTCAGACATGGTATTTTTACAAAGTCAACTTTGATTCAAAAATAAACCAACATATTTTCAATTAAGAAGAAACTTTAATTTAAAAATGCCTACTCCTACATTTAATGCGTGCGTCTTTGAATTTATTAATAAAATGATGGATTCAAGATATCGGCAACTTTATTTTAATGACGTGCGTTGTTTAAATCCTTTTTAATACGAAGTATTATGAAATTAACATCGTTGCATTCTTAAAACAACAATGCATGTTGAATGCATGTTAGACATTTTTGAAATGAGTTCGAAAATTTTACAATCAACGGTGTAATATGTTATTATACAACTTATTTATCAAAATATTCATTTGTCAGTGGCAGACAGAAAATAAAAATAGACAAATAAAGTGTTTGAGTTTAATATTTATTTCTTTAATTTAAAAATGCAAAATGGAAAAATTCAAGTTACTTAAAGTGAAATATTAATTATTGCCAGTATTGTAAGGTAAGGATATAAATTTCAACTTAAACTTTTGACGCCGCACATGGTACAAAAGCTTACAAATTTCAGCATGTAACCTAACATATCGGTGATTACAATATGTGAGAAAAGAGACCTCGTCGATTCCGCACTTTGGCCTGCAAATGGAAGTTAGGGGGAAGTTATTCATGTGGCGTAAAAAAGAAGTGAATAAAATTCTAACTCTTTTGAAAATTATATGCACATATTAAGCATGCATTTATTTTTTTTTTTCAATTTAGAATGGACAACGAAACTCTTTCTAGTCCGACGAAAGTCCAGGGATGGATTAATAGAGATTTTTCGAATGTGGCATCACCAATTTCTTCAGGATCTTCAACAAAACGTGTTTTAAATAAGGTTTGTATTGTAAAAATAATTAATATACACACATAATTTTTTATATTTATGTCTGCATGTTTATTTTTTTTTTCAAGGATTTACTAGATATATTAAAGCAAAGATCTAAAGGCCAATCCTGTTCAGATTTTTATAAAGAGAACAAAATTCTAACAGATAACAGACGTGACGACGTTATAAATATTATAATAGAAGAAATGGTATGTAGTGAAAAATCGGTTAAGCCAAATGAGATTCTTGACATTGTTGATGACATATGTGAAATTTTTCCCAGTGTGGTGACTGCAGAGGTAAACAATTTTTTTAAAGTCGGTAAAAATAATGAAATATATGTTTTATGTTATCCATTACCTTTAAGTCAGTCTGATACTGATTTGAATGTTATGAATTAATAAAAGAATTTGATTAAATTTATATTTTAAATATTAAATATTTTAATGGATTCCTTTTTCATTCATATGTAATAAATAACAAAGACATATGCGACCAAAAACTTTTTTGTAACTTTTTATAACTGTAATTAATTTTTATTTTTATTATATTATTACTTTTATTATATATTCACTATATTTATAATTTTTAATAAAAAAAAACAAATCATAAAATAAATTTTTGATTTATACATGGTAAAAATGTTGGTAAGTATATTATCAAAATATAAACCTCTGTCCCACTGCAGTGGGAAAATATCAACCTTAAATCGACGGTGGACGTTTTTAATTCAAAAACGCTACCATGTTAAAGCGAAGCTGCGCACTGTTAATTTAAATATGCACGTATTTGATTTGAAAATGTTTCT
This sequence comes from Trichopoda pennipes, assembly GCA_030448955.1. Taxonomy (NCBI): domain Eukaryota; kingdom Metazoa; phylum Arthropoda; class Insecta; order Diptera; family Tachinidae; genus Trichopoda; species Trichopoda pennipes. The sequence continues at coordinate 4,939,848 of JASKUP010000008.1, read as the reverse complement.
GTTTTAAATAGACGTAGAAAATATTTGATTCAATGTCGCTCGTTTTTGGTTTAAAGATGCCATTTTTTTAATTTAACTCTGAGCATTATTAAATTAGCGTTGAATCTACCTCGATTTCGGATTAACGTTGTTTTATGTTAAACGTTGTTAAATATATAATTTCCAACCTTAGCTCATTTTCACGGCTGTTTTTTGTTGATTTAAGGTTGAAATTGTTGATTTCCTGCTGTTTTTTCTATGAGTGTAGTAGATGCATTAACAATTGTTACAATGTTAATTCCTCAACGTTCTCAACAATTGGGGTTATCCAAAACCACTGCAAGGCGAATTTTGCGTAAGGATTTGACTTTGAAGCTTTACAAAGTTCAACTGGTGCAGGAATTGAAGCCCACCGATCATTCACATGGCCCTAGATTCGCCCAAATCATTCAGGAACATCCGCTGGTTTTCTGAAAAAATAATTTTTTCAGACGAAGCACATTTTCACTTACCAGCTTATGTCAACAAGCAAAATTTGTCGCATTTTGGCTTCTGAAAATCCTAGACCGATTATTAAGAAGCCCTTGCATGCTCAACGTGTCACTGTATGGGGCACTATGTGGTCTGGAGGCGTAATTGGGCCGTCACTTTTCAAAGACGAGACTTAAAAAGCGGTAACGGTCAATGGATCACGCTATCGCGAAATGGTACTAACTCAATTTTAGCCTATTATTGACGACAGGGATATCACAGACATGTAGTTTCAATAGAACGGTGCCACATGTCGCATAGCCAATGAAACGATGAAACCAAATTTCCCGATCGCATAATTTAGATCGGCAGCCATAATCGTGTGATTTAAAACCACTGGATTAATTTTTGTGGGGCCATGTGAAGGACAGAGTCTGTAAGAAGGCAATCGAGTCGATTGCAATCTTAAGACTCAAAATCCGTGATGTGATTAGTGAAATAGAACCGCCATTTTGCCAAAAAGTGATTAAAAATTTTGATGAAAGAATCGAAAATTTTGAGTCATATTAATCATTTTCAGTTTTATTCGACCTTTTTTATTTTTATTAAATACTAGCGTGCCCGTGACTGCTTTGAAAGTCATTTCTTCGACATTTTTTGATCGATTTTGGTTCGCGGTATTGAAAAACAAAGCACGTGAACGTAATACATATAACTGAAAGTGCAAAAAACAGGGATCATTGAAAAGCAACAGGTATGGGGAACTGAAGCCATTTAAAATCAAACGTCAAATCTGGAGGAATCATAGGAATGCGTGGTTTCAACACATCGCCCTTATATTTTTCTTTTAAAATTTTTGCTTCAATCATTTTTCATGACTTTTTTGACTACGAACATATGTCATTGCATCTGCCAAGTGTGCATACAACGCCATCTACTGGCAATATAGCATTTACAATCATGTTTTTTTTTATGGGTTCTTGAGTTAAGATAGCGTTGTAAAAAAATGTATGTGAAAATGAATTTTCTTCATAATTTTTTTTTTTTGGGAAATTTTCCAAAATTTTCTTGTGTATTCTTCTTATTTGGCCGGAGACCTGTCCGAATTGGTGCTAATCACCGAAATCGGTCCAGGCATTCTCGAGTTATAAGCGTAGTAACTAACATCACTTTCTTTTATATATGTAGAGATGTACTAATCTTTTAAATAGTCTTTTTAAATTAAATTTTAACGATTAAAATATAAAAAATTTTTTTCTGAAGAAGCTTTCAACAGGAAAGCGAAATATCGCAAAAATAAATAAAAAAATAATTTAATTTAAAAAGACCATTTAAAAGATTAGTACATATTTAATAATCATATTAATCTGAATTTTTTGATTTATTCTGTTTTAGAAAACAAACTTCTTGTAGAAAAATCCTTTATTAAGTCACCAATGGCAACAGCCCTTGGGTTTAATTTTTATTTATATGCTTTAGGTTTCGGCTATTTGTCATCTTCAGTGTTCTTCTTGTATACTTCGGACATTAAAATACAAATTCTATGTTAATTTCAATTTTAATTTCTGTCTAAAGCGGTTTAAAGGCTAAGGCTATACATATATCTAAAAATATTTCTACCGAGTTTATGCTTATCACATTGTGGGCAAATTTAAAAAAATGCGTCTAAAACGGTTTTAAAGTTATGGCTATAAACACCAGCTTACGTCAGCTAAAAATACACCCTTTAATCTTTTGTTTCTCTTAATTCTGCAAATAAAAAAACACACGTTATTTAAAAGTTTCTACAATAGTTCAAAAGATAACCCATGTACATCAGATAATAGCATGTTTAATTTGCAATATTAAATTGCGTACTTTATTGCAACAGGCCTTACTTTTGTATAAATTTTATTTTTAGCTGTTTATTAGGGTTCGAAAGATAATAGCATATCACCTAGGGGACACCCTTTAATTATTAATTTTAAATATTTATAGTTATTATTATAGCTGACATAGTGGTATATAATTATGTAATTTTCAGGTTTATAAAAGTATTTTTTTATGACTTTCTATTATAGAGAGCTACAGTAGACTCTAACATTGTTAAAATTTAATTAAGATCCTTTGCCATTCAATAAAGGTTTGAAAATTATGTATTTTATACAGGCTTACCCTTTAATATTTAAAGCCCCTGTAGGCTAGTAGGTAGTGTACTAGCTTGTACACATGGGGGTTGTGGGTTCGATTCCCGACGAAGACCTTGGTTTTTTTCACTACAAAAATAAAAATTGACTGTCGGTGGGGCTGCTCAGCGATGAAGGCATAGTCACTTATCGATCCGACTATCCTTCTATTTTCACCACCTGTTTCATCTCTTCTCTATCCCTTTCTTAAAGAATGTAGCACGGTACTTGACTAAATAGGCATTGTTGCCTGAAGTGCTACTTCTCTTTAAAAAAAAAATATTTAAAGCCATTTATTTTATTCAATGGATACAATCTGTCGGTACCACATTTAAATTTAAACCAAAAATTCTTAATTTGCTTTTGCGGGCTCAAATAAAACATGTTAGAACGAACTATATATAATAATAAGATACGATATCTAAAAGACTTTTGAAAAATGTACACTCTTAAGTACTTTATTATTAACATTATTTTATATGCAAACTAAACGAAAGTTTAAAATTTAAATGTTGAAATTTTTAAATTGCTGTTATTCAGCAAGTGAAAACTTGTTTTGAAATTCACTTATTTATGTATATCGGCTACGCACTTTATAACGAGAAGCTGTGTAGAGTAATGTTTTTAGCACTTGCAAACATTTAAATGTGGGCTTTTTACCTGCAAATATTACACTATGACTAAAACTATTTTGTGTTTTGTTTTCTTTTTTTTGTTGTTGATTATTTTATTAGAGATGGAAATGTATGTCAAGCTGTTGATGATGTTTTTCTGTTTTTCATTACCTGTTACAATACATATGGGAGAGTACGAACGTATTTATTTTTTCACTTTTCATCATTTTGCTAAACCACAGAAAAAAATATAAAACTTTCGTTCATAAGAAAACCAGTTGCCGGCAAGCTGTCCCATTTACTTTTACTCATATTTGCAATATTAATTTTAGTATGACGTTTAACTTATTACAGACGAATTTTAAACATCATTTACACTTAGATTATTGAGATAAAAAAACAATTTTTTTTCTCTTGATGTTATTATAACAGATCTAACAATAAAAATTATTATCTTAAAAGCAGGAGACATATATCTTAGTGCTGAAAACAAAACAATCTCAAAGCACAAGCATCAGGTACTAAATTGGCCTTAGGAATCTTTGAGACGACATATTGGCACAGATTTAGCTTATTGATGTTGGAAGATGTCATGACAACAACAGACGGTCTACTGTGGACCTAACTAAGCAAGTTCTTAATTGAATTTCAAGCAAAAAAAATCTAAAACACGCACAGCAAAAACTATAATCTGCTTCATCTAAATGGTGACATTTTGGAAGAAAACAATACTATTTACTACCTACGTTATGTCATAAGCCCCATACAAAAAATCATGTTATTTTCACTCGGGAAAATATGTTAGCTTATATAACAATACGCAACACTTGATTCCTACAACTAAAAGGGAAATCGTATACTAGAAATGTTGATGGATCGGTCATATATTATTATCTCAGAGGATCTAACTAAGCCATTCTTTATACGAATTAACTGAAATCTTGAGACATATACCCTAGCGCTGAAAATAAACTACATCTAAAAGTGCAAACATCAGATGCTTTTAAAATTACTCTCGGGGATCTTCAAGACGACATATTGTCACCAATTTTATTCTTACTAACATTGGCTGATGTGATTTTTTTTTTTTTTGTTTTTTTAAAGAGAAGTAGCACTTCAGGCAACAATGCCTATTTAGTCAAGTGCCGTGCTACATTCTTTAAGAAAGGGATAGAGAAGAGATGAAACAGGTGGTAAAAATAGAAGGATAGTCGGATCGATCAGTGATTATGCCTTCATCGCTGAACAGCCCCACCGACATTAAATTTTTATTTTTGTAGTGAAAAAAAACCAAGGTCTTCGTTGGGAATCGAACCCACAACCCCCATACTAACAAGCTAGTATACTACCTACTAGCCTACAGGGGCTGACGTGATCACAGCAACCGACGGTCTATAGAGGAAAAACTGTAAGCTCTTAAGTGAATGTCAAACAAAAAAATCTAGTTAAAGAACCAAAACCAACAACTACAATTAGCTTCCTCTTAATAGTGAAATTTTGGAAGAAAACAACACTATTTACTATCTTTTGTTATATCACAAACGTAATGCAAAAAAACATGTAATTTTCACTGGGGAAAGTTATTTCCCCAGGAAATACAAAACTTGCTTTAAGCCAATACAACTTAAAAACAGTCGTTGCTTACGCTACATCATACATTTTGTTTAGCTTAGCTTATAAAAATTTGTTTAGCAACACCGCTATCCTACAACTGAAAGGGAAATCGTATACTAAAAATTTAAATACGCCGGTCGTATATTATTATCTCATACCTTCATCGCCAAACCTACTTAAATCTTCAACTTAAAAGCAGTTCAAGCCAATCATTTCTAAGAGGATTAAAGTAAATGAAAATCGATTAACCGATCTCAGTATAATAAAAGTTTATTTCTCATCTGCAATTGCGGTCTGATGAAGAATATTTTTTCTGCGCTAACAACTGCGAACAATAACAGAGTATAACTTTAGTTTTGTATATTCTGATCTTTCCATTAATACTTTCCCATAGCTTTCAGTTAAACGTTACTTAAATATTTTCCAATTCCAATTGAATGCAAAAGCAAGATTCCCAGGCAAATAATCGCACAAAAATATATTATTTAACGCTAACATTTAATTGAAAACAACAAAAAAAAAACAACTATAACCTCAAGCATATGCGGGCATTAAGATTTAATAATTTTTTAAACATCCCCCTAAATAGCAACTAACTGCCAGTTTTTTTCATAGTCATTTAGTCAATTTATTATTAAATATAGATTTTGTGGCATGCGTTTGGAAAACAGAACAAAAATATGGTATCATACGGGTTAACGGATTTTTATAAAAGTCTAAAGTTTTATTTAAAGTGGTTGTTTGGTACTCATACATTCAATTATTACGCCTTTTTGTTCATTATTGCCAGCAATAGTTTCAAATATTATTGATATTTTTATTGGGGCATAGCTACTGTCGATGACAGATGACACATGGTAACTAAAGGTAGAATATCATAATTTAGTATACGAAAGGCTAAACGAAGCCTCTTAATACAATGTATATTTCATTTAGTAAACGTTAAAATTTTAATTAAAATCAAATATAATTTTTAACCAAAAAAAAATTAGTTTCATATTGTTCGCATTTTTATAGCATCGTAGGTGATATATGTTCCTCTATGGAGTGGAGTAATTTTCGTATTACAGAAGTACCTGTAAATTAGTTAGGACGTTATATTCCATTTAAGCACATTTGACACTCTGGGGTCCACAAATTGAGCAAAATAAGAATATATCGTACGTGGTATAAAATGAAGACGATTTTGCAATACAACAACACAACAACAATTGGCCAAATTTTGCCAATTTAGTAGAAGTGTAATTTATTTCTTTTATTATTTTACTAAATTTAATATTTTTTACTTTAATGATTTTATAATAAATAAAATTTAATAATAATTATTCACATTATAATGTTTACTTCATTCGATTTGCTACTTATCGCTTCGCGTTTTTCAACAAGAAGTTTGATTTTTAATTGTGGCAACACCACTAACATGATGGTTTTGAAATTTAGTTGTTTGACGGATGCCTTGGCAATTGCTACAATGAATTTAATTTCGTATAAAAATCGCAATAAAATAATCAAAATCCACTATGAAAATGGTAGGTGGTTCCGTCAGAGCTACATTTCGTAAAATTCAGACACCATAATCGCTCTTCTGAGACCGCTATTAAGAAGTTGGTCTTTAGATTTTAGTCGACAGGCTCAATACAAAATGTGTCCAACATCAACGCTGCGTTTAATTGATTTTAAATGGAGCCGGGGGATGGTTTTTTATTTGTAGGTTCAATTATTTACTTCTTTGAATTTTGTCTGACGAAGTGCTACAGATAGTAGATTTCAGTTTTTATGGAATTTCATTTAGTTAAATTTTCTCAAACCTAAGGCAACCACAATTCCTTAAACCACTATTATGTTCTTTAAGTGAATTAATAACCTGAGGAATTTTAAAAAGTACCGTCTTACTTATCGCCTGAAAATATATCCTATGTTTTTCTGCATATGTTGCAATATGCAAGTGTGCCGCTGTAGGCTAGTAGGTAATGCATTAGTTGTGGATTCGATTCCCAACGAAGACCTTTTCGTCACTACAAAAATAAAAATTGACTGTCGGTGGGGCTGCTCAGCGATGAAAGCCATAGTCACTGGTCACTGTGCTGTCTTATACGGCAGTTAATTTCCGTCTATCCATATACTTTCACCACCTGTTTCATCGCTTCTCTATCCCTTTCCTAAAGAATGTAGCACGGTACTACTAAATAGGCATTGTTGCCTGAAGTGCTACTTCTCTTAAAAAAATTTATTCAGTGCAGCTGTGTTCCTACCTACAGAACTCTCATAACGCCAAACTTGCCTACTTTTGTGCCTCATTATCCCTGTTTCATATGATTTTAATTGTAATCCACCCACATTGCTATAGAATGATATAATGATAGTATTAATTTTAATTTAGTTTTATATGTTTATTTATTTATTTTCCCCAGTCAATATTTTAGCAATTAGTTTTCTCCAAACCATAACAAAAAAATCACTGAACTGATATAAATGCATTCAATCAATAGTAAAGCCAAATTTTGATTAAATGAGTCAAATTTATCATTAATAATATTGTTACGTTTATATCTTTTATAAATATTTTATTGTTTCGGAGTTCTTTATTGCAAAATAAATAACACCAGATTTAGAGTTTAAATTAAATACAAGTTTACTTACTTTAACTACACACAAAGTTGGCACTACAACATAATTAACTAAAGATGCAAGTCTTTATTTCACGAGCTTTATGTTTTAACTAACTAACTATGCACTCAGATGCTGCCTTTTATATTTGTCCACTAGAGGTGTAGAAAAATTAAGAATTTTCATCTCCCTTTATGTTATGTTATTCATTCACGGTATTGGCGCCTGTAGGTCTGTGTCTATTTTTGTTTTTATGCTGATAAAGTTTGTTCGTGTGTTGCGTGCATATGTTTTATTAGCAAGCTACGCAGTTAGTAACAGCATACCCAGTTGTTTAGTTTATTATTTAGTTGTTTTCTTTTAAAATTTAAGCAAGGTGCATCCGTAACAATATGTTACGTTTTTTAAAAATATGCTATGGTTATGTATTTTATATTTTTCTTTAAAGAGAAGTAGCACTTTAGGCAACACTGCCTATTTAGTTAAGTACCGTGCTACATTCTTTAGGAAAGAGATAGAGAAGAGATGAAACAGGTGGTGAAAGTAGAAGGATAGTTGGAAATTAACTGCCGTACGAGACAGCACAGCGACCAGTGACTGCCTTCATCACTGAGCAGCGACACCGACAGTCAATTTATATTTTTGTAGTGAAAAAAACCAAGGTCTTCGTTGGGAATCGAACCCACAACCCCCATACTGACAAGCTAGTACACTATCTACTAGCCTACAGTGGCCTATGACTAAGAATATTTCTTCCATGTATTCTCTATTAGTTTATTGTGAATATAAGCTTGGTATATATTTTAAAATGATTAATCATGTTTTCCTTCTTGTGTGCAATAGATATTTATGTTAAGGCAAATTTTTAGCGTGACGAAATTTTTTTTAGACACCTATTAAATGGTTACAGCAATCATATATTTCTATAGAGTATATAATATGGTTTTATGCTGTAAGTAGGGTTCTATAATAAAAACCATTCAAGTCCTTAGGGAATCCTACACCTGGTCTGTGATTAACTAGTAACTTTCAGTCCATAACTGAAGGATAGTGCATCTCTTCTTAAAATTGGTTTCAGTTTCCCTTAGACATTATTCAAGTCGCTCGTGAACTAGAAATGAGGAGCATAATTATGGTTCATTTAATATTTAAACTTTGTTGTTCTATAATTATAATATATCGTTACGAATATGATTTGTTAAGTTTTATAAGAAAATAATTAGAAAATTGAACAAAACGATCCACTGTGCAGTTTGCAAACTGCCTAATTTTCTAGGAAATCTTATACACTCAAGAAAACAACAACGCGCTTATAAGAAGAAATTCTACGAAATAAGATAAAAAACAGAAAACAAAAAAAAAATAGCACAGAATAACAACAACAATATGGGATGATGTTAAAGTAGAATATTCTTGCATGTGCGAGAACCGATTGAAACAACAATATCAGCTCCACTTGCTGGACAAGTGAATTAATTCAAGTTGAGTCATCAGTGAGTAGAGACAACAAAGTTACCATCGTTATTATTTTGCATGTATTGCCAGTAAATAAATCGTTTAATTTAATATAAAACTCTAGCGTACTGTGTTATTATTTTGCAATAAAAGAACTCAATATAACAAAACTTTTCTTAAACGTAACAATATTAAAACAGTTCTTTTGCATAACAAGTTATCTCAATCACGAATCTAAATTCCACAAAAATCTAGAATATATATATAATATATATATATATATATATATATATATATATATATAATATATTAAAATTAGAAGACATGTTATAAAGGATATTAAGACGAATGTACTTGAATTTGCACACAACAATTATTCCAGTAGTAATCGTTAAACGACTGTTCAAAACAGATGCTATATTTACAGATGCTATATTTTTTTTTTAATTCTTCCTTTTATTGAAATCCGGCTTAAGTGAGATTCACATTCAAGTGACTGAAAGTAGACAGTATCAATAAAAGTAAGACAAAATAAGTCAGATAATTTTTAAAAAATAGAAAAAGATTTTTAAATTGAAAAAAGATTCTACTTAAGTAAATCTCAAATTCTAAATTTAGAAATTGGTGAATCCGTTCTTGAATTAAGAGTGACAAAGCTTGACACGTTTTGCCAATCTGACTCCGCTTCGGTTTACTTAAAGTACATTTTTTAAATTTTTTTCGCCTTTGTGTTGTGCAGGACTAGTTACTTAAACCAAAAAAATTTTTCTGTATAATAGAAAAAAAATATTGGAATATATAGGGTTTTTCAACAAGAAGTTTGTTTTCTAAAGTAAAATAAAACAAAAAATTTAGATTAAGATGATTGAAATTTTTACTGTATTATGAAGAGAAAATTTCGGCAATTATGAATAAAAAATGATAAAATGCAAAATAGGCCACTAGGCTCACAGATGTCAATTCTTTCACCAAAGTTTTTAATCAGTTTTTGGCAAACGATTCTATTAGCTCTGTCCTTAACATAGCCCCATAAAAAATAATCCAGTGATCTCAAATCACACGATCTGTCTGACCACTTACCTGCTGATTGTCGTGAAATTATACGGTCAGACAATTTGGTTTGCAATAAATTGATCGTTTCATTGTGTGTGTGACATGTGGCACCGTCCTGTGGAAACAAAATGGTAGAGTAACCCATTGACCGTTCAGTCTCATCTTCAAAAAAAACGACATAATCACGCCTCCAGACCACATAGTACACCATACAGTGACACGTTGAACATCCAAAGGCCTCTCAATAATCGCTGAAGGATGTAGAGGAGATGATAATTTTTTGATTTAGAAAATTGAAATTGATTTGATATAAAATAATCATTTAATAAATTAAAATTATTATGCTTACAGCTGATAGAACAGTAAAATATCAAAAGAGAAAATATTTCAATACTAAAAAAAACTGTTCCTTTTCGAAAGTAAATTTTTAACAAGAGTAGACGGACATATTTATCAAACGTAAACATAGTAAAATCAATAAATGAAATTTTTTAAACTTGAAATCACCTAAATGAAACTTAACTTGTACACGCAAATGCATACATATGTATGTGTTTCGCATAAAATAGTACATATTTTTTCGACAACGAAATGAACATGCTTTTTGTTTTTTTTTATTGTTTCAATTATTTGTGATGCATGTGTAACAAACAACCGACTATTCATCCAACTAATGAACAAACAAAAAAGAGCAAGAACAAAAAGTACTACAGCAAAAATACCAAAACTTTAAAATATGTACACAAACACACACACTTTTACAGTGGTGGTCATTGCAATTGCAACCAAAAAATAATTTATAATACCTTTTGTTTAGTTACTGACTATTTATTTGATACGATCGGCGAGCGCTTATGATGCGATGACATCATTATCAAGCCGCATTTCAGATAGTACTGGAGAGTTAGTATTAGGTCCATTAGTGACCCGACACTATTTATACTAACAGACCTAATATTAACTCTCCAGTACTATCTGAAACGCGGCTTGATAATGATGTCATCGCATCGAAAGCGCTCGTCGATCATACCAAACAAACAGCCACTAACGACGGTTTTTACTAAAAAAGTAATGACAATTTATTTTTATACTAGCTTATCGTACCCGGCGTTGCCTGAGTGTTTCTAGACTATGGAATCTATTACGGCCTTGTTTGCTTTTATGCTCCAGTGCGAACATATTGGAACTAATATTTTGTAATCGAAGTAAATTTCACAGACATTTTAAACATTTTAGAAGAGGCATCAGCTATCAAGTCCAATATAATAAGTCTGTGACCAAATCTAAGCAAATACAAAATTTCATTGAAACTTTTGCATGTTAAAAAAAATATAATATTTCTTAATTAATTAATTTCTTTCAATTTATATTTTAGTTCCATCGCTAAATCTATATTTTTTCTTCGTCAGAAGTATTCATTTTGATATTTTTTGGGCTTTTAAATTTTTCAATTATTTTTAAAGGATTTTTATTTTGCAATTGTGTTTGGATTTGTTTCGCCAGTAAATGAAATAATGTTGTCCTTTCTTTCGGTGTAAACCTTCATTGCTGGCTGCTTGTTCGGTGAGTCACCGTTCGGTTTAGCAGTTCTTTCATTACAGTCTTGACCCCCCCACCCCCGGGCCACGTTATATGGTCTTTAGAGAACTTCGACTATCTAGACCTGTGCAACTGGGGGAAAAAAGGGAGTCCAGTCCCCTGAAGGCAGCAGGGGTCAACTGGGAACTCCACGTTATTTCCACGAGATTCAGTAGCTCGCTGAGTTTCCGCTATTTGTGTCTTTAGATATTTAGCTGTTTCTCTGACTGATTATTGAGGTTGGCCCTTTTAGGAGTATCGTGGTGGTTGTGGTTTCGCAGACCCATAACAGACAGGTCAGTTTTCTATGGTGGCCAGGTTCATTTCACCTTTAATGACACTTACCTGGTGGAATGTTCCTAGATCCAGTGAGCATGCTAGACATGTGTTCTGGACAGGATTTGGAAAGTCTCCAGCTCTTCAGCAAGGAGTGGTGGTTTGCAACCCTGCTCTGGAATCACTAAAGTTACAACTAGGAAAGACCTGTTGCTAGAATTAGTCTTCGGCTTCTTAGGGCGTGAATGACGTTTGCTTTTCATTCCCAGTGGTATGACCACCATCTTATTAAGGCTCCATAGCCAGGCGCAGATGTAAATCTTATCATGTAATTAGAATCGTGCAACCCCCGGGGCACATTGATATGCTTTGACATGTTTAAACGGGAGTAAAATGCAGTCCAGTCCTCTTTAAAGCTAGCAGGAGTCAGCTGGACAATTCCACTATATTTTTACGGGAATCAGTAAGCCCCAGAGTTCAGCTATTTGTCTTTTTAGCCTTTTAGCTGTTCTCTGACTGATTATTGAGGTTAACCCTTCGGGAGTATCGTGGTGGTTGTGGTTTCGAGGCCCTCGTTTGAGTTGTGTGGGTCGGATTATTCACATCATGAACACAATGAATGGTCCAGGTCCAGTGAGCATGATTGCGGTTGTGTTCTTAAATTTTATTAAGCTTCATACGTTCTGGACCAGGAGTTGAATAGTCTCCAACTCTTCAGCAAGGAGTGAAGGCTGCGGCCTACTTCGGGCTTTTGAAGTTGCAACTAGGAGTGGCCGGAGGATATACGTATCCGAAGACCTTCTAGGGCGAGGATGACGCAACATTTCATCCAGATGTAAATCTTATCATGTATTTCATCCACCGTCTGTTTTTGGCTTACACATCTAGGAACAGAAGTTAATCTCATCACGCATTAGGGTAGTGTGTACTCATGCAGGTAGATTGCCCGTTACTTGGCATTTTCTGAGGGGCTAATTTAGTATTTCCGTATTTTATTATTATGCCGATAAGTGCCGTCTGAGGGTGTTTTTCGTTTGGTAGAGTGTATAAGTAGTTTTAGTGGTGTGAAAACTGTGTTATGTTAATCTGTTTATTTATAATGTCACTGTTAAATGTTCTTATTTTGTAGATTTCCATGTTTTTAAGAATGTCTTCTAGTCTTCGTTCTTTTTTGGTACGATATAGTAATATCATACACTCATCTATTTTTCTTGGTACATATCCGTAAGTGTCAAGTTGTAATGCAAAATTGCAGTCTTCTCTTTTTCGTTCGTACAAGCGTATGTATTCTGCAAATCTCGTTATTAGTGTTCGTCTAGTTTGTCACATATAAGAACGTTTATAGGTACAAGTAAGTCTGCATATTCCGCTGGAACTAAATTTGTTAGTTGTTTCTGCCGATGTCCTGAGATTATGTCTCAGAGTGTTGCAGGTTGTTATTGCTGTGAGTAAACCTTCTTTGTAAAAAAGTTAAGTTAATCTATATATTTCTGGTCCTGTATGTAATAGTGTGTCGTCATGTTGTCTCAGTTGTATCTTTGTTTTCTTTATTCAAGTTTTTAGTGCTGTATTGTCTAAGAAGTTTGTCCATAGTTTTGTGTTTTTAGCCGTTGTTTTTAGCTGTTGTACTTATCTAGAGTAAGTGGGATTTCTTAAGTCTGTGTAAATGTTGCTAGTTTATATTGGGTAGTTTAGGATGGGTAAGGTGGTTTGAGGTGATGTGGATGAAGGTGTCGCAGTTGGTTTTTTATAAATGTTGAACAGTCAGTTCCTCGTGTTATTGTCATGTCAAGATAATGCATATTTTATCTTGTTCTTTTTCGATTGTATATGAAATGTTATAGATTTATTTTAAGTCTGTTCGAATTTTTACGGCGTTGTATTGTTCGAGGATGCATATGATGTCATCTAAGTATCTATAGTAAAGGATTATTCTGTGTTTTTCCATTAATGTCCTTATGTGTAGTGATTCGGGATGAAAATTTGCATGAAACTTGTTGGGTTTCCGATGCCGAGTCCGTCAGCGAGTTTGTAAAAGTGGTTATTAAAGTGGTTTCATTATCGTATTTGTAATATTTATAATTTCTGTGACATATTGGTTGCCGTATAAATTATTTAGTGTGTTGCGTACGATAATTAAGGTTTCTTGTATTGATGTGAAAGAAAACGAGCTGCGTGTTTTCGGTTATCTCGAAGTCTTGAAGTTTTTCGACGTCTTGTGTATTACAATCTGTATATGTATTTTGCAAATTTATCTTTTCTTTAAGTAGGACGATGACGGAATTCTTTAAATTTATATTTAAGAGGCTTTAGAGGATTTTTACTTTGCAGCTTCGTATACCAACATGAGTTTATTTGAAATAGTTTAATAAATCAAAGAACTTAATTTCAGTTATTATGCATTGAATAAACGCAGGTTTTTAGCTCAATATTATTTAGAATAACCATTGGAAATATCATTAGTTTTACCTTTTAAAATGAAAACAAATAATGTTAAAATGATTTTCAGATGTATGTGTTGATCGCAGGCAATATCATGTTTTTCTTCTGAAAATATTGAAAAGGCACATGTTGAAATATTGGTGTTCAAATTTCCCGAAACTTTTTCTGATATACTCTACACATCTGTTGATATTTTAATTAATAAATAGCTTTCGGTTTAGATACCAAATTGCGAATTATACTTAATTCATTTTACTTGAGCAGTTTTTTTTTATAGAAGGATGCATCTTATAGTCTGAGACTTTTTAGCCTACGCAAGTACACCTCTAGCCTTATTGATAGTCATATGAATATGAGATATGAAAGGTAATTTGTTATCCACCAATTGTTTCCCTGAAGTGAGAATCTTGAGAGGTTTAATTTCATTAAGTTTATATCGAACCAACTTTGAAAGCTGTTCAAGTCTGATTGAAATAATTATTGATCCTGACGAAAACTTGAACATCATCTGCATACATCAGTATGTTGGAGTATTGGATAACGTTTGTAAGATCATTAACAAAAAGGTAAAATATAATTGGCCCAATGTGACTGCCTTGGGGTAGTCCAGATAAAGCTGAGATCTCTCGAGATGTTGTTTTTAAATAGAACACGTTGTTTCCGATCAAAGAGATATGAAATGAAGCCTATTTAAGAACATTCGTTGTTAAATTATGTTATGATTATAAAAGTTCGTGTAAATAGCACCAGCTTGCTCACCTTTGGAGAAACCCTAACTAATTACTGTAGTAAAATGCAATAAGTTGGTAATAGTTAAACAGTTTTTAACCAAAATTTTGAAAGTTTTTTATAAAAAAAAATAACTTTGCAGCGTGCAATCCTGGGCTGTTAAATAAGATAGCAAAAGGTGCCTTTCGTCCTTGGGAAATATAGTAATGATAAGACTGAAATATTTGCGCATTTCTACTTCATTTTGCTGATATTTACTGTTGAATTGATATTTAATGAGCTTTTTTACAATCAAAAATTACAAATCCTTCTTATATATATATATAAATATATATATAAAGATTTTTTTTAATAACAGTTCAGCTGCATAAAACGACACATTTGTTCAGCTGCATAAAACGACACATTTGTTCTCATCCCAATTTTCCTACTAATCTTCCCTAATTTTCTCAAAATGAACATATAATAATTGGCCCTTCACCTAATAACCGGATATAGAAAACGGCGAAGAAGATCATCGTAACCGGAAGGATATTAACAGTTTTGGCTCATTAGATAATCGACGCCATTATGTGATAAGATTTACATCGTTACCTAGCCATGTGGCCATAACACGATCAAATTACTTATCAAATTACTTTGGGTGATATGTAGCGTGTACCCACGCCCTAGAAGCCGATGGATATATTTATCCAACAGGCCCATTCCTAGTTGCAACTTTGAGAGCGCGGAGCAGGGCCAGTACCCCCACTCCTTGCTGAGGACTTGGAGACCAGAAGACAAAAAACAAGACATAACATGCTCAGTTGATCCGAATCATTCACCAAATGTTCTTGGTCAAAAGAGAGATATAAATCCCGGCCCCTTAATCATGTCATGAGGGCCTGCGAAATCACAACCACCACTTTACTTTAACAATACGAAAATGTTTAAATGAAATACCCACGAATACTGCTCCTTCTATTCTTTTATCCATGCCTGTGTACTGATTAAAGAAACAAATAATTTTATGGCCGGATAAGAAGAAACAAGCCGGTGTCTCTAATGTCAGTAACAAAAACAACAAAAAAAAACCAAGAAAGTAAAATTTCGTATATTATTTTTCCCTTTGTTAATAAAAGCATTTTATCGAGTATTTGTTATAGAGGTACAGAATTTTTTGTTGGCAACACTCTTTTACCGGCGGCCAAGAAAAGAGTGAGAGTGAAAAGTGATTTGTATTTAATTTGGTTTAGCATTTCAATATGAATAATTGAACAATGCTGCCAAAGTGCACATATTGGTCCCAAAACAAGATTACCATTAATCCCAATTTTAATAAGCGAATATTGTTTATTGACGAAGCTCACTTTGAATGGAGACTTCATCAAACAAAATTGAAGTATTTGTATGTATGTAGAGGGATTGTGACATTAAAAATAATTGACTGTTTGGTATACTTTATGCGCTGATGGAATCATTCATCCGTAGTTTTTTAAAAACAATGCTGGTTAGAACGTTACAGTGAATTTTGACCACTAAATAGGTATGGTTATTGACTTTTTCGTTTATTAAATTAAAAACCAAGATGTGCAAGAGCTGTGACGGCTCAACTTGTCAAACAACAGCTCGTACCATAATTAATTTATTGAAGAAAATGTTTGGTAAGCGCATAGTTTTACATTACGGGCCCATGAATTGGCCTCAAAGATCGTGTGATTTAACGCCGCTAGATTGTTTTCTGTAGAAATATGTAAATTCGTTAGTCTACTACAGGCCGATAAGCCCGAAACGTTTGACCACTTCGCAGCATTACTCTCGATTAACGGTCACAAATTTCGGAAAAAGTCATCGAAAATTTAACGTCTGAACCAGCCATGGCGGTCATATTCCAGAAGTCATATTTAAATTCCAGAAGTCATATTAAAATTATCTCTCGAATAAAAGTAGTAGCAATTTCGAAAGCCCGAAGTAGGCCGCAGCCTACGGCATTCATACTCACCGGACCTGGACCATTCATTGTGCTCATTGTGAATGATCCGACCCACAAACTCAAACGAGGGCCTCGACACACAGCGACCACGATACTTCCGAAGGTCCAACCTCAATAATCAGTCAGAGAACAGCTAAACGCCTAAAGAGAGAAATAGCGGAACTCTGCGGGCCACTGATTCCGGTGGAAATATAGTAGACTGTCCAGTTGACTCCTACTAGCGTTGAAGGGGACTGGGTTCCCTTTTACCCTGCAAGACACCAGTCTAGATGGAAGTTATAGGATCCATAAAGACTATCATGTGCCCCCGGGGGAAGGTATTGTATGACATGCAGGAGCAGTGGTTTTAAAAAGACGGCGCAACATGTTAGACAGCTCGTGTCGCAATTAGCAATCACATAGTTTCACGTTTCGGGCCGACGAATTGGCTTTCAAGATTAGAGGATTTAACACCGGTAGACTATTTTCTGTGGAGGTATGTATAGCCAAGCCCAAAGTGATTGACTACTTGGGGGACAGCATTCGCTGCGTTTTTGGAAATTGAATTTATAGAATATTCGACCTCCATATTACACTATGTCCGAGCCAACTGTGGTGGTCATATGCCAATGGCCGCTTTCGTATCAATTTAAAAAATTCATCTTTGTTTTATTACATTTCAAAATTCTATACCGCTATAAAGAAACCCTTTATAAGCCAGTAAAATTAATTTATTTCCAATTGCGTCACAACCACATAAATGTTAGAAAAGTTACAATAGCAAGATGTAGTTTAGTTTTTGTATATTTTCACCAAGACTGTATTAGTAACAAGCAGCATCTTTAAACAGGTGTATCAAGTTATTTGTTATTTTGTTATTTTTTATATTTGTTTATTTTGTTGGAAGAACTGTTGTAGTTGTTTTAAACGTTTTTTATTTATTTCCTTCTCTTCATGTGTTTGTTTCGTACAATAAGACTGCATTTTATGCATTGTTTTCTTTTATTGTTAATACATCTTCTGCTACATATCAGCACCCGCATTTAGTTAGTTGCCCTGACAGTCGGTCTAACTGTCTGACTGCCTGTCTGGTGCAGGTTTGATGCACCTCTTTTAACGTTAACTGAACATTGCAAACCAACAGTAAAGCAAGTGTTTTTAATAAATTTAAACAACAATTACAACAAAACACTTAATACTTTAGTGATGACGTAAACACACTTTAACACAGTCATTTATTTTCGTTTTATACATTTTTTGTTTTTCTTGTTTTTTGTTTGATCTTTATTAACTGATAAATTTTGTAAAACAACTCAAACAAAGCGAAAACTATTAAAAAGATTTTTCTGTTGATGATGTTGTCATAATACATAACAACACATAACAATTGTACCCTCGTAATCAAAAAATAAAAAAATAATAAACTTAAATTGAATAGCAATAGAAATTTCATCTTTTCAAATTTTTAAAACTTGTGGAAGTTGATTGGTAATTCAAATATTTTTGTTCAATTTATTAATTCTTTTTATTTTTTAACAAAATCATCTTTTAACTTCACCTTGTTTCTGTAACTTAGATTCAGTAAATTTTGTTATATTGACTATCAAGGAATGACTTTGCTTAAAAATAATTTCTTTAAATATGGAAAAAGGAAATCCGGTACTAAATTTAGAGAACCCGGATGCTGAAAAGCTTATTATGACTGTTAAAAATGGTAAATTTCGTCCGAAACTAAAATAGAGATGCAGAGATATTAAAGCATTGTGTTGTGTCCAAGAAGAATAAAAGGAATAGTTAGCTGTCATATGTTATAGGAGCTGCGCAGAATCTAATTGTTTCTTAAACGAAGTATCTTAAATTTAATTCTCAAAATAGCATGGAATTAAAATCTTCTGTTAAGTTTACAAGCACTTGCTTACTTGTAAAGCGCATAGCTTATACGACACTTCTGCACAAAACTTAAATGAATTTTGAAAATAATTCATTCCACAATTTTCTTCTTTCCTTTATCGTAGTACAGATAAATCTTAAATAAAAATTGGAGACAACAGAAATTTCCATTCTTCGCACATACCGTACCCTAAATACAAAAACTGTTTACTTCATGTTTGAAACCACTGCTTCTGCATATCATTCTATACCTTTTATAGAGGTGTAAAACTTTAAAGTAGTATTTTGTAGACTAGCGAATTCACATATTTCTACAGAAAACAATCTAGCGGCGTCAATTCACGGGCCAAAAATGTAAAACTATGCGGTTACCAAACGTTTCCTTCAATAAAACAATCGTGGTACGAGCTGTTGTTTGACAAGTTATTAGGTGCCCCTGTAGGCTAGTAGGTAGTGTACTAGCTTGTAAATATGGGGGTTGTGGGTTCGATTCCCAACGAAGACCTTGGTTTTTTTTCACTACAAAAATAAAAATTGACTGTCGGTGGGGCTGCTCAGCGATGAAGATATAGTCTCTGGCCGCTATGTTGTCTTATATACGGCAGTTAATTTCCGACTATCCTTCTACTTTCACCACTTGTTTCATCTATTCTCTATCCCTTTTCTAAGGAATGTAGCACGGTACTTGACTAAATAGGCATTGTTGCCTGAAGTGCTACTTCTCTTAAAAACAAAAAAAAAGTTGCACCGTCTTATTAAAATCACAGCTCTTGTATACTCTGAAAAAGTCAGCTTTGGTAAATTTTGAGTTGTGACCCTTTTGTATTTAGGGTGCGATATATTTATATTGAATCATCGTCAAACAAGATTAATTATGGCGAAGTATATTGGTTTTGGTGTGAATTCTGTATGAGAGAGTGCAACGATTAGAAAAAGAGACAAGTAAAAACAGTCGCTGCTTAGTTGGTTGAATAGTGATAGAACCGTAGATATTGTTAATATGAATGGCCGACCTCGTTAAAGGCGCATGTTTGATAAACAAGACTAGTTCGAATCCTTGTGCCGTCGAAATCACTGTATATTGTGGTTTAAATAGTGAGCTAAGTTTGTTACAGCTAAAGTTACAGTGAATAAAAAATTATAAAAACAAATAAAGACATTCTAAACAAAATTCCTGTTAAAACGAATTTATTGCTTTTGCTTTTTTCAATCAATGAAATATATTTTTGGATCTATTTCAAAAGTGGCGCTTTCTCACAAAACGTACATATATACGTTTTCATTACTTAGCTTCCATAAAGCTCACCTTGCCTTTTTACGTTAAATTTTTTATACTGAAATTAAACCATAGAAGAATGTAATATGCTCATCAGTCACTCAAAATTTAAATGCAGGCTATATCCATCACTTCCAAAGTAAGCTGTGTCAGTAGACTGATAGCCATTTAAAATTTCTGATATGTGCGTAAATTTTCCGACGGGGCTTAATTTATTTTTATTTGGGTACGGTTTTCCGTCCGCCCTCATCAAATTGTGGTTTGTGAACATTAAAACGAACAAAGAACAGGAGAATGAAAGGGAAAAATGGGCTACATTAACATATATGGGAGGATCAACGTACAAACTGGCAAAATTCTTTTGAAAACACAACATCAATACGGCATTCAGAACAAGAAACAACATAGGCAGAATACTACAGAATAAAACAACCGAGACAAATATACTAGACAAACAAGGAGTGTACAAATTAACTTGTACATGCCATTATAGTTATATCGGGCAAACAGGACGAAAAACTAAGACCAGATTTAGAGAACACATTAGAGACTATAACAAAAAACTACGAGAACCAAAATCAACTCCAGAATCAAATTTTGCGAACCATATAGTCAACAACAAACGTACACCAGGACATAAAAAAACAACGGTTAAACTGCTTCATACACAGCACAGTGGAAGGATTCTAAATGTATTAGAGGACATGGAAATATACAAACAGAAAACATTTGTCGGACGAATATAAATGAACAAATAAGCACTGCTTCGGACACAATATTTGAACCATTCAAACATTTTTTTTTTTTACAAGAAAACAAACATTACAGCAACACAAATACGTTACGCAGGTGCACAAGACCAAGGCAATAAAGAACATTATAAACGTACAATTACAGATTATCATGTCATAGGAAAAACCCAATAGGTTCACACATAAACACAAGCGGACAACAAGCATGATCGTTAAAGGATTTTTTTAGGAAGAAAGACGAATGAAAAAGGGAGCGACAAATTAGGTAAAAAGAGAC
Organism: Trichopoda pennipes; assembly: GCA_030448955.1. Taxonomy (NCBI): domain Eukaryota; kingdom Metazoa; phylum Arthropoda; class Insecta; order Diptera; family Tachinidae; genus Trichopoda; species Trichopoda pennipes. The sequence continues at coordinate 4,918,719 of JASKUP010000008.1, read as the reverse complement.
AAACGAAAAAACAGAGAGAGATACAGGCAAAAAGGAGAGAAAGTGACGAGTGCAATACTATATAAACACAGCTGACAATAGAACGCAACTAGTACAAAGAGAACACTAAAGATGGTAAACGACCGAAACCGGTTTTAATGTTCACAAACCAAATTTGACGAGGGTCGACGGAAAACCGTACCCATATAAAAATAATTTAAAATTTCATTATTCCTAATTAATCGAATTCGTCATTTAGAGCTGGCCAACGAAGAAAATTTTAAAATTACACTTATTTGATATAATTTAGTCAAGAGTTTCATGTTCAGTAAAGTAACTTGATTAAGCAATATTAGCTTTTTGAGAACCCAAGTCGCACAAGGGTCACAAGGTAAAAAACGCATCTGCTAAAGGTTATTGCAAGTTAGACAAGAACTCTCCAGACTAATATCTTTTCGGCCATATATATGTAATAAGAAGATACATGTGACACATCGAGCAAATATCTGTTTTAGGATATAGTTAGCTTCTGCGTTAGTTTCGTATACTAGAAATTACAATTATACTATTTGTTTCCCCTGACATAATTTTTGGCGTCTTTAATTTTTGCATTACTTCACCAAATCTTGTAAGACAGCTTGATTTTTTTAACAGAGTTAATGAATCTACAAACATGTCATATTCTCTGCATACATCCTCCCGAGGGCACATGATAGTCTTTATGGATCCTACTTCTTCCATCTAGACTGGTGTCTTGCGGGGTAAAAGGAAGCCCAGACCCCTTCAAGGCTAGTAGGAGTCATCTGGACAATCCACTATATTTCCGCGGGAATCAGTGGCCCGCAGAGTTTAACTATTTTTCTCTTTAGGCATTTAGCTGTTATCTGGCTGATAATTGAGGTAGGTCCTTTTGGGAGTATCGTTGTGGCTGTGTTTTTCGAGGCCCTCGTTTGAGTTTGTGGGTCGGATCATTTACAATGAACACAATAAATGGTCCAGGTCCAGTGAGTATGAATGCCGCCGTGTTCTTAATTATATTAAGCTTCATACGTTCTGGTTCAAGGGGTTGGATAGTCTCCAACTCTTAAGCAAGGAGTAAAGGCTGCGGCCTACTTCAGGCTTTCGAAATTGCAACTAGGAGTGACCGGAGGATATATGTATCTGAAGGCCTTCTAGGGCGAGAATGGCGCTACATTACATCCTCGTGGTTCGACCACCATCTGATTATGGCTCACTGCCGGTGCAGATGTAAATCTTATCACATCATTCTCTGCATACATACACTACTCAAATAGATACGATGTTTTTGAAACATCACATATAATCTATAGAATTGTTGTTGCTTTTTTTGGAAACTTTTTATTTTATTTTCTTACTACTTCTTGTCTAATTTTTTTAAAACATATCAATTTGCTCTCGTATTCAGATGATGTTAATTGCATGTTATTTTTAAATAACCATTTGAAAGCTGGCTTAAAACACTATTAGCATAACTTGTGTTTTTCGTTCCCTAGATGTAGTCGCTAGTTGATAAGAAGACAAGAAGATGGTGAAACTAATACTGTCTTGCCTTGCATGTTTCGGAAAGTGATAAGGACATTCGTGCCCATTATGTGTGACTCTTTAGCAGTAGTATCGTACTGAGGACTTTAAATTTTTGATGCGACTGGAGAGTTTCAGATCTGGGAAGTTTGCAGCAATCCGGAGCCAATATAAAGCCAACGGTACAACCGCCAGTTATCTGTAAAGTTAAACTTACTTGTGAGTAAAAAGTGCGGCGATCGGAGAGATTGGTTATTCAAAAAGGTGTGCTGCAATCTTGATAAACCAACATTTATTATTAGGCTTGATACATACATTTCTAAGAGGAAATTATTCATGTTCATTGTTTTTAGTTACTGAAGCTATCTTTTCTAATAATTCGGCTATGCCGAATCTGATATAACCTTCACGGAAGGAGTTTTGCTATTTTCTTAAAATATAGGTTTATGGCCTTAGATTTAAATACAGATATTGCGAAATTTATGTTTATATCATGTCTTAACCTTAAGAATTAACTAAAATAAAGTTCACCTAATCTTGTTGCAAATGCAAGAAATCTTGCATTAAAATAAATTTTTTTTTTGGCCAGCAATGACTCCTACTCATGCAATGCATTCTGCCAGAACTGAAAAATTAGGTTATGGGCAGAAGGAAAGAGGGAGTAGTTTTTGTAGACATTCGATTAAAATTTTTTTACATTGAAAGTGACAGGAAAGACCTCGGGTGGAGGTTTATTCCACATACCAACAGCTTTGCTAGAAAACGATTTATCTCTGTAGCGCGAATTACTTACCAATCAAACGGAAATAGATAGGCTCTCAACGAAAAGCGTGTTAAACGTAAAAACGTGCGAGTAACAGGAACATGTTCCCTAATTTCATTAGAGCATCTACCACCTAGTAACGATAAAACAGTGAAATACAAAACACATTGCTCAATGTTCTAGAGAATCAGTAGAGGTGGATACTGTCCCCTGAGTTTCTTGATTCTCTCTTGTATGCGGGCAACTACAAAAGAGACTTTGGGTGCCGGCCCATACATGAGTGTTGTATTCTACTTTTAGATGGATATAGGTGTTATAAATAGTACATAGATCGGATGGAGTGAAGTATCTTTTACACCGTTTTAAAAAGCTGAGGCACTTGAAGGCTTCTTTAGAAACCTGAAATGTGTGAACTTTTCCAACTGGTTCACAATTTGTTTGTGAGAAAAACATTCACGTTATCCAACACAATAACTCATTCGATGTTTGAAGTAATAGAAAATAAATTGTTACTTATTATCTTCATTTTAATTTTTTTATTTTTATCACATTTTTTAGGTAATTTCGGTTTTATCAAAATTCAAATACGTTGATTTTCTTACAAAGAATTTCTTATCTCTAAACTCATTTGTTAATTTCAGTTCATTGTCTACATTTTACATCTTCATTTTTTACTTTTTTATTTAAGAAAACATTTAATTTTTATTTGGTTTCATGATAAGGTTGCGAGGTTGTTCAAAATAGTGATTTCTGTTTTATTTTACCGACGAGGAATTACAAATCTTAACTCACTTGGTATTTAGTTTGCACAAAAGAAAAATTTTGATTTCGAAAACGCAAAAAATATTGAAACATGTCTGTGCTGTCATGTCAAGCATTGCCCGATACAATTTAGAAGGCCGCACCCATGTATCGCGAAGAAAGTTCCGAGAGCAAAAACTTGTGTGTGATGTGTAACTCATATAACCTCATGCAACCAGTTGGGAACCGACTCAAAGTGTGGTGCTGACTAAATATGTTAGGCGATGAAAAACGAATTCTTATCCATGTTGAAACAGAATAATCTAATGTCACCCTCAAGGACACCATAAAATGTACTGAATAAATTAGATAATAAGTAACAAGTAAACAATATTTTTTTCATAGATAATAAGTTACATTTATCATAGGTAATAAGAAAGTAATTAGTATTTAGACACATGTTGGATAAATTAAGTTACTTATAAAATACATTCTAGCTGTTAGAATAAGGTAATTTAGTATTTAAGAAAGTATTTTATACATTGTAAGGCAGTTAAGAAAATATAATAAAGAAATAAAGACGCACAGTTGTCCCAAAAAAATATTTTTATATTTTTATCTCAATAAAAAAGTATTTTTTTAATTCGCGTGGCTAAAAAAATATTTATCTCTAGTAAGGGTTCTCTCAACATTAGTCGAGCCTTAGTTTAAATATTGTTACGTTTATGCCTTTTGTAAACGTTTTATTGTGAGTTCCTTATTGCAAAATAAATAACACCAGTTTTTAGAGTTTTTAAATTAATAACAATTTTATTAATTTTAACTACACAAAGTTGGCACTACAGAACAATTTACTTAAGATGCACGTCTTTACTACACTTTGGTTATTTTTACATTGACTGACTATCTACTCAAACGCTGTCCTATTTATATTTGTCCATTTAAAGTCTAGAAAATTTAAAAATCTTCTACCCCCTTTGTATCACATTTTCGTGTTGTATGTTGTTTATTCGATGTATAGGCGCCTGTATGTCTGTGTGTATTTTTGGTTTTTGTTTTTATGCTGATAAGGTTTCTGCTTGGGATTTATTTCAAAATATTTGTTGTTGTTTTGTGTAGATAAATTTTCTTAGAATACTACGCAGATGGTAAACAGCATACATGTTTGTTGTTCGCTTACGCGTTTAGTTAGTAAACAGAAATTTGTTTTTTTTTTGTCTTGCATGCCAGGCAGTTAGTAAACAGTATATCAAATTGTTGTTGTTTGTGTATAAAATTTCAACGCAGTCTGTAACTAGAAATTTTGTTATTGTACCACAAGTTTTCTTTAGCAAGGCACGCACTCACTGATGACACAATTAATTCATTTGCCCAGCAAGTGATGTTTATATAGTTGTTTTAAACGATTCTCGCACATACGAGAACATTCTACTTTAATATCACCCAATATTGTTGTTATTATCATTTAGTTTAGGCGCCTGCTTGACTGTATGTTTTGTTTGTTTCTGTATTAGTTGTTTTTTTCTGATGTTTACTTATTTGGTAGAATTTCTTATAAACATGTTGTTATTGTCTTTCTTAGCAAACTAAGGAGTTTGCCAAATACACAGTGGGTCGTTAAATTTTTTTACTGTTAATTCTCTTTGAAAATTAAATACAGATGCCCCTGTAGACTAGTAGGTAGTGTACTAGCTTGTCAGTCTGGGGGTTGTGGGTTCGATGGCCAACGAAGACCTTGGTTTTTTTCACTACAAAATTAAAACATTTACTGTCGGTGAGGCTATTCACTGATGAAGGCATGGTCACTGGTCGCTATGCTGTCTTATACGACAGTTAATTTTCGACTATCCTACTTTCACCACCTGTTTCATCTCTTCTCTATCCCTTTCGTAAATAATGTAGCATGGTACTTGACTAAATAGGCATTGTTGCCTGAAGTGCTTCGTAACGCTATTTACTGTTGAGATGGACAGGTTACTTTTCTAGGACTCCCTGAAGAAGTAATCCATTATATTGAGGGTTAGAGTCTATTTTAACACTGAAAGATGAGCTCTGAAAATGCCTAAAAAGATGTCAACATAACTCCGAAAGTGAGCAGGGTAGTGAGAAAGTTTAACCCTGGCACTTTGAACACGGTTTAACTGCGGGAGGTTACTTTTGTTGTATAACTGCTTGTGAAAAACAGCTATATTTATTACTTAACGAACAGAAATCGAGATAACAGTCGCTTGACCGGCAGACTTGATAATAATATATACTATTTCAGAAGTAAGATCACTATTTCCCCTATCATGCAACTATTTTAATTAAGAAGTCTTTTATTATCTAAACTCATGTTTAGCCACATAAATAATTATATTTGAATTTCTTGAATTATCATTGTGAATTAATTGTAGAATAGGAATTGTAAATTAATTGGAGAGTAGGAACTGCGAGTTGAAAAATGAGCTTTCCATTTTATTATTGAATTGTATTAAGGCTGTGACTAGCACTTAATTTTTTTATACCAATAAATTAAAGTGAAAATAAAAAAGTGTGTGCGTGGATTTGTTCACGGTCCTTCGAGCCTATGATTTGCTAAAGAAAACTATTTTAAAGCGAATAAATTAATTTTTTCAGTGACTTCTCTTGAAATTTCATTATTTTATTTCACAATTTGTTTGTGAGAAAAACATTCACGTTATCCCACACAATACTGAAATTAAACCATAGAAGAATGTAATATGCTCATCAGTCACTCAAAATTTAAATGCAGGCTATATCCATCACTTCCAAAGTAAGCTGTGTCAGTAGACTGATAGCCATTTAAAATTTCTGATATGTGCGTAAATTTTCCGACGGGGCTTAATTTATTTTTATTTGGGTACGGTTTTCCGTCCGCCCTCATCAAATTGTGGTTTGTGAACATTAAAACGAACAAAGAACAGGAGAATGAAAGGGAAAAATGGGCTACATTAACATATATGGGAGGATCAACGTACAAACTGGCAAAATTCTTTTGAAAACACAACATCAATACGGCATTCAGAACAAGAAACAACATAGGCAGAATACTACAGAATAAAACAACCGAGACAAATATACTAGACAAACAAGGAGTGTACAAATTAACTTGTACATGCCATTATAGTTATATCGGGCAAACAGGACGAAAAACTAAGACCAGATTTAGAGAACACATTAGAGACTATAACAAAAAACTACGAGAACCAAAATCAACTCCAGAATCAAATTTTGCGAACCATATAGTCAACAACAAACGTACACCAGGACATAAAAAAACAACGGTTAAACTGCTTCATACACAGCACAGTGGAAGGATTCTAAATGTATTAGAGGACATGGAAATATACAAACAGAAAACATTTGTCGGACGAATATAAATGAACAAATAAGCACTGCTTCGGACACAATATTTGAACCATTCAAACATTTTTTTTTTTTACAAGAAAACAAACATTACAGCAACACAAATACGTTACGCAGGTGCACAAGACCAAGGCAATAAAGAACATTATAAACGTACAATTACAGATTATCATGTCATAGGAAAAACCCAATAGGTTCACACATAAACACAAGCGGACAACAAGCATGATCGTAAAAGGATTTTTTTAGGAAGAAAGACGAATGAAAAAGGGAGCGACAAATTAGGTAAAAAGAGACAAACGAAAAAACAGAGAGAGATACAGGCAAAAAGGAGAGAAAGTGACGAGTGCAATACTATATAAACACAGCTGACAATAGAACGCAACTAGTACAAAGAGAACACTAAAGATGGTAAACGACCGAAACCGGTTTTAATGTTCACAAACCAAATTTGACGAGGGTCGACGGAAAACCGTACCCATATAAAAATAATTTAAAATTTCATTATTCCTAATTAATCGAATTCGTCATTTAGAGCTGGCCAACGAAGAAAATTTTAAAATTACACTTATTTGATATAATTTAGTCAAGAGTTTCATGTTCAGTAAAGTAACTTGATTAAGCAATATTAGCTTTTTGAGAACCCAAGTCGCACAAGGGTCACAAGGTAAAAAACGCATCTGCTAAAGGTTATTGCAAGTTAGACAAGAACTCTCCAGACTAATATCTTTTCGGCCATATATATGTAATAAGAAGATACATGTGACACATCGAGCAAATATCTGTTTTAGGATATAGTTAGCTTCTGCGTTAGTTTCGTATACTAGAAATTACAATTATACTATTTGTTTCCCCTGACATAATTTTTGGCGTCTTTAATTTTTGCATTACTTCACCAAATCTTGTAAGACAGCTTGATTTTTTTAACAGAGTTAATGAATCTACAAACATGTCATATTCTCTGCATACATCCTCCCGAGGGCACATGATAGTCTTTATGGATCCTACTTCTTCCATCTAGACTGGTGTCTTGCGGGGTAAAAGGAAGCCCAGACCCCTTCAAGGCTAGTAGGAGTCATCTGGACAATCCACTATATTTCCGCGGGAATCAGTGGCCCGCAGAGTTTAACTATTTTTCTCTTTAGGCATTTAGCTGTTATCTGGCTGATAATTGAGGTAGGTCCTTTTGGGAGTATCGTTGTGGCTGTGTTTTTCGAGGCCCTCGTTTGAGTTTGTGGGTCGGATCATTTACAATGAACACAATAAATGGTCCAGGTCCAGTGAGTATGAATGCCGCCGTGTTCTTAATTATATTAAGCTTCATACGTTCTGGTTCAAGGGGTTGGATAGTCTCCAACTCTTAAGCAAGGAGTAAAGGCTGCGGCCTACTTCAGGCTTTCGAAATTGCAACTAGGAGTGACCGGAGGATATATGTATCTGAAGGCCTTCTAGGGCGAGAATGGCGCTACATTACATCCTCGTGGTTCGACCACCATCTGATTATGGCTCACTGCCGGTGCAGATGTAAATCTTATCACATCATTCTCTGCATACATACACTACTCAAATAGATACGATGTTTTTGAAACATCACATATAATCTATAGAATTGTTGTTGCTTTTTTTGGAAACTTTTTATTTTATTTTCTTACTACTTCTTGTCTAATTTTTTTAAAACATATCAATTTGCTCTCGTATTCAGATGATGTTAATTGCATGTTATTTTTAAATAACCATTTGAAAGCTGGCTTAAAACACTATTAGCATAACTTGTGTTTTTCGTTCCCTAGATGTAGTCGCTAGTTGATAAGAAGACAAGAAGATGGTGAAACTAATACTGTCTTGCCTTGCATGTTTCGGAAAGTGATAAGGACATTCGTGCCCATTATGTGTGACTCTTTAGCAGTAGTATCGTACTGAGGACTTTAAATTTTTGATGCGACTGGAGAGTTTCAGATCTGGGAAGTTTGCAGCAATCCGGAGCCAATATAAAGCCAACGGTACAACCGCCAGTTATCTGTAAAGTTAAACTTACTTGTGAGTAAAAAGTGCGGCGATCGGAGAGATTGGTTATTCAAAAAGGTGTGCTGCAATCTTGATAAACCAACATTTATTATTAGGCTTGATACATACATTTCTAAGAGGAAATTATTCATGTTCATTGTTTTTAGTTACTGAAGCTATCTTTTCTAATAATTCGGCTATGCCGAATCTGATATAACCTTCACGGAAGGAGTTTTGCTATTTTCTTAAAATATAGGTTTATGGCCTTAGATTTAAATACAGATATTGCGAAATTTATGTTTATATCATGTCTTAACCTTAAGAATTAACTAAAATAAAGTTCACCTAATCTTGTTGCAAATGCAAGAAATCTTGCATTAAAATAAATTTTTTTTTTGGCCAGCAATGACTCCTACTCATGCAATGCATTCTGCCAGAACTGAAAAATTAGGTTATGGGCAGAAGGAAAGAGGGAGTAGTTTTTGTAGACATTCGATTAAAATTTTTTTACATTGAAAGTGACAGGAAAGACCTCGGGTGGAGGTTTATTCCACATACCAACAGCTTTGCTAGAAAACGATTTATCTCTGTAGCGCGAATTACTTACCAATCAAACGGAAATAGATAGGCTCTCAACGAAAAGCGTGTTAAACGTAAAAACGTGCGAGTAACAGGAACATGTTCCCTAATTTCATTAGAGCATCTACCACCTAGTAACGATAAAACAGTGAAATACAAAACACATTGCTCAATGTTCTAGAGAATCAGTAGAGGTGGATACTGTCCCCTGAGTTTCTTGATTCTCTCTTGTATGCGGGCAACTACAAAAGAGACTTTGGGTGCCGGCCCATACATGAGTGTTGTATTCTACTTTTAGATGGATATAGGTGTTATAAATAGTACATAGATCGGATGGAGTGAAGTATCTTTTACACCGTTTTAAAAAGCTGAGGCACTTGAAGGCTTCTTTAGAAACCTGAAATGTGTGAACTTTTCCAACTGGTTCACAATTTGTTTGTGAGAAAAACATTCACGTTATCCAACACAATAACTCATTCGATGTTTGAAGTAATAGAAAATAAATTGTTACTTATTATCTTCATTTTAATTTTTTTATTTTTATCACATTTTTTAGGTAATTTCGGTTTTATCAAAATTCAAATACGTTGATTTTCTTACAAAGAATTTCTTATCTCTAAACTCATTTGTTAATTTCAGTTCATTGTCTACATTTTACATCTTCATTTTTTACTTTTTTATTTAAGAAAACATTTAATTTTTATTTGGTTTCATGATAAGGTTGCGAGGTTGTTCAAAATAGTGATTTCTGTTTTATTTTACCGACGAGGAATTACAAATCTTAACTCACTTGGTATTTAGTTTGCACAAAAGAAAAATTTTGATTTCGAAAACGCAAAAAATATTGAAACATGTCTGTGCTGTCATGTCAAGCATTGCCCAATACAATTTAGAAGGCCGCACCCATGTATCGCGAAGAAAGTTCCGAGAGCAAAAACTTGTGTGTGATGTGTAACTCATATAACCTCATGCAACCAGTTGGGAACCGACTCAAAGTGTGGTGCTGACTAAATATGTTAGGCGATGAAAAACGAATTCTTATCCATGTTGAAACAGAATAATCTAATGTCACCCTCAAGGACACCATAAAATGTACTGAATAAATTAGATAATAAGTAACAAGTAAACAATATTTTTTTCATAGATAATAAGTTACATTTATCATAGGTAATAAGAAAGTAATTAGTATTTAGACACATGTTGGATAAATTAAGTTACTTATAAAATACATTCTAGCTGTTAGAATAAGGTAATTTAGTATTTAAGAAAGTATTTTATACATTGTAAGGCAGTTAAGAAAATATAATAAAGAAATAAAGACGCACAGTTGTCCCAAAAAAATATTTTTATATTTTTATCTCAATAAAAAAGTATTTTTTTAACTCGCGTGGCTAAAAAAATATTTATCTCTAGTAAGGGTTCTCTCAACATTAGTCGAGCCTTAGTTTAAATATTGTTACGTTTATGCCTTTTGTAAACGTTTTATTGTGAGTTCCTTATTGCAAAATAAATAACACCAGTTTTTAGAGTTTTTAAATTAATAACAATTTTATTAATTTTAACTACACAAAGTTGGCACTACAGAACAATTTACTTAAGATGCACGTCTTTACTACACTTTGGTTATTTTTACATTGACTGACTATCTACTCAAACGCTGTCCTATTTATATTTGTCCATTTAAAGTCTAGAAAATTTAAAAATCTTCTACCCCCTTTGTATCACATTTTCGTGTTGTATGTTGTTTATTCGATGTATAGGCGCCTGTATGTCTGTGTGTATTTTTGGTTTTTGTTTTTATGCTGATAAGGTTTCTGCTTGGGATTTATTTCAAAATATTTGTTGTTGTTTTGTGTAGATAAATTTTCTTAGAATACTACGCAGATGGTAAACAGCATACATGTTTGTTGTTCGCTTACGCGTTTAGTTAGTAAACAGAAATTTGTTTTTTTTTTGTCTTGCATGCCAGGCAGTTAGTAAACAGTATATCAAATTGTTGTTGTTTGTGTATAAAATTTCAACGCAGTCTGTAACTAGAAATTTTGTTATTGTACCACAAGTTTTCTTTAGCAAGGCACGCACTCACTGATGACACAATTAATTCATTTGCCCAGCAAGTGATGTTTATATAGTTGTTTTAAACGATTCTCGCACATACGAGAACATTCTACTTTAATATCACCCAATATTGTTGTTATTATCATTTAGTTTAGGCGCCTGCTTGACTGTATGTTTTGTTTGTTTCTGTATTAGTTGTTTTTTTCTGATGTTTACTTATTTGGTAGAATTTCTTATAAACATGTTGTTATTGTCTTTCTTAGCAAACTAAGGAGTTTGCCAAATACACAGTGGGTCGTTAAATTTTTTTACTGTTAATTCTCTTTGAAAATTAAATACAGATGCCCCTGTAGACTAGTAGGTAGTGTACTAGCTTGTCAGTCTGGGGGTTGTGGGTTCGATGGCCAACGAAGACCTTGGTTTTTTTCACTACAAAATTAAAACATTTACTGTCGGTGAGGCTATTCACTGATGAAGGCATGGTCACTGGTCGCTATGCTGTCTTATACGACAGTTAATTTTCGACTATCCTACTTTCACCACCTGTTTCATCTCTTCTCTATCCCTTTCGTAAATAATGTAGCATGGTACTTGACTAAATAGGCATTGTTGCCTGAAGTGCTTCGTAACGCTATTTACTGTTGAGATGGACAGGTTACTTTTCTAGGACTCCCTGAAGAAGTAATCCATTATATTGAGGGTTAGAGTCTATTTTAACACTGAAAGATGAGCTCTGAAAATGCCTAAAAAGATGTCAACATAACTCCGAAAGTGAGCAGGGTAGTGAGAAAGTTTAACCCTGGCACTTTGAACACGGTTTAACTGCGGGAGGTTACTTTTGTTGTATAACTGCTTGTGAAAAACAGCTATATTTATTACTTAACGAACAGAAATCGAGATAACAGTCGCTTGACCGGCAGACTTGATAATAATATATACTATTTCAAAAGTAAGATCACTATTTCCCCTATCATGCAACTATTTTAATTAAGAAGTCTTTTATTATCTAAACTCATGTTTAGCCACATAAATAATTATATTTGAATTTCTTGAATTATCATTGTGAATTAATTGTAGAATAGGAATTGTAAATTAATTGGAGAGTAGGAACTGCGAGTTGAAAAATGAGCTTTCCATTTTATTATTGAATTGTATTAAGGCTGTGACTAGCACTTAATTTTTTTATACCAATAAATTAAAGTGAAAATAAAAAAGTGTGTGCGTGGATTTGTTCATGGTCCTTCGAGCCTATGATTTGCTAAAGAAAACTATTTTAAAGCGAATAAATTAATTTTTTCAGTGACTTCTCTTGAAATTTCATTATTTTATTTCACAATTTGTTTGTGAGAAAAACATTCACGTTATCCCACACAATAACTCATTCGATGTTTGAAGTAATAGAAAATAAATTGTTACTTATTACCTTCATTTTAATTTGTTTTTTTTTTTATCACATTTTTTATGTAATTTCGGTTTTATCAAAATTCAAATATGTTGATTTTCTTACAAAGAATGTTTTATCTCTAAACTCATTTATTAATTTTAGTTAATTGTCTAATTTTCTAGTAAAAACTTTGGAGAATGCAAAATTTAATTTCAATAAAATTATTTATAGTACCAAAGTTTACCCCGCTTCTTAAAATCTTAACCCACAAGAATATATACATTTTTTTTGTCATCACAATGTCTACGAATTTTCTTAACAATAAATTACAATTATGGACGACAGTACCAGACCATAAAATAAAACAAAAATGGAAAAACTTAACCATACATTAAAGCAATGCAACACGAGCCAAAAAGTACACAAAAAAAACTCAACAATAATTGTTCAAATACAAAAATCTGATTGTGTGAAAGGCAGCAGTGACAAGAGCAATTTTCACGTGCAACTTAAACTTTTTTATAAAGTGCAACATGTTGTTTGTATGATTATTTTTACTTCCATAGTACTAACCAACAGTAATACGCAATTTCCACTTTTTTCCATAAGCTACAGTCAAGAAAATATTTAACAATATATCGTACGATTTTGAAGTCTAAAAGAAATAGTTAAATCTGAAAAAAATAATTTAGATATTAAACAAATAAAAATAATTATTAGTGATAATAATAAGTGGTATTACGACAATTTTTAAAAATAAAAACAAAATTGATTATTATTTTTATTCGACCTCTTTTTTTAAATAAATTTAACGCTGTATTTTCAATATTTCGCTTTCCTCTGAAAAGCCGCTTCAGGAAATTAATTTTTATAAACACAAAAATTAATTTAAATTTATTTAAAAAAAGACCGTTATTAAGATCAAAACATATTTATTTAAAACAAAATTTAAATATTTACGGCTGTATGCATAAAAAACGCTTACTTGAGCTTTAAAGTACACCTTAGTTAACAAACTCTTTAAGGCTAACAGACGTTTGTTAAAAAATGGTATTCAAAAACAGTACCTTAGCTAATGTATTCTTTAGTAAAATTAGTATTTTGATTCTGGCAATGCCACTGTTTTTAGTTGTCACGTTGTAGTTAACGATGTATGAAAATGAATATATTTATCCGGGTAGTTAGATCCATAAAAAATGTTTTTATTGTTTTTAGCAAAATCTTTTTAATAAAAAACAAAAAAACCCAAAAAAGGTCAATTTGCAAGGCTTACGAAGAACTTACAAAGAATTTGTTCATATTAAAAAACTAAGTATTCGGATAACGAGCTTTGTTTTGATTATATGTACATCAATAAAACTTTTGTTTTAAATAATTAATTATAATTATATTTTTCTAAAATATAAAATAAAGATGTAAAAATGTTTTGTATCGAAAGGCATGTTATGCTTTAGTTTTTATAATTATTTGTATACTACAATTTGTTTTTATCAACATTTTTAAAAATTTTTGGAATAACAACTGAACAGTTTTTTTTTTCATTTTTAATAAATTTGAAATTAATAAGTTGAGAAGTATTGAGGTTTGTTTAAGAGGAGTGTTGATAATTAAAAGTATAACAAAAATGTTTATTTTGAAAGTGGCGTTAGTCGGTGTACTCAGGAAATTAATTTCGGAGCTTAGTGTGAAAGAAATGGAAGCATATAGTAAGTGTGTGTGAAGTATTGTTGTGATTATTGGACTTATTTTTATTAGTACGAAAGAATAGTGCAGTTTACTGAACTATATTATAGTGATATCTAATATACTACACATTATTTTTTTATTCTCCGGAGGTTGCTTCGTGTTGTATAAAATATCTAAGAATGTCACAACTCAAAAGCATATTATTGCACATAGTTACAAGGACAAAATAGTAATAGTAGCCCCCTGTCGAAAAAATCCTTCACAGTAAACAACAACATTGAGAAAAAAGATTTTATTTCAACAGAATCACTAGAAAAACCCATTTCAGAAAGAAAAGTAAATACAGACTAGTTGAAATGGCTAAAAATTCAGTGGATTTAATTTTGCCATGATATTCCCTATTAAATGTTTTAAAACTAATTTAAAATAAAAAAGATGACAAAAACAAAGTGACTTATGCCACTTTTAAAATAAACGGCTCAGTTTATTGTAAACACAATTTGTTTTGTTTTTAAACTTTCAATAATAAAATTGAACTGTCAATTTATTGTAGGTTTAAAGTAGGTTTTTTCTACTTTAAAGTTAACAAAGGTATTTAAGGTAAAAGCGTTTTTTGAATACAACTTTAGGAAATTGTGCTTAACAACGACAGTTAAACCTGCTTTAAGTTTTTATGCGTACGGCTGTTTTTATAAACATTTGTATTTTTATTTAAATTTAATTTAAGTTAAAATCTAAGCAGCCAAAATATAAGCAGTTCTAAGTAGTCTTCAACTGGCAGACCAAAGAAGCTGAAAAAATTATATATAAAAACTGTTTTTATAGAGGTTACAGCTTTGAAATAGAATAAAATAAAAAATAGTTTTTGTAATTCTAATGAAATTTATTTTATTCGAAAGATAATCTTCTGCGACTACAATTTAAGTATGATTTCTGGTATATGTATGTCATAGCTGGCTCAGGCATAGTCTAATCTAGAAGTCCGTTTTTCAATGACTAAATAATATTTGTGGCACGGCGAATGTTGTCGACCAAGCGGTAATTTATTTCAAGCGGCTTCACATATCTCCACAGAAAATACTCTAGAGGCATTAATCATGCAGCCCAATTCGCGAGTTCGAAACGTGAATTTTTGCGATTATCAAATGCTTCCTGCAATAAATCAATTGTGGCACGAACCACATCATGGTTTTTTACAGCTCTGTAGCGGTGACTATTGACTGCAACCTTCTGAGCAGCATCGTTTTTAAACAAATACAGACCAATGGCTTTACCAGTTTTTTTTAATATAATGATGTCTTAACATACACTTGCGGATTATAATCACTCCAAATATGGCTATTTTGTTTATTGAGCTTTTCATTGAAACAAAAGTTAGCTATAAAGCGATAACGCTAAACCAAATTTGCTTATAAAAATCGGGAACAGCAGCGAATCTTGTTTTATGCCCAATTTGCATAATTTGAAAGCGTTATGCTGGCATCAGTCTATTTATGTTGCCAAACCATATTAAAGACAAAAAGTGAAAAGAAGATTTCATAAAATTCACCACCGAAAAAAGTTATTCTTAAAAGTAAATGTTGTGAAGGTATTGTGTGCTATTTATTTTTTAAAGAGAAGAAGCACTTCAGGCAGCAATGCCCATTTAGTCAAGTACCGTGCTACATTCTTTAGGAAAGGGATAGAGAAGAGATGAAACAGGTGGTGAAAGTAGAAGAATAGTCGGAAATTAACTGTCGTATAAGACAGCACAGCGACCAGTGATCATGCCTTTATCACTGAGCAACCCCACCGACAGTCAAATTTTATTTTTGTGAAAAAAAACCAAAGTCTTCGTTGAGGATCGAGTCCACAAGCCCCAGACTGACAAGCTAGTACAAGCTAGTAGGTAATATACTCAAACAAAGTCGTTTTCTCAAACCAAACTGCTAACATAAGGTCTCTAAGCATAATGATTTATTTATTGAGCTTCAAGATAGCAAACTATTTTATCCTAAATGCTTTAAAAATATTTTTTATATAAATAACATTAAAAAGGACTTCCAAACTATATTACAAAAGATTTATTGTCTTGGCCTATTTTGGATAGATCCTGTAATTTAACCGAATAATACCAACAATTATACCCCGCTACCTTTAAAAGAAAGTGTACCATATACTTCCAGGTCTGAGCTAGCTATAGATTATCGGAAATCTAATAATCATAAAGGTATTGTATAACTGTTAATTTACAACCCTTACTTACAGAGATTGTACACTTAGTGGCCAATAAAACTTGCTACATCTCATTCACTGAACTGCTTGATTTTATTTATACCCCCATTTCGTTATTGCAACGCTGGAATACCTTAGACTTTAGTATTTGTTTTCTTAGGTATTCCTTGCATGATTCTATATTCCTATAATCGAAACTGCTTGCAAAATATTAAGTAAAGCTTTAGATATTTAATATTACATTTTTTGCTTCTTTTAAAATGGAGAGGTAACACTAAGTAATGTAGTTATTTTGTTACCGTAATAGATACATAAGAACATATAAATCAGGTGGTGATTAGGCGATTGTTTAAAGCAAATAAATAAATGAACTATAGTGATTTAAATAGTGTATATTGTTACGGATGGGTCTTGCTTAAGTTAAAAAAAAATAATTAAGTAATAAAGTAGACAGCTGGATATGCTGTTTACTAACTGCGTAGTTTGCTAAGAAAACTTATGCCCGCAAGACAACAACACCTTTTTAGAAAATGTAGGAAATTTTATACACGCAAAACAAACAGCGAAGTTTTCTAAGAAAATTTATGTATACAAGACAACAACAACTGTCTTAAAATAAATTCCAGGAAGAAACTTTATCAGCATAAAAACAAAAGCAAAAATACACACAGACCTACAGACGCCTAAACATTGAATGAATAACATAACACCAACAAAATGTGATACAAAGAGTAGAAGATTCTTAATTTTTCTAGACGTCTAGTGGACAAATATAAAAGGCAGGGTCTGAGTGGATAGTTAGTTAGTTAGTTGATTGTTTAAAAAGTTTAAATTTTGCAATAAAGAACTTACAACAAAACGTTTATAAATAATATAAACGTAACAATACTTTTCCTTTTTAGTTGCTGCAATTCTTCAACCCAAAACGCTAACATCTTTCTTAATTTCAATACGTTGAATACAGTTTTGTACCAAAATAATACAATTTTTTCAAAATAATTAATATTTTCAGTTTCACAAACTATCTCTGAACTCTTCTAAGTTTCTAATATTTTAAGAGCTGCAGTTTTGTAAACCAGCATTGATGAAAACTATAAAAAAGCATTGGATCCTTTATAAGGGACACTAATAAAAATCAGATATTGCACAAATTCTAAAATTTGTTTTTCTTTTATAAGTATGCTTATTGTTTCGTAATATATTTTAATAAACACACATTAAAACAAGCATTCACTGGAAAGTGATAGTAAGTAAATAGAATTTTTTGCTAATTACTTAAATCCGAATACTGACTTACCAGAACAGTCTAGAAAACTGCTTGATAATGATGTCATCACAAGAAAAGCGCTTACTTTCGCTAACGAACAGCCAGTAATTTTTGGAGTGTGTATTCCGAGAAAAGTCACGAGACCTGGACATGGCGACAATGAACCAGCACTGATTCAATGCTCAAAGAGGGTAACTGGCTAACACTGACCAATTAGAGATCCCCCCGAAGTTATGCGAGAGCGGTGACGTTTGGAGGGGGTAAAATATCCCGTACTGAAGGTGGGCTTTTAGTCGGTAGCCGCAACGGAGTCTGGATCTTAAACCCAAAAAAAAGCAGACAAATTTACACCGAAGGAGACTTTATAGTAAATTGATATAGCATAAGAAGGATTAGTTATGCACTAATAACAGTTATGCAATAATAGTTTAAAACTAATCGAGCAGATAAAATTAATGTAAAGTAGAAGAATATTTAATATTTATAAAGGGGTGAAAATGCCTCCAATATTATTAAAATAAGTTACTTCATATTCAAACAGTGACCAAGCTGGATCACTAAAGAACTAAAAGATTCATTTTATTTTGTTAAGAACTTTAAAAGTAATGGTTGTCTACAAACTTTATCCAATAAATAATTTACGTTTTAGCTATTATTTCATTATAGTGACGAATTACCTCTTTACTTTGTAAAACAGCTTATTTTTCATTTTATTAAAAATATAGCAAATCGTTTCATTGCGAAATCTGAGATTCTTAAGTATTTCCTTTAAAATAGAAAGTGCGTTCGTTTAATTTTTGCTTTGATTGTATTTACAAGTGATGGAGAAAATGTATAGTAAGCAGGAAGTATCCACCGCAATGGTGATTTTAATTACAGACAAAGTTAAGTCCTCAGATGCTGCATTTAGTACTAAATTATATTAAACAAACTATGATGTCAAAAGTTATAATTGCATTATTTGTCATTTAGTTAACACCTCAAATCATTAAATTAGATTGGAGGTGAGAAAAATTATTTTCAAAAAGTTATTAGTCAAAAAACTTTCAAATATTTCTGAAAAGTTATAAAAAAAGTTTTAAAGTAAGGGGGCAAGTTTAGAGCTATCAAAGACGCTTATTTTATTAAATTTCTAAATTATATAACATTATTACATACTAGTTCAAATCTACTCTATTTTAATATTTTACTTAGAATTTATTATTATTTACAAATGTGGGTGTCGTTTAAAAAAGGGGAGAGAAAATGCGTTACTAGTTAGGTAAAGTTTAACAAAAACATATTTCTCTTAATCTATTTAATAAAATTTATTGGTTTATAGAGAATATCTACAGTGTATGCTTTTGAAGGTATTAGGAATCGAAGGATGTAGCGATCTAAAACAACTGCTGTTACATTCTGCTATTGATAAATATTTCGTGGTTCTTTTTAAACACATCAGTTGTACATTAAAAAAAATTAGTGTGACGTTCGATGGACTATGCACAATTTTCAGGTTTCTAAAGAAGCTTTCAAGTGCCGCGGTTTTCTAAAACGGTGTAAGAGGTATTTCACTTCCTCTGATCTTCGTACTGTTTATACCACCTACATCCGTCTTAAAATGGAATACAACTCTCATATATGAGCCGTCTATTTTGGAGAGCCAAAAAGCTTATTGGCAACAGTGCAATGTCCAACTCTATTAATTCTCTAGAGCATCGACGCCGTGTGGGATGTATTTTGATGTTTTATCGTTACTACAATGGTAATTGCCGTAATGAAACTTGTTCCTGTAACTCGCACGTTTTTTGCGTTTAACTAGATTTTCGTTGAGAAAAACATCCATTTGTGATTGATGGGCCTGTGAATCGCATTACAGAAAAAATTTGTTTTTTAGCAGAACAAACTCCCTCCAGAGGTTTTGCTGTCACTTTCAATTTAGGAAAGTTCAAATCGAATGTGCACATACAATACACTCTATTTCCTGCTTCAAATAGCCCAATTTCCTAGTTCTGGCACTATGCATTGCATGTGTAAGGGTCATACCCTGAGTGCAGGTCCACAGAAAAACAAACAAAAAAGTAAGGCCATATTTCTTCTTAAACAAGTCGAAATGTCGCTCGGAAGTATCAAATCTTATGCTATCTCAAATGCCATTTTCTCTCCAGTCTCTCTGTTTAAGCTTGAAATCAATGCTTTCGTTAATATCCCCAAATTATTATTTTTTTCTTTATTTTATTTTGCCTCGCCAAACAAGGATTTTCATGCGTATACTGTAAGTAGATTTAGGACTCTAAATAATATTATTATATAGGTGTTGTTATAAAATTAACCTAGAAATCAATGTTTTCGTTAATATCCCCAAATTATTTTTTTTTCTTTCTTTTCTTTTACCTCGCCAAATGTGCATTTTCATGCGTATACTGTAAGTAGATTTAGGACTCTAAATTATATTATTATGTAGGTGTTGTTATAACATAACCTAAACCAAAAAGAGCCTTTATTTCAAACTTAGAATAGCAATTTTTGGCTCTTGTCATTGTTAACTGCCAATAACTTCTAAAATTTTAAACGGATTAAAAAAAATTACATTATACATTTAAATTATACAGCTTTAAAATAAATTATTTTAAAATGTCACATTGTTTTTCAAAATAAACTTTATATTGTTTAACACAACTTAAGCTAATATGGTAGTTGTTCTTTAGTGTGTAGCAAACAAATTCCCAAATTCCGCCACTAAGAGCATAAGGGGTGGGATAGTAAAACTGGTAGGCGCATTATTGTGACCTCTTCTTTATTAAGCAAAAGAGCATAAAGTTGAATCTCTGCAGAGCCTTGGAGTATAAAGCAGCAGCTCAAACCTCTTCCGAAATGAAAAACTTTTATTGTATATCTGCTGTAAATATTCTGGTGTAGTTATATTTCAATTAGAAAAAGTAGATACGATGGTTAAGACATCCAATATAATAAAAACAATTAAGCTTAACCGAGCCCTGAACGCAACCGCATAAAATATTAAGTGGGAATATTGACACACTTGGTTGAAGATTAATTGGTAAAACATGAGATTGCGAATACTAATCATACCGGAACCACAGTTGTGCTAAAAATTGCATACAGTAGTTTGAATCTCGTTAGAATTCCAAAGTGTTGTGGCAAATATGGCTGCGCCAATTTGTGGAAACAAGCAAACAAGAGTTCCAGAAAGCTAATATTGCCACAAAGTAAAAAATAGAGAATGAACAAAATAATGCAAAAGTGTAAAATAAAAAGAATCTCTAGATTTGAAGGTAAAAACGAAACAATATCTGTCTTGTCTTAGTCCTGTTGATTAGTAAAATTTTATTAACGCAGCAATTACACCACCAATACTAATAAATCGAAAAGTCTCGTTTTATCTGGGAAACATAAATTTCGGATAATATTTCCCATCTTCGCTAGATGGCCAAAAAAGTGCTAGCATAGCATAGAGAGCAGCTTAATTAGAGTATTGATGCCACAAGGATAAAAGGATAAAACTTTTCTTGATATCTAATGTTACTTTTGTTATCCCATTGCTATTTTTGTGTTCAACTAACTGACTTAATTAATCGCACAGATATTATTTCATTTTTGTATACCATACTTTACACTTGCAATTCCTTTTTTCAATGTGTAATGACAGCAAATGACATGACATAAAAATGTCATAATGTATTTAGTAATATATTTTTTCTGGTAATGCTTGTGTTGCTGGTGATTTGTATGCTTGTTAACAATGGTGCTGCAATTGTTGGCAACACCTTTCAACATGATGTTGCACATCTACCAAAATAATAATAAAACAAAAAGAATAAATACAAACTTACACACACATGCTTACAGCAACGGACAGTAGAGGTCGTATATGCATATTAGGACGGCATTGAGTTGTATGGACGATTTTTTTTTGCGCAAATTTAAAAATTTTCGACCGGAATATTGTGCTACCTAATGTAAAAACTTAATGACGGAAATTTGAGAGAGATCGGACAACTATTTCCCGTGCCCCAAAGAGGTCAAAGGTCAGGTTTTTGGTAAATTCTTTATTTTTGCAAAGGTTCGATTAAGGATTTCGTGTTTTTTTCTCGCAAATGGGTGAGACAAATGCTACATTTTTTCATGTATGTGTCGTAATTAATACTCAGCAAAAAATTGGAAACATTAACCCTTCTCTGCCCCGTAGGCCCACAATGTGTCCACATGTAAAGATTTATTTTTTTAGTTTTTTAAATATTAGTTACAAACATGTATTTTGTATTAAGCAAGTATACTAAAAGACGGACCACTTTAATTATATTTACTTCTTAAATTTACTAAATTAGCTTCTTTAGAAAATTGTTGTGTATAATTTTGTACCACCTGAAACAAAAAGATAAAAAAGATAAAAAGAAGTTAGACTTTTTTATAAATTATAATACAACTTGTCATTACTTTGAATAAATGCTGCCGCTGCTCCTCATCTTTTGTAATTTGTTCATGGTATTCTTGAACTAGCTTTATTCCTCTCTCAGCGCAGTCGTTAACTATTTTTAAGCTAGCAACAATGCTCTTTCCTTTACAATATTCGTCTAAATGAGACCAAGAACTTGGGTCTTTTTTTAAAAAATCTGTAGAAATGTTAAACCTTTTTAAAAGTTTGTTGGTGTTGTTGGAAAATAATTCTTCCAAAATTACTACATTCTCTCTGCCAAGAAAATAGCTTAGAGTTGGACGCATTATGGTTAGTTTTTTTGGAAATTCTTCGTCTTCTAGATTATATTCAGAAAAGTCAGTAGCAAGCATCTTTTGAGCAAGTTTGGCCTTAGTTGTTACATCGATTCTATCATCGAACAGAGCAAAACCCACGCATTCTTCACTTATATAGTAAAGGTGATTCAGAAACTTAGATACGGCCTTTTCAGCTATAGATTTGTTAAAAATTTTGTAGTTTTCTAATTTTTTTAAAAAGTCTATATCATTTAAAGGAGCTTGGTCTGCTCTATCTGCATTAAACCAGAAAACCGAATAGCACTTAATAACAAATCCAGCTACTTCGATTAGTCCATTTATTTCAATTTCTGTTATTTCGGGAAATTGGTCTCGGAACATAAGAATCTTTAAGCAATAAATAGCTTTGGCCATCCATCTGGCTAAATGCAGAGCGCCGGGTTTTGTAAATTTAATTCCTCTAGGTGGACTTCCTCCCAAGAAAATTATTATTAATTCCAAGAATTCTTTATAATCATTGCGCGGAAAGTCTTCCGCTATTTTACCATACGCGAATTTTAAAACATTAGCGCCATCGCCATCTAAAATTACATTAACTCTGGGATATGCTAACCCAGTCACAAAATTATCCTGTTGTATGTTGGGCCAATGTTTCTTAAATTTTTTAAATACTGTTATTTCCGGACCACTAGATGTACATATGTTTGCTTCCACGAACACAGCTGCTAAAATAATTTCATATATGTGATGTCTGCACCCTAGGAATAAAATATCTCGACCAATTCGTTTTTCTAAAAGATTACATGCACCTTTAAATTTCCCTGTGTTCGACGCGGTTGTGTCGAAGACAAATGCCTGTACTTTGTCTAAAATATTGTTTTCTTCTAGAGTACCATACACGGCAGATGATATTTCCAAACCAGTTCCTGCTGGTATATTAGGCATATTTAGTATGTGCTCAAGGCCAGGTGCAGTAGCTATTATCGCAAGACGGTCTTCAGTTTTTCCTAATACACTGGAAAGAAGTTTGGTATCCCAATGAATGGTCAATGGTGGATGTTTTGTTGTAAATTCTGATGCAATTTGTTCGCCTTTAGCTTTTCTTAAATTATCTCGATGTTGGCGTATAGAATTGCGATTTAAAATGTATTCCGACGTGTCCAGCTCAACTGCATCTAGAAATGCTACCAATAAATGAACTGCATCTCTGGAGCTAATTTTTAGTTTATCTAAAACAGTAGCAAGTCTTGGTGTTAATATCTCCTTGGTCGGCCTCATTCTTTTTGGTTTTGAGCATTGTTCTTCAGATAACATCGGTGTATACAGAGCATCAACGTATTCCTCTGTTTCATTATATTCACTGTTTTCTGATTCATCCGAACTTAAAAAATCGATTATAATTGGTCCTATGGATTAATAAGAAAAGTTTCTTCAAATTTCTCTTTTAAGTTGTAACAAATAATTTTGTTAACAAACAATTGCAAATGAAATAATACAAACTTACCTTTTGATGTGGAGGGAGCTTCGCGAAGCATATGTTGTCTGATTTCTTCTCGCTGTTGGCGATTTTGACGTTTTCTTTCACTTTTTGCTAAATTGACATCCACTCCTAACATAGAGCCTTCACGACCTTTTAATCTCTGCTTGATCAAAAACTGTTTGTCGACTTCAATTTTAATAAGATTAATTGCGTCAGCATGAGCAATATCAAACAAGTCATTTAATGAATCTTTCCATTCTTCACATTTTATTTTGTAGGAGCCTGAATTTCTGTTTTTATGTTTCGATAAATTTCTCCACTCATTGTATAAAACCACTATCTTTTTCTCGGCAATTATCAATGTCATAACAGGGATGCGTGCCTTTTCCCAAAATACTGAACACTCCTTAATTACAAGTCGAGCAGCAGATTTAACATCTAAATTAGCAGTCCTTAGATTGTAAAAAAAAACTTTGAGGCACTCTCCCTTTGAGGGAAGCTTACTACCAGTCAATTTGAGTTTTGAATAACCAATGAGATAAATCTCCTCTCTTAAAAATGGTATTTTTAAAAATTATAATTTTCCAAAAAATCACTAAAAAAACACACACTTTATAGCCTTTTCACACATGCGTAAATGTCGACATTTAGTCAAAAACTGGCAAATGTAGTTAAAAAAGCAGTAAAATAAAAAAATTACATTGCTGGTTCAAAGCAAATTTCAGAAAAACGCGGGAAAGCAACATGTGTTTGTTTACATTTCTAGATTGCTGGTGGTGTGGGGGCAGAGCAAATGCGGCTTGAGATGTGAATCCAAAAAAAATAAACAAGTTTAAAATAAATACCCTACAAACATAAACAATATATACAACTATTTGACCTTTGACCTCTTTGGGGCACGGCTTAAAGGGGTCCAATTTTGCTCAAATTTTGACCATAGCCGTTTTGTAAGGGTTGACACAATATTCCACTCGAAGATTAACGAAAATCCAAAGTTGCATTTTCGCTGCCACCCTAATGCATATCCATGCAAACACTCACACGCATTTGTGTAAATATGCGTTTTTTGTCGGCAACATCAACACCACCAATCTTTTGCACCATTTAACGGATCTGACAAATGAAAATAAGAAGACAAGAAGTTGTGAGCAAAAAAAATTATAACAGCAAAATATATGGCGTTAACAAAGCAGAACGTTTTCCGCCCAGTTTACTTGCGGTTGTTTTGGTTGTATAAATTTTTTTTTGATATTGTTGTTGTTGGTTTAAATCCACAATTTATGGATATCTTTGTTATACTGTATAAAAACACATACATAAAACAAAACATAAAACGCTAATAAATGCACAACTGTTTCAATGTGCATCCAAAAGGAAATGTTGCAAATAAATTGAATATTTTTCCGTTATTCAAATCACTTTTTGGGTTAATTTATTGTTTCCATTTTGGAAATAATAAGTGAAAGTCCCTTTAAAAATGCACATACATCTATTGCATGAGCTTATCTAAAAGTAGATAAGATTATTTTATTTTGAATAAACATTTAGCACCATTAGTATTTTTATTTGCATTTTTCAAACGGTGTCTTTTGTAAGAAACCGTCCGTCCATATTTCATCCATATGAAAATATTTTGTCTGATACGGATAACTGTTACAAAATAAGAAGGATTTAAATGAGGGCTGGTTGTATAAAACCAAGTGTTTTAATATATTCACAGACGTTTGAATACATATGTGGGTATTTCCATAGCACCATACGTAAAATTAGTATGCCATGGAGTGGAATAAATTTTGCAAATTATTCCACTTAAAGGGTACTATATTCGAAAAGAAATTAAGCACATTGTGATTCAAAATTTTTTTTTCAATAATTATTTATTGTATATTCAAGAAACTGAACTAACAATAAGTTTTAAAATCTTAAATTCTAAAAAAAAATTACATTAGTCCCGACCATGTCAGAACTAATCTTTTGGGTAAAAAAAAAATGGACATTAAAAAAAAACAAAACAAATATTTCTAAGATGTGTCATCTGTAGCATTGAGGACTAAAGCTACGGTATCCCTCTTTTTTAATCGGCTATGTCCACTATAATCCAAGATATTGCGAGCAAGGGGATTAGGATGGTCTTCAAGCTTCATTAAGTATTTGCCTGCGTATTTAATGATTTCTGTAGTCACCAGCGGTATGTCTAAATCACAATGTATGTTTGAATTTCTGATGTACCATGGAGCGGAAGTTATTCACCGTAAAATTTTATTCTGTCCACGTTGAATTCTATCCACATTTGAAGCTAAGGCAGTGCCCCAAAGTTGGATTCTGTAAGACCATATTAGTTTCAAAATACTATTGTAAATTAGAAGTTTACAATCTAGGCTAAGTTTCGAGTTCCTGCCAATGAGCCAATGTAATTGTGTTAGCTTAAGTTTCATTTGTGTTAGCTTTGAGTCAATATGATGTTTCCATGTAAGGCGACGATCAAGATGTATACCAAGATATCTCACATAACTATGGTGAGGAACAATGTGATTATTGATTCGAACGGGTGAACAATTATCTCTTCGCAGGGTGAAGGTCACATGAATGTACTTTTGAACGTTCACCTTAATTCTCCATAATTTTTACCACAACTCCAACTGAGTAATATGTTGCTGAAGATTTATGGAGGCTTGATAGGAGTTTTCGTGCGAACTTAGACACGCTGTATCATCAGCAAACGTAGAAGTGTGGACAGTTTCACTTACAGGCATATCGCAGGTATATATCAAATATAAAACTGGTCCAAGAATACTACCTTGTGGTACGCCTGAGGAAATTGAACTAAAAGTTGTTTTGAAGTATAACTAAAGATGTGTGGAAAGCTGGAGGTGTAAATTGTATTTTTTACGATCTTCTACTAAGCCAAATATTTTCCCTTACAAGCCATTATCAAATAATAACAGTCTTTAAATGATTTTATATAAATGATTTATACAAAATACAAATAACGTTTTGTGAATCACATAACATAGCGGTAAAACAATGCCGCTAACCAAACTCTTTCTTCCCATGAATCTGTTTCATTATCGTTGTAATGTGCACAAAACGCGATTTTGACTATTAGCCAACCCCTCAATTGTAATAGTTATTTATTTTATTTTTCAATACTAATAAAAGCCATAATCGTTTGAAAAGATTTTCAAAGACTTTTATTTTTTACAAACATTCATGGAATTGCCCATATGTGATACAAGTGTATTTAAATTAATGTAAATTCCACACAGTTCCAATCACGAAAAAATTTCCAATAATTTTCTTTTAAAAAATTTCATTGCTTCGATTTTGAATGAAAATTACTGAAATAAATATTTTGTAAATTGTATTGATGCAGAAAAAACCTCTGACTTTAACATATTTTAACTGTCAGGTAATATTTATATAAATTTGACAACTCATGCTGATAGACTTCTTAAAAGCAATGATAACCCCCACAATTGTGACTATGGTTACATATTAAATGCAGTTAAGTTTTTCCCAATTGATGAAAGTAAAATGAGCAAACGAACAAGAATGTTATCCTGTATTTAATTCTCATAAAAATTATTTTTATTATTAAAGATTTTTAAAAGAAAGAGCTTTTCAACAAGAAACAAAACATTTAGATTAAGATGATTCAAATTTTTATTGTAAACATTACGAAAAGAAAATTTCGGCAATGATGAATGAAAAATAATATCTGGTAAATGTCCACCACGACCACGCTGACAGATGTTGATTCTTTCATCAAAGTTTTTAATCACTTTTTTGGTAAAATGGCGGTCCTATTTCATTAATTACATTACGGATTTTGAGTTTTGAGGCTGAAATCGATTCGATTGGCTCCATAAAGATTCTGCCATTAACATAGCTCCACCAAAAATACTCCAATGGTGCTAAATCACACGATTTAGCTGGCGATAGTCATGAAATTATGCGATCGGGAAATTTGGTTTGCAGTAAATTGATCATTTCATTGGCTGTATGACATGTGGCATAATCCCGTTGAAACCGCTTGTCAGTGATATCCACGTCGTCGATAATAGGCGTGATCTACTGACCGTTATCGCATTTCCAGCCCCATCTTCGCAAAAAAAAAAACAGCTCAATCATACCTCCAGAACACGTAGCGCATTTTGAGCATACAAAGGTTGTTCAATAATCGCTCTAAGATTCGCAGAAGCCCAAATGCGGCAATTTTGCTTGCTGACATAACCTGACAAGTAAAAATTGGCTTTGTCTGAAAAAATTAATTTCTCAGAAAAACCAGCTGGTTGTTCCTGAACGAACTGAGCAAAACTACGGCGATCTGAATCGACGGTCGGATTCAATTCCAACACTAGTTGGACCTTGTATGGCTTTAAAGTCAAATCTGTACGCAAACTTCGCCATGTGGTGGTTTTGGAGAACCCTAATTGTTGAGAACGTCGAGGAATTGACAAATTTGGATCTGCTTCAACACTGTAGCTCAGGGCTGCGCTATTTTTAGTTGAACGACCCGGTCAAACACGCGTTGGTGTTGGGACATATTGTATCGAGCCGGTTGACTCAAATTGAACGACCAATTTCTTAATATTGGCTTCAAAATCACGAATTTTACGAACTGTAACTTTAACAGAACCACAATTTTCATTGTGAATTTTAACCTTTTTAATGTGATTTTCATGCGAAATTGAATTCATTATAACAATTGCCCATGCATCTACGAATATGTCAAAAAATTAAGTGTCAAAACTGTCGTCATGTTAGTGATGCCACATTTGGAGAACAGACTTCCTGTTGAAAAAGAAATTTTTGTCTATAAAATTTTTATTAATAACACTTTCCGACCGACACTAAACTCGAATAACCCAAGATTATGAGGCAGTTTAATAAGAAGTTATGCCAAAATTTTAATTTTATTTGAAATGAAATTCTTAAATTTTTTGCTTATAAACACTCCTTCTAAATGTAATAATTAACTATGAATTAAATTTACTTTTATTTATTTTAACAATAAACGTTTATTAAAAGCTATTTCCACAAAGCGATGTGAAAAACCGAAACATCAAAATTAGATGGAACTCTATATTTCATGTGTTTTTAAAACGTTGGGTAATCCAAAGCACATGCAATTATGTACGTTTTTTATTACTTTTAACTTAAGAAAATCGTAATAGAGGAGAATATACTTAACTAATATGGACAGCAAAGATATCTGCAAGGAGTTTGTTTCACATACTAACTGTAAGTCTAAAAAAACAATTTTTGTACTGGATGGTGCGTTTTCCAAGCGATCATAAAGAGATGTGCTCTTTATTTGCATATGCGAATTGCGCATATGCAAATACAGTTATTAAAAACAAGATCCCTGATTTTAGCGGAGTACATTCGTTTATAGTAATGATATAATTGTGTAGCACATCCCAACTGGTCTAGATTCTCCAGTGAGTCAATAAAGCTGAATGCCCCACTGTCACCTCCCCCCGGGGGCACATTTATATTTCTTGACGGAATCTCACCGTCATTATATGTATCACCGAGGGAAAAAGGGAGCCCAGTCCCCTGAAGGCTAGCAGGGAGTCAACTGGAAACTCCACGTTATTTTCACGGGAATCAGTAAATCCCAGAGTTCAGCTTTTTGGCTTTTAGCCTTTTACCAGATCTATGTTTGGTTATTAAGGTGGTCCCTTCGGGAGCATCGTGGTGGTTTTGGTTTCATGGCCGTCATGAATTTGATTAAGGGGCCAGGATCATTGCACCTCTACTCAGAACAATGGGTGAAAGATCCGGATCCAGTGAGCATGCTTTTCATGTGTTCGGGACCACGAGTTGGATAGTTTTCAACTCTTCAGCAAGAAGTGGGGTTTGGCGGCCCTGCTCCGAAACCTCCGAAATTGCAACTAAGGCTTACCTGTTGCTAGAATTATGTCTTCGGCTTCCTACGGCGCGGGTGCACGCATCATATCACCCCAGTGGTTTGACCACCGTCGAGTTAAGGCATACACACGCTAGGTACCGACGTAAATCTTACCCCGCCTCATTGTCGCCCCCCGGGGGCACATTCATATGTCTTGATGGAATCTGCCCCAGGAGTCTAGTACCCTTAAGGCTAGCAGGAGCCAACTGAATAACCCTACGTTATTTCCGCGGGAATCAGCAAGCCCAAAGTTTAAGCTT
This sequence comes from Trichopoda pennipes, assembly GCA_030448955.1. Classification (NCBI taxonomy): domain Eukaryota; kingdom Metazoa; phylum Arthropoda; class Insecta; order Diptera; family Tachinidae; genus Trichopoda; species Trichopoda pennipes. The sequence goes on along the minus strand of JASKUP010000008.1, from coordinate 4,888,766 downwards.
TTTGGCTTTTTAGCTGTTCTCTGACTGATTATTGAGGTTGGCCTTTCGGGAACATCGTGGTGGTTGTGGTTTCGCAGGATCATTCACTTTTGACGTTAACAGAGAGCGAATGGTTAAGGTCCAGTGAGCATGCTTGTCATAAGTGCTGGTCGAGGAGTTGGATAGTCTCCGACTCTTAAGCAAGTTGCAACTAGGAATGACTTCTTGGATAAATTTATGTTTCAGCTTCCTGTGGCGAGGGTAACGCTACTATCACCCCAGTAGTTTGATCCATCGTCGAGTTATGGCTTACACAGCTAGGTACTGACGAAAATCTTTTCACGCTCCACTGTCACCGATCAACCTGTTTGCTCTCTTCTGTACGCGGTCCAGTAATTTCATAATAGTCTTTAAAGCACCTACCCATAATACAATTTTTTATTCCATTTTCGGTCTGTCAAGCAGGCATAAATATTAAATAAAAGTAGCCGCAATTTAAATACCAATTCAAAGAGGCAAAATTGAAAAGCGAAAAAATAAGGATAATGGCAGTATTTTGAGTAGTCTATAAATATTATGTTACGAAGATGTTGTCTTTTAAGTTTTAAAAGAAATAATTATCATTAAAAAAAAGTAAACGAAATAATCTATTGTTTTTTTTATAAACTGTGTAGTTTTCTAAGAAATCTTATACACACAAGACAACAACAACTTGCTTATAAGAAATTCTATGAAATAAACTAAACAACAGAAAGCAAAAACAACTAATACAGAACAAAAAAAAAACACACACAGGCAAGCAGACGGTTACTTAATAACAACAACAATATGGGGAGAAGTTTAGGTAGAATATTCTTTTATATGCGAAAAGCAATTAAAACAGCTATATAAGCATCACTTGCTGGGCAAATGAATTAATTCAAGTTAAATCATCGGTGAGTAAGCAACAAAGTTACCATCGTGTTTATTTTGTGTGTATTGAAAGTAAATAAATCGTTTTATTTAAACCTTTAAGATCCTGTGTTATTTTGCAATAAAGGAAACCAATATAACAAAGCGCTTATTAAAAGAAATAAACGTAACAATATATATGACAAATTTTATCCCGCGAAACACATACATACCGTTTGAACAAAATGACACATTGCTTGCAATCTACCAAAATTTCAATTAAAGCATCTTTTTCTTGATATGACAAAGCATTTGACAACAGTTGTTTTCAACAAATAACAGTTTATGTCAGATGTAATTATACATATTTATTTGAAGGCAAAAACTATAAAAAAATTTTAAACACACTGACAAATTATATGTAAATAAATAAATAAAGCATCTTTTAAGGCGTTGCAGTGGTGAAGTTACCATTCGTGTTTATTTTGTGTATGTTGAAAGTGAATAAATTGTTTAATTTAATTTAAAACTCTAGAGTGCTGTGTAATTATTTTATAATAAAAGAACTCAATATAACTAAACGTTTAGTAAAAGGAATAAACGTAACAATATATTACATATGAAGCTGACTTTATCAAATAATAAGTTTTTGATATCAATATAGGTCTTTTATACTTGTATACGATCATTCTATTTTGCTCTACTTTCAATAGTACAAGCACGTATCCCCCCGGTAGCACATTCATCAGTCTTTATGGATTACTCAACCATCTAGACTTGTGCTGCTGGGGATATAAGAGAGCCCAGTTCCCTTAAGGCAAGCAGGGTGTCAACTGAAAGCTCCACGTTATTTCCACGGGAAGCAGTAAGCCTTAGAGTTCCGCTATTTGTCTCTTTAGCTTTTTAGCTGTTTCTCTGACTTTTTATTGAGGTTGGCATCGTGGTGGTTGTTGTTTTGCGGCTCCCGCATGAATTGAGTTAGTGGGCCAGGATCATCTCGCCTTTAATGACACCAACGGGTGAATGATCCGGATCCAGTGAGCATGCATGTGTTGTAGAACAGGAGTTGGATAGTCTCCAGCTCTTTAGCAAGGAGTAATGGTTTGCAACCCTGCTTTGGAAATGCTGAAATTGCAACTTGGAATGACCTGTTGCTAGAATTAGTCCTTGACTTCCTAGGGCGTAAATGACGTTGCTTTTCATTCCCAGTGGTTTGACCACAATTTGATTAAGGCTTACGGCCAGGTGCAGATGTAAATCTTATCAAGAAAAGTACAAGCACGTATATTCACGTAGAAAGTTTTGACATTTCCTATTTATTTTGGATACTGCTTTCACAATTATAGCTGCATGTATTTTAATACATGAATATTTTTTATTTTTAAAAAAAGTACATTTATGTGTTGCTTTAAGTATATTATGAACTGCACAGTGTTTCATTTATATAATAGACAAATATAATTAAAATATATCTATATTAAATTCATGCCACGAATCGTGTGATCAAATAGAAAATCTCTCAAACATTTTTAACAAATTATACAACTAAATGAAATAATATGCAGTATTTTAAATTATTTATTTCTGTGAACAAAAATATATTTTAATTTACAGTTCCATTCACTGCTTGATTCCTTTAAATAAATATTTCATGATATTCTCACAAAATATTTATTTAAAGGAATCAAGCACAGAATGGAACTGCTTATATTGAAAATGATTCCGAGTAATTATAAATTACTTATTTTAATTTACTTTTGCAACAAATTACAAATTTGTTTTATTATGACTATATTCCTTCATTGTTGCTCAAATACAGACGGAGATCACGAACACTATTTAAAAGAACAGACAAATAAGAAAATCACATTGAATGGCAACGACTTTTGTAAAAAGCACAGATTAGTTTATCTCTTGCATGCGTGTATAAATTATCCCAAGTCCTTAGTGTATTAAATATATGAATCAATTAATTATAACATGAATTTATTATATAATTATTTTTAAAAGCAATTAATTAGCTGTATGATTGAATATATTCGTAATAAAGATGCCGAGAAAAAAAAAGTAAATTAAATTTATTATTTATGATCAATTTAAATTATGTTTATTTCGGTAATTGTATGTGGCATAATTGTATTTATAAAATCCTTTACAAACATATTAAATATATTATAAAATTAATATGAATTATCTATTTGCCATGCAGTTTAAACTGCAGTTGAATAATGTTGATTTATGAGTTCATATAACAACAGATACAAACATTTCTTAGTTTCCATTTAAACAAATGTCATCGTAGCCAGCAATCGATTGAATGAATGAATGGATTTGTCAATAACTAAAAATAAAGCTATTTTTCATCAAATTCCTTAAATTATAGTAAACTGAAAATAATGCAGACATAATACAAGTATGTCTAAGCTATAACAAATAATATTAGTATCCTTGTGTTTTTAAAAGACATCTATCAGTATATAAGCTTATATTCAGTTAGTAAATGTAATTGCTTGTAGTTGTGTTGTCTTGTGGTCGTATGTCGAAATTGAGACTTAAATTTCAATCATTTTAAATCTGGGTGTCTGGTAGACCAGATGATGCAGTGAATTGTATGGTATGGTATCTTTTATTTAAAAGACGCAGCATCATAATTAATATAAAAGCACATTTTAATCCACCTTTCTTGTAGGCAAAACCCCCACCCTTACTAGTATTTCTAGTTATAAGACAGCTCACTATGCACAATTTATGAATATAGAATTGATTCCGTCTTAAAGTACACAACTTCACAAGTCACTCTTTATGTACGATACTCAGTAAGGCTCTGTCTTCTTTCTACATGCACTCGGCTGCTATAGAAACAGCAATTCTGATAAAATAGGATAACTAACTAATAAACTGATCCAATAACCTTCTAACACCATCTAATGTCTATAGATATCCTTCTCGTTCCTACTCACAGACAAATTTGTATTTGTGTGAAACTTATAAAACGGTTATTAATAGTTTTAAACAGAGATATCAAGAGTAGATGTTATAACCTGAAAAATTAAGTCAGTATATATAGGATACCATACAATGAAATCTTCAGCTTAAAGAACCATCCTAGCTCACATCACCTAACATTGTTCTACAGGAATTTAAGAAGATGTTTATGAAGTCAGTGATAATAAAACTGACCTACAGAAATTCTGATCGTCTCAGCGATATTAACAGAAACAACGATGGATAATATGATCTTTTTTAAATATTTATAATCAACTAATCTCTTCTTTTAGCTATTTTTTCTTTAAGATTTATAGCATGTAAAACAATAAAATCCTGCTTTAAGTTTTATTACACAATATTGAATACTTTTATTAATTGAACTCATCAACACATTTGCTTTCACTTAAAATCTATTCTATCTATCCACCGAATATTGTTTTCATAGAAATAAAAAGAATAACTAATTAAATGAGTTATTGATTTTCAATTAAAAGTTATTTTTATAAATTTTACAAAATATATTTTTAAAACTTTTCAATTTCTTCATGTGAAATTGAACTATTCTTAAGCGTTGCCGCAATTTAAAAAAAAAATACCTTTACGAATCATCTGATGATAAAATCCGTCAAAACTGATCTTAAACCGATATTAATAGCGAGTTTTGCAAGGGAATGATATCTTGCAGTTTTGTTTGCAAGGTAGCGGCAAAGAATACACTTACGAGTTAAATCATCATAAGAAACTTCTAACAAGAAATGTTAAAAGTTAATAATAATAGTTTTTCGATAATATTGTTAAGAAGATGATTTGTTTAAGTTTTGAAAGAAAATACCAGTAAAAAAGTAAACGAAATGACCTACTGTGTATTTTACAAAGCACGTAGTTTTCTAAGAAACTTTAGATATACAGGACACCAACAACATGCTTGTTATAAATTTTAGGAAATAACAAAAGAAAACAATAACATATAACAAAATAATACATAGCCAAACAGGCGCTTACTCTGAATAATAACGACAATATGGGGTGATGTTACAGTAGAATATTCTTGTTTAAGCGAGAACCGCTTAAAACAGCTATATAAGCACCACTTGTGGGCAAGTGAATTAATTCAATCATCGAATCATCGTTGACAACAAAATAATGAAGCATCTTTTAACACATTCGAGACCGTCTTTTTATTTAGGTATATGGATTATATTCTTTTCTTTATTACTGAACTTAAAATAAGGATTACATGTTATCTTACTATATTCTAAAAATGTTATTCAATTTAATAAGTATTTTTATTTTATTTTACATCGCAAACCTGGTGTTCAATCCGCCCCTCGTAATAAAAATATTCAGAGAAGCTACCTGCACACACGGTGTGCAAGCATCTTATTTGTGCAAAGGGATTTACAAAACGACTGGTTGCCAATATGTTTTTTTATCAAAAATGGTCAATATAAAGCAAAAAAAAATTTTTTGGATTCTGGGAATGGTCTCCAAAAATATATGCTGTCGCGAATGGGTTAAGGCGTTACAGTGGTGAAGTTGCCATTGTATTTATTTTGTGTGTACTGAAAATGAATAAATCGTTTAATATAAAACTCCAAAGTTGTGTGTAATTATTTTGCAATAAAAGAAATCAATATAACAAAACATTAATTAAAAGGAATAAGTGTGACAATATTTTAAAATTTAAATTTTGCCTAAGATGAACAACCACATAACTGCGGTCAGTTAAATTTTTTGCTCTCACTCCATATTTATTTGATTAAATTGAAAACTAAAATGCTTTTAAACGCAATAGATAAAATAAAGGAATTTCAATTAGTTTACAAAAATTATAGGAAAGAGTTGAATTAAATTGCATGTCATTATCGCCAGCATATATCAATTCCCTACAGAAGATTAAATATAATTCAGCGCTACGTTTTTTTTTTCTACGCATAGCCGAAACTTGATCACTTTAGTTTATGTTATTAAGAAACCACAAATTCCAACATTTTGATACTTTTATTCGGCGATGTATTTAGTGTTGTAAAAAATAACTTCCTAAACACAGTTGTGTTAAACTAATAATATAAAACAGTAGCCCAAATAACGTGTAAAATTGATGATGGCATATTAGTCTGCCTGAATATTAGTGACATCAGGCAGATCCTAGACAGCATATGATTTCTATTTTCTTTAGCCGCTTCCCCATTATTTCGCAGAAAATACCTCTTCAGGGCGTTCAGAGAGAACAAAATTGTGCTAACTTCTAATTGAAATATTTTTTTTTATCTAATGGAATATATAGGCGATTTAGGTGACTTGAATTTTTTCTCTGGTATTTCCTTGGCGAAATAGTTTTTCTATTTATAGAAGCTGGCTTTTTAGCTCATAAACACAGTTTACGAAAAAGAGTTAAATGTCTTGTCATCTCTTTTCAGGATTCCGGAATTTCTGTTTTAATATGTGCACCCTTGTTAAAGATCTTTATAAGATTAAGTTCTTGATAATAATTCAATCTATATATGTTTTTTTTTTCGAGGTTATATCCACATGGATAAAGCAAAAATTATTTTGATTTCAAGGTTCTGCATAAAATAAATTTAAGAGAAAAATTTTTTCTAATCTTTAATTATTGAAATTTAATTTAGAAATTTTTAATAGGCCAGTACCTGTTTTTTATATGACTTCCATGATTATCAGAATTTTTGGCCGTTTTAAGTATTCGCTTAACGTTGAAATTGTAGTTTTTGTATATCTACATATTTGAATGGCAACGTTTCAATATAAATTGACTCTTAGTTGTGGCATTCGACATAACCGTATGTTATTCTTGTACGTGCTGTTTGCATTGTGTGACATGAAACATTATTTTTAGATACATTTTTCTTTAATGCTTTTTATTCAACTTTCCTTTTTTTTCGTTGTAACTGCTACAGCTGCTTTTTGAAGTTAACTTATGTGTGTGGCATACGATATGAAAAATCAGGCAGCAAAAACGGTCCAACTTTACTAATCATATTATAATTTCCCGCGAGTATTGGTTGTGGTGGTCTTCCAATGAATTGCTTAACTTAAACAAAAATAAAATCAAATAAAAAAAAGTGAATACATAAAATTCGCTTTTCAAAAAATATACATACATACTCGAAAAAGTGAACAGCAACAACACCAACAACAATAGCAACGCAACAATTTTAACTTCATCACAGCGTATCTTTGCATAATGATCATTATCGGCAGCTTGGCTTGTCAGTGGGAGCTTGTAACCAAATAACATAATAATCATTATCCCAGTTTTATCGGACCACAGATAAAGCAAATAGTTGAAAAAATGTAATACAGACACTCGGGTTAATAAAAATAAATATTTCTTGGGTGGAAACATAAATAGCCTGATGACAGTAGTTTGCTGATGTCAAGAAATTTATTAAAATTAATTAAATTAAATTTTTACTTACACATTGAAATTTTAGTTAGGCTCGAAACAAAATAACAATACAATTAGGCGAGAGTTATTTCTTACTAATTTTAAAGTCCTTAGCCTTGAATACAGCTAAAAATAAAGGGTTTTTCAGCAAGAAATTTGTTTTCTTAAATAAAATAAAAAATTTTAATTTAGATGATTTAAATTTTTTGCATTACGAAGGAAAAATTTCGGCAATTATGAATGAAAAATGATACCTGATAAATATCCACCACGGCCACAGTGACATTTCTTTCATCAAAGTTTATAATTCCTTTTTGGCATCTTATTTGGATGTGTGTGTATGTATGTGCTGGTATGTGTTTCGGGTGTGAATGTGGGTGTGCGGGCTACCAGTCCCCGACTGGTAGTAACTGGTTACACATCTGGCCGGTTACAAAGTCTGGCCGGAGTCTTTAATCTGGTAAAACGGGTGTCAGGGGTCCCTGGAGCTTCGGTTTCAGCCTGGCAATGACAAATGTCGATTCTTCTTTAATAAAAGTTTTTAATCCCTTTTTGGCAAATTTTTTGGCATCATTTTTGAATGTGTATATGTGTATGTAAGTGCTGGTATGTGTTTTGGGTGTGAATGTAGGTGTGCGGGCTACTAGTCCCGGACTTTTTGGGGCTCAACTAGTAGTAACTGGTTGTAAATCTGGCCGGTTACGAAGTCTGACCGGGTGTCAGGTGCCCCTGGAACTTCGGTTTCAGCCTGGCAATGATGCGGCCCTTCGGGAAGCTTCGGGGTGGCTGTGGTTTAAACCCAAATCGCGGGACGGCTTGGTATGACATCTTATTGCAACCAGGTGCCGTGACCCATAGAGGGGAAGGAGATTTAGACCGAATCCATTCCAAACCCAGGGGAATGCTATGACCAAAAGCAAGGCGTCTAATTGGTATTCATTGTTTGTACATAAGGGCGTTTGCATAGTATTCAGCCATTGGTAGGGCTTCATGGCGGGTTAATGACTATCACTTATATTAGACTTTCTACTTTTAAACAACAAGCAATTTAGTTACATTTTCACAATATATAAGGGACCCTGAAATGCTGATTTTCTGACTGTTTTTATTGATACTTTAATTTTTCTTTTTTATGCAAAGTGACCCGAAGTGAAAGTACTAAAACATCCAAAATTTGGAACATTATTTTTATTAAAAATTTAAAAACAACTTTTCATTTTGAAAGCTTTGATTTTGAAATTACCTAAATCGAACTGAATATTTTTTTTACTTTCAAAAAAAAAGAACTTTTACTAATGTATTTATTGGGTTCACATTTAAAGGCGCCATTTTTTAATAAAATATCTCGTTTTTTTAGATATTTGTGTTATTCAATTATCAATAACATTATATGCACATATAAGTTGTAAATTGCAAAGAAAAATTTGAGATTTATTTTTATAAATCCCGGATAACAGATTTATCAAGCCATCTGAAGGCACAATTCTTTTCATTGCTACGTTTACTTTCGAACCCTAATTAAAAGCTCTATAAGCAACTAAAATTTAATTCATGAAAATAAAAGTATAAAGCGTAAAAATGTTGTTTTCAAATCACTGTTTTTATAGTTTTTTGATTGGCTTTGCCACATACTGTGGCTGTTGCAAATATTTAGGCACAAAATAATAAAACAGAAAAACATCTCATGTCTACTTCACAATCACGAAGTTCTCTATCTGCACACATGTTTTCAATGGGCACGTTAAAATATTTGCTGTAAGTAGCATAATGTTGTTTTGTATTGATAAAGATAAATTTAAAAAATAGTAGCCGGGAAGTTATATTAGTTGTTGTACACGTTGTATTATCCATTAAATTGAGTGATGGCAAAATGTCAGTGTAGTACAAGTATGGACGGTATGTTTACACACAATATTCCCATGGGCAGGCAGACTTTTGTTTGCCTGAAAGACAAAACAAGAACTTAAAAGAAGAAGTAAATAAATGAAACGAAACGAAATAAAAGAAAACATTATCAAACAATAAACAAAAGTGTAAAAATAAACAAAACTTTATTTTTAGGATAACTCAAGGTTACATCTTACCGTTGTTGTGTAGCGCTCTTTTGGCGAACAATAGGAAATACTTAGGAGTACTTTCGATTAATGGCACTAAAAAGCAAAGCATTCTTTTAAAATGTTTATTTAAAAAAATATTTCTCCAGGTTAACCCAAACTTTCTGCTTTATCAGATGGTTGCATGGTAAATAACACATTAATATTTTCGCTTTAAAAAATAATGTTATAACAAAATAGTGTTATAAAAAAGAAAAATTTTTAAATTAATATTTTCTTAATAAAATAACGTGATAAAATTTGATGTGTTTTAATAGAACTAAACAAATATTTGTTTGTTTATTTATTTGTTAATTTTCTGTACAACAAGACTAAATCTTATTTTTATAGCACAGCAACGCATTGCGTTACACTCAAAATTAACATAAAAAGTTAAATAAATCATTTGAAAAAGTAAGTTTAAATATATAAAAAAGTTAAATAAATAAATTAAGTAAGAAAAAAATAAATAAATATTTATTGAAGCTCTTAGCGTTGCCATTATGTTGTTGATATGATGGACGACTCTTTCAATGCGAGCAACATGCAAATGAAACTGCTACTCAGACACAACGTATTTTTTCCTCCGGGAACTTTGTTTAGCCGCTATTTTGGTAAACATTAGTCTTAAGAATTTATATTTGGCAGTCGTCAAGAAGACGTGGCAAATTTATTATGGAAAAATATTCAATAAACTAACGTCTTTTAATCGTTGAAATATTTTATCAAAATTAATCATCGATTATTGTGAAGGTGAGAAAGTGAGAAACGTTCCAATAACACGTATTATGTATCGTGTACTGAATGATTTCGAAGAAAGAGGCTCTGTAGGTGATAGGCCTAAGCATGGACCACAGCGTAGTGGTCGATCGGCTGAAAAAATTACTACTGCTCAAGAAAGTGGTCGAAACAATCCATAAACCTCAATTCGATGCCGTGCTGAGGAGCTTGGTTTTCAAAGATCAACTTTGGCCACAACTTTTGCACAAGAATTTGCATTTATTTCCATATAAGATTCAGTTGACATAAGAGATTCTTCCCCTGTAGGCTAGTAGGTAGTATACTAGCTTGCCAGTATGGGGGTTGTGGGTTCGATTCTCACCGAAGACCTTGGTTTTTTTTCACTACAAAAATAAAAATTGACTGTCGGTGGAGCTGCTCAACAATGAAGGCATAGTCACTGGTCGCTGTTGCTGTCTTTATACGGCAGTTAATTTCCGACTATCCTTCTACTTTTACCACCTGTTTCATCTCTTCTCTATCCCTTTCCTAAAGAATGTAGCACGGTACTTGACTTGATATAGGCAGTGTTGCCTTAAGTGCTACTTCTCTTTAAAAAAAAAAAAAAAAAAACCCCAATTTTCATGAAAAAAATATAATGAGTGACGAGGCACATTTTCATTTGAGTGAAAACCGATTCTGGTGAAATACTCAAATTATTCAACAGTCAACTTTGCATCCGTTAAAAGTGATAGTTTGGTGTGCAATTTGGACAGCAGGAATCATTGGACCTTACTTCTTCGAAAATGAAAACCGCGTAACTGTAAATGGGGGAGCTATATTATAATATGATTGCAAACTTTTTAGTACCACAGCTCCATTCTTTGGGCTTGATTAACATGTAGGATCAACAAGATAGTGCCACATCGCATACAGCCCGGATTATAATGGAATTACTGCGAGACCTCTTTTCACAACAAGTTGTTTCAAAAAATGGTGATGTTGATAGGCTTCCGCGGTCATCTGATTTGACTACTCTGGACTTTTCTTTGTGGAGATATATAAAAAGCAAGGTTTAACAGAGGTGGACATTTATCTGACATTGTATTCCATGTATATACTTTTTTGTTTATCCTGAAGATACAAACCAATGGTTTGGAGAAATATTGAAATAAAATAAAAAATAAAGTTTAAAATTTTTTTATAAAATTAAGACCTAGTGCTTAATAATAAAAACTAATTATTATATATTAAAAAGGTCATATAACCATAATTATTATACATTCTATATTCTTTTACTAATGGCGTTACAGTTACCAAATAATTCACATCCATACATTAAAGCTGGAATCAAGTATGCTTTGGGGAGCAAAGTTCTTATCCGTAATGAAGTGACTCCTTAGCATTGTATTGCCGTTCTGATTGTATTTGAAAGCCATGCTTTCTGTCTAAAAGCTTTTGTTTTATGATTTATTGGTACAGACAAGTCGAAAAATTACTAAATGTTGTTGTTTAGGAAATTGCATTGTTCATTTATATTGGGCATAAAATATATATATATCACTCCAGGAAATGGGTTAATATACGCGAAGATGATTTCAGTTTAGTGGTCCAAACTTACGATGGCTGATACTCTAATCAGCTTGGTGAAAATAAAGCTCGTGGTTTAAAAATATAAAATCATGTTTTAAGCAAAGGAAGGAGTAAATTAACAGCTAAAATGAAAATTTTTTTAAACAAAAAATTCCAAACATTTTTTTTATGAAAAATCAAAATATCACATAGTGAAGCAACTGTGAAAATATATAAAACTTAAGGTACGGTCACATTTGGCAAACATTTGGCTAAAAATGTCATATAATTGTTTGCCGTAGTCTGACCACAAAATATTATTGAGAGGCAAACAGCAAAACAGCTGATTGCTGGCAAATAAAATTATTTGCCGGCAAACAAAAATGTTTTTAATGTGAACATAATGTGACCACCCAATGTCAAATATTTGACTCATTTTTGGGCAAATAAATATTTGAACTTACAAATATTTTGTAAGAGAAAACAGAGGCAAATAACAGCTGCTAAAAGTGTGTTGTTACTTAAATAAAAAAAACCCTCAATTGAACTGAAAATATTAAACCTAAAAAATATTAGATTTTAATTTATAGTTTTAATTATAATTTATATTTATTTTAATTATAATTTATAATTTTAAAATGAAAACCAATTTTAAGCAAATAATATCGTTGGATGTAAAATCAACTTTTTATCTATGCCATTATTCGTAAAAAATAAAGTTTAGTTGAAGTATATTTTATACAAATTACATTTAAATGAAAAAGAAAATGAAAAGAGTGGAATATGTTTTGAAAAATTTTTGTTCGCGGAAATATCTAGTTTGGATGAAAAAATAGAAACAAGTAGTGAAATTACGGAATTTTACCGACCTAAAGGCTCTGCAAACTTAAGCGAGATATTTTGACAATATTTACCTAATTTAGAATATATATATATATATATATATATATGAAAAAGAAAATGAAAAGAGTGGAATATATATATATATATATATATATATATATATGTGAATATTTATATATATATATATATATATATATATATATATATATATATATATATATATATATATATATAAATATTCACAGAATTAAAAATTTATTTTTAAAAATTTTCAAAAACGCTCAAAAAATTTAAAACTGAAACATACTTAAATTATGCAAGTACGCAAGACTTAAATATAATAAATAAGAAACAGGTGTGTGCATTTCAATTTTAAAAGTTAAAAATATAAAATTATTTAAATCCTACAAGGCAGATGCCTTGTAGGGACATCTACTCAGTATTTTGTTAGTTGTTTGAGTTTTTTTTTTCTACTACTTTGTGTTTTAGATTATTTTTTTATTTTAATTAGATTAAATTTAAAAATTTACAATTATCCAGAAAGGACAATTTTTAGTTGTGAGCTTTAAATGAATTGAATATTTTATTTTTTTTTTATTAAAAAAAATATATCAAAAAATTAAAATTGTTTTTATATATGTATATATTTTCTTTTTAGAAAATATTGTTTGACAAACGTTTTTACAAAAGAAGTTATTTAAGTGTTCGTTTGTATCGGCATTCTGGTTTCTGGGGTTACTTTTAACAATTTGCACATTGTTGTAAGTAAAAATCTATGGCCCGGTTTCTATATATTTTTATACTGAAAACTCACTTCACCCTCCTCTACGAAGTATTGAGAAAATTCTTCTCTAATCACTGAAGTATCTTGGCTTATGTAAGATCGGTGTGCTTGAAGGCTTAGAAAATTTTCTGTGTTTTGATCACTGCGCCATTCACCCGGAATTAAAGTGCCGTCTGTTGTAAAATGATCAACAAGATTAGGGTTAAAATACACAGAGCACTTTCGGCTCAGCAAATAATTATGTAAAGCGCAGCATGCAAGAGTTACTTGCTTCGTTTTGGATGGTTCAAGCTTAATGGGGCTGCGCATTACTCGAAAACGAGCCGACATAATTCCAAATGCATTTTCAATTACTCTTCTTGCTCGTGACAGTCTGTAATTGAATACTCTTTGAACTGCGTTCAAATTGCGAGTACTAAAAGGCTTTAATATATTTGGTGTTAATGCGAAAGTATCATCAGCGAGTAGAACATATGGAACGGCCAAAGTTCTCAATGGTAGTGGTGTTGGCGATGGTAAATTAAGTTCTTTGTTTGTGAGAGCTTTATTAAACGAGGTTTTTTGAAAAACTCCTCCATCAGATATGCGGCTATTTGAACCCACATCAATATACATAAACTTATAAGATGCATCGGCAATAGCCATGAGCACAATGCTGTGTGTTCCTAAAGACATTAAAATCAGAAAACTATACTTGAAACTAAATACGCCAGTAATTAACCTTTGTAGTTGTAATAAATGCTTCCAGAATGGTGTGGAGCAGTCATCACAATATGTTTCCCATCCAACGAACCGATACAATTAGGAAAATTCCATACCTTTAAAAATGACTCCGAAATGGCTCTCCATTCTTCTGCTGTCGATGGTATCTAAAAAAAAGGCTATGAAATGTAAAAAGACGACGATTATAAATCTTACTTTCAAATAGTCCGGTTGTAAAACTTTGTAAATGGCATTGCATGTTTCGGGAATTATTCCGGAAATAGTGTTGTGAGGTATGCGATAAACATATTGAGAGATCTAAAACTTTCGCCAGTTGCCAGGTATCGCAGAGTAACAACTAAACGTTCGGAAGGAGAAATTGGCTCACGCATTTTCGTGGTCTGTTTTGTTATCAGCGGCGCCACTAACTTTAGCTACGAAGGTTGAAAATAATGTACTATACATATTTTTATTGTTGGTTTTATTGGTACTTACCAAATGATCGAAATCATTAGAACTCATTCTTATAAAGTTTTTGTACAGTTCTGGAGTTTCTAACCGTAGCTCCTTTAACAATCTTGCACAACATCCCTCATCCTTTCGTCGTCGCACCCAAGCCCGCACCCACTGCCTTTGTTTTTTTTTCTTTTCTTCTTCTAAAAGAAGTAATAATGCTGCTCCACAACCTTACACAAGAAATTCTTCAAGTTTGTCCATATTCTTTCATGTAATTATACTTATCTGTATGTAGTTGGGGCAAATAAATTGTATGTTTTTTGAAAGTTTAATCAAATATTTTTTTGATTCAAATATTTGTTCAAGTGTGACCACAGGGCAAACATGTTTTCCCCTTTATCTATTTGCCGGTATTTGCCGGTTGTTTCAACAAACAAAAATGAGCAAATAAATGTGCTTAATGTGACCACAAAACAAATTTTTTATTTTGTTACACAAATTTTAATCAAACACCAACAAACAATTTTGAGGCAAACATTTGACTAATGTGACCGTACCTTTAAACTATATTTTTCCAATCAAAATCAATTTTATTACGATTTTAATTTTAAAAAGATTTTATATTTTAATTAATTATATGTAATATATTTTGTTGAACACGTTCATAACTATCACAACAATCAAAGCCTCAAAGTCTTTATTGCTGTCGGGATTTTACTTATACACCTAATTCTCTTTTTACACGAATTTGATTTAACACGAGTTAAAAAGAAAAAGATTCTTTTCTTACATAAATTGTTTTGTTTTAACACGACTTTCAATATTTTATGAATTTATCTTGAATATCATAGAGTAAATCGATTCAATTGTTTGGAATTTTTGTTTTAGCATATCGGTTTAGGTTATTTGTTTAGGATCTTAGAATATCAGCGTGTTATGGCATTTGTAAAGGATGAGCGGCTTTGAGCTATTATTGTGTGCAGCTGTTGCTATATCAGTGCGATTCCCCGCATTATGCATAGAGTAAAGATGTAATGTAAAGGGTCCGCCAAATAACTTTGTTTGTTTTTTTTAATGCTATAAACTTCTGAACCAATTGGACTTTGTATGAAATGTTCAATTGTTGAGAACGACAGTGAATTGATGTTGATGGCTCTTCATGCACACTTTCTGCCACAGCAGCGATATTCTCGAGTGTACGCACTGTTTTTGGCTTTTCACGCTTTGGTTTATCGATGAGGATGCCAGTTTCTTTCATTTTTTCACACGATAACGAACATACGGAGCTGGCGGTGCTTCTCTTCTTTCAAAAGCCGTAAGCAATTTTCGCACACATTCTGCAACATTACCATGATTTTCAAAGTAATGTCGCAATATTTCCCAACGTTGTTTAAGCGTATACACAACCACATTCTTTCAGCGGAAGAATAAAACTAATTATCTGTCAAAACAATAATGAGCTAAGTGTTACTATTCACGTAATAAGCACTAGTTGAAAAAAAAAACGTTAGATTGCGCACCCTTTACTTTTAACGCAGTTTAGTTTGGCTTTGAAGGCCGGTGCACATAGAATCCGTCATACGTTGTATTTTTCAACTGACAAGTAAGTTCAAATACATGTTTTTTATTAGCGTTGTCACAATCAGTACGTCTCCGTCAACGCAAAGTACGAAAGTTGGCCAACTTTTGACTTTTGACGTACGTTGAGTACTTTGACATTTTTCATTTGCTTCTTCTTCTTCTTGTTTTTTTTTTTTTTGTTTTCGCTCTATTGTAGTAAAATATTTTACAAATAAATTATAAATAATAATAATAAGTAATGGAATAAATAGTGGGATACAAATTACCATTAATAGAAAGTCTAAGAGGTCGTCTAACTCCATTTCAAATGCACACTTTAATAAAACTTTGCTACAAAAAAATATAAAATAAGACAAACAAAAAACAGCTGATTTCTTATCCGTCAACAAAGTAGTCATTGTGCCAACCTCATCCGTCGTTACCTTGACTTCAGTTGAATACATCAAAGTATAACGCATGACGGATTCTATGTGCCCCGGCCTTGAGAGTTGAAAAGGAAAGACGTTTAGTTGTTATGAGAATTTAAAATATTATGAGTAAAATAAAGTTAGTGCTCGTATCGATTTATTAACTCAATAACATGCAAGCTTCAAATAATTTTCAAATCTTTGCATTATTAATATGAAAGATATTTTGATAGCCTTAACACGATGTCACATAATTTATCTGTAATAAAAGCGTAAAGGAAGGCGATCAGTTTAGAAACTAAAATTAAAATTTTAGAGCAGCTTGGAACAGGAAAAGGTGCAACGGCTATAGCAGGATCAAGAAAAATGAGACTGCGTTCAGAAAATCGGTATGTTCTGGAACGAAAATAAGTGCTAACTCAGCGTCATACATAAGAGATAGAAAAACCTTTATAAGCAAACTGCATTAAGAATCTATAAAAGTATTAAAGAAGTTGAGCTAGGCACTTCACCTCAATTTAAACAACCCGAATGTTTAGCAAGTACAGGATGGATGACAGGTTTTCTTAAACTCTCTCCATAATATAAAAATTAAGGGAGAAACTGCTTCTGCAGATAAATTAGCTGCAAAAAAATTTCCTGAAAAACTTTTAAGCTTTGGAAAATTATTGAAAATTGAGGATACACTCCAGATGAATGGAATGTAGATGAAAATTGCCTCAATTTAGATTGCAAAATCGTAGAAAACTGCCGGTGGTTTTAAAGTAGCATAGGACCGTGTAACATTGTTGTTTTGTTCCAATGCTGCAGGAGAACGTATGTTAAAACCACTGCTAGTGAGCCGTGCTTTAGGACAATGCTCGATGACAAGTGTAAGTGAAAACAAAAAGGCCTGAATGATTAGTGCAATCTTTACAGAATGGATTTTAAATTACATATAGTTTTTCACATTTCCTTCACTATGCAGCCAAGAATTCAATGAGGTCATCCACCTATTCGATGCCTAATAGTTCTAGTCTATTGCCTAATTTTTTTTTAGTATTTTATTACTTTTTAATATAACACAGTGTTGGATATTCTTTTAAAAAAATTAGAGCAACAAATCTGTAAATTTTTGATGAAAATTTTATGCTTGTTATTATTGATGTTTTATTTATTCTTACTTAATTTATTTATTGTCTGTCTACTTACCGTAAGATGCGAAATCACCTCACTTCTTTCTTATATCTATTTCTTTTATTAATTTTCTACTTGATTTAGTAGAAAATTTCTCCTTATGCCTTTTTTTATAACGTCTTTTGTAGAACATTCATATCAATCAAATATATGATGAGAAAGGATAACTGCAAGTTTAATATATCTCCGCTAAAACCATTTTTGTTGATTTTTTTTGTAACTAAAAATAATGTATAGTTACTTTTAAGAAGCCTGTGTTATCAAATATTTGTTGAATAATAACCTTTACGTTTAGTCGCTGGATGTGGCTTAAGCAAAACCCTACATCTTAAAATATAAAATAAGAAAATTTACCATCTGCTCCTTTAGATGCTGCAAAAACATTTAGTCAATCCTTTTGTTTTAAGATAGAAACAAAAAATTCAACACAATTTTCTTGTTCAATAGTTTTCTTTTTTTTTTACTTTTAAAGTTGTCAATGAAATTGTTAGAGATGAGTTTTGAAACATCAAGAATGTTCCACTACGTCACATCACATGAAATATTGATCCTATATGTGTGAGTATGAAAAGAAATCCTTCAGCATAATATACTGATTTAAGGAAATATTCTTTTTTCTACCTCACATATAATCACGTGACTGCGATGTAGTGGCTGATTCTCAACGATGACTGTTAAAGCAAGACCATCAATTTTTCTTCAAATATATGTGTACCTGTAAAATAACATAAGAAGAATATTTTAGGTACTATTATTAATTTTACTTATTGTTTTTTTAACAAATTAAAAAAAGCTTTTAGAATAAATTTATTTAGATATTTGCGACATATAATAAATTTTAATTGCGGATTACTAATAGTAAATTATTTTTTGTTCAGCTCCAGCTCCTTCCTACAGAGGTTTTCAGTTTAGATTAGGCTATATTTTAAAGGTAACAACCACTGTAACTAAAATTTTATCATAAAAATTGAATTTAAAGATTATGAAATTTTTTAGCCAAAACCTCTATATTCGCTTAAAAGGATTCCAATATTATTGAACCGAACATTAAGATCAGCCCAACTCCTTTAATTTTATTGTAAATATAGAGAAACTTTTTACCAAAGAAATTTGCTTGTTATCTATTATTTAATATTATCCATGTTAATTGACCTCTTCGAGGACTTTAGTTACAAAAAAAACACACCTGGCAGTGAGCCTTAATCAGATGGTGGTCATACCACTGGGAATGAAAAGCAACTTCATTCACGCCCTAGGAAGCCGAAGACTAATTCTAGCAACAGGTCTTTCCTAGTTGCAACTTTAATGAATCCAGAGCAGGGCTGCAAACCACAACTCCTTGCTGAAGAGCTGGAGACCATCCAACTCCTGTCCAGAACACATGTCTAGCATGCTCACTGGATTTAGGAACATTCCACCAGATAGGTGTTATTAAAGGTGAAATGAACCTGGCCCCATTAAAAACTGACCTGTTCTGGGGCCGCAAAACCACAACCACTACGATACTCCCATATAGGGGCCAACCTCAATAATCAGCCAGAGAACAGCTAAATGTCTAAAGAGACAAATAGCGGAACTTTGCGAGCTCACTGATTCCCGTGGAAACAACGTGGAGTTTCCAGTTGTACCCCTGTTAACTTCAGGGGACTGGGCTCCATTTTTCCCCCAGTTGCACAAATGTTGAAATTAAACAAAAGACGTTGAACACAATACTTATCCTCCACTCCCTTCCACCCACTAGAACTGGTTACAATAGAAGAAAACGATAACAATTTCTCTGATGGAAACTCCAACTAGAAAAACCTGAATTAAGAAACAACTGCAGATGCGCCAAAAGGTAGATTAAAACCTTTACTGGCAATAGCACCATAAGGCAGAGTTTTGTACATTCGTGCTGTAACTTTTTAAGATACTGAAATCAAAATTTTCAGCTGCTTATAGAAAGTCTTAAGTAGATGCACAAAGGAAAAAGATTGACAAACCTAACCCAATACGAAACAACAAAATATTTGACCTCCTCTCCACCTTTCTCGCCAAAAAATAATTCAAATATGTGTTTATATTATGTTTAATTAATTAGAAGAAGACGGCTTCTTCTAAAGCTTCTTCTAAAGCTTCTTCTTACTTCATGCTACAAAGCACAATATAAACCGTACAAAAGTGTAAGTTCAGCCAGGTTTTACATTGCAATTCAGTTCGCCCTTGCACTGCAACAGATTTTCGAGATTATACTTTTATCGTTTTACAACAAAAAGTTCAAGATATTTAAAAGAAAATTTGGTTTAATACTGAAATGTTTCTGTTTCGTTTTATAAACGTCAAGTCCAAACGTAAAAAACAAAGTCTGCTTATTTTATTTACAATTATTTTACCATCACAAAAATTTGTTTAGGTTTGCCAAAAGAAAAATCTAAATAAAAAAAATCATTAAATAATTTAAAAAATAAAAATTTGAAATATAATAATTTAAGGTGTCATATTAACAGGTGCTGACTTTCATATTATTTTAACAGAATTATTAAAGAAAATTCCCAGAATATATTTCTACAAAATTTCGCACATTTTATGTTTTTTTTTATATTTTAAATTGTCTTTAAATTTGCTTTAAGAAAAAAGGTAAAATATTCGTTGATAATACCAAACTGCTTAGTAAATTCATAACAAAAAAAAAAACTCATTAAATGTTTATTCAAACATAAGGGTACAGTACGATAAGACAGCTAAACAGACAAACAATGATTCGTACACTTATTGCAAGTTAAATTGTGTGTTAGGAGGAATGAATGAAGGAATGATGGAGGAAAACACTTCAATCAATGCCATATTATTATGCCATTTTAAGCTTAAAAGAAAACGAATTGGCACTTGAAGTGACAAAAACTACTAAGAAAATTTTTAAGACTAAAACAAACTGAGATATTTTACAACAACAAATATATATATACGAATATATCGCCAAGAAACTAAAATCATAGATATCATATTATTGCACATCATTTCGTTTCATTTTTTATCCGCATTTAACTTCATATTTAACCAATGCTCATTGTGTGTGTCTTTTTTTGCTGTTGTTGTAGCTAAGTTTTTGTTTACCCTACTTGTTTTCTTTCTAGTTTTTGTTGTAAGATTTTTCTGTCTAATTTGCATTTTTGTGATAAAAGACCTGGATATATTATTTTGTTGTCTTTTCTTGTTTTTTTTTTATGCACAGTGGAATTTAATTGTAATTAGAAAGACGTTTTAATAACTTGTTTTAATATAAGGAAATATTGTAACCAGGTTCTACTTTATAAAAGGAAAATAATAATTATACATACATATATTTTGTTTTTAGTTTACAACCCGCCAAACATGTAATTAACAAAAATATCTCACCAATATTGCCGAAAATAAAACAAAACAAAATTTGTCGCACAACATATTGTTTAATAATAACAGGTAGCGCAAAGGTACCACTTTTTTTTAAATTGAAAAAGAAATTTGCTATTCTCAATATTGAGTTAACGAATTTAATTAAAATTAAAATTATATCAATAAAATTATCCCCTGCCTGTATATACAGAGTTGTGTTCTTTTGTGTTCTGCACACAAAGAGAATTTGTTGTTTCAAACGCAAACTCTTAAAAAAGAAGTCTGACATCTTTTGAACCAGTAATCAGATGGCCAATTCTCGTCCAAGAGATTGGCGTCTCAATATACCCATGCCATTGCTATGTTAGTAGTTTTTCTATCCTATTCGAATGGATAAGACCAAACTAGTTTAAATATTGCCTGCCATGCTCACGAAAAAAGGGTTAAGGTAGTTTGATCGGCCTCATTAAATAGGGATCAATCACTTTTTGTTACTGTAAATACACTAATGAGAGTTCTTTGGATAAATGCATATATGAATTGCTGCATTGCATGTTTTTTTCTTTTCGTTCGGACCAGCACTCAGGGGATGATCCCCATCCAAGCAATGATGGATGGGGATGTACCCGAACTAGGAAATTAGGTTATGGGAAGGAGAAAATAAGGAGTAGTAGTAGTAGTAGACATTCGATTTGAATTTTCCTACGTTGAAAGTGACAGGAAAGACCTCTGAAGGGTTTTTATTCCACATACGAACTGTTCTGCTAAAAAACCACATCGAAAGAGCTCGCCGGTAATACCAAATAAACAGCTAGTAACGACAGTTATCATTGAAAACAATAACAACAATAGCACGACATTTCTATGCCTTCTTAATTGGCCTTTTTATATAGAATTTTAAGGTGTTGTTTAATCTAAATTTTTTTCTAATTTGTGTTTTCATAAAATTTTAATTTTTTGCAAAGTAATGGGTGCGCAATCTAAAGTTTTTTTTCAACTAGTGCTTATTTCGTGAATGGTAACACTTAGCTTATGTTTGATTTGACAGATTTTAAGTTTAATCCTTTCGCTGAACGAATACGATAGGGTATACGCTTGAACAATGCTGGGAAATATTGCGACATTACTTTGAAAATCATGGTAATGTTGCAGAATGTGTGCGAAAATTGCGTACGGATTTTGGAAGAAAAGAAGCACCGTCAGCTCCGTATGTTCGTTATCTTGTGAAAAAAGTGAAATAAACTGGCATCCTCATCGATAAACCAAAGCGTGAAAAGCCAAAAACAGTGCGTACACCACAGAAAATTGCTGCTGTGGCAGAAAGTGTGCGTGAAGCGCCATCAACATGAATTCACCGTCGTTCTCAACAATTGAACATTTCAGAGACATCATTGAGACGAATTTTGCATAAAGTCCTTGGTATGACGCCATACAAAGTCCAATTAGTTTAGGAGTTAAAGCCAAGTGACCATCCAATGCGTTTTCGCTTCGCTAAGTGGGCCTGCAATCGACTTACAGAAGATACCGATTTTGCAAACAAAATCATCTTTTCAGATGAGGGGTATGTAAACAAGCAAAATTGTCGCATTTGGAGCACAGAAAACCCGTACGCATACATTGAAAAGCCGAGGCACCCAAAACGAAACACTTTTTGGTGGGGATTTTGGTCCAGAGGCATAAGTGGGCCATTTTTCTTTGAAAATGAACAAGGAGTGGCCGTTACAGTCAATGGCGATCGTTATCGGGCCATGTTGAAAAAATTTTTGTTCACAAAAATTGAAGAGGAGGATATTGGCAACATTTGGTTTCAACAGGACGGCGCTACGTGCTTCACAGCCGAAGCTACACTCGATGTTTTGCGCCCTATTTTTTAAGATCGCACTATCAGCCGCAGAGCTGATGTCCACTTCGGCCACTTTGGAGGTGCAATTTGACATCGTTGAACTATTATTTGTCGAGTGCCGTCAAAGATAAGTGTTACGCCGACAAGCCAGAGACAATTGACGTTTTAAAGGACAATATTCGTGAAGCCATTAGTGAAATACAGCTGCACACAATCGATAATGTGCTTAAAAATTGGACCGATCGTGTAGGCTACTGCATGGCCAACCGAGGCAGCCACTTGAATGAAATTATTTTACATTATTAACCGGAAGGATTGTACTTTCAAATAAAAAAAGAAATTTGAGAAAATATTCAGTAGTTTTGTTTACAGCATTTAAAACAAAAACAAAAGTGATTTGGCGGACCCTTTATTATTTTCTAATAATTTCTATTATATTTTTTTCTGGTTAAAGTTACGATAGCTAAGTTAAATTGATTATTTTCTTACTAAAATCTTTAAAAACGTTGTTTGATTATATTAAATTTTTTTATAATTCTTTAATTAATTAATATTTCATTAAATAGCATTTTCGGTTTTTTAATTTAGTCTCATGACTTTCGCTGCAAGAATTCACAAAGCAACACCAACAACTTCGGGGAAATATTTTTTTTTATTCTTTATCGATCTATTTTCTTTTGAAATATTAAGCAAATTTTTTATATTTTAAAACGAGCTCTGCTTATTAAACTCCACTGAGCCCAATAAAAACAAAACCAACAATTTGTATCAATATACTTATTTAGTGTTAGTGTTATTTAATAATCTTTATATTTTTAAATAGTTTATCAAATACGTGATATCTTTTCAGTCTTTCCGCTTCAGGTTTCAATAATTGCTCACCCTATGTAAATATCTATAACAGAATTAGACAGTTTCCTCTTTAACTATTAAAAAATTAAATATTTTTTTTATTCCTAAACCATGAATACCGCACATTGTTATTAGTAGTTTTGAGTGAAATCTTTGAAGAATTTGAATATTTGAATTGCTAGCTGTTCCCCAAAGTTGTATTCCGAAGGCCCAAACTGGTTTTATTATAGTTTTATATAATATTATTTTGTTCTCCATTGTCAATGTACATTTCGGCCCCCTTAAAGCCAAAATATTTTTTTCGATTGACTATTAAGTTGTTGACATTCTCTTTTAATGTATTTTGTCCAAGTTAGCCTTCTATATAGGTAAAGACCTAAATACTTTAGAACATTTGACTGTGGAGAAGTTAATTCATTTAATAATATTGGTGGACAGTCATTTTTCCGAAGTGTGAATATCACTTGAATAGACTTTTCCGTGTTGATCATAATATTCCGTTTGTTCAACAATTTCCCCACTAGGTTCAAATATATTTGTAAAATATTAGATGCTTGTAACTTACAAGTTGTAAGTGAGAATCTTGCGTAACCATTATATCAGTGTCGTCGCCATGTGGATGCTATAGTTGTGTCATTTCTTTTGGTGATATCGGACGTAAAAAGTGTTTATAGTATAGGTCAAACAACGCTTCCTTGTGAAATGCCAGATTGAATCCATCTAAAGAGGGTTTTACGAAGACATAAGATGGAGCTGGTAAAAAATTTTTAAATTTAAGTAGCACGCCAGTATCATGCTTGTTATATATTGATGAACACTGCACTGTAATATTGTTTTCGTTTCATTGCTTTAGAAATAACGTCCACAATGTGGTGACACTGTTCTGATGTACTGTGCTTATAACTAAACCCAAACTAATGATCTGGAATTATGTTTTGTGTTTCTAAAATAGATAACATCCTTTCCAGTAATAACTTTTCAATTATCTTTAAAAATTATTAAATTGTTTGGATTTTTTCCTCCAGTAAATGAGATACTGTTGTCATTTCTTTCTGTTTTTATTGGCTGTTTGGTCAGTATGAACGGCGAACGCTTTTAATGTGACTGTTGAGAACACGGCTTGAGAATGATGTCTTCATATAGAAAGCGCTCACCGTTTATACCCAACAAACAGCCAATAAAACGGAAAGGAATGACAACAGTATCTTGGAAAGTATTGACAATAAACTTATTGGTCTATACGAAGTTATATATTTCGGTTTATTTTGTTAACGAATGGTAATGATTTGGGACGGAAAATAAATTTAAAAAATCACACCTTTTTTTTGGGAGGCATTTAATCATTTTCGTTGATATTTTTTCGTAGCCGAGACACTTTATCTTGTTAAGCTTGACAATGATTTGTTTAACCTCATTGAGAGTAACATATTTTATTGGATGACTTAGTTGACAAGCAGCATCTAGAAATTGCTCAGTTTCGTACCTTTGCAATTGAATAATTAAATTAAATGGTTGGAAAACGTTTTCAAATGTTCCTTAAAAGCACTTGCTTTAAGCAAACAGGACTTGTACCCAGCCCCACTAGCATTTTTGAAAGCAATGTCTCTCTTTATCGGTCTTTTAAGATATCTTGTAGCTTTGAAGAGATTATACTCATTATTTCGAGTTAACGTTTACGCTTTTGGCTGGCAAATTATTAGAAATTTCCAACAGATTGGTATTGAAACAACTAATTAGAATTTGCATAAGCTGGGTTTCTATGAATATTTTTACAAAACAAAATTATATTAAATTCAATATCGAACTACTGTATTTTTAACAGAAAAAAGGAAAAATA
Source organism: Trichopoda pennipes (assembly GCA_030448955.1). Lineage (NCBI taxonomy): Eukaryota > Metazoa > Arthropoda > Insecta > Diptera > Tachinidae > Trichopoda > Trichopoda pennipes. The sequence goes on along the minus strand of JASKUP010000008.1, from coordinate 4,863,282 downwards.
TGTAGTGTAAACAAATTATTTCGTTATAATTCCACCAATATTTGAAATGTAGCAAAATATTCGTATTTGTTTTTCATTCCCCATAATACATTCGATCTCTTTCCCTTATTTTTTAAGTAAAAGTTAGAGTATTTGCATTTTTGGGAGACGAGAGTTAAAATGTGGTTTTTGTGTGCGTGTTTTGAGAAAAATAATATTTTTTGCAAGGACATTTTTTTATATGTAAATTATATGAAGACTTTGGTTTTAAAATTAAATCCTGAATTTATTTCTTTTTTTTTCATAAATATAAATGGCAGTAAGAAATTTTTTCATAAAATTTACATTTTAAATATTAAATATATTTTTAAAAGCATACGCAGTTAAGCGAATTTTTAAAGTATAAACAAATTCATGATGGTAGGGTAGGTGTATATAATGAAATAATTCCGATTAAAAAAATCAATCATTTACGATTCACACTTCTTTTTTAAAGAAAACGTTTTACTCGTAGTAAAGCTGTGCTAACGTGAAGAATTAGAGCAAGACTTTAATATGTGTTTTAATTGCTAGAAGTTTAATGAAACCTGAAAACTGGCAATAAAGCTAAAACTTAGAGTAGGAAGTAGAAACATTTTAAAATTACTCCCAGAATATAACTTTTTACACGAGTACTCAATGCATGTAATCTTTAGCGCTGAACAGCAAAATCGCTCGGCAAGCTTAGGGGTTCAAAGCCTTAACGAAGTTTATTGATCTTAAGTAATTCTAACAATAGTGTATGAGTTGCTAAAGAGTTCTGACTCCCGTTTATATATAACTTAAAAGTTGAAGTTGTTCTTCTAGCGCGTAAAATTTTTTGGATATTATTATAAATTTAAAAAGTTACAACCTTTTCATACGAATTAGTTCAGTTAATTTATTACCAATTTTATTGTTATGTAACTATTGTTCAAACTCTCAATAAGTTACTTTGAATCATTCGCTGTTTATACATAAATATCGGCAACACCAACAACATGATAGTTTTGACATTTAGTTTTTTGACGCATTCATAGTAGATGCATTTGGCAATTGTTACAATGAATTCAATTTCGTACGAAAATCGCATTCAAATAATTAAAATCCCTTATGAAAATCGTTGTTCTGTTTAAGTTTTATATTCTAAAATTCGTTATACTTTCGGACAAGATAATCGCCCTTCTGAGACTGCTATTAAAAATTTGGTTGTTTAATTTGAGTCGGCAGGCTCGATACAAAATATTCAAACACCAACGCATGTTCGAGCAAGTCGTTCAACTGAAAACATTGCAGCCGTAAGTCACAGTATTGAAGGAAATTCAAATTTGTCAATTCCTCGACGTTCTCAAGAATTTGGGTTATACAAAACCCCCACATGGCGAATTTCCGTAAGGATTTGAATTTGACTTTGCAGTTTGTAAAAGTTCAACTGGTGTAGGTATTAAAGCTGACCGGCAATTATATCGTCGTCGATTCGCTCAATTCATTCAGAAACAAGCGGCTGGGTCTTCTGAACAAATAATTTATGAGCGCATTATCACTTGCCAGGATATGTCAACAAGCTAAAATGCTGCATTGGGGCTTCTAAAAATAGTAAAGCGATTATTAAGAAGCCTTTTCAGGCTCAACGTGTCACTGTATGGTGCGCCTGTGGTCTGAAGGCGTGATTGGTGCGTTGTTTACGAAGATGAGGCTGGAAATGCGGTAACGGTAAATGAATCACGCTATTAGGAGATGCTTAACTCAATTTTATCCTATTATTGACGACGTGTATATCACTGATATGGGGTTTCAACAGAACGGTGCCACATGTCACACAATCAATAAAAGGATTAAGTTATTGCAAACCAAATTTCCCGATCGCATAATTTCTTGAAAATTAGCAGTTAAGTGGACAGCCAGATCGAGTGATTTAACATTACTGTATTAAATTTTGTGAGTCTATGTTAAGGACAGTCTATACGGAGCCAATCGAATCGATTTCAGCCTTGAATCTCAAAATCTGTGATGTAATTAACGAAGTAGGACCACCATTTTGTCAAAAAGGGATTGAAAGCTTTGTTGAAAGAATCGACAACGTGGTCATGATGGACATTTGCCAGATATAATTTTTCATTCATAATAGCCCAACTTGTCTCTTCATAATACAATCAGAATTTGAATCATTTTAATTTCAATTTTTTTTTTGTTTTATTTTGTTTTAGAAAACAAACTTCCTGTTCAAAAACCCCTTTGTAGTAGAAATGCTGCTATAAATCTTTTAATTGTTATATATTGCCTTGTTTAGTAAAACAAATGAACATTCGGTAAACATGTTTTCACGTTTTGAAAGGCTTTTATCTTCATGTTATATAGAAAATAATTAAAGAAATATTAGAAGAATCCACAACCCAAATATCTAATAAAACATCTTTTATCGTTATTCTTTTTATTATGACGAAAATTGCTACTGCAAAAGCTATGAGTAAACACAACACTAATTTTCAATCATTTATTTTTTAAACATATTTTGTTACTATTGCTAAAAAGAAACTTAAAATTGCTTTAAAAGACTCTAATATTTTCTTTTATTTCTTTACATTTAAAAACGAGAATTTACCTAGAAGCCGTTTTTACATGTGCAAGATTAAATTGTATTTTAAAACCAAATATCTTTTAAATTTTTGTTGCATTGTTTTTCAACTCAGTAAAAAAATATGATATAAACAAAAATAATATTTTATTTATTTTCATGAAGAAGCTTTTTTGTTAAAGGTAATTACGAATTCTTTAAAATATATAAGATTAAGGCCGGTATTCCTCAAGACAGCTTACTCGGTCCAGTTTTTGTTTTGTTTTTTATTTTTTATATTTAGTCTATGGACCCAAGATTCCTACAGATATGAAAACAGTAAGTACTAAAGTACATTAAACTTAAGTGTAGTTATTTAAATATAAAATTAGATGACATTTAACAGCATTAAATTTAAAGAAAAATCAATATTCCTATAAAATTTATTAAACTCAGTAAAAATTCTTAAAAAAATTTGATCTAAATACTTTAATTACCAGAGGATTAAAATAGCGCGTAGGACGAAATTGAACGTTAAATGTAATATTGCTATTAAAAAAGTCTGAACATGCATTTTCTTTTATTAAATTTAAAATAGAGGTCACATTTATCATTACTCTTTGGCTGTTTAGAGTTGGCAGCTTTATTAGAGCAACTCTACTAATGGAGGATGGTAGAAGTAAGGGATTCCGTTGTAAGCATCAAAAACAAAATAAGAAGAAATGGTATTACGCTGATTACTATAGACTTCACAAACTGAATCCCAAATTATTGAGCCATATTCCACAATAGGTCTGACAAGAGAATCCAAGCACATATAGAAATATAAAGATATTTTGTGACATATGGGTCACAAAAGAAGAACTGTACATGGTTTGTTAGTGGCTAGAGAAATATGCAGTATAAAATTTAATTTGGCATACAGTAAAATACCAAGATCTGAAACTACATTTAGGTTCGCAGCCTTTCAAAATATATTACACATTTGTATTACATCTTTGGTAGAAACACGTGTATTTGCACTTTTTAAGATTCAACTCCATAAGATTAATAATACACCAGGAATTAAATGCATCTAAGTTCTTATCGTCTGCTTATTATAGAACGTTTGAGTATTTAATGCCATTGGGTAGATCATTAAGAAACCAGGAAAATAATAAAGGATGGCTATCCTACGGTACACCAGATGAAATAATAATTTCTTTGGAAGTTATTGTGTTAAAATGAACTTTTTGAGTTCTGTTTGAAAGATATTTTACGTCGGATATAACAATTAACGAAAATGTGTTACTTACAACATATGCAGATGGCACTGCAGTCTTTGTATCTGATACAAGTTCTAACAACGCATCAATGTTAACGCAGCGACACACAGAGGGGTATTTGGCCAATCTAAGCGGCCAAAATTCGAATTTTCAAAACTCTCTTTTTCTTTAACTACCCACCGTAGGGTGAAGAGAATAGAATGCTGGACTAGATCCCGTTATTTTTCAATTCGTTTTTGCTTTCGTTCACTCTCGCCACGCAGTCAAAGTTTCGTGTTGCTAAGTAGGTATATGCTTTTTTTCTAAAAGCGCGTTTTCAGTTTATGAATTTTATTAAAATGGATAATTGTAATGCAGGTAAATATGATAAAATTCACATAGTTCGATAAGAATATAATATATTCTGGTACCGGCAGAGCTACATTGAAAATGATGGTATTTTTGTTAATTTTAATTGATTAAAAAATTAACTATAGTCATAAAGTTGTATAACACCACTAAACGCAACTGAGATTCTCGCTCGGGTGTATTAATGATATTTCATGGTTTGAAAAAAAAAATTGGCTGCGGATATGTGCGGATGACTATTTTATGGCCCTTTGAAGTATGCTACTGCTGAAAAATGTACCAAAAATTCTGATGCTTTACTGTACATGCTGCTTTATTGGACACTTCTTTTACACATTTATTTTTAAATTTAGCAATTACAGAATTTTTTGTTTCCAAATATAGGTTCTTCAACGAAGACAACATTTATGAATTAAATAAAGAAGATATTTTCAGCTCAGGCAATGAAGAATTGATTTTTGATTGTTTTTTTTTATATCATATTTTCATCTTTTCAATAAAAACAGAATTGTTTGTTAATTTTTCATACTGCACGACTCAGAGTTTCTTTAAAAAGTATCCTCTTTAAATTGGTTTGGGGAAATACCGTCTTAATACCCTACGTCTTTTTGTTTGTTTATATAAATTTACAATTTTAAATGCCGCAACATGTCTTTTCTAAATATTTTGCATACAAAATTCAATCAAAATAATTTTGGCCGCCTAGATTGGCCGAATACCCCTCTGTGCTACAGCTAAATGCAATTGGGCACTGATTAAACAAATAGAATATCAAAGTAAACACTGAAAAATCTGTACATGTTACATTTTCTCTAGTATACGGAAATTATCCCGATGTAACCCTAAATAATAGATCAATTCCTCAAGCTAATCGCTTAAAATACTTAGGAATACACATTGATAAAAGGTTAACGTAGAAGTTACATATAAAATGCAAAAAAATTATTTAAACAATTAAATATTAAAACTAAATAATAAAATAAATAAATAATAAAAATATTAAAATATTAAAAATTAATATTAAATATTAAAATATTAACATTTTAGGAAAAAATCAAAATTAAATTTTAATAATAAAATAACAATTTACAAAATAATTCTAAAGCCTGTTTGAACAAACGGTATTCAGTTTTGGGGAACAGCCAGCAACTAAAATATTGAAATTTTGCAGAGGTACCGATCAAAAACGTTGAAGGCAATTGTCAACGCTCTATGGTTTGGGTGGAATAATTTAATCCACGAAAATCTTTTCATTCCGAGAGTTATGGATGAATAAAAGATTTAGGGAAAATTTTTTAGAAAGGCTAAGTCAGCATGTCGACCCACTAGCAATTGCCTCTCTTGATGACACTGAAGAAACGACGACTCAAAAGATATCATGTTCTTAATTTGTTATTCCGAAATAAACGTTTTCTGTTTTTTTTTTACCTTTTTTGCGTATGTTTTTAATTTTCGTTTTAAAAAAAATTAAATTTAAATTAAATATAAAAATATAAAAGGTTTCTTAAATGTTTCTTAAAAATGTTTTCCAATTATTTTGTATGGCTTCTGTTTTAATTTATATGTTTATTTGTTTAACAGAAAGAAACTTTCTTAAAAAGAAAATTTTTGTATGAATTTAAGAGAAAATTTTTATTTTTGTTTCAAAAATTTTTTTTTGTTTTAAAATTATTTTATTCTTAAATTTACAACTAAAGAAGTTGGTTCGTGTTTACGACAAGTAATTTGTATAACAAATTGTGGACACAACTTCTAATTTGGATAACAGAGAATATCATTATTAAAATATATCAATATACAGTGGTTTGAAAACGTTTTATATTGTAAATAATACGGTAGCTCATGAACCACATAAGATATCCTTATGAAATTTTATACAGGGCAAGCAGAGGCATTTCCATTCTATTATTTTCTTTTTATATGTAAAAATTAAAAAATGTTTAAAAACACATGTGTATAAACACTTTTTTCATGCAATGTTTTACACAAAATGTGTTTCTACACAATTTTCATTTTTACATATAAAAAGAAAAAGCTTCATTGGAGGCGAAGCTTGTGAAGCTAACATAACTTAAGTATATGATCTTTATACAAGTAGATGGTATCAAAGGAAAGCCTATGACTTTTGGATTAACAATTTATTACCATTTCTTTTGCTTCATATTTTCTAGAAACATTGAAAACTGTAAATTTTATGTTAAATTAGTTATTTGAAAAATAAAATATAAAATTTACATTGCCACAAAATCTAAATTCATCGAGATATTTTTACAACATTTTAAAGCAATATATATAAATATCAAGTGGTAAAATAAAATTTTATTTAGTTTTTTGAACACATAAATTCTTCAAACAGAGAAAAAATATTCCAAAAAATCGTGTTTTTTTCTAAATCTGGCCACCCCGGCTTTGTTAAGTACGTGGCTGTCAAACGTTTTTTGGAGTATGTAGCCAAGAAATGGGGCTTTATTAATCTGTTTACTTCTTTTCAATCGGTGCTTCGCACTCTGAGGACTTTTTATGTAATCCCTGCTTACCAAATATGGTTTTTGCGAAAATTTGGACTTTAGACCAGTCTTCGCCTAAGCGAATTTGAGTAAGTCGCACATCAATAATGGGCACGGCTTTTGTTAATCTTAGTTCGTGAAATTTAACTTCTAAGATTTTTTAGAAACTTCTTAATTTGTTAACTGACGCAATAGGTCATTTCACTTTTTTAGTGATGCTTATCGTTTTATAACTTAAACTTAGCATCTACGAAACAATGAGAAATAAATTAATTATAAATTTTATCAAGAATAGAATATTGATCCGAACATACACCACGTCAAAAATAGTAAGTTAAGATGAGCCCAAATTAATTAAAAATTTCTCTAATCCGATTTTCTCCCAAACTAAAAGTGGTAACCTAGACACGTAAACGCATTTTTGTAGATTTTTTTTAAGATCTACTCAAGTTCAAAAGCTCTTTGAGTAATAAATAAAATTTGTAAGACATTTCCGAAAACTTGGGGGCATATCAACAAGCTCGTCTTTATCCTAGGGCGCCGATCGTCCGCAACTTCACTCAGAATTACCTCTTATCTTATGTGATTCATGAGCTAAAGAATTATTTCTAAAATAAAACGTTTTCAAACCACTGTGCAGTATACAGTATACAGCTAATCAACAATATGTTAACAAAGAACTCTGTATAAAAAAACACAAGTCAACAATATTTTTTATTATTATGTAGATAATAAGACAATCAAAATTTTAGCAAAGTTTGTAATTAAGATTTTCATGGAATTTGATAAAAATCGAGAAATAAATCCTTTTAAGTTGAAAACCTCAAAATCCAAGAAAAAATTATTTTAGAAAATATTAGTTTAAAATGCATTTTTTTATTCTTTGTTTTTTCATAATAAAGGAATAAAAAAGTCTTAAGGCCCGATAATATAAAGTTTATCAGTTTTGTTGATTTTCGAATGAAGTAACGAAAACTATTTACCAAAAATCACTTACTTTTATCGGTATAATAAAAAGTACATAAATAAATATATTTAAAAATTTATTATGTATAAAATAGTTATTCTTTAATGCATTCTAAATAGACTTTACATTTTTTTAAAGTTTTTTTTCATAAATTATTAATTTGTAATTCTTGTGTAAAAATAATATTTCTTAACATTTTGAAATTGTAAACAACACTTTATTGCTTGTTATCCCAAAATAACACTACGGGTAAACACAAAAATAAACAGGGCCGGCTTGATATGCGTTATACTTGCACTTAACTTTGCAATTAAGATTTGTGGGTCAAATTACAGTGGAAATCAAAACCCTTTTGTATATCGAAGTAATTTATTTAACAACCTCAAAGAAGCGGTTTTAACTTAGGTGGATGGATTTTAAAATAGTTCTTTACACTCTATGTACAAATTATTTGCTTGATTATATTGGAATTAAGTAGAGAATTATCGGAATGAATTATAATGTGAATTATTAATTATTTTTATTTATTTTACAGTTTAAATTTAAAGGGTAATAAAACTAGGTAATTGTTCACAAGTTTTATGGACTAAGGAAACTTGTTTGCAAACAGCTGGATATTACATATCCTATTCTTCTATTTAATTAAAAAACGAAACAAAAAATCTAATATTTTGTTTTATTTGCAAGTACGTGCATAATTATCTCTTTTATAAAAAAAACTAATAAAATATATAATGATTTTTTTGCAAATTAAATTTTTTTGCAAATGCAAACAATGTTGAAAATAGCTTAAAAACCATTTTTATTTTTCACATATCATTCGCAATCCAATTATAAATAACTTTGCATTTGGAAAATAAAACATCGGAAAAACACTTCCTTATATAAATATTGGAAAAACCTAAATAAAAATATTTTTAAAATCTATACTCAAACTTGGTTAACTTTTCCACTCTATTTTAATAACTATTCTTTATAAAACCAAAGACATAAAAAGCTTTTTGCGATAAAAAAAATAATATTTATTTACAACTTATTTATGTATAATCCTTATTAATTTCTGCTAGATTCTTTTAAAAATAAAATAAAATAAATATGAAAAAGTTTTGAAATGTTTATTGCGTTTTTGTATAGAAGTATTTTTGAGTTTTGTTATGTTAATTAAATAAAATTCTTATATAATCAATTTGCCTTGAGATATCAGGCTCTTTAGTTTTCTATGCAAAATTTTGGTAGTTGCCTCCCTTTTTTCCGTTTTTTAGGGAATTTCTTTATAATTGTTTTTATCCTTTAAATTTTTCTAAAGCGCAGTATAAACAAATGTACAAAATTTATTATTTGATAGAGAGATGTAGTTCTTGGAAAATACTTTAGTATGTAAGAAATATTTTTTGAGTATATTGTTAGTTACTGTTTTTTTATAAGAATGTTTTGGAAAATAAATGAATTGAATTGAATTGAATATGCAAAATTTTGGCGTAAAATCCACTGTGAAGCTATATGAACAGTAGTGGAATGGCCATATTGATATCTTTTCTCCCACAGTAATCCATATAAACATTTACATTTCAAAAAATAAATATTTTATGAGAATACCAAAAAATATTAATATTTAAAAGAATCAAGCAGAAATAAACTTAGATTAATTTAAAAATGATTCCAAATAATAATAATATTGTTTATTTAATTACGTACTTTAAAATAAATTTCAAGTTACAAAACTTGCTGTTAACTAAAAAGTAATAAAAGAACTAATCAAACTAGAGTGATTCTATATACCTGTAATCTGTATCAAATTTATAGAAATTTAAAAAAGCATGCAAGTTTAAACACTTTACAATTCGTAACCTATTAAAACGCTGCAAAACTGACGGAAAAGTATACAAATACATGAACATGAACCCAGGACCACCAACACCCAAAGCACAACCGAAAATTCTTAAGGAAAATATACCAATGAGACCCATTGTGAACTACAGACCGCCACCAGCATATCACCTGCCTAAACACCTTACCGGTTTACTTAAAGAAAAGATAAATTTACAAAATACATAGACAGTACATAGTACACAAGACCTTGTCAAAAGACTTAAAGGCATGAAGATAACCGAAAAAACGCGACTCGTTTTCTTTGACATCAAGGATCTAATATCCTACGCAACATACTAGACAATTTATACGACAATGAGTACATCACCGACATTATAGATATTGTGAAGACGATAACAAACCAGAACTACTTTAGATTTAATAACCACTAATACCCGAAGGACTCGGCATCTTCATGCAAGTTTTCTTGCAAAATCTCGAATCACTGAACATACAGGCACTAATAGCAACACACAAAATAACTCATTACTATACATACGTAGATGACATCATATGTATCCTCGAACAAGACAACGCTGAACAAATTCTAACTGACTAAAACACAATCCATAATAGCATTACATACATACACATCACAATAACGCGAGGAACTGACTGTTTAACATTTGAGATCTATCGAAAACCAACTGCGACTGATACTACCATCCACACCACTTCTAACCACGCTACCCAAAATAAAATAGCAGCTTTTAGAAATATGATGCACAGACTTAAGATAGTCCCACTTATTCTAGATAAGTACAACAAAGAACTCGACACAATTTACACCATAGCTAAAAATAACGGCTACAAACCTACTACTATCGTCAAACTGCTTAGACAAACTGCACTAAAAACAGGAATAAAGAAGACAAAAAGACAACCGATACAACATGACGGTAAAATTTTCTTACACGGAAATTAGAAATTTATAAATTAACTTTCTAACAAATAAGATTTACTCATGGCATTCAAAACCGGCAACACTCTGAGACATAATCTCAGGATATCGACAGAAACAACTGACAAATTTAGTTCCAGCGGAGTATACAGACTCACTTGCAAACCTGCAAACATAATTAGTAGGAAAAAACAGGACAAACACTAAAAATAAGATTTAAAGAGCACATACGCTCATACAAATGAAAAAGAGAAGTCCACAACTTTGTATTACACCTTGATACTCACGGACACGCACCAAGGGAAATAGATGAGTGTGTGACATTACTACATTTTAGCAAAAAAAAAAGGACGAAGACTAGATATTTTTGAAAACATGAAAATCTACAAAACAAAAACTTTTAACAGCGACATTATAAACGAACAGGTAAATACGACTTTCAAATACAGTTTTCATACCACTAAAGCTACTGACCAACTCTAACAAACGGAAACACCTCAGACGGACACACGTATCGAGATAATAATAATAAACGAAAATATTTAATGCCAGGTGGCGGCAATTTTACCTATATGAGTACATACGACCTTAATAAAAGAACTACCTAAACCCGAACACTGACTCATCAGTACAGTTTATAACACGGCTTGAGAATGATGTTGCGCTCGCCGTTCGTACCGAACAAACAGCCAGCAAAGATGGAAAGAAATAACAACAGTACTTTGCAATTACATCAATTATTTTATTTAAATTGTGTTTTAATCCAATTTATAATTTCCGGAAAACAGAAATCAAAATATCGAAACTAATCTGGAAAGTTTTGACCGCATTATTATTTTAAAGGTCATTAAAATTTATTGATTCCAATACTTTAAGACAAGCAAGCACAACCCTCGACAGATTAAAAACATTGATATTTTTTGTTATGTAACACGCATCGACGAGATTAAGTTTTACATGGAAAACAAAATCAACATTTCAGAAATTTGAGAAATTTATTTTTGTTTTTCCTAAAACTTTACTTCGTCCACAGACATTACAGAGTTTTTAAACTTTTTGTAAAGAAATTGTTTTCCTTTTTTATGTAAATGTGAATGAAAAATTCTTTTGGATATTAAAATATTTTGTTTTTGTTTTATTTAAATGTGTGAAAAGCACATTCGTTCACATTTCCATAAACAGGTTCTATGTAGTTTTGTATTGGAATATTTCCCCAGATTATAATATACGTTGTACGCAATAACATCTTAAGACCTAATGAAACTCTATCAGCAAATATTTATTTTAGTTCTTAAAATCAATAGAAAATAAATATTTCACCATTATAATAAAATAAAAAATAAAGAAAAAATATGTTTCAAAAACTTAATATAAAATGGAAAACAAAATTTATTAAAACTTTTATATTTATTTAATAAATCACATCACTTACCCTTTTTCAGTTTAACTTCTAAAATCGATTTTATATAACAAGCACATACACAGCACAAACTTCAATAAAATTTGCAAACATTTAAAATTAGTGTTTAAAATTCTTGTAAATTGTTTATATAATAAAAAAAAATTCAAATTTAACGTTCTTAACACCAGCTCGGTTTGTTTAACACTGATTTTGAAAGAAAACAACTTCTTAATTTGATTTGATCATTTTGCAATCATTTCTAAACATTGAGCAAAAATGCATTTTCTATGCAACAGCATGTTAAGAAAATTTTGCTGAGGTTTCCAAAACTTTAATTATTTATGTACAAAATAATCATGTATATCAGAGTCAAAAGACACACTAAAATCATATTTACATGCATAAGAAATTTCAAACACAGAGATGTTTGAATTTATAGCAGTTTATAAGAAAATGTTGCAATCAAATTTAATTGCAACATTTAAAACTTGCTTTCAAGATCTTTTGGTAAGTTATACCATTTTTCAATGTATTCGCGAGGCATTGCGAATCTTTGCTAAAGTTTTATCTAAACAACACTTCAGAATTAAGAAGAATTGTTTTGAAGATGCAATTTAATATTAATAATTTTAGTTTTTTTTAAATCTAAATTTTAAATACTCTTTATTATTACATCACAAGACGGTATCTGTTTTAAAAAATATTTTTCAAAATATCCTTCATTCTAATATTATAGCAATATTGTTATTTATTTTATTTGATAATTTAAACTTCTTTTGTTTTATAATTGAAATATGTGGCAACTCTAAATAAATAAACTTTAGTTAAAAGTAATACGATCAACGCCTATCGTCTACTTTAAGCTTAACATGGTTATAACTAAAAAAATTTCTATCTCTCCATGCTCGGTTATGAAAAGGAACCATCTATTGGACTAATTAGTCAGCTAATAAATACACTAAGCAGAAGCTAAATTATAACCGAGCTCATTTTACAAAATAAAGGGTTTTTCAACAAGAAGTTTGTTTTCTAAAACAAAATAAAACAAAAAATTTTGATAAAGATAATTCAAATTTTTATTGTATTACGAAGAGAAAAGTTTGGCAACTATGAACGAAAAATGATATCTGACAAATGTCCACAGACAGATGTCGATTCTTTCATAAAAGTTTTGAATCACTTTTTAGCAAAATGGCGGTCCTATTTCGTTAATTACATCACGGATTTTGAGTTCTCTCTCTCTCTCTCTGTTCTTAACATAGTCTCACAAAAAATAATCCTGTGGTGTTAAATCACACGATCTGGCTGGCCACTTAGTAGTTGATTATCGTAAAATTATGCAATCAGGAAATTTTATTTGCAATAAATTGATCATTTCATTGGCTGTGTGACATGTGGCACCATCCTATTGAAACCACATGTCAGTGATATCCACATCGTTAATAATAGGCCAAAATTGAATTGGTAGCATTTTGCGATAGCGTGATCCATTGATCGTTACCGCATTTCCACCCTCAAAGCGCGCGCACCATACAGTGACACCTGGAGCATGAAAAGGCTACTTAATAATCGCTCTAGGATTTTCAGAAGCCCTAATGCGGCAATTGTGGTTGTTGACATACCCTCGCAAGTGAAAATGAGCTTCGTCTGAAAAAATGATTTTAAATGAATTGAGAGAATCTACCTTGTAAGGCTGCAAAGGCTAATCCTTACGCAAAAGTCCAGGTGGTGGTGTTCGATAACCCCAATTGTTGAGAAGAATTAACAAATTTCGATCTGCTTAAACTGTGTAGTTCACAGCTACGATGTTTACAGTTGAACGACCTGACCGAACACGCGTTGTTGTTCGCACATTTTCTATTGAGCCTGTCTACTCAAATTTAACGACTAAATTCTTAATAGCGGTCTTAAAAGGACAGTTATGTTGACCAAAAATATCACGAATTTTACGAAATGTAACTTTAACAAAACCACCATTTTCATAGTGGACTTTTGTTATTTTAGTGCGATTTTCGTGCGAAATTTAATTCATTGTAATAATGCATCTGCCACGAATACGTCAAAAATATTAAACGTCAAAACTATCATGTTGTTGGATAACCTATTTTAACCGATTTTTAAACTTTGTTGCTATTGCCTTTCAAGCGTCCATTTCCTATTCATCATTTAGCATCAGATTTTGTATTGTTATTGGATTTTTAACATATACGAGTTTAACTTTTATAGACTTATTTGTATTTTATTCAAACAATTCCAACAAATGCATTATTGGTTTGTAGTTAATTTCAAGTTAGTTAAATTATGTCAGGACATCCTTTATAAACATTATTTATTCAAACAAATAATTTAAAAAAATGGACTACGAAAACTTATAATTTTGTTCAATTACATTCAATCTATCGACCCAAAACACTTTAAACAGATGCAAAACAAATTACAAACTCATTTGGTAGTGAAGGAATGCTCCAAGTCAAATGGTTAGAACTAAATATAATCTAATATACGAGTGTAATAAAAAATTCAATATGTTAAGTTCTACAAATCGTGTTAAGAAAAAAATACTAAAAAGAAATAAATAAAAAAGAAAAATATTTATTTCAATCGCGAAAAAAAGTTAGCTAGAATGAAGCAAGCCCGAACACTGATGCCAGATGAAGAAATTTTTACCCAAATGTGGTTTTCTGTTTGAAAATGGTAACAAAACTCGTCATTTGGCCGGGTATTGTTAGAGAAATTTTAAATGCTTATCGGATTTTTCGGGAATTGGTATTTTATATTTTTCTGAAGATGCCACCCAATGGTGTGGCGAAATATTAAAAACAAAAATAAAAATTAACTCAATTTTTATATAAAGACCATGTGCTTGAACAATACATTATTTATAAAATATTAAAAAGATCAAATAACCATAATTACTATTGGGTAATTTTTGGTGATAAAATAAAACGGTTCTTTGGCACTGTTTGAGGAAACAAATGTTTAACTGAGGAATTGAAAATAGTCGAATTTATTGATTGTTTTATTGAAAAATTTGGCCTGAGGTTACTTCTTTTTGGTGTTATTAAATATTATTTTACTGTCTAAATATTTCGAACATCTTTGGTGTTTTTCATCAGTAAAAAATCGAGTAAGACTCCGCTTTCGAAGAAGGTGCAATGCTTACTCAATACCTCACTCAATTTTTTCCTGATAAAAAAACACCAAAGATGTTCGAAATATTGAGACAGTAAAATAATATTTAATTCAGCAAAAATAGGGTTTTATTTCCAGAGTAGCGAAGTGTTCACTCACTGTTCATACATGTATGAATATGTACATTTCATTTTTTAGCCGCTTCTTCTCATACATGTGTGAGAGACTGAAAAATATTTTGCGTTTTCTCATTTATGAATGCGACGATTTATTTTTTTCTTTCTATTCATAAGTGAAAAAATGAGAAACACACAAGTGTTCATTTTTGAATATGTACAATTTTGATAATTTTTCATAAATGAAAAGATCGTAAAAATATGTGCGTTAAGCATTCGCGTACATAAACGCACATATTTGTTAATGCGCAATTGTCGGCGTATGTAGGAAAAAAAAATGTTTTTTTTTTATTTCTTTTAGAATATATTGCAATATTGTATTTTGTGTTAATATGTACCCATGTGTTTTTACTACATTTTACGGTAAACTGCGATCGTAGGTAAAAAATTTTTTCACATTCATTTATGAGAAATTTTATAAAATTTCAACGTTCATAAATGAACATGTACATTTATGAAAAAGAACATTAATGAGAAGTAGCTGATTTATCATTTATCACATATGAATAAGACTAATAATTCTTGTTGTGCGCATTCATGTATAAATATAAGCAGAACATTTTTGCTTGTTCGTTTATGCGCGTGAAAAATAATTATAAATTTTTAGATTTCTCATTTATGAAAAATATCATGAATGTTGATTTTTGAATGTTCATAAATGAAAAATTCTGAACCCTGTTTATTTCAAATAAAATAGTCTAGAAACCTTCGTAGTAATGCACTATAGGTCAAATCCCAGCTTTTTCTGAGCTAAATTGATGCAAATCAAAGTGACATTTTACTATTGTTGCTGTTGTTTTTAATTGGAAATGCTTCAAAACAAAGACATGTGAAATTTTTTTTTGGTTAAAAACAGCACCGTTACACATTTGTACGTTAAAGTCAATCAATACAATTTTTTCTACAATTGTGTTAGATTGTTAAGTAGTGAAAGGTCAACTTTAAATTTGTTTTCTCGATTTGTGTTTATTATAACAATATTAATTTAAATGGAAAATAAAGAGACAGGTAAATACTACTGTTTTTAATTATAACTGCTTTATATTTATTTTGATATACTTGAAAAGAACTCCTTAGACAACATCACCTTAAAAGGGTTTAGTCTTTTTTAACTTTTACATTCCGTAAGCGTTTATAAATTTTGACCCTTTCAAATTGAAACAGTGGATTAAATATAATGTAATAAGTTAATTTGTTTTGTGACAAATTGCGATTATTTGCGCTTTCTGAATTATGCCTTTTTTTGCAGGTAACCTCTGTATGAAAAAAACGGTCCGTTTGAAATATGGCGAAAAGAATGTAAAAAGAATGACAAGGTTGATGCAGTTTTCAAACGCGTTGTTGACAAAATCAAACTTAATACTATTTCCGATGAAATTGATAAAAATATAAAAAAAGCCCGACAAGGCCACCAAAAATGGGAAAAATGTGTAATCAAGCTACCAAAAAAACCAATTCCACTTTCTGCGGATGAGGCTTTAGCTTTCTTTGTTGAATACAATTTACAAAAGAACAATATAATGCAATACGTCACGAAAGCAAATCAAGAAACTGCGATATTTATTCACACTATAATAAAATTACAACCGCAAAATTAAAATCGGTTGCATCACGCCCGCAAAAACAGCCGTACCCGATAACCTGTTAGATGTATTTAATAGGGCTGTCTGATACTTCAGATCCTGAAGTTATTGAGCTATTATGTTGCAGCCAAGACGAAGAAATTAATGATATTGATGAAAGTGAAGAAGCTTTTTTTATTAAATTTACAAAATGAATCAGATTTAAGCAATTTCTAAATGTTATAATATAATAAAAAAATCAATTCAATGTATTATGTTTGTTTTAATGATTGAAAAAGGGTTAGTTGTTGGTCATTAATAGGCTAAATTTCTTTTTTTTTAATACTGTTATACTTACTTATGGAAGTGCTACAGGCTTTGGTTTGAATACTATGTTTTTGAATACATGTTTTTGTAATGATTGAAAAAGGGTTAATTATTGGTCGTTAATGGGTTAAATTCCATTTTTTTTAAATAGGGTTAAACTTACTTATGGAATTCTTAAAGGCTTTGGTTTGAATACCATGTCTTTGTAGTAGTTATTAATTTCGCACAGAAAAATTTCCATTTGACCTATAGTGTAATGGTAGCGTGTGTAAATAATACTTTCTGAGAATTTTAACGGTGAAACTCCATTGTCGTTTATAAGTCTTTCCAAAAGGGTCTAAGAAATTGTTCCTTCTAATAGCCACAATTTCCTCTTCATTGCAGAAAAATGTCTAATTACATTAATATAAACTTTAGAATTTAACTATATCTTAACTTATTTCTGCAAAAAATAAGCTGCCACGTTAAAAAAATAAAACTAACTTGAAGTGTTGTTTAAAGCAATATTTCAGACGAATAGTTTTAATAGAAAAAAAAACGAAACAACACGACGACACACTTTTATTTAGACAGGACCAGAAATATATCGATTAACTAACCTTTTCCACAAAGAAGGTTTACTCATGTAATTAAAAATTAACAACACTCTGAGACACAATCTCAGGACGTCGACAGAAACAACTAACAAATTTAGTCCCAGCGGAGTATACAAAATTAATTGTACCTGTAGACAAACTTATACAGGACATACAAACGAAAAAGAAATGACTCTAATTTTGGATTACACTTTGACATTCACGGACACGCACCAAGGGAGATAGATGAGTGTATGACGTTACTATATCCTAGCAAAAACAGGAAGAAGCCTAGACACTCTTGAAAACATGGAAATAACACAAAACAAAAACTTTTAACAGTGACGACAAGACCTCAGACACAATTTTCACACCACTAAAACTACTCATACACTCTAACAAACAAAAAACACCCTCAGCGTGACACACTTATCTGGAAAATAATTAAAGACGGAAATATTAAATTAGTCTAGCATAAAATTCCAGGTGGTGGGCAATCTACCTACCTGAGTAGATACGACCCTAGCTGATTCACCAGTACAGTTCAGAATATTGATAATATTGATAATTGGTTTGATAATGATGTTATCACATCGAAAGCGCTCGTCGATCATACCGAACAAACAGCCAGCAATAACGGTTTACACCCAGAGAAATGACAACAGTAATTTTGGTAGATATTTAGCTTAAGCTGTTTTATTATTTTTTTTTTAAAAATTTACTCCAAAACATTTGCCGTGCACATAATCTTTTTCAAAGATTATTTAAAATTGGGAAAAAAAATATTTAACCGAAAACTGTTTTTAAAGCGCTAAATTTTTGGGGAACAAGTTTTGAAAAAGCTACTTATAGACAACTGTTTTTACTTGTGATTTGTCAGTGCAAATAAATTTAATTTCGTATGTCTATTAAAATTGTTTATAGTTTTAGTATTCAAACAAATATGTTAAATAACATCTGACATAATCTGTTTTATGTTGAAAACAGCTGTTGTTAAATGTTTTAACAGAAAGAAAACGCTCTAATTGAAAATATGCCAGACGACATGTAATGTTTCATGTATTTTGCAATATAAAATTTATTACATATATTGTTACGTTGATTTCTTTTGATAAACGTTTTGTTGTATTGAGTTCCTTTATTGCAAAATAATAACACAGCACTTTAGAGTTTTAAAATAAATAAAACGATTTATTTACTTTCAATACACACAAAATAAACATGGTGATAACTTTGTTGTCTTTACTTACTGATGATTGAATTTGTAGTATATTTATTGTATAGTTCTCGCATATACAACAATATTCTACTTTGACATCACCCCATATTGTTATTGTTCTTATCATTTAGTGTAGGCGCCTGCTTGACTGTGTTTTGTGTCTGTTTTGTGTTAGTTGTTTAGCTTATTTTGTGGAATTTCTTAAAAGCATGTTGTTGTTGTCTTGTGTGTATAAAATTATTTAAAAAAACTATGCAGTTTGTAAAACCCACAATAGGTCATTTCGTTTACTTTTTTACTGATAATTATTTTCTTTGTTCCTAAGTTCAGGATATGTAGAAATGAAAATGTATTCCAAATTTCAATATGAGTTTTTTAAGCAAAATAAGTTCAAGCGAAGAAGCACACA
The DNA here is from genome assembly GCA_030448955.1 of Trichopoda pennipes. Taxonomy (NCBI): domain Eukaryota; kingdom Metazoa; phylum Arthropoda; class Insecta; order Diptera; family Tachinidae; genus Trichopoda; species Trichopoda pennipes. The sequence goes on along the minus strand of JASKUP010000008.1, from coordinate 4,844,072 downwards.
TCTAAATGACTTTTTAATCGAATGAAAAAAAGCAATGCTATTTAAACCATGGTTGTATTCAATTTTAGGATTCGATAAAAATAGCTTAAGATACAAAAGTATTGTATGCTCTCCAGTAAATTTTGTGAAAAAATAACAAAACAAAGGAAAGCGAAATATCAAAAAGAAAAAAATATATAAAAAAGATCGTTAAAAAGAAAAAAGATATTTGTTAAAGATAAATAAAAAAAGATCGTTTAAAAAAACTATAAACATTTATAATATATAAATGAGAGAAGCTTTCACATTATGCTTTATTTCCTCTCATTACTGTTAATAAGTCAACATGTAATTCGAATGTTGTTGCATATTTCTGTTATATAAATCTACAAACACAATTGACAGTTTTTATTACCAAAAGCAAAAACACTATAAATAGATCCATCCACACATTTGCATATATATATATATATATATATATATATATAATTTATATATGTATGCATATGATGTACATATTATGAATGAACCGTACATAGGTAACATAAATTCCTTTAAACGGCTTTTAGAAACAGCTTTTTAAACCAAAATTTCACAGTATAATTATTTTCTTTTCATTTATTTTCTATTCAAAGATTGTGGTATTTTTCCATAATGCCAATAAGAATTTGCAATTTTTACTAGGAAAACCAGCAGTCAGATAGATGTCAGGCCATCTTTCATAGCTCCCTATATCTGGAACTTTTATAGTTAAACTTATGAAATTTTCCTAATCGTTGTATTACTACAGCCACTATAACAATAAATATTCATAATTAAAGGATATTCCGAAAGTGATGTGAGATTCAAAGGAGTTATTATTAGGCAGACGCCTTAAATTTGTAGTGTCAGGAAAAAGTATCCCCATAGTAGACTAAAAAAACAACACAAAAAAACGCTAACGTAGTATTATTAATAAAAATGTAAACTTTAAGCTAAAATCTACAATAACGATTGCCATAGTTAATAATTTATAGTGATTTTGACGATTTAAAACTCTAAAATTATGTTATCCGATGACAGAATATTTATTACTTCTATTTGACCGCTATAGGGTATCTTATAAAACACAGATATTTATTTATAGATATTCGAAATCATCTTAATGATTTGTAATTAAATCTTCGCAAAGATAGCACTAAATTTTTATGATTGTATAGCAGTGGCAACGCTGTTTGCTATAGTCATCACATGAATACAAAAGTTTTGATTATGTTTGAGAATGTAATGAAAATTTGTTCCTCCCAGTAACCAGTATTTCGGTTAACAATGACGGCCTAATGATGTGTCAAATAAACGTCAGTGTTCTAGTGGGGTTAACTTCTATTTCATAATATTTTATTATATGCAGTAAACTTCGAGCTGAAAAGCTAGATATACACGCATATAAGTACATATTTCGTGATAAGAATTACATCTGCACCTGGCCGTGGGCCTTAATCAGATGGTGGTCAAACTACTGTGAATGAAAAGCAACGTCATTCACGTCCTAGGAAGCCGAAGACTAATTCTAGCAACAGGTCTTTCCTAGTTGCAATTTTAACGGTGAGAATTAAAAGTTTGTTTCGAAAATTGTTATTGTTGTTCCTACCATTTTTGACAACTTTTGTAACTTTTAGAGTTTTTCAGAAAGCAACTTTATTGCTCTGCTTTCATAAATGGAGATTATCTTAAGATATCAACGATTTTAAAAGAATTCGATATTTGGGGTAAATCTTTGCTAGTTTTAATTTTTTTTGCTCTTGTATTCAGTTTAGCTCTTCAAAATTTCATGAAAGCCAATAAGACAAAAGTCAAATCGAAAAAAGACATCAACTTTTGTATAATTTAAAATAAGTGACCTAAAACTTTAATTGGTACATCACTTTATTATAACCTTGACCAACATAATGACACCAATTTAAAAAATTGTAAAGCTTTTTTATTGTTTATTTTTATTTTATTTTTTTGTCCTAAATAACCATTATTATTTATTAAGTCAAATATAAATATTAAAATATTTTGCTTCTCATAAATATCCCATTACATTTTATAAATTCCTTCTACGGTAGCAACAAATTTGTCTTGCTGAATATTAATCAGGCAACCGGAAACCATTATTAAATGACATAAAGCGAAAAAATAAAATAAAATAAAATCTACTGATAAGAAATGTAATGAAATATTTAGGGAAAAAATTAAATATAATTTAAAAGTAAATTATGATTAAAAGGATGTGTAACCATTTTACATAGAAAAACTACATGTTTTAGAAATGGCTGATAAATAATTTCGAGAGAAGTTTTAAATGACTAAAAGAATATGGAATAATTTTAACCATTTTAAAGGAAACTTTAAATGGGTAAAATAAGGTCTGACTTTTTAATTTTTTAATTAATTTAAAAATATTCTTATTTTAATATAAAATAGCTTTTTTTAAATTATTGAAGAAAGTGATTACAATGGCATGCTTTATTAGGGTTCCATAATCTACTATGTCGGTCCATCTATCACAGCTTTCTGTCTTTGGAACTGTTATAGTTATACTCATGAAATTTTCCTAAACGGTGTAAGGGGTGTTTCAACAAGAAATTTGTTTTCCAAAACAAGATAAAACAAAAAATATAAATTATGATGGTTCAAAATTTTTACTATATTACAAAAAGAAAAATTCGGCATGACCACGCTAACAGATGTCGATTCTTTCATCAAATAGGACCGCTTTTTGGCAAAATTTTGTTAATTACATCACGGATTTTGAGTTTTGAGGCTGAAATCTATTTGACTGACTCCATTTAGACTCGGTTCTTAACATAACACCACAAAAAATTATCCAGTGTGTTAAATCACACGATCTGGTTGGCCACTTATCTGCTGATTGTCATGAAATTATGCGATCGGGAAATTTGAATTGCCATAAATTGATCGTTTCATTGGCTGTGTGACATGTGGCACCGTCTTGTTGAAACCACATGTCAATGATATCCACGTCGTCAATAATAAGCTAAAATTGAGTTGTTAGCATCTCGTGATAGCATGATCCATTGACCTTTACCGCATTTCCAGCCTCATCTACGAAAAAAAACGGCCCAATCACGCCTCAAGACCACATAGCGTACCATACAGTGATATTTTGAGTATGCAAAGGCTTCTCAATAATCGCTTTAGGATTTTCAGAAGCCCAAGTGCGGCAATTTAGCTTGTTGACATACTTGTCAGGGTGAAAATGGGCCTCGTCTGAGAAATTGGTTTCTTCAGATAAACCAGCCGGTAGTTCCTGAATGAGTTAAGAGAATCTATGGCGATGTTAATGGTCGGTCGATTTCAAATCCTTACGCAAAATTCTCCATGTGGTGTTTTTGGATAACCCCAATTGTTGAAAATATTGTTGAGGAATTGGCAAATTTGAATCTGCTTCAACACTGTGGCTCACGGCTGCGATGTTTTCAGTTGAACGGCCCGGTCGAACATGCGTTGGTATTCGTACATTTTGTATCGAACCTTTCAACTTAAATTTAGCGATCAATTTCTTAATAGCGGTCTCAGAAGGACGATTATGTAATCCGAAAATATCACGAATTTTACGAAATGTAACTTTAACAGAATCACCATTTTGCATGGTGGATTTAAATTATCTTAATGCGATTTACGAGCGAAATTGAACTCATTGTAACAATCGCCAATGCATTTGCTAAAAAAAACGTCAAAAAACTAAATATCAAAACTATCGTGTTGTTTTTGTTTTTTTAATTAATTTAAAAAATCCTTTTTTTAATACAAAATTGTTTTTTTTTTAATTATTGAAGAAAGTGATTAGAATGGCATGCTTTATTAGGGTTCCGTAATCTACTATATCAGTCCATCTATCACAGCTCTCAATCTTTGGAACTGTTATAGTTTTACTAATGAAATTTTCCTAAACGATGTTTTAGTATAGCCGCTAGAACAACAATTACTATTCCGAAGGTAACGTGATATTCATACAAATTTTATTATATTTTAAACTGTCCTAGGCAGATACTTCTAATTTGTAGTTTCAGTAAAATTTGTGCCCTATAACAGCAAGTAGGCCGCCCCAAAGTGATGGTATTTTCATACACGTTGCCTTGTTGTTAAACCACTTTAAGTTAAAATATTTTTTTTCTCGTCAGCAGCTAAGGGGTTGTCTCTAATCTGATGGTAGTCTTACCACTGGATGAATAGAATGCATCCCTCAAAGACTGCAAGGCGCACACACACGCAGATAGCAATTTCAGAGGTACAGTGAGCAGGGTCACACACCCACTCCTTGCTCTAGAGCCAGAGACTATCTAAACTCCTTTTTGTCTCAGTTTAGCGACATTCTGTTGCAATGCAACAACACATCGGATAGGAAAAATCAACTTTCCCACAGCCACCACATTACTGCCCAAAGGCCCTCAGCAATAACCAGTACACTGGTTCCCATGGACCAGTTTGGTTAGTCACTGGTCGGACATCGAGTGTCAAGTTATCTTCCAGTTTCAGGCTCCTACTTAGGCTTAGGCTACAAGAACCGCCTCTTAGCCCCGAAAGCACATGTCAATAAAACATGTCCGCTGTAGAAATACAAGTGAACAATGTTTTTAAAAATTAAAAGGTGATTTCATACAGGCCGTGAATGTGATAAACATGTTGCTTTTAAACCTTCACAAGCATATAATTGAAGTCTACTACATGTGGTATGTAGTCCTATTTATGCTATAAGGATAAGTACAAAAAAATAAAGTTAAACCAAATAAAGGGTGTCCCCATAGTAACGTTATTTTAACATAAATCGCCTTATTTTTTAAATGTGGCCCATGGATAATGCGCAACTCTTCGTGTGTTAGCCTTACTCGCAGTTTGGAGATTTAATATTTATAATTGTATTTTTTGTTACGTAACTTCGTTAAAAACTCACATCAATAACTTAAAAACCAAATATTAACAATTTGTAAGCAAGACAAAAACAAAGTAAAATTCAAAGCAGAAAATGAACGAAGTGGTGATTATTCCTAGTGCAAAAATATTCTTATGATATACGAAACATGCCTTTTAATTTAAATACAGTGAACACTGCATGCACCTTCGCGAGAGTATATTGCGAACAACGCAACAAGGATGGGAAAGCATCCTGGAATATTTTTTGACGTTTCTTCAACAAAATTAGCTCCTTCCTCGCCACTTAATTTTTAAATAGAAAGGGTTGTTATGAGTTATGAGGAATATCTCGAACTTTAACTTAAGTTTAGTTTTCAAGCAAAATTGAGCAACTAGACATCTTAACATCAATAAGGATAATGATCCTTTGAAAAATATTAAAGACAGATGCAGAACCTTTTACTTGTGTTTATTCTCAATTATGACCGTAAAGCTTTTTCGTACCTAAGTCATTGAGCCATGTCATATGCTCATTTGGACAATTAAAATGCTGTAAATCCTCGCTTTGCTAAAAACAACTACAATAGAGGTAGTAGCTGGATTAATCATTTGAAAATCTTGATGTAGAAATTTGCTATAAAATTTGCCTGGCTTTTATTTTAATCCTTTAAGTGTTCGTCTCTAAATTTAAGGTATTTGCTTAAAACACGAACTACAAATTTTTAATTTATAAGAAATTCTGACTTTCCCTTCTACATTTTTAATTGTTCTTTTTGAAAAAATTAACAATTAAATATATTCAAGCCAACCTTTACCGAAACATATCGTTGACGCAAACCATCGCGAAAAAAACCGTTTCATAAAGATGCCATATGGCCAACATTTCGGCATTCGAAAGCCGTTTCTACACCTGCACACATGTGCAGATGTTTATTTACATTTTTATTTGTATCAAAAAATTGAATATTCCCAAAGATTTTGGTTACAGTTAAAAACAAAATGAAATTTTTTGTGCCCTCGGCGTTTGATAAGAGCGTAGATGCGGTGACATTTAAACCCACACAAAATGCAAATGAACAGCATGCAGCAAAAACTAAGAAAAACAAAAACAATAAGAAGAAAAACAATAAAGGTGCAAGTAGCATGAACTCTACCATGCCACAAGGTAAAGGACCTTTGGCTCCTAAGTATTTGGATAGCAAGCATCAAACAATGCCTCATATAAACAAAGTAAAAAATGGTACAGTACAGAAAAAGAAAACCAACAAAAAACAAAAATTAAAACCCACACCGGCATTGAGTAAAGCTATACAAGATGCAATAGCATTGGCCAAAAATGGGCCACCTGAAGAAATGGAAGACGACATTCGGCAAATTGCTGACACCAATTCGTTTGAGGGCAAACTAAAAGAACAGCTTATGGGTGGGCGCTTTCGTTTTATAAACGAACAATTGTACACCATGAGCAGTAACAAAGCTGAACGTTTGTTTAAACAAGATCCAGAAGCCTTTAAGGCCTATCATGATGGCTATCGTCATCAGGTGTCAAAATGGCCCTTGAATCCCTTAGATCGCATTATTAAAATGATAAAGAAATTACCCAAATCCTTGGAGATAGGCGATTTTGGTTGTGGCGAGGGTAAGCTGGCCAAATGTGTTCCGCAGAAAGTCATCTCTATGGATTTAGTAAGCTGTCGTGATGATATTATTGCTTGTGATATGGCGGCGACACCTTTAAAGAGTCATTCGCTGGATGTAGCCGTCTATTGTCTCTCTTTGATGGGTACTAACTTAAAGGATTGTTTGTTGGAAGCTAATCGTGTTTTAAAAATCGATGGTCTAATTTATATTGCTGAGATTCAATCACGTTTTGATAATGTTAAGGATTTCATTAAAAAATTAGATTCTTTTGGTTTTCAGCTAGTGCGTCAAGATGTGGGACAAAAACTTTTCTATTTCTTTCAATTGAAAAAAGTACGCAGTGTGGGCAAAGTGGCCATAGTGCCACAATTGATTTTGAAGCCATGTTTGTATAGAAAACGATAATTAGATAATGGTAAATGGCCTCCACAAGCAAAATTTACCTAAATTCTTTACAACAAACGATTTTTATGTGAAGTATTCTGCAATATTGTGGAATAATAGTTAAACCTTCATTTGTATGCAAACCAGAATTTATATTAAAAACTGAAATTTATTAGATTTAAGCTATTGATGTATCACCATCACATATTTTTTAGACCTGTAAATCGTAGAGAAACTAACAATTGCATATGTTTGCTAAAAAAAAGTTCATTTTTAATTAAAACAAAGTTCGGCAAACAACAATAAAAAATAAATAATAGCAATGTCAACTTTCTTTATCTATCTGGGAAATATAATTATCAATTTGATTTATCCGAGAGTCTAATGGTTTTGTAAAGCTTTCTACTAATTCTTTGTCTTCTTGATTATCTTCCGGTTTTCTTTCTATAGGGTCAGTAACATCAATCTCTTTTAAAGCACAACTTGTCTTAAGCTTTGCACCTTTTCTAGGTGGTATTGTTTGTAATATGGCATCAGCCCAACTTTTTCCTTCAGCCACTCGTACTAGAATTTCAAAAACTAGGCAAAAATTATGCCTAACAATTAATCAAATTTTCATAAGCATATGATAGGCTAGTTACCATGATAAGTTGTCAAAACTGTTCTTGTTTTCATATCTACGTATTCCCCTAGAGGTAAACGGGCAGTTCGTAAACCAGCTTTTGTAGCTTTATCATGAGAATAGTTCTTGTGATGATTATGATCGACTAAACCTCCAATACAATAAACATTTGATGGCTCTAAAGTTTGTAAAACCTCGTTTGATTCGCTAGTTAAATACACCAATTGTGTATTGGGCTGAAAAATCTTCAAGTGATCCTCGTCGAAATAATACTTCAGTTGCCAGTTTTCCCAACCATCATTTTTCTTCAAGCAGTTATGTATGTTGCCTTCAGACTTAATACCTGTAAAATGTAATTGTACTGGCTTCTCAGCCCTTCTGTTAATGGTGTAAATGCGCAAACACTGCTTCACACATTTCGCAACATCCCTTTCGCTCATCATGTCATCGCAATTCAAATCGATTACAATACGTAACGAATTTGCATTGTCTACTGCCTCCTGTTGCTTTTTCTTGAGCTCTTTACGCGAGGGTCCTGTGCGTATTGGAAGACCCTCTTCTGCAGCCTCTTTACGTTTTTGCTTTTGTCTTTCTTTCTCTTTCCGACGTTTTTCCTTGCGTAACTGCTCGTACTTGGCTAACTTTCTTTGCTTTTTTAGTTGATTTTTACTAAATGGTGTGGGAGGTGTAAACCCAGGATTGTTTTCTAAGACAGATGATACAGTGGGAGTTTTGTTTTTCACACTTTTAACTTCTCTTAATCTTTTTTCAGCCGGTGGACAATTTTCAGGCGTTTCCATTGAGGTTGAAAATAAATTAGAGAGAAGATACTTAATGATTAGCTAGTGTAATAATATAAACAATCTTAATAATGTGCAAAAGAAATCGTTTTGTTATTGATTATGTAGAAACATTTTGAAATGGAACAAAGTTCTCTGTATTGAAAGGTATGCGTTTATAACGAATTAAATTTTATGTTTCTGTTATTCTTACAGAAGTACACAAAATATATTTATTATTTAAAAATAAAGTAAAATATCGATATTGCTTATTTCCAATACCCAAGAAAAAGTATCGGGGAGCTTGATGCGCTCTGTATCATCAAGCATTAATGATGGTTCAAATAATTTCTAACTTATAAAAAAATTTTAAATCAAACATAGTTGTGTGAAACTAATTGATTTTGACCATAACATTGCCAAGTCGAATTCCTAAATGTCGATAATCATCTACTCATTATTCACAGTAAATGAAACAGCAAACCAACACAAAATATTAAAAGTTTTTTGGATGGAGTTTATAAGTAGAGCGACAAATGGATTCATTATTGCAATATTTGCAGCAGTCAACACAATTACATTTATCATAAAAAGTTAGTTGGTAAGATTACGTTTGCATTTAAAATCATTTATTTTTAGTTTGGTTTTACTTCAGAAAAAAATCTTAAAGAACATGTAGTTATGTTCCATAATTCAAAGTGATCTGCGTATGACCACAATTGATACCTACCATTGTCCGTGGATCTGTTTTTCATACAAAATTATGAGAGCGAGGTACGTATTAGTTTTTGTGTGTGCATGTAATATAATAGTTAATACTATGTTCACACGGGCAGCAAATATCGATGTAGAAGTTGATAATTTGCTGTTTTATCTCAATTTAATACCAAGTTTATCCGAACTAACTATGTAAAAATGCAAATAAAACAAGGAACACAATTAAATAACAATAAAAAAATTTTTTTAATTTATTTTTTATTATTTTTCAATATTTCGCCAAACCATAGGTTGCCATCTTCAGGATAAACAAAAAGTAAAAAATGAAAAAGACCTTGTGCTTAATAATAAACTACTAATAAAATATTAAAAAGTTAAAATAACTATACTTATAATTAGCGGACCCGGCGAACTTCGTCTCGCCCAAATTTTTGCCTTCAGACAAACTTTAGAGTAAAATACAACACAAATATTTAAATTTTTAATGTGATTTATTTGAATGGAATCAGTAGAGAGCGATTTGATAAACAACGTTTTTTAATTGTTTTCCGGCGAAAAAAACAAATAACGAACACGTTTTCCTAACCCGCGAACATGCAACGTACAGGTGACCGTGCAAAAAACAGGGAAATTCGAGATTAATCCCACAGATTTCTGGTGATTGGCCTTGCGATTTATTTATTGTCATCGCAAATGCCAATCAAACGGAGAACTGAATCCGCTTGAATTAGAAGGTCAGTTGGAATAATGGGGATTCGTGGGATAAGGACTTCCTCTCCTTTGAATTTGCCCTTGATGATTGTCGCCTGAATCACATTGCTCATTAGCTTTTTGACGGACAACCGCGTACCGTTGCATAATTTTGGAGGATTGAGATTCCACACCATGTTTATGATCGATTCCAACTTCATCTGTAAATTATGCAGTGAAGTCCCTGGTACATCAAGCGAGTTCAAAAATTCAGTCGGGTAGTTGGTCGCTTAATTTTGGTCGGTCACGCAGTCAACAGATTTGTACGTGTGCAGCCCCCCCGGGGCCACATTTATCAGTCTTTATGGATTACTTGCGATTGTTGTCTTTCGATTTGACTTTCATTAATTAAGTTTAAGCTAGCGACGTCCTTATTTTTCAGTTCTAATTAAGGAATAATTACACTCAAAATTTCATACAAAAAATGAATTTTCGATTTTTCCAATTTTCCGCATTTCGCATATTCCGCAATTTTCCATGACTTACACTAGGAAGTTTATATTTTTAATTTGGAAAGCCATTAAGGAATAATTTTACATAAAATTTCATACAGAAACTCGACTTTTGCGGAGGAATTTTCAAACATTTTCTTTCATAAAAACCGTCTCCTCGAAAATACGAACAACTGACAAAAAATTTTACAGAAATCGGCCCAGCCGTTCTCATTTTATGAGTTACTGTATATTTTTTACACCAGTTTTATATATATATATATATATATATATATATATATATATATATATATATATATATATAAATTTATTTAATTACTATTTCAAAATGGCGCTATTGGCATGTTCCAATAATCGAGTTCAGTGTTTCTGATATGAATTATACACATTCGACACAGTTTGCGAACTACTTCCTCAGTATAAGATAGTTTTGCCCAGGATTTTTTTAAACATGTCTGCGACAGGTGAAGACTAAAGATGAGGATCATTGTTATGAAGCAAGAAGGATGTCCGTAGCCAACTTCAATTTGTTGCTAACTCTTTTAAGTAATAAATTGAAAAGGTTTTTAAACCACTACCAATTAATATTGTTATGCTTGGCGGTAACAATAATGTAAGTCAATATGTAAGTGATCAGTAATGTATAATAATTATAACAAAATTTGCAGTTATTTGGCGCAATGATATATTCAAAAGTTGGCTTGGGCATATAAACTTGGAATTCCTACTATTCCCAAAATAATCTACGAAACGTGTGCACCAACTTGGGGTGGACTGCATTGTCATGCCCAAATACTTATATGCGAGCTTAAATCAATATCCGACAATTCCATATTGATATGCCAAATTTCTTAGGAGGTATTGATGAAGAACATGTATAGTTCTACAAAGAATAGCATCTCCTCCTTTTAGAATTAAAAGAAAACACTGGCAGCATGTGATGCCTATGACGTTTTCACTCATATGTATGAATGTCGGTGTCTTAGGAAGTCAAAGTAATGACGGCGTATTTGAACGAAGTGATATTGAAAGAAAATTGTTAAATGAAACTAAAGGCCGCTGCTAATGAAAACTTGCATGGAACTTTCACACATTTTCCATTTTCACATGCCCATTAAAAAAAAAATTAATGCGGTCGTATCCTGAACATAACATATCACAGGATAAAGACTAGTTTAACACGATATTGTTCAAAACAAGAGCGCATATTGAAAATATTTTTGACATTTTAAGCAATAGATGGAGAATACACAACACACACAACAATGCTTTTATCAGCCAAAAAAATCACCAAGATAAAATTGTCTTAGCAACTGTTGTGCTTCACATCAATCTAATGCTTAAAAATAACGGGAACTACTTGAAGTTGTTAATCACTATTTCAATAATCGAGTGATTAAGGGCAGATGAGGTAAGAGTTAAATTCTTTGCATTTAAATATAGATCATCCAATATTGATGAAAAAATTTCATCGCAATTAATTCTGTTTAATAATACAACAAACATAATTGTTTTTAGCATTTAAATAACTCTATAATAAGAAAACCATAAGCATAGTTTAAATTAGGATTCCAATCATTCGTGAAGAAAAAGTTAAATCATATTTCAAACAAAAATTAAAAAGTAGATAATTATAAGAAAGAAAACAGAGATAATGTTTATAACTAAAAGCTAATATACAAAATATTTTTTTTTTCAATAATTATTTATTGTATCTTCAAGAAACTGAGCTAACAATAAGTTTTAAAATCTTAAATTCTAAAAAAAAAGTTACATTAGTCCCGACCATGTCAGAACTAACCTTTTGGGTAAAAAAAATTGACATAAAAAAAAAACAAAACAAATATTTCTAAGATGTGTCATCTCTAGCATTAAGGATTAAAGCTGCGGTATCCCTCTTTTTTAATCGGCTATGTTCACTACAATCCAAGATATAGCGAGCAAGGGGATTAGGATGTTCTTCAAGCTTCATTAAGTATTTGCCTGCGTATTTGATGACTTCTGTAGTCACCAGCGGTATGTCTAAATCACAATGTATGTTTGAATTTCTGATGTATCATGGAGCGGAAGTTATTAACCGTAAAATTTTATTCCGTCCACGTTGAATTCTATCCACATTTGAAGCTGAGGCAGTGCCCCAAAGTTGAATTCCGTAAGACCATATTGGTTTCAAAATACTCTTGTAAATTAGAAGTTTACAATCTAGGCTAAGTTTCGAGTTCCTGCCAATGAGCCAATGTAATTGTGTTAGCTTAAGTTTCATTTGTGTTAGCTTAGATTCAATACGATGTTTCTATGTAAGGCGACGATCAAGATGTATACCAAGATATCTCACATAACTATGGTGAGGAACAATGTGATTATTGATTCGCAGGGTGAAGGTCACATGAATGTACTTTTGAACGTTCACTTTAATTCTCCATAATTTTAACAACTCCAACTAAGTTATATGTTATTATCAGTCTTGTACTATCGTTTAATGCGTATGGTCGTGATTTTCGCTGTTTATTGGTTTGTTACAAAAAAAAATTAACAGTTATTCTTTTTTCTTTAAATAACAACAACAAAATTTGTTACATTTACAAAAAAAAAAACTAAAACAAAAATAAAGCGCGAGCGTGTTGATGATGTTCTTGCCTCTCATAGGCAGAATATGATTAAAAAATCAAAAACAAACAGTTCTCAGAGAACTGAATATCAAAACTTTTTTGCTCCTCTCCAAACTATTGATGATCAGGATGAAGAAGACATTATCAATAAAACTGGAAAAATAAAAGTACCACCTATAACGGTACTTAAATGTAAAGTTGAACAAATACATGAAGTATGTAGAATTCTAAAGATCAGAGAATATTCTATTAGAAAAATTTCAATTGGCCTAAAAGTATTTTGTACAAACAGAGAGGACTTTGATGCGATCAATGATGCTCTGACAAATAAATTTCAACATGAGCACTTTACATATGCATCTAAACATGAAAAACCTTATAAGGCTATACTTCTAGGTCTTGAAAAAACCGACCCTAAAATAATCAAAAGCCGCCTAGAAGAATTAGGCCTAAAATGCTTAGATGTAAAAATAGTTACCAAAGCTAGAGAGAACAACAATGAACAAACCATATTTGTGGTTTATTTCGAGCGTAAATCAGTTACGTTAAAGGAGTTGAGACAGAATTATTCAACCATTGAATACATCAAAGTAAGATGGGAATACCAAAGACCAAGTAATAACAAAATCACACAGTGCTACAATTGCCAAATGTTCGGTCATGGATCCAGCAGATGTAAGGTTAAAACTTTTTGTGGCAAATGTGCTGGGGACCACCATACTAGAGATTGCAATGCTTCATTTGAAAAGTGTGCAAATTGCAATGGAGACCATAAATCTATGTCGCCGAACTGCCCAAGTAGAGAAACTTATGTCAAAATAAAACAACGTGCTATACCAAGAAATTCTGGTAAGGGAAGTTATTTGCACAATAATACTGCTAAATATAATACCAACTTTCCCAACTCATTAAACCAAAACCAGAATGCAGACAATAGCTTTCACAATTTTAGAAGCAACGTTTCATGGAATAGAAACAACAACAATAATAACTTATTTACTTTTGAAGAAATTAAAAAACTCACGTTTGAACTAGTTTCCGGTCTAAAAGGTTGTAAGTCTCGCGAAGAGCAGTTCGAGGTAGTTACAAACCTCGCTTGTAAATTCTTATATTCATGAATAATATAATTAATATAACATCATGGAATGCTCAAGGTATTCGACATAAAAAAGAAGAACTTTTAAAATTTTTAGAAAATCGCAATGTTGACATTTGTCTATTATGTGAAACATGGTTAAATGAAACTTTATCATTAAATCTCAAGGACTACTATTGCTACCGGTATGATCGTCAGCAGGCTAGAGGTGGGGGCGTAGCGATACTGGTGAAGAGAAGTATACCCCATAAATTATTGCCAATTATTAACACAACCTTAATAGAAAGCGTTGGAATTAAAATTTACTGCAGTGGCGACCAAATTTATATCTACTCATGTTACTTCCCTGGTGGTTCATCAGGCCCAGACCAAAACAAAGTTCAGTCATTTAAATCGGATCTTCACAAGTTAACAAACACAAACAACAAATATGTTTTAGGTGGAGATTTTAATTGTAGACACAGATATTGGGGGTGCCAGCGAAGTAATTGTTGGGGTAACATCTTATACGATAAAATTCAATTAAATGCTACACAAATTCTTTTCCCACATGAACATACACATATACCTGCAGATATAAATAAGCAACCCTCCACCTTAGATTTCTATTTAACAAATATTCCGCAGCATATGGCAGCGGTAAAAGTAATAAACGACTTAAGTTCAGATCACCTTCCAATAAGCAGCATCATAAATCTCGAATATAGAGCAATAACAAAGGAATATTATAATTTTAATAAAGCAAATTGGAATCGTTTTAAAAACAGTGTAAATAGTAATACCATTCTGCCTGATTTCAACGAAATAACTAGCACCATACATATAGACACAATGATAAACCAGTTTAACAGAAATTTAAAAATCGCTATAGACGACTCTGTGCCAAAACGGAAAATTTCGTGTCCCAACAAACCATTTCCTCATAACATTAAAGTAATGATCCAATTTAGGAATATCTATCGACGAAACTGGAAGAGATACCGAGATATTGAAGATCATAGACAAATGTCCCGACTCAACAAGGAGATCACAAGGGAAGTTCAGCAGTTCAGAAATCAAACATGGAACAATATGCTATCTTCACTGGACAAGGCAAAATCCCCTTTTTGGAACGTAACGAAAATGTTCAAAAAGAAATCAAAATTTATTCCAATACTTAAACACAATGGTGTAGTATGCTTTACCGATGAAGAAAAGTGTGAACTCTTGGCTCAAAGTTTTAAGGCAAATCATGTTATTTCAGCCGAACTAAGCGACGCGAACACAGTAATGGAAGTTAATAACGTGGTACGCAGTTGCTGTTCTGAAGTCACGACCCCATTACATACGCTTTTCACCAGCCGAAGAGAAGTTTGTGACATAATTAAAAAACTTAAAAACAAAAAAACTCCAGGAACAGATCAAATCAACAACAAATGCCTAAAAATGCTTCCAGACAAAGCTATAAAGTATCTTACCACCATGTTTAACGCTTGTTTAAAATTCTGCTATTTTCCTGCGTCGTGGAAAATATCTAAAACCATACCAATACTCAAGCCAAACAAAAGTGCAGATTCTCCAACATCATACAGACCAATTAGTTTACTTTCTTCAATAAGCAAAATTCTTGAAAAAATTATAAAGGAAAGAATTATTAATTTTGTTGATACAAATAATATACTTCCTTCGCAGCAATTTGGTTTTAGAAAAGAACACAATACAACGCAACCCCTACTTAAAATCAGAAATCTAGTTAAAAGAAATTTTAAAGCTGGCAAATCCACAGGAATGGTCCTTTTGGATATAAGGGCTGCCTTTGATTCTGTTTGGCATAATGGGCTCATTTACAAACTAAAACAATACAATTTCCCAACATATTTATTAAAAATTATACGCAGTTTTCTAAGTAATAGATCATTTCACGTATATGTAGGCACAACGCGCTCTCAGCAAACATATATTCCAGCTGGCTGTCCTCAAGGTTCCTGCTTGTCACCCGTTTTGTATAACTTATTTACTGCAGATATTCCGTGTTTCTCAAGTTGCATCACTTCAATATTTGCAGACGATACCTCCATACTCTGCTCCGATATTTACGCCACTAATATTGTAACTAAGTTACAATTAGCACTAGTTGAACTACACAACTATTTTAATAAATGGAATATCCTATTTAACCCTGAGAAAACACAAGCAATATTTTTTACAAGAAGAAGGAAGGCATGTTTCATCCCACAAAACCCTATTCAGTTTTTAAATAAAAACATTAATTGGGAGAATAAAGTCAAATATCTTGGTATTATCCTTGATACCAAACTTTGTTACAACGAGCACATATCTTATCTGCTTCACAAAATCAAAATAATGACAATACTGATGTACCCTATTATAAATAGAAAATCAGAACTCAATATAAATAACAAAAAGTTAATTATCAAAGCAATTTTTCACCCAATAATGTTTTACGGCGCTCCAGCTTGGTCCACTTCCGCAAAATGTCATCTGAAAAAACTTCAAGTTGCCCAGAATAAACTTTTAAAATTGATTTTTAAACTGCCTTGGCACTTTTCCACCCAACGCCTTCATACTCTAGCAAACTTTGAACTCATCTACGATAAAATTGAGAGGCTAACAACAAATTTCCATACAAGATGTCAACTCTCCCGGTATGGTCACATAAATGATCTGATCTCATCTTAAATTTTTATTTTTTCACATTCCTAGTTTTAAGTTTTTATCATATACCCTCTTTCATAAAGGTTTTTATAAAATTTTTCCTTCCTTAAATAAAACAACACCAAATGTACAAATATATATATTTAAAATAATAATTAAGTAGAAAAGGAACGCAGTTCCTAAACTCTTTGCCTTAAAAAGACAAATGTAAAAATTTCTTTAATATTATAATAAACACACAAATTGAATTGAATTGAATATGTTATTATGTTGTTTGGTTGTCCTCCGCCAGTAGATGAAATAATATTGCCATTTCCCGTCGTAACTGGCCGGTTTGTATTCGATGTTGCTGACGATTTATGGATGCTTGATGGGAGTTTTCATGCGAACTTAGACACGCTGTATCATCAGCAAACGTAGAAGTGTGGACAGTTTCACTTACAGGCATATTGCAGGTATATATCAATTATAAAACTGGTCCTAGAATGCTACCTTGCAGTACGCCTGAGGAAATTGGTTTGGATAAACTAACGAAGTCTCCTTCAACAACAGAAAATTTTCGTCCAATTATGTAGCTTTTCAGTAGGTTGCTTATATTACAAGGCAAGTGAGCGGTCAGTTTCAGAAATAGACCTTCATGCCAAACTTTGTCATAAATATATTTACCACAAATATAAATCCAATGACGGTTACCACCGAAAGGACTGACAAGAAATCCAAACCCATTAATGTTTTTTTTTTAGTAACAAACATTTTCATTAAAAAAAGGAAAGTAAAAAACAACAAATATTGCATAACAAAAATAAATAAACAAAATAAAAAAAATATTTTTTCAGTAACAAAAACTTCATTAAATAAAGCAAAATAAAAAACACAAAATGTTAATACATATTTGAAATTTTGACAGATTGAAGACGTAGCCCACTGTGTCGAATGAGGTTAAAGTAATAAAGTTAATTCAAACAGTTATTTTTGGCACGTTTAATTGAACGAAACCAAATTGTATCTTCCGAAAAAAATATTAAATTAAAACACTTATATTAATTTTATTTACAAAAGTAATATTTTACTATTTTATGTTTGATTTTCTTCATGTTAAACTTCTAAATGTATAGATAGTATATATATTTTTTAAATTATTTATGATTTACAAAATCTAAAAACCTTTTCTTTTTTAACAAATACAATTATAAATAAATATACAAATGTATGAAAAGTCAAAATAATAAATAAAAATATATTTAAAATTATAAATTAATTAATCCGCTATTTTTATTTGATTTAAACATCTTATTCTCTAAATAATGTGTTATTTCATATAAATGTAAGTTTAGAATTTCATGAATGCGTATCTGATGATTAAGAATATGATAATTGTTAATAATCATTAATATGTACTTAGATGTAATAATAAATATTTTTATTTGAAATGTATGCGTTTCTTTTTAAACTGACATACTAAGTAACAATTTAAAATAGTTATCGTTTGTAATTTGATTATTTATCATTGTATTGATCCAGCTGATATTATTATTATTATTTGTTTTTTTGCTAATATCGCATAAATTTTCATTTTAAAATTTAAATAAATTTATACAAACTATTACACGAACAACTTAATAAATTTGAATGATGGATGATACATGTGGGCTCAACGTGCGTGTATAATTTTATAATTAAGAAAGCTACTGAAACCATACAGTCAGTGTTCTTTTCAAATCTAATTTAAATTCTCATTAAATTATTTATTTATTTATTTTATCTTTTTTACTTGATAATCATTTCTAAAATTTGTTTGACTGAAATTTGTTTTATTTTTCTATGCATTCGCGTAGAAGTGTATAGAATATGAAGTGACATTTGTTGGTAATGAGATTCTCTTGATAATGACTAAATTTTAGTTTAACAATGTTGGTCCATATTTAGTTTTTATATAAAAACCTTTTACAGTCTTCTACAAAATTAAATTCTTAGTGATTAATCATGTGAATGCCTTAAATGTATGTATATTATTTTTGTATGAATTTAAGACCATAACTTAAATTATGTCTGGAGAACTAGAACCTGTAACAACTTTACAATTTGTTTTAATAATGAGAATATTAAAATATTATTATTTTTTTTTCAAATGAAATAGCCAAGTTTAAAATTAACAGGATAGTTGGTATGAATTGTGTTATCTTCTTTTAGATCGTTACATCTTTAAGTTTTGCTTCCTTAACGTAACTTTTGGAAGCAAGAATTTTTTGCAGTAATTGCCTTTTTACTGCTGAAATGTTTCTTGATTAAGTTCAAATCCAAATCAGGAGAATAAACTTAAACACTGTACTTTCGCCATCTCAGTTGAACAAGTGTGCATCTGAAAAATTGTTTTTTTTAAGAGAAGTAGCACTTCAGGCAACAATGCCTATTTAGTCAAGTACCATGCTACATTATTTAGGAAAGGAATAGAGAAGAGATGAAACAGGTGATGAAAGTAGAAGAATAGTCGGAAATTAACTGCCGTATAAGACAGCTCAGCGACCAGTGACTATGCCTTCATTTTTATTTTTGTAGTGAAAAAAACCGAGGTCTTCGTTGGGAATCGAACCCAAGCAAGTACACTAACTACTAGCCTACAGGGGCACCTAAATCTGAATTATTTAGATTGGAGATTTCTTTTTTATAAGTACGTAATTATAAGATTCATTCACGAGAAAATCGACAATTTCCAAAAGTATGTGTCACTCAAAAAAGTTGCAACCAAAAATACAGCTCTAACCGAACACTAACTTTTTTTATGGAGTCTTTTTATTAAGAATTGCAAATTGGATAGATCTGTTAAAAATCTGTTACATCCTATAATTAAATCCACATGATATAATTTTTGTATCCTATATTTTATTTCACCCTATATTTTAATTCGCATGATATAATCATTGCGTCAGGCTGCAAGCACTTATCAAAATTTTCGGATCACTGTGTTCAGTTTTGTGATTCGTTGAATAAATCAACTTAACAGATTTCATTTTTTACAGATCTAATAATTCAATCTTATAGTGTTTTATGTAAGGACATATAAATGACAGTGATGATTATTATAATCTATAGATTGTCTTCTATTTCAAAACACATACAGACATATGTAATTGATGTAGATCATATCATCCCACCCACAATTAAGTAGCCATATCTTTATCAGCAGTATTGTTTTGGTAAGGAACTTTATCAGTTCAGCGAAAAAGCTTCAACTTATCTATTAAATTAATAATAAACATTTTGAGTTACTTGGTAAACCAATATTGCAGCAGTTTTATATTTTGAACTGATTCAAAAAAATTATAAAATTTATCAATTCGTATGTATACTTGTTTTGTTTCTGAATCGATTTTTCTGAATTTTTTCTGAACCAATATTAAAGGCTATGGCTAGAGATTTATCCAATTTAGAACCAATTTTTATAATTAAAAAAAATATATATATAAAGTGAAATATATATATAACTTAGCATAAAGTATGTCGTGAGTGGTAATAGGCAGAATTAAGAATATTCACAAAATCTTTTACAAAACTTTATAAAAAAAAAAACTAATCTCCAAAAGCAAAGAGTGTTCTTGAAGGTAGTGTTATTTAACGTATAGGATCTTGTATTTTAAACTGCTTTATACACATGTTTAAAATTTATATAGAGTATGTGTAACAATAACAGTAAGAAATAAAAACAAATTGGTACTGTAAGTTGACCCATGGGGGCACTTATTCGCAGCATATGTCCTACAACAAATATTATATAATATTGTAATGAAGATGATTTGTTAAGTTTTAAAAGAAAACAATCATCAGTAAAAAAAGTAAACGAAACGATCCACTGTGCATTTTATAAACTGCACACAAGACAACAACAATATGCTTATAAGAAATTCTACGAATTAAGATAAAAAGAAAACAAAAACACCTAACATGGCAAAAGAAAACACAGAGCCAAGCTGCAGCCTAAACTAAATGATAATAACAACAATATGAGGAGATGTTAAAGTAGAAGATTCTTGTATATGCGAGAACCGCCTAAGCACCACTTGCTGGGCAAATGAATTAATTCAAGATTAGTCATCAGTGAGTAACGACAACAAAGTTACCGTAGTTTTTATTTTGTGTGTATTGAAAATAAATAAATTCTTTAATTTCATTTAAAACTTTAAAGTGCTGTGTTATTATTTTGCAATAAAAGAACTCAATATAACAAAACGTTTATTAAAAAGGAAAAAATGTAACAATATGAATAAAAGTTGGATTTTTTTGGATTAAAAATCTGTTATTTCAGACACTTTGCATTGCTATATCTATTTTAACATTGCTATATTCGATCCAAAGCCGAGCATATTTATATTGATAGTACAAATAATTTCGACAAGAGCAATAATTTAAAAACAAGTTTTAAAGGTCTAGTAGTTGAATACTGATTGTAATAAATTGGAGAATAGTACTGTTAATATTTTAAGTTTTAATTTATGTTGCCCTTCAAATATTGCTTATTCGATAACCCTGTTCACGCCTGTGTGTTTTGAAGTCGTTCATTTGCATCTCATTACTAAAAAAAGTTCTTTAGCGGCGATTGACAGCAAAATCTCTGTTATTAGCTATTGCAGCATTATATTAAAAAATTATAAATATTTGAATATTACACACATATTTTTGTAAATGATTAGCTTTAGGCTTAAAAAAGCTCATTATCGTACTGCCTCTACGGAAGGCTAATCTAAATACACACATAAAACAAAGTCAGGGTAGCTAGTTACACATATTTTTTGAAACCACTAATTTATTTGATTCGCTTCCATCCGCATAAGTAGAACAGATATTAAAATAACGAAAAAATAAACGGAAAAAGTTACACTCAAAATTAATTTTCTTTTATTTATATACGTAAACTAGAATGCTGTCATATACCGACTTTCATTAAGTGCTCGGTACAGTTACAAGGTACACAACATACATAGGTATTATCTATTAATATATATTGTTAAAAAGATAATTTAGGTTTAAAAAGAAAATAATTATTAGTAAAAAAGTAAACGAAATCACCTATTGTGCATTTTACAACCTGCGTAAAGAAATCTTGTATACACGAGAGAACAACATGCTTATTACAAGCTACCCGAAAAAACTTAAACAACATAAAACAAAAACAACTGACACAGAAAAAAATAGAACAAGCAGCCAACAAGGCGCCTACCCTACAACAAATGTTATTATGCTTAAGTAAAATATTCTTGTATATGCGAGAGCCGCTTAAAACAGATATATAGGCACCACTTGCTGGCAATAGAGTTGCATTGTGGTAAAACACGATGTTATTTTGTATGAATAAATCGTTTAATTATATAACGTATGAGCTCCAAAACGGCTTGGCCGATTTTGATGACATTTTCAGGGAACCTTCAGAATATTAAGGCGGGTGACACTGAGAAGTCTGATTTTTGAATTTCGGTCTGCATAAAATGAGAACGGTTCGGCCGATTTCTGTAAAATTTTATGTCAGTTGTTCGTATTTTCGAGGAGAAAATTTATACGAAAGAAAATTTTGAAAAATCCCTCCGGAAAAGTCGAAAATAGGAAAAATCGAAAATCGAGTATCTGTATGAAATTTTGTATGAAATTATTCCTTAATAGCTTTTTAAATCAAAAAATAGAAAGTTCTTAGTGTAAATCAAAGAAAATTGCAAAAAATGCGAAATGCGAAAAATTGGAAAATCTCTCCGCAAAAGTTGAAAAATTAGAAAATCCAGAGGGATTTCATTCAAATAAATCACATTGAAAGTTTAAATATTTGTATTGTATTATTACTCTAAAGTTTTTCTGAAGACTAAAATTGGGGCGAGGAGAAGTTCGCCAGGTTCGCTAGTTTGCAATAAAAGAACTCAATATAACAAGGCGTTTATTAAGAGGAATAAACGTAACAATATTATATATGTCTCTTGATTTATCCTCATTCCTTCATTACTAAAATTATAAAAATTAAAAATGAATAAATGGCATACACAAAAATGCATTCAAGTCGAGGTACCGACTATAGCGCCATCTAGCGGGTTGATTTGTGAATCTAAACCATCCAGAGCACCACGCAAACGCATACAAATAAAATTCATTCAAATCGGTGAAGCCGTTTAGGAGGAGTTCAAAAAAAATCAGACTTCTCATATAATGATAACATACAAATGACGTTCGTTGGTAACGCTATAATTTGATAACGGTTGGATTCATTTTACTAGAACTTTATTTATCCTTGGCATAGTTCTCTTTATCTAGGAAAATATGACAACTGCTTTGCCCTCTCAGTGCGTAATAGTAATAAAAGGTAATATAATATTTCTAAGGACGAGTATTAGCTCAGGTCTTTACGCTTACCTTAGGCTTACTTTATGTATGCATATACGAGTCCATATAAAAATTGTTCACAGACTTGATAGATTGAGCCAGAAAAGTGGCGTCAAATTTAGTTCTACGCTTGCAAAAATAATGCCTTGAAAAATCTTTAATTTAGAGCCTGGCTACAAAAAGCTAGAATGTAATAAAACAACTTTAAAATATATTCATGGAGTACGTCATGATTTAATATGCTATAGAAACTAAAACACCTAAATGGTATTTCTTTTTAAAGTATTAATATGAAATGGCAGTGTTATTTTTCGTAAATTGTTGCTGTTATTATTATATTAAAAACAATTTCTATTAAAGGTTGTTATTTCTTAAACTGTGTTTATTTTAAGCTACCTAAACGAAAATTGAAATTGGTCAACTTTGTATTTAGTATATAAGATTTTATAACATTATTTGAGAATGACTTAGTAGGACATTTGAAAACTTTTAAAGGCCTGAGAACAAGTTAAAATGAGTTACAAATAATAGCACAGGAAATTATAACGACTATAGTTCATGAAATATTATATTTTAAAAGTCACCATAAACATATAGAATTTTTTGGATTAATTGCACTAAATTATACTGTGTTATGTACGAACGTGATTTTTAAATTCGAGATGTGTTCAATATTACAAATGGAAGGGACGTAAAAAATACAAAACTAAACGCTAATATTGGAACAGAGGTTCGAGTTATTAAAAGATAACTATCATTAAAAAAAGTAAAGTGAAATGGCCTATTGTGTCTGTTTTTAAATCAAGAAGTTTCTAATTTGAAATCTTATTAACACAAAACAATCATAAGCTACAATCAAATTTTATGAACTAAGATTAACAATCAAAAAATATAAACAACTGACACAGAACGCTGTATTTTCATGTCAAGAAGAAGGAATCTTCTGATTCCTTAATACTTACATCACCCATAATAACAAATAATACTGAATGAATAAGAATGACAAATGTTGCTGTCATCTCTGAAATTGTATATATGATTGAAAGTTTGACAAAGAAGGGCAATTAGAAAGATAAGAAATATGGTGTGATAAAGAACAGAGCCTTACGGTACACCTTAATTAATCTTGAACTCTCATCTATAACAATTCGTATAGTGCGATTCCTGACAAAACTTGATATAAATCTGGAGAAATTATCAGCGACACCAAAAGCGACAAGTTTTGACATACTTCATCAAACCGGATATTGGGTTACTTTGGCATTTTTTTTTTTTTTTGCAAAAGATGCTGGAAAAACTGCCCGCTTAAGGCCCATTGCCTTCTGTTATACTACAATACGTACAATTTTAGTTTTTAGAAGACAAATGCCACCTTAGCTAACTTTTATCTACTGTCGCATAGGTCGATGAATTGCCTTCACTATTGTTTTTTCGTATAACAATATAAAGCACAATTCCAATTTCTGCATTCTTTCTGGATATCTAAAAAATCTGAGGCCATGTATTACCTTCCCGGATATCAATTTCAGGCACTTCAAAACTTCTCACTAATGATCCTCATTAGTGAGGATCAATGCCTGAAACACTTCTAGAAACTTTACTTATACATGCAAAGATGGTCGTCAAAAACCTGGAATGAGAATTGAAATCACCAGAATCACCTTCAAACTAATCACTGCCAATCGATCTCAAACACAGTAAATACTTTTAAATTTTTTATGGCAAGGAAGCTGAATACAATACAATAAGTGACGTAATATAAATTTTGTAACATGACCAATTTCGATTAATAATGTTACGAAGATGATTTGTTTAAGTTTTAAAAGAAAATAATTATTAGTAAAAAAGTAAACGAAATAACCTATTGTGTATTTTACAAATTGAATAATTTTCTAAGAAATCGTATACATACAAGACAACAACAACACTGTACCATCTCCGCCTCCATTTCATATTCGAAGCTTCAGAACGTTTCGAAACCAGCTACAAAACGTTTAAAGTATATTTATGAGAAGGCTTTTTTAAGCAATATAATTCGAAACTATGTTTCTTGGACAAAAATGTCGATGCCATATGCCAGCGTCCCAAGGTCTATTTTGGAATTACTCGCCGGCGAGTACAGCGGCTCATTGGGGACAGTAGGGTATCCAACTCTATTAATTCTCTAGAGCATCGACGCAATATAGGTTATATTTCACTGTTTTATCGTTACTACAATAATAAGGAAACTTGTTCCCGAAACTCGCTCGTTTTTGCGGTTAATTCGAGTTAACTTAAGAGCGCATCTATTTGTGGTCGATTGGCCACCAAATCACACTACACATTACAGGGAGAATTCGTATGTGGAATAAACTTCCTCCAGAGGTTTTTCCTGTCACTTTCAATATACGGAAATTCAAATCGAATGTCCGCTAACGCTACTCCGTCTTTCTTCCTCCCCAACACCTGTTCTGGTACAATGCTTAAGATGAATAGCGGCCAGCTCCTGACTGCTGCTCCGAACGAAAAGAAAAACATGTTAATCATCAAGTCTGCGAAATAACTTCAACAACAGAAAGCAAACACTGAATGATAATAACAACAACAATGTGGAGCGATGTTAAAGTAGAATATTCTTATATATGCGAAAACTGTTTAAAACAATTATATAAGCACCACTTGCTGGGCAAATGATATAATTCAAGTTGAATTATCAGTGAGTAAAGTTACCACTCCGTTTATTTTGTGTGCATTGAAAATAAATAAATCGTTTAACTAAATTTAAAACTCTAAAGTGCTGTGTTATTATTTTGCAATAAAAGAACTCAATATAACAAAATGTTTATTAAAAGGAATAAACGTAATAATAATATCAAAAGTGTTTAAGACATAACCCGAAACTTCAAAATAGACAGGCAGTTAGACTTTGGTTTTTTT
The DNA here is from genome assembly GCA_030448955.1 of Trichopoda pennipes. NCBI lineage: Eukaryota > Metazoa > Arthropoda > Insecta > Diptera > Tachinidae > Trichopoda > Trichopoda pennipes. The sequence continues at coordinate 4,818,219 of JASKUP010000008.1, read as the reverse complement.
AACTAAGACTTTTAGCGCAAAGGAAAAATAAAAATATTGGTTTATATGAGTCTGCAAAATATAATCAATCGTTTTAAATGTTTCAATATAAAGCGATTTTTGATTTTTGTATTTGAATGGAATAAAGTTGTACACGTTAAAATGTGATTGAGCCGTTTTAAAAATATTGTTTTGATGTAATATGCTTTTATTAGAATTTTGATTTTTCTTTTAAATTTTATTGGCAATAATTTCTTTTAACATGATTTGTTTTATTTTATAATTTAGTAAATTTATTTAATGTATAACTTATGTATATATATATAAATATATTTATTTTAAATGTATAAAGTAAAATAGATCTAATATCTATTACTTTATGATTATTTTTTTCGGTTTTAAAAATTGCTTTCGTTTTTATTCTAATATATTTTATATGTTTTTTTTCAACAAAACCGCATAATACGTTATAAATAACTTATATAAATAATTTATAAAAATTTACAAAATTGTTTTAGAATATTTTTGTTTTGAAATAAACAAATACATACGAATATGTATGTATGTAAGTAATATTTTTTTCAATTGGTTGGATGGGTAAAGAAGACCTGGCTTATATTTTTAAAAACTAAATCGACACACGTTTATTTAACAGATAATCCCAGTTACTGTGATTGACATAAAAATTATTATTAATTTGACATTTTAAAGCAAAAAAGCTTATGGGTGAAAAATAAACAGTCCTAGAGTCCTAGGTTATCTGATAAATTAACATGCCTTGGATTTGTTGGAAACAATTTATTTCATTAAAATTAATCACTTTCAATACTAATTGTCTTATATCTAAATAAAAATTATACGTTAATGTTTAGCGCAATAGTTCAAGCTGGAATACAATATTTTAAATTGTTATGTATGTATGTATATGTAAGTGTTTAAGTTTTTGTATATGCTCAATAATAGTATATTTTTAATATTTTATAAATTATGGTTCCATACAAATACGAAATGAAAACTTTTTGAGCAACACATTTCTTTTTGACTTCAAACGTTGTTGCTTTTTTCTTATTTTAAGTTATACTAAGTATGAAATTATTTCAGCAGCAAGGGGAAGCTCACTGTAGAATGCTTTAGTGGCGGCACATTTTAAAACAAAATTAATTTAAATGGCATAAAGTAACCTAAAGATTTAATAAAAAAGTATACAATTTTCGTCTTAAAATTTTCTTTTATTTAGTATCTGTTAAAGCAAAAACAAAACTTTAAATACTTATAATATTTGAAATATTTTTTTCCACAATATTTATATAGTTTTTAAGCTGAGCATTCTTATTTATTTTAGTTTTTTGGTTTAAAAATTTTAAGAAAAGTTTACTGTTTTGTATGTCTGCCAAATTTTATATTTTTTTTTAAATATCTGAATTAAGGCTCATATAAAAGTTTTCAAGCTGATTATTTAAAAAATTATTCAGACCACTCAAATTTGAATTTAGAGAGATTTTGTTATTAAAAATAATAATTTTGAATTTAATTTTTAATAATAATTTGAAGTAATATTTATTTTTTTATATTTTATAATTTATTAAATATGTATTAATCTTTTAAATGGTCTCTTTTTAAATTAAATTTAAACGATTTATTTTTTCGTTATTTCGCTTCTTCAGGAAATTATTTTTTATATTTTACAAAAACAAAAAATTATAAAAATATAAAAAATAATTTGCTGAAGAAGCTTTCCACAGGAAAGCGAAATATCGAAAAAATAAATCGTTAAAATTTAATTTAAAATGGGACCATTTAAAAGATTAATACATATGTAATAAAAATAAAAAAGGTCGAATAAAACTGAAAATAATATTTTATAATTTTTTTAAATTTTATAAATAATTTTTTGTTTAACCCCAAGATCTTTGTATAAAAAATTAAGCTAATTTTTATATTTGTTTTCAAAAATTCGCCACACTATTGGGCGGCTTCTTCAGGACAAAGAATCATTACAAAAAAAAAGGTAAAAATCTCGCAAAATATTAAAAACAAATATAAAAATTATTTTAATTTAATATACGTTCATTTAAAAAAATATATTTCGAAAGTATATCCATATGGTCATTTCACTACTGTTCATATAGCTCATAAGTGGATTTTACCCCAAATTTTGCATAGAAATTTCAAGTCTTATATCTCAGGGGAAATTGATTAAATGAGAGTTTTCATTGAACACAATAGAAACAAAACTCAAAAATACTTCCATACAAAAACACAGCAAATATTTTGAAAATAAAATCATTTTTCATTTATCATTCATTACTTCCTTTGGAGGCCATTTATATGCCATGTAGATATGCTTTCCTCCCCCAAAGAAATACATTTAAAATATTATTTAAATAATGAATATTTTATGAGAATTATCATGAAATGTTTCTAGCACAGATTAATGTAGATTCAATTAAAACAGATTCCAAAAAGTAATTGTTAATTAAGTTAATTTTTTTTATAAAGACCTTGTGCTTGAACAAAAAATTATTTATATTTTTTTGACTAAGAAATAAAATACCATCATAAAATTATCATAATTAATTATGATCAAAAAAACTAGCAAATCAACTGAAATCATGTTTTACCAGGCACCGGCTCAGTTTAATTACACATTTTTTTTTTAATTTTAAAACCCAACATTAATAATGTAAAAAAGGCAATTTATATGATATCAAATTTTTACAATTATTTTCTCACATAACATAGGTTATAATCATAACTGGGCTGCATTAGAAAATTAAAATTTCAATTCAAATGCAACACTGAAGCAAATATAGCAAATAAAGAACTTTTAAAGACACAGCATAATTGATGTTATAATAAAAAAGGGAAAAAGGGGTACTTAAATCTTGCATACATTTAAAATGGTCCCAGATTCTTCTTACTCGTTTTAGAATAAAAAATGTTTGTGTATTTTTACAGATTGCAAAAAATAATAAAAAAATATTTAACAGTGTAGCAAGTTCTATTTCTAGGTCTTAACATTTTGTATCGCAGTGTGTGTTAAGTATACTATTAAATTATTATTGACTTAGACTAATATTAAAGTAGGCGTCTTGTGTAAAACGATATAGACTATAATCATATGCTTCGTTCATAGCACATACTCATTTTTTGTATTTTGACATTGTTTAGGTAATCCCCCAGACAAGCGTTAAGCGAACAAATTTTACGTCCGTCATGGTGAAAGCTCTAAAGATTATGCACACAAATCAGAATCACATATCCCTAAATTTCTTAAGAAAAATCGGAAAATAACATTTTTATACTAGAAATGCACATACCTCAGGCGATGAGCAAACATCACTTATGTATGTATTCTAACGCTTTGCTAAGTTCAGGAATAATTTTAAAATACACAATCGGTGAAATTGAAAATGTTTCGCCTTATTTAAGCTGATTTTTTGTTTTCAAATTGAAATTTAAGTTTTTGAAATAAACAGTTTGATTTTCTGGAATCATTTATTAATTTAATCCATGTCAATTTGTGCTATATATGCTTTCCCCCACAAAAGTAATACATTTAAAATATATATTTTGCGAATATGTTAAAGGAGTTACTTTGCGTTTTGATTTGAAAAGAAAATAACTTTCGGGCACAATATTTAAGCCACAAAAATAATATACAACCTGACTATACAGGGAGGGAATCTAGCAAAAATTGACGTAGATTAATTTAAGTTTTTGTATAATAATTATAGTTATTTGACCTGTTTTAATATTTTTTAGTAGTCAATTATTAAGCACTAGGTCATTATTTACAAAATAAAAAACAACATTTTTTTTCAATTTTGATTTTTATCATTATTTTTGTTTATCCAAATGATGCCAACCAATATTGAAAAATAATAAAAAATAAAGTTTTAAAATTTTAAATCTTTAATAATAATAATAATTATAATAATAATTTGCTGAAGAATCTTTCCAAAGGAAAGCGAAATATCGAGAAAAAAATAAATCGTTATAATTTAAAGGACCGTTTAAAAGATTAAGATTTAATAGAAAAAAAGGTCGAATAAAACTGAAAAGTTTTAAAATTTTTCAAGTTTTTGTTTTCAATATTTTTCCATTCGTCGATTTCTTAGTTTTAACTGACTTGAATAACAATTTTTCGATCTGTATTGCTAATAGATATTTTTAAGAATTTTTATGTATTTTAAAATTAAATACTTTCTGAAATTCAAAAACCAATTATGTTTTTTAGTTAAGCGAAATTTCTGGAATGCAAGACTTTGGAAAAACGCAAATCAGTTACAAGGTGATAGCGAAAGCAATTACATTTATTTTCGCTATTGATATAATTTTCATAGATATCACATCATACCCTGCAATCAGATATTGTAAACAAAATGGTACTTTTCGAAAACGTCTTTAGGAAGTATAACGTGAAATAGAAAGTTTAGGTGCAGAAGCATATTGGAGTAAAAGTTCTAAGGAACTAAATTTGATGTCGGAAAAAATGATAATAAATAAATAAATAAAAAAAATTATTTGGCTTGAGATATAAGACTCCTGAATTTTCTAAACAAAATTTGGGGTGAAATCCAGAAGAGCTATATGAGCAGTAGTGAAATATTCTTTCCCCTGCAGAATACATTTCAAATATATTTTTTTAGTTATAAATATTTTGTGAGAATATTATTATTTGATTATTATTTTCAGTTTTATTCGACCTTTTTTATTTTTATTAAATATGTACTAATCTTTTAAACGGTCTTTTAAATTAAATTTTAACAATTTATTTTTGCAATTTTTCGCTATCCTGTGGAAAGCTTCTTCAGGAAATTATTTTTTATAATTTTTTGTTTTTGTAAAATATCAAAAATAATTTCCTGAAGAAGCTTTCCACAGGAAAGCGAAATATTAAAAAAATAAATCGTTAAAATTTAACGATTATTTGATTATTATTCTATTCGACCTTTTTTATTTTAATTAAATATGTATTAATCTTTTTATCGTTCTTTTTAATTAAATTTTAACGATATATTTTTTCAATATTTCACTTTCCTATGGAAAGCTTCTTCACGAAAATTAATTTTCAATTTTTTTATTTGTTAATAATTTTTGTTATTAAAAATTAATTTTCCTGAAGCAGCTTTCCATAGGAAAGCGAAATATTGAAAAAATATATCGTTAAAATTTAATTAAAAAGACCGATAAAAAGATTAATACATATTTAGTGAGAATATTATAAAATATTTATTTTTAAAGAAATCTAGCACAGATTAACGTAGATTAAGTATAAAAAATAATAATAATGGATTAGATTTTTTTTTAATTGATAATGTGTTTTAATGCTCGCTATATTTATAAATGAAAAATCGAACAGTTTTAATATTTATTCTGGGACTCTAGTGCGATACATTTCTTCTCCTTTTTTAGAGCAAGGGTACCAAATGAAGCCTAACTAAAAAGTGTTAGGGAACAAGTGTTTAAGACAGACATGTTTTACATCATTTCCATATGACTTTAATGAAAAAAATCTATTTGTTTTATAATTTATGCGGGTTTGTACTTAAATAGATTCCATAATTTCGAAATATTGTAGGAAAATATTCCAATTAAAATGTAAAAAGGCAGATTATTTCTATTTTTAAGAAAATCAAAATTTAATACAACGTCACTAAAAAATCTAAAATTTAGAAAAATATGTGATTATTCTGTAACGTTTTTTTAAACCTGTTTCACAGAAATAATGATAATCGTCACCTTCAACATTTTAGATTCAGTTTGAAGGATAACAAATTTTAAGCAAAAAACATCAGTGACGACTTTAAATAAAAAGGAGTTATGATTGTTTCAATGTACTTTTGTTATTTCACACAGCTTATTTCAACCAGCGTCTTTGACGAAGGTGTGAGTAGCCCTTAGACTTACAAAACGAAACAGGATATTGGAAAAATTTAACTGTTTAACCATGGTTGTTATATAATATAAAAAAAAAACGTTTACAAATATGGAATCTAAAAATTTATTATATAGAGGATATACAGGATCAATGCCTTTCTTTTGAAGACACACCATTTCAGTACTATAATGTTTGTTGTCTTCATGTATAAATATCTTATCAAATTTGCAACGATTATTTGATTATTATTCTATTCGACTATTATTCGATTATTATTCTATTGAAAACAAAAAGTTTTTCAACGTTTAAAGTTATTGGACCCTTTAACAAAATTTCTAAGCCTCGACCTTTTTATAGCCTTTAAAACATAATACATATATTTTATATAAATCTTTTTAAAATATATTTAAAATTTTACTTAATAGAGTTTTGTGTTGAAACTGTTTTAATATTGGAATTTGTTGAAATTTTCTTTACATAAATCATACTGGCAATGTCCGTTCCATGTATTCTCAAAAATAATTAAGGACGCATGTACACATTTTACGCAATGCTCCTTTCTTGGTTTCTAGTATCCACCTACTTCCTAAAGTTATAGCCTTAACAACAAATTCCTTTGCTATGAAATACATTTTTTTTTTCAATAAAATCTGTTTAATATTCACAGTTCTACATTTATTTGATTAAAAATTATTTAATAAGCTCAATTAACATCCGTAAAAATATAAATAACAAAAAAAAACTCTGGTACCTGTGCTGCGTTGCGTTTCGATTTGAAAAGAAAATTAATTTTGGGTCTTAATCCACAAAAATTCGAATGAATTCCTTGATGGGTAATTTTACAATGCCTACCTAAATGAGCATAGTTAATACCGACCGTAAGGCATTAGCCTTAAATAATTATGTACACGGATTAATTCCGAAGCTATGAACTTGCTAAGAGGAAGGCAGGAAGGCGAGCATAATTAGTTTTACGGTATACCATTTTAAAACGCTTTGAGGTAAAAACGTTTAGTTGCGATATCGTATTTAGTCCCAATCAAGTTAGTAACTACAGTTTTCTGCGGTTCCAAAGGAAGCATATGGTCTTTATCTTGATATATACTGGAAAGGGAGGCGAAAATAATTACTTTTACGTTATATCATTTTAAACCGCATTAAGGTAATATGCTACCTGGCTCTACGTTCAGTTGTGATATCGCATTTGGTCCAAATCAAGTTAGTAGCTTGAATTTTCATGGATTCCAAAAAAAGGCCTTGTTCTTGTAATTACTTTTATTATAATCCTTAAAATCTGCGGTCCTCATTGCCACTAAATCTTACCTGAATACAAATCTATTATTAAATTCAAACCCTAGATTATGATATTTTCCATTTTAAATAAATAACTTTTAATCTATACCACCACTAAGTTTATAGTTAAAAAAAATAATAAATTGCATTTTAATAATTTTCCCATTTTTTGTAAGAATTTAAATTTTATATTTTTTAGTGTTTTTTTGAATTTTTTGTTGTTTTAAATAATATACTTTATTAAAAATATTTACGCTAGATTTTTTTTTGTTTCTTTTATATGAAATTTTGTAAAAATTTTTTATATTGTTTTTATTTTTTTTTTATTTTAACAACTACTAAAGTAATTAAAAATTGTCTACAAAACTACATTTTTCAATAATTCAATTATTTTATGATTTTTTTTAATATGTGTTTATTTATGTTTTATTTTTGTCTTCTTTTCTGGTTTGTTATTTTGTTTAAAAAGTATCTGTACGATTTTGTTTCAATAAGAAATAAATATAAATAATTGTGGTAAAAATGTTAAAGAAATAAATGACTTTAATTTTACCTTCTTTTCTTTCTTTTTCTGTTTATTTTTTTTCTTTCTTTCAATAAATTTACAAATAACAAATATCACCAATTTTTGTGTATTTTTGTGTTTTTTTTTTATTTAAATTTAAATAAAAAAAATTTTTGTTTTTCAACAAAAAAAAAATCATTTACATAAAATAAAGTTTGTTTTTAATAATTTTTATCTTAAATTATATTTTTTATATAAATTATATAAAGTATTGCATATTGTTGTTTTAAAATCTAACTAAAAAGTTTTTTTTTGTGATTTTCCTACTGTTGGGTAGGAAGATGTGGGCGTGTTAAATAAGTAAGAATTTTGTTTTTTACTTTTTTTTGCTTAAGTACATAAATTAATCGAATTACATAAAACTTTTACTGATTAAAAAATTATTACAATAGTTTCTAGCAAAGATAAAGAAGATAAAGAATAAGTTTGAAAAGTTGGTTTTTAAAATTTATCATCTGCTCAAAGTTATTAAAATAATATATTTTAATAAATTTGTAGATACTTCGAAAGTGGTATATAGGTAATAAACTGTCTGTCTACTTTCCGTAACTTGTACAATTAGCTTCATATTTACATATATACAATATGTATGTAGTTATCAAAGAATGTTTTACACTATCGTTGTATTCTTTCCACAATTATTTCTAGCTTGTAATTTCTAAATGGGTTAACAGGCTATATGCTATCTCTACTACCGGCGTATAATAGTTTTTTTTTTCTTTTTGTTCAGTCTGAACCTTAAAAGCACGATTGAATTTAAATAACCTTTTTATAAAAAGTAACTAAAATTAAATAGTTTAGTTTTTAATAAAAATTTGATCTCATCCATTTTTAAAATTTTAATACACAAAAATGTTTCCAGCAAAATAGAGAAATCTGTAGTGAAAGTGAAATGTATTTATCCTTAATCCGTTTCTACTTTTACTTTTTCATAGCATAATCGGGCGTGCTTATAGCAACAGAAGTTATTTAAAGTAGATAAATCGCATAGAGCTACAAATTTCAGTTCAGATTAAGCAAATTTATAGTAGAGAATGAGCGCAAAATGCACTATTTAGGAAACTACTTGGTAAAAGTTAAAAATATCGGATGATAGGCTTTATTGTGCATCTATAAAGTCATAAACTGGTTATATATTTGATTATGCTTTAATAATCGGTGCTTTATATATTTGGGGCTATTCTGCGTTTCGATTCGAATCGAAATTTTCTTCGTCTGGTAGCTTTGATATTCTATATTTCGATTCTGCTCAGTTTCTTTTGATTGTATGTATTCTGCATTACGATCGGAGCTCCGTTTTTCTCAGTTGCTTTTTTGCTAACGGAGGGGTTTTCTTTATCTGTGTTTTTTTAGTTAAAAAGTTTTAAATTCAAAAAAATGTAAGTAAAAAATGAGATAAAATGTTTAGAAACGATAAAAAAACACTTAAATTTTAATTAATTTATTTAATTAAATTAATTTTTGTTGCTTTAAAATGTTAGTTTTTGTACCCGAATATGATGTGCTTTTTATGTGTTACAGGTCAAAAACAACAACAGCGCAGCAGTATGAAAAATTGGCAAATTTAATGGCAACTAAAGCAGACATTGCATGTGGATACCACAAACGATCAAAGGAAGAAGTGGCAGTCTTCTGAGAGGAAGTAGCAGGAGTCCTCAATGCACTAAGTCCTCCAACAAAAAATGCTTATTTTTAATTATGTATACATATAACTTTATGTATTAAATTTTACATTTGTTTATGAAAATGATAACAAACTTGCTTATTTTGCTATTTCATTTCCACAGTGATGCTATTAATTTTGTAAACATTGTTGTCTTCTTCTTTTTCTTTCGATTCCGTTTTTCTTCAGAATACCAATTTTCGATCGTAACGGAACTGAATGCGGAGACTTAACCGAAACGCAGAATAGGGGCGATTATTGGAATTGAATAGAAGGTGTTGTTACTTAGTATATTCTTAATTCCACTAATGGGGGAGTTGATTTTATCTTCGATCAGGATTAAACATCAATCTATACACTTAAGATTTCTTGCCCTATTTTTTGCTGTACTTCCATTCTTGCTTATTATTGCAGCTTGTATAGAATTTGATTATAATAATGCGGACTTTCAGTTTAACAGCTATCCAGTAAAAGATATTGGAATAGGGGTGGATAGAGTATCGTTGCTTTTCCTTCTGCTTATCTATCTATATATATAAAAAGAAGTGTACATTTTATTGTCGATTAGGCTCAAATTTTTTTTCAGTTGTTCGTAATTGCCAAGAGAATGTTAGTACGAAAGAAAATTCCTGAAAAACGTGATTCGGCAGAATTGCATTGAAATTACGATTTTTCCACAAATCAAATCAACAACATTTATGGCATATTTCAATCTGGGAACATTTAACTCCTATTACAAGTCGAACTATAACATAACATAGCACTTTTAAGGTATTCTCTACACGAAAGATTAATTAAAATTAAGTAAATCCAATTTTTTCGTTATTACTATTGCAAAACAATGTTTGCCGGTTCAGCTAGTATATAATAAATATGTATATCATATTTTTCTGCTTAGTACTCGCTAATTATTTTAGAATAATGGCATTCATAATTTAAACGTTTCTGCTGTCAATTAGTGCTATCAATTCCTTAAGATATTTCCACAACTTTGAAAATACTTGGGATTTTTTCAAAGGTTATGGCTAAATTTTGTAATACAAGTAGATTGAACATATAACTCAATTTTATTACCGAAGTTAACTTGTTTTAAATTTTTATTGGACTACTTATTTATAGTGAGCTAAGTTAAAAATAGTTATAACCCACAACAAAAAGTTTCATTTCTGGATTGTACTACCTGACACTTCTTCACTCATTCTTGTTTTAATTTATTTATTTATTTTGTATCTAATTGGAATAATTTTGTTATGACATAAGCCATTCCTGAAATTGCACTAATTATGTTTAAGACACTATTTAAAGTTTCAGATGTATAAAGAAAATAGTTGATAATACTATTAAATATATAAAACACGTTAGTTAACATTGGAAACTCTAGCGCAAGCTTTTCAAAGATTATTGCCAAGTTTTGAAGTAAAAGTATCAAATCCTCAACAGATGAGATAAATCTGTTATAAAATTCATCATGTCTTTTCTGTTTATGAGATTTTTAATTCTATTATGAATACAAGATAACTTTTGAAATATAATTAAATTTTCTTTCGCTCTTCAATGAATGAAATTAAATTCTGGTAACCTGAAAGTAGCTTACTTAAAGGAGTTTTGTAAAGCCAGTATGTTGTTACTTATTAATCTTTGACTTATGAATAGGGAAATTACTTCTGCGAAAAGTTAATTTCCTTTGAAGAATGTTTGAAATTAAGAGCGAATTGATTTTTTATAACTAAGAAGGAATTGAGTTTGATTCTATGAGGTGTTCAGCAAGAAGGAACAGATTTTCTGATGTATCAGCTGAATTTGAAGTCAGTAGTTTAGTAAACCTTAGGATAGCAATATTTCAATTATTTTGTCAACTAAAGAAAAGATTCATAAAAAGCTTAAGATGTAATTTTTCAATAAATGAATATTTTTCGCTTTGAAGAACAAAGAATTAAATAAAACTCTTGTAACATGAAGTTCCGCAATAACTTAAAGGAATTTTGCAAAGCCAGTATGTTGTTGCTTATTATTCTTTGACTTATAAATTGGGAAATTACTTTTGGGAAATGTAATTTTCTTTTAGAGATTTTTTGGAATTAAGAGCGAATTGAACTGAATTTCGGATATATCAGCTGAATTTGAAGTCATTAGCTTAGTAAACTTTATGATTGCATTATTTCAAGAATTTTGATAACAGAAGAAAAGATTTATAAGAAGCTTAAGACTTAATTTATTTAATAAATGAAATGTTGCTCGCTTTGAAAAATTTTATTAATTAATTTGTTTTTATTAGGGCTATGCAATGAAATGGCTATTAAACAGATTTGAAATTCATGTGAATTTTGTAAATATGTGTTTATTTATAATTTATTAGGCTATTAAAAAAATTCCGAATATCAAGCAAATTATCTAATAAAAAACTTAGGTATGGACTTCCTAACACAGTCCAAGTAAAAAAATAAAAATATTTATTGAAATCAATTCAAAAAGTTGAAGAACCTTGGCTATGTTTCGACAGATCTATTTTGAATAAAGTTGTATTTTTCCATGCGTTATTCTAACAAATTCCTTAAAATTAATTGTTTTTTTAAACACATTTAGCAAAATATATTTTTTACAGCTGGTTTAATGCAACATTATAAGGTGTTGTTGATGAAATTCAACTGTATTTAAATTGCATTTTATTAAAATGACAGAAATAAAGGAGTTTTTTAAATTGTTTTTTGTGTTATGAATTTTAAGATTTTTGAATAAATTTTTGCATTTTACATTTTCCCTTATAAAAAAACTTCTAGGGTATTTGAATATTTAAAATCCGTAAACGGCATCATTAGACAGAAACGTCTTGGCCCAAATATTTGTTAATTACAAAATTTAATGATAACTATTGTTTAATCAGTAAAAATATTACTTTATACCAAGTTGGGAATTTTTAGTTATTTTACTTTTTTTTTTTGTTAAAAAAGTAATTTTGTATATACAATAATTTCATGAAGAGAGAGAAAAATAAAATAATAAATTATGGCAAAAACTTTCTTTACATGTAACGTCATGTAATTAGTAGGAGGAGTATGTATGCAAGTTTTGTGTACTTTATGTTTTGCATATAATGTCTATAAATTATGTAAATATGTATAAGTGGTTTTTATCAACATAAAAAAAAAAATAATATATTGGCAAATGGAATGTTTTCATATTTTTTCTTGTGTGTTGTTGTGAATAGGAAAATATAATAAATTAAATAAGATTAAAATACATTTTAGTAGAAAACTTTAAAACAACAATTGTCAATATACATATATATTTAAAATAAAATGAAAACGACTATAATAAAAATAAAATAAAATGTAATAAATTCTAATACACTCTTTTCATAACTATTAAACAAAAATTATATATTTTGTATGTAGAATTAGAAAAACCCCAAAAAACGTTTTAGTTTAATAATTAATAATGTTTTTTTTTTTAAAGAAAATAATAACTCAACAGTAATGCTTGAAATTTACAAACAAAAAAGTAACAGACTTTACTAACAATATCTTTCTTAAAATATTTAAATAATACACTGTAAAATATGTACGAAATTTAAGAAAATATCGTTAGAAAAATCTAAGATCTTTTAATTTAATTTAAGTTTCAATTAATATCAACAACAAAGCAACAATATAATATATATTTTTTCGATTTTAATAATCGTATTCAAAATTTTGTGTTCTTTCACTATGCGAAAATTTTGTTATGTAACGAAAATTAGTTTTCTCAAAGATCAGTTTAACATGTTTATTGCAAAATATCTTGTATATTGAAATTATCGTTATCCAAAGAATTGATTAGATCTTGTGTTGAAAAGTTACCACCGTCTACGGGTAAATTATCTAAAAATTCGAGACATAAATCATTCGAGTTACCAACCACCGAATTGATGGTTTGATTAATGCTATTATTGGCTGAGCTAGAAGTGGCCACCACTGAGGCTGATGAAACGGATGACACTGAAGTGGAAACTAAAGCATTGTTATTGCCTACCGGCACGGGACCGTTGGGTCCAGAAGCAGGACCACCAGCTACATTACCGGGACCCTGTGACATTTGTAACATTTGTTGCTGTTGATGTGTGGTAGTAGTAGTTTGCTGTACGAATTGTTGTTGCTGTTGCATAGTGATTTGCTGTTGAGTTTGTGACATATGCATGCTGGCCATTTGCATTTGTGTCATCATGGCATTAGGACCACCAGGACCTTGTGGTCCTGCTTGCTGTAAGCTTTGTTGCTGCATCATTTGTTGCATTTGCATGGCATTTGGATTGGGACCATTCGGTCCACCCATCATTTGCTGTGATTGCAGTTGTTGTTGACGCATCATTTGTTGTTGCATTTGGGCCGGTGTTAACTGCATGCCAGGATTTGGACCACCCATGCCACCAGCACCATTAGGACCATTTGGCATAGGACCACTATTTGGATTGCCCATAAAACCTGAAAAAATTACATAATTTATTTTATAAAAATTTTCAAAACTCGTATTATTCTGAAATGACTTTTCTTTTATACTTTTTAATTTTTTTTTTCTTTCTGAAATTATTTTTTTTTTGCCCAAAATGAGAAAAGTAAAAAATCTGCATAAAAATATATAAGCATTTTATAGGTTGATCCTTTTATTTTTGGATCGATTCGCTTTGCCAAAAATATTTGGAAACGGGGAAAATCTTTGGGAAACAATTTGTAGAAACAAGTTTTTTTTTGTTTATTATTGTTTATTTTATTATCAGTTTAATATTATACTTAATTTTAATACATATAAATTTGAGATTTTACGTAACGTATTACAATAAATAAAAACAAGGAAGATTAAAAAAAGAAAACATCAACTAAATAATATTAAACAATATAAGGCAAAAAGATAGAAAAAACCTTTGGTTATTATTGCAAAACTTGAAGATCTGCACCTGTCTTCGAATCTTAATGTTTTTGTACTAAAAACGTCAGTCAGCATTTCTTGCTTAAACTCTCTATGTAGACGGCTCAAGGAAAATCTGCGAGGCAGATCAAAAACGGCTTTAAAATTCTTATTTTGAATGGTTTGAAGTTTCTTAATATAGGTTTTGGCACTATTACGATACCAAACTTCACAGCCGTATGTCATTATGGGAAGAATACAAGTTTTGTACAACAGCAGTTTGTTTTTAGAATCGAGTTTTGATTTTCTGTTTAACAGCGGCAATAATGCTCTACCGCATTTTAAGGCCTTGTCGCATGTACTGAAGATATGCTTTTTAAATGTTAGTTTTTTATCCAATATGACACCTAGGTATTTAACGGAATCTTGTAACGGTATGATATTTCCTTCAGCAGTAAGAGCAATACAGGTAACTCTTTTCGGAAACAGAATTGCATTCATCTTCTTTATAATAGCCTTAGATACTTTTCCAGAGGCAATAATTGCAAAGTCATCAGTGTAAAATGCAACGGACTGTTCTCTTGGTATTTTAAAATCAGAAATAAAAATGGAAAATAAAGTTGGGGATAATATTGAGCTTTGCGATACACCGGCCGGAATATTTCTTTGGGTAGAGACTTCTCCTTCCACTCGAACTTCAAATAATCTATCAGATAGAAAGCTCTTTATAATTTATAACAGATATATGGGGTAATTATATTATTTAGCTTGTAAATTAAACTGTCATGCCAGATGGAATCAAAAGCTTTTTCAATATCTAAGAAATTTTATCCCGGTACTCTTTCGAGTAGAAACAAGTTGAGGCTGCGTCAACACGAATAATTGTCTATGTTTTGCAACATTTTCTTGATAGATAATCGTTGCTCTTGATTATTGTATTTTATTTACCGCTAGATTGTTTCTCTGTTTTCGTCCGAAAAAATTCATCCACGATAATGCACTGGTTAAGCCTTAACAGCTTTACTGTTTGTGCAACAAGCGAAAACAAAGGAAAAACAAGAACTATTTTAGTTTTCGATTTTGAATAAACTGATGAACTAGAGAAAGAGCTCATTAAAACAAATAAAAAACGATTGGGTATTTATCAGGAAGATTGCAAAATTTACAGGCTTTAATAAAAACCTTGTTATTATCCTATAGAGGAGAAAATAATAACTATAATTGGTTTATTTACAAGGAGCTATGTATTTCAAAACTTGCGAAAATGACTAGAATAAAATTCTCTGGAATTTTTATGCCTATAACACTCCCTAGTAAAACATAATTTTATATTTTGTATGGGCAGCCAGCAAAGCCAACCGCTTGTATAGTTGGAATTAAATAAATTTTCGATACTCTAGAAATAAATAGCCAGCAATGATTTTCCAATATCTTCTATGCGAAATTTGTTGGTTGAATATTTCTTAATATTTGTCGCGATTTATAAAGTTGTTGCGGCAGGATACTTAAAAAATATATCTCATCTGATTTTAGAGTTTTTTCTTTAATCAAATATTTGGTCGTAAATATGTATAGTTTTTATTTTTACTCACCGCTATTAAAACCCCCTGCACCTTGTCTCATAGGGCCTCCGGGTCCCGGACCACCCGCGAAACCCATTTGTTGCTGCTGCATCATCATGTGACGCCACTCCTGCTGGGAACCAATTGGCATACCATCTGGTGCTACTTGTACATTAGGCGGCCGTTGAGGACCTCCTGGTCCCATTGGACCGCCATAAGGACCCATAGCGGAACGTGGTCCATTAGCCGCGGAATGTTGCATATACATAGAATGTTGCGGACGCATCATTGGACCTACACAAGCAACATAATAAAATGTTTGCAATTAAAGGAAATTATTTTCCTCCAACTTACCCGATGGTGGTATGGGTTGCTGAGTCATCCTACGCATGGCAGCTGCTTGAGCAGCCGCATTGGGGAAACGTCCACCACCGCCCACTGTTTGCTGCATCATTTGTGCCTGCATTAATTGAGCCTGTGTAGCCTTATACTCTGGTGGCGGGGGTCTTGAACCGGCCATGCCATGCTGTTGCATGGCTTGGGCACGCATCATTTGCTGTTGTTGCAGGAATTTAGCTTGATTTATATTCATAGGAGGGCCATTCGGACCGCCCGGACCACTCATCATCATGGCGGGATTAGGACCAGAGGGACCATTAGGATTCATGTTAGCCGCAGACATCATTTGATTAGGATTACCACCCATACCGGGGCCCATGCCACCCATGCCCGGTACATTTGGAACTGCCACATTAGGACCTCCCGGACCTGACATAGGATTCATAGGACCGCCGTTTGGACCAGCAGTATTAGGACCACCTGGCACCTGTTGATTGCCCATAAGGCCAGCATTATTTGGTACTGCATTTGGACCACTTTGTGTATTGTTAGGTCCATTATTACCAGCCGCCGAAGCCGAAGGATTTTGGTTTTGATTTTGTCTTTGTCGCATATTTGGTGGTACTTGTTGCTGCTGCTGTTGGGCGCCGGAATTCTGTTGCTGTTGTTGTTGTGAGAAATTCATGGATTGAGTTTGTGACATGGTAAAACCACCATCAGACGCACCTTAAATTAATATCAAATTTTATTTTTTTAGGAACTTAATAACTTAATTTTTTTAATTTCTTTGTTAACTCACCATTGTTGTTATTTATATTTATATTTTGATTTGGTTGTTGTTGTTGCTGCTGCTGCTGTTGGGGATTATTTGGACCATTATTATTACTACCCTGTTGCTGTTGTGAGTTTTGAGTATTTTGTTGCTGCTGTTGTTGCTGCTGCTGCTGTTGTTGATTAAAGAACACTCCCTGTTGAGCTGCCACCGATACATTACTTTTCATATCACCGCTGAGATGTAAATGTTGTCCAGCAGAGACCTACAATAATCAACAAAAATAACAAAAAAAAAGGAAAATGAGTTAACGATGAAAATTTAAATTACAAATAAAACATTTGTGGCATGTTTTTGCAAATTACAAACAGTAATGCTCTAATTAAAAACTAAACTTTAGTCAGTTAACACAATAAGACACAAATTCCTCAAACAGTTGTAGAGTATGGGTAAATGTAGTTGAATTCAGGTAAAATTTAATTTCCTCTTTCAGTACTCGTTTGACTGAAAAAACCATATAAAACCTTTAATGGTGTTAAGTAACAGGTTAGTAGCTGATTTTTATTACAGTTATGGGGTTATTCCTTGTTTCGAAAACTCCAATATCATGTATTATTTCACGGATTTAAGCAAAAAAATCTCGATTGTCAAATTACGATATCTAGCACCAGCAACAGTGACGACTTCGCCAGTACCAATTGTTTCTGTTGTGAAGTTGCAGTTCTTACTTCAGCTATATTTATGAACTCATAACACTTGTGATTTTTCGGCGCCGAATCAATGTTAGACCAAATTTACCATAAGGAACAATATGAAAAATGGCGGTTCTTATGTTGTTATGATTTTATTTTATAAAATTTTATTTGACTTTAAAAATAATCTTTAACTTATATGTACAAGGGTAAGTAAATATTGTTACGTTTATACCTTTTATAAACGTTTTGATGTGAGTTCTTTATTGCAAAATAACACCAGTTTTTAGAGTTTTTGAATTAATAACAATTTTATTTACGTTCACTACACAAAGTTGATACTACAGAACAATTTACTTAAGATGCACGTCTTTACATCCACTCAGACGATGCCCTTTTATATTTGTCCATTAAAAGTCTAGAAAATTTAAGAATCTTCTACTCCCTTTGTATCACATTTTGTTGTTGTATATTGTTTATTCAATGTATAGGCACCTGTATGCCCGTGTGTATTTTTGTTTTTGTTTTTATACTGATAAAGTTTCTTCTTGGAATTTATTTTAAGATATTTGTTGTTGTCTCGTGTAGAAAAGGTTTCTTAGAAAACTACACAGATGGTAAACAGCATACATGTTTGTTGTAGTCTTGCGCGTATAAAATTTCTACGCAGTTAGTAAACAGAAATTTGTTTTTGTCTTGCATAGCACGCAGTCAGTAAACAGCATATCAAATTGTTGTTGTTTGCGTATATAAAATTTCTACGCAGTTTGTAACTAGACATTTTGTTGTTGTACCATAAGTTTTCTTAACAAGCCACGCAGTTCGTAAACAACATAACCAGTAGTTCGCTTTATTGCTTAAATATTTTCTTTTAAAACTTAAGCAAGACACATCCGTAACAATATGTTTTAAAAAGCATAAAGAGCTTTTTTAATAAATGTCAGATCATGGATATGAGTATCTATTATGAATTCTTGACTGACCGACTAGTAAAGTGCCCGAACAAGTCTAGATCATAGTATGGTGTCAGTAAAATAATTTTCCGAATAAAATGTTTGAGAATAATTCAGAGCATAATAATTTCTTCGATGCAAAGTGTACAATGAAAATTTGTTTTAGGGTATGAAAGGAGTTGTTAAAACGAAAAAGAATTTAAGAAGATAAAGTTGGTACTAGTGTGACCTTGACTGTGTAATTGTGTAGCTTCGATGTGAGGAAGCCGTACTAAAATTTTATCACATACGGTTTTCTCCAGATTCAGCTCTACATATTAATCTCCAGTTTCAATATGACAGGAAACAGTTGATCAGATAAAGATTTTTTAAATAAAATGAGAAAGTTCATGAGTTGTATTATTAAAAAAGACTTGGATCTAGGAGATTTCAAATGGCGTACAGGACATTTGTTAACTGCAGCTTAAAACAAAGATAGAAGTACGCTGATAACTTCCATAAAACAATGTTGTTAACGGATGAAAACATTTTTACCGTACAGGAAAAGTTTAACAAACAAAATAAAGGATTTATCCCCGGTCATCTAAAGAAGCATCAGAACTCATCCCACTGGCCGAAAAGCGTCAGCATCCAGCTGCAGTCATGCTTTGGCGGGACGTCTCCTATGATAGGGTGACTAACTTGCAGTTCTGTGAACAAGGCGTCAAAACATCGACCAAAGTTTATCAAGAAACCATTTTAGAAACAGTTCACAACCGCTTAAAAATTTCCTATTCCAAAACCAGCCTTGAACTTTCCAACAAGATATTGCACTAGCTCATAAGGCTAAAACGACACAGACGTGGCCTCGAAGCAATTTGCCAGCTTTTATATGCTCTAAAGATTGGCCATCTGGCAGCCCTGATTTGAACCCTTTCGATTACTAATTGTGAACGTTTTTAAAGGATATGGTCTCCCACAAAAGATTCCAAGACAGCTTTGGTTCGCGCTGTAGCCAGTTTTTCAATGGATAAGGCGTGCAGCCATTGATGACTACCCAATGCGACTTTAGCCGTGGGTGAAGAAGGCCAAGGGCGGACATTTTGCATAAAACTAAGATTTTTGTGTACAATACATGTCAATAAATATATAAAATAAAATCTGTTCCAAATCCATTTATTAGTTTTTGTTTTTTAGTCCCACATATTGGCAACAGTATTTATGTTCCTACTAGGTATATAACTATTTTCTTCTTGCTTTGTATGACTTTCGCCATACATGGTGAAGAGTCCTAGGTTTATACAAAATCTTAGAATCGCGTTTCCCAGGTGGATGTCCAAAAATATTGAAGTTACTTCTAGTAATTCTTTGTAATCATCTCTTGGTAGTTTTTTTCTTTGAGCGTAGACTAAGCAAAATTTACAACGCGACTAGTTTAATCTTTAAGATAACATATTGTTATTTCGTCATCTATTCCAAATCAAAGCTTTTTAAACGTAATTTTTTTTAGGATTTTTTTAAATGGCGACATTCAAATCAGCGGTTTGTTAAATTTGATTTTAAAAACACTTCTAACTTTTTTTTTTAAATAATGACTTTCAAAAAGTTTTATAATGTTCACCAAGCTTCCCTACCCCCCGGGGGCACATATATATGGTCTTTATAGAACTTTGACTATCTAGACACAGTGCAACTGGGGGAAAAAGGGAGCCCAGTCCCCTGAAGTCAGCAGGGGTAAAACTGGAAACTCCACTTTATTTCCACGGGAATAAGTAAGCTCTCAGAGTTCATTATTTGTCTCTTTAGACATTAAATAGTTCTCTGGCTGATTATTGAGGTTGGCCCCTATATGGGAGTATCGTGGTGGTTTCGCGGCCCCATAACAGTATAATGGTTATTATGGTGGCCAGGATCATCTCACTGATAATGACACGCAAAGTGAATGATCCAGTCCAGTGAGCATGCTAGACATGTGTTCTGGACAGGAGTTGGAAAGTCTCCAACTCTTAAGCAAGGGGTGATGATTTGCAGCACTGCTCTGGAATCATCGAAGTTGCAACTAGAAAGTTCTGTTGCATAGAATTATAGCTTCGGCTTCCTAGGACGAGCATGACGTTCCAAATTATGCAGTGGTTTGATTAAGGCTTCACGGCTAGGCGCGGATGTAAATCGAATCACACAGTTCCCCCCGAGGGCGCATTTATCGGTCTTTATGGATTACTTGACCATCTAGACCTGTGCTGCAGGGAGTATAAGGGAGCCTAGTCCCCTGAAGGCAGCAGGGGTCAACTGGAAGCTCCATGGTATTTCCACGGGAATCAGTAAGCCCTAGAGTTCCGCTAATTGTCTCTTTAGACTTTTAGCTGTTTCTCTGACTGATTATTGAAGTTGGTCCTTCGGGAGTATCGTGGTGGTTGTGGTTTTGCGGCCAGGATCATCTCGCCTTTAATAACACCAACGGGTGAATGATCCGGATCCAGTGGGCATGGTAGTCATGTGTTCTGGACCAAGAGTTGGATAGTAAACAGCTCTTCAGCAAGGAGTAGTGGTTTGCAACCTTGCTTTGGAGCCGCTGAAATTGCAACTAGGAAAGTCCTGTTGCTAGAATTAGTCCGCGGCTTTCTAGGGCGTGAATGACGTTGCGCTTCATTCCCAGTGGTTTGACCACCATCTAATTAAGGTCTACGGCAAGGTGCAGATGTAAATATCACGAAATGTACGAAGATCGGATGGAGTGAAGTATCTCTTACACTTGAGGCACTTGAAAGCTTCTGTAGAAACTTGAAAAACTTGTTTAGTCTATCGTTTTTATATTTAAAATTAATAAAAAATTACTTTCTAATATTTTTACGTTAATGGTGGCATGTTGCAAATATATTTATACTTTAACTTTAAGTTTATATACTTCTCAAATTTCAAAGAAGTGTGAAGAGTTTTCAATCAGGCTAAAATAAATATTTTGTATTAGTGGTGTTCTGTTTCTTCTACTCGATTTTTTTTAACCTTTGACTCGTTGCATACATAGGAAAAAAATAAAATTTATCGTTTTTTATTCCATGCCATGTTGTAAAAAATTAAATACAAGAACCTTCAAAGTGAGAGAAAGAATTATGAGCACGCATTCATGTTTAGAACAGCGCACAAAAAAAAATAACAACAGCAACAAAAAGTTGTATGAAAATCCCTATACAATAGGCAACAATGTTAGAGCAAATACTTGCATGAAGAAAAAGGAGTCAATATATTCTTAGATAACGTAACGACGTTATGGCAAAATGTACACCATACGCAATTCCTGTTATTAAATTGGAAAATTTTCATTCCCTCTTTTTAAACTACCATTTCGGGCAAATACTCGTATTTAAAAATTTATTTGGCAAAAAGTAATTTTGTGTTATGAAATTAAAATGATTTTACAAGGCAATAGAAATTAAAGAAAAATTTGATAAATTTCATTAATTAGGGAAATGCAAAGAAGGTGCCGGTAAAAAATTTTCTCATTTATATATACAAAACTACTTTAAGCGAATGAGAATTTGTTTGCTTTTTGTTTATAATTTAAAAGAAAATAATTATGGGTAAAAAGTAAACGAAACGACCTATTGTGTCTTTTTAAAACTGCATAGTTTTCTAAAAAGAAGCCTTACAAGGTTCAACTGCTGCAAGATTGAAGCTGATCGACCATTCACATCGCCGTAAATTCGCTCAATTCATTCAGGAATAGCTGGCTGGTTTTTTTGAAGTTTATTCAGTTGTCAGAGTATGTCAACAAGCAAAATTGCCGCATTCGGGCTTCTGAAAATCCTACAGCGATTATTGAGAAGCCTTTGCATGTTCAACGTGTCAGTGTATGGTGCGCTATGTGGTCGGGAGGCATGATTGTGCCGTTTTTTTTTTTTCGAAAATGAGGTTGGAAATGTAGTAACGGTCACGCTACCGTGATATACAAACAACTCAATTTTGGCCTATTACTGACGACGTGGATATTAATGACATGTGCTTTCAACAGGACAGTGCCACATGTCACACAGCCAATTAAACGAGCAATTTATTGCAAACTAAATTTCCCGATTGCATAATTTCACGGCAATCAGCAGTTAAGTGGCCACTGGAGTATTTTTTGTGTGGCTATGTTAAGGACAGAGTCTATACGGAGCCAATTGAATGGTTTTCAGCCTGAAAACTCAAAATCCGTGTTGTGATTAACGAAATAGGACTGTCGTTTTTTCAAAAAGTGATTAAAAACTTTGATGACATCTGTCAGCGTGGTTGTGGTGGACATTGGTCAGATATCATTTTTCACTCATAACTGCCGAATTTTTCTCTTCGTTACACATTTTGTTTTAGAGAAAAAACTTCTAGTTAAAAAAACTTTTATTTGAAGGAAGTCGAAACTTGCTTTCAAGTTAAAAAAAAAAAACGATTTCGTTAACCATTGTTTCTGAACTATGATAACACCATTTTTAATAATTTTTTGTTTTTTTCGTAACAACAATTGATTTACGTTCATATTTAAAACTTGAATTTCTGCTTTGCTTGGAGAAAGTATTAGAAAATATTGGACTAACTTCCTCAAGCATACAATAAGCTAAATGGTTTTTTATAAAATAGTTTGATGATTTTCAGGAAATAAGAAATAAAATATAATTTAGTATTAGAAATTCATAGATATATACGTATATATATTTTTTGGAAATAAAAATTTATGCTGAGCTTTATTTAGTAAGCGACAGCAGAACAAAAAGCATTTCAAATTATAATGAAAGCGAACCCTTAAGAACCATCAAAAGACGGCAGTTGGAATGGCTTTTATCAGTTAAGCTTTTTCAACTTTTTCATATTTCTTCTTGTTTACTACTTAAAGCAAAGTTCTAACAAAATTTTACAAAGGTAGAAGACTGAATGAAGGGGTGGCAAAAAGCTTTGTAGTTTTAGAAATCACAAAAAAAAATATATGTACACAAGCCACTTTAAGTAATTGGAAAAAAAAATACTTTTGTTGTTCGTCTCTTGTTGCTGCTGCAGCTATTGTTGTTGCAAAAAACAAGAAATGGTAATAAAACAGCCACCATGACAAGAAAATAGTAAAAGAGCACGAACGAATATAGAAAAATTGTAGCATGTTAATATATAAATTTAAAAATGTTCTTATAAGCGAAGCTAACTTGAATAAAAAAAGTTAGTTCACGTAAAATTTTTCAGGTTTGTGGCAAATGTGTTTGCTAAACTAAACGAAAGAGATTTGTTAACTGTTGGTCTAAAAGAAAAATGGTTATTTTTTTAAATAATATGATTACGATCTGAGATATGTTTGCTATTACAACGATGAAATTAAGCAGCTTGGGAAATAAGGAAAAGAAAAACGTTGCAGACTTTAAGGCTGTTATTATTCGTATATTAAATGAACAGGAAAACTTTATTAATTATAAAATATATTAATTTAAAAAAAATAAAATGTTTTAGATAATAATTATGCGGCAAAGAACAGGATTTTTTTTTAATAAATGAAAAAATATTCTTACGTTTTTCACTTAGTCAAACGTAGTGCTTCTTTTGACTGCTAGTACTTTATAAATTCTCTGTTCTTTGCGTTTAAGCATATTTCAGTCTTCGTTATATTGCTTATTAAACATGCGCTATTCAAACGCAGCAATCGACACAGCATTATTGTTTAGTTTAGTAAACACCTCGGTTTGACCAACTACAAAAACAAGATTAGCGTTTTTTGTAATAGATTGGTAACGTATTGTTAGACATTATTTTCGTTATTTTATCTTTCGTCTTAATATAACAAGTAATTACTTTCTAACGTTTCTACATTTATTTTAAATTTCTGATACAAGATGATATACAAAAACTCCAAGAAATACCATACAACTTAGAATACTAAACTAAACGCATGTAATACACCACAGAAAGATAAATTCGATTCATACATTGAATAAATCCTTCTTAATTTTAGACAAAGCTTCTTAAAAATCTAAGTGTGATTCAACCTTAACTGCTATTAAAGCAAGTAGAAATTAATAAATTCAAATTACATATGCGCATGGCTTCCAGAGGAAACCCTTATAAAAAAGATTGAAAATAAAAAGTGTTTTTGTTTTCAAAATATTTGCTGGGCTTTTGTATAAAAGTGTTTTTGAGTTTTGTTGTCTTTTTGCTGCGTTGGTTTAATAAAAACTCTCGTTTAATCAATTTGGCTTGTGATATAAAACTCTTGAATTTTTTAGACAAAATTTGCGGTAAAATGCCGCGATAAGCTATATGAGCAATAGTGAAATGTTCATATGGATATGCTTTTCCCCGCTGTAATACATTTAAAAAAATATTTTTTCAATAATAAATATTTTATGAGAATATTATAAAATATTTATTTTTAAAGGAATTAACGTAGATTAAATTTATTTTTTCATAAATTCTTGAATTTAATCACGTACGGATTTTGAGTGTATGAAATCTTTAAAATACCAACAAAAGACGTAAAAAGGCGACTGATGGCTGCAACCTTTTCGTTGAAACATCTTTTAAAAAACTTAAAACAAATTAGTAGTCGCTTGGTATGCGTGAGGAGCAGGCCGCAGCCCTTACTCCTTGCTGAAGAGTAGGAGACTATCCAAATCCCGGTACAGAACACATGCAAGCTTAATAAAATTTCAGAATACAACCACAAGCATGCTGACTGAACCAGGACTGTTCATTGTAAATGATCCAACCCACACAACTCAAATGACGGCCGCGAAACCGCAACCACCACGATGCTCCTGAAGGGCCAACCTCAATAATCAGTCAGAGAACAGCTAAAAGGCTAAAAAGGCAAAAAGCTCATTTCTGGGGCTTACTGATTCCCGTGGAAATAAAGTGGTGTCTAGTTGGCTCCTGCTAGCCTTTTAGGGTGATACATGTAACGACGGTGGGAGTCCGTCAAAACATATTAATGTGCCCCCGGGGAGGAGTCGCTTGGTATAGTGGAACAGCACAAAAGATTATTTGAATATTGTGTGTATACAGGAATAGTGTATTATTTTCAAAATTAAATTAATAACTTAGTCTGCTCATTATCGATTTCAATGACTTGAATGAATAATATAGGAAACAATTGGTTAATTGTGCGTCAGTCCAAAGAATTGTATCACTCTTATTATCATTGCTGAGATATGATATACCATCAGCATCTATATGCCACATTCTGCCTACATGTCTAAGCTTTGTGAATTTGCTAATAAGACTCAGTAAAGCAAACTTTGGATTTTTTTTAAACTATTTTTTAAATCTTTATATTTAAATACTGTGTGCTTTTTTATCTATTTCATGCCACCATTTTTTTCTATTGCATCACTGAGAAAATAAGTTAAAGGAAGATATAAAAAGCGGGTGGTGTTGCCAATCAAGAAAACTGTAAAATAAATGTAATCGCTTTATTGAGTTTCAACATATGCTGTCATTGTAATTTTATATATTATGCTAAAAAAGGCAGCTAATTATGGCCAAAATAAGACAAGAAATTTATCTTAGTTTACAACGAAGACACAGCGTGATTTAAAATTAAAACGAATAAATTTCTTATGACTAGAAAGAAATTGTAAAAACAATTTTTAGACAGAACAGTCCCACCATAAGCAATTTTTGAACGGATAAAAATCGAAAAAATATGAGGAAAAGGATTCAAAAAGCCGAAAATATTTAGTTTATATTTAAAGGAGTTAAGCACAATGAAGAGTGGGTTTCCATTAACGTAATTGAAGCAAATCAAATGTTTTGATACTTGGTTTCTCTATTCTATTTTCAACCTCTTTAACTCACTTGATTTATTTTAAAAGATGTCGAAAATGGAGTTTTTCGAAATAGATTTTTCTTTGCAAGAATGTTCTTTACATGGGACATTTTTTTAATTCCTTGCTGTCTATTCATATTGAATGTCTTTATGGCAAAAGTGAAAATTGTTTTAAAAAAATACAGTTAAAAATGTGTGAAAGCAAAAAACAAATTAAAATTAAAAACAATTTTTTACAAAAATAAAAAAGGAACTGCTTCTCTTTTATGGATAAAATATTAGTGTTACATTACAAATTCAAACTTACAAAATACTTTAGCTGCAAGGAATCACTACGTTAGTGACTTTCAGGTAAGTGTGAACGTAGTATAACGTAGATTGACTTTGAAATGACAGTACTTTATAATCTGCGCTACGTTTAGATGTTTTCGTTTGATTTTTTAAATTCACATTATACATATTTTTTTTAAAGTTGGCAAAGGGTTAAAAGAACTAATTAGAAAAATGTTACAAAATTATACCAAAACAGGTGATATATGCCATTATACAATTTAGTACCAGCACAAGAAAAACTGTTTCTTAGATTTAAAAAAATGTTCAGATATAAGGATTTTTTAAATAAACAAAAAAAAAACAAGACACAAAATGACATAAAATATCCTCATCTACCATTTCTTCTTGTATCATTAAAGGATTTTGTTACGTTTATTCCTTTTAATAAACGTTTTGTTGTTATGAGTTCTTTTATTACAAAATAATAACGCTCTGTAGAGTTGTTAAATTAAACGATTTATTCACTTTAAATACACAAAAAGTAAACACGATTGTAACTTCACCACGATAACGCCCTTAAAGATGCTTTATTGTTTTGTTGTTTTTACTCAACGATGATTCAACTTGAATTGAATTTCTTTGCCCAGCAAGTGGGTGCTTATATAGCGGTTCTCCCATATACAAGAATATGCTATTTTAACATCACCTCATATTGTTGTTTTTATTATCATTCAGTGTAGGCAAGTGCTTGGCTGTTTCTTTTTTGTTTGTTCTGCACTAGTTGTTTTTGTTTTCTGTTGTTTAGCTTATTTCGTGGAATTTCTTAAAATCATGTTGCTGGTGTCTTATGCGTATAAGATTTCTAAGAAAACTACGCAGTTTGTAAAACACACACAATAGGTCATTTCGTTTACTTTTTTACTAATAATTAATTTCTTTTCAAACTTAAATCATCTTCACACTATAATAAATTAAATTTATAGTACTTTTTAACTTGATCATTTCATTGCCTACTTTTTGGCTTATTATATATGTTGATGACTTTTATACGTCTGTATTAATGTAGCCTGTAATTTTATTACAAAGCATTAAATTGTTAATTTATTAAAAGTTTTCTAGCAAAATGCAAAAGCAATATACATATTTGCAGTATTATGTGATAGTGTTTGGCATATTTATTGTAAATCCAATAATTAAAGTAACGAAGTATAATTAGCAAATAGATTTGAATTTAATTTAATTAAAGCGTATATCAAACACAAGAATCCTATAAAGTTAAAGATAATTGTAATTAATCACTAATTTTATATATTTTGATGTTTATCGTTTTACTATTGTTGCAATATAGAAAAACAGCAATAAAGAAATCAAGAAGTAAAATCAATTTATATACGTGGATGGTAAATATATACGTGAAGTATATACAAATATTTTATGTACTAGATAAAATAGTACCATATAAAATTTATGTATATTATAAGCTGACATAATTAGTATGATAAGCAAACACCCATAAAATAGGTCAAATGTCAGGGGTAAAATTTCAGTGATAATTTAGTTTTAAAATAAAATACAAAAAAAGGCATAAAATCTATTTTAATTGTATTGAAAAGTTAAAAAAATAGCACATATAATAAAGAGCTTAAAAATATTGGAAAATTATTTGATGCCGTATATGCGAGTGTATGTGAAGATACACTCAACAAATTCACAAAGCAACAATAATTCCCAAAGTAGGCATTAAATTTTGTTTAGTTGTGCGAGTGTATACTGCAATGCTTGGTTTGAAATTTAAACACTTTTCAATTTAAAAACTCTTTTTAGGATTTGAATATACGGAGAATTAATTTCCAATTATAGAATTTATTTTGTTCATATTTTAAAACACTTTTAAAAGGGCAATTTAATATATATTTGAAGCATATTTTCGTAATATGCACAGTAATACTTCTTTGAACTGGACAACTGCAGTTTTGATTATGTAATTGGTAAGACTATAGATAACACTTTAAAAGAGAGAACTTGTTGTGGCAAGAAGGTAAAATAAGTTCGGAAATTTGTTTCACCTAATTTGTCTCTTTTTATTCCCCCGTTTTGCAGTATAGATAAATTTATCTATATAAGCCCAAAATAGGTGTCCGTTCGTTGCCAGTGTTTGACGAGATGTGCTGTCGGATTTCCACCAAATTTGCACGGTACCTTCGTAATGGTCGTTCGCTGGTTTATATCTTTTCTTCATGCGTTTACGCACAATAGTGAGTCCGCAGTGCGTGTTTGAAACAAGACACATTTTTCAAAAAATCAAAATTTTTTTCCATTGCATACTTCGGCTCAATGTTTTGTATCAAATGAAATATGTGTTTTCGTTTGTACGTTGCTGTGTGTGTGTGTGCTTTCACAGAATGCGACGGCAATGCAAATTGAAATATGCTCATGTTCATAGCAAGTGGATATGTAAACAAATAGAGAATTTAGTTTTCCATATTCTGTTGTGTGTGTAATTTGCGTGTTCACTTGCAAAACGATCCATCAGCCAAACGTTTTTCAAAGCAATTATTAGATATTGGGAATGGCGCAATTCCAATTGACCCCACCACAAAAATGATTACGCTTCCAGATAATGTTTGCCACTTTGCACAATCAAAACAAATATTGTTCACAAACGTATTTCCCGGTGTTGCACAAAATTTTAGAAACTATGATTGTTTGGGGGAAAGAGCTATCTTAGCTGCGAAAAATGCAGACGTTTCGGATATCAATGTGACAATTTTGAATGATATTCCCGGGGAAATTTTTACCTACAAATCAGTTGACTCTGTTACCAATCAAGACGATATTGTAAATTATACAGTCGAATTTTAAAATTCGCTTGAGTTACCTGGACTGCCGCCCCACCGCCTGCAAGTTAAAGTTGGTGTACCAATTATTTTGCTTAGAAATATCTGCCAGCTACGGCTTTGCAATGGGACACGTTTAGTAGTCAAAAAAGTTATGAAAAATGTGATTGAATGAAAAATTTTAAAAGGCAAATCCTCCAGATTTGCCGTTTGATTTTAAACGGCTTCAGTTTCCCATACGTGCTGCGTTTACAATGATTGCGGTTTTTCGCACGGTCAATTATATTGTTACGAATGTGTCTTGCTTAAGATTTAAAATAAAATAATTAAGCAATAAAGCAAACTACTGGTTACAAATTGCGTAGAAGTTTGTACACACACACAACTACAATTTGATATGCTGTTTACTAACTGCCTGGCATGCAAGAAAAAAAATACAAATATGCTGTTTATCATCTAAACGCGCAAGACAAAAACTAATTTTACAACAACAAATATACATGTTGTTTACCATCTGCGTAGTTTTCTAAGAAGCTCTTTTTTACAAAAGCAACAACAAATGTATTGAAATAAATCCCAAGCAGAAACCTTATCAGCATAAAAACAAAAACAACTATACACACAGCCATATAGGCACCTATACAACGAATAAACAACATACAACAACAAAATGCGGCACAAAGGGAGTAGAAGATTCTTAAATCTCCTAGATTCTAATTGGACAAGTATAAATAGGGGAAGCGTCTGAGTGGATAATCAATCAGTGTAAATTAAACCTCATCAAGTGAAGGCGTGCATTTTAAGTAAATTGTTCTGTGTCAACTTTGTGTAGTTAAAGTAAATAAAATTGTTATAAATTTAAAAACTCTAAAAACTGGTGTTAATTATTTTGCAATAACGAACTCACAACAAAACGTTTATAAAAGGTATAAATGTAACAATATGTATCATGTTCACGTGTTAATAAACCAGCTGCTTTGTTTGGCTATACCGCGAACCAAAATCAATCGAAGAATGTCGTATATGTAAAAGCATTGCAATAGAATAAGACGTATTATTATATAAGCATACAAAAATATTAAATTTTGAAAAAGATAAAATTATTAAAAAAACATAAAAACGAAAAAAGAGAAATTGTGTTCTTTCTGATTAATTTTCTTGAATGACTGAATTTTTTGGCGTACACAAAAAAGAACGCTGCAGAATAAAAACACACCACAAATGACTTGCAAAGTAGTCACGGGCACGCTAGGTATTTATATTCAGGTGCCTACAGGTGCCCCTGTAGGCTAGTAGGTAGTGTACTAGCTTGTCAGTATGGGGGTTGTGGGTTCGATTCCCAACGAAGACCTTGGTTTTTTTTCACTACAAAATTAAAAATTGACTGTCGGTGGAGCTGCTCAGCGATGAAGGCATAGTCAATGGTCGCTTTGCTGTCTTTATACGGCAGCTAATTTCCGACTATCCATCTACTTTCACCACCTGTTTCATCTCTTTTCTATCCCTTTCCTAAAGAATGTATCACGGTACTTGACTAAATAGGCGTTGTTGCCTGAAGTGCTACTTCTCTTTATAAAAAAAAAAAATATTAATCATACTGTGAGGGCCTGTGATAGCAAAACTAAGGATTTTTCCCTTTTTTAGGAATTTGTTCTTTTAAAATATGAAATATGTATAGAAAAAGGATAGAGTTGGAATATTTTGCCTTATTGAGAGAGCTTTCAAAAATTGGTTCTTATACCTTTTGAGTTCCATGTTTTCAAAATAAAACAAAAAATAGGGTATTTTTGATGCAGAGGAAAAAAGGGACTTTCTTTTTAAATATATGGGAATTTCTAAAAATCACTGGTAAAGACAAAAATCATAAAAAATACAAAAAATGTGTTTATTTTTATTCAAAAAATAAAGTTTACGGTACAAAGATTTCGTCATACCTCTGTTCGATATAATACAAACAGTGCACAGTGTTCTCAACTCATATAATAAGCGATTAGAAATATAATGTTTTAGTCGCACTTAAGTAAAAAGTAATGTTCCTAAACCTCGTAAACAAACAAGAAATTATTGGTATAAAAATTGGAGAAATGTTAAATGAACCTATATAATAATTATAGTTATTTGACCTTTTTAATATTTTTTTAGTAGTTAATTATTAAGCACTAGGTCATTATTTAATGAAATGTGTTTAAAACATTATTTTTTATTATTTTTCAATATTTCGCCAAACCATTGGTTGGCATCATCAGGATAAACAAAAAGAATGCATAAATAATTAACCAAAATTGAAAATTTTTTTTTGGAATTTGTGCTTAATAATAAACTACTAAAAAATCGTTAAATGAAAATTATACAAAAATTGTATAACTCAAAAGCATAACATATATCTCTATATCTCTTTTTGGCAACTAATCTTTTTGTATCCAAAAATTGCTTAAAGGTTTTAAAATGTACTGAAATATATCTTCCAAAAAAAAAGTAATTTTTTTGAAATAAAATATATCTAGAGACACTGTGTCTACGGTTATTTTTACTTTTTGTTGTAAGTTATTCAACATCAGTTGGACATATGGAAACCCTTTTAGGCTTCTAATAAGAATTTTAAATTTACATATAATTTATCACTGTTAAGTTAACGTCTTTCTTATAACGATTTGTTATTTACATTGATATTGGACTATTACATAGCGTTGCATTGTTGAAATTGGGTTAGGCAAATGATATAATAAAATTTTGCTAACAAAGATGATGTAATTCATATTTTGAATACTTTAAGACACATTAAAATTTTCCCTGTTTTAATGAATAATAGTTAGTCGCTTATTAGATGCTGTTGAAATTTTATACTTTAGCTAATTTAGCCTATTCACAACCTAATGTACATTGTGTGTTGTGTAATATAGACAAGAGGTATATAGTATATAGTATATAGCACTATACCCTATATTGCTTTATACTATAACAGTATCAACAACATATGTATAACTATTATAAAATCGAATGACTTATCACCCTCACATCAGTTTGTGAATTGAGCATATTTGATATTATTATATTGTTGTAAAAAGACTTTATGAATGGAAAAGTCAGAACGATTTTACTTCTTGTTCCACTTTTTATCCATTTTTTATACCAGTAAAAGCCAAATTATCCATATTTTTTAAATAGTAAAATTTTTGTGCCCTTAAATTCGGCAAAAATTGATATATGCTTTTACGCCATTTTAATTTTTCTTACTCAAAGTATGTAAGCATAATGTGCAGCGTAGATAAAACTAAGTAAGCTTTAATTTTCTCATAGAAATAGAAAGCACATTTGCATATTCGATTAGGTAATTAGTCTAAGGGTAAAATAACGTATTATACTGCGAAATGTCAACATAAGTGCGAAAATTTAATTTTGCGAAAATGTACCAGTGAATAGAGTGAACATTAATTTATAAAAAGAAGTAAATATTAAATATAATAATAAAAAATATTTGATTATTATTTTTATTCGACCTGTTTTTTTATATTAAATAAATAAATTTAACACTGTAAAATACAGTTGTTAAGAATAATCTTATTTATTTAGTAATAAAAAATATTTAAAATTAAATATAAGTGATTTATAGTTCATCGGAATCGTTTTAAATCTAAGCAATTTTATTTCGTGCTTGATTCCTTTAAAATAAACAATGTTTTTTGTTGTTTTGAAATGTTTTGCTGTGTTTGTGTAGAAGTGTTTTTGAGTCTTGCTGTCTATGCTATGTTAATTTTATGAAAATTCTCATAGAATCAGTTTGGCTTTGGATATAAGACTCTTAGGTTTTTCTATACAATATTGGGGTAACATTCACTGATGAGCTACTTGAGCAATAGTGAAATTGTAATATGGATATTCTTTCCCCCGCAGTAATACATTTCAAATATTTTTATTTTTATTTAAATAAGTGTTTTATGAGAATATCGTAAGATGTTTATTTTTTAATAAATATTTTTGTAATAAATATTTTGTGAGAATATCATGAAATATTTCTTTAAAGGAATCAAGCACGAAATAAAATTGCTTAGATTTAAAATTAAATATGTTATTAAAAATAGTATATTTATTATATATGTGTTATAAATAATATCTTTAAGTAAAATTAATAAAAAAAATAAAAACAGTAAAACGATAACTTGAAATATTGCTACAGTCTTTATACATAGACTATAGCGAATATTTTAGAAATTAGAAATTATTATATATTTTGATACGCATGAGGAACTTCGTTCCACGCGCCAATTGTGGGCACCTTTATACACACAAATGTATTTTTTTCGTAACGAAAAATTGGTCGTTCGTCCCAGAAGTATTTACATTAGTTTCAAATATTTTCTTAGACGAAATTTAAGAGCTACGTTTCACTCTTGGAGTTGCTCAGCTTAATAAGGATTTAAGCTTCAAGTAATGCTTAAAATGACTTTTGCTCAACTTACAATGTAATGCAAATTATAAGTTGTATGAAATGTATGCCAAAAATAAGCTGTAAACACGTCTGCTTTGTTACATTCTGAAAACGTAAAAAGAAAGTATCATATTTTAAAGAAATATAAATATGATATATTTTAATGTATTTATTTACATTTAATGTCGTTTATTTACAGGAATGGAAAATTTATTTTTTTTAATGGCTGGAATTTGGAAAAAGAAGTAAAATCGCTACGACTTCATAAAGCCTTTTTACCACAATCAAAAAATATATAAAATATGCTGAATTGACAAACTGCTGCACGGTGATAAGTCATAGCATTTTACAATAGTTACACAAATGTTGCTGGTACTGTAAAGTACTTTAGTGTATATAGCACTAACATACTACCTCTTATCTATATTATACAACACACATTCTAAAAATAGGTTGTAAATAGGCTAATAGTTTCTTAAAAATTACAACTTTGCCAAAGTATAGATTTTCAACAGCAACAAAAAAGCGACTAACTATGCATTCAATGGGTAATTTATATATATCGGGTTTTTCAACAAGAATGTTGTTTTTCAACATGATAGTTCTGAAATTTCGTTTTTTGAGATATTCGTGTAGATGTATTGTCAATCGTTACAATGAATTCAATTTCGCATGGAAATCGCAATAAAATAATTAGAATCCACTATGAAAATGGTGGTTCTGTTTAAGTTACATTTCGAAAAATTCGTGATATTTGCGAACAACATAATCGTTCTGCTGAAACCGCTATTAAGCGTTTGATCGTTGAGTCGACAGACGATACAAAATGCGCTAACATCAACGTGTGTTCAACTGCAAACAACACATTCGTGAGCTACAGTATTAAAGCAGATCCAAATTTGTCAATTCCTCGAAGTTCTTAATAATTGGGGTTATCCAAAACCACCACATGGCGAATTTTGCGTAAGGATTTGACTTGGAAACCTTTCAACCCAACGGACCATTCACATCGTCGAAGATTCGCTCAATTTATTCAGGAACAATTGGCTGGTTATTCTGAAAAAAAATTGTTTCAGACGAAGCCTATTTTCACTTGTCAGGGTATGTAAACAAGTAAAATTGCCGCATTTGGGTTTCTGAAAATTCTAGAGCGATTATTGCCAAACGTGTCACTGTATGGTGCGATATGTGTTCTGGAGACCTGATTGTGCCGTTTTTGTTCAAAGATGAGGCTAGAAATGCGGTAACGGTCAATTACTGACGACATTCATGTCACTGGCATGTGCTATTAACAGGACGGTGCCACATGTCACACAGCCAATGAAACGATCAATTTATTGCAAACCAAATTTCCCGATCGCATAATTTCACGACAATCAGCAGTTAAGTGGCCGGCCAGAAGGTGTGATTTAACACCCCTAAATTAGTGTGTGTACGGCTATGTGAAGGACAGAGTCTATAAGGAGCCAATCGAATCGTTTTTGATTAACGAAATAGGACTATCATTTTGCCAAAAAGTGATAAAAACTTTGATGAAGAAATCGACATCTGTCAATGTGGTCGTGGTGGACATTTGCCGAACTTTTCTCTTCGTAATCCAACAAAAGTTTGAATCATCTTAATCTAAATTTTTTGTTTTATTTTGTTTTCAACTCTTGTTGAAAAACTTTTTATTTTGAAGAATATATTTTGAAAAAATATTATAGAATATAGCTCGAAAAAAATCGTACAGAAATGGTAACTTAAGGAATAAAAAAATATTTTATAATGAAAATTGCAAAATTATGATTGTTTAGTGAAAATTTTTATACATCAGTTACGTCGAAAACAAGAACAAGATTTTTTTGCATTATTTAACATTTATTAATTAATCTGTGTGTCATCAAATCTTATCGTGTATTTTATGCTGAGAATTAATGTTAGATTTAAGTTTTAATATTTTGTTAAATAACTACAGATGTGCTTTTCAATCTACAAGTAATTGATTTTTGGTATTAGTTGTTCACTGACTTTGACAAATAACCAACAACAATCACAAATCTACATGTATATTACGTGTTTTTTTTCTTTTTTTTGCATGTGTTAATTTTTATGTACAAAATTTATATTAAACACGTACACATTTGTACGCCTGTATGCATATTCATGTGCAGTTTTATTTTATTTTGAAAATATTTAATTTTTTTTCTTTTTCCATAAAAGCATTAAATTTTCAACATTTTTGTTGTAAACAAGATTTGTTGCAGTTTGCTGATGTTGTTTTACAATATTCATAGCATAATTTAAGGCAAACTGAATAAAAAAAAATATATTGAATTTTTCTAAATATCTTTTTTAACTTTAATAAAATTGGAAAAAGATATGGGCGTTAGCGTAGGAAAATTATAAATATATAAATTGAATACTGATTAAGATGGCAGTTTCAGTGAAACTTATTTTAGAAAAGAAAACGTAAAATTGCTTTAAATAAAGAAAACAAATTTAAATACATAACATTTTCCAAGTTTATTATTATTTTGTTTGTTATTACTTTATTGTATTATAAGTAATAATATGCTAAATGACCAGGACTATTAGTTTTACCCGATTTTTATGTTTATTCCTTTTAATGCCTTTGTTATATTGAGTTTTTTTATTGCAAAATAGTGACACAGCACTTTAGAGTTTAAAATTAAATTAAACGATTTATTTACAAAATACAATGGTAACCTTGTTATTTTTACTCATCAATGACTCAACTTCAATTAATTTATTTGCCCAGCAGGTGGTTCTTATATAGTTGCTTTAAGCGGTTCTCGTATACAAGATTATTCTACTTTAGCATCACCCCATATTGTTGTTGCTATTATTATTCAGTTTAGGCGCCTGGTTGGCTGTGTGTTTTGTTTTTGTAAGTGGATTTTATTCTCTGTTGTTAATCTTATTTTGTAGAATCTCTTACAAACATGGTGTTGTTGTCTTAGGGCCATAAGATTTCTTAGAAAACTACGCAGTTTGTAAAATGCTCAGTGGATCGTTTCGTTTATTTTTTTATGACAATTATTTATTTTTTCTAAAACTTAACAAATCAACTTCGAAACAATATTTTTTACTATATATATGCTATATATACTTTAAAAAAACTGCTAAAGTAGCATGCAAGGGACTCATTAGATAGAATATAATTTACTTTCGTAAAAAACTAATTTTTGGCATCGTACTATATGATTTCATGTAAACCAGTTTAATTAGTTATAACTAAGAAAGCCAACATTTTTTTTAAATATTGTAATACCCTTAGTCGAAAACAATTCTAACACCTCGATCTACCGTATATTATAATGAGAATCACTCGCACTAAATTTAAAGAATTTAACCTGTACAATTCGCTAATTATAGGAATACAAATATTTATTTTATATAGGTAATGTCAGGCCTTCTATTCTTGTCTTAACAATTTTTGTAACAGCTACGTATTATTCTAAGTTATTTCTAAGAAACCTCACTATTTCTGAGAGGTGTCAAATCCAGCTAATACATTAAAAACTGTATGTAGACGATATTATATAGCTAATAGCTTCTTTAAGACAGCATGCTATAAACTGTATAAATTTCAGACACGCAAACAGAAGAACAATAAAATAATTATTTTTATAGAAATAATAATTATAGTTATGTGACATTTTTAATATTTTATAAGAACTTTATTGTGCAAGCATGAGGTGTTTGTATAAAAAATTAAGTTAATTTTTATTTTTGTTTTCAATATTACACCACACTATTGGGTGGCATCTTTAAGCAAACAAAAAGTGTATATAAACAATTTACAAATCAGTCAATAAATAAAAAGTTTAAGTATAAAATATACCAAATATATGTATACTCTATAAAATATATTAAAGTATAAAAAATTTATATATATATATATATATATATATATATATATATATGTAGGGTATCTACCATTAATCAACCTGACCGACACAACTGAAGCGACTGACTTACGAAGTATACTGGAAGGACAGAATACGAGAGAGACCATAATTAACAAACAACGAACGGACTAAAATAGATTTGTCTTTATCAAATAGAGAAAAAAGTAGAAAAGAAGATGCGGTAGAGTTGACATCGGTCAGCTCAAGGGAAGTTGTGCAGTAAAGTAATATTTAATTTAAACAATTAATGCCATAATAATAATTTAATATAAGAAACTGAATTTTATAAATAAATGAATTGAAATTTGAAAGGTACTGTGTGTTAAATTGTGGGTGCGGGACAATCTTTCCTTTTCTACATATTTATGGGGGCTCAACCGGGATTGGTTTGGCGAGTTTAAATCAATTTAAAATATAACAATTTTATACAAAAGTTATTTAAAAGAAAAGTGATGTGCAAAAATATAACGCTCTCAATAGGTATAAACTAAGCATTTTGAAAATTAACAAAATTAAATAGTATGAAGTGTTTGCCAAAATTAAATTAAAGTAAATGGTTTGCATTATCAAACAAAGCAAAAGGTGTGTGTGCAAAAGTTAATGTTTAAATGTAATTTACAATTTTGCATCATCAAATCGGACAAATTATTTGAACAAAAAATACCTAACTGTAAAGAAGTACCGTTGCTAGACGCTCAAAGAATTTTTAAGAAAAACGTTGGTCAAAAAATCAAAGAAAAAAAAAAAGAACCGTAACAATAAAACAATTTTGTAGAACAACAACAATACCAACGTCAGAAACGAAGTGAAGAAAAACGAGAACATTCCATCAAAAACAAAGTTCCAGAACTGTTGAAATAGAAACATACTCGTGTGAAGAAAATGTAATAAACAGAAAATAAAAGAATAATTTTTGTGCAAAACAAATCATATTAAATAACTCTGCCAATCAAACAAAACAACAAAAACCCACCCCAGTTTAACGAAAAGAAGTCGCGAAAACAATAAAATCCAAATTAAGAGAATATCAAGAGACAATTGACTTTGCGGTTCAACATCTCTTAAATTTGTTAAAGTATAAAACAAAAACACAACAACAATAAAAGCAGAACGAAACAAATCCATACCAAACGCCTCTGCAGATCTGTATATGGGTATGCTGTATGTGACGGTGACGTTTGCTGGAAATAATATTAACACAGGTGGCAGTTGCGCAGTAGCAGCGAAGAAATAATATACTACAGTGACAAGCAAAAGGAGAGGTTGCGTGAAGATGACAACATTTTAAGCTAAGTGCATTATTTTTATTCCATTATGAATTTAAATATTTAAAGTTTTCATTGAAAGTTAATGTTTACGTAGTGAGATGAACATAAAAATTTTTGTAGAAAATTACAGTAAAGAAGAATAATTAATATATGAAAGAAGTAAAGAAGAGCAATTCTATTATATTATTATGATATAATTTTGACAAGAAGGTAAAATTTTTGAAGAGGTTGCTTAAGAAGGAGACGTTATTAAAATATTAATAATTTAAGAAGTCAAAGAAGAATAAATAAAAAAAAAAAAAAAAAAAAAAAAAAAAAAAAAAACTGTAAAAGAACAGTTAATTAATCAAAAGAAGATTTAAGACGCATAAAAATATTTTATTGTTTAAAGAAGTTAAAAATAATGAAGGAAAGAAGAACAACAAAAAAAAAAAATTTGTAGAAGATACCTAATTATTAGGAAAGAAGTTAATTACGAAAGTAAAATTAAAATTAATTTGATTTCTTTGAAAAAGTTTGCATACTGTGTATATTTTATTTTATAAGATTTTTGTACTTATTTCACTATACTACTTTATGGTTACAACTTCAACGAAGGGAAAATTTTTGAGATTGGTATCATGGATCGAGACGAGATCTTAAGTTTGGGCGTTGCTGCCCTAAGAGCAAAATTAGGTGAATTAGGGTTGATCACAACAGGTCTCAAGGAAGATTTGCAGAATAGACTTTTAGAACATTTTTCAATTGATTCGAATGACATTAGTGCGGAACAGGTTGTTGATCCCAATACGAACGGCGCTCCTTACGAGCGTGCTCGAGAGATAGAAGACGGTGGTAGTGAGGGGGCTGCGGGTTTTACACCGACTAAAAGTTTGTACACTCTCAAAGATGTGGAGGACAGTTTGTCCCAATTTTCAGGTACTAGCGCACCTGACGTTATTCAGTGGCTAGACGAATTTGAAGAGATGAGTTCGATATTGAAATGGTCATCATTGCAGATGTTTGTATATGGAAAACAATTATTGGTGGGTGCAGCAAAAATGTTTATAAAGAGCCAAAGAGGTTTAAAAGACTGGAATTCGCTTAAGATGGCTCTGAAAAACGAATTTGGTACGCGCGTTTCAACGGCAGAAATTATTCGTCAAATTCGGAATAGACGGTTGAACAGAAATGAATCACTTATTGAGTATCTGTACAGTATTATGGATTTGGGGCCACAGATAGATTTAGATGAAAGAAGTATAGTAGAATATACTATAGAAGGCATCCCTGATTCAAATCAAAACAAAAGCATGTTGTATCAAGCTGATACAATAAATGAACTAAAAAAGCAACTTGCTGTATATGAAAAAACTCGACAATACCCGAAGTCATCATACAAGAGTAGGGATATTGCAGCAATAAATAAAAAAGCATTTGTTAAAGTTGAAGCTGCAGAACCGGCTAAGCGTTGTTTTAAGTGTGGTGAAAAAACTCACATTGCTAAGGATTGCCTTCAGCAATATAAATGTTTTAAATGTGGAAAATTTGGGCACCGGTCATTTGAATGCTCGCAGAAAAGTGTAACAAAAGAAAACGCTAAATTGGAGAGAGGTCAGGCAAACATGGTTCGTGTAGATACAGGGCTAATCTTTAAAGACATTATAATCCGAAACAAAACGTTTTCAGCTCTTGTTGATACGGGAAGTGAGTTCTGTTTGATCAGATACGACGCGTTGTTCATCATAGGAAATGTAAACCTAGTTCCCGAAAGGTTATGCTTATACGGGATTGGAAGCAGTGAAATTTTTACTTTGGGGCGTTTTACTGAATTGGTGAAAATCGATGAAATTGAGGTAGATGTTACTTTCTACGTAGTCAATGAGCGCGATATCACTCATTCGATAATGTTGGGATATAGCCTTTTACGGGGAGTTGAGTTAACCATCAGCGATGGCGAGGCCGTGTTTAGTAGGCTGGAAGACAAATATTCATTATTTGCGGAGTTTAAGGGGATTTGTTGCAATGTCGAAGAGTATAGGCCAGAATCGAAAGTGGTGGTTGCTCACCTAGAGGAGTCAATTAAAGGACAAGTTTTAGACGCAATTGAAAGGTATAAACCGCAGAAGAAAGATAATAGCCCAGTTGAAATGAAAATTGTACTCAAAGACGATGTACCCATTTGCCAACGGCCGAGGCGGTTACCAATCGCAGATCAAATAATAGTCGACAAGCAAATCTCGGAATGGTTGAAGGAGAAAATAATTCAACCTTCTACGTCAGAATATGCCTCACCGATTGTGCTAGCCGCGAAAAAAGATGGCTCTAAGAGGTTGTGCTGTGACTACAGAAAGCTGAATCTAAAAATTGTACGTGACCATTTCCCCATGCCGTTAATGGAAGAAGTTTTGGATAAGTTGCAGGGTGCGAGGTATTTCACAACCCTAGATTTGCGGAACGGATTTTTCCACGTCCCTTTAGAAAAGGATTCGAGAAAGTTTACTTCCTTCGTGACGCATAATGGGCAGTATGAGTTTTTATTTGCGCCATTCGGCATTAGCAATTCGCCCGCCGTATTTACGAGATTCATATCAGCAGTTTTTAGAAATCTTATCCAGGACGGCACTGTGATAGTTTATATGGACGACATCATCATTCCCGCTAAGGACGTGATCGAGGGCCTAAACAAGTTTTTAGTAGTGCTGAAGACTGCATCCTCGAGTGGTCTACAAATTAAATGGGAAAAATGTCAAATTTTGCAAGAAACGGTAAATTTTTTGGGTTACGTCGTACAAGGAGGCTCAATAAAGCCCTCAAGGGAAAAGATTAGGGCTATAAAAGATTTCCCCGTCCCAGCAGACAGAAAGTCAATGCAAAGGTTTTTAGGGCTGACCTCCTATTTTAGGAAATTTATTGGCAACTACGCAATCACGGCGAAACCGCTGACAGATCTGCTTCGAAAAAACGTTCAATTCCACATAACAGATGAAGTATTACTGGCCGTTCAGCAACTGAAGGAGGCTCTTATAAGTGCCCCTGTTTTAAAGCTATATGATCAGGACGCAATCACCGAAGTTCACACTGACGCCAGC
Organism: Trichopoda pennipes; assembly: GCA_030448955.1. Taxonomy (NCBI): domain Eukaryota; kingdom Metazoa; phylum Arthropoda; class Insecta; order Diptera; family Tachinidae; genus Trichopoda; species Trichopoda pennipes. The sequence continues at coordinate 4,776,097 of JASKUP010000008.1, read as the reverse complement.
AAATACGGATATGGTGCAGTTCTCTTCCAGAAGAGTTTAGACGATCAGGAGTTGCATCCAGTCCAGTACTTGAGTCGAAGGACGAAGCCTCACGAGGAGAAATACCACTCCTATGAACTTGAAGTACTGGCGATCATTGAAGCTTTGAAAAAATGGAGATTCTACTTACTAGGCATTCCGTTTAAAATAGTGACAGATTGCAACGCATTCCAGATGACGATGAAAAAAGATGATGTGCCGGCAAGAATCTCTAGATGGGCCATGTACTTGCAGGAGTTTTCATATGAAATCGAGCACAGATCCGGTACGAAAATGAGGCACGTGGATGCTCTTAGCAGGATGGCTTGTTTGATAACGGAAAGCAGCCTTACTCATAGAATTAGATTAGCACAAGAAGACGATGAATATACAAAGGCTGTAAGAGCAATGTTAGAACGTGGAGAATATGAAGACTATTTCATGAAAAATGGCATTCTATTTAAAGACCCAACAAAAGACCTAGTCGTTATACCGGTCCAGTTGGAGGATGAAATCATCAAGTTAGCGCATAACCAGGGTCATTTTGGCGCTGCTAAAACGCGTGAAATTGTAGAGAAGCATTACTACATACCAAGAATTACGACGAAAGTGCCAAAAATTGTAAAGAATTGCGTGGAGTGCATTATCACCGAAGCTAAGACTGGTAAGAAAGAAGGTTACCTGAATCCCATAGACAAAGAAGATCGACCGTTTATGACGTACCATGCGGATCACGTCGGTCCAATGGAAATGACGAAAAAGGCGTATAATTACTTGTTCGTAGTGGTCGACGGTTTTACCAAATTCGTGTGGCTCTATCCCACGAAGTCGACAGATGCTAAATCCGTCGTTGATTGTTTAGAAAAGCAATCATCCATTTTTGGGAATCCAAGGAGCATTATTTCCGATCGCGGAGCTGCTTTCACCTCAAAAGTGTTTCAAGATTACTGTCAAGATGAACACATTCTTCACTTGCAAATCGCCACTGGCGTGCCACGCGGCAATGGCCAAGTTGAACGAATTCATAAAATTATCATACCAATGTTGACCAAATTATGCGTCAATGAGCCCATAAACTGGTACAAGCATGTACGACGCGTTCAAATGATTATCAACTCCACTGCCCCGAGAAGCACCAATTTCTCCCCTTTTAGATTAATGACTGGTGTCGAAATGAGATTACCTGGTTACCCCGAACTCCGGGAAATATTGAACGATGAAGCTGTTAAGGAATTTGCCGAACATCGAGACGGTGACCGTGAAGAAGCCAAGGCAAATATAGAGAAGATCCAGAGAGAAAATTGTAAGACGTACAACCGTAATCGTAAGCTCGAAACCGAATATGAGACGAATGAGTTGGTCGCCATCAAGCGCACTCAATATGGCACTGGCCTTAAACTGAGAGGAAAATTTATTGGACCTTACAAGGTTATTAAAAAACTTCCCCATGGAAGATATGAAGTGGAAAAAGTCGGTGACCATGAAGGCCCGTTCCGAACTACTACCGTCGCGGAGTTTATGAAAATGTGGCAATCCGAGCCGAATTGCCGTCAGGAGGGCCGATTGTAGGGTATCTACCATTAATCAACCTGACCGACACAACTGAAGCGACTGACTTACGAAGTATACTGGAAGGACAGAATACGAGAGAGACCATAATTAACAAACAACGAACGGACTAAAATAGATTTGTCTTTATCAAATAGAGAAAAAAGTAGAAAAGAAGATGCGGTAGAGTTGACATCGGTCAGCTCAAGGGAAGTTGTGCAGTAAAGTAATATTTAATTTAAACAATTAATGCCATAATAATAATTTAATATAAGAAACTGAATTTTATAAATAAATGAATTGAAATTTGAAAGGTACTGTGTGTTAAATTGTGGGTGCGGGACAATCTTTCCTTTTCTACATATATATATATATATATATATGTGTGTGTGTGTGTGTATGTGTGTGTATATAAAACTTAAATAAAATATTCTAAAATATGTTAAAACATTCTAAAATATACTAAAATTTACTAAAGTATAACAACATACTTATATTAAAATACACTCGCATATATTAAAATACACGACAATATATAAAAAATATACTTAAATATATACTGTTATACCAAAATATATTAAAATATATATAAAACTAGCGGACCCGGCGAACATTGCCTCAGACATAAAAAATTAATTTTTTTTCACAGTTCTTTCGCAATTTTCATTTGAAAAGCCATTAAAGAATAATTCCGCACAAAATTCCACACAAAAAATCTATTTTCGATTTTTTTAATAAATATTGCACTGAATTTTAATTGATTGTAATGCTTTTACGTGAATGTGTGACGTACAACTATCCGAAATCAATTTTGCAATACACAAAACTCGTATAAATTGCAGCGAGAAAAATAGCGCATTTACTGTAGAAAATTACAATGCCAAAATGACACCTGTCAGATTGCACAAAGTCTAAGTTAACGTATTATTAAGGAATAATTGCACAAAAAATTTCATACAAAAAATTAATTTTCGATTTTCCAACTTTTGCGGAGAGATTTTCCAATTTTTACACTAAGAACTTTCTATTTTTAGATTTGGAAAGCCATTAAGAAAGAATTTCACACAAAATTTCATATAGAAACTCGATTTTCGATTTTTCCAATTTTCCGACTTTTCCGTAGGGATTTTCCAAAATTGTCTTTCTTAAAAACCTTCTCCTCGAAAATACGAACAACTGACAAAATTTTACAGAAATCGGCCCAGCCGTTCTCATTTTATGGATTCCTATACATTTTTATATATATAATAGATTATACTAAAATATAATGAAATATAATAAAATATATTAAAATATACTAAAATATATTAAAATGTACTACAATAACATATATTTTGTATCGAGCCTGTCGGCGCAAATTTAACGACCAAATTTTAATAGCGGCCTCAGAAGGACAATTATGTTGTTCGATATTATTACGAATTTTACGAAATGTATCTTTTACTTTATATATATCAGGTTTTTCAACAAGAAGTTTGTTTTTCAATTGTAGTAACACCAGCAACATGATAGTTTTGACTTTTAATTTTTTTGATGTATTCGTAGTAGATGCATTGTCAATTGTTACAATGAATTTGATTTCGCACAAAAATCGCATTAAAATAATTAAAATCCACTACGAAAATGGTGGAACTGTTAAAGTTACATTTCGTATAATTTGTGATATTTTCGGACCACATAATCATCCTTTTATTTGGTCGGCAAATTTGAGTCTACAGGCTTGATACAATATGTGAGAACACCAACACGTGTTCGACCGGGTCGTTCAACTGAAAATATCGCAGCCGTGCGCCATAGTGTTGAAGCAGATCCATATTTGTCAATTCCTAGACGTTCTCAACAATTGGGGTTATCCAAAACCACCACATGGCAATTTTGCCTAAGGATTTAACTTTGAAGCCTAACAAGGTTCAACTGGTGTATTGCCATTTTTTCACACAAAGCCCATTTTCACTTGTCAGGGTGTGTCAACAAGCAAAATTGCCACATTTGGCCTTTTGAAAACCCCAGAGTGATTGTTGAGAAGCCTTTGCATGCTCAATTTGTCAGTGTATGGTGCGCTATGTGATCTAAGGGAGTGATTGTGCCGTTTTTTTTCGCAAAAGAGGCTAGAAATATGCTGTCAATGTATCATGCTGTTGCGAGATGCTAAGAACTCAATTCTGACCTATCATTGACGACGTTGACATAACTGACATGTGATTTCATGACGGTGCCACATGTCACACAGACAATGAAAAGATCAATTTATTAAAAACCAAATTTACCGATCGCATAATTTCACGACAATCAGCAGTTAAGTGGACAACCCGATTGTGTAATTTAACACCACTGGATTATTTTTTTGAGCGGCTATAATAAGGATAGAGTGAACAGAGTCTATACGGAGCCAACCGAATCGATTTCAGCCGTGATGTGATTAACGAAATAGGATCGCCATCTTGCCAAAAGTGATTAAAAACTTTGATGAAAATATCGACATCTTGGTGAATGCTTGCCAGATATTACTTTTCATTCATAATTGACGAACTTTTCTCTTCATAATACAATAAAAGTTTGCATCAACTTAGTCTACATTTTTTGTTTTATTTTGTTTTAGAAAACAAACTTCTTGTTGATAAATATTTGTGGAAATATTAATAAAATAACATGATTAGATGCAACATCCTCTTAATTCACCAATCTTTAATACGAATAGTGTTTTGTTTTTTAACAAGCAATTATTTAGTATAGGTTTCCAATAAATTAATAAAATATATTTGTAGAAAACGAATACTTTCCTCCAACATTGTTTATGGTTCTTCAAGTCATGCTGTAACCCATATTTTAGTAGCAAGAATTTGAAATTTGTATAAATTTATAAATGTGTAAATAGGGAATGTAAATGACTACGAAAGAAATATCCATTTAAAGTGTTTATTTTTGTTTATTGCATAAATCGTATAAAATTTAGTAATTTATAATATTTTTGTATTTAAAGTTTTCGAAGCCACCACTTAGGGGAATTTCACTAAAATATTTTTTTTTGGATTCTTTTCTTAGGGAAAATAATTTTCAAAATTCACCATATGTTATTTAAGAGGGTGTTTTTATTATTCCCTTTTTGGTATTCGTTTATTAATTTTTTTTTGTTGTTAATAAAACAAAACTACAATTTTTTAAAGGAAATAATAAACAAAATGTAATTTAATTGCAAAAATATGAAACCAGCAGTAGTATGCATACTAAATTCCCATCTTATCGATCGTGCCTAATACGATTTGTCCTTTATTTATGTTGAAGTTTAATTTTTTGTTACTATTTATAACAGAAATATGCACAAATAGAGATAGAGAAAAGAGAGAGTTATTTGCTTTATTTATTTATACAATTACATAAGTATTGAAATTTGTGTATATGTATTCGACAAAGGATAAGCAAAAAATGTGGTTATTAATATTAATGGTCTTGACCAAAATTTACGGCCCTTTTCCTTGTTATTTAATGTATTCGATTACAATATTATGCACACTCTACTCCATTTCTTGCTCTTCCTCTCGGTTATGCTTTCTCTTGGTTATGCTTTTTGTAATGTTTTTTGTTTTTTTTTTTTTAAGGTACGTTATGTTTCGTTAATTTAATGCACTTCACAAGATTAACAATTTTATTCAAATAATGGATGGGTGTTTTCTTATTATAAATTTATATTAGAACTTGACTTTAGGGTGGGTAGTTGTGTTAATAATGTCATTTGTCTGGCGGAGTATATAACGGAGCATTGCATATTTGCCGTTTGAATTTTAAAAAGATTAAGCTTAAATTTATTGTGTTTTGTATATGGCACAATTTTGCTTTTCAAAGAAACGCCTTAAAATATGCAATGCTTTATAAATCGCAATACAGTTTTTCAATTAAAATCAAATGACATTTAATAGGATTTTGAATTTTAAACTTCTTAATAAATAATATATGTATGTATTGTATAAAAATATTTATTTGCAAAATTTTCATGTGTGTAAGTTTTACATCCATACTCGTATATTAGCATCAAGGCGAAAAAATAAAATTGGCATTTTTGCAGTTATTCTAATCTGTTTTAAAGACACCAATGCATTTGCAGTATTTTTTCAAAGACAGTTTATAGCTTGTTTAATTAAAATTATAACATAAGCTCCTTCCCCTTTTCAAGCCAAACATAATACATAAATTAAAACTAGCATTATTTTGCAAGATGGTTAAGTTACATATTAAATTAAGCAATTTTAATTGCTTTGTATTCACTTATTCGCAAGCTCGAATGGTTAAGGGGTAAAAACAAAATAAATTATCACTCATCTGAATTTTAATTTTCATTATTTGCTTCAGTTACCTCATTCCTTTGGCATGGAATTAAGTTAAATATGAGAAGACCTATTCGAATTATAAACCTTTTTTTTTTAAATGTTTATTATAAATTATTATATATTCACAATTTAACTTTCAAATTAATTTGATATTAATATTTTTATTATTTAATTTATAAAGATAAGCCGCATAAAAAGTTTTATGAAAGAACCATATAGCTTCTTTAGGTTCATTAGGTTATAGGTTTGCTGAATTCATAAAGTTTAGCCTTGCCGAAATACGCAAGGTATTTAAAATATAAATTAAAATTGAAGTACAGCCGCGAATAACGTTGTAAAAGACAAATTTTGGAAAAACCTGTTTTTTTCCACATTACCATTATTTTTACTCTCTTCCATTCTCCTAACATTAAATTATCCAAAATTATGCAATTTATCGTTGTCAAAATTTAATAACCAGTAGTCGTTTAGTAGAAGAATGTTGTAAGTTGCTATTAAAATGCTACGATCGGAATTGTCGAAAGTGATTGATAAGTGTAACAGAGGTACAGAAAGAAAAATTCATGTGGAAAATTGGAAAGACAATAAAAATAAAACGATTAAGAAATAGTGGAAATGCATACATAACTAGTAAAAATAAGAGCTCATCCCAAAAAAAAAAAAAAAAACGCTCCAGAACAGGTAATGTGGTAAAACGTTTCAAGTACACGTCATGTTGTATTTTATTTAAATTTCTGTTATATAGGTTTGTGATTGCAAATACTACTTCTATTGCTAAAATTTTACCATATGTCAGATAAATTTTATGAAAAAAATTAAAACAAAAAAACTGCCTTTTTATCGTGTTTAATCGAATTAAGCGAGCCTAAAAAAAAAGTTAAAGAAATTTACACAAGGATCCGAAGTGTAAAATAACTGAAGAAAGAAGAGTTAAAGAAATTTATACAAGGATCCGAAGTGTAAAATAACCGAAGAAAGAAGAGTTAAAGAAATTTACACAAGGATCCGAAGAGTAAAATAACCGAAGAAAGAAGAGTTAAAGAAATTTACACAAGGATTCGAAGTGTAAAATAACCGAAGAAAGAAGAGTTAAAGAAATTTACACAAGGATCCGAAGAGTAAAATAACCGAAGAAAGAAGAGTTAAAGAAATTTACACAAGGATCTGAAGTGTAAAATAACCGAAGAAAGAAGAGTTAAAGAAATTTACACATAGATCCGAGGAGTAAAATAACCGAAGAAAGAAGAGTTAAAGAAATTTACACAAAGATCCGAAGTGTAAAAGAACCGAAGAAAGAAGAGTTAAAGAAATTTACACAAGGATCCGAAAAGTAAAATAACCGAAGAAAGAAGAGTTAAAGAAATTTACACAAGAATCCGAAGTGTTAAATAGCACGTAAAAATCATAATATTGCAGAAGTTTGGTCATGCTTTAACTTATGCTCGAAAAGAAGCCGAAACTCTTCGGGAACAACCCATGAAAATAATTGGGGAAAAGAAAAAAAGATCTCCTTGCATTAGCGTCCTTCTTGCCAGAGAAGCATGCCGAGTTCTATAAATCTATCTGTGCTTAATTCCAAGAAAATATAGTTTGTTTTAGGCAAACCAACATACATACATACAAATACATTCGGTTTCAATTTTTTAAATATTTTCCAGGGTTCAAAATTTATCATTTATGAATATTCAAAAATCAACATTCATGATATTTTTCATAAATGAGAAATCTAAAATTTTATATTTATTTTTCACGCTCATAAACGAACAACGAAAATGTTCTACTTATTTTCATACATGAATGCGAACAACAAGAATTATTAGTCTTATTCATATGTGATGAATGATAAATTAGCTTCTTCTCATTAATGTTCTTTTTCATAAATGTATATGTTCATTTATGAACGTTGAAATTTTATAAAATTTCTCATAAATGAACGTGAAAAAATTTTCTACCTACGATCGCAGTTTACCGTAAAATGTAGTAAAAAAAACACATGGGTACATATTAACTCAAAATACAATTTTGCAATATATTCTTAAAAAAATAATAAAAAAACATTTTTTTTCTGCATACGCTGGCAATTGCACATTACCAAATATGTGCGTTTATATACGCGGATGCTTAACGCACATATTTTTACGATCTTTTCATTTATGAAAAATTATCAAAATTGTAAACATTCAAAAATGAACACTTGTGTGTTTCTCATTTTTTCACTTATGGATAGAAAGAAAAAAATAAATCGTCGCACTCACAAATGAAAAAACACAAAATGTTTTGTAGTCTCTCACACATGTATGAGAAGAAGCGGCTAAAAAATGAAATGTACATATTCACACATGCATGAACAGTGAGAGGACACTTCGCTACTCTGATATTTTCTTAATTATCTTGAAAGGAATTTTTCTTTTCATTTTGAATTAGCTTTTTGTTATTAATAAAAAATACATATACATATGTATATGTGTTTGTATGTACCAATGTATGTACATTTTTTTACAATAGCCAATAGATATATTTTAAGAGTAGCTTGTTCTTTGCGATAGTAACATTTTGGGTTCTATCATTCATTCTATTGTGAACGTTGAAGAGAACGTTTTAAAAGCCACTTTTCGCAATGCTTTGCGTAGTGGAAAATCGTTTTAACTGACATCGAGCTTTGGATATGAAACGTTTTTCCACAAAAAGAAAATGAAAACTGTAAATTTATTTGTAATTTGATGTTAAAATTTCTTGATTTTTTACATTAAACTTTTATTTATTATTATTTTGAATAATTTTTATAGTTTTTTAAACGATCTTTTTTATCTTCAATAAATATCTTTTTTCTTTTTTAAGATCTTTTTTATATATTTTTTCTTCTCAATATTTCGCTTTCCTTTGGAAAGCTTCTTCAGGAAAAAATTTTTATATTTTTGAAAACAAAAAATTATTAACAAATTGAAAAAAAAATGTTTCAAAACATTTGACAAAAACATATAAAATATTTTTTCATACATACATACAAAAATTTTAAATTTTCCATTTGATAATAGGATATATCAACAGAAGGAGGGCCTCCCTATGGGCTCTCCAGCATCTCCAATTATAGCTGATATTGTGATGGAGGAATTACTAAATTCATGTATTAGTAAAAGGCATATTAAACCAAAGATAATCACAAAATATAAGGATGATTTATTTTGTATAACTTCAGAAGATGCAGTGGATGATATTTTGTCAGAATTGAATAGTTTCCATCCGGATATTGAATTTACGATTGAAAGAGAATTAGAATCTAGACTTCCATATTTAGATATATTGATAATAAGGAAGAACAATAAGTTAGTATTTGATTGGTATAAGAAACCAACATCTTCTGGAAGAATTATTAATTTTTATTCAAAACATCCAAGGAAAATGATAATAAACACAGCGAAAAATATGATAGAATATTGACTATAAGTGATAGTGAATTTCATTTGAAGAATAGGGATACAATAAGAGATATACTTAATGACAATGATTTTCCAGTAGAATTAACTAACAGATTAATTAGACAATATGGTAGTTATAGGCATAATGATCAACTTCTTCGAAATTAAGTTTTGCTTTTATATCCCTGTTGTCAGGATTAAATTCATTCGTTTCTTTTTCTTTGGCCCATAATTTTCTAAACATGCTTGTTTTCACATTTTTTTCCAAAGCGTTATCGAAAAATGAAAGAAAGGGCAACTTGGTCTGAATTAAGAGACCATAAATTTTTAATTATTTTAGACAATGCCTTGTCAGCAACTTTTTGTCAATTGTTCTATATTTAACTAAAGAATTTAATAATTATAGGCCTTGGTTAGGGACCAGGGTGGGCTCGTGTGCGTTAAACCATGATTTTACATAAATGTTGATTATTAATAAACAAATATCTTCAATTGGTGCCTTAAAAATATATATTTTAAGGCAATAAATAGCCTTAGCCATCCATCTAGGTGGTGGGAAAAAACAATTTATTATTTGTAACCTCCCTAATATGCATACACTGTTTTGTTGTCTCTATTGCATGAAATGAAGTTAAAATAAAGCCAAACGAAAGATGGAAAATAGACACAGCCACACGTACAAACACATACGCTGTCGTAAAGGAAAAGTCTCTCTGTAGGCGTTCAATTCTGTAATTTTTTATGGAATTTAAATGTTGGTGCCAGAGATAGCAAGCAAATTTTTTAAATTGTACCAATTAAAATTAAAATAAAATCTATGGCCTAAATTTTAACTTACATCAATGTTCAGTCATTTTTTAAGTATAATCAGAAAGTTAAAAAAGAAGATAAAGTTTCTGTTTATTGTGCAATTCAAATCTTTTGCAGCTATTTGATTTGTCACTTGTTAAAAATTAGAATTTTTCGAATTTGTGAAGCAGAAAGAAAGTGCATTTGCACCCATAATGCTCCCTCTACTTTGTACTCGCTTACATAAATAATGCTACATGTATGAAGGTGTGCGATTTTTAATCATGCAATAGCTTGCTTACTCAATTCTAATTTTAGTTCTGAATAAAAATTAATATGCTACATATACAACTAAACAAATTACAGACAACATTATATTATTAATTTAATGTAATTCTTTATTCAGGATCTATGTAAATTAACTTCAGATGGCAAGTTTGGAAGGAACCACATTTTTTAGCTGAATTAGCCTGTTATTAATAATCTATTTACATTTAAAACTTAGTGGGATTTATTATATTGTTACAAATGTGCCTTGCTTATGTTTTAAAATAAAATAATTAAGCAATAAAGCAAACTACTGGTTACAAGCTGCGTAGAAGTTTAAACAAAAACAACTATACACACAGACATACAGGCGCCTATACATCGAATAAACAACATACAACAACAAAATGTGTTACAAAGGGAGTAGAAGATTCTTCAATCTTCTAGACTTCAAATAGACAAGTATAAATAAGGAAGCGTCTGAGTGGATAGTCAGTCAGTGTAAAATTAAACCTAATCAAGTAAAGACGTGCATTTTAAGTAAATTGTTCTGAAGTGTCAACTTTGTGTAGTTAAAGTAAATAAAATTGTTATTAATTTAAAAACTCTAAAAACTGGTGTTATAAAAGGTATAAACGTAACAATATGTTATCATAATTTAGCTAGTTGAATTCTAATTGAGCTAGCAAAAAAAGGTGAACTCCATACAAAATTTTAAATTATATTCTATTTATGTTTTATTCAGGCGGTTAACGATTAGAGAAAAATCTTAAAAACGGAATATACTATATTATATTGTCCCATTAAATGCTGAGTTGCGTTAGTAACTCTGACGAGAAACGATATTTTAATGCTAACATTTAAACTCGTTAAAATAACTTAATACCAAATTTTAATAAACAACAACAATGACGCTTTATTACACCGAAGAAAATTGACAACAGCCCTTAAAATTTATTGTATCGCTACATTAGTGATGTATTTTTAAATTTTAATCTAATCCCAAAAGTACTAATTATTGTTATTTCATAAACTAGTTTTTTTTCAAATTCTACAAAAATAGGATAGAATGCTAAGGCATTCAGCTAACTGAATTATCGTTTCAATTAATGATTTTAATAATTTTCTTATAAGAACTATACTTTAGCTCTGATATCAGTGGCCTTTTAATATACATTTGCTTATTTAAGAAAACTTTAAGTATAATAAAATATTTATTACGCAAATATCTAATAAATAATTTTTGGATGCAAGAGTATTCACCTAAAACTTCATAATAAGTGCTGAAAAAAATACATTTTTTATTGTTATTACACACAGAAAAACCCTATTGTTTATGTATTATTCCAGCAACCATATTATGTTTACCTCAACTATATATATATATTTATAGGAAACAAATAATTGTTATTTTAAACTATATTTAAGTCATGATAAATATGTTTTGGTTATTCATTGATTATTAAATGCCTATCCACATAAATTGTAAAACATGGATGGTTTGAACTAAAAAATATTTCACATAAATTACATACTCAACAAAATTTTTATAACTTTAAATAATAATATGGCAATGACTTCAATTTCGCACGAAAATCGCATTAAACTAATTTAAACCCACTATGAAAATGGTGGCTCTGTTAAAGTTACATTTCGTAAAATTCATGAAATTTTTGGACAACATAATCGTCCTTCTGAGACCGCTATTAAGAATTTCACCGCTTAATTTGAGTCGAAATGCTCGATAGAAAAATGTGCGAACATTTACGCGTGTTCGATCGGGTCGCTCAACTGAAAACATCGCAGACGTGTTGAAGCATATTTACTTTTGCGGTTGTCCAAAAACACGACATACCGATTTTGGCGTAAGGATTTATCTTTGAATCGTTACAAGGTTCAAGTGGTGCAGAAATGGACGCCGACCGACCATTCCCATCGCCGTAAATTCATTCAATTCATTCAGGAACAACCGGCTGGTTATTATAAAAAAAAATTGTTTCAGACGAAACCTATTAGCACTTGTCAGGGTATGTCAACAAGCAAAATTGCCGCATTTGGACTTCTGAAAATCCTAAAGCGATTATTGAGAAGCTTTTGTATGCTCAACGTGTCACTGTATGGTGCGCTATGTAGTATGGAGACGTGAATGGGCCGTTTTTTTTTTATGAAGCTGGAAATGCGGTAACGGTCAATGGATTGCGCTATCATTAGATACTAATAACTCAATTTTGGTGTAGTATTGACGACGTGGATATCACTGACATGTGGTTTCAACAGGACGATGCCACGTGTCACACAGCCACTGAAAAGATCAATTTATTGCAAACCAAATATCCCGATCGCATAATTTCACGACAATCAGCAGTTAAGTGAATTATTTTTTGTGGGTCTATGTTAAGGACAGACTCTATATGGAGACAATCGAACCGATTTGAGTCTTAAAACTCGAAATCCGTGATGTGATCATCTAAAGAAGACCGCCATTGTGCCAAAAAAAGTTATTAAAAACTTTGATAAAAGAATCGACATCTCTCAGCGTGGTCGCGGTAGACATTTGCGAGAAATAATTTTTCATTCATATTTGCCGAACTTTTCTTTTCGTAACATAATAAAGAATTTTAATCATCTTAATCTAAATTGCTTGTTTTATTTTTTTTTAGAAAACAAACTTTTTGTTGAAATACCCTTTCTTTATGTCATTATTTAAAATAATTTTCATAATATTGCCATTTTCCTTCCTAACTGGCTGGTTTGTACTCGAAGGCGAGCGCTTTCGATGCGCATGCATCATTCTCAAGCCGCATTTTAGTTTGTACAAACGCGTTTTAGTTTACATAAACTAAACGCGGCTTGAGAATAATGCATTCGCATCGAAAGCGCTCGCCTTCGAGTACAAACGAACCAGTTAAGACGCAAAATTGCAATATTATTTCATTAACTGGCGTAGGGGAAACAAACAACATAATTTTCATAATTTGCTATCTTATTGCCATCATATTTGATTATACGAGTATGTTTATGCTTTAAACATACTTATAGTTATTTTTAACAATGTTGTGATGTTATTGTAATTTATAATAACATCATAGGACCACAACTATATGGCGAAATCATAATTTGTTGTTCTCAGATTATTGTTATATCAAGTATTTTTTAAACAATTTCTAACTTGCGTTAGTCCTTAATAAATTCCGTAAAAAATTAAAAGAATGTTTATAACACCTACAAATATGCTTTAAAAATTTGTGTTAAGAAATTTAAATAAAACAATACAAGTAGATTACATTAAAAAGGTATTTCAAATTAATAAAATTGCTTTTTATAGTAATTATTTAATATTATAATTTATTTTTGTGCCCAAGAAAATAAAATGAAAATGGCAAACGAAACAAAGAAAAAACAAAAAAAAGCAAATTAGGCGCCAAAAAGACAAATGAATTATAATATATAACTCTGTAGCCATGTTTCTTTATATATATATATATATATATACCAGCAAAGACCTTAAATATAATGCAATCATAGAGAATAGGAAAAAGAATAGATAGACTTTTACATGATGTGATGATGATGAAAAAACTGGGATGCCGGCTTAAAATGCTTTGTGGTAATTAAAAAAGGAAATGTAATGTAAGTGGTATTTTACTCTCCTACTCTTATAATGTTTGCTTAATAGGAATGGTTAGAGTAAAAATGTTATTAATTTTTGTTTTAAAGTCTGTTCTACAAAAGTCATGTTAAACTCGAGCCAAAAAATATTGTACTTAATTTAACTTGAAATCTAAATACACAAAATAATTAAACAAAAAAAAAAGCAACAAATGCTCTTGGCTGAGTTACAATTTTGTAAATTTGGTGGCTTGTTGAGTGTAATACAACAGCAAACAGTTTGACGCCTGCCTTCCCTCCTACTCTTATTCAATAACAAATTTCATGCAACAAAATTATATAATTCAAGAGTTCAAGTTATTTATAATGAGAATATATATTGAAAAAAAGTTCATATTCTCTTCCCTGTTTAAATTTTTATTTAAATAATAAATAACAATTAATAAATTACCTAACTTATAGCAGCATTAACAAAAAAAACCAACAAACTTTCCAACTGATACAGCTACAGATGAATAAATAAAAAATTGTATTATCATAAAGTTTCATTAGATTAGATTAAATAATATAAAAATAAAGAAAAGCGTGTAAACGTACGCTTCTATGCGTAGTATTACCATGTCTAAAAAGCAGCAACAACAAAAATAAATATAAAAATAAATATTGTAATTCCCATAAGAATATCTGGTAATATATTAAATAAAGTACTTATTCTTACTCTCCATCTTGTGCATGGTATCTCCCTTAGCGCGTTTTATTGAAGTTGATTTAAAAGAATGACTTTTACTGTTTGCTTAAACAATATTTAGTTCTAAATTATGCAATTAATAATAAAATAGGCACTTTAATATAACCAATTCAAATTCAATATTCTAAAATATTGCTTAATATAAAATAGATTTTATTATTTGCTGAATTGTGTTCTTTTAATTGAATCCTCATAAGCAAACTGCTACTTATAAGGGCTAATAAAATAAAGTAAGCTAATTCAGCTAGCTGAATTTTATTTTTTTAATTAAAAAAAAAATTTCGTTAGTTTATATACTTTTCAAATTCAGCAAACTGAATAGAATAGTAAAATTATTTATATATTTCTATCAAATTTTGTTAATTATTTTAATTCATTAATAAATAATGAGAATACAAATTGAGAAAAATTAAAAAATATCTTCTGTTTAAAAATTTTAATTAAAAATTTTTCTATTCAGTTTTATTCAGGCTTTATTTATTTAATAAATTTTTAAATTTAAAAATTTTTAAGTAATTCTGGTACCTGCAAAGTTCTTGTATTCTGCATGTTATACGAGATTAGTGAGGATATTTAGTTTTTGTATTATTCAAGGATAATGAGTTTAACCAAAATTTAATTTTAAATTAAATTCATAAAAAGAACTAATAATGTTCTGCTTGCTGAATATAAATATGTATGCAATTTTATAAGGAAAATAAATATTTATTTTTAAATATAGTTAATTTGGGATTTTTATGCTTTAGCTTTTAAATTTTAAAATGAATTTTCAAGCTATTTAGTTTGGAATTTTGAAGGGTATTCAATATTTAAGTTATTCAGCAAGCTAAACTATCAAAAAATTGATTAAAAAAATGTATTAAGAACAATTTTTAGTTACTAAATTCACACCAAACTGTAGCTTTAAAGCTTTCAGCTGGATTTATAAACTTTATAAAGTAAACTATGAATTTCTTATAGCTTTGCAGAACGTTAATATATGTTGGGTATGATTTTTCGTCATCCCCAATATATATGTATATATTCAGCTAGCTGAAAAGTATTTGTAAGGCAATTAATGAGCAAAACTTTCTACAGCATTTAAGATTTTTCTAATAAAGCTAGCTGAATTCAACAATGCATAGAAAATAGCAAAAAAAAAAACTCATTTTAACCTTTTTCTATAAACTTTATAAAGTAAATTATGAATTTCTTATAGCTTTGCAGAACGTTAATATATGTTGGGTATGATTTTTCCTCATCCCCAATTTATATGTATATATTCAGCTAGCTGAAAAGTATTTGTAAGGCAATTAATGAGCAAAACTTTCTACAGCATTTAAGATTTTTCTAATTAAGCTAGCTGAATTCAATAATACATAGAAAATGATACAAAAAAACTCATTTTAACCTTTTTCTATAAACTTTATCAAGTAAATTATGAATTTCTTATAGCTTTGCAGAACGTTAATATATGTTGGGTATGATTTTTCCTCATCCCTAATATATATGTATATATTCAGCTAGCTGAATAGTATTTGTAAGGCAATTAATGAGCAAAACTTACTACAGCATTTAGGATTTGTCTAATTAAGCTAGCTGAATTCAATAATACATAGAAAATGATACAAAAAAAACTCATTTTAACCTTTTTCTAACTTTATAAAGTAAATTATGAATTACTTATATTTTGTTTGTAGAACGTAGATATTTGTACAGTACTTTTAAAAAATTCAGCTAGCTGAATACAATTTGTGGTGCGATTCTTAAGCAAAATTTACTGCTGCATTTAAGATTTTTCTAATTTAGCTAGCTGAATTAAATAATGAACAGAAAATAAAGAAAAAACTGATTACAAGCTTTTTCTGTTAGCTAGTAAGCATATAAAGTTAGCTGAATCGAAGTATTGTGTATTTATAATTCAATTAGATTTTACTAAACTTTATTTATTAATTATTCCTGAATCTTTCTAGAGAAAAGATTAAAAAAAACTCTCATTAAAAAAGAGAAAATTCTAGCAAAACTCTTATACATTTCTCTCCCAAAATATTTTCCCTGATATTTTACAGAAAAAAAACGATTACAAGCATTATAATTTCTTTTAATGGTAAATTTAATACAACACCTCAAATCACACACAACTATTCTGAGCTATACAAGCAATATATTTCAAAATAAATCCGTAATACTATTCCCTTGCAGATAGTCGCTCTAGCATACCCCAACAGAAATAAAATAAAACAGTAAAGCAACAATTTTTATAACCAACATAAAATTTTATAGAACAACAAAGAAAGCAATGAAAATATATTAAACAAAAAACGAAAATTCTACAGATAAATAGCAGGTAATCAGCAAAGAAAACTAACAAAAGTATGAAGAAAAATAATAAGAAAAACGGAAAATCTTGTCAAAATTGAAGGTGAAAAAAAATCAAAATAACTAGTTAAGCTCGCCTAAATATACAAACACACAAAAGCAATTACAATAAAAATATATATTGTTGACTGAGCAAGCAGCAGCAAGATGAAAGGAAATCGGAAGTAAGCTATTAAAAAAGAAAGAACTTTTATTTTGATGATGCGAAATAATCAAAAATAATATGAACAACACACGCACCTACATCTACCTATACACCTAACATAGAGATGTGAAGTGTGAGTGATTAAAATAATAAAAGCTCAACAAATATACGAAAACTTTAATCGAATACATTAATCAATCTCACGATTTTTTCACAATCTTTAAATTTTGAAAATTAACACAATTTTAAGGTGGACCACAGCCATAATTAATTGCTTGCTCTTTACAAATATTTTAATTATTAAATATTGAGAAAGTTTCCCAAAACTCTTTTATTTGTAAAGCTTGTAGAAGTACCTTAGGGAAGAGATAAGATTACAAATCTCGAAAGCTTGACTTCTCTTAATGTTTGTAACAAACACTTGTCTACCAGATCCGTGTACATACTCCGGAGGTCAATTGTATTAAGGCAAGCCATTATCGAATGGCATATTTTACGCACCTTTGACAAATCACTTGTTGATTAAATACAGACCTGGGATTTTTAAAAAGGTAAATTCTATTAATAGAGGCATTGCAGTCCTCATCGTTAAAAAGGGTTCCAAGACGAACACACATCTATTCGATTATTTTCATTATTGGCTCTTTTTAGATTGATCGACATATGTGTTGTATTCTTAAGACATGCCTTGCGGCGGCTGCCATATTTCCATCTTTTTCAAATAAAATAAAAATAGGTTGACCGATGATCTATTATTAGATCTTTCGTCTAAAAGTGCTTTTGGCCTCGATAATAGTTCTGGTGGAAATCAGAGTACGATCGGACGAGCATAAGCAACAGAGAGTAGCATAAGCAACGAGAAGTAGCACTTCAGGCAACAATGCCTATTTAGTCAGGTACCGTGCTACATTCTTTAGGAAATGGATAGAGAAGAGATGACACAGGTGGTGAAAGTAGGATAGTCGGAAATTAACTGCCGTATAAAGACAGCAACAGCGACCAGTAACTATGCCTTCATCGCTAAGCAGCTCCACCGACAGCCAATTTTTATTCTTGTAGTGAAAAAAACCAAGGACTTCGTTGGGAATCGAACCCACACACTACCTACTAGCCTATAGGGGCACCTTGGCTAAAGACAATTGCAGAAGTAAGTTACTATCCTGTCTTACAGTATTTTCAAGAGATTACTTTTATTCTTAATTGTTAAGGAAGCCAAGATTTTATGGGAAAGCTCTAAAATATATTACACATCCTGTACGTGAACTTGCTGTAACTCCCCATCTTAGCTTCGCTTACCTTACCCATACCAAGAGTTCATCAAAAAAGAAGTTTAAGATCTTTTTGCTGTACTATTTCTACATTTTTAATAACATTAACGATCTATCGTCGTTAGAGTACCAAATTAACATACGGAAAATCTATTTAAAAAGTCTTATTATACAGCACCGTTGCCATATTTGTCGACGTTTGAAAATAGCCAATCCCAACTTGCCGCTTTTAATATCTGAATGTCCATATTTGTCAAAGTAAATGGAAAGCAGTTGTATTCTCTTTACACTTAGTCACATGCATATATCGGGTTTTTCAACAAGAAGTTTATTTTTCAATTGTGGCAACACCAACAACATCATGGTTTTCACATCTAGTTTTTTTAACTATTCGTAGTAGATGCATTGGCAATTGTTACAATGAATTCAATTTCGCATGAAAATCGCATTAAAATAATTAAAATCCACTGTGAAAAATGATGGTTCTGTTAAAGTTACATTTCGTAAAATTCAGATAATACAATCGTCCTGCTGAGACCACTCTTAGGAATTTGGTCATGTTCGACTCGGTCGTTCAACTGAAAACATCGCAGCAGTTAGCCACAGTGTTGAAGCAGATCCAAATTTGTTAATTCCTCGACGTTCTTAACAATTGGGGTTATCTAAAACCCCATAATTTGCATAAGGATTTGACTTTGAAGCCTTACAAGATTCAACTGGTGCAGGAATTGAAACCGACCGACCATACACATTCAGCAAAAAAGCCATTATTGAGAAGCCTTTACATGCTCAACGTGACACTTAATGGTGCGTTATATAGTCCGGAAGCATGACTAGGCCGTTTGATAGGCTGGAAATATAGTAACGGTCAATGGACCACTCTATCGCGAGATGCTAAAAACTCAATTTTGGCCTATTACACTGCACAACAAAAAAATATTTTTTGAATGTTTCCTATACTAAGCTAGTCAATTCCTACAAATTTTGGGGTGATAAAAACGAAAATGACAATGACAAATTTTTATTAGATCTGATATTAAAGAGTAGCTATACTTTACGTGAAAAGTGAAAGTACATAAAACAATATTGTTATGTTTCTGTTAGAATATTTAAAGTACAAAATTGATAAAAAAAAACATTATTCTTAGTGTTTTGACAAATAAAAGAAGTTGTACCACCAAATTTCAATTAAATCAATCCGATACATTGCAAAATCGCTGTCGTTTAGCTTGTCTTTTATAAAACACTTCTGGAGATATTTTCACATCATATTTTAAAAGATTCCACTGTTGTAGTCTTGACCCTAAAGGCCGGGGAACATAGAATCCGTCATGCGTTATACTTTGACGAATGCAACTGAAGACAAAGTAACGACGGATGAGGTTGACACAATGAGTACTTTGTTGACGGATAAGAAATCAGCTGTTTTTTTGTTTGTCTTATTTTATATTTTTTTCCAGCAAAGTTTTACTAAAGTGCACATTTGAAATTGAGTTAGGCGATATCTTAGATTTTCTATTAATGGTAATTTGTATTCCACTATTTATTCCATTATTCATTATTATTAATAATTTATTTGTAAAATATTTTACTACAATAGAGCGAAAACAAAAAACACAAGAAGAAGAAGAAGCAAATGAAAAATGTCAAAGTACTCAACGTACGTCAGAAGTTAAAAGTTGGCCAACTTTCGTACTTTGCGTTGACGGAGACGTACTGATTGTGACAACGCTGATAAGAAAACGTGTATTTCAACTTACTTGTCAGTTGAAAAATACAACGTATGACGTATGACGGGTTCTATGTGCCCCGGCCTTAAAAGCTCAGCCTTTTCTTTAGACAAGCCAAGATCTCTTATAAAGTCACTCAACTCTGCTTGACTAATTCTGTGCGGATCACTAGACCTATAGCTTACCTCAAAATCAGGGTCATAAGATGTAGAAGGATGGGTTGCTCCTTCTACACAGTCTTTATCACCTTCCTCTAAAATTTCATAGTTTTGGGGTGGAGAAGGGACTGGCAAAGTGTCTGAGTGTGGTACAGGCCGAAAAGCAGATGGGAGATTAGGGTATTTAACCGTTCCTCTTTTCTTCATAGATAAACCATGCTTAATGGGAGGAGTTAAGCAGAAATAACAGTCGTCTGTTAAGTACTGCAAAAGCCATTGCCCGGTTTTTATTTTTCAGCCACTCTCGCAATATGACGGAACAAGAATTGCAACATATATAAGGAGCCCATGATTTATTTTGGTCCCCAACTTTCACAACAAAATAATGTTCATAGGCAGTCTTAACGATGCTGTCATTTTACGTTTCTGAGCCAAAAATGTTGTTTCACCGCATATATAGCATAAGCTATCGACGGAATTCACACACTTTTGAGGTATTTCAGATCAGCAGTTAAATTAATTTTAAAATCAACTTCACACAATAATTTCAATAGCAACCAGGCGCGTACAACTGACAAATTCACATAGGTTATGTTTACTACTTATGAACAGCTGAAGAAATATATTATATAATATAATGATACTATATTTTGAAAACAAGAGCTAAAATATAATTTTTATGGTAATTTTCGGTTTTAACACGTGGAAATACATTAAAATCAGCTAATTTCAACCCCGCAACAAAAACTTTTTTGTTCAGTGTTATTGACGACCTGAATATCACTGACATGTGGTTTCAACAGAGCGGTGCCACATGTCACACAGCCAATGAAAGGATCTACGAATAGTTTTTTGGGGCTATGTTAAGTAGAGAGTCAGATCGATTTAAAACTCACGTGATGTGATTAACAAAATAGGAATACCATTTTGCTAAAAAGTGATGAAAAACTTTGATGAAGCAATCGATATCCGTCAGCGTGTTCGTGATGGGCATTTGCCAGATATCATTTCTCATTCACAATCGCCGAACTTTGCTCTTCCTAATACAATACAAATTTGAATCAGCTTAATCTATATTTGTTGCTTTATTTTGCTTTTGAAAACAAACTTCTTGTTGTAAAGTAACTGCAAGATACAATTTAAGGTCAAATACAATAACGACTTTAACAAAAATAATTTTTTTATTTAACAGCAGAAAATATTATTTTCAATCTTTCAAAAACATTTGTAAAGTAGATATGGGATTGGAAAAGGGAAAAACTTTAATAAAATTATATCTTGTGTTCAAGTGGGCGTCAGCGTGCGTTAAATGAATTAAATTTTTCATGATTTCATTACAAGAAATGCACAGTTACACAGTGCTGTGATGTAATTTTTAAAGTTACTTTTGAAAATAGGACAATTGATTTTCCAAACGCAAAAAAAATATATATATGTAAGAAAAATTATAATGCTATCTTTGAAGTTGTAGTTAACTTTTGAAAAAAAAAATATTCTTAAATATAATTAAATATGTAGAAGAAAAATATTTTCGGTAATAAATCATATAAAATATGAAGAAATATTTTTAATAATGTAAGAATATGTATTTGATATGTTGACTTGTATAAAAATTGATATGGGATTCAAATGTTGTTAGAATAGGTTTGATCATCTATCCATGATTCAGCAACAAATAGTCAAACTTATAAAAATCACATTTATAATAAAGAGCTAAAGCTGGAATATTTTTAAATAAAAGAAGTTAAAGATATTGGAAAAAAAGTATTAAACCGTTTAAAATAAAAAAAAACAACAGCTAAAACCAGGCAAATGTTTATACTTGTCACATTTAGTGAGTGATCATCTGCCAATAAAATTGTGGAGCTAAACTTCCCAACAACAATATGCATAAGCTGGCTTAAAGAAATGTCAATGAAGACTTTTACAAAAAAATAATTTCTTTCTAAATAAATGAAATTTATTAGCAAAAAGGCATTTAATAATCATATTTTGTATACTTAATAATATCCATATACAAATTTATAATTTTTTGTTAATAGTTTTAAGAAAATTACGAAAAAAAAATTACACATATATCGCTGTATGTATTACTTAGGCCAAAAGTACTAAAAAATACAACTGTATGCGTCATTGAATTTATAAACAATAAAAAATTAAATTTTGTTGCAAATTGTGTATTAAAAAATGGAAAAGAAATTAAAATGTTTAAAGGCCCTCGTTCCTTCGAATTGCCGTTATAATAAAACGGGTTTCTTTTGTCATATAAGCTATTTTTCTTTGTACATTTTCTATTAAATTCAGATAAAATATTTTTTTGCCCTCCATTGGAATTTGTTTACTTATGTATCTATAACATAATGCAAAACAGCTGTTTCCATACGGAATGTGCGATCAGTTTCGTACTTTGCTTAAGCAAATGACATTTGACGAAAAGTTTTGTTAAGTACATTATAGTTTGCCACATATAATTATTAGGTATTGGTACAGTTGCTTAAGTTGCCGTAAGCCAGTATATGTATAATACAGTTGGGCCTAAAGAGAGTTTGAGTGAAACAATTACATTAAAATAGTGCAAAATTTAAAAAACAAAGTTCGTTTTGAGAAATAAGTTTATTTGAAAGCTATTGAAATAAAAAAATATTATTAAAAAAAGCAAGTCTTAATAGTTTACAAATTCACCCTATTATAAATAAAATGTGAAATTGTTGTTCCCACAATAGTTTCATTCTCCAAGAAGGGAAATTTGCTATAGTGCATTCTTTAGGAACGTTCGTAATGCTATCAATACTTAGTGAATGCAAATTAGCAAAGAACAAGTAATAAATAAAAAGCGGAAATATGAAAACTTATAGGTGTGTGTGTGTGAGTAATTTAAAAAGTTATAAAATTAAGGTCTTATAATTAAATGTATTTAAATTTCGGATGTAATTAAAATCAAAAAAATGTTTTCGATCGTCCATTACTACATTGCAAGGAGAGCAAATTTAGCAAGAGCCGATAGGACCTAATGCTTTGTGAGATTTGTCGAGTGCTTCAAAGTTGTCTTAAAAAAGTTGCCGTTTATAAAAAGGTTTAGGGATATTAATTAGTTTCCATTTTGAGGTTCATTCAAAATACAAAAAACATCATTTCATATTCCTCCCATTTTGCAAGTAAGTGCTTGCTTAGAAAATAAAATTAACAAATCAACATAATTAAAATGAGAAAAACGGCTTCCAAAAGTAAGACGAATTTTTAAATGGGAATATTTTCTCCACTGAATTACATGCCATGAAATGGTAACACATTTTATGGAAAAAACTAAATTAATATTTAACTTTTTAATATTAAACTTTTAAAGTGGAACAATTTTTCGTAATAAAGGTAAATATAATGCAAAAATATCATTAAATAATTGTTATTCTAATTATTATTCATTCAAAATAATCTCGGTACTAAAAATCAAACAAGCACAATATCAAAGCTGCTGAGAGCAAAATTTATACCGCCATCAAATTGTCTTTCGAGTATAATATAAAATTATCCAACAGTTATCTTAAAACCAATTTTTTTAAGCTTGTAAAACTCAATAAGTTTTTAAGCAATCGATTTTTCTCTACAAAATAAAAAAAAAAAATCGAAAGTTCTATACAAAAATGAAACTTTTCTATTACTTAAAACTTTTAGTAACTTCAGTAACTTTGTATAGAAAAAAATTTTTTTTTAATGGGTATTTAAATAAAAAAGTATTAAACAAAAAATTAGTAAATAATTGAAAGCCAGTCAAGTGGGAGTTAACCTAAGCATATGAAGGTTTTCGTAAAAGATATGAGGAGATTCGCCAAAATTAGGTCTGCTATAGCAAAAGTCTTTTAATTTTATTTTTTATACTTGTTTTTCTAGAAGGCATACATAAATGACAGTAGGGGCCAGTTCGGACTACAAGGCGGATGAACCAAAACTTTCCATTCACTGTTTTCCAAATAGTTTTTGACCGGTTTTACAACACTTGGCCGAGCGTTGTCATGATGAAAGATTATGGCCTCGTGTCTGGTGGAATATTATCGTCGTTTTTCGTTGACTGGTCTCTTCAAACGAACCAATTGTTTTCGCCTGAAATCCCCCATGATTGTCTGACCCAATTTCAAGAGCTCATAATACAAAAATTTCTTATGATCACACAAAATTTGATTTGCTGGCTTTGATTTGTCTGCTTAACGGGGCTTACACATGACTTTTTGCACTAGGGGTTACCGTAATATACCCATTTTTCATCACCAATACGTTGGACAATACGATGCAGAAATGATTTCTTCTTGCAGCCTAATATCCTTGCTTGATCATTTAAATCCATAGAACTTTCTGTACCTCCTCTACGGGGCATGCAAACTTAGTGCCCATCTTCCGCACCTTCACATTGTAAACTTTTGGGTTTAAAGGCGGCACTAGTCGCCTACGTTAACAAGAGCCTGAAGCTTGAAGATAAGGAAATGTAAACGTACCACGAAATCCAGTAACCTACAGGAGCTACAGACCCAGTTTATATTATTGGTGAGGCCCTGGGGCGTAACGTAGTGGTTATGGTTTAAGTCCAAACCGCG
Source organism: Trichopoda pennipes (assembly GCA_030448955.1). Lineage (NCBI taxonomy): Eukaryota > Metazoa > Arthropoda > Insecta > Diptera > Tachinidae > Trichopoda > Trichopoda pennipes. The sequence continues at coordinate 4,751,138 of JASKUP010000008.1, read as the reverse complement.
GAGGTATATACTTTTTCCTATCCGATGTGCTGTTGCATTCTCAACAGTATGGCAATGGTGCTGCAGGAGCTACGACTTTTAAGCAAGGAGGCCCTTATTGCTGTACTTCTTAAGTTGCAACTCGGGCTGTAGCTATGTGCCCGGGGACGTTGGTAGACGCATTGTATACATCCAATGGTAAAATCAGCGTCAGATTAGAGTACTGACGAAAATCTATATAACGTCAGAACTTCTCTCCGGGGCCACATTGAAATGTTTTGACGGAATCCCATCGTCATTACATGTGTCATCCGGGGGTAAAAGGGAGCCCAGTATGAGCCAACTGGACAACTCCACTTTATTTCGACGGGAATCAGTAAAGCCCCAGAGTTCAGCTTTTTGACTTTTTAGGTGTTCTCTGACTGATTATTGAGGTTGGCCCTTCGGAAGCATCGTGATGGTTGTGGTGTCACGGCCCTCGTTTGATTAGTGTGGGTCGGATCATTCACAATGAACACAATGAAAGGTCCTGGTTCAGAGAGCATGCTTGTGGTAATGTTCTGAAATTTTATTAAGCTTGCTTGTGTTTTGGACCGAGAGTCTCCAACTCTTCAGAAAGGACTAAGGGTTGCGGCCTGCTCCCAGCTCTCGGAATTGCGACCAGAAGCGACTGGAGGATAGACATATCCGAAGGCTTCCTGGAGCGTCGGTGACGCTAAAATTCATCCACAGTGGTATGATCCATCGTCAGGTTATAGTTTACACAGCTACGTACTGACGTAAATCTTATCACGCATAACATCCGAACTTTCTGCTTCGTGTATAAATGACTATAGCTAAAACTCAAGTCTTTAAATGTTATCTCGGAAAAACAAGAAAACTATTTATTTTTCATTATCGTTGAAATATGTTTAAGTTTGATATCAAAATTTATAATTTTTAAATGTATTGTAAACAGAAAAATTTTTATAAAATGCAATATTTAAGATTTACTTATTCATTTGCTTTATATAAAGTTCTCTTTCATTACTGTAGTTAAAATTGTTTTTCTGTATTCTCTCACCAGGTTATGCAATTAAACAAAAATATCATTAAATGAAACGTAAAATGAAATTATTCAAGCAAAACGTCTAGATGGCTGACTGACTGGTTCGCTTTTATACAATCGAAATAAATTACCTTTTTTATACATTTGATTTATTTACAAGTTTAAATTGGTTTTCTAATCAAGACCTCAATACTCTAAATTCTACGAAATTTGACAGAAAAATACATTCTTCACCTTTTGAAAGTAAATTTAATTTGCGTTTTATACCCATATTTTTTTAAGTTTCTGATTAGCAATTTTTCTTTCTTTTTCGAATTTATAAATAAAACATTGCAACCAATAAAATTTCTAAACATTTTTCTGTATTTCTAATTGACGTAGTTTTTACTTAAATAAGAAATACTTAATGCATTAAAATAAAGCAACAATTTAAATTCTTTTCTTAGCAACAAAAAATTGCAATCAATGATGACGTTATTTTAGCTATGAGCGTGTGTAGTACTTTTTACATTTTCTTGCACACTTTTTTGTAATAATAATGTTGTTGTTCTTGTTAATACACGATATATAAAAACACGAATTTTTAATAGAGAAGACAAAATGAAAGAAAAGAAAAAAAAAAAAAAACTGAACAATAATAGAAACAATCTGTCGTTTTAAGTCATTTACTTAAGGCTAAATAATTAAAGAAAAACCGAACGAGAACTGGTAACAATGAAGAGGGCGTAAAGGGAGAAGCTAAAATAATAGTGCAATATGGTGGGCTTTTAGAATAAAATATGCAATATTTTAATTCATATTTTTTTATATACATACATGCATATATAGTTATTATAAGTTACCTTTCTAAATTATTTCCATTACCGGATCAAAACAAAGACTATTATTTACAAGAATAAACTTCTATTTAAGTAAAATTGCTAGCAATAGAGAAAATAAAAAGGCGTTTAGCTAAATCTACTATAAGTCAATTAAGTAAGATCTTTTATTTTCAATATTACACCACACTATTGGGTGGTATGTATTAAAAAATTTTTTATTAAGAAAGAATTTTTTACATTTTAGTTTCCTGTTCTTGAATATGCCACCTAATAATAGTGTGGCGAAATATGGAAAATAAAAACTAAATTTTCAAAACATGTGTTATGTGGAAGGCCTATAAAAAATCAATAATAAAATAATAAAGTCAAAAATCTTTAATTAAATAAGGCTAAAGGCCCAACTATAATATGCATAGTCTGGCTTAAGCTAATGTGAAAAGTTGGACGAAAAGTCTGTCAAATGTTTAAGCGAATCAATGAAGACTTTTACGTGGCTATAACGTGCTTACATGAATACAGAAATTATTATGCACAGTTGCAAATTTATTTTATTCGTACTTTTGCAAAAAAATAATTTCTTTCTAAAGAAATGAAATTTGTTAGCAAAAAGGCGTTTAATGATCATATTTTGTATACTTAATGCTATCCTTATACAAATTTTTATAATTTTTTGTTAATAGTTTTAAAAAAATTACGAAAGAAAAATTACACATATCGCTGTATGTATTATTTGGGCCAAAAACACTAAAAAATGCAACTGTGTGCATCATTGAATTTATTAACAATAAAAAAAAATTTATTGCAAATTGTGTATTTAAAAATGAAAAACAAAATAAAATGTTTAAAGACCCTTATTCCTTTGAATTGCTGTTATAATAAAACGCTTCTCTTTTGCCATACAAGCTATTTTTTCTTTGAACATTTTCTATTAAATTCAGATAAAATATTTTTTTGCCCTCCATCGCAATTTGTATCTATAACACAATGCAAAATCAGCTGTTTCCGTACGAAATGTGCGATCAGTGTCGTACTTTGCTTAAGCAATTCACATTTGACGAAACTTGACGAAAAGTTTTCTTAAGTACATTATAGTTCGCCACATGTGATTATTAGGTATTTGCACAGTTGTTTAAGTTAGGCTTAAGTAAGGCTTAAGCCTGCATATGTATATTATAGTTGGGCCTTAAGAAGACTTGTAAATTCATATTTTTGTTACACACATTCTAAGCTAAAGTAAATGATATAATTTTTAATATTTTTAATTTTTAATATAATAATTACAGTTATTTGACCTTTTTTAATATTTTATAAACTCGCCAAAATATTGTGGCGAAGCATGGAAAACGAAAAAATAAAATTTAACTTAATTTTTTATATAAAAACCTTGTGCTTGAACAAAAAAATATTTATAAAATTTTATTTTAATCTACGTTAATTTGGGAAATCATTATTCACAAAATATATTTGAAATGTATTGCTGCCTGGCATATTCATATGGCCATTTCACCACTGCTCTTTAATGGATTTTACCCCTTATTTTGTATAGAAAATTCAAATATAATATCTTAAGCCAAATTGATTAAATGAGATTTTTGCTTGAAGTAAAAAGTAAAATTGATTATTTCCATTGCATGTAAACTTTGCGTTTTTGTAAAATTCTTTACAAATATTTTTTGTTTTCTTAATTTTTCAAATTACATATGAATGACTTCCAAAGGAAACCCTTATGGAGAAAGATTGTAAAAAGTGTTTTTGCTTTCGAAATGTTTGCTGTATTTTTGAGGTTTATAGTCTTTTTGCTGTATTGGTTCAATGAAAACTCTCATTTAATCAATATGGCTTGAGATATAAGACTCTTGAATTTTTTATAAAAATTTGAGGTAAAATCCACTGATGAGTTATAATAGCGAAATGAGTATGCTATTCCACACAGTAATACGTTTAATATATTTTTTTATTATTAATAAAGGAATTTAGCACAATTTAACCTAGATTAAATTAAAAATTATTCTAAAAAGTAAAATTGTTTATAAAATATAAACCAGCAACGAAAAGGTGCACATATTTAATATATTATATATAATATATTTGCAAATAGCTGCTTCCAATTTAATTTATATCAGTTAATTGTTAAGAAAATGAAAAAAGAGTAATGCATTAAGCATTACAGCTAACTACATGGAAACTTGTAACTGAAAATTAAAAAAAAATAATTTTTAAACAACAAAAAATTGGGCAAATTTATGAATTAATCATACAAATTATACACAATTAAAATAAGGTTATAATACCTCGAAAAAAAATTTGCATATATGATATAATCGAATTTTTGATGTAACTTATAACAACTTAACAAGGGCTTAACATATGAAAAATTTTTAGTCGCATAAATCTTGGATGAAATTTTAATAAAAGAACATAATCTTTGCAGAAAATATGAATTAAGCTTATTATCAACTAAATTAAAGATCAAGTTATCGATAACAAAACTATATATAATTATATATTGTTTAATATAGTTTTTATTACAAATATTATTTTGTGCGCAATTAAACTAATCGATATTTTTACAATCAACTAAATTTACAAATAAAAAGGGTAACCCATAAAATTTCTAAACACATAGTTATCTCAAAACTATGCAACTATTCATAAGCCGAATATAATCGATTGTTCCTAAAGTTAATAGCAGAAGCAGACATATGATTGGAATTTATGAATAAAAAGAACGGATGGATAATAACGATGCTATTATTATTTAACTTATAAAAATAGTTCTTTTGTATACCATAAAATCAAATCTGCCTAGATTTCAATTGAAAAATATCGATTATTTTAATTTTAGAAATACCAAATCCATAATTTTCTTTGGATCAAAGATATTCTTTCAAAACTAATCGGAACGATAAACGGGTCTAGAAGAATCTAAATTAACGATAAACTGTTTTGCATGAATTTAAGGATTTCAATAATCATTTTATAGATTTAAAATATTAATAAGATATTTAACCTATCGATTAATTTTTTTAAAGAAACAAAAAATTATTTGTCGATATCTGCAGATAATTAAGAAAACCATTTACGAAAAATGAAAATGAAAAAACTAAACTTTCGTAGAAAATTAAATCATGAATTATAAAATATTAATTTTCTGTAGCATAAATCTATAATTTTTATATGAAATATCGTTAAATCTATTATAGAGACGTGAAGATTTTTATAGAAATTTATTATAAATTCGAAAATAAAGTGAAACTGAAGGAAATTTGTAATAAAAATAGCAAAACAAAACTTTAAAGAAATCGATAAATTGTTTAGTAGAAAGTTTAATAAGATATCGATTAATGGTTTGTTAGAAATTTACGTGTTATAAAGAAAAGCAAAGATATCGTTTTGAGACCACTAAAAATTCTAAAAAATAAAAAATCGTCGATAATTTTTTCTAAAGAATTATAAAGACGTGACAAAATATCGATAAATCTTTTGTAGAAACTTGAAAAATTTTTATAGAAACTTATTATAAATTCTAAGAGAAAGTGAAACTGAAGGAAACCTAAAATTTGTAATAAAAATAGCAAAACAAAAACTTTAAAGAAATCGATAAATTTTTTTGTAGAAAGTTTAATAAGATATCGATATATTGGTTGGTTAGAAATTTACGTGTTGTAAAGAAAAGCAAACATATCGTTTTGAGACCACTAAAAATTAAAAAAAATAAAAAATCATCGACAATTTTTTCTAAAGAATTTTAAAAAAGTGAAAATATCGATACATTTTCGGTACATAGTTTAAAAAAAAAAAGAATAAGGATAGGAAAACAATAACAACAAAAATGTAATGTATGTCCTGATAATGCTTCACAAAGGAGTAGGCTAATATGGAAAATGAAAAGGCTTTAAATTAATGAAGAATGCAACATTTTCAAATACTCGACAGAATAAACAATTGTAAAATTTTAAGAAATCTTAAGCTAAAAAACTTAAAAATATCGATTAACTTTTTTATAGAAAATTTTTTTATAGAAAATGAATTTTATTAAGAATATCGATCCAGTGAAATATATTTTATCAATAGTTTAATATACAATTAAAAATATTAATACAATTTCCGAAATTAGATTTTAAATAGATAAAATGTTTCTACAGAAGATCGGAAACAACGAAAGTGTTTTATAGAAAATTAAAGATATTAGCGAAGGTGACTAAATTAAATGCATCGGTCGTTTAATTGAACATTTTTCATAATCAATATAATAAAGAACCAATCATGATAATAAACTTAAACTAAAAAAATAAAACATCATCGACATGCTTTTGTAATCGATATCCGTTTTGTGCTTTGTATGTTGGCACGTCTGTGTGCTTAAATATGTATGGCAACGAAAGACTGCGATAATGTCATTAAACCACATAAATTAAATTATGATGCAATCAATGTTTTTCTGAATACTGATAGGAAAACTCTAAAATATGAATTTCAATTTACTTGAAAAAAAATCTATGTTATTTCAATTAAATTATATTTTTAATAAAATGAAATTTATAGTCAGAAAAATAAATAAATTTTATTTATATGAAATAAGTATTTTCATTTTATATTCATTATTTTAGAAGGAAAACAAATAAATTTTTACGTATTTATGAATGTACGTATAAATTTGTATGCTCCGTCTTCTGGCAATATTTTTTCCATTTTTAAACAAAATTAAACATGATAAAACACGTACAGGACATTAAGAACCAAACGCGGTATAATTTATGAGTCTACAGAGACTAGAATTTTTTATTATATTTTTTTAATTTCAAAATCACACACACACACTAACCATTCTCCGACCATGCTATCTCAATAACAAAAAATCACTCAAACTAAAGGGGTTTTCGGAGAATTTAAAAAAATTTGCGCAGAATCAGCTATAAAACTCACTCAGTTCTACATGGCTGAGTAACAGTTAAAAATTCTCATTCTCTCATTTAAAGCAAAATGTTTTGCAAACATCCCCTAGTTTACATGAGGATTGCAAACGTTATCCTCATCATTTCTACTATTAGGTTAAAATACCGTTAACATGACGCGTCGTTAGTTATTAAACTCTTATTTGTTTTAACAAATAAATTATTTATACGATGTTGTAGTGTAAATATGTATAGTAATTGCAAAAGCCCATCAAACAGCAGCGGGAGGAGTTAAAGTAGGACGAGTGATACCAAAGAGTTCAGGCCATTCTATGCAACAGTAATATGACGAAAAATGTACATAAAGAGGGTGGCTGATATAGTGTTGCTCATGATTCTGATACAGTGGGTGGTTTTGGGGTAAACGGTATACGTAATATAAAAGTTTTATAGTGATAAATTTTACAAGCACATTAATATTACTCGTTCGTTCCTATGGCTTGCTTGTACGTTTTGCTTATTCGCATTGCTGTTTGTTCGTTCGTTTCGGTTTTATTTTATGCACTTGACAATCTGTTTAAAAAAAATTATACGTTTTAAAATTTTAATACTGGGAAAAATGTTAATGAAATATGCACATAAATGAACTTTGTAAATATTTAATTGCATTTTTTCATACGTTGCAGGAAGCATTTTCAAATCCTTTAATTGTTATAAACAACCTAAAAACAAGACAAAACAAGCAAACAAATTTAGAAATATTTTTTTTTTATTTATTACTTTTAATGATAAAAAGAATTATTTAATAAAATTTTATTTTAACGACTAAAAATTTAATCGTTTATTATCGAAAAACTATGTATACATTATAAAAAAATTTTTGATTTTAAGAAAAATAATTATCTATTATACTTTTACAAAAAATTATCAGTCAGGTGGAGCATAAAATTTAATATTTTTGTTTTGGTACTTTTCGTTTAGAAAATTTTGAAAACGATCATTCTCTGTAGCATATTTGTTTATCGCTATTATCGTTTCATTTTTCATAAAAATTTAAGTTATCACTTAATGTTTTACAACAATGTTCGTGTGGGATCTATAAATACTTTGTAGTAAATTTTTGTTTTCGAAAATTTGAATATTTTCGCTACCGAAAATACATAGATAACGAATTTCTTGAATTTTTAGATACTGAATCTTTTTACGACATCGGCGGATACACGTTGTATTTATCACTAAATCGCTAATTTGATATCTTAAAGCTTAAGCGGTTGCTAGAAAATCTCTCAGTGCAACACGATGGCTTATTGTACATTTGTCGGTGTTATAAAGTGATATTGATCTGGCTGTTTTTTTTTCTTTTGCAGCTGTCTCATCTGTCGATTCTTGGATTCCATCTGAAACAGCAGGGGTCAACTGGAAGCTCCACGTTATTTCCATGGGAATCAGTGAGCCCCAGCGTTTCCGCTGATTGTCTCTTTAGACTTTAAACTGTTTCTCTGTCTGATTATTGAGGTTGGCCCTTCGGGAGTATCGTGGTGGTTGTTGTTTCGCGGCCCCATACAGGTATTGTTTTATGGTGGCCAGGATCATCTCACATTTAATAACACCTACCTGGTGAATGATCCAGATACAGTGTTCATGCTAGTCATGTGCTCTGCACAGGAGTTGGATAGTCTCTAGCTCTTCAGCAAGGAGTAGTAGTTTGAAATTACAACTAGGAAAGACCTGCTGCTAGAATTAGTATTCGGCTTCCTAGGACGTGAATGACGTTGCTTTCATTCACAGTGGTTTGATCTCCATCTGATTAAAGCCCACGGCCAGGTGCAAGCATCGAGTTCTTCCTCACCACTTGATTCAAAATGCAGTATTTTATACTCATCTATAAGAAAATAATGCCTTGACAAATTCGAACATTTTAAATCTACTAGAAAGCTAAAATATGCGCCTGATAATAACACTTTCACATACTCTTCAAAATTGATATTCATGTTTCTCTTTAAAATATTGTGTTATCTCTTCGTGAACACGTTTTTTTTCTTTTTTTTTGCTAAAAACCGTTCACTACCCAGGTCTGCCTGATCAATCAAAAATAATTTATTTCCTTCCATATTTACCATGTCTAATACAACATCAATTAGATCGTCAAACGTTTCCGAGAATTTCTTATCGCGGTTTGCTAACAATAAATTTTGTTATCAATAAAATTCTTACTTTTAATATCTCTTGATAATTTTTTAGTTTCTAGAATATTTCTGATATCGATTCTTCACTTTTAGTCTTTCTCCAAATAGAATAGTTAAATAGAAAAGTTACGTCAGCAATAAATTTTGGTGCAGAATATTTTACAAATAATTTTTTTACAGCAGTTATTTTTTTGATTAAATTTTTTTAAATTTTCTTTTGTCAAAAAATTTACATCACCGATTAAATTTCTACAGAAAATTAGTTTCTTTTATTGTATAATAAAAAATTGCTATGATTAATTAAGTAATCATTAAGTTTTGCACAGAAATTTTTTGTTGCGAATAATTTTCTTCAGAAAATCTGTTATCGATTAATTTTCTACAGATTTTACACAATTAAATTTCTGCACATAATTTTGTTTTTCTCGATAAAAGTTTTGAAAAAAAAAATAAATATTTGCTAGCGATAAAGTTCTTACTTAAAGCTATTTTTTCGATAAAATTGTTACAGTTTATTTATTTTATCGAATTTATATTAAAACTTTTATATTAGAGATAAATATCTCACAGGTTATTATTTTTAAATGGATGTTGTTTACTGCATATATGTTATCGATAATTTTTCGGTTGAAACAACTTTTTTATCGTTATTATATAATTAAAGATGCACTAATCTATGCACTATATAATGTTATATAAAATGACTATCATCGATAAATTTTCTTTAAAAATATCTTTGTTATCGATATATTTTAGTTTTATGATCTAATTTCTATGATCTTTTGTTTTCTATGAATGATAACTGTTTATAAATATTTTGTCAAGATTTTAAATTATTTAATTTCCCCCGAAAAACTTTTTTAAAAATTCTGACGGAATTTTTTTAATATAATAAAATTATATATGGTTATTGAGAAAATACATTAAGTGAAATTTGTGTGTCAACAATTATTTTTTAATTTAGTCAAGAAATTTTTCAAATATTAGCTTAATTAAATAATTGTTGTTTTTAATTTTTGTTGTATTTTGATATATAATTTATAATATATAATGTATAATTTAGCAGAGTATTTTTCTTTATTGATTAAGGAAAATTGTTGTTTTAATTTTATATGTTTTTTTCGTTTTAACAAATGAGCCTGTAGAAAGTGGTTTTACGTCAAAACACTTTGGCATTTGTCTTTGTATAAAGGCAGCCTTGCATGTTTGCTTAACATTAACTTGACGAAAATTACCTTTAAATTGATTTAAATATTTAAGTTACAAAAATAGAGACAATTTTATTAGCAAAATGTTAAGTCATATAATTTTTTTTAATAAATAGAAAAAATTGTATCAAATTTAAAAAATTTATTGCTCTAAAAGAGTTTAGTTTAATGGAAATAAAATTACTAAAAATAATTTTTATTATTATATTTTGTTTCTTTTTTAAAGGATAGAAGTAATTTCTTGCAGCAGTAGAAAGTACCTTGATATGTCAAACATTACCTTAAACTTACATGAAGCATTAGTTCATTGATTGATATATTACATCACCTATGACATGCGAAAGGAGATTGTTTTTTGTGTGTTTATTTTTTAAATTGGAATTATTTTCAAATCTTTAAATCTAGTTCTAGACAAACTCATATTAAATTATATAGTGTTTAAAAATTATGTATATCGTGTTATTAAACAAGAATATTGTTTCTTAATAGTGGCATCACCAATACCATGATAGTTTTGACATTTATTTTTTTGACGTATTCGTAGTAGATTCATTGTCAATTGTTGCAGTAAATTCAATTTCGTACGAAAGTCGCCTTAAAATAATTAAAATTCACTATGAAAATAGTGGTTCTGTTGAAATTACATTTCGCAAAATTCCTGATATTTTTGGACATAATAATCGTTCTTCTAAAACCGCTATTAAGATTTTGATAGTTAAATTTGAGTCGACAGGCACGATACAATAAAAAGTGCGAACGCCAATGCGTGTTAGACCGGGTTGTTCAACTGAAAACATCGCAGCCGTGAGCCATAATGTTAAAACAGATCGAAATTTGTTGATTCCCCGACGTTCTTAGCAATTAAGGTTATCCCAAACCACCACATGGCGAATTTTGTGTAAGTATTTGGATTTGAAGCCTTACAAGGTTCAACTTGTGGAAGAATGCAAGTCGATCGACTATTTACATCGCCATAGATTCGCTCAATTCTGTTTTTTCTGAAAAAAAAAAATGTTTCCACACGAAGCCCATTTTTCACTTGTCAGGCTATGTCAACAAGCAAAATTGCCGCAATTGAGCTTCTGAAAATCCTACAGCGATTATTGAGAAGCCTTTGCATGCTCAATGTGTCAATGTATAATGGCGCTATATGGTCTGGAGGCATCGTTAGGTGTTTCTCTTTTGTTTCGAAGATAAGGCTGGGAATGCCAATGCATAACGCTATCGCGAGAAACTAACAACTCAATTTTGACATATTACTGACAACGTGGATATCACTGACATGTGATTTCAACAAGATGAGGCCACATGTCACACAGCCAAAAAATTATTAATTTATTGCAAACCAAATTTCTCGATCGCTTAATTTCACGACAATCAGCTAGATCGTGTGATTTATGGGCCTATGTTAAGGACAGAGTTTAGTATATACGGAGCCAATCGAATCGATTTCAGCCTTAAAAATTTGTGAGCTGATTAATGAAATAGGAACGGCAATTTGGCAAAAAGTGATTTAAAACTTTGATGTAAGAATCGACGTCTGTCAACATGATCGTGGTGGACATTTGGCATTGTTCTCTTCATAATATAATAAAAATTTGCATCATCTTAATTGAAATTGTTTGTTTTAGAAAACAAACTTCTTGTTGAAAAACTTTATTAATAAATTTTTTTATAATTTTAAACAAATTACAATTTATAACAACGTATTTCGCTTAATGCCAATCTCGCTGGAATAAAAAATAGAAATACATTTTTTGTAGGACAATAATATGAAAAGTTAAAAGCTCTCTAAGTTAATTTATTTCATATAGATAAAAATATTAACGAGCCCATCAACTGTTAAAACCATAAATTTAAATTAATCTCAAGTTAAAATCAATTAAAACGCCAAACATGGAAATATAAAAAATTAACTAGAAAGGCGAAAGAGTTTGTTCGTTTATACGTTTGTTAACGTTATTATTTATTGATAGAACATTTGGCTTAACATGGCGTATAACTAATAAAAATTTTAAATTCATTTATTATACGTTAAGGTGGCTTTTGTGGGTTGAACCTTTAGTCATGATGTAATTATTTTATATAAAAATCATGCTTTAAACAATTAAATAATTTCAACAATTTGTTCGCTAGAAAGTACACACTCCGAATTTTTTAATTACCTTAATTATTTACAAATCAATAAAACTATAATATTTTGCTTGCTACTATAATAAGATTAAAAACTTTTTTTTATGCAGTTAACAAAGTTGTTTAGATTATAGTTTATAAATAATTTTAAATAAACTAATTAATTATTTATGGTCATTGCAATTTATCTTTTTCTAATTACTAATAAATTGGAAATAATTTTCGTTAAAAACCTAAATTTTGTGTAAAATTTTTCATTGCTTGTTTTAATCTTAGAAAAGAAACTACTCGTATTTCCTAAAGTAATTTCATGTTATGTTCTCAAACTACTCAGAAAGCAACTTTTAAATGTAGATTTAAAACCTTTTTAATGTCCTTTCACAGAAAAACGAAAAAAGAACACACACGAAATTATAAAGAAATAATAATAAAATAGCACAAGGTTCTGTTTTTTTTTTTGTTTTGTTTTTGGCTAATATACTAAACGTTTGATAACTATAAAATGAATTTAAAATCCTACTTTTTTGTTTTGAAAACAAAATAGAAATATAGGAATTTAAGAAAATATTTTATTGAATATAATTAAAGAGCTGCACTGATAACATAATATTTCAATTTAAAATCTTTTAACAATTTTCTTTTAGAGACAAAAAATGTTTATAGAATTTTCCTAAGAACTTTAAAAAATTGAAGTAAAAATAGGTCTTTTGGTAAAATCTTAACAAAAATTTTTTTATTAAAAATAATTGAACATAAATATTTCCAATGCAAAATATCGTGAATTTTTAATAAAAATAATATAGCCAAAAATGCCTACAGACAACTTAAACTTATCACTAAAGTTTGCCGTGAAAATTTTATTGATGTCACCAGTTTTAATACTAATTTGTTATAACTAAAAACTTAATTAATTATCATTTAGGTTTTTTTTTTAATTTTATATAAAGAGGTTTTCAACAAGAAGTTTGTTTTTAAAATAAAATAAAATAAAAAATTTAAAATTTTTATTGTATTACAAAGAGAAAAGTTGGGCAATTATGAATGAAAAATGATATCTGGCAAATGTTCACCAAGACCACGCTGACAGATGTCGATTTTTTCATTACTTTTTGGCAAAATGAATTTTTCATGAATTTTGAATTTTAAGGCTGATATCAATTTGATTGGCTCCAAGTAGACTCTGTCCTTAACATAACTACACGAAATCACTCGTGTTAAATCACACGATCCAGTTGGCCAGTTGACTGCTGATTGTCGTGAAATTATGTGATCGGAAAATTTGGTTTGCAATAAATAGATCGTTTCTTTGACTGTGTGACATGTGGCACCATCTTGTTGGAATCACATGTCAGTGATATTCGCGTCGTCAATAAGAGGCCAAATAGAAGTGTTAGCATATCGCGATAGCGTTATCCATTGGCATTTGCTGGAAGCCTTATCTTTGAAACAAACAAAAAAAAAACAAAAAAAATACCTAACGATATCTCCAGACCATATAGCGCCATCATACAGTGACACGTTTAGCATGCAAAGGCTTTGCAATAGGATTTTCAAAAGCTCAGTTGCGGAAATTTTGCTTGTTGACATAGCCTGACAAGTGAAAAATGGGCTTCGTTTGGAAAAATGATTTTTTCATAAAAAACAGAATTGAGCGAAATGAAGTGTTAGCATATTGCGGTAGCGTCATCGATTGGCATTTTCAGCCTCATGTTCGAAAAAAATGGCTCAATTACTCCACCAGACAATAAAACCCAACATACAGTGACACGTTGAGAATGCAAAGCTTATCAATAATTGCTCTAGGATTTTCAGAAGCCACAAGCAATTTTGCTTGTTGTAATAGCCTGAGAAGTGAAAATGGGCTTCGGTCGGCTTCAATTCCTGTACCAGTTAAATCTTGTAAGGCTTAAAAATAAATTCCTTATGCAAAATTCGCCATATGGAGGTTTTCGACAACCCCAAGTGTTGAGACCTTCGAGGAATTACCAAATTTGCATCACCTAAGACACTGTGGATAACGGCTGCGATGTTTTTAGTTGAAGGACCCGGTTGGACACACGTTGGTGTTCGCAAATTTTCTATTAAGACTCAAATTTAACGACAAAATTCTAAATAGCGACCTCAGAAGGACGATTATGTTGTCCGAAAATATTTAATAGAACCACCATTTTTATTGTGGATATTAATTATTTTAATGCGGTTTTTGTGCGAAATTGAAGTCATTGCGACAATTGCCAATGCAAACTATCATGATGCCACAAATGAAAAACAAACTTCCTGTTGACATTATCAAAAGTATTTTTAGTGGTGACGGTAAAAAACATTTCAATATGGAAATTTTTGAAACATATCGATAATTATTTCATAAAAAATATATGAGTATAGAAAATATTTTAACGAGTTTTGTTTTCTTATAGAAAATTTAAGGATTCCAGGATTAAGGACTGTCGAAACTTTATTGTTAGTAAATTTTTATTCATTTATATTTATTTCTTTATTAAACGATAGCAAAATTTTAACATTGAAAATTAATCAATAACAACATTTCTCTGTAAATAATTAATCGATAATAATTTTCTATTCAAAATTCATTGATTGCAATAATTTTCTGTTAAACATTTTTTATAATATACAAAATTCCTAGTGAAAATTTATCGACAATAATTTTCTATTACAAAATATTTAGCGGTAACAAAATGTTAAGTATCTACAATTTTCATTAAAATAAGTCTTATTTATTAATAAATAATAAAATAATAAATTTTCTATGGATGACAAAAATCTTTAATTGATTCCCGATTGAAAAGATTTTCTTTCTCCATAGAGAAAATTTTTCTATAGTGAAAAATAAAATTATTAACAATAAAATCTTATTAACAACAAGAACTTTTATGGAAACTGTGTTATTTGTTGTTGAAAAACTTTCTATTATATTTATCGATAAAAAAAACTTATTACCGAATATTAATCAAAATAAACATTTTTGCTGATTTTTATCGCTCAAAAATATTATCTTCAACATTTTTCTATAAAAAGGTAACTGCCAATAAGTAATATATAGTAATGCTAAATAAATCGTAATGATTTATAATTTGGTCTAGGTATTAAGTAAAACATTGAAGACATATTTTAAATTAAAACTTGGAAAAACCCTTAAAAAATATATATACAATTTAAAAATGAATTCTAAAGCTGAAGTAACCTAAAAAACGCCAACCTAAAAGACGATTCGTTGTTATACACTGACCGTTATTTTCTTATCCACTAGTATGTTAACATATGGTTTGATAATAATTTTTCAAAATATTAATCTTTTTAATCATGTAAATATTACAAAAACCACATCTTTTAATACAGTCAATATTATTTCCCTTTCTCTCTCTCTCTCTCGCTCTTTAAATTGGATTCACACCCTCTCTCAACCAACCAAGTACTTTAGTTTTACATTTAATGTATTCCCCACAGTTGTCTTTTATTAGTTGCTGTATAAAGAGGTTCCAAAAGCGGACTTTGTGTATAACAATTTTAATTTAAGCCAAATATGCCATTAGCCAGTTTTAAAAATATTTCATTCTGCCCTCAAGACGTCTTTAGCAGATTGAGTAATTTACAAACGCCAGAGTCAGAATATCTGATGGGTAATAGTCAGAAAAAATTTTGTTTGTTTTGACGAAAACACTCAAACAAATAAACACAATGAGTGCTATTTATTAAAATTTGAGTGTAAAGCAATAAAGTAATGTTATTTAGGTGAGGTTGACATGATGTTAAATTACTTTCAGTTTAAAATTTAAGGTGGCCAAAAGGCGATAGTAATGTAACTGTGCTATTAAGTTTTAAAGTTTTAAAAATAGCTAAAATAACATTTAACTTTCAATTAGTTATTGTTTAAATTACTAAATTATATAGCCTACGATAACTTTTTAATCATGCTTAATTTCATTATTCTATTTCTGTTTTTTTTTTGAAAGCCAGAAAATTTATTTTCAAATAAAGATTTTTCAAGTTGGTGTTACTATATTTATTATCAGTGTTGTGAAAAGTAATAAAATAATTGCATTTGTTTCTAGCCGACAATCGGTTTGAAAAGAAAATTTTATACGACGTTTGGTAGGGGAAACAGAGTGAAGTGTTTGAAGCGGGTTATAAACACTCAAATGGTTGACTCAGACTCTCTGAGAGTGTGCATATGTTTAATTAAACAAAAATATTCAGTTTAGTGTTTGTCACTCGTCTTAGGTGGATCTGTGAACTTTACTTAACAACTTAGGGCCATTTTTTTAACTTGCGAACAGTTAAAGGTAGAATTTTATCGGGGAAATAGACTCCTTTTGGCTATCAAAGTGTCGAATAAGCTATTGGGCAGGTAAAATTGCCCGTAACTGTAAGCATAATGTTTATTTATTTGGAGTAGGAATATTTTTCCCTTGTACAAAGGAAGCTAAATTCATATAGTAAAAATAATAAAAATAATTTTCATAATAGAAAGTCTATTATGAATATTTTTTACATAAATGGCTGAAAGAAATTTTTCAATATTTTTCGCCTCAAAATAAAGCGACTAAAGTGAACCTTGTATTTATATTACAAAAAACAAAACAAAAAAAAATAAAAATAGATTAAGATGATTGATTTAATTGGGTATGATTTTACGTCATCCCGCGTCAAATTTGGTTTGTAAACATACCAGTTTCGACTATGTGCCATCTTCAGTGTTCGTTTTGCTCAATAAATTTAATCACTATTTGTTGAAATGGCGATCCTGTTACGTTAATTGCTTCAGAGATTTTGAGTTTTAAGGCTGAAATCGATTCGATTGGCTCTGTCCTTAACATAGCCATAATTCAGTGGTGCTAAATCACACTATCTGGTTGGTCACTTATCGTCAAGAGTCGTGATATTATGCGATCGGAAAATTTGTTTTGCAATAAAATGACCGTTTAATTGGCTATGTGACATGTGGCACCGTCCTGTTGAAATCACATATCATATCATCCATTGACCGTTACATTTCCAGCTTCATTTTCTAAAAAAAAAAAAATAAAACGGCCCAATCCAGAACACAACGCACCATATAGCAACACGTTGAGCATGCCAAGGTTTCTCAATAATCGTTCTAGGATTATCAGAAGCGCAAATGAAGCAATTTTGCTTGTTGATATACCCTGACAAGTGAAAATGGGCTTTGTCTGGAAAAAATTTTTTTTCAGAAAAGCCAGCCGGTTGTTCCTAAATAAATTGGGCGAATCGAGAGCGGTGTAAATAGTCGGTCGGCTTCAATTTCTGCACCAGTTGAACCTGGTAAGGCTTCAAAGTCAAATACTTACCCAAAATTCGCCATATGGAGGTTTTGGATAACCCCAATTGTTGAGGAATTGATAAATTTAAATCTACTAAAATACTGTGGCTCACGCTATGATGTTTTCAGTTTAACGAGCCAGTCGAACACGCATTGGTGTTCGCACATTTTGTATCGAACCTGTCGCCTCAAATTTAACTTTCAAATTCTTAATAGTGATTTCAGAAGGACGATTATGCTGACCGAAAATATCACGAATTTTACAAAATGTGACTTTAACATAACCACATTTTCATAATGGATTTTAATTATTTTAATGCAATTTTCGTGCGAAATTGAATTCATTGTAACAATTGCCAATGCATCTACTACGAATACGTCAAAAATGAGTCTTAGTAGTAGTTCACAATGAGATCTTTCTCGTTTTGTATATGCGTCGAGTATTTGCTTAAAAACAATGGTGTTTACAGGAGTTTTTAGAAAGCCTACAAATTTTACAAATAGAGCCATTAACTTGTATAAATAATATCACAAAGGTATACATAATTTTTTTCTTTATCACATATAACAAACTTTATATTCAATAACAAAAGATGTGTTGTAATTTTTTTCGGCGAAAATCGTCGTTACGGGCTGTTTATTTAGTAGGATAGGCGAGGGCTTTCGATGTGATGACATCATTATCAAATCGCATTTAGATAATACTATCTAAAATGTGTATAAACTAAGTACACTATCAATTAAATTCTCCAATTTACAAATGGCTATACAAATACTAAAAAAATTATTGCAATTAAAACGACTTTAAATTAAAATATTAAGACTTCAAAAGTATTATGGTTGCTGAACATTATGACAAAATTAAAATGACTATACTAGCTTTACAATAGCACTATTGTATATATTATTATCAAAAAAATATATATTTAGAAACTCTATAGATAACAAAAAACTTCTATACAAATGTTTTTATATAGAAAAGTTATATAGAGGATTTTATCCTACTAAAAATGTGTAACAATTAAGGTGTTTGAAAGGAAAGCGCCAGCTAGCGTTCGATGAGAAAATAGCAAAAAGTAGAATAAAACGATGTCTAAGTTTTAGTAGAATAAATGTAAAAATTTATTCGAAAGGAGGAACTGGGATGCAAACAAAATGTTACAAAGTTGTATTTCAATATTAAAATAAGAACTAAGCATGAGTAATACTTAATTTAATTATTACCCTGTGTTTGCATAAAATTCTGAATATCGTTGCTTTTTTGTTTTGTTGCTTTAATACTATTCTGATTTAATCAACATAATCTTGGATTTCTATACAAAATTTGAATACAATCCACTGACGACTTTGTTTATAGATTTTTTACAGTACAAGAAAATTTTCAAACGTTACCACCATATTATGAAATTCGATTGATTGAAGTATCGGTAAGTAAATCATGAAACCTTAATTAAAAATTTGATTTGGTCACCCTAAACACAAATAAACTCAAAGTTAATCGAATAATATACTGCAAAAAGAAACACGCTCTTTAAACTGCATGCTCACGAAAAAGTACTCAACAGTGTTATTTGGATTATACACATATACATGTTAACATACAAATGTATATCAATTTAGATAAAGAAATGAGTATCATTTGCACTTGTAGCAATAAATGAAATAAAAGCTTATAAAAGTGACATTTCAAAATAATTGATAATGTTAAAAAGCTTTAAAAGTTTAAGTGAATCTTCCAAAAACAAGAACAAAAAACAAAAACAATCACAGAAATTCAATTTTTGTATGTTTGTTTGTGTAGGAGCAGAGTTATGCTAAAGTTATTTTAACATTTTATTTAATTAATGATTTCGAATTTGAAAGCACTTAATTAAAATATTTAAATTTAATTAATCTTTTATTAAATATGAAATAATCTTTTAACGGTCTTATTAAATAATTTAACGATTTTATTTTTTTTTTTTTTTTTTTTTTTCAATATTTCGCTTTCCTTTGGAAAGCTTCTTCAGGAAAAAATTTTTTATATTTTTGAAAACAAAACAAAATTAGTATTTGTTATAAAGTAAAAAAAAACTATTTATATTTAATAAGTTTTAATTTAAATGTATATACAGACATATGTACATACTTATAATAAAAATACTATGAAATAATGCGCAATTTGTTGTCGTAATAGGTATATGACTTTTTTTAAGAACTTTTATTCAATCTTATTCTGCGTTAACATTCGGATTGTAAATTTCTTCATTTGGCAACTTTGGTGTTCTGCGTTCCGTTTCACGCATCAATTCGATTTATTTTGCATTCTGCGTTACGATCGTAGCTACGTTTTTTCAAGTTGTTTATTTACTAACGCACAGTGGTTTAAAAAAATTTTATTTTTTTTGGAAATAATTCGGCACCTCATGAACTAATTAAGATATCGTAATTTTACAGAGGCTAAGCAGAGGTTACGGACGATCAGCTTTCTGGGATAAAGGGTTAAAGATAAAAGTTGGGTACCCCAGGATTAACATTTTTTTGAAAAGTCATAAAAAGTTTATTTATAAGTAACCTTACATGTCTAGGTTACCTCTTTTAGTTTGGGAGAATATAGGCCCAGAAAAAACATTTTTTTTATTTGTGGCCAACCTTCACTCAGTATTTTATACGTGGCATAGTTACTTGTGCTCGGATTACCATTCTAAAATATTGGCTATATTTTTCATAAAATTATTAATAAAACAGTAGTAAATTACAAGCCTCTGAGGTGGAAAAAATGTAAAAACTGCCGTTTTTTTTAGGATTTTCCCCAGGAAGGTGGTATGGCTTTTTTGGCTTACAAAACTGAAACTTGCTTCGGTAGTAGTAAATTTTTTTTTTTTTAACTATTTCAAAGACAACCTATAGCAAATGCGAATAAAAGAAAAATTGCGTCATATCCAAACAAATTTACGAATTACATCAAAATTCCTCAGCGTGGAAGGCACCGATTGGAAAAAAAAGTAAAAAGATTGTTAAAGCTCCATATCTTCGCTACATACTCCAAAAGGAGTTGACAACCCCGCAGCTACCAAAGCCAGTGTGACCAGTTTTACCAACAAAACAAGCAAAAACATAATTTTTGGAACATTTTTCCCCCGTTTAAGGGATTCATGTGTGAAAAGTAAAAAATTAAATTTTATTTTACCAAGTCATTAAAAGCTCGTTTATATATATATATATATATTGCTTCAAAATTTTGTAATAATATTTGGTGGCAATTCAAATTCCATATTTAATTTTTCACACAACCACTTTAACGTAAAATTTATACTTCTAAAGGCAAATGACATCTAACGGGTAAAAAAATGTTAATAAATTGTTAATCTAGAAGTCATAAGCTTTTATGCTGCTAACATCCACTTGTATAAAGAGCACATACAGTCAACTCGCAGAAACGTGAACACCCAGTAACATGAACATCCAAAACCATGAACATTTTTTTTTACATTGACTACTCTAAAACGTGAAGAAAGGCTGAAGGCTCTAAAACGTGAACTCTTTATCGAACGTTAAAATTCAATTTTGTAAGCTTATTTAAAAATTTTGGGATTCCCCGCAGAAAAATTTCGTAGTTTGTTAGTTGTAAGCAACTTTTGTTGCATGATAAGTAGTTTTGGTGTTAACGCGGCAGTTCTACTGGAAGTATCTCCCTATGCTGACTATACATATAAATAATATAAACAAGTGATCTCTAAAAATATTTTTATTGAAAATATGTCTAATAAAAAAGGGAAAGGGTCACCTGTAACTGGTTTGTCGAAAAAGTATAATGTTGCCAAATCGACAATTTATTCAATAAGAAACAAAAAAGATGCAATTTCGAAATCTTTTAATAATACATTTTCGGGTCCTGGAAAACATTGCATTCTTCGGAGCTTCCAAAAATGGAAAGATCTCTGTACGAATTTAGAAATTAGTATCTTAGAAACCCTTTTGCACCCCATAGTAGCATAACACATATATTCAAATATGGCAGGAACTCACAAAAAGTCGAATCAAAACAAGTTTCAAAAGTGAAAAATAACGTACTTTATTTTAATTTAAATAAAAGATAAAAAACTAAAATATATTGCAGAAAAAATGCAATCTAAAACGTGAACAAAATCGAAAGCGTGAACACCCTCGGTAGGAGCTTCGCAAACCTCGCCTTCTAATGGAATTTTCTACTTTTTCTATGTAAAAATCAAAAATGTGCTGGACTTCTGAGAAATTTTAATTATGATATCTTAGGATATCTTAAGCGGTTCATGGGCTACCGAATAATTGCCAAAATAAAAACCTTTTCAAACCACCGGCACGTTAAGAAAAAAAAATATAAAATGAGATGTCACCGAAAAATCTTGATTTTAGCAAAACAAAGAAAAATATTTTTGAAAATAAAAGGCCTTACGACAATCAAAGAGTCCTTGAATCTTGAGTCCTTGAATGAGACAAATAACCGTCACGTGTATAAACTTCAATGCCTGTATTGTCTATCTTAAAAATTTGGTTGTTTGCAACACTGTAAATTTTAATATATGTTTTCTTACCTGGTGTTGTAGTCAACACACACTATGTTCAGTTCACGCATATGCATGCATATAACGATTAAAAACGTTTGATAAAAATATCTGCCACATTTGGAGTAACTGGAGAGCCCATCGGAAGTCCTTTTTGCTGGATATATATATATTTTCATTATACTGAAAATGTCTGTTATTCTCTATACAAAACTAGAGAATACGGAAAAATAAAACTTTCTCTATCTTTGTAAAATTTTTCAAAATATTCCATTTCTCTTCTATTAATCGCAAAATATACAAAAAACAATAACACCGCTCTTTGGAGTTTTAAGTTATATTAAACGATTTATTTACTTTCAATTCAGATAAGCACGATGGTAACTTTGTTGTCTTTGCTTAACGATGGCTCAACTTGAATTAATTAGTTGTTTTACGCGGTTTTCCTATGTGCAAGAATATACCTCAATAAAATCAAACCAGATTGCTATTATTATTATTCAGTTTAGGCGCCTGTTTGACTGTGTGCTTTGTTTTTGTTCTGTGTTAGTTGTTTTTGTTTTCTGTTATTTAGCTTATTTCGTGGAATTTCTTTATGCGATGCTAAATCGAATGATGTTGTAGGTTAACTCACGGGTGAAATACTACACAGGTTTTTTTGATTTGATACGCTAGCTTCTGCATATTATCGCTGTTTATTTGATGAAGGAAGAAGTCAGTAATCACGGTTCTGACCAAGATCGTTTTTTAAGAAGTACAGCCAATGATTTCACCAGACCTTGAAGCACACCAAACAGACAGTTTTTTTAAATGTTACGTTGTCTCAACACTGCAGCTTTTTTAGCTTTATAGCTAAACAAAATTCGTATAAGAAAATCGAGATCGATGTAAATATTGCTTTGGGCCCGATTTGTTTTTAATGGGTTTCTCAGCAAGAAGTTTTTTTTCAATTGTGGCAACACTTGATAGTTTTAACATTTAGTTTTTTAATGTATTGGATGCATGGCAATCGCATTAAAATATTTAAAATCAACTATGAAAATGGTGGTTTCGTAAAATTCATGATATTTTCGCACAACATGATCGTCCTTCTGAGACCGCTATTCAGACTTTGGCCGTTAAATTTGAGTCGACAGACTCGATAGAAAATGTGCGAACGCCAACGCGTATTCGACGGGGTCATTAAACTGAAACCATTGCAGCCATGAGCCATAGTGCTAAAGCAGATCCAAATTTGTCAATCGACGTTTGAAACAATTGGGGTTATCCAAAACTACTACATGGCGAATTTTACATAAGGATTTGACTTTGAAACTTTACAAGGTTCAACTGGTGTAGGAATTGAAGCCGATTGACCATTTACATCGCCGCAGATTCGCACAACTTATTCAGGAACAATCGGCTGGTTTTTCTTAGAAGATAAGTTTTTCAGACGAAGCCCGTTTTCACTTGTCAGGATATGTCAATAAGCAAAACTGCCGCATTTGGGCTCCTGAAAATCTTAGAGCGATTATTGAAAAGCCTTTGCATGCTCAACGTGTCACTGTATGGTGCGCGATGTGGTCTGGAGGTGTAATTGAGTAGTTTCTTTTTCGGAGATGAAACTGTAGATGGGGTAACGGTCACTCTATCACGCTATCGCGAGATGCTAACAACTAAGTTTTGCCAATTATTGACGACGAGAATATCACTGACAGCACGTTGCCACATATCATAGAGCCAGTGAAACATATAATTTATTGCAAACCAAATTTCCCGATCGGATAATTTCAGGACAATCAACCGTTAAGTGACGAGCCAGGTCGTGTGTTTTAGCACCACTGAATTATTTTTTGTGAGGCTATGTTAAGGACTTTTCTACTTTTGTATTTTAAAGTGGTAAAATTTACTTTTGATGAAGGCATGCCTTTAGTTTTTGTCTGATGGAATTATAAAATTTTGGCTCAATTTAACTTTCGCTGGACTTATTTCCATGTTGTCAAACAAACAATAAAAATAAATTGTTTCTGTCAGAATAGTATACTACTGGCTTTCATTTCTTTCTATAATTTAGTCATTGCATATAATTTATGCAGCCATTCAGAAAATATGAGGACAAAGTTTCGGAAAGTGACTGAATTTATTCAGTCGGTGGTTTTGCCTAATCTTTGTCAATGGTTTCAATAAATTTCCTTTAAAGCCACACGGCATTATTTTTAACTTCTAAATTAAGCTCTCCAAATAAAGCACTGTCCTTCTTTTTTTACATTTTAAAGATGATGGTGCCTTTCCTGTTGTAACAACACGGTTATATATTGATAAAAATACTAATTTGTATCCCGACCAAAAATTTGTCATTTAAACAATTTAATGTCTATACCTTTTTATTGACGCAGCCAATAATTCTTTACATTATTTATTTATCCTAATTAGGAATTAAATCTGTTTTATCGACAAACTTTAATTTTGTTTCCATAATCTTATTAACGACCCAACTTCATTTTATAAAAAAATTAAAAATTTCTTTAACTTACCTGAATGCCATGAGCACCACCCTGTTGACTGATGTGCAACTGTTGCGTCTGTTTCATTTGCAAAGTAGTGGTAGTTGTTTGTTGCTGCTGCGTCATATTTGGATTACCCTGCTGTGAGGCTGGACCATTACCGGGACCAGGTCCTACATTGGCGCCAACATTTGGACCATTTGGATTTGCTTGGTTGGACTGATTGCTATTGCCACCCATGTTTGGAGTATTTTGTTGTGGGTTTGGACCTCTTGCGTTGGTTGTTTGTGGTTGCTGCTGCTGTTGTTGTTGAGATTGTTGCTGCTGCTGCTGTTGTTGGACTGGAGACATAGTGGGTGGGACATTTGATGGGCCACCCTGATTTGGACCCGTGCCGGGACCACGTGGTGGTCCCTGCATAAAGTTGGGAGCGGCGGGACTTTGGCTTCCAGCGCCAGCCGGACCCATAGGAGAATTATAGGGCGAGTATTGTGGCTGTTGTGTAGGATTTTGTGTTTGAGATTGCTGCTGTTGGCCTGGTGCATTTGGTTTAGGGAAATTGCCTACACCCATGGGACCATTAGGACCCATCTTGGCCATATTAGCTTGAGACATATGCTGTTGTTGCTGCTGTTGTTGGTGTTGTTGCTGCTGCTGCTGCTGATGTTGGATTTGCTGTTGATGCTGAAGACGTTTGAGATCGAATTCGCTTTGCTGTGAGGAATAATACAGTTCCTGTTTGATGTCAAGAAAAGCCTGTTGAACATTATTGCCACCCATCGGACCGCCAGGATTTTGTTTTTGTTGGAATTGTGGTGGTAGATTTTGATGTTGAGGATGTTGTTGTGGTCCATTGGGACCTTGCATGAAATCATTGGGACATCCAAAACCGCCTCCATAATCATTGTAGCGACCGTTTGGTCCTGGACCACCCATTAATTGACCTTGTTGATTTTGATGTATTGGAGGGCGTGGAAAATTCATGCCACCCATAGCATTTTTATGCTGATGTTGTTCGGCCATTTGCTTAAGCGTTTGTGCGGCCAAGGACAGTTCCGACATTGGCCCTGTGTTAGGCCCATTTTGAAATTGTGAACGCATTTTATTCATACCTTGTGTATCATTATTCGGACCACCCATTGGGCCACCGCCCATGCCCCCTCCACCATTATTAGGTCCGCCAAAGGCTGCACTGAATTGCGCCATAGCATTTTCCGATTTAACATTTAAACTGTTAATTAAATCTTGCACATTTGGAGGTTCCACCTTAATACCATCTTCAGTTTTAATATCCAACAAAGGTTTCTCATCTAAGGCATCCAGAAAGCCTGGATTAAAATCTTGCAAATCATTAATGAGATCCTTAAAGGTTTCATTGCCTTCTGTGGTGTCATCGCCCATGAACTCAGGAAAGCCTGGAAAATTACTATTTGGCCCGCCCTCTTTCTCTAAACCAGCCAAATCTGGAAAATCATGATCTGGCTCACGTTTGCACTCCACCAAATTACCTAGGCCACCCATGTTGCTCTTTTGCTGCTGTTGTTGCTGTTGTTGAGCTGCATTCATATTATGACCACCCATTAGATTTGTAGCACTGTTTGGACCACCGCCACTACCCATATGCATGCCTCCGCCGCCACCTCGATTATTACCATTATGTTGCGGATCATTAAGGCCTTGACCCTGACCGCCTCCGCTGCCACCACTACCGCCCGGACCACCTGCTGCACTAATGCCGGGTTCACTTTTCACGGAGGTATTTGTCAAGGCTTTCACAGTAACATTGGTGCTTATCTGCTGTGGTTGCGAATTAGCTGCCGATGTTGTGAATTCCAATTGTTGAACAATTTCGACGGAGAACTTTAAATTTTCAGAGCCGTTATTGTTAGTGTTGCTGCTATTACTATTGTTGTTATTAGGCAATTTATGAGGCGGCTCGAAGTTTTCAGCACCATTGTCGGCATCGTCTGCGGGTCTTTTTAAGAACTTTTGTTGCTGAAATTTAAAAAAAATTTTTTTTTAATAAAATTTTATTTTTTTTTAATTTTAATTTTTTAATAAAATTTCATTAAATACTTAAAGTTGTAAAATAAATTAAATAGTCTGACACAAACTATTTTAAGTTCGCAAAGGTTTTATATTATTTTTTCAAAGCTCTTCAAATTTAGATCTACTGGCATCGTCATTTTTGGTCAATTTAAAATTTTAAAAGTCGATTTTGCGATAAAATTATATTTAGCTACAATTTCGCAAGGTTTTCCATTTTATAACCAGCGTTGTTAAATAAACGAGGAAAATATTTACTAACTATTGGAATATTATCTTGCAAGGAAAGCAAAAGCTGGGTACCTCGATAATCCATTTCTGATCTGTTTCTCACCTACAGTACATTTACAGCAAGGTAAAACAATTTAAAGGTGGTTGTCTGGTTTGAAAGAATATAAGTTTGGCGAATTCAATGGAGTAAATTATTTTTCATAATTAAACTCTTCTAGATCTATTGTTAAATTCAAGCGTTATTACGCAAAAATAAGTGGGTTAATAACTGTTGTCGGTATTCCACGAAATATATTTACTAAGACAATAACGACAGTCACTGTTTTGATCGTTTTCATAACTTTTTGCCAAAGCTTAATTTGAAATTACATTAAAGATAACAAGCATTTGCACATTAAAAGTAATTATTCAACCTAGTTTAGCCAATAAACAAACTGGTTTAGGCATTTGGAGTTGCCACATATTAAAATCATTTTAAATTTAATTTTAGTAAAACAAAGTAAAGAGCTTTCCAAGAAGAAGTTTGTTTTCTAAGACAAAATAAAACAAATAATTTAGATTAAGATGATTAAAATGTTTGTTGTGCTATGAATAGCAAAGTAGGGCAATTATGAATGAATGACGAATGTCGATTCTTTCATTAAAGTTTTTAATCACTTTTTGGCAAAATGGCGATCCTATTTCGTTAAACACATCATGAATTTTGAGTTTTAAGACTGAAATCGATTGGCTTCGTATAGACTCTGTTCTTAACATAGCCCCGCAAAAAACAATCCAGTCGTGTTAAAACACACGATCTGGCTGACCACTTAACTGCTGATCATCGTAAAATTATGTGATCGGGAAATTTGGTTTGCAATAAATTGATTGTTTTTATGGCTGTGTGACATGTGGCTCCGTCCTGTTGAAACCACATGCCAGTGATATCCACGTCGTCCCAAAATTGAGTTATTGGCATCTCGCAATGGTGTGATCCATTTTTCGAAATTAAACTTTAACAGAACCACCGTTTTCATAATGAACTTTAATTATTTTATTTTAATGCGATTTTCGTGCGAAATTAAATTCATTGCAACGATTGCCAATGCGTCTTCCTACGAATACGTCAAAAAACTAAATGTCAAAACTATCATGTTGTTGGTGATGCCACAATTGAAAAACAAACTTGTTGTGGAAAAACGTGATACATTAGAGGTTTTTAACCTGTCGTTATTTTAATATAATTATTATTATTTTCTTATCTATGAGTCTGAGTCTTTTTTATTAATAAAAATATTTTTTTCTCTATATTGCGCTAAAGATTTGTTTTAAAGTTGCCATTACGTTTTGACGGTAATGTGGCATTAACAGTTAAAAAAAATTTAATATCTATTTTGCATGAAGAGAATAACAAGGAGAAGTAGCCTGTTAAATTTTCATTTAAATTAATGGAAAATTTATAGAATTAATTGATATGATAACCATTGATAAAACGCCTGAAAATTGCTACTGAAACACAAATACGACAAAGACAAATTAAGCAACATTAAATCATAACTTAAACAGACAAGATTTTGATTTTTAATTATTTTACTTAAATTCTCATTTGGTCAAAAAAATTGGTAAACACAAAAAACAGCTTGGCTTAACTAAAATATGTTGTCTAATAACTAATTAATCAGTTAAGTTAAGGTAAGAATTAAAGTTATTCCAGCCATAATTAATTTTAATAAATTTTTTTAAAATATAATTTTATTAAAAAGTGCTGAAAAAATATTTAAAGCTATTAAAAAATAATGTGAGAGAAATAAATTAATATAAAAAATTATTTAAAATTTACCCAAATATTCATTAAAGTAGTTTAGCAGCTTAAGAGATTCCTTAAAGAAGATGAAGGGTTTTTTGTGTAGTTGTTATTGATATGGTGTTTTAAATTTTTTTTTGTTACCAGACATAGACAAGAATGCACACTTTAGCTAGCGTTGTTTTTTTTTTTTTTTTTGGTAGATCAAATCAGAAGTTAATAACTCAACAATTTAGGTAGATGTCGTCGTAAACCTTTTTGCAGCGCGTTATAATTTAATAACATTTTTTGTAGAGGTTTTAAAGAGTCTTGCATGATTTACTGGGGATTTTAGTTTGGTATTTTTGGTGTTAATATTTTTTGTTAGATTGCAGAAATGTTTGTTATAATTGTGTAAGCGCGCTATTTTTGTTATGTAATGATTTCAATTTAATATTTAGTTATTTTGCTACTCGTTTGGCATTTATGGTTATTTGGTATTGTAAATATGTTTGCTTTACTACCTGCACCCTAATTTTATGTAGTTTTGGTTTTATTTCATTATGTAATTAATGTTACTATTAATATTTATTCAATTGTTCCAGACTCTTTATATAAGGTATGTTATGTTACGCTTTGCTTATTTCTTTTTTGTGTTATAAATCAATTTTTCTAAATTAAATTACTTGTTAAGAAACATTATGATTTATTGAGAGGAAAGCCTTTTGTATAAAAAAATGCTTCAATGATTTTTAAATAAAGGGTGATATTTTGCTGTGATGTTTTTAAAAGTGTTATTTTATGTGGTTGTTATGTGATGCATGATACAACAGTAGCCACATCTGTGTGCAAATACTCTCATCAGAAAAATGAAAAACATATTTCGATAACATAATTTTCTGACATAATTTAATACTGAATTTCGTCATTTTTTCTAAATTCGACTGTATTATTGTAAATAAAGCTATATATTCCACAGAGAAAATTAATTAAAATTTCGTATAGTCTAAGTAAAATTTCAAGTTCATCTAACAACTTTCCTTGTTGGTAATTCTTCAGCGTATTAAAGACTACTATTAACTATCATACATAATCGAACGCTATTAGAACTAATGGATTGCTATTCTATATGGAAAAAGTCGAAAAACTTTATGTATGTTTAGGTGCCTTATTAACACCTAAAAGAGATGCAACTAAGAATGCAATTCTAAGCATATGACGGGGGGGTTAGAAAATAAATTGCCCGCCAAATGATTAAATGTCAGCAATACAGTTGTAATCCTTCGGCATTTAGTACAAATTTGGGAAATTTTAAGCATGACTTCAGAACAAACAGTTTTAATGTGACATTCGCGCAGCTCTTCCTCATAATCAGGCTTCTTCTGAGAGCACTGTGTAATTTAATCGCTAAATTCGAGCCTCACGATTAGAGATGGGTTTAGACCTGGGTATTTACCCATTTATACCCATTTTCATACCCGGGTATTTATCTAATTTCGGGTAAATACTTATTTGAATAACAAATACTCGTTGTTACATAGAGTAAGAAAAATGTGAACATTTTCGAATTTATTTTAAACATATTTTGTTTAAGTGTATTTTGTTTATACATTTCTTGATGCGTTTTGCTCAGATAAGGCAGGTTTGGCTGCATCAAACACAACAACAATTCTTAATAAGAACCGCTAATCAGCGTGCTTATGGCAATTCAATGTAATGAGTGGGAGCGATGGCAACAACAATGCTGAAGCAACTTGAAAGACTAAAGTTTCGAACCTTGAGCCTCAGGTGCATAAAAAAATTTGATTTATTCGTTCTTAAATAGGAAATACAATTAAGTACACGTGTTGATAATAAATTTTAAATGATGGGAAGACCGAAAAATGAAACTATTTGGAAACATTTTAATAGAAGCGAAAGTAGCAAAGAAGTTTCATGCTTACATTGCGAACAGCGGTACAAATTTGCAAAAGCAACGAGTTCAAGACATACTTGCAACCAATGTGACAATAAGCAAGATACAGACAGCAAATGATTCTCCACCTTCATCCGATCTACATACATATGCGTCTTCCTTCCAATTTAGCACAATATAACTTAGCTAAGGCTATATTTGTAAACGGCGCTCCTTTGGCTATGGTGGAGAACCTTAATCCACATTTCAAGGCTCCAACTAGAAAAGCGATTTCCAGCATATATTTGGATAAAATTTATAACGAGATAAGTATGGACATTACTCTGCAACTAAAAGCAGCAAATTTTTTACATATTCAATGTGATGGATGGAGTAACATTCATAGTGAAGGTGTTGTAAACTTTCTCATATCAAAGCCAGAAACTGTATTTGTGAAAAGTCAGTGAACACAGGCCAATCGGCATACAGCTCAGTTTTTAACACAGGAAATTATTTAAATCATGAAGGAATATGGTAAACAAAAGTTGTTTGTGTTAATGCTGCAAATATGCAAAAGGCGTTCAAAATAGTGTAGCGCACAGTCTTCATTTAATTTGTCAGGATTTTTTAAAATGCAATACCTTACATAAGAATAACTCATATGTTGTAAATATAATCAAAACAATTAAAAACAACCAAGTTCTAACAGCACTTTTAGGTAAAATTGTGAAAGAAAAAGGAATCGGTAAACAATTAAAACTGCCAGTCAAAACAAGATGGGGAAGTTACTTCTATTCAATGCAGAGTCTAATAAAAACTAAAGCATCCCTTCAGGTCTTAGCAGTTCATGAACAAATTAATCTATAAGCCGATTTAAAATCACAGTTGCTGAGCGAAATCTTTTGGGAGCATTTAAATTTAAGCTCAAACTTATTGCATTACACAACGGATTTGTAAGCTCGAATCAAATGAATTTAATATACACAGGGTATATTTCGCGTTTAATGAAATTAAAAGTAAGCTTGAATTAGAGTTTGCTTCAACTATGACACTGAATGATTCCGAAAAAACTGAGCTATATCAACCATATTCAATGAACGATTTAAAAAAAACCATAAAACCGATACATTTAGCTGCGAATTTGCTAGATCCTAAGGCAAAAGGAAGTGATCTTGATCAGTCTGAGGAGGTAGATGCAATGGAATTCATTCACACAATGTCACAGGCGCTAAAAATAAATGTAATGGCAGATTTTGCCAATTACAAGGCCAGAAATGATTTCTGGGCAAAAACTTTTGTCTGGAGCTGTTTGGATGAAATTTCTCCAGGTAAGGAATTTGTGGAAGCACGCAATTAAGCAAATTAGCTGTTCGAATTTTAACAGCTCCCTGTACTTCAGCTGTTACTCAACGTTCCTTTAGCACCCACAGCTTCGTTCACTCAAAAAAAAGGAACCGTTTAACAACACAAGGTGCAGGAAAAATAACTTATATATCGTGCAACTGGAACTTGCTTTTTAGAAATAGTTCACCAACTTCAGCAAAAATCACGCATTCCACTAAATTTGAAAATGCCATGAATTCTTCATTAGAGGGTTCTCTTAACTTTAACAGGAATCACGCACTCTACACGATATGAGTTTTCATCGGATACGGACAGCTACAGCGATTACGATAAAATAAAAAAATTATTTCATTTGTTATTGAAAAATCTAATTCATAATAAAAAATTAAATTCTTTAAATTTTTCTTTATTCTTATTTATACCCACATATTGGGTAAATACCCAGGCGCTTGGGTAAATACCTGGATATTTACATTTAAATACCCAATTTACCATTTCGGTATTTACCCATGTCCCATCACTACTCACGGTATTGGTAGCAATAAACCACAACAATACGCTTTTAGTAGCCATAGTATTACAGACATAGCCGCTGTACAGTAGGGGCACACGTAGAGGAAGATTGTGGTAGAACTAAAAGATCCAAAATACGACAATATTGCAGCTAAAGTCCTCGCCGCGACGATTTTAAAGACGATTTTATGTCCAGCAGCGAGAAGAATATTAACAAGTATTTTAAAATCCGTCGATGTGCGTCGGCAAGAACCATAATTTTTACTTGTGCGACGAATTTAGTACGCCAAAAACAGCCAAAGAACGGGATTTATTAGCAGAACAGGTGGAAAAACGGATGGTAAAACTGACATCTCCTGACTAAAACAAAGCGAAGCAGTTGCTGAGAGAATATGGCTCTCCGTCTTTCAAGTTAGAACGCTAGTGTTGAACATGAAACAAATGCTGGCGAAGATATGCCTATAAAGCAAGCACTCGGGAGTGCAAAGTAAAAAGAGGTCAAAGAACTGGTCACCGAAATGGAGAGGAATGGAGTCATGGAGCCATCGTTGAGCCCATGGAGCTCGCCAATGGTTTTTGTAAGGAAGACAGACGGCAGTACCAGATTTTGCATAAACTACTGGAAACTCAATAACAATTGAAGGTAACAATTCTGGCAAATGAAAATGCAGAGTCAAGGATTACCAGGAGAAATTGTGATTACGAATACAGGAGTTCCTTTAATTTTTTAAATAAAACAGAGAATTATTTCGAAACATCTTTCTAATAAAGCTATATTTTCAAGTGTAAGAAGACAAGCCAGTGGGAAAAAAGTGCATTCATTGACTTCCTTTATATGACGATGAGAAAGACCTTATCGACAGGCGCCAACGAAAACGTATTGCTAAGTTGTATTTCACTGTTTTATCGTTACTGCAATGGTAAGTGCTCTAATTAAATTAGGAAACCTGTTCCCATTATCTGCACATTTTTGCGTTTAATACGCTTTCCATTTGCTGTTGATATTCACTACGCATTACAGAGAATATATGTTTTTAGTAGAATATTCCGTATGTAGATTAAACTTCCTCCAGAGGTCTTTGTTGTAATTTTCAATGTAGGAAAGTTCAAATCGAATCTCCACAAACACTATTCCCTCTTTCCTTCTCCCCATAACCTATTTTCTTAGGTCTGGCACAATGCATTGCAGAAGTAAAGGTCATCTCGTGAGTGCTGGCCGGAAAAAAAAATAAAGAAAAGGGCTGAGAATAAGTCTTGAATATCAACGTCTCGACGTTCGCAGCAATAGAGTATCAGTAGATGCACTTTGCGCACTATTTTGCGTAAAGATATTAATTTTCACGTTTATAAAGTTCGTTACGATGAACGACTGTGAATTTCCTCTTGGAGAAACTGAACGAAGACAACGCATTGTTTAACAAAACCTTTTTAAGTGATGAGGGTCATTTTCAATAAGCTGACTATGTAAACAAACACTAAATTCACAAACAGTCCTCGAAAAACATTATATTTAACGAAAATGATAAAAATGTGTTCAGGCGGCATTATCGGGTCGTATTTTTTTCGAAAATGAACAAGGAAACTCAGTCACCGTAAATTATTATCACTACCAAGCCATTATAAACAATTTTTTGTGGCTAATGAAAACATTTGTGTCCATTGGTTTCCATGATACGCCTGCACAAGCCGCACAGTTACCCAAAGAATTCAGTGATTGCATAAAAAATTACCCGTTTGTGTAAGTTTTTGATTTGGCCACCTTGTTTTAGTGACTTAACGCCGCTGGATTATTTTTTTTAAAACGCCATGTGAAAGATCCGGCTCATGTGAACAGCTCACAACTGAAAGATGAAACTCGGTATTGCATTGACGGGAAAACCGAAGTTTTGTTGCAAAATGTGATTTAAAATCTTTTGAAGAAAGCGGACTTCTGCGGAAGTGCAAGAGTTGGACATCTGTCATTAATAATTCCCATTTACACTGGTATAAGTGAAACTGAAATTTTAGCAAACAGCAAGTAATAACGTTTTTCACCAAAGGGAATGACAACAGTATTATATAATTTATATAGAAAAAAACTTCAACTTGTGCTATTGTTCTTCATTAAAGCTTAGATTCAAGCTTTAAAACATAGTGATGACGCTGGATTACTTCTTACTTACTTTTAATAAAATTTTACTTTTAATAAAATGTTAAAGGAAAGAATGATTTGATGCCCTTTAAAGATTCTGCTTTTTTTATCACATAAAGATTGGCTTTTGAATTTTTTAACATACACTGAGAAAAATTTTAACCGATTTGGAAAAGTTAAAGACCACAAGATGTGGAATAGAATAACATTTATTTTTATTATTATGAGCGTTCAGTAATGAGCCAATGCCGCAGTAATACTTTTGATATTTTAATTTTAAATAATAAATATTTTATAAAAATATTATATTAGCTAGTTAGGTGGTTTGCCATTACTTTGTATATTTGTATACTCTGTAGTTGCAAAATTATTTCAAAAAAGTATAGAAAATGGAAATAAGAAAGTTTTTATGAATCAATTTAAATAAAGTCTTACGGCCGTATGCATAAAAAACTCTTACTTGAGCTTTAAAGTACACGTTAGTTAACAAACACTTTAAGGCTAACAGACGTTTGTTGAAAAATGGTATTCAAAAACAGTACTTTAGCTAATGTAGGCTTTAGCAAAATTATTATTTTGAATCTGGCAATGCCACTGTTTTCAGTTGTCACTTTGTGGTTAACGATGTATAAAAATTAATATTATTTACCCGGGTAGTTAGATCCATAACAAATGTTTTTATTGTTTTTAGCAAAATCAGCATGTTTTTTTGTTGTTGTTTTATTAATCTTTTTAATAAAAAACAAAAAACCAAAAAAGGTCAATTTGCAAGGCTTACGAAGAACTTACAAAGAATTTGTTCATATTAAAAAACTAAGTATTCGGATAACGAGCTTTGTTTTGATTATATGTACATCAATAAAACTTTTTTTTTAATATAATTAATTATAATTATATTTTTGTAAAATATAAAATAAAGATGTTTTAGTTTTTATTATTATTTGTGTACGACAATTTGTTTTTAATAAACATTTTTAAAAATTTTTTGAATAACAAAGTACAACTGTCAATTAAGCTGTTTATACTGAAAGTGGCATAAGTCACAATTGTTCAGTTAAACAGTTTCTTTTCATTTTTAATAAATTTAAAATTAATAAATTGAGAAGTATTGAGATTTGTTTGAGAGGAGTGTTGATAATTAACGGTATAACAAAAATGTTTATTTTGAAAGTCGCCTAAGTCGCTGTACTCAGGAAATTAATTACGGCGCTTAGTGTGAAAGAAATGGAAACATGTAATAAGTGTGTGTGCAGTTTTCTAAATTATATTATAGTGATATTTAATATAGTGCACATAATTAGCGTTATTTTGTTATTTTTTTATTCTCAGGAGGTTGCTTCGTGTTGTATAAAATATCTAAGAATGTCACAACTCAAAAGCATATTATTGCACATAGTGACTTATGTAAAGGACAAAATAGTAATAGTAGTAATAGCCCCTTGTCGAAAAATCCTTCACAGTACACAACATGGAGAAAAAAGATTTTATTTCAACACAATCATTAGAAAAATTCGTTTCAGAAAGAAAACTAAATACAGACCAAAACAAAGTGAATTGGCTAAAAATTCAATGAATTCAATTTTACCATGATATTCCCTATAAAATGTTTTATAAACTAATTTAAAATAAAAAAGATGACAAAAACAAAGTGACTTATGCCACTTTTAAAATAAACGGCTCAGTTTATTGTAAACACAATTTGTTTTGTTTTTAAGCCTTCAATAATAAAATTTATTGTAGGTTTAAGGTGGGTTTTTCCTACTTTAAAGTTAACAAAGGTATTTTCAGGTAAAATCGTTTTTTGAATACAACTTTAGGAAATTGTGCTTAACAACGGCAGTCAAACCTGCTTTAAGTTTTTATGAATACGGCTGTTAGTAGATAATAATAATAACAATAATAATAATAATAATAATAATAATAATAATAATAATAATAATAATAATAATAATAATAATATATAATTTTCAATAATCTTTGGAAAAAATAACACTTAATGCCCAAAGATAAAACAGACGGACCAGAAAAATATACAATTAAGTGCACTTTGCAACACTCATCGCGATATATAAAATCTAGACCTCAAAATATGAATATCTCTAAAGGTTTTACTCAGCTAGGAGAATGCATATGCCTGTGACTTACTATTTGGTCATCTTCAATACTTGTTTAAGTCACTCGTTAATCGCTAAAAAAAACCAACAGTAATTCCAACCTAAAAAAAAAGAAAAAACAAAGGTAGAATTTCGCAATTTGGGTTATGTCCCAAATTACAATTTTTGTTTACACTTGCATAACATGGTATTTAAATTGAAATAACAGTTATTAAATTATTAATGCGTTTAGAAACTTTTTCTAGTTAAACGATAAATTTGCTTCAATTAATATTTTCTAATTAATCTTATTGTATTATAGATTTTCTTTTAATTGTTTACAATCATTTTCCTTCTTAAACACAAATTTTTTCGGTGAGACTTAATGCTAATACTAAAAAAAAAATTTAATATATTTTTCTTCGCTTTACGAATGTTGCATGACAACCTGCTAAACTGTTTAAGAAAAAATCACAAACACATAAATTTGTAACATTTTGCTACTCATCTGCAAAGAAAAACACAAAACATGTAAAAAAAGATAAAAAAACAACAATAATAGAGTTGCATATAGCGACAGAAAATAAAACCAAATCACAATAAAGAAGCAGATAAACAAAAACAGAATTATAAAAAATCAACAATAATAAATCAAGGTTTAACGATGAGCAACACTGGTTCTATGTATTCAAATCAGAGATGGATACTTGAATATATATATCTTTAATTTCACTCATATTAATTTACAATTGCAGTTTTTAGCATGATCATTAATAATAATCATAATTATTAATAAAAAATGTAACTAAAATATAATTCAGTGCCATGC
Organism: Trichopoda pennipes; assembly: GCA_030448955.1. Classification (NCBI taxonomy): domain Eukaryota; kingdom Metazoa; phylum Arthropoda; class Insecta; order Diptera; family Tachinidae; genus Trichopoda; species Trichopoda pennipes. The sequence continues at coordinate 4,713,720 of JASKUP010000008.1, read as the reverse complement.
TCACCGTAAAGTATATTAAGTAACTTTAAGATTTTTACACTTTTATTGATAAATTTTGTAATAAAGTCAAGGTCAACTTCAAGTTATAATCTTGCGAAATTCAATTGAGTACTAAAATAAATTTTTAGTTTCTAAATTAAATATTACTTGTGAATAAATAAAAAATGTATGTGGAAATTACCCCGAAAGCTTTGAAGTTTCTCAGATAATTTTTAACTGAACCTTCAAGGAATAGATCTCATCACATGCGTTGAGTTAAAACTAGAAAAAATTATGAGAATTGAATCAGTTAGACACAGTTGTTAAACCCATTCAACCTTGCAACATTTTAATTGATACAAAGAATCACTAAAATATTTTCGCCATAGTCAAGTAATGTGGCTAAAGAACACTTTTCTATTGTATAGTAGTATGGCCTTAAAAAATATTGGGCATACAATTTGAACGAGGGATATCGGAGGTGACATTTTGACCATTATAAAATAGAACCTTTGTAATATCGGTAACACCAATAACATAATAGTTGTGTCCTTTAGTTTTTTAACGTATTCGTAGTAGATGCATTGGCAATTGTTACAATGAATTTAATTTCGCATGTAAATTGCATTAAAGTAATTAAAATTCTTCATAGTGGATATTGGTGGTTTTGTTTTTTAAAATTCGTGATATTTTCGGACAACATAATTGTTCTTCTGAGACCGCTATTAGGAATTTGGTCGTCAAATTTGGTACAAAATGTGAAAACACCAACAGCAAACATCATAGCCGTGAGCGACAGTGTTGAAGCAGATCCTAATTTGTAAATTCCTCGACGTTCTCAACAATTGGGTTTTATCTAAAACCACCACATGGCAAATTTTGCATAAAGATTTGGTTTTGAAGCCTCACAATGTTCTACTAGAGCAGGAATTGTAGCCGATAGACCACTTGCATCGCCCTAGATGCGCTCAGTTCATTTAAAAACAAACGGCTGGTTTTTCTGAAAAATTCATTTTTTCAGACGATGGCGATTTCCACTTGCCAGGTTATGTCAACAAACAAATTTACCGCATTTGGGCGATCCTAGAGCGATTATTGAGAAGCCTTTGTATACTTAACGTGTCACTGTACCGCGCGCTATGTGGTATGGAGGCCTGACTAAGCCAATAATTTTTTTTTTGAAGATAAGGCTGGAAATGCGGTTACAATCAATGGAGAATTCCATCGCGAGATACTAAAAACTCAATTTTGGCCTATTATTGACAACGTGGATATCACTCACATGTGGTTTCAACAGAACGGTGCCAGATGTCACACAGCCAATAAAACGATGAATTTATTATACAAACTAAATTTTGCGGTTGCATAATTTCACGACAATCAGCAGTTAGGTGGCCAGCCAGATTGTGTGATTTAACACCATTAGACTATTTTTTGTCTATACAGAGCCAATCGAAGCGATTTCAGTCTTAAAACTAAAAACCCGTAATGTCATTAACGAATTAGGACCGCCGTTTTGCCAAAATGTGATTAGAAACTGTGATGAAAGAATCGACAGCTGTCAGCGTGGTCAACATTTGCCAGATATTATTTTTCATTCACAATTGCTGAACTTTTCTCTTCGTAATACAATAACAATTTGAATCATGTTAATCTAAATTTTTTTGTTTTAATTTGTTTTAGAAAAGAAACTTCTTGTTGAAAAACCATTTACTTTATATAGACTGTAGTAAAGATTGAAGAATATCTGAAAAATGGAATAAAAAAGAAAACGAAACATTTATCATGGGGCCTCAGGGCTCAGTATATGTAGAGAAAAAAAGTTGCTACCGGCATTAAATGGTTATTTTTAATGCTTATCTTCACTCAGTTAAGTAATTGAGATATACTTAATAAGAAAATACTGATTTTGAAAAATATTTATTATAAATTTTGTTTTCCATAATTTTATTTTTCCGAAATAAGTTTTTCTGGTTGTGTGATATCTTTTGTGAGAGGTAAACAATTATTTTTAAATATAAACTAACTCTAAGATCTGAAAAACTGCAAGGAGGTGAAATTAAAAAGTGTGTTGAAGTAATAGAATTAGTTGACAAGAATTAGTTTACGCCTAAAAGAAACCAGTTTACACCAGTTAAGAAATATACTCTAACAGATATTTTATGCAAATGAGTTAGGAATTCCGTCTCTTTTTAAGCAATTTTTCCGGACGCCTGCATTGCATTCGTACTAAGTGTAGGTAAGAAAATTAAAAAGTGTTATTAAAATATCTCGATGATTAGATCAGAAAATATCTAGTCAAGATTTCATCTTGATAAATTAAGAATGATTAAAAGGTCCAACATCAAGATCTGCAATATCAAACAAACTGGTATATCTCTTATTAAAAGCAAAAATAGAGTTTAGCCAAGCATCACAAAACAAACTGTAGACCGAAAGGGTTATAAAAGACAGCTTAACAACATTCAACTTCAAGTTGTATCAGTGAGTTATAGGGTCCGCCAAATAACTTCTTTTTTTTAAATGCTATAAACTCCTGAACCAATTGGACTTTGTATGGCGTCATACCAAGGTTTTTATGCAAAATTGGTCTCAATGATGTCTCTGAAATGTTCAATTGTCTAGAACGACGTTGAGTTGATGTTGATAGCGCTTCACGCACGCTTTCTGCCACAGCAACAATATTCTAGGGTGTATGCACTGTTTTTGGCTTTTCACGCTTTGGTTTATCGATGAGGATGCCAATTTCTTTCACTTTTTTTCGCAAGATAACGAACATACGGAGCTGACGGAGCTTCTCTTCTTCCAAAATCCGTACGCAATTTTCGCACACATTTTGCAACATTACCATGATTTTCAAAGTAATGTCGCAATATTTTCCAGCATTGTTCAAGCGTATACACAACCATATTCGTTCAACGGAAGCATAAAACTAATTATCTGTCAAATCAAACATGAGCTTAGTGTTACCATTTACGAAATAAGCACTAGTTGAAAAAAAAACGTTAGATTGCGGACCCTTTATTAGTATTTTTGCCACAACCAATCATTTGACAAGTGTTTCTGACTTTAACACAGTTTCATGGTTGCGATTTTGTACTTGACATTTCCAGCTCTGTTATAAAAGCAGAAGCAAATTATTTATTGTTGCTGCTTCACTACTTGAACTTTTATTTATTTTTTATTTGTTGTTTTGTTTTGAAATAATAAAATTTTTAAATCTTGTTAAGAAATTAAAACATTAGTTATCTTTTCTATATTCAGTGATATCAGAGTAAAATTATGAAAAATAACGTGACTTGTATGAAAAATATTATTTTTTCTTGTTTTTGTTGTTGTATATAAATAAAATTTATTTGACTAAATGAATGGTTCTAAAATTCTATTTAATCTTTAATGAATTCAGATTATTTTTTGTGGTCAAATTTCTATTCTCAGCGTATTCTGTTTACGAGATACCATTTTTTAAAATAAAATAAAATGAATTTGAAATTGAAAATTTGAAAACAGACTATGAAAAATTGCAGTTGGATATGTTATGATTATTGTAGGGATATCTGACATAAAAATGTTGCATAATTAAAGTTTTTAGTTCACTAATAAAGAAGACCTTTGAAAAAGTGTAGTCGTTAAAAAAATAACAAAATAGACAAAAAACGTAGACGTTTGAAAAATTACAAAATAAATGAGCAATAACTTTGTTTGTTTTAATTTAAAGTAATTTAAATGAAAAATCTAATTATTCGTTGCAAATGTGAGTGCGGAAATATAAGCCACATATGGGCATGTCCATTGGAAATATCAAAAAATATTATTAGAATGTTTGTTAAAGTATTTGCAAATATTGTCGGTTAGAAGATTTAAAATTCAATAGAGTGAGTTTAAAATGTTCTTATACTACTCAGGCAACAAAGTCTATTTATTAATTGAATTACTTCTTTGGATAGTAAGAAAATGGAAAAGAAGTATGTTTACCATTTTACAAACCCGATTTGATCGATGTGTTTATTTTCAGAGTACCATGACACAAAATCTGGTGTCACTATTGTCTTTGCCGGCGACTTAATTCTGTAGAATAATTCCCTAAAAATATTACCAAATTTACATTTGTAATTAATTTAATTTACAACACTTTCGTACTCCGCCGAGTAAACAAAGCGAACTTCTAAATTTTCGGCAACGAAGCTAAACAGCAACACACCTAATCTCTCAATAACATTAAATTCTAGCACTAGTCGCTGTCAACGAAAACAGGTGTATTGATTTGCATTATTCTATTTTTATACTAGTATATCTTATAGTGCCAATACTACCCTAACGCAATAAATCGTAGGGCATGCAAATAAAAGAAATTTGTGTTCTTTAGATTCGAGGCGCCACGAGCAAGAAAAAAACCAGAAAAGGGTAAAAGTGAACTTTTCAGACGCTCTCTCTCACCTACATAATTCTCTTTTCTATCCTTTCTCCCCATCCAAAACAGGTGGAATTGAATAGTGGATATAGAAAACAAAACCAAGGCTCTGTTCTTTCTCTTACTTTATTTCTTATTTTTCTAATTGATCTGCTTCGTCAAACCTTCGCAGGTGGCAGCACCATTTGTTATTCGTATTCAATAAATAATAGACCAAACCAGATGAAGGTGAGGCCGAACATGAATAATACGCTCAATCACGATCTCGCAACAATCTCCGTATGTGGTCGTGTGAGCAGAGTCGGTTTTAACGCCCGTAAGACATAATGCAGCATGCTTACGTATAGATTTGTGTTCGGAAATGGTGCTAAGCCTGTTACTATGGGTGATATAAGTATTATGGAATTGGAAGCTCTTGATGTTCTTGGCATTAAAATTCAGTGTGATGTTCCTTGGACTAAACACATTTTTCAAATTTCTAAACAATCTTTAAGGTGCCACCAATATCCGTCCATAGATGGAATACAACTCTTATGTATGGGCCGGCGCCCCAAAGTCTATTTTGGAGTTTTTTTTTTTTTTTTGTTTAAAAGAGAAGTAGCACTTCAGGCAACAATGCTTATTTAGTCAAGTACCATGCTACATTCTTTAGGAAATGGATAGAGAAGAGTTGAAACAGGTGGTGAAAGTAGAAGGATAGTCGGAAATGAACTGCCGTATAAAGACAGCACAGCGACCAGTGCCTTCGTCGCTGAGTAGCTCCACTGACAGTCAATTTTTATTTTTGTAATTAAAAAAAAAACCAAGGTCTTCGTTGGGAATCGAACCCACAAACCCCATACTGGCAAGCTAGTACACTACCTACTAGCCCACAGGGGCACTTATTTTGAAGTTGCATGACTGTGTAGAGGAGTGGACTAAGCGGTTCATTGGGGAAGGTAGAGTATCCAACTATATTGATTCTCTAAAGCATCGACGACAAAATGTAGGTCGTATTTCAGAGTTTTATCGTTACAAGCAAGTGTTCTAACGAAATTAGGAAATTTGCTCTCGTTACTTGCCTGTTATTGCGTTTGAATCGATTTTCGTTGAGAATGCAACCATTTGTGGTCGATTGGCTAGTGAATCGCACTACCTATTACAGGGAGAATTCGTTTTCCAGCAGAACAGTTCGTTTGTGAACTAAACTGCCTCCAGAGGTTTTTCCTGTCATTTTCAATGTAGGAAAATTTAAATCGAATGTTTACAAACACTACTCCCTCTTGCCTCCTTCCCATAACCTAATTTCCTAGTTCTAGTACAATGAATTGCATGAGTAGGGGTCATCCCCTGAGTACTGTTCTAAACGAAAAAAAACCAAGAAGATAGCGTAAGGCTATTTTAACCAGGGTTGTTAGAGGCTGTCTAACCTTAAACGTGAACACTCTCAGGGTGCATAAAAATTTGCATATGAATTTTTCTGTTATTAAAACAATGCAGAAGGAATTAAGTTATAATTATACTTATTACAGTTATAATTATACTTATTACAAAGCAAAATATGTCGGGTCTAGAAATGACGGTTATGTAATATGGTACCATTTTAGCAAGTGCTAAGTGCTCGTATGTAGCAGACACGCTAACACTGCTAGAAAGCCAATGGTTAATTCCACACGATCTAAAGAAAGCGTAACTGATGAAGGCAAAATGTGCCAACAGGTCAACTTGGCTTGATCGCAGAGTATAATCACTATCGCCTCTAACGATTCAACTACGTTAGTTCACAAATTTTCTTTATAGTAGTGACTTCTTCAAAAGCTGTTGCTATGTAGTAAATGAGTGGAAGACGATTATCTGTACCTCTACACTACTATGATGTTGCAAAAAGTTCAGTTACAGTGAGGTATAATCTGGGAGCCTATTTAAACGGAATCAATTCCTGTATTAAATTTGGAGAAATAGGCTTCCCGGCTGAATATCTTGTTCTGGCATATCACTACCTTTACTTGGTATGTATGATTTCGCCCTGCCATTGCAGCTTCTTTTAATTTCCAAATCTGTACTGTGTCCTTTGTCATAAAATAATTAACAAATGCTAAAAATAAATATTATTTTTTTTTTATAATAATTAATGGAGTTACCCATACGCAACGTGTTTAAAGAAGTAAAAAATGTAAAAATATATAAAAACTACAAATGTATGTAAATGGAAAAACGAAAAAGTAATTTAAATTTTACGACTCCATTGGTGTTAGTTTATACACAAACTCTCAGTTAACCAGCCAAAGAACTGTAACAAAACATACTCGCAAAACTAATTTTAATAAGAAAAATTGGTTTATTATTATTTGTTTTTTGTAAGTAAACGCTTAGTAGAGGTGATACACATTTTTTCAATAAATGGAAACGAGACGATTAGTGCAGGTAGTTTAATATGACTGGCATAATGCTAAGTTGGCACTCCCCCATTCATAAGTGCGGAATATTGTTTACACGACAGTAACTAAATGCTTCGTTGCGACTTTTACTCAAAACTTTAGCGAATTTCGTAAATAATAAGTTCCACGATCCAAAGTTTTGTTTTAATTTTCTTTGCTTCTGTTATTTAACTGAATAACATACTTTGACTTTGTTAATTTTGTTTAAAATTCACTTTCAGTTTCGCTATGTTTCTTGGTGTTTGCGCTATTATGGAAAGAAAGAATTTTTCACGCTTCGCAAGTAAATTTATACGGAAACATCACATTGTTTGGAATGAAAACTTTTATTCCATCCAAAGAAATTTCGCAAAAATCCTGATCGAAGTGTTGGTGCAAAAATGCAGTCAAATTAAGAGAGGAGGCTTTCAGTATCTGGCGTAGAAACAAAAACACAGATACTGATTCGCTACGAAAAAGGGCGAAGTCCTAAGGCACACAAAAAATCAGTACGAGGAGTGCCTTCGTGCTAAAGTTCTTGCTACTCCTCTTCCCCATAACCTAACTTCGTAGTTCTAGCACAATGCATTGCATGAGTAGGAGTCATCTCCATAGCGCTGGTCCGCGAAAACAAACAAAAAAAAACACATGAAATTAAATTTTATTTGGAGGTTTCTTCAATATGAATACGGTTTCTATATTTCACTGTGTCGTTTAATATTTGACGACGGGCACCCCCCGTGTATCTTGCAGGAAAATCATGAAAAAGAAAACATTTTTTAGGAATCATGCACGATATATACTTAACACAATTTTTAAAACATATATGTATCGGGTTTTTCAACAAGAAGCTTGTTTTTCATTTAGTTTTTTGAAGTAGTCGTAGTAGATGCTTTGGAAATTGTTACAGTGAGTCAATTCCACACGAAAATCGCATTAAAATAATGAAAATCCACTATGAAAGTGGTGGTTCTGTTAAAGTTGTTATGTATGTATGTCTTCTGAGACCGCTATTACGAATTTGGTCAATAAATGTGAGTCGACAGGCTCGATACAAAATGTGCGAATGTGTGTTAGATCAGGTCGTTCAACTGAAAACATCGCAGCCGTGAGCCCGTGTTAAAGCAGATCTAAACTTGTCAATTCCTCGACTATTGGGATTATCTAAGACCACCACATGGCGAACTTTGCGTAAGGAATTGATTTTGAAGCCTTACAGGATTCAACTGGTGCACGAATTGGAGTCGACCGACCATTCACATTGCAGTAGATTCGCTTAATTCAATTAGGAATAATTGGCTGGTTTTTCTGAAAAAATAATTTTTCACACGAAACCCATTTTCGCTTGTCGGGGTATGTCAGCAAGCACAATTGCCGTATTTGGGCTTCTGAAAATTCTAGGGCGACGTGGATATCACTGACATGTGGTTTCAACTGGACCATGCCAAATGTCACACAGCCAATAAAACGATTAATATATTGCAAACCAAATCTCCCGATCGCATAATTTTACGACAATCAGCAGTTAAGTGGCTTGATCACGTGATTTAAAACCCTTGAATTATTTTTTTGTGGGTGCTATATTAAGTACAGAATCAATGCGGAGCCAATCGAATTGATTTCAGCCTTAAAACTCAAAATCCATGATGTAATTAAGGAAATAAGACCACCATTATGCCACAAAGTGTTTAATAACTTTGAAGAAAGAATCTACCAATCTGTCATGATGGACATTTGCCAGATAACATTTTTTATTCATAATTGTCGAACTTTTACCTGCGTAAACCAATATAAATTTGAACAATCTTAATCAAAATTTTTTGATTTTATTTTGTTTTAGAAAGAAAACTTCTTGCTGAAAACCTTTTATAATAGACTGACAAAAATTTTTATAAATTTCACTTTTAAAATAATGTCATAGTATTTTTCATATAAAGTTCTCAACGTGCCTACTAAAACACTTAATTTAATAGTTTTTCAATTGGTTTAAAGTTTAAAGATACAAAAGAAATAAAAAGCAAAAAGAATATTAAAAACAGAAGTGCATGTACATAAGTAAATGAAAATGAAGAAACTTTTTTAATCTAACTTATTTAAATTTAATAAAATTAACCAGAATGTAAGATTCATAACACAAATTAGAAGTCACATAGATAACACAAATTATAAGTCACACATACACATACATATATAAAATGCATGGAGACTAGATGGCAAGGCTAAAGACTGCAAAATAATTTATATTCGTAGAGATTGTAAATTCAAACAACATTTTACAATTAAACGACAACCGCAAGCGACTAGAAATTAGTTTTAAAGAGATAAAATTAAAGTTTTTTTATTTAAAACAACGTTTTTTTAAAATAAAATATACAATATACTTTTAAAAATCTGTTAAAATGTACTTTTGAAATAGTTCCAAAAGCCTCGCAAAAGTCCATTTACCTCTAAGTAAGCTGAAAAAGAACCTTAAGAATTTAAAAAATATCTTTTAAATAGTGCAAAAATATATGAAAAGCATAAACTTTATTTTCCATTTCCTTATAAAGCGACTCAAAGGATGGTGCTGAATATAAAGATTAATAATATTAATACAAAAAATTTAGAACTTAAAATACCCAACGGAAACTACAAGAATTATTATGTAAAATAAGTTTTTTGTAATCAAAAAATAATGGGAATTGAAAAACAGCTAAAAGTAAATTTAATAACGACTCATATAACGAATACCAGTTCAGATCGATAATTGTATTTTACAGTTTGCGGTGACTTACATAAAAAACTTCTTTATTAAATGCAACTTAAACTAAATTCGTACACATAATAAACGCCTGTAGTTTAGCGCTGTAATTATAATTTTTAAAGTTTTTCTTGTTGCAATTGTTCATCACATAGATAATTGAACATAATAAACTTATCGTATACTTAAGAAAATTAAACTTAAATTAAAAATAAACAAAAGCACAATGTCTCTAAGCTAATTTAATAAGAACAGCCACAAAAAAACATTTTATTTTATTTATTTTATTTTGTTTTTTTATTTGGATTTTGATTTTGCTTTTGCCTTCTACTCATCACATAAAATTTTAAAACAACAACAATAATCACAACAAAGTTAAATAAAGTGAGTGAGTAATTGTTTTTGTAGCTATACTAAGATTTTTTGTTGTTGTTGTTGTTGTTGCTGCTGCTCTTGTTGTTGTGTACATACAAAAAAAAACGAAATTATTTCATTATGTATGTTTTTTTTTGACTGCAGCTGCTGCTGCTACTTCTACTGCTGCTGTGATTACTGTTGTTGCTTTAGCTGTTTTTATTATTATTATTTTGTTTTTTGTTTTTTTTTCGTTGTTTTTGCTTTATTATGTCAAGGTTCGCGGCACAATTCTACCGTGTACAACATTGTAGGAAAACGGCAACAGCAAGCAAGCAAGCAACATTATTATTTTCAGCAATGCTGCTGCAAATAGCGTTAGTTGTTATTTTGTTATTATCATTTGTATATTTAGAGAAATTTGCGAAAAAATTGTTAAATTAATAATTTTGTGTAATAGAATTGTGAAATAATTTAACTGTTACTTTAAATGATGACTACTTTTAAGCTGATACCAATAAATATTTGTTAAAAAGTTTTTTCTAAAAAATAAGACGATAACATAAAAGTATTATATTAAGTTGTTTGGATTTGTTTCACCAGTAAATAAAGTACCGTTGTCATTTCTTTTCGTATTGACTGGCTGTGTGTTCGGTATGAACGGCAAACGCTTTCGCTGTGAAGATCTCATTCTCAGACCGTGTTCTAAACTGTACTAAAGAGTCAGTGTTCAGGTTTAGGTAGTTCTTTTTATCAAGGTCATATCAACTCATGTAGATCGAATGCCCGCCACCTGCAGGGCTATTTTTGAATATTCCCGTCTTTTATCATTAATTAGTAGTACGTGTGTTCGAGTGTATGAGTAGTTTTAGTGGTGTGAAAATTGTGTCTGAGATCGTGTTTACCTGTTCGTTTATAATGGTCACTGTTAAAAGTTTTTGTTTTGTAGATTTCCATGTTTTCAAGAATATCTAGTCTTCGTCCTTTTTATGCTAGGATGTAGTAATAGTAATACATTTATCTATTATGCTTGGTGTGTGTTCGTGAGTGTCAAGATGTATGCAAAGTTGTAATAATCTCTTTTTCGTTTGTATGAGCGTATGTGTTCTGTAAATTTTGTCTTTAGTGTGCGTCCAGTTTGTCCTATATAAATGTGTTTGCAGGTTTAACCATGTCTGTTTACTCTGCTGGAACTATTTAGTATCAGTTGTTTCTGTCGATGTCTTGAGATTATGTCTCAGAGTGTTGCCGGTTTTTAATGGCGTGTGTAAACCTTTTTTTATCGAAAAGTTTAGTTAATCTATAATATCTTTCTGGTCCTGTGTAAATAAATGTGTGCCGTCGTGTTGTATCGGTTGTTTTCCCCCCGGGGGCACATTATAGTCTTTTTGGAACCTACTATTCCATTTAGACTGGTGTCTTGCGGGGTAAAAGGGAGCCCAGGCTCCTCAAAGTCTACTAGGAGTCACCTGGACAATCCACATATTACCACGGGAATCAGTTGCCCCAGAGTACACTATTTATTCTCTTTAGACAATGATGTGCTCTGACTGGTTATTGAGGTTGGCCCCTATATGGGAGTATCGTGGTGGTTGTGGTTTCGGACCCTCGTGAGAGTTTGTGGGTCGGATCATTCAAATTAACACAATGAATGGTTCAGGTCCAGTGAGTATGAATGCTGTCATGTTCTTGATAAAAAAGAGCTTCATGCGTTCTGGACCAGGAGTTGGAAAGTCTCCAACTCTTTAGCAAGGAGTGAAGGCTGCGGCCTACTTCGGGCTTTCGAAATTGCTACTAGAAGTGACCGGAGGATATACGTATTCGATGGCCTTCTAGGGCGTGGTTGATGTCCAATCAACCAAGTGGTTTGACCACCATCTGATTATGACTATATAGTCGGTGCAGATGTAAATCAAATCACACTTTGTATCGGTTGTTTACCCCCTGGGGGCACATATATATTGTCTTTATAGAACTTCGACTATCTAGAGGGAAAAAGGGAGCCCAGTCCCCTGAAGTCAGCAGGGGTACAACTGGAAACTCCACTTTATTTCCACGGGAATCAGTAAGCTCGCAGAGTTCCGTTATTTGTCTCTTTAGACATTTAACTGTTCTCTGGCTGATTATTGAGGTTGGCCCCTAAATGGGAGTATCGTGGTGGTTATGGTTTCGCGGCCCCATATCAGGTCTTTTGTTCAATATGGTGGCCAGGATCATTTCGCCGTTAATGACACGCAAGGTGAATGATCCAGTCCAGTGAAAGTCTCCAACTCTTAAGCAAGGAGTGATGATTTGCAGCCCTGCTCTGGAATCATCGACGTTGCAACTAGAAAGTTCTGTGCATAGAATTATAGCTTCGGATTCCGAGGACGAGCATGACGTTCCAAATTATGCAGTGGCTTGATCCACCATCTGATTAAGGCTTCATGGCCAGGCGCGAATGTAAATCTAATCACACGTTGTGTCGGTTATTTGTGTGTCTTCTTTATTCCTTAGTGGTCTGTCGTAATTGGTTTTTTACAGATGTCAACTGTTTAACAGTCAGTTTCTCGTGTTATTGTGATTTGTTTTCTTTTGCAAAATTTCTTAATCCTACAATTTGTTATTTTAAATTGATACTACTTCGACCAATTTAAAAAATATTTTAAGGAAAAATGATAACAAAAAAAGCTATAAAGGTTGAAAGCCCAAAAACAAAAAGAAAAAAATTTTTTTTGATATAACAGATACGGAAAACATGTTGGATAATTTACAACTAAGTTTTATTTTAATTCCTTCACTTTATAGAAAGGATATTTTGTGTTTATTTTAATGGTAAGCCAATCAAACCAATAGTACTCTATTAATTATTCCACCTTTACACAGCTATAACACATAATAGTGGAACTTTCTATAGCAAATAAGAACAACATGCATCCTGAAGTAAAATCCTAGAGAATTATAGAAGTGGGCAGATGAATGTCGCCCATATAGAATAACCACTAATTACACTTTGTTTGCACATTTACCACTATAAGGAAATTATTAAGGGAATAAACTACGTTTTCAATCAAAGGGAAAGTATTGAAGTCAGAGACGGGTAACCTCTTCAGTATAAGTAATAATGCTCCTATATTCGCAGTATTCTAGTAATAAAGATCATATTTGGAAGGAGGTTTCTTTAAGCATTAAGAGCATTTTAAATTAAAATCTCGAAAGTTTAGAAGGTGAACATGAGTAAAATATAATTGCTATCTCCTCTATTTTTTTATAATGTGAACTTTTTGCATAAAACATTATTAATAGTTTTGAGAAGTATAACCATTTTAAAAATTTAGTTTTCCCTACCTGGTTTAGTAGTACCAAATAATTTTCAAGATATTCAAATATCTCATCAAATGGCAACAATAAATCCAGGTTGGCGGCAAAGAAATATAAAGAAAAACAAATTTCGCTTATCCGTTGCCGCGGGTGGCCAAGTCCAAATTAAGTTTCCGGAGATAGGTTTGAGGGGTTAAGTTTAGTTAAACTAATTACTTTATCGGTTGTCAAAGTTTTTAATGACATCCACATGCTGTTATATTCAAGAAGTTTTGATATTGCGTTACCATTTGAGCATGGCAACCACTCGTTTGGAACAACCAGAGAGAGAGAGTGTTATTTGTTTTACATCCGCGCCTGGCTATGTAGCCTTAATCAGATGGTGGACAAACCACTATTGTATAATTTGGAACGTCATGCTCGTCCTAGATAGCCGAAGGCATAATTCTAAGCAACAGAACCACCTAGTTGCAACTTTAATGATTCCAGGGCAGGGCTGCAAACCATCACACCTTGCTAAAGAGTTGGAGACTTTCCTATTCTTGTCCAGAACACATGTCTAGCATGCTCACTAGACTGGATCATTCACTTTGCGTGTCATTATCAGTGAGATGATCCTGGCCACCATAATAACCATTATACTATTATGGGACCGCAAAACCACAACTACCACGATGCTCCCATATAGGGGCCAACCTCAATGATCAGCCAGAGAACTATTAAATGTCTGAAGAGACAAAAAATAGACTCTGCGAGCTCACTGATCCCCGTGGAAATAAAGTGGAGTTTCCAGTTGTCTCCCTGTCTGACTTCAGGGGACTGGGCTCTCTTTTTCCCCCAGTTGCACAGGTCTAGATAGTCAAGTATTCTATAAAGACCGATAAATGTGCCCCCGGGGGGACCAACCAGAGAGAGAGAGAGAGAGAGAGAAAAAGATATTGGTTGAGAGTAAAGAAAATATAGGCGATGTAACGGCCATTACCAAGGAAGAGTAGTAGTAATAGCCGAATTAATCTCGCAGTACGTTTTATAATTTACGATAAATTGAAAAGTCTTAAGCTATCACTTACTAGCTAACTAGTATGGATGACCTAACTACCACGGAAAACAAAGTTAGCTTATCCCTTGACATTGTTGCGCGAGTTTAAATGAATTTTCCAGCGACAGATTTGAGGGTTGTTTAGTTTAACAAATTGTTTTGTCGGTTATCAAAGTTGTTAATGACATCCAGATGTCGTTTTATTCAACAAGTTTTAACATTTCATTGATATTTTAGCGTGGCAACCATTCATTTGCACAAACTAGCGAGCGAGAGTAAGGGAAAAAGTGATTGGTGGCCATTACTGAGGAAGAGTGGAAGTATTGGCCGAATTGATCTCATGGTACGTCTTTGTTTTTTTGATATTTACGATCATGCGTTAAGTTCCACTTATGTATGGGCTAACTACTACTTTGGATGAGCTCGATGCAAATAAAAATATTTCCGGAATAACGTCGCATATAATGGTCAGAAACATTCTAGACACAACAACAAGCAGGCAACACCATTTGTATTTTAGTAAAAATATTTACCATAATGTATAAAAATTTACATATAACAAACAAACAAACAAATGTGCACAAATGTATTAAATTTTAACGGAAATTAATATTCAGCCATGTTGTTTTCTAAATTAACTTATAAATTCCCAAACATATGACAAGTGTCAGATTGTAGTTTGTTAAAGGATTTAAATACTAAATGCCCATCAAAAACTAATAATTTTTTAATACACATAACACACACATACACAAACAATATATCTAACTTTTGACATAATAATAAAAGTTAAACAATTTTCATTTCCGGCCGAAGCAAATGTTGATTTTGAGCCAGCAATTATCTCTAAAGAAAACAGTTGGATAAAACGACAATATTTTTAAATAAACAATTGTTTAGATGGTTTTCAGGGTCTAGAGTAGTAAAGAGTCCACCAAATAACTTTTTTTAATTTTAAATGCTATAAACACAACTACTGAATATTTTCTCAAATTTCTTTTTCTATTTGAAAGTACAATCCTTCCGCTTAATAATGGAAACGGCTGGCCATGCAAAATCGGTCCAATTTTTAAGCACATTGTCGATTATGTGCAGGTGTATTTCACCAATGGCTTCACGAATATTGTCCTTTAAAGCTTCAATTATCTCTGGCTTGTCGGCGTAACACTTGTCTTTGACGGCGCCCCACAAATAACAGTCCAACGGTGTCGAATCGCAGCTCCGAGGTGGCCACACGACATCAGCTCTACGGCTGATAATGCGATCTTCAAAAGCAGGGAACAAAACATCAAGTGTAACTTCGGCTGTGTGGCACGTAACACCGTCCTGTTGAAACCAAATGTTTTCAATATCCTCCTCTTCAATTTTTGTGAACAAAAGTTCGTTCAACATGGCCCGATAACGATCGCCATTGACTGTAACGGCCACTCCTTGCTCATTTTCGAAGATACATGGCCCAATTATGCCTCTGGACCAAAATCCGCACCAAACAGTGGCTCATTTGGGCGCGTCGGCTTTTCAATGTATGCGTGCTGGTTTTTCTTTGTCCCAAATGCGACAATTTTGCTTCTTTACATACCCGCCAAGATCAAAATGAGCTTCATCTGAAAAGATGATTTTTTTTTGGAAAAATCGGCATCTTCTGTAAATCGATCGCAGGCTCACTTAGCGAAGAGAAAACGAATTGGATGGTCACTTGGTTTCAACTCCTGAACCAAGTGTACTTTGTATGGCGTCATACCAAGGTCTTTATGCTAAATTCGTCTCAATGATGTCTCTGAAATGTTCAATTGTTGAGAACGACGGTGTGATTGATGTTGATGGCGCTTTACGCACACTTTCTGCCACAGCAGCAATATTCTCGGGTGTACGCA
This sequence comes from Trichopoda pennipes, assembly GCA_030448955.1. Classification (NCBI taxonomy): domain Eukaryota; kingdom Metazoa; phylum Arthropoda; class Insecta; order Diptera; family Tachinidae; genus Trichopoda; species Trichopoda pennipes. The sequence continues at coordinate 4,697,627 of JASKUP010000008.1, read as the reverse complement.
CTGTTTTTGGCTTTTCACGCTTTGTTTTATCGATGAGGATGCCAGTTTCTTTCACTTTTTTCACAAGATAACGAACATACGGAGATGACGGTGCTTCCCTTCGTCCAAAATCCGTACGCAATTTTCGCACACATACTGCAACATTACCATGATTTTCAAAGTAATGTCGCAATATTTCCCAGCGTTGGTCAAGCGTATATACAACCATATTGGTTCAGCTGAAAGATAAAACTTATTATCTGTCCAATCAAACATGAGCTGTGTTTACCATTCACGAAATAAGCAGTTGAAAAAAAAACGTTAGATTGCGGACCCTTTAGTTGAAATAATATTGGAAATTACTGCTGTCTAGGTAATTTAGAGTTTGTCAAGGAATTTCTCGTAGACCTTAAACATTTTTTTACAAAATCAAAGTTCCTTTAAATGTGAGATTTTTGTGTCACATACCTAGAGAATCTTAACTGCTAAAGTACATGGAAAAAAAACTTGATCACAAAACAAGACGGCGAAAAAATCAGAGTATTGCTCTGGCACACGAGTCTTATAACAAACAACAGAGATAATAAATAAGAAATAGGCACAAAGGGAAATAGCTATTTAATACAATAAGCGGAGACCTTTAACAGCAAGAAGACTGGGGGCCATTTTGTCAACTGTTGTGATTTGTGTTTTTACATGAACGACGCTTCCAAATTGTGCAAATTGGCTGCAAACCAGGATTGACGTAATAACAGTAACCCTTAAGTGTTACCAGTTAAGTTAACTGACTATTTGATGTGCTTACAGGCTGATGGAATTATTGGTCTTTTATTCTTTAAAAACAATACTAGTCTGAACGTGACTGCATTATTAATAAATTTTTCGTTTATCAATTGAACATCCAAATGGTCCTTAAACAAGATTGCCGTAGATTCCGATTTTCATAATCGAGTTTTGTTTATTGTTGAAGCTCAGTATTGTTCAAACGAATACGCCAAACAAACAAAACGGCAATACGAGTATGTGTATGTATGTTACACTCAGATGGAATCATGGGTCCGCAGTTCTTTAAAAACAATGCTGCTCAGAAAGTTGCAGTAAATTGTGGTCATTAAAGAACTGATTATGATGATTACTGACTTTTTTGCTCATCAATTTAACAGTTACGGTGTGCAAGAGCTGTCGTTTCAACAAGACGGCGCAACATGTCACACAGCTCATGCCACAACTGATTTATTGAACGAAACATTTGGCAAACGGATAATTTCAGGTTTCGGAGCCGTGAATTGCCCTCTACGATAGTGCGGTAAAATGCCGCTAGACTATTTTTTGTGGGGATAATGTGACAATATTAATATTTACTATTATATATAGGGTTTTTCAATAAGAAGTTTGTTTTCTAAAACAAAATTAAACAAAAGCAAGTTCGGCAATTATGAATGAAAAATGATATCTGGCAAATGTCCAGCAAGACTACGACGGCAGATGTCGGTTCTTTCGTCAAAGATTTTACTCACTTTTTGACAAAATGGCGGTACTATTTCGTTAGTCACATCACGGATTTTGAGTTTTGAGACAGAAATCTATTCGATTGGCTCCGTAAAGACTCTGTTTTCACAAAAAATAATCTAGTGGTATTAAATCACATGATCTGGCTGGCCACTTAACTGCTGATTGTCGTGAAGTTATGTGATCGGGAAATTTGGTTTGCAATAAATTAATTGTTTTGTTGGGTGTTTGATATCTACGTCGTCAATATTAGGTCCAAATTAAGTTATCGGCTTCTCGCGATAGCGTAATCTATTGACTGTTGCCGCATTTACAACCCTTAAGACCAGATAGTGCACCATGCAGTGACACGTTGAGCATGCAAGGGCTGCTTAATAATCGCTCAAGAATTTTCAGAAGCCCAAATGCGGCAATTTTGCTTGTTGACATATCTTGACGAGTGAAAATATACTTTGTCTGAAAAAATGATTTTATCAGAAAAACCAACCGGTTGTTTCTGAATGAAGTGAGCAAATATACGTTGAGTTGAACCTTGTAAGGCCTCAAAGTCAAATCCTTATGCAAAATTCGCCATATGGTGGTTTTGGGTAACCGCAATTGATGACGACGTCGAGGAATTGACAAATTTGGTGTTGCTTCAACATCATGACTCACGGCTGCCATATTTTCAGCTGGACGACTCGGTTGAAAACGCGTTGGTGTTCGCACATTTTGTATAGCGTTTTTAGAAGGACAGTTATGTTGTCCTAAAATATCACGAATTTTGCGAAATGTAATTTTAAGAGAATCACCATTTTCACAGTGGATTTTAATTATTTTAATGCCATGGTCGTGCGAAGTTAAATTCATTGTAAAAATTGCCTATGGAGGTACTACAAACACGTCAATAAAGTAAATGTCAAAATTAATTAAATGGAGAACGAAATTTATAACATTTATTGTAAAATGGCTCCAAAAAGAAAATTAAATTAGATTATTTAAGAATCTCAAGATTAGACTACTTCCGAGCCAGCCATATGCCAGAAGTCATATTTAATTTGTAATTCTAGAATTTAGCCAATTTCATTTCAAATGTCTATACGTTCCATATTTGTAAGTATATTATTGCAGATTAGATGTGGGGCTACATGAGTAGATTCGACCCTAATGAAAGAACTACATAAACCCGAACACTGATTCATCAATACAGTCTAGAACACGGCTGGATAACGATGTCATCACATCGAAAGAGCTCGTCGATCATACCGAATAAATAGCCGGCAATGATGGCTTACACCGAAAGAACTGACATCAGTATTAAAAAAACGTTTAGTAAAAATTACTTTTTTTTAAAAGGTGAAATTTTAAAAAATAATTAAGTAGTTATATAAAGTGTTTTAAAGAATGGCTTTTGTTAGGCCCTAAAAATATAATTGCTTGGTATAACTTTTACTTTTTATTGCGAAAATATTTTAATAAACATTTAGTTTGATGGTCATTTTTATACCTAAAAATCAATAATTAACATTTTTATATATTCTACTTTAAAGCTTTCCTTTAATTTTATTTTTATTAACTTGAAAGAAGAAAAACAGCATTTATGCGGTGCACAAGCATTTTTCAACTAAATTTATTTTTATATATTTTATATTTATTTTTATATATTTTAATTTAATGGCAAACATTAATTTTTGTCTTAAACAATTTAATTATTTTTTTTTATATGTTTTTTTTGTGTCTTGCTTTCTTATATTTATTTTATCAACAAATTTGAAACAATGTTTGCTTTTATTTTTTTTTACTTATTGGTGTTAAAAATACATTATGTAGTAAGTAACGCTTAATGTGAAAAATTTTATTTTTTTTTCTTAATGTTTTTTATTGTTATTTTTATACGAAAATTTTGTAGAAAAAAAAAGAGATCTTTTTGAACTTAACAAAAAACAAGAAAAACAAAAAACAAAATAATAACTGACTTCAATTTTAAAAATCTAAATGTGTATACAGTGAGTGACACTTGAAATGGTACAGGTAGAAGATAAAAAATTTCGTAAAAGGGGCAATCATGTTTTCTAATCATATTGCGCTAGACTGCTGACCAACTCAGCCTCTTTTATCAAAGCATCCAAAAAATTCATTTAACAGTTATTTTAAAAGCATTATTTTGGAGAGTTCCTGGTTGTAGTTGTGCAGCTATAATATTATTAATAATTCTTTTGTATGAGTGCTAACTTTCTCCCCTCTCCAGGTTTTTCTTAAAAAAAAACAACGAAATTTAGTGCGTCTATTTAGTGGTTCTTTTGATAGATGAAATAAAAATGTTTTCTTATTACTTTTTAGCAAAATTGTTGCTTGATTACGTTTTATTTTTAAAGAAATCCTTATAAAAGCTGGAAATTTAATTTTATAATTCTCCAGAAATAGCTTTAATAACACTTTGTTTAAAGGAACTAGCCGTCTGCTATCCGAAATTCCTCAATCAATTTCTATTTTTTCCAAAATCAGACATGTACACATTGATAGTTTTGCACGCGTCAAAACTATGCATTTCGTGTTTAGCGGGCAACGTGTTTGCTGTGTATTTTGACCATATTGCTGATGCACAAGTGTTGAACGAGCATTCGATATCACAATATAAATGGTGGCAACAGATAGCACTTGAAACAGTTTAATTAAAACATGAGATATTTCGTGGTTGTGCTTCCGTAGAAATAGAAACTGTTTTATTGGTTTATCGTTTATCTAATGTGATCGATTTGAATATTGAAAAAGAAAATTCAAAGCTTATTTAGAAAAATTAAGTTACAGCGATGCAATATTTCTTATCTGACAGCAAAGCCTTAACTACCTACCGGCTACCTTTCGAATGTGCTATACCACTTAATATACCACCCTCCCCTCGGGGGCACACTTATCGGTCTTTATAGAATACTTGACTATCTAGACCTGTGTTGCTGGGGGTATTAGGGAGGCCAGTCCCCTGAAGTCAGCAGGGGACAACTGGAAGCTCCACGTTATTTACACGGGAATCAGTAAGCCCAGAGTTTCCGCTAATTGTCTCTTTAGACTTTTAGCTGTTTCTCTGACTGACTTTTACGGTTGGCCCATCGGGAGTATCGTGGTGGTTGTGGTTTTGCGGCCCTCGCATGAATTTGATTTTAGGGCCAGGATCATCTCGCCTTTAACCACACCTACGGGTGAATGATGCAGATCCAGTGAGCATGCTAGTTATATGTTTTGGACCAGGAGTTGGGGAGTCTCCAGCTCCTCAGTAAGGAGTAGTGGTTTACAACCCTGCTTTGGAACCGCTGAAATTACAACTGGAAAGACCTGTTGCTAGAATTAGTCCTCGGCTTCCTAAGGCGTGAATGGCGTTGCATTTCATTCATAGTGGTTTGAAAAACATCTGATTAAGGCCCACGGCCAGGTGCAGATGAAAATCTTGTCACGCATACCACTTAATAACTCCTCCTACTGCCTTTGTGTTTTAATCAAAACTGATGTTAGCTGTGGGACACTGCAAACATTGAAGGACGATATTGAAAATCTTTTTACAAAATTGAGCCACCTCAAACTACAGTGACAATCGAAGAAGTCGAAAAGTTGATTTTAAATTTTATAAAAACTAAAGATGTTTTAAAATTTCAATTTCTTTAATTAAAAGTTTAATCACATTATTTAATACTTTTTACAGCAACCTTTAGGGTTTGCTGACTTTTAATTCTTCTTTCTGGTATCGCAAAAAAATTACAAAAAAATGTTTTGTTTGGTGACTAAACACCATGGTATGCCAGTCATTAGCGTGACTTTCTACATGAATGTCCTTCCGTCGCATTCTCCCTAGTAAATTGTAATTTCTCTGTGTGGATTATTAGGAAAGGATTTTTTTATCAATTTTGTTTTTTTTCAGTTAAGTTATACACGACTCGCTACAGCTGTTTTTACTTAGTTACTTGCCTGGATGTCAGCTCGAAACCTGATTTTTTGGGTGCTGAAACAGAAGAGTTTGCCGAAATAAAAGTTTAAAATTCATTCTGTGTAAAAATTTTCTATAGTTTTTATATCGCGCAATGCCTCCAATATGAATATGCACCGGTTTCGATTCTTTCCAGAATATGTAGAATGCTATCGATAGGCGTTTTCACTTGTTTTTGTTTTTTTTTTATCAGAAAGTAATTTTTATCCTTCTACCAATAGTCGAAAGTATAAATAAATCAAAATTAGAAAAATTCAAAAATGAAAAATATTCTTGTTTTGGAAAGCATCTGAATGCTTTTTAAAAATGTTGTTAAAACTATTTTTAAAAATTCCCTTTCCGAAGGTAGGAAAATTTTACGCTATCAACGATAAATTTAGAAAGATGGCGAGTGTATAAACAAACTAAACGAATTTAATTGGAACTCACTGTAAGTATGGACGGTAAAAAACAACATCAAAAGCTAGTAAAAATAGTAAACTTTTTCATATAAATAGGTAGATATGTATGTGCTTTTGCGAATATGTGTAGATATCATAGCATAATAAAAATAGTAGACACTGTGCAAACACACATAATGATTAAGAGTTGAAGTTGTTATATTTGATGTCAACTAATTTCTCATAAAAGTATGCTTCTCTTCTTTTTTATGCTTAATATTATTATTATTATTATTAGCACTAAAAAATAAAAAGAAAACAGATTGGAAATTAAGCAGATTGCAAATGTAAAACAGACACTAAAAAAAAAACAAAAACAATTTACGGTGTTTAAAAGCAAAATAAAGTGTCAAATCTAAAACAGCGTTGCCAAAAGTTTAGAAAAAATTATTAATTGAAATAACTTTTATTTACAAAAAAAAATTACATATATATTTTCAAAAATTAATCAATAATTCCTGTCTAAACTTACTACTAAAAATTGTTTAAGGAAATGTTTTAATATGCAGTACAGCTTAGACTTACTTTTTATTTTAGCTAAAATCAAAATGACTGCAAAATATTAAACTTTAGTGACAAATTTCTCACATAAGTTACAGAAACTAGGTACTGGTTTCCAAAGAGCAATAAAAGTGACAATAGGATAACAATATCAATTGATTATGTTAAAATTTGGTTCAAATCGACTTATATTTTAAAAAAATCGAAACTAAAATGACCACAAAATATTTAACTTTAGTGAGAAATTTCTCAATTAAGTTATAGAAACGAGGCACAGATTTCCACATGGCAGTAAAAGGGATAACAATATCGTTTCATTATGCCCGCTATATCCAATCCGACATACTGGCAATGAAAAAATTTATCATTTGGAATGAGTTAATTGTGCTAAATTCCTTAAAACACAAATATTTTATGATATTCTCATGAAATATTTATGATTGAAAAATTTAAAATACATATCCATATGACCATGTCACTACTGCTCATATAGATTTTTTAGTAATAAATATTTTATGAGAATACTAGCGTGCCCGTGACTGCTTTGCAAGTCATTTCTTCGACATTTTTTGATCGATTTTGGTTCGCGGTATTGAAAAACAAAGCACGTGAACGTGATACATATAACTGACCGTGCAAAAAACAGGGATCATTGAAAAGCAACAGGTATGGGGAACTGAAGCCATTTAAAATCAAACGGCAAATCTGGCGGTGGTTTCAACACATCGACCTTATATTTTTCTTTTAAAATGTTTGCTTCAATCACATTTTTCATGACTTTTTTGACTACTAAACGTGTCCCATTGCAAAGTCGTGGCTGGCAGATATTTCTAAGCAAAATAATTGGTACACCAACTTTCATTTGTAGGCGGTGGGGCGGCAGTCGAGATAACTCAAGCAAATTCAACATTTTGGAAGTTTTAAAATTTTGATATTTTATTATATATTAGTGAGTTTTTTTTTTGTAAATATCTTCGGAACTACATAACCGATTTAAGAGATTGATATCTCGTTTTGAAAAGCATAACAATGGCTTTAAAAAATAAAATGAAAAGGAAAAAAATAATAATAAATATGTATATGTATATGTCATTGGTGGGTTTTGCCACGCCCCTCCGCCCACAGACCGAAAATCAAAAATCGGACTTCACAGTGTCACCCGCCTGAACATTCTGAAGATTCTCTGAAAATTTCATCAAAATCGGCCCAGCCGTTTTCGAGTCCATTTCTTACATACATACACACATCCTCTTTTATATATATAGAAGATAGAAGATAGATAGATATTTATATTTAAAGGCTTCTATCACAAGTAACATGGATTAACTTAAAAGTTATTCCAAATAATAAATTTTTTGTTTAATAGTTTCCTGTGCTTTTGCTGTGATGGCTGAATATAATTCTTATTTTATCAATTTGGCTTCATATAGATCACTGATGATCTATATGAGCAGTAGTGAAATGGCTGTACGGATATCCTCGACATTAATCCCCCGGGGCCACATGATAGTCTTTTTGGAACCTACTATTCCATTAAGACTGATGTCTTGCGGGGTAAAAGGGAGCCCAGGCTCCTCAAAGGCTAGTAGGAGTCACCTGGACAATCCACATATTTCCACGGGAATCAGAGTTCACTATTTGTCTCTTGAGACAATTAGCTGTTCTCTGACTGGTTATTGAGGTTGGCCCCTACATGGGAGTATCGCAGTGGTTGTGGTTTCGAGACCCTCGTGAGAGTTTGTGGGTCGGATCATTCAAAATGAACACAATGAATGGTCCAGGTCCAGTGAGTATAAATGCCGTCGTGTGCTTAATTATATTAAGCTTCATGCGGTCTGGACCAGGAGTTGGAAAGTCTCCAACTCTTTAGCAAGGAGTGAAGGCTGCGGCCTACTTCGGGCTTTCGAAATTGCTACTAGGAGTGACTGGAGGATATAATTACGCAATGGCCTCCTAGGGCGTGAATGACGTTTGCAAATCATTTAAGTGGTTTGACCACCATCTGATTATGACTAACTAGTCGGTGCAGATGTAAATCAAATCACATCATCCTCGACATTAATAGATTTCAACTTTTGAGTAATAAAATTGTATGTGAATATGGGAATCTAGCATAATTAACGTAGATTAATCTAAAAGACATTGAGACTAATTTTAAATAGACGTGTTATCACATTGGATCGAAGCATGGGTCTCACCGCATACGCGGACGATCTCAACATTATTATAAAATTTGAAGAAAAAAATCCAGTTTTGAATCTTAATGGTCTTTTGGACAAAATAAATCAATGGCACCGATTTTCTGGAGCAGCACTGTCGCAAACAAAATGCAAAGTAGTGACTAAAACATAACCAAAGTAGATGAGCTAAAAATACTAGGTCTTTATATCAACAAGAGATACAACTGGAAAACCCATGTATCTTATTTAACTTCCGCTCTATCTAATAGACTAAAAATAATTAAATGTCTATTTAGCTTCAAGCTTAACTGCAACTCAAAAACTCTAATGGATATCGTTAAAGCAATTTTTTTTTCCAAAATAAATTATATGTTACCTATATATGGCTAGGCAGCAAAATCAGATCTAAAAAAAATCGAAAGCTTAATGAATTCCGCTATACGCAGTGCATTTGGTGCCTTCAGAACTACACCAATAACAAATCTTCTATTCGAAATCAATGTACTGCTACTAGCAACTAAAAGAAACATTCTAACAGCCAATATTTTCAAAAATGTCATAGACGACAATACCTCACCCTTAAAACAAATAATAAATAAACTTCTCATATCAAAGAAAGCTTCCAAGACTTCCTCTACAATGTGCCGAGCAATGCAAATATGGCACTCATTAGACATATCTCTTAAAGTAAACTTTTCAAATAAAATGAAGCACCCATCTTAGAAATTGAACGACAATATATGCAACATAACCATGATCAAATACCCACTAGATTCCACCAACCCAATTTAATTTAGCTCATTATTCAATGAAATAAAAAACAAGTTTAGCACACACACATTTATTTATACGGATGGCTCAAAAACACATAATTCGACATCCTTTAGCATTACTACAGAGAATCAAGTTATAAAAACTTCTCTTTTACCTACGTTTAGCTCGGTATACTCAGCCGAACTAATCGCTATCTATGAAGCACTATTGAACATTTTAACTCAACCAGTTAAATTTATAGTTTGTACAGATTCTCTATCTTCAATAAAGTCAGTCCATCACAAATACCAACAATAACAATAAATACGCAGTACAAATAAGAAATATTCTAATTGAGAAATTCCCAAAGATTTTACTACTGTGGATACCAGGCCATTGTGGGATGATTGATAATGAATTCGCAGATCAAACCGCCAGAATTGCAGTAATGTTCCCTCTTCACAACCAACGCAATAATGATTGCAAGAATATAAGCAAATTTGTAAATAAATATTTTATTTCTGCCAATAGAAATCTAATATTCGGCAAAACGTCCTCCTGGTATAGAATAATAAACAAAGATATAACTACACAAAGTGACTTAGTATCACCTGGTATTAGCAGGCTGGCTCTGGTTAAATTTACACGACTAAGGCTTGGTCACATCAAAATCTCTCATGGACATCTAATTAATATCAACTGTCCCTCTCCCTGTGAATGCAACACACAACACACCAATAAACTATTCTTTCTGGATGAATGTCCAAAATTTGCCAAAGCACGTGATAAAATTTTTTGGAACACTGACCCCAAATCCCTCTTATCCATCACATCCAACGAAAATATTCTAAAGATATTAGAGTTCTTAAAAGAAACTAACATATATGATAAAATTTAAATTATGTAAACTTCTAATATAAGTAGACATTTATAGAACATATGAGCGGAGGGCCTATGAAGCTGTTGCTCTTAAAAAAAAATATTAACATATAATTTGTAATTATTTGTTAATAAATAAATAAATAGACGTGTAAATATTTCACTGTTTCGTTACTACAATGGCTAGTGCTCTAATGAAATTAGTGAACTTGTTTCCGTTTTTGCGTTCAATACGCTTTTCGTTGAGAGCTCATCCATTTGTGGTTGATTGACCGGTGATCGCACTACGTATTACAGGCAAAATTCGTTTTTGGCAGAACAGTTCGTATGTGGTCGCTATAGGTCTTTCTTTTCACTTTCAATGTAGGAAAATTTTTTTTTTTGGTATAAGTAGTATTATTAATACTTTACAAATATGCAGTAAAAAATTAAAAATTTACATTTTTACATGCTCTGTGAATTTAGATTTTTAATAAAAATTACAACATTTTTCTTAAACAAACTTATATTTTGCTCATTCTTTATATTATTTGGCATTGTGTTGTACAGCATTAATCCCTTACAAAATAACGATTTTTGCATTGATCTTGTATTCGCTTTTTTCAACCTGAAGTCATTCGCGTTCCTTAGGTTGTAAGGCCGAACATATCCTTCATATTCTAGTTGTTCGACGAGGTAGTCTGGCAAATTTCCGGTCTTCATTTTCCTAATAAAACTTATCGTATTAAATTGTAACCTCTGTTTTATATTCAACCATCTTAGTGTCTCCAGCATTATACTTATAGGTGCAAAACGGTTGCATTTAAAAATTGATCGCATTGCCCTGTTCTGAAGCCTTTGCATTCTTCCTATCTGTTGCTCCGAGCAACAAGTGTATAGAATTGTGGACCCATACTCAAAGTGCGGTTTGATAATTGTATTATATATGTTAATTGCAGTTAATATTGAAACTCTATTTCTAATTCTTTTGAAAAAGCCAATCTTTTTACCTATTTTTTTGCATATATATTCTATGTGTTCTTGCATTTTTAAGTCTTTATCAATTACAAAACCCAGATATTTTATTCTGTCTACTTTTTCTATAATCACATCATTTATTTTAATTACTCTGTTTGCGTTCATATTTATTTTCATTAACTTTGTTTTGTTCTCATTTAGTTTCAACTTGTTCATCTTTAACCATTCATTTATGTTGTCTATATCATGTTGTACATTTTCATAACATTTTTCCTCTGTTTCATCTTCCGTAAATATTAGAGTATCGTCAGCATACATAACAATTTCACATTTTTCCATTAGTTTCTCAATATCATTAATATATATAATAAATAAAAGAGCTCCTAATATCGATCCCTGAGGGACTCCATAATGATTTGATATGTAACTTGACTCTATATTGTTCACTTTAGTTCTTTGCTTTCTTCCTGTTAAATATGTTTGGAACCATTTCAATTCTTTATCTTTAATGCCATATTTATATAGTTTATTTACCATTATATTTCTGTCTATTGTTTCAAATGCTCTCTTAAAGTCAAGAAACACTGCTAATATTTTATTGTTTTCTTTAACAAACTTCCATCTATTTATAACATTATTCACAGTAGTCTCACATGAATGATTTTTTCTGAAGCCCGACTGGTATTTCGATATTAGCCTATTTTTTTTCCATATATTTTTCTAATTGGTTATTTACTATTTTCTCCATTATTTTTTCACATGTTTTTAAATTTTTTATCGGCCTGTATTCTTCGCTTTTGTTAGTATTTTTTAACTTTTCTACCGGTGTAATCATTGTCTCTTTCCAGTTATCAGGGAAAATACCATTTATGAAAGACTTTTTAATTATATTCAATAATATTTCACCAGCTGTGGTCCAGTTATCCAATATTATTTCCTTGGATACTTTTCTATAATCCGGTTTCTTTTAAAATTCAAATAAAATGTCCACTTCTCCCTATTACCTCCTCCCCATGACCTAATCTTCTAATTCTGGAATAATGCCATGCATGAATAGGGGTTATTCCCTGTTTTCTTGTCCGACAAAAAAATATGGATTCACCCCAGAAGCTGAGAGTACGGCCTAAAATTGTTCATACCATGAATACCTCTACCATGCTATCGATTGCTACGCGTTCCTTCATTCAAACACTGTTGATTAAAATATTCTATAATTTTTTTTGTTATCTAGGTGCTTTCATAGAACAATTTTCCTTTCTCTCCTAAAAGAGAAAGATTTTGAAAAAATGTTCTATGCTGTCTTGTCATGTAAAAATTAAGCCCATCATCCGAAAATGGCAATTAAGAATAAAGTGCCCGCAGACGAAGCCTGTAAGTATTTTTAAGTTACTGATATTACGGTTCAATAAGCAGTTTCGGACTTTGGTCTATAATATTGTTACGAATGTGTCTTGCTTAAGTTTAAAATAAAACAATTAAGCAATAAAGCAAACTACAGGTTACAAACTGCGTAGAAGTTTATACACACACACAACTACAATTTGATATGCTGTTTACTAACCGCCTGGCATGCAAGAAAAAAAAAAATACAAATATGCTATTTATCATCTAAACGCGCAAGACAAACAAAAACTAATTTTACAACAACAAATATACAGTTGTTTATCATCTGCGTAGTTTTGTAAGAAACCCTTTTCTTTACAAAAGCAACAACAAATGTATTGAAATAAATCCCAAGCAGAAACCTTATCAGCATAAAAACCAAAACAACTATACACACAGACATACAGGCGCCTATACAACGAATAAACAACATACAACAACAAAATGCGATACAAATGGAGTAGAAGATTCTTAAATCTTCTAGATTCTAATTGGACAAGTATAAATAAGGGAAGCATCTAAGTGGATAATCAATCAGTGTAAATTAAACCTCATCAAGTGAAGACCTGCATTTTAAGTAAATTGTTCTGTGTCAACTTTGTGTAGTTAAAGTAAATAAAATTGTTATAAATTTAAAAACTCTAAAAACTGGTGTTATTTATTTTGCAATAAAGAACTCACAACAAAACGTTTATAAAAGGTATAAACGTAACAATATAACATATCTCCTTCAACAATTTACGCTACATAATGTTTCGTTCCACAACGAGGGCGCTAATTTCTCCATACTTTCAAACTGTTAAACGCCCGTAAGTCTCGGTTTCTAGCAAAGGATAATCGTTGCAAAGCATGAAAAAAGTTTAAAAGTAACCTACATTTTAATGTTCATGATGACAAAGCTTGAATAGTTGATTGGCTATACGAAAAAATTAGTATTTGTGCTACCAATATTACGGCTAGCACACATAGTTATAGTATAAATTTCGATCGTAAGGATCTAAGCTATTTGCACCGTATTTAATCTTAAAATATTTTACTTTTGAGATTGCGATACTTCTTTAATTGTTAAGATTTTCACCTAAAATACACTAAAGGAAATTTAGTTGTAATCTTTGCAATCATGTTAAAGCTAAAAAATAAAATAATAAAGAAATTCATTAAAGCAAGCGATTAGAACGAGAGTAAACCTTTAAATGAACTCTAAAAAATGTTTTGTTAAAAGTGAAATTAGAATCTTTATTGTCAACAGTAACTTAAAAAAAACTAGAAAAAATGCTAGAAATTTGGATTTTCTTAAATCTAAAGCTTTCTAAACACTGACCCGTGCAACTTAATATTGTTATAATATCATACATTCAATCACTATACAATACCCTAGACTAAAAACTGGTGTGATGGAGAAATTTATGTGTGTAATAATGCCGATACCTGCAGAGTAGTAGATGACGTTTGCTCTCAAAATCTAATTAAAAATTTGTCATAATTATGTAAAGTAAATTTTATAGTAAAAGCTAGCGATTTTTCTTAAGAAAATTTTGTATTTCATATTGTGAGCATTTTGATGAAAAGGATTTCGTTATCAGATCATCAAAAATCATAACAGTATAGATTAAGAGTTTGTCAATATGACACTTTTTATTATTGATTTTAAGAGTTTTCCAGAGAGTTGTACAGTGGCATTTCATGGAGGAGCTTTTAAGAAAATCGAAAATTATAAGTCTCCACTTCACAAAAAAAAACAAAAATTGTTAAAAGGGTGCTTAGTTTAAGTTAGAAAAAGATAATTATCCCTAAAAAAGTAAAGTGAAATGGCTTATTGTCTCTGTTTGCAAAACCAGAAATTTCTCACAAATCTCATGAATCCTTTACATCGTTCTCTGTGTCTGCATCGCAGACACAACAACTTAATAACAATCTAAAAAGCTTTAAATAACTGTTATTTAGTTTTTATTCTTAATAATAATTTATATATACTCGCTACATTAAAATTCCATGAACTAAGATTAACAATCACAAAATAAAATCAAAAAAAGCGAAACAAGAAGACACATAACCAAACACACAGTTATATTGAATAATGATGGTAATGCAATGCCATCTATATTAAATTCGATGAATCAGTTTTCTAATAAATATTAGAATCACTCAAAACAAAACCTAACTCTGAACAGAGTCTAATTTGTGAACGTGGTCGAGTGAAGACACAACTGTTTATAAATCCAGTCAGTTTAATTGTGATCGTGATCAAGTAAAGACACAGGAGTTGGTGTAGCAGCTTTAAGGCGTTAAACTAATAAAGTTACTATCGTTTTTTGAGTGTATAAAAATAAAAAGCTCGTCTAAATAATTCGTGCTATTTCATTTGATCATTATTTTGCAGTATAAGAACTCAATACATTAAACTTTTATTAAAGGAATAAAGAAATGCAACAACTGGTGTCAGGAAGTGGGATTAACTAAACGCAATAAGCGTTAGAAAATAAAATGTCCATGTGATGATGTGGCTGACTGACACAAATTTAGTTTAGGATAATTTCGTAATTTGTGCATTATGGGCTCTAGTCTTTATATTTATTTTATTATCGTATCAGATTCTTCTTACTGTAGTAGAATTTTTCAAAGAAGCCAGCAAAGTTAAATTATTATGGTTCGGTGTTTTGACTAAAACAAAAAACAAAAATTCGTTAAGCATCAGAGGACATTGTGTGTCTTATTGCAGTCATCTTCTGGTGTTGATAAATTAAAAAATCTAATTTTTTGTTTGTAATACATTTTATTGCTAAAGGTTCTGTGGTAATGTTAACTTAACTTATATAGCTCAACTCATAAATGTTCATTAAGAATCGATTATAAGTGTAAAAATTTGCAAGGCAATAAAATAAAATAAAATGAATTTTTAAAACACTTAGCGAACAACTTTTCTGTGGTTTATTTGCCAACATGTTAAAGAAAATACTAGATATTGTTTTGGCTTTCCTAACATTATTAGAGTTGCGTACTGATTTATACTTTTAGTAAGTATTCTCTTTCATCAATCATGTTGGGAGGCATGAGCATGAGCATTACAATGTCAGTTTAATTCAGTGCTTGTGAATGAAGTTTCAAACTGAATGTTTTGTTGTTTTTAATTTTGTTTTATTTCTTTTCAGTTAGGCGATTTATTTCATATAAGAAGTAGCAATGCCGCGGCATGCAGTGATAATCTATTTATCCTATGAAATTTTAAAATTAATCGAAAATGGGAAATTCTGTGGTGTTGCAACAAAGTATCTAAACAATGTTTAAAAACTGTCAACGTATTTTTGTCACTTCGAGTATTTCGATATATTAATCTTTTGCAGTAAATGCGCGATATTTGCTTTGGCTATTATCTTGTAAGGCCAATAACCAATTCGGGGAAAGTAAGGCGGTGGGTCCAGATATTTCTGTTAAAATTTGATGCTTTTGGTGTCGGTGATAATTTCTACAGATTTATATCGATTTTTCTCAGGAGTCGCACTATACGAGTTGTTGCAGATGGGATTTCATCAGACGAGTTACAGATTAACTTAGGGGTACCCGCAAGGTTCTTTATCCTACCCTATTTCTTATTTTTCTCAATGGTCTTTGTCAAATTTTCAACCCTATTACTTTTACGCTAATGAAAGCACCATTTTTCATTCGTATTATTTCAGTTATAGGCCGCATCAGTTTGAAATGTATTCTAAAAGGCAGAACATGATAAATATGATTAGTCACGATCTCGAAACAACCTCCGAATGGGGTCGTGTGAATAGAGTCGATTTTAATGCCCGTAAGACTCATTGTTGCATGCTTACGCATAGATTTGTGTTCGGAAACGACGCTGCATTTGTTACTATGGGTGATATAAGTATTAAGGAATCGGAAGCTAACGATATTCTTGGCATGAAAATTCATTGTAATGTTCGATGAACTAAGCATATTTTTCAAGTTTCTTAAGAAAGTTTTAGAGCCTCGATTTTCTTAAACGGAGTAAGAATTACTTCACACACTCCATCCAATCTTCTTACTATTGATACAATCTGTATCCATTAAAAATGGAATACAACTCTCATGTATGGGCTGGCGCCCCATTTGGATTTACTCAACTGCGTATAAGAGAGAGCCGAAAGGCTCATTGGAGACAGTAGGGTATCCAACTCTATTGATTTTCTAGAGCATCGACGCAATATGGGTTGTTTTTCAGTGTTTTGTCGTTACTACAATGATAAGTGGTGTAATGAAATTAGGTAACTTGTTCCCGTTACTCGCATGTTTTTTGCTTTTAACTCGATTTTCGTTGAGAGTGCAACCATTTGTGGTCGATTGGCCAGTGAATTGCGCTACGAATTACAGGGAAAATTCGTTTTTATCAGAACGATTCATATGTGGAATGAAACTCTCTTCAGAGGTCTTTCCTGTCACTTTCAATAGTAGTGTCTACAGACACTACTCCCTCTTTCCTTCTCCCCATAATTTTCTAGTATTTTTTTTTGTTTTTAAAGAGAAGTAGCAATTTAGGCAACAAAGCCTATTTAGTCAAGTACCGTGCTACATTCTTTAGGAAAGGGATAGAGAAGAAATGCGACAGGCGGTGAAAGTAGAAGGATAGTTACGGAAATTAACTGTCGTATAAGACAGCTCAGTGATCAGTGACTATGACTTCATCACTGAGCAGCCCCGCCGACAGTCAATTTTTATTTGTAGTGAAAAAAAACCAAGGTCTTTGTTGGGAATCGAACCTACAACCCCCAGTCATGTAAGCTAGCACACTATCTACCAGCCTACAGGGCCACCTACTTCTAGTCACCACGGGTACAACGAATGCTGGTCCGGGAAAAAAAATGTGAGCCCACATGTTGCTTCTTTATTGCAACGCAAACAAAAAGATAATATTGCGGTTTTATGCGAGCACCCTTTTTCAAATTTATAATTTTTATTAAGCAAGTACAAACTCTGCATAAATTTTAAAGTTCTAAATATGCCTGCCTGCATAAGAGTCACATCTTATATGGGACACATTTTAACTGTTAATATGTTTTTAACACTTTTCGTGTTAGCAACCATAGCACTGCATACTTTGTACACATTTCAAGTCTCTTCCTATAACGGTTTACAAGATAAAGTCATATATTTGAGTAGATCGTCTGCTTTTTATATTTAAACTTCATTTTTTGAAAGGCTTATTTGTCTTAAAAGAAAGTTGTGGAATCTATCATTAATAAGAGCCGCCCGTACTTTCAAACTCGACATCAACAGATTTAAACCATACTTTTTCACACATATATTTGAAAGAATTAAATTTTATGAAAGTAACTAAACAGCCTAAAAAAGTAAGTATTTTGTTTGGTGATATAAATGGTATTTATTAGTGAGTTACTAGCTGCTCATTGTAAATCGCTACACCATTTCGTATTGTCGTATTTATAGCTATTTGTTTTAGCAGTTAGAAAAGATTAATCCAACGGAAAAAATATATAGAATATCTGAGCAAACGATTAGCTTTGAAACAAACAAATAAGGAGAGGTAATCAGTTGCAGATCTTTTCCTACATCAAAAAGGGTTACATGTACTTGGTACGAGCGAAAATTTATGTAGCTTTTTAAATAATTTATAACTACTAAACGGGTCCGTCATCTAACTTTTTTTTATAACTAGTGCTTATTTCGTGAATGGTAACACTTTGCTCATGTTTGATTTGACAGATAATTGGGCTTATCCTTCCGCTGAAGGAATATGGTTGTGTATACGCTTGAACCACGCTTCGCTAAGTGGGTCTGCGATCGATTTACAGAAGATGCCGATTTTGCAAAAAAAGTCATCTTTTCAGATGAAGCTCATTTTGCTCTTGGCGGGTATGTAAACAAGCAAAATTGTCGTATTTGGGGCACAGAAAACGCACACGCATATATCGAAAAGCCGACGCACCCAAAACGAGTCACTGTTTGGTGCGGATTTTGGTCCAGAGGCATAATTGAGCCATTTTTCAGGGGCCGTTACAATCAATGGCGATCGATATCGGGCCGTGTTGAACGAATTTTTGGTCACAAAAATTAAAGTGGAGGACATTGGCAACAGCTGAAACTGTGTATTTTTGATTATAAAATTAAAAAAGAAAAGTTATTTGGCGGACCCCATATATTCTCTTATTTTATAACGACTATAGGAGTGCGAGGAGACAAAAAAAACCTGAAATGTGGTAAAAAAAGATTTTATATTTTTCAACAAATTAAATTTTTTTTGCAATAATTAAACAAAAATTAAATAGCACGATAATTATAATGACCTCAAGTTTAATAATATAAAAAACAAAATTTTAGTAAATATGGATAAAAAGGATCCCCTTAAAAAGCTGGAGATAAAAAAAGCAAAAATGTTAAAATACATTCTTGGCACGTCATAAAATACATTCTGGGCCGGAGTTTTTAGAACCTTCTAAAAATTATCAACAGGAAGAAACTACAGCATTTATTGTTTTTTTTTATTATTTTTCAGATAAAATGGTTTTTGTTTAAAAGGACAATTTTTAATTTAACAATTTGTATTTAAACTGAAATATGAAACATTCTTGTATCACTGGATAACGGAACAATCATATAAGATTTGCAACCATTAAAACAGGTTAACAAAAACCGTACATAGTAGTTTTGGATCCAATTAAAGTCTAAATGTTTAGTAAAGTCATTAGAGAATTTAAAAAAGGAGAAAGAGAAATTAAAAAAATAATATTACTAATTTATTGTAAAAGAATCAATACCTTATAACTTGGATTATGTTTTTTTTTTTATTCTTAAAAGAGAAGTAGTACTTCAGGCAACAATGCCTATTTAGTCAAGTGCTGTGATACATTCTTAAGGAAAGAGATAGAGAAGAGATGTAACAGGTTGTGAAAGTAGAACGATAGTTGGAAATTAACTGTCGTATAAAGACAGCACAGCGACCAGTGACTATGCCTTCATCGCTGAGCAGCCCCACCGACAGTCAATTTTTATTTTTGGAGTAAAAAAAAATCAAGGCATTTTTCGTTGGGAATCGAACCCACAACCCCCATACTGACAAGCTAGTACACTAAGTACTAGCCTATAGGGGCACCTATTGATTATGTCTTAGTGTTTAAATAAACTGGAACATAAAATAAGTTAATATATGTTAACCCGAGGTAGGTCAATATTATCATTTATTGATGTTCTTGCTATTAAATAATTCTATGTTCTATATAAAAAAATCTTGTACACAAAAAATAGAATTATTACGTAAAAAAGAACATGAGTTCAAGCCCCAACAGATTTTTCATATATTATTAAGCAATTGAAACCTCACTGGAGTTTCAACAGAAGTGGAGAAAATTATAGTGTAACTGATTTAGGTGAGCTAAGGAAGGCAGCTGTGAAGTAAAAGAACTTAAATCGTAATTTAAACCATGAGGAAATCTAAGTTAAACAGGAAAGTAAGAGAATAGACGTATTAAGTATACTTTGAGGACTAGTAGAGCAATACAAAGACTTTCGGCGATACCTTAGATTGAATGGTCTTGATGGATGCGTTAGTTAACAAAAAAATGTATATAAAGTGTAAAAGGAAATATGAGAGTACAGTTGTAGTTAAAAGAACAATTGAAAAAATATGTAAAAATTAATTCACAATAAAAAAATACCTTCTTAGTTAAAAATATACTTGCATTAGAAAGAAAAAATAATAGCATACCCCCATTACCGTCATCTTGAAACCAGGAATAAAACAACAATGTAAGTAACCAGAGCTGCGAAATTTTTAACTTTCACGCTAAAATATGTAGTTATTTAGTGCGCATGTTTTCGTGTAGTGCCCACTTATTTTTACCCAAGTGAACATACAAATATTTTACAGTCTCAAAAGCTCATGCTAAAGAAATAGTAAAACTCGGCATAAGCTGAGCTTAAGCTTAAATTTAAATATAATACTAAAATACAATAAAATACTAGAATATTTAGCTAACGATTGCATTTGAACTTTAGGAATTGGAGTTATATTCAGATTTACACATTTTTTCATCGTTCTGTGAGCAGTTTCTGGTAAATTTATAAGGCAACGGCGATAGTTTTTTAACTATGTTAACTATGTAGACATAGCTTATAATTTATGACGACAAAATACTCAGCTTGTGTGTTTTGACTATTGCAAAATTATCCAAGATTTATATGTAATGATTTGAAGTTTTGTAAATTTTCTCAAGGATAACAAAATTGGGTAATGTGGTGGTGTTGTATAAAATGAAGTTTTTTTCTAGACTTCCCATCTCTGATAGGTTTGCAAAAATAATTTTGAACAAAAGGTGAATTCCGTTATTATTAAAAATTGTTTCAGTTACAAAACAACTAATTTGAGCTTTAGCCATTTTTACAAAAGCGTGACAAGCTTATACAAAAATAAGCGTAACAAGCTTATATAAAAGTGGCTTAGTCAACGACAAAAAAAATTTTTTAAAAGAAAAGTTGACGAATTTGCTGCAGCTAATTTCTTTTTGGAGTGTACTGTAAAAATTGTTCAGCACTGCTACTTTATTTAGGGTTTCTTCAATAGTTTGGAAAAAGAAAAATGCTGTCACTCTTAGTTTTGCCATTTTATTTTTGGGAATATCCAAAATGTCATTTGTATCATAAATAAAATAACAAAAAATTCGTTTTATGCACCCTCACTCAAGCCAATTGTTTATTGCACATACTTTCGCTCATTTACGCTTACGTAATTGGAAAACAATATGACTAAAGAACATGACTGATCATGCGTGACTCATGACTGATCACAGGTTTTTTTTTCTTACAAAGTGGCAACCTTGGTAGCCTTGATGTACGCTTTTCATGCGTACAAATTTCATTTTAACATGTGTTTGTTTTATTTTTGACCCCCAAAAATAATTCTGTTAATCCCCAATTATATATAGTCCCTAGTTAGTCTATAGTTAATTATAAAACCTATATTATGCTAATTGGGGAAAAATTTTTAAATCTTTCCGGCAACATTTATTTTTATTTTTATTTTGTTTTTGTACTTTGTTTTTTGCAGTGTCAGTTTTTTTTTGTTTTTGTTTTTGTTATTATTGTTGCCATTTACATATTCTAATAATTTTAATGTTTTGATTTTTTTATTTTATGTTAATGATAGTTCTATTCATACACTTCTTAATCCAAAAGTAGATAAGTACAAAAATAAAAACATTAAAAGAAAAAAAAATAAATAAAAACAAAAACACAAAAGAAGAATTTATGAAGTAAATAAATAGAACAATAGAATAGCACCATTAAAGCATTTGCATTTCAAAGCACAATACAATACCAAATAAACACAGCACTTTATTTTTATTTTTAATTAAATTTAAAATACTTTATTAAATTCTACAGTTTTTTTTTGTTTTTGTTTTTTAAATGAGCCAACGCATTAAAAAGTAACCGCTTGTTTTTGTTTTATTTTCCTTTAAATTCAATTTTATTATTTTTATGACGATGATGATGAGATTATTTTGCCATCTGCCTTATAGTGCTTAAGCCAGAGCTGGGCTGTTGCAAATGTCAGCACTTGTTTTAAATAATTTTATATAAAAACAAAAAAAAAAATGTTTTTCTTTTATGTTATTTTATTTTAATAGTACGGAATAATTTACATTTTTTCTTTGTTATATTTTTTATTTTGCTTATTTTATTGTTACTATTGGTGTGTTTCACTTAATTTTGATTTTCTTTATTTTTATTATTGTGTAGCAAAATTGCTAGTGTCGGTTTGTATAAAATTGTATTTATTAATGCGCTATTGCAAAAATAATTGTGTGCGCCGTGTATGGCTGTCAATTGAGTACTAGTGGCACGAGCCGCTATACATTTATCGCATGCATAAAATGAAAATGTAGCAGCAAGCAAGCAGCCATGTCAGTCCATCAGCCAGCAATGAAACACAAACCATCCAACCAATCAACCTAGCTATAGCAGCCACTTAGTTAAATGTATAAATGTGCGAACATTCGTTTATATATTCAGTCCAAAATTTATATTTTAA
Source organism: Trichopoda pennipes (assembly GCA_030448955.1). Classification (NCBI taxonomy): domain Eukaryota; kingdom Metazoa; phylum Arthropoda; class Insecta; order Diptera; family Tachinidae; genus Trichopoda; species Trichopoda pennipes. Next base: position 4,675,064 of record JASKUP010000008.1, on the reverse strand, counting down.
CAGAGCAGAGCTGCAGCGCAGCTGTATATGAAAGACAGAAAGAAAGTTGTCCGTTTTTCTTTATTTTATTACAGAAAACACATTTTTGCTTTTTTTTTTTTGCTTTGCATCTTCAAGTATAGTTTCAAATTTTCTCTTTGATTTCCAGTTAGTATTACAGAAAATACGATTATTCCTTCTAACCATTTTCGCCAAAAACAAAATGAAAAACTCAAGGATGGAGTGACATCAAATAGAGCGAAATCTTCTCACTTAACTGTCACACTCAAGAAGAAATATACTCAAAATGAGTCATTTTATGTTCTTTTGAATTTGAAATGCTGTTGCACGTTTAACTGTTATTGAATTCTAATAGGAATTTTATAGTATTTCATTTTAAGTTTAGCCAAACAGTGGGTTTAAACAACAAAATGAGCACGAAATTTTGATTTATAAATCAACAGCTAAAGAAATTTTTTTTTACATTATTTGTTTTTTATCGTTAGCTAATAGATAGTTTTCTCGAAAGAAGGGCACTAATGGTTAAAATACCTTAAACCATGGTTTGGCTAATGGAAGTCTGAAGACTACAAGTTCCTGGTTAATATTCTGTTTTAATTTAGATTAGCAGAAGGGTTTCCTATGTTTACTATTTTAAATGATTTTTCTTCTCTTGGTCTTTTTCCCGCTAACACTACAGTTCCAACACATTTTACATCTACAAGTAGCACATTGCTGGATAGTTTTTGGGTGGGCAACAGATCTGACGTTCTCCTCTACGATCAACTTTCTGCTTATTGCTTTTCAAGGCACGATCTTATATTTATGACATATAATTTTCAGCTAATTACATTACCACTCACCTTCACGTATAGGGATTTTAGAAATTGGGATACGGAGCTATTATAACCTGAATTTTTTGGACTGGCATGGGATGATATATATAACATACGTGCGGTGACTGATCAGCTCACGTATCTTGAACAAAATGTTAATTACCTATATGATCTAGTAATTCCTCTTAAAACCAGGACAATGACAGGTGGTCTCAAACCATGGTTTTCGACAGAGATAAAGGAGAGTATGCGTCAGAGGGATTTTGCACATAGTAGATGGAAAAGGTTAAGGACAAATGAATTGAAAGATAATTACCGCAATGCCAAGAAAAGGGTTAATAAATCAATTAGGAGAGCAAAGGCTGATTTTTATGCCGAGAAATTCTCAACGGCCCTTGATTCCAGAAGAAGATGGCAGACAATTCGGGAAATGGGTAAAACGGACACAAGTGTAACCAGCGCAATTAATGTTGATGTTCTTAACGATAATTTTTTGGATATTCCATTGTTGAATGCTAATCTGCAATATTATGGCAATCGTATCAATAATCATTGTTTTACTTCTTTCTCCTTTGAGGTTATTGAGTCTTAAGTCTAATTCTGTAGGTGCTGATGGCATAAATCCAAAGTTTTTGAAGATTCTCCTACCACTGCTATTGCCCTTAATTACTTTCATTTTTAATGGAATACTGGCTCACAGCTACTTTCCCACTAATTGGAAAGTTGCTAGGATTATTCCGATACCAAAGTCAGGTTCTGAATATAGACCAATTGCCATACTACCATATCTTTCTAAGGTCTTTGAGTGAATTATACATAACCAAATTACTCGGTTTCTCGATAGGAATAATTTGATAACGGACAGGCAGTCTGAATTTAGAAGGAATCACGGGTGTGTTTCTGCATTACTGGATGTCTCCGAGGATATTCGGATGGAAATTGATAAGGGTAATATTGCATTTTTGGTTCTTTTAGATCACTCTAAAGCTTTTGACACCGTCGAGCATAACCTTCTCTGCTACAAACTCCATAACTTCTTCCATTTCTCATCCTCCGCTATTAGGTTAATATCAACTTATATATCCAACAGATTCCAATATACGCAAATACTTGATAAAAAATCAAGCCCTAAGCCTTTGTCCAGAGGCGTTCCGCAGGGGTCAATTGTTGGACCGTTGCTGTTCTCTATGTATTCGAATGATCTTCCCAGCATATTGACGGATTGTAAAATCAGGATGTACGCTGATGATGTCCAACTATATACATGCTGTGATATTGAAATGGTAGAGCAATGCATAACTTCGCTGAATCGACAATTACATGGTATTAATACATGGGCTTCTGCAAACGGCTTGACTATAAATCCTTTCAAGTCTAGATGGGTCGTTATGCAGAAGAGACTTTTCGATTCATAATTAGGCCTGACATTTATTTAGGCAATCAGAGAATTGAGATAGTTCCATACGCTAAGAGTCTGGGTGTTTTCTTTAATAGTACTCTCACTTGGTCTGATCATATTATTTACGTATGTGGCCGTTCAACGTCCATGCTGAGCACAATATGGTTAACACGAGATTATACACCGTTAAGAATTAGAATACTAATTGCGAAAACGTATTTAATCCCTGTATTTGTTATACGGATGTGAGCTCTTCGCCAGCTGCGACTCAGTCAGTAAAAGGAAGCTAATGGTCACCTTTAACAGCGTTGTTCGATATGTGTATTGTTTGGATAGACGTTCTAGAGTTTCAATGTTTTCGAGAGGATTGTATGGTGTCTCCTTTTGCAATTTGCTTAATGTTAGGGTATTAGTTTTTTGCATAAAATAATATACACACACCAACCGGATTATCTTTATAGAAGATTAACTTTTGCAGAAGGTTGTAGAGGTAGGAGAATAAGGACACTTGGGTACAGGAGCTCAGTGTCAAAATGGCATTTCTATATATTTGCAATATCTCTCTGGAATTCGATTCCTCATAGGTTACAAATATTAGGTAACTCACAAAAATTAAAAAATGATATTTTGAATTTTTTTTCTCGGCGTTGATGTATTTATTGTTTTGTTTATGTAGAATTGTTTAGTGTTGTTCGTATTGAATTATTCTATTTACTCAAATTATCTTCCATTATGTTCCATTTTAATACATTTTATTTTAATTTTAATAATTTTAACATTACTAATTTTGTAATTAATTCAGTTCCACACTGAAAAATAAGACTAAAGGTCTTGTGTGTGGGATGATACGTATGAATAAATAAAATAAAATAAATATCTAAAGAAGCAAAAGTCTCCTAAGCAGCTCTTAACTACGGTAGCAGAAAAGCAAAAAAAAAAATTAATTAAGAAACATAGAGAATCTGAACCAAGATAGAAATGTTCACATAGAAATTTGAGGATCCTAATACTCCTATTAGACTTATTTCGGACCATAATCCAGAATAATTAAGAAACAGAGAGAATCTGAACCAGAGTAGAAATGTTCACATGTGAGGATCCTTATAATCCCTTATATTCTATAATCCAAAATGTACTGGTAGAATGTGGAATGTTTTCCTCAAATAGCATTGCAGCCGAAAACTATTTGTAAGCAAGCTTTTCTTTAGTATATAACCGTACTAGTGATATTATACTGCTAGTGCTATTTTCAGATTAATTGTAAGCTTGTTGTAAGACACAGTGTTCTCTGAATGTTCAAGACTATAATATATACATATATTATATTATATTATATTAAATTATAATATCCAAAACTAAAAAAAATATCATAACACACAGAAAGTAAAAAATTTAATTAAATTACAATCTAAAACGCAACGTAATAATACACTTTGTAACTTCGCTAAATGAGTAAATAAAATTTTTCTATAAATTTATATTTTGCATAATTAAGTATTTAGAATTTATTGTTTTTGAAAATGATATTTTAGCAATTATATTGTAAATAACTTAAAGTCATAAAATTAACTAAAAAAAAATTGGTGATGTTTGTGACAACAGCCATCCTAATAAGGCAGTAAGAGCTTTTATAAAAAACAAAATGCAATGATAGCGATAAAAATAATCATTTTTTTATCTTGTTTAAACTAAATAATACATTTTACAATAATTAATTAAGATACATATATTTAGTAAGAAGATTTTTGTAAGGTGCCACAATGTCACATAATATGATAATATTATTTAAACATAATAATAACCAAATAACCAAATTATAATCATGATATACATACATCAGCGCAAATTAGTTGGCTAATTGGTAGAAATTCTACCCTTAACTTAGACTGTAAGCTTTTATTGTATCAAATTAAACCTCAAACCTATACGGCGTTATGGGAATCAATTATAGGGCACTGCCTCAGCTTAAATTTGGAAAAAATTTAAAGGCTCCAAAATAAGATTTTAATAGCGAAATAGCGAAACATGCAGCATCGTATTTGAAAAAGTTAGAAACGCACCCAAAACCGCTGGCTCGCAATATTTTTAACGATAGGGGTTACATTCGGTTAAAAATGAGAAATCTTGTTTCTATCGGGCTTTTTAACAAAAAAATTTGTTTTTCAATTGTGGCAACACCAACAAAATGATAGTTTTGACATTTATTTTTTGACGTATTCGTAGCAGATGAATTGCTAATTGATACAGTGAATTAAATTTTTCACGAAAATCGCATTAAAATAACTAAAATCCGCTATGAAAATGGTAGTTCTGTTAAAGTTACATTTCGTAAGATACGTGATATTTTCAGACAATATAATTGTCATACTGAGACCGCTATTAGGAACTTGGTCGTTAAATTTGAGTCGACAGGATCGCATCAAACCAACGCGTTACGACCGGGTCGTTCAACTGAAAACATCGCAGCAGTGAGCCAAAGTGTTAAAGCGGATCCCAATTTGTCAATTTCTCAACGTTCTTAACAATTGTGATTATCCAAAACCACCACATGGCGAATTTTGCATGAGGATTTGACTTTGAAGCCTTATAAGATCATTTTGTGCAGAAATTAAAGCCGACAGACCATTCACATCGCCGTAGATTCGCTCAACTCATTCAAGCAACCGCCTGGTTTTTTTTTTAATAAAATTTCTTTTTAGACGAAGTCTATTTTCACTTGTCTGAAAATCCTAGAACCCTAGAGCGATTATGGAGAAGCCTTTGCGTGCTCAACTTATCGCTGTATGGTGCACTATGTGGTTTGGAGGCGTGATAGGGCCATGTTTTTTCGAAAATGAGGCTGTAAATGCGAGATGCTAACAACTCAATTTTGTGCTATTATTGACGACCTGGATATCACTGATATGTGGTATCAACAGAACGGTGCCACATATCACGCAGCCAAAGAAATGATCAATTTATTGCAAACTTAATTTCCCGATCGTATAATTTCACGACAACCAGCAGTTAAGTGACCAGCCACATTGTGTTATCCAACACCACAATTTTTTTTATTTGTGGGGCTATATTAAGGGCACAGTCTATACAAAGCCAATCGAATTGATTTCAACTTTAAAATTTTGAATTTCCATGAAGTGATTAAAGAAATAGGACGGCCATTTTGCCAAATGCCAAAACGTGATTAAAAACTTTGATGAAAGAATCGACATCTGTTAGGGCGATCGTGATGGAAATTTGCCAGATATCATTTGTTGTTGGCAAATAAGGCGCTCCAGTGACTTCCACTTGAATTTTGAATACAGAAAATGTTGGTTCAATTCAAATTTTCTATATTATGCAATTTATTCATCTTCTACTATTAAAATACCTAAATTATGAAATAATTACAATAAAATAAAAATAAACAATTTTCACTACATACTTTTTGGTATGGAAATCACCGGGAAATTGCAAATTTAAAGTGACAAATTACTTTAATTATTTTCAAATAAAATTATTAATTAATTAACCCGAACACTGCGTTAAACTTTGAGTCCATTTACACACGTGGTAAAATTTATACTTAAAATGGCCGATAAAATGATGCTACTTGACATTTAATTTACATATATGTAAAAGAAGGTAGCTTAAAGATGGACATTTTAGTAGTTAATAACATACTACAGTGCCGACTACAATAAGTTTGAAAACATATATTTTTAAAATAGATTACTTAATAAAATCTAGTGGCTTTTTGAAGAAGAGATAACAGCATTCTTCATCCATAATTGTCGCAGTTTTCTCTACGTAATATAATAATAATTTGTATCATCTTAATCTGAATTTATTGTTTTATTTTTTTTTTTAAGAAAATAAACTTCTTGTTGGAAAACCCTTTACATATATGTTTGAACGCAGAAATTCTAATATTATTACGGATGCGTTTTGCTTAAGTTTTAAAAGAAAATAATAAAGTAATAAAGTAAAGTACAGGGTATGCTGTTTACTAACTACGTAGTTTGCTAAGAAAACTTACGCACGCAAGACAACAACAATTTGTTATGCCGTTTACTAACTGCGTAGTTTGCTAAGAATACTTATCTACACAAGACAACAACAACTATCCTAAAATAAATTCCAGGAAGAAACTTTGTCAACATAAAAACAAAAATACACAGACATACAGGCGCCTATACATTGAATGGACAACATACAATAACAAAATGTTATACAAAGGTAGTAGAAGATTCTTAATTTTTCTAGACTTCTAGTGGACAAATATAAAAAGACAGCGTCTGATTGGATAGTTAGTTAGTTAGTTGAAAAATAAACCTCGTGAAGTAAATACGAGCATCTTAAGTAAATTGTTCTGTAGTGTCAACTTTATCTGTAGTTAAAGTAATTAATTTGCAATGAAGAACTCATAACAAAACGTTTATAAAAGCTATAAATGTAACAATATTATATAAATTAACTTTAGGGTGACAAACTTGTTTAAAGCTATTATAAGGATTTTATATAAAATCATTTCATTGGATTATTGCAGCCAAATTTGTTCAGTATTATAACCACTGTTCATTTGCAAATAAACTTCCGTTTCCTCTTTGCCCTTCTTGATTTTATCGCGTACTACTACAAAACATCAACAACAACGACTTCAAAATCGTCATGTAACTTTATGTAAAAGCAAACAAACAACACAAAAACCAGTTTAATGCAGTTTCTAAAATAGTGTAAAATAAAAGAATTTTGTAAATTACTCTTCATTAAACTCAATTTTATAAGACGCTCTCTCAAACCCTTATTTAAAATCTGGCGCTCTTATGAAAACTCAGCGTGAAAAAACCATTCTTCATGGCTGAGTGATATTTTGTTGTTATTTATTTGATTTTAATGTGTTTGTTGCTTTTTGTATATGTAACGCACTGTCACACATACTTTAGCTAGTCCAGCAAAACGATAATGATAATAAAAATAATGATGATGAAGTTGTTGGTGATAATAATGGACTATTCATAGGAACATGTATGAATGTGTGTGTGTGTGTATACCTGCATGAAGTCTGCTATGTGCCCGAGAAGGTGGTTTTATTTTCATGAGAGTGTTATTTGAAAGAAAATTATTTATATTTTGTGAAACTCTGATGTAAATTTGTAATTCGGATAAAACGATTCATACACTGCGAGTCGTGTCTTTAATTTACTAATTGTCATTTGTTTATAAAGAGGCGCAAATGTTTTCAAAAATTTGTTGATTCTTTTAAGTAATTTGTTTTTTGTCGTTTTTGTTTTTATTTTTTTTTGTTTCTAACAAAAAGCTTTCATAAATACTTTAACAGGCAGAAGTTTGGTTAGGTTGTCGGTGGTTATGAATCTTAGTTACTGATCTGCGCTTAAATATTTAGAGCGAGTAGGGTGGGTGTAAAAAGTTAATAATAACGATTTGTGAATATTTGAAAACATATGGCTGCATTTGGTATCATTTGATTTCTTTGTATTTATTACATTTTTGCCGAAAGGGGTCATTATTTTAAATCTCTTTAGTTAAAATTTATTTATGTTGTCATCAACGAAACGAGTTCTTAAATAGTTAATCGTTTTTCGTAAATGTACAAAAGGTCTACAATTATGTTTTTCTGCGAAAGAGTGTTATTTTTTTAACTCTTTCTATTTTGCTTTGTGCTTTTTTTAAGCGTTTACGCTAACGCTTAACATATTGAAATCATATTGTTACGTTTATACCTTTTATAAAAGTTTTGTTATTGCTGAGTTTTTTATTGCAAAATAAATAACACCAGATTTTTGAGTTTTCAAATTAATTAAGTTTATTTACTTTATCTACAAACGAAAAGTAAAATTTGGACCTTGGTACTACGGAACAATTTACTAAAGATGCAAGTTTTTACTCCACGAGGTTTATGCTTTAACTGACTAATTATCTACTCACACGCTGCCTTTTTAAATTTGTCCACTAAATGGCTATTCCCTTTGCATCACATTTTGTTGTTGTATGTTGTTCATTGGACTGTGTGTATTTTTGGTTTGTTTTTTTTATGCTGATAAGATAAAGTTTGTTCCTGGAATTTATTTTAAGATAGTTGTTGTTGTGTCGTGTTTACAAGTGTTCTTAGCAAGCTACGCAGTTAGTAAACAGCATACCCGATTGTTGTTTGTTTGCGTGTATAAAATTTCTACTCAGTTTGTAACTATAAAGTTGTTGTTGTTGTCTTGCGTGCATAAGTTTTCTTAGCAAGCTACGCAGTTAGTAAACAGCATACTCAGTTGTTTACTTTATTCGTTAATTATTTTCTTTAAAAACTTAACCAAAACGCATCCGTAACAATATATATATATATATATATATATATATATATATATATATATATATATATATATATATATATATATAAAACTATTTGTACATGACAGTTATAAATTTATAAACGAGCATTCAAATAAATAATAAAGTTTTTAGTAAGGGATAGTGAACTATTATTTCAAATGTTATTGATCAATAAAATTATATGAAGCGAAATGTCAAAAAAGAGAGTAATTTTTTAAACACCAAAATAAAATAACATTGACATAATTGAAAATATTTCGTTACTATTTTATAATGTTACAATATTATGAACGACTTAATGCATGCTCTTTTAGTTTGATAACTCTCGCAGTGTGAGAAGCTGTCATAGAATTCACGAGTTCAAGCAGCTTTTTTAAACAGGAAACTAATTTATCCTAAAAGCCTTAAATCTGAAAAATTCTGCATATTCGTCTTGACAGTTCTTATTTGGCAATCGTGAAGTATACACGTGACAAAGTTATTATGGAAAAAATATTCGATAAACCAATATGTTTTAATTGTTAAAACATTTTATCGAAATCAATCACCGATTACTGTGACGATGAGAAAGCTACGTGAAATTTTTGGGAGAAACAACGTGCCAACAAAATACACTATTTATCGTGTAGTGAATGATTTTGAAGAAAGAGGGTTTGCAGGTGATAGGCCTACTGCAAGATCGGCTGAAAATATTACTGCTGCTCACGAAAGTGTTCAACATCAACCTCAATTCGACGTCGTACTCAGGAACTTGGTCTTCAAACAACAACTTTCGCCACAATTATGCACAAGAATTTGCATTTGTTTCCATATAAGATTCAGTTGCCGTATGAGCTTCTTCCACAAGACAATTTACACCGCCACACATATGCCAACAGGATGTAACAGCTCGCCTACGACAAGCCCGATTTTCATGACAAACTCATGACGAGTGACGAGGCAAATTTTTCTTCTTTAAGTAAATAAACAGCGTAGTCAGTTCTGGGGAATGGGAAACCCTCAAATTATTCAACAGTCATCTTTGCAGTCTTTAAAAGTGACAGTCTGATGTGCAATTTGGTCAGGCGAATCATTGAACCTTACTTCTTTAAAAGTGATAACGGCGTGACGGTAATTGGGAATGTGGAGGGATGCCGGGATATGATTGAAAACTTTTTAACGTCATAACTGCATGCTTTGGGCTTGATTAACATATTGTATTAACAAGACGGTGCCACATCGCATACAGCCAGAATCGCAATGGAATTACTGCGGGAGACCTCTTTCCACAGCAAGTTATTTCAAGAAATGGTGATGTTGGTTGGCCGCCACCATCGCCTGCAACTCAAACAAAATATTCGTAATGAAATTAATGAAATACCATATGAAATGTGTGAGAATGTAATCAAAAATGTGCTCAAAAGGGTTGGCATTTGTGAGACGGACATTTATCTGATATAATTGCCTACATTAATAAAATCATTTATAAATATAAGATCCACTGTCTTTCATTTAATCAAAAAGTATAAACTGTCCCGACAGAGACTTTGTATTATAAAAAAATAAAGCAGGAAAGCCGCTCACTACTGTTTAGGAATAAGCTATTCTAGATACCGGTCCATCGGCAACTATAAAGGCTATTCAGTTATCAAAGCGAGCTAACAGAAGAAATGGCGACCTCACAAAAAGTTGCATGTCCGAACAAGTCTGAAAAGCTCAAATTTTAAACTGGTACATGAAAGTTTGTTTCTATCGGTGGCCGGTGCCTCATAGTGCCTCTGGATGTCTTCGATGCAAGCATGCTGAAGCCGTCTTCAAAATCATACAAATGCTCAGTAAAAAAAACGTTCATTTCTATCCATGTGTACAAGCACCCTGATCCGTTAAAGAAGAACTCATCTTTTCGCCTTTAAAAGAATTCAGATTCTCTGTACGAAAGTTTTCTTCTTTTGAAACCCTCTTTCGAGGTAATTAAATACTTCTGCCGTGGAAAGAAGTCTACCTATTGGATCCATCTCTATATCCATTAGATAAGAAATAATTCTTTTAAAGCTTTCTGCCTAACTGCCTACATATTTGGTTAGAGCAACGTTCGCCTTTTAAAACATTCATATGATTCGATAGAAAATAAGGCCACTTTCTGAAGCCATATTGAACTCCATTCTAGCACATAAGGCCTCTTAAAAACAAAGTAACGAATTAAATATTTAATTGAAACTAGCGCTTATACGTTTTAAGTGCGCGGTACGATGAATATAAGAAAAGAGAATGACATTTGATACTTGGGATAGCAAAATTCTTGTTTTAATGCTCTTACAAATTGTAAATTTTACTATCTTAAAACTGATAAAACCACAATAGGAAGAGACTATTTTTACACCATATCTCATTTAAAGTCACAATACGTTATCAAGGAACCAACTTCAAAAATATTTAAAATGGTATCTTTGCGTAAGCAGGGTTTATTTTAATTTAACGTTTACAACACTTGGAAAAATTGCTGAATAATTTCCTTTAAGATTCACTACAATATGAATATTAGTATTTAATGGAAATACTAGAAAGATACTCTTCGTGTTTAAAAGATCCACAGACAGGTGTCACAAAGACTGCTACTACCAAATAATCGTTAATACTCTATTACTCTCGATAAAAAAAAATCTCTCCTTAACAATACGAACTTTGATAATTAATTAAATATAAAATATATTTTTGGGGAGGATTTCACTCACCATGCCATCCCAATAGACTGATATAGATCTACTACTACTGTTTATTTGCAAACAATCAACCCTCAATCTCATAAACAATCTAATCATGTCAAAGCTTGTTTCCCTAAAACCTTAAATTGCCAACAAATCAACAGAGAAGAATTTTAATCAAATTGAAATACCCTCTCCCCCAGCCATTCAACCAAGAGAATAAAAGAGCACAATATACTCAATAAACTGCACATAAAGTTTGCAATAAAAAAATGTTAATCATGATGTTTTATATTTATGGTTTCAAAGCAGAGATGGAAAAGCTGGTGCAATTTAATTTTAGGTTTGTTGTTGTATATATATCGGGTTCTTCAACAAGATGTTTGTTTTTCAATTGTGGCAACACCAATAACATGATAGTTTTGAGATTTAATTTTTTGACGTATTCGTAGCATTCGTGCATTCAATTTCGCACGAAAATCGCATTAAAATATTGAAAATCCACTATGAAAATGATGGTTCTGTTAAAGTTGCGTTTCGTAAAATTCGAGATATTTTCAGACAACATAATCATCCTTCTGATACCGCTATTAAAAATTTGATCGTTAAATTTGAGTTGACTGGCTCGTACACCAACGCGTCTTCGATTGGCTCATTAAACTGAAAACATCGCTGCGTGAGCTACAGTGTGGTAGTAGATCCAAATTTCTCAATTCTTCGACATTCTCAGCAATTGGGGTTACCCAAAACCACCACATGGCGAATGTGCTCAAAAGTGTTGCGTAAGAATTAGGCTTTGAAGCCTTACAAGATAGAACTGGTGCAAGAATTGAAGCGGACATACCATTCACATCGCCGTTGGTACGCTCAATTCATTTAGGAATATGCGCGGTTATTTTTTCTGAAAAAAAATCATCTTTTCAGACAAAGCCGATTTTTACTTGTCAGAGTATGCCAACAAATAAAATTGCCGCATTAGGGCTTCTGAAAATTCAAGCCTTTGCATGCTCAACGAGTCACTGTGCGCTCTGTGGTAGGGAGGTGTGGTTGAGGCTGGAAATGAGGTAATTGATGCTGACTACTCAATTTTGGACATTATTGACAACGTAAATATCACTGATTTGTGGTTTCAACAGCACGGTGCCACATATCACACAGACATTCAAACAATAAATCTATTTCAAATCAAATTTCCCGATTGCATAATTTCATGACAAGCAACAGTTAAGTGGCCAGCCAGATCATATAATTTAATACCAGTGGATTATTTTTTTGTGGGACTATATTAAGGATAGAGTGTACACGCAGTCAATTGAATCGATTTCAGCCTTAAAACTCAAAATCCGTAATCTGATTAGCGAAATTGGATCAAATAGTGATTAAAAACTTTGGTAAAAGAATCGACATCTGTCAGCCTGGTTGTGGTGGATATTTGCCAGATATCATCTTTCATTCATAACTGCCGAATTTTTCTCTTCGTAATACAATAAAAATTTGAGCCATTTTAATTTAAATTTTTTGTTTTCAAAAACAAACTTCTTGTTGAAAAACCCTTTATTTAGTGTTATTAAAATATAAACTCCCCCAAGTAGGTTTGATCCTCTGGGGTTATTTGGTTAGTTCCAAAATTGTTACAAAGTCTAAGTGACTTAAAACATATTAGGAGAAGCTTAGAACAGGCATCGGAGAACATCGGGCTTGCCTCCTGCCGACTTAATAGAAATAAGAACTAGGATGTGAAATCAACAAAAAAGTTTGGATTAAAATTATTTTGTTATTAATGTTACGGCCGTGGCAAAAATTATTGTTTAAAGATTTTGGTGGAAGAGGAATTAGGCGCCAATGTCAATGGTTGCAGCTAATATTTCGATTTCAAAAATATGCTGCTCGACCTAAGAAAATGTAGCCACAATAAATTGGTATTGGTACGAACTGGCGGGTTTAAAGACGTTTGAAGCTTCTTTGACAATTTCTGGCTTAACCAGTGTCACCTTTCGATATTTGAAACTATTAAAATATGGAATATATAAAGAAGAGATTGAATTTTAGAAGAGAAGTAGATTAGATAGTTTGAAATAGGCAAATAACTGAACCCCGTAACACCATTTTGCTTTTAGGATTAAACTAAAAGTTTGCAGCAACATAAGCTCAAATTAAATTTTGTGACAAGCGGGATTACTTTTACGGCTCGCAATATTATTCGCAGCAATTTTGGTCTATTTTTTCCTTGAACTATTTTCCTTCCAAAGCCGTCGTTAGCTAACTCAACTACAAGATCTGAACCCAAAATATTGTATCAAGCTATTTCAAATGATAAATGCGGATTAAAGCATAATAAACATTGTTCTTTCTTAATTAGGAACTCGTAGCTTTCGCGCAGAACTTAATTCGTTTTTTAAAAATAGTTTCTCAGATGGATTTACCAATTATGAAAAAGGCTTTAATGCTAATGATTCTAATTCTTGTGTGATCCAAGTGTATGTAAAACATGTTAGTCCTCATTAAGTTTATAATGCGGAGCAACAACAGCATGTTGTAACAGGTTTAAGCAATATCAGGACATCTGGTATCTAATTTTTGAAGGACAATTGCTACAGTAACAAAAAGTGCTAACAATTCTAGATGATTAATTCAGGTAAAAATATTTTTCATATCGATTACAGGATGAAATCTGTTTTCATGTCTTGCATAATCAAATACATAAAAGTCACCTAAAGCTAACAGATTAACTAAAAGTTCATAAGCGAAACAATAAATTTTATTAAATTTCTATTTGCCATCTCTGGGGTAAGAATTTTATCTTTTCGACTTATTGTTTGTTTTTATATGTTTTTATTCGACTCGTGCGTTATCGTTGTACCAAACAACTTCTGGTTACTAGGAATTGCTATGGCCAACTAAACTAAAATGTGGTATTGATTATTGAGTTTTAGTTCGCTCTTTTAAACGAACCTGTTAAAAAAATAAAACAAAACTAAAACTCAATAACGATTCGGCGCATTCCGGTGTTCGGTTTGCCTGTGTATTTTATTTGTTTTTACTTAAATATAGAGTGACCGAGTAGAGAGTGAGAGACAAAATTCAGTGGGTGCATTGTTAAAATTAACTAACAAATAACACTTGTATTCATCCAGACACATTTTATTATTTTTTATAAGTCATTTTACGTAAATTCCTTATTAATTCACAGTGGACACGACTGCTGAAAAAAATATAGTCGTATTCACTCCGATTCTGATTCTCTTCTGCCACCAGTTATTAGGAAATGGATTTTCAACAAGAATTTTGTTTTTTTTTAATAAAATAAAACAAGCAATTTAAATTAAAATGATTCTAATTTTTAGAGTATTACGAAGAGTAATGTTCGGCAATCATGAATGAAAAATACTATCAGGCAAATGTCCACTACGACCACGCTGCCAGATGTCGACTTTGGTAAAATGACGCTCCTATTTCGTTAATCAGATCACAGATGTTGAGTTTTAAGCCTGAAATCAATTCGGTTCCGTATAAACTCTGCCCTTAACATAGCCTCACAACAAAAAATAAGCCAGTATTGTTGAATCACGCGATCTGGCTGGCTACTTAACTAAAATTTGGTTTGCAATAAATTGATCGCTTGATGTGGCACCGCGCTATCGAAGCCACATGCCAGTGGTATCCACTTCGTCGTGATAGCGTGATGCATTGAACTTTTTTTAAAAGAGAAGTAGCACTTCAGGCAACAATGCCTATTTAGTCAAGTACCGTGCTATATTCTTAGGAAAGGGATAGAGAAGAGATGAAACAGGTGGTGAAAGTAGAAGAATAGTCGGAAATTAACTGTCGTATAAGACGGCAAAGCGAGCAGTGACCATGCCTTCATCGCTGAGCAACCCCACCGACAGTCAATTTTTACTCTTTGTAGTGAAAAAAAACCAAGGTCTTCGTTGGGAATCGAACCCACAACCCCCATACTGAAAAGCTTGTACACTACCTACTAGCCTACAGGGGCACCCTGTTGCTGCATTCCCAGCCTCATCCGGCCCAATCACGCCTGCAGATCACATTGCGTACCATAAAGTGACACGTTGAGCATACAAAAGCTTCTCAACAATTGCTCTAGGATACTCAGAAGTCCAAATGCGGCAATTTTGCCTGCTGACATACCCTGACAAGTGAAAATGGGCTTCTTCTGAAAAAATGATTTTTTTAGAAAAAGCAACCGGTTGTTTCCGAAGGAATTGAACCTTGTAAGGCTTTAAAGTCAAGTCCATAGGAAAAACTCGCCAGGTGGTGGTTTATTTTAAACCGGTCGCAGATTTTGTATCAAAACTGTCGCCTTAAATTTAACGACCACATTCTTATTAGCGGTCTCAGAAGGACGAATTATACGAAATGTAACTTTAAACAGAATCACCATTTTCATAATGGATTTTAAATATTTAAATGCGATTTTCGTGCGAAATTGAATTCATTGTAACAATTGCCGATGCTTCTACTATGAACACGAAAAAAAATGTCAAATATCAATGTTGGTGTTGCCACAACTGAAAAAAACCCGATACTTTTAATTAATTTGAATAGCTTGATGGATTAAAAAAAATTTACGTTTTTCTAAATCCCAAGCTGTTTTCACTTATTTTTTGAACAAGTGTACGCTCATCTGATTAAGGACTTAAGGAACAGCAAAGGAAAATGACAAACCACCATATTGAAAGTTCCGATAGTTAGTTTTTGTATCATATTGTTGGCGTATTTAGAGGGATTATTTGTGCAACGCTAAAACGCTAAAACTAAGCAAATGCCGTGTTTTAAGTTTTTAAGAAAAACTATTTGTTCAAGCTACAAATAATTAGTTTAAAAATTTAATTATTTATTTAATATTTTTGCGTTGTGTTGTTCCACTGTTAAACGTCGTATATTGATGCGAGCTATATACGTAAGTATAATGACGATTGTGCTGTTGCTGCAGATTGTGTAGATGATGCCGTTGCTGAGGATGACGACAAATGACGCTTTCGGTTTATTTGCTACGCTTTTACAACATGAAGAAGACTTAAAAAGTCACGTCAGTTTAGTAGAAAACTAAATTGTATTCGAGTAAGTTCGTATTATGGAATGTTCTTGGTTGTTTTTTTTTTGTATCTATTATAATGAGACATTTACGAACACGAATATTGGCACAGTATATGTATAAGGGTTGCCAGATAATTTTGTTTAATAATTAAATAGGAATAAGGGTTACCACATGATTTTATGTGAAATCAAGTGAAAGCAAGTAAAATTGCAAAGTACTATTTTTGACAAAATAGGGAAATGGACAAGTTGTAATAGCACCTGAAGATTTTGAAAGTTTAGTCCTGCAGTAAACTGACGAGAGTAGTGTTAAGTCTGTATTATATACGGAATTATCGGAATGCCTTCGCTATACCATTTGTAGTAACAAATTGAAGATATTATTTTTTTCAGAATTTAAGTTTTAAGAATTAAGGAGATGACCACAACAAATAACTTCTCCGGCTGAACATATCAACATATTAATAAATTTTAAAATCTGGTAGCCATTTCATTTTTGTTATTGTACTTCTATCTTTTACTTTTGTTAGTCATGATATTTTTCCTATTGCTTTTTTTGTTATCTACAACAAAAAATTCTTGCAATGTTTAATTATAAGGTTTATACATTTTATGACTGTGAGTTGGCACAGGAAAGATAGTAAACAGTGGTGGAGGTACAAATTATTTGATGAGCTTAAGCTGAAGGTTTTGTTTTTTACAGTACAATCCAAAAGATGGATTACTCACAGCATAAAAAACCGGCAATATTCTGAGGACAGCGACAGAAACAATTGACAGTTCCAGGGGAGTATACACGCTTTTTTATACCTGCGAACATACTTATGTAGGATAAACTGGACGAACAACACAAACGGAAAAGAGAAGACTTCAACTTTGTATTACACCTTGACACTCACGGACGGCGTGTCCAAGGGAAATAGATGAATGTATGACATTACTACATCGTAGCAAAAAAGGACGAAGACTAGTCATACTCAAAACATGAAAATCTACATAGCACAAAAACTTTTAACAGTGACCATTATAAACGAACAGGAAAACACGACCTCAGATACAATTTTCACATCACTAAAACTACTCATACACTCGAACAACCGAAAAACACCCTCAGACGGACACACGTACCTATATAATAATAAAATACGGAGGGATATATTGACAACTTGCCTGCATAAAGTGCCAGGTGGCCGACATTCTATCTACATGAGAAGATACGACCTACAGAACTACAGAAACGCCAACACTGATTTACCACTACGGATTAGAAAGCGGCTTGAAAATGAAATAATAACAGCAGTATTTCACGGTTTTTTCGTTTAAGAATGAATTAATTTTAAAAGTATGTAGTTGCAAAATTTCTTTGCTGGGAAGGGTTAGTGGAAAGAAAAATGATTGTGTTTTGCTGTCGGAGTTGCTGTTAAAGAACTTATTAGAGTTCGAAATTCGTTAGAGCCTTAGAGTATTCTTGCTAGGATTGGCGTAATGATTAAGGCGAAAGGTTCCTGACAGAAATGCCGTGTGTTCAAATCCCACCGGAGCACTATAGGTCAAATGATAGCTTTTTCTGTCCGTAAATCAAAGTGACATTTTACTATTGTTGTTGTTGTTTTTTTAATTGGCAATGCTTCAAAACAAAGACGTGTGATACTTTTTTTGCGTTAAAAAAAATACCATTACAAATTTGTATGTCAAAGTCAATCAATACATTTTTTTCTACAAAATGTGTTAAATTGTTCAAAAGTGCAAGGTCAACTTTAAGTTTGTTTTTCTCGATTTGTGTTTATTATAATAATATTAATTTAAAAGGGTAAATACTACTGGTAAATACTACTGTTTTTAATTATAACTGCTTTATATTTATGTCGATATACTTGAAAACAACTCATTAGACAACATCACCTTAAAAGGGTTTTGTGTTTTTGTAACTTTTACATTCCGTAAGCTTTTAAAAATTTTGATCCCATATGACCTCTTTCAAATTGAAAAAGTGGATTAAATATAATGAGTTAATTTTGGTTTATGACAAATTGCAATTATTTGTGCTTTCTGAGTTATGCCTTTTCTTGTATGAAAAAAAAAACGATCTGTTTGAAATATGGCGAAAAGAATGTAATAAGAAAGACAAGTTTTTCAAACACGTTGTTGACAAAATCAAACTTCATACTATTTCCGATGAAATTGACAAAAATATAAAGCAAGAAATACATTTTTTTTGCGCAAAATTGGATCAAAAGTGGGAAAATTGTCACGGAAAGATAAATGTCTTTAAAGATCAAAATCATACGTGGCTGAATTCTGGATAACATTTTGCGGTAAGTGATATTTCAAAATAACCTGCTTGTACCGGCGTTGGACGTCCAGAAATCTCATTTAGCGCAAAATCAGAATTTGGAAAGCTGATACTAACCTTCTCATTCGTGCAGTAGCAACATCGGCTCACAAGGTGATTCCAATTTGGTTGCAATACGCCACGAAAGCAAATAAAAAAACTGTGATATTTATCCACACTATAATAAAATTACAGCCGCAAAATTAAAATCGGTTGCATCACGCCGGTTGCATTTCGAAGACAACATAATACAACTACCTTATTGCTATCTTTGACTAATTCAGTAAGAAAGCACTTGAATGAGAGTAAAACTACTGTTATGGTTTCCTTAGATCTTAGTGAAGCCTTTGATCGTATTAATAATTACAAATTGATATGTAAGTTAAGAGATAATTATTGTTTCTCTGCTTCTGCGTGTAAACTGATGCTTTCATATGTAACAGAACGAGTGCAATATATTTCATTGAATGGAAGAACTTCGAGTAGGGGTCCTTCTGGCGTTCCACAAGGTTCTGTACTGGGACCCCTTCTTTTTATAGTTTTTTTTAATGAATGTTTTGATATTATGTGCACAAGTTTTTGTCAGCCATTTGTTTTTGCTGATGATATACTATTATTGTTTAATAATTGCACTCTTAGTAATACATTTGAAGCTTCTATAAACACACATTTATTTATAATTTCTAGTTGGATGACAAGTAATAATTTGCTAATTAACTCCTCAAAAACTAAAGCTATCCAATTTTTCCATAGCAATAATTTACGGCCACATCCGAGTATTCATATAAATGGTGAGAGTATACAATATGTTGATAACTTGAAATGTCTGGGTATTTACTTAGACCAGCGTCTTACTTTTGAGAGACATGCAAATCATCTTTCAAGCAGAATGTGTTTTACTTTGAGAAGACTGTATTCTCTTCAGTCTTATATGCCTCGGCATACAAGATACTGTGTAGCGTATGCATTGCTTATGTCGAATTTTACTTATGGTATAGAGGTTTTTACGGGTTCACCTAGTTTTGCTTTAGAGAGGCTTGAGTGTCTTTTCAATAAGGTTTTAAGATTTGTCTATAGCCTTAGGGTACATGATCATGTTAGTCATTTTGTTGTGAAATTTTTGGGTAGCTCTTTTAGCTCTTATATTATATTACGTACTTTGCTTTGTTTCTTCAAAGTTGCTAAAAGTGGTTTGCCTAATATTTTGTGGCAGAATTTTAACTTTCTTCGTTCAACTCGCTCTTTTCAAATTGAAATGCCTCTTATTAATTATAGAATCTTTGATTCCTCATTCATTGTAAGAGTTGCAAGAAGTTGGAATCAATTACCTATTGAACTGAGAACTTTTGCCTCATCACTTAATGTTCATGTTTCATGTCCTCTAGCAGGACATGAAAATTTCAATTTCTTAAATATGTGCAGTTTGTTGGTTGGGGAACCATTTAATTAATTTAATTGATTGATTAATTATTTAATTAATTAATAATTTAATTATTTATTTGTTTAATTTTTTCGTTGTTAATTGTTATTTTTAAATTTTACTTAAGCAATGTGTACAGCATAGCTAATGAATATATTTTAATCTATGTAATATATATTTGGCCTTGTGGGCTTTGTATTACAATAAATGGATCTTCAAATGAAAATGAAATTAAAAACAGCTGTACCCAATAACCTATTAGATGTAATTAATAGGGCTGTCTGATACTTCAGATCGATCAATTTCCACAGCATTTTAACCAGACGCTTGCAAGAGCGTAAACGTTCTTCACTTTTACCTGAAGTCATTGAGCTACCATCTTGCACCCAAGACGAAGAAATTAATGATATTCAAGAAAGTGAAGAAGCTATTTTTGATTTAAATTTATAAAATGAATTAGATTGAAGCAACTTCTAAATATTATAATATAATAAAAAAAATTCAATTCAATGTAGGTATTATGTTTCTTTTAATCAGGGTTCAGAATTTTTCATTTATGAACATTCAAAAATCAACATTCATGATATTTTTCATAAATGAGAATTTTAAAAATTTGTATTTATTTTTCACACTCATAAACGAACAACAAAAAATGTTCTGGTTATTTTCATACATGAATGCGAACAACAAGAATAATTAGTCTTATTCATATGTGGTAAATGATAAATTAGCTACTTCTCATTAATGTTATTTTTCATTAATGTACATGTTCATTTATGAACGTTGAAATTTTATAAAATTTCTCATAAATGAACGTGAAAAAATTTTCTACCTACGATCGCAGTTTACCGTAAAATGCAGTAAAAACACATGGGTTCATATTAACACAAAATACAATATTGCAATATATTCTAAAAGAAATAAAAAAAAACATTTTTTTTCCATCATACGCCGACAATTGCGCATTATCAAATATGTGCGTTTATGTACGCGAATGCTTAACGCACATATTTTTACGACCTTTTCATTTATGAAAAATTATCAAAATTGTAAATATTCAAAAATGAACACTTGTGTGTTTCTCATTTTTTCACTTATGAATAGAAAGAAAAAAAATAAATCGTCGCATTCACAAATGAGAAAACACCAAAAATTTTGTAGTCTCTCACACATGTATGAGAAGAAGCGGCTAAAAAAGAAATGTACATATTCATACATGTATGAACAGTGAGTGAATATTTCGCTACTTTGGTTTTAATGATTAAAAACGGGTTTATTATTGGTCATTATTGGGCTAAATTTCTTGTTTTTTAAATAATGTTATACTTATTTATGGAATTCTTGCAGGCTTTGGTGTAAATACCATGTCTTTGTAGTAGTTATTAATTTCGCACAGAAAAATTTCCATTTAACCTTTTATGCGGAGCCATGGAGTAAAACTAAAAATTTTAATTTTTTCAAAAATGTTCAGCCATTGAATATTTTTGCCCCTAAAAATGATACGCCACTGTGTGTTTTAAGCAATCCCAAGCTAATGATAAATGACTTCTTTTAATTTTTTGTTTTGCTAGCAATTCTCCACCCAACTGTCAAATATCTGCTCAAATATGCCGCTTGCACATGCACGTATGCGAGATAATCAAGAGAAAATACATCTGCACAATCAAAACAATCCAACATACGCAGTTAAAGCAATCGGTTTAACGACTACAAGAGATTGAATTTTAAACGAAAGGTAAATGAAGTTTTTATTGTTGTTCGTAGCACACGAGAGAAACCTTTTTTTTGTTTGAGTGATTTCTTTATTTTTTTTTCTGAGTGAGTTAACCTCCTAAAGAACATACAGAGTAAATTCTACTCAGCAGAACAACAATGGGTTCGCTGAGCGCATTTGTTCTTTTATTTCAATGCAATTCATTGACACGAAAAGACAACAACAATTACAACCAAACAGAAATATCTATTTTAACCAAATAAAAGTTTAGTCAGCAAATGCGCAAGAGTTAAATATACAAGTACAAACAATACAAACAACAACAACATATGTATGTATTTTAAGGCACTAAGAGGAACTTAGTTAACAATAACAGCAATAAAAAATATACATTTAACAGATTGAAAAAGAGGGATAAAAACGAATACAGTGTTATTAACAGTTTAATGTTAAAATTTGTTTGTGTAACCATTAAAGGAATTAGGTGACAAGATTTAGGGATTAGAGGTTAAGAATTTCTTTATTTTTTTTTTATTTGTTTTTCTATTCAAAAATTTGTCAGCAGATACTGTTAGAAACAAACAAGTGATTGTTTTTAAAGAAATTTGAAATATGAGAAATAAAATTAGTACCAGGGTGGTGGTGGGTATAAAAAGAAGTTTAAGATCAATAAATTTATAAAATATAAATAGCAAGGTTCTAACACTAAAAACTGCAAGCTTTAGCAATCTGATTACACTATGTAAATTTTATTACCAATAATTGTTTTATTGTTAATAAATTATATTTTCTCGTTTTTAATTAAAATTATTTTTATAGCCAACGTGAAATAATGTTATGACATGAACAACTTAAAGCTAAAACAGCAAGAAAATAATAGAAATTAAAAGTTTTCAAATAAAATTAATGTAATTAAAATTAATAATTTATTGATATAATAAAGTGATTTAATTAAAAGCTCTACCCAGGGCAGTCGTTGAAATTTTTAATAAAAATAATGTAAAAAAAAAAAAAAAAATTCAGACAATACAAAAGACAATTCCTTAAACATCCTTATGCTTTAGAATGCAAGATTTGCCATGAGGTTGTTGTATCATGAAATTAAAAAAATTAAAAAAACCTGGGTTAAAAAATATAATTGGCAGTCCCTGTTAACTGAGTTGCAAATAGTTCACTTCATATAACACCCCTCTGCCTATAGGGAGTATCGATTCCACCCACCCGGTGCAGATTTCTCTTGCAAACACGAAGTAAATCAGCATCAGTAAGCATTAGATTAATGCCGAGCATTATGAATTTACTCTCCAGCTTCAAGTTTATTTGATCAGTGTTTACTCAATGCTGTCTTAAATGCCTTGAAAAGCATTTGTGTTTGCAAAGGAACAGGGCAGCTAGAGAAGCAAGCATACAATAAAGAACGCAATTCTCTATTAATATACGTTTATTGAAAAGTTTTTCTTTTACAGAAACGCTACTCTTATTACACGTTTATTGAAAAGTTTTTCTTATACAGAAACGCTACTCTTACAAAAAGTCAAGTCCAACATTTTGGCTGCTACAAGATTTTTTTAAACTAATTCCATAATATATATTTTTTGAAATAAAAATAAATTTAATATTTTTACAATACTGAAACATATACGAATTTTAATAAGTATAAAAGTACAAAGTATACACACGAAAACATAACAAATAACTCAATAAGTTTCGCTTAGAAATTTTTCAATTTTTTTAAATTAGCTCAAATCCCTTTTTAAAATAGAATTTGTTTTAATCTAGACGTTTTAAATCGTCTATAAATAGATATAACAGTGGCGTATGGTAACGCAAGATTATGCAAAGTGACAAACTATGAGGGCGTAAACAAATCTAAAAGCGAATTATGTTATCAGTACTGTAAGACAGGGCTGAAAAAAGCGACATTAAAGAAAATAATTCTTAATTTTTTTTCTTAAAGAGACGTAGCACTTCAAGAAAACAATACATATTTAGTCAAGTACCGTGCTACAACATTCTTTAGCGAAGGGATAGGGAAGAGATGAGACAGGTGGTGAAAATAGAAGGATAGTTACGTAAATTAACTGTCGTATAAAACACCACAGCGACCATGCCTTCATCACTGAGCAGCCCCAACGACAGTCAATTTTTATTTTTGTAGTGAAAAAACTGCCAATTTCTTTCTTGGGAATCGAACCCACAACCCTCAGACTAATAAGCTAGTACACTAACTACTAGCCTACAGGGGCATCTAAATCCACACGAAACCATAACAAATAACTCAATAAGTTTTTCTTAGAAATTTTTTAATTTTTTTAAATTAGCTCAGATCTCTCTTTAAAATAGGTTTTGTTTTCAAATATACGTTTTAACTCGTCTATAAATAGATATGGCAGTGGCGTGTGGTATCGCAGAACTAAGCAAAATGACGAACTATGCAAATTAAAACGTGAGTGATGTTATTAGTGGTGATATACAGGGCTAAAAAAGTAATTCTTAACGTGTTTTATCTTTTCATTTAAGAAAGTCAGAGAAAATAAAATATGCCGCCATTTTTCAGATGCAAATAAAGAGCACTTACAGAGATATAAAGGGTGCGCCAAATAACTTTTGTTTTGTTTTAAATTTTATAAACAAAACTACTGAGTATTTTCTCAAATTTATTTTTGAAAGTACAATCCTTCTGGTTAATAATGGAAACAAATTTCATTCAAATGACTGCCTCGACTGGCCATGCAGTAGCCAATTATTAAGCACATTATAAATTGTGTGCAGCTGTATTTCACCAATGGCTTCACGAATATTGTCCTTTAAAGCGTCAATTGTCTCTCGCTTGTTGGCGTAGCACTTATCTTTGATGGCACTCCACAAATAATAGTCCAACGGTGTCAAATCGCAGATTCGAGGTGGCCAAACGACATCAGCTCTGCGGTTGATAATGCCATCTTCAAAAATAGGGCGCAAAACATCGTGCGTACCTTCGTCTGTGTGGCACCTAGCGCCGTCCTGTTGAAACCAAATGTTGCCAATATCCTCCCCTTCAATTTTTGTGAACACAAATTCGTTCAACATGACCCGATAACGACCGCCATTGACTGTAACGGCCACTCCTTGCTCATTTTCGAAGAAAAATAGACCAGTTATGCTTTTGGAGCAAAATCCGCACCAAACAGTGACTCGTTTTAGGTGCGCCGGCTTTTTAATGTATGCGTGCGGGTTTTCTGTGCCCAAAATGCGACAATTTTGGTTGTTTACATATCCGCCAAGATCAAAATGTGCTTCATCTGTAAAGATGATTTTTTTCCAAAATCGGCATCTTCTGTAAGTCGATCGCAGGCCCACTTAGCGAAGTGAAAACCAATTGGACGGTCACTTGGCTTCAACTCCTGAACCAATTGGACTTTGTATGGCGTCATACCAAGGTCTTTATGCAAAATTCATCTCAATGATGTCTCTGAGATGTTTAATTGTTGAGAACGGCGGTGAATTGATGTTGATTGCGCTTCACGCACACTTTCTGCCACAGCAGCAATATTCTCACATTGTTTTTGGTATTTCTCTCTTTGCTTTATGGATGAGGATGCCAGTTTCTTTCATGTTTTTCGCAAGACAACGAACACGTGGAGCTGACGGTGCTTCTCTTCTTCCAAAATCCGTACGCAATTTTCGCACACATTCTGCAACATTACAATGATATTCAAAGTAATGTCGCAATATTTCCCAGCGTTGTTCAAGCGTATACATAACCATATTCGTTCAACGGAAGGATAAAACTAATTATCTGTCAAATCAAACATGAACTAAGTGTTACCATTCACGAATTAAGCACTACATTTTTTTTATTTTAAAATTGACGTTTTAAATCGCCTATAAATAGATATAGCAATGGTGTGTGGTAGCGCAGGATTATACGAAATGACAAACTATGAGCGCGTATGCAAATAAAAAATCGAATGATGATGTCAACAGTGCTGAAAAATGAAATGATATCAAAGAAAATAATTCTTAACGTGTTTTATTTTGCAAAGCTAAAAAATAAATATCTTAATTACGTTGAAAATTCGTGTACCGTTTGCATATAATTAGCTGCTAAATTTATACTCCTTTCAAAAAAAAATCTTAAAACACTACAAGATTGAATTTTGGAGACACGGTTATATAATCCACGTAGCTAGCGTACCAATAAGCAGTTCTATTAATGTTAAAAAAAGTTAAGAAATAAGAAAATAAAGCATGTTTTCAATTAAGTTAAAGTATTTTAATTGGAATATTGAATCTAAACATATAAATTATTTTATTTTGCGATTATTGCTGTCTAGAGTTAAACAATTTCGCTTTTCACTGTTCAGGGCAGTTAATGCGAATACAACAGGCAGTTAATTATAACTCACACAATTCTAACAATAATGCCGTTAGACATATATTTATTAGTGGTGTGGTAATAAAAAATAAATTATTTTAACAAGTTTCTTAATAATATCGTACCTACACGCAGGTTGAATGAAAGTGCAATAATTTCAATTATTTGCTTTGAAACTAACTTCTTATGATTAAAAAAAATATATATATATATTTATATGCATGTGTGTGTGTGTGTGTATGTATTAAGCATGGCTACAATTATAATGATATTTTACTTAATAAGCAAAAACGTCCAAATACTCAATTCGTTCTAAATAAAATCTAACGTGTTTTTTTATGTCGTTATATCATGGTTGTGCAGAATTAATTTCTTTACAAAAGCATTCTAAAATAATATTTGATCTATTTTTTTGTTGAAAACGTTTAAATATATTGCAAATTTATAATACTCATTGAACTAATTAAATTTGCATTTTCTTTAAATCCATTAACGATTACAAGATAGAAATCACTGTTAATGTCACAAACATTTACAGTTTTGGCTGTTTTATACAAAGACTGTTAAAAAGTTTTTGGTACTTGTATTGTGTATTTTCAATTAGTAGCTAAGCTTATAAAAGGAATTAGGTATACATGGTAATTTTTATAGAGGTATAGAACTTAGAAAGATGGATTATTTAAATTGCCATGGTGTTTACCTTATTCGAAAGTTAATTTTTTGACATTACAATTTAAGCATGACTTCTAGCAATTGGCCACCATGGCTGATGTAGTATCGGGTTTTTCAACAAGAAGTTTTTTTTTCAGTTGGGGTAACACTAACAACATAATACTTTTGACATTTAGTCTTTTGACGTATTCGCAGTAGATGCTTTGGCATATGTTACAATGAATTCAGTTTCGTACGAACAACGCATTAAAAAAAATAAGTCTACTATGAAATTGGTGGTTCTATTAAAGTTACATTTCGTAAAATTCGTGATATTTTCGGACACCATAATCATATTTCTGAGGCCGCTGTTAAGAAAATGTGCAAACACCAACGCCTGTTTGAGCGGCTCGTTCAACAGAAAACATCGCAGGCGTGAGTCACCGTTTTGTAACAGATTGAAATTTATCAATTTCTCGGCGCTCTAAACACACACACATGGATAATTTTGCGTAAGAATTTGACTTTGAAGCCTTACAAGGTTCAACTAGTGCTGGAATTGAAGCCGACCGACCATTCACATCACCGTAGATTCGCTCAATTCATTCAGGAATAACCGGCTGATTTAAAAAAAAAAAAAAAAAAACATTTTTTCAGACAAAACCCACTTTCACTTGTCACGGTATATCACCAAGCAAAATTGCCGCATTTGGGCTTCTGAATATCCTAGAGCGATTATTGAGAAGCCTTTGCATGCTCAACGCGCTCTATGTGGTGTAGAGACGTGATTGGGCGTTTTTTTTTTTTGAAGATTAGGCTGGAAATGCGGTAACGATCAGTGGATTACGCTATCGCGTAAATTTTGGGCCATTATTGACGACGTGGGTACCACTGATATGTGGTTTCAACAGGACGGTGCCACATATCAAACAGCCAATGCAAACCAAATTTCTCGATGGCGTAATTTCACGACAATCAGCAGCTAAGTGGACGGTCAGATCGTGTGATTCAACACCCCAGGATTATTTTTTGTGGGGCCATGTTAAGGACAGATTTCAGCCTTAAAACTCAAAATCCGTGATGTAATTAATGAAATAGAACCGCCATTTTGCCAAGTGCTTAAAAACTTTGATGAAAGAATCGACATCTGTCGGCGTGGTTGCGGTCGACATTTGCCAGATATCATTTTTCATTAATCATTGCCGAACTCTTCTGTTCGTAACACAATAATAAGTTTAATCATCTTAATCTAAATTTTTTGTGTTGTTTTTTGTGTTATCTTGTTTAAAAACCCTGTATTTACTAAATTTTTCATGACTTTTTTGGCGGTATATCGGCAAAAACTTCTCGATTGTTACCATTTAAGTAATCAATAGTTTTCGGCTTATCGACGTAGACTAGCGCCTTCACAAATCCCAACAGTAAATAGTTTAGCGGATTTAAGTCGCACGTTCTTGGAGGGCAATTTACCGACCCGAAATGTGAAACTTTGCGATTGCTAAAAATTTACTTCAATAAATTAATTGTGGAACGAGCTTTGTGACATGTTGTGCTCCGTTGTTGAAATCACAGCTTCTGCACATCATGGTTGTTCAATTGACCAACAAAACTTAGTAATTATGACCCTAAAGCGGTAACCATTGACTGTAACCTTCTAATCATCGTTTGAAGAAAGTATGAATCAATAATGCCACCAGTCCATTAAACTCACCCAACAGTTGTTTTTTGTGGATGTAACGGTGTCTCAACATACAGTCGAGGATTATCATCCGTCCAATTACGGTAGTTTTGTTTAGTGGCGTTCAAACAAACGTGATCTTCATCGCTAAACAAAATTAGTTTATAAAATCGGCATCGTGTATTTTGAAGAGAATGTGATAAGTAACATCCTGGTCAACTTTCTGATCACGCTCAGTAATTAGGCAACGAACTGGCTGATAGTAAACTCAACACCGACCGGTAACGTTTACCGCAAAGACTTATTTTTAAACTCCCAGCGCTTTATGACCAGAAAGTAACTTTAGTGGATAATGCAAAATATTTGGGAGTAATCTTAACTTTCAAGTTATCCTGACGGCACACTGGCAGTCAAGCCAATTCTAGTAGGGCATACGTGATAAGATTTATATCTGCACCTAGCAGTGTGGGCCAATATCAGATAGTGGATCATTACCACTGTGGACGAAATGTAGCGTCATCTTCGCCCTAGCAGGCCTTCTGATACGTATATCCTCCGGTCACTCCTAGTTGCAACTTCAAAAGCCTGAATCAGGCCGCAGTCTTCACTCCTTGTTGAAGAGTTGGAGACTATCCAACTCCTGGTCCATAACGCATGAAGCTTAATATAATTAAGAACACGACAGCATTCATACTCACTGGACCTGGATCATTCATTGTGTTCATTGTGAATGATTCGACCCACAACCTCAAACGAGGACCTCGAAACACACAGCCACCACGATACTCCCGAAGGACCAACCTCAATAATCAGTCAGAGAATAGCTAAATGCCTAAAAAGACAAATAGCGGAACTCTGGGGGCTTTACTGATTCCCGTGGAAATATAGTGGATTGTCCAGTTGGCTCCTGCTAGCCTTGAAGGGGACTGGGTTCCCTTTAACCCAAGTCTAGATGGTTGTGTAATCCATAAAGACTTATAAATGTACCCCCGGGGAGATTCTACTAGGGCAATGAAATGATGTCCTTTCCAGACTTGGTTATTACGTGCAGACTTTGCTGGCCTTAGGGTAGAGATACACTACAATAGGTATTACCGCAGGTGTTGGATATAAGGGAAGAAAGGAACGGTATTATAACTTATTTGTAAATCGAACAAAATAGATGAACTATTTGAACTAATGCGGGCAGAGTAAAGGATTTCGGGAGATATACCAAATCGCTTGAGTAGATCTGTCATTAATATGCCCAATTTATATATGGAGCGGCATATCCTTTAAAATATTGATGTATGTTAATGTATTAAACGGAATCGCCAGATTCAGCTTAATAGGTTGCGAGAAATATGCTGCTATGGGTTCATTAAATATCAAAACAGTACCTAAAAGACCTGATAGAATATAATAAATTCTTTTATTTCTGCTGTTGGCAGGCACAGGAGGGCGTATGAGAAGTGTCATGTCATCCTAGTCGTAGTTGGAACTTTTAGCCATACAATATATAAAAGCATAGTGCTAGTTTTAAATTCACCTCCACCGTTTGCTATTTCACAAGATTTCAAGGACAAGTTTTCATTAATAGATCACCACTAATATTCATTTGCTTGATATTTCAGTTTTCTGACGTTAGTGTCAAGCGTTCAATGTTCAAAATGGAAAATGCTCAAATGGGAAAGTAGGCATTCTACCTAAATGAATAGATATGAACTTAACAACAGAACTACCTAAAGGCGAACACTGACTTACCAGTACGATTTGTATTACGGCTTGACAACGACGTTTTCACATGTTTCCACGCTCGCCATTTACACCAAAAGAACAACAGACCGAAAGGACGGAAGGAAAAACCAATAGTATTTAATATTTTATACATCGCGAATTTGAATTAAGACTATTACAGAAACGGGTAAACGGTGTGTTTGCAAACCAGGTTTACGTATGGTCTCACGTCCATACACATTAAGGCAGCACTATGCTTTTGCAAATAAAAATTTAGCTTAAATTTATGGAAACAACTTAGTTTATGGAATAGAAATTCAAACAATATTTACTAATTAAACAACTTGATTTAAAAGATACTTTTTTTATATAATTAAAATAATTCTAAACAAATTAAATTGGATAAAAAAAAATTCAATTAAATTTGCTAAAATTTGTTCCCACAAAATTGTGTTTCAATGCACCGCAATAAAAGCGTCAATTTACTTTATTTTCGTTCTTAGAATTCAATGTGTTTTGTATCAACTGAAAATGAAAAGGAAAGAGAAAAAAAAAGAGTTCAATAATTCCAAAAAATCCACAATAGTGAACAATAATAAAAATGCTGGTGGTGCAAAAAAAACACACATAATAAAATATCGCAAAGAAATGCAAAAATCAGGAAAAATTCAAAAGGAACAAGTGAATTTCTAATTGAATTAAAATAAAACGGCGCCAAAGATGACAGCACAAAAATGAAATAAAAATTAAGTCAAACACAATGAGATTTTTTTTATTTTAGTTTTTTTGGAATAAAGATAACACATGTTCCGAAAGTGAAATTGTTTTTTAAATAATTAATGGTTTTTTTCGTTTTATAAAAAAAAAAAAATCAACATAACACAACACGGCACAATAGATAATGGCAATTGATACGATGGTAGTTTAGCAAGTATTTGCAAGAAAAGAAAATTTAGATTAAAATTTTTATTCTCAATAATGTATATTTTAAGATCCCTTCGTTATTATCATAAGGAGATTTTATTAAAAAAAATAATTTATTCGAATCGATTTTATAAGCGTAACTCTAAGAGCGATAATACGCCGTTAAAATATTCCGGCTTTTAAAAAAGCACCAGCAAACTCGTAATGTTGAATAATTTTTGGCTAGGATTTAAAGATCACCTTAATATTTTACTGGACATATCAAGAAAAGTTAAAAAGGAAAAAACTTTGTGTTTAGTTTTTATGGCAAATAAATTTCAACTTAATTTTTTTGACAGAAAATATTTGTTTAACAATGTCTTTGCTCAATACTTGAAAATTTATTAGCAATCGAAATGAAAATCATTAAGCGGATTCGAAAAACTTTTGGCCAGGTAGAATAATGTAGGATAAACACACAAATATCTCCTTACAAACTATAAAAGCAAGTTCATATATTTATAAATTTTCACAGAGCTTGGAAAAAGCTATTGCGAGATTTTTTAATTTTCAAAATCAACAAAAAAAAAAAAGAAGCGGCTAGCGGCCTCTAGTGCCTAAGTTCAAAATTAAGACCTAAAGTCGACTACGCATAGGCGTATAGTGAATAACATTTCAGAATTCTTACCAAATGGCTCTCAAGCCCTTAAACTCTATTAAGAAAAAAATGTCTAAAGACTCAGATTTTGCCATAGAATATTATGCTAAAATAAGTGAAAATGTAAAAAAAAGGATATGCAAGGATAATGTCAGAAAAAGAAGCTGAAATTCGTTAAAAAAAACTTTTTACTTGCCACACTTTGGAGTCATGAATCCCAACAAGAAAAAATTACGTTTAGTTTTTGACGTAGCGACAGAAACTGAAAATTTTTCTTTAAATAAAACACTTCTATCCGGACCTGATATTAATCAACCTCTTTTATCTGTATTATTTAAATTTACACAATCAAAAGTTGCTATTTGCGGGGATTTGAAAGAAATGTTCCACCGAAGATCAGGATGCGCAACATGCAGAGATGAACTGTCTAAGCCTGTTCAAACATACGTAATGCAAAGGATGACTTTCGACGCTACTTGCTCACCAACTACGATTCAATACGTAAAAAATAATAACGCTCAAGAATTTATAGAAAAATATCCAAGAGCTGTAAAAGGTGTCATTGAAAAACACTATGTCGATAATTATGTAGACTGTTTTGACACTGAAGAGGAAGCTGTAGAGGTTGTTCGAGCGATAAAAGAAATTCACAAAGCAGGAGGGTTTGAGATGCAAAATATTTAAACGAACTCGATAATCGTGGCTAAAGAATTACATCTAGAAAATAATAATGTTACTGTAGATGTTGGAAAAACTATCGAACGAATAGTATGCACTGGATACCTAATTCTGATACCTTTATATTCGTTCTAAAAACCTTCAGAATTATTTCCACATACAACTAGCCAACCTATAAATAATAGAGTTTTTCAACAAGAAGTTTGCTTACTAAAACAAAATAAAACAACAAATTTAGATTAAGATGATTCAAGATTTTATTACCTTACGAAGAGAAAAATTCGTTAATTATGAAAAGTGATATTTGGCAAACATCCACCATGACCACGCTGACAGATGTCGATTCTTTCATTAAAACTTTTAATCACTTTTTGGCAAAATAACAGTTCTATTCCGTTAATTACATCACTGATTTAGAGTTTTAAGGCTGAAATCAATTTTTTTTTTTAAAGAAGTAGCACTTCAGGCAACAATGCCTATTTAGTCAAGTACCATGCTACATTCTTTAGGAAAGGGATAGAGATTAGATGAAACAGGTGGTGAAAGTAGAAGGATATTCGGAAATTAACTGGCGTATAAAGACAGCACAGTCACCAGTGACTATGCCTTCATCGCTGAGCAGCCCCACCAACAGTCTATTTTTATTTTTGTAGTGAAAAATCCAAGGTCTTCGTTGGGAATCGATCCCACAACCCCCATTTTTACAAGCTAGTACACTACCTACTAGCCTACAGGGACTCTGTAGGCTCTGTCGTTAACATAGCCCCACAAAAATAATCCAGTGGTGTTAAATCACACGATCTGGCTGGCCGCTTAACTACTGATTCTCGTGAAATTATGGAATCGGGAAATTTCGTTTGCAACAAAATTGATCGTTTCATTAGCTGTGTGACATGTGGCACCGTCCTGTTGAAACCGCATGCCAGTGAAGCCGATGAATTGGCCTCCAAGAACGTGCGACTTGAATTTGCTAAATGATTTATTGTTGGGATTTGTAAAGCCACCAGTCTACGTCGATAAGCCGAAAACTATTGATATACCGCCACAAATGCTGGAAAGGGATGGTAAATTTAACAAGACGTTTGTCTTATAAAACAACATAACACAACAAATTTAGATCAAGATGATTAAAATTTTTATTGTATTGCTAACAGAAGAGTTCGGCAATTATTTATGAAAAATCATATCTGGCAAACGTTGTTAGATGACACGATCTGACCCTCCACTTAGCTGCTGATTGTCGTGAAATTATGCGATCGCGAAATTTAGTTTGCATTGGCTGTTTGACATGTGGCACCGTCCTGTTGAAACCACATGCCAGTGATATCAACGCCGTCAATGATAGGCATCTCGCGATAGCGTGATCCATTGATGGTATCCCATTTCTTTAAAAAAAAAAACGGCCCAATCACGTCTTCAAGCTAGATAGCGCACTATAAATTGACTCGTTGAGCATGCAAAGGCTTCTTAATAATCGCTCTAGGATTTTCAGAAGTCCAAATGCGGCAATTTGCTTGTTGACATACCCTGAAGTGAAAATGAGTTTTTCAAAAAAAGCAGCCGATTGTTCCTAAATGAATTGAGCGAATCTACGGCGATGTCAATGGTCGCTCGGCTTTAATTTGTACACTAGATGATCTTGTAAGGCTTTAAACTCAAATCCTTATGCAAAATTCACCATGTGATGGTTTTGGAGAACCCCAATTGTTAAGTACGTCGCCGTCTGTTTTCAGTTAAACGACCCGGTCGAACACGCGTTAGTGTACGCAGATTTTGTATCGAACCTTTCGTCTCAAATTTAGCCACCAAATTCTTAATAACGATCTCAGAAGGACGATTATGTTGTTCGAAAATATAACGAATTTTACGAAACGTAGCTTTAACAGAACCACCATTTTTAATTATTTTAATGCAGTTATCGTGCGACATTAAATTCATTATAACAATTGCCCATGCACCCATCTGCCACTAAATGTCAAAACAATCATGTTGTTGGTGTTGCTACAACTGAAAAACAAACTTCTTTTTGGAAAATTTGATAGAACCTTAAATTATTCTTTGGAAGAATTTCTCTAAAAATTTTTCAAATTAGAGAGAAATTTTTTACACAAACAATTTTACTTATTTTAATTTAATTGAATACTTTGTTTCAAATTTACGTAAAATATAAACGAATTACAAGCATTTAAACAATTTTTCTGTAAAAAAAAAGCTACGTTGCCTTATTTCTTTTACAATTCATTTTGTTAAGTGATGGTTGGTCACTGAACGTTCTCTGTTTTGAACTCGCCACATCAATTGATATTTATACATTTGATTTATTTTCATATTTTATTTTGCAAAAACAGCAGCATAAAAACAAACAAGGTGAAATATATTTTTTTTTATAGATACTTACTCACACACAAACAACTACTTTATCGCCCCAAAAATAAAAACGAGTGGAAATTTCAAAAAATCTCAAATGCTCCAACCAAACACAAAAAATAATGAAAAATTATAAAGAGTGAAAGAGACTAAAAACATTTGTGTTAAGAGAGTTATATTTTAGTATGAACTGAGCTTATTTTGTAACGAGAACGTAACTGAATTATTTAAATGTCCTAAAAAGAAGCAGCAAGTAGAAAAACGAACAGGAAAAAGTCCTTCAAACCGCATACAAAGGACAGCCAAATCAAAGTACATTTAATTTATATTTTTTTCTTTAATGTAGAACATGCTTAAATGATATTTTAACAGGAAAATGTTAGATATGCAGAGGTTGACGTATCAACGGAAGCAATTGACAATATTTTTTTTTTCATTATGCTTTCAACTAATGAGGCTATTGCATCTCTGTATTAACACGGCTAAAAATTTAGTTTAAACAAGTTTTTAAAAATATTTATTTAAAGTTTTTGTACCTTTTACTGGTATTATTTGTTAATCTTTTATGATAATTCCTGTGTCCATTTCAATTGCTTAACTCAACTCATCAGGTGACCTTAAGGCTTCTTTATGTATAAAAATAAATTTGACTAAATGAGAAGTGGATAAGCCAAATATCAATAATCAATACTGACTAAATTTTGTTTACAAACAACAACTACAATATACACTTTTGTTTTTGTAACAAACGCAAACAGTATTGCAAGCTGCCAAGTGTCTTTGCATGGAAATGGGTATTGGAAATTTATATTAAAAGCTTTCTGAGGCATTTTATTATAGTTGAATTTTTAGCAGATTTTAAAAAATATTAAAATGTATTTATCTAATTCCAAGTCGCGATGAATTACATAGCCACTACACTAAAGCTACCGCGATGATATTAAATTGCTTGTCGTAGACATGTCTTAATATATTCATTACTCTCCTTTTATCCTGCTACACTTGGTACACTCAGAGGAAAAATATAATTGTCGAATGGTCCCTCGAAACATATTATTTTCTCTGTAGCAATATATAGTTGTGGTGGAAGAACAAAGTTTTAAACTTGATATTAATTTTAAAACAAATTACTATAGTATCGGGTTTTTTAACAAGAAGTTTGTTTTTCTTATTTGTTTGTTAATGTAACGGACTGGTTGTACAGGTTATTTTCTGAAGTATATTTCACACGAATATTCAGCAAAATTGTTATTTGATAGGAAAACAATATTTACAGGGAGTAAAACACGTTTTTGTTTTTCTAATCATAAAAATTTTAAATTCTAACAAGAAGTTTGTTTTTCAAAATTTGGCAACATCAGCAACATAATAGTTTTGACATTTTGTTTTTTGACATATTCCTGGTAAATACATTGCCAATTGTTACACTGAATTCAATTTCGCACGAAAATCACATTAAAATATTTGAAATCCACATTGAAAATGGTGGTTCTGTTTAAAGTTACATTTCGTAAAATTCGTGATATTTTCGGACAACAATCGTCTTTCTCAAACCGCTATTAAGAATTTGGTCATTAAATTTGGGTCACGTGTTCGACCGAGTCGCTCAACTGAAAACAATGCAACTTTGAAACACATTGTTGAAGCAGATCCAAATTTTTTAATTGCTCGACGTTCTCAACAATTGGGGTTATCCAAAACCACCACATGTCGAATTTTGCGTAAGGATTTGATTTTTAAGCCTTACAAGGTTCAACAGGTGCAAGAATTCACGCCGATCAACCATTCATATCACCGTAGATTCGCTCCATTCATTAAAGAATAACCGGTTGGTTTTTTGAAAAAATAATTTTTTCAGACGAAGCCGACTTTCACTTGTCTGCGTATGCCAACAAGCAAAATTGCCGCATTAGGGCTTCTGAAAATCCTAGAGCGATTATTGAGAAGCCTTTGCATGCTCAACGTGTCATTGTATGGTGCACTAAGTAGTGTGAAGGCGTGATTGGGACGTTTTTGTTTTTTTTTGTCGCAGATAAGGTTGAAATGCGGCAACGGTCTACGATCACGCTATCACGATATGTTAAGAACTCAATTTTGGCCTCTTATTGGCGATGTAGATATCATTGGCATGTGGTTTCAACAAGACGGTGCCACATGTCATACAGCCAATGAAATGATGAATTTATTGCAAACCAAATTTCCCAATCGCATAATTGCACGACAAGCAGCAGTTAAGTAGCCAGCCAGATCGTGTGATTTAACACCAATGGATTATTATTTGTGGGTCTATATTAAGTACAGAGTCTATACGGAACCAATCTAATTGATTTCGGCCTAACACTCAAAATTCGTGATGTGATTAAAGAAATAGGCCTGTCATTTTGCCAAAAAGTCATTAAAAGCTTTGATGAAAGAATCGATATCTGTCATCGTGGCCGTAGTGGGCATTTGCCAGATATAACTTTTCATTCATAATTCCTAAGCTTTTCTCTTTTTAATACAATAAAAATTTGAATCAGCGTAATCTAAATTTTTTGTTTTATTTTGTTTTCGAAAATAAACTTCTTGTTGAAAACCTCTCTATTTTAACCGAATTAATTATTTTTAATCCGATAAAAGTTTTTGTAGATTCCAATTGCTAAATAAAACAAAAACAAAGTTTACACTAACAGAATGTAGTTTATCGTTTAGTGAGTTATGCTACTTTAAAAACAAACGGCTACTATGGTGATCCCTATCAAACTATATACATACACTATACATTCATAGCTTTTTTCATGTTTTGCTATCTTTGCATTCTAAACATAAATTTTTGTGCAATTGCAGAGGGCTGTGAAATAAGAAGTTTATATCACCCTTTTTGTTTTGTCTACTTTTTTTCCCCCTTTGCAAAGGATAATACAATAGCATAATTAATTAATTATAAAAACAAAATGTAAAATCTGGCAACCATGACTTTGTTAACTAACTCTTGTTTGCATATGAAATGGTACATTAGAAAAATAGCTCAAAAGCCTGTACAGTGCTGCTATATATATTTTTACTTGCAAAAAATTTTGTGTGGGCACAAAATAGCACTGAGGGAATATTTTACGAGAAGGCGGCCAAAGATATATAACTTTTGAACGGATTGTAATTTTGATACGTGGTTGTCTACTAGGTGAGATCATAGGCTTTCGTTTAAAGTATAACAATTTAAAATCGACCGGTGAGAAAAATAGTTGTGATAGATTTAAAAATGCATTTTAAGTTTAAGCTGATTTTTGGTACGAAAGTAAAGTATTAAAACTTGTTAAAAGATTTTGTTTTTTATAAAGTCTTACGGCTGTATGCATAAAAAACGCTTACTTGAGCTTTAAAATGCACTTTAGTTAACAAACACTTTAAGGCTAACAGACGTTTGTTAAAAAATGGTATTCATAAACAGTATTTTAGCTAATGTATGCTTTAGTAAAATTAGTATTTTGATTCTGGCAATGCCACTATTTTCAGTTGTCACGTTGTAGTTAACGATGTATAAAAATTAATATATTTATCCGGGTATTTAGATTCATAAAAAATGTTTTTATTGTTTTCAGCAAAATCAACATATTTTTTTTTTGTTTTTTTTATGAATCTTTTTAATAAAAAGCAAAGAACCCAAAAAAGGTCAATTTGCAAGGCTTACGAAGAACTTCCAAATAATTTGTTCATATTAAAAAAATAATTATTCGGATAACGAGCTTTGTTGTGATTATATGTACATCAATAAAACTTTTGTTTAAGATAATTAATTTTAATTATATTTTTGTAAAATATAAAATAATAATGTAAAAATGTTTTGTATCGAATGGCGTGCTGTATTTTAGTTTTTAATATTATTTGTATACTACAATTTGTTTTTAATAAACATTTTTAAACATTTTTGGAATAACAAACTAAAACTGTCAATTGAGCCGTTTACATTGAAAGTGGCATAAATCACAACTCAACAGTTTTTTTTCATTTTTAATAAATTTTAAATTAATAAGTTGAGAAGTATTGAGATTTGTTTGAGAGGAGTATTGATAATTAACGTTACAAGCGGCGTAAGTCGCTGTAGTCAGGAAATTAAATTCGGAGCTTATTAGTACGAAAGGATAGTGCAGTTTACTGAACTATACTATAGTGATATCTAATATAGTACACATAATTAGCATTATTTTTATTATTCTCAGGAAGTTGCTTCGTGTTGTATAAAATATCTAAGAATGTCACAACTCAAAAGCATATTATTGAACATAGACTTATGTGAAGGACAAAATAGTCGAAAAAATTCTTCACAGTGCACAACATGGAGAAAAAAGATTTTATTTCAGCGCAATCATTAGAAAAATCCGTTTCAGAAAAAAAACTAAATACAGACTAGTTGAAATGGCTAAAAATTAAAATAAAAGATGACAATAACAAAGTAACTTATGCCACTTTTAAAATAAACGACTCAGTTTATTGTAAACACAATTTGTTTTGTTTTCGAACTTTCAATAATAAAATTGAACTGTCAATTTATTGTAGGTTTAACGTAGATTTTTCCTACTTTAAAATTAACAAGGGTATGTTAAGGTAAAAACGTTTTTCGAATACAACTTCAGGAAATTGTGCTTAACAACGGCACTTAAACCTACTTTAAGTTTTTATGCATACGGCTGTTATACTTTAAGTCACGTTTAGAACTTATACTTATTAAAAACTTAAATTTAGTCAGATAGGGGCAAGCTTTAGCCACAGTGCAATTTTTAGTCCGAGGCCAAAGGTTGTTTTTTTAACAATTGGAGTTAAAAATTAGCTAATTAAGTAGCAAAAACAAAATATATATTCATTGGTTCAAATTTACTTTAGATAACGAAGTATTTTAGTCCAAAATAAACATAAATACTACTCGTATATGCGAGCTTTTGTTGTTAATTTATTAATACATACAGATAACTTTTGTCTTTGGAAAAATTAATATTAATTAAACAATTTTAGTAAATATTTCTTCTAAAAAGCCTTGAATTTCACCTTCTAGAAGAAGTTTAGCTTCTACGTCTAGTTAAATAGAAGTAGTTTTTCATTTTTGCCGGTTATTAGAGATATAGGGATTTGATGTGCATAATAAAATAACAATCATGTCGTCATTAGTACAATATCTAGAAACTTTTCTTGTGCTGTGCTTGCGAAAGAATCTATAATCTTTGTTTTGTTTTTCTTGCGACCTCTTTAAATAGGTCTCCTATTGGTAGAATATTGTGTTGAATTATTTGCTTCCCATGGTACAAAATTTTATGAACTGTGGATGTGGCATATATCTCCAAGAATATTTTACTAGCAATTAAGCAACAAGAACAAAAATTAATGAATAATAAATATTTGCAGGTCGTTTATGATCTGTAATAAATGTTATCCTCACAAAAGTGTTTTGCTTACTAAGAAGTCTAGTTAGTTTTCGCTAATTTCGGATCGGTTTTGATTTTGCATTTCCACCAGTAAGAGCAATGGATAAATATCAATTGTTTGTTTTTATGCCCAAAGTCAAGCAATTTAACAATTTGAAGAATAAAACTATTTTGCATTTAGAGCAAATCAATTTAAAAAGAAAAGTACTTTTGTGACCTAAATTATATCAATTTATGTTGTTTTAGGTAGGAAAAGTATTTTTGTGACCAACTGTGCCTGACTTTGAAATTGACTAAAAATTTTTGTTTTCTTTCTAAAAATACGCATATTCGCATATTCATCTTAACAACGTCTCTAATAAAAGCGATTTGAAAAATAAATAAAATGCTAACAAAATAGCTAAACAGAAAAAAAAAAATTTTTTAATTCCATTTTGCAAAAACTTTTCGACCTTGTGTCAGAAAAATTGTTCTGGTGCTCATGGCCGGATCGTGCCGGGTATACAATGGGGTACAGGCATGTAGGGGACATTTAGAGCTATGCCATAGTGCTAATGCTTTTACATTCCCTAACGAACTTTAGATGTTATGCTCTATTTAGTAAGAGAATTTAGATAAAAATTGGACCTCTGAAAAAATTGATTTCTAAAAATCAACAATCAATCAAAACATTTAAATTTTCTTATACTAATAGCTAACAAGTTACGCTATTATACAAAGCTTGTTTTGTTTAAAAACCTTGAACAACAAAAGAGTTATAGATGTTTAAAAATCAAAAATTTACTAAGAAATTTCTCATTTCAGCAAAATACTGAATATGCTCATTTTGAATCACCCTGTTCAGTGTGATATAGTTAAAATAAAGTTTTAATTTTTTGGCTCCCGAAGTACACTAGTATCTATTTTCGAACGAACTTTAAAATTTTATAATTGGGGACCATGACAAAAAGGACTTTTGGCCGCCTTCTCGTAAAATGATCCACTGTGCGGCGTTGGGTGAAGTAAATAATATGCTTCTAAAGGCGTGAAATACGTAATACATCCCCATTTGAATTTTTCCTAAAACATTTTCGCAAACATATCTTCCCTTTATCTTTGTTCATCCCCCTTAAAGGGGATATTATCCAATTTTTTCCTAGCTTTGGTCCCAAGTAAAATGTATTTCGTTCGAACATTATGACGTTGTCCTCATAATTTTTACTAAAGATTTAATGATTTCGAAAAGTACAATTATTTAAGTGTAATTTACTTAATTAATTTTCTGAATTCAAGACTAAATGTTTCGAAAATAAATTATTGTTAAAACAGATTTGTTAAAATCAAAACCTTGTAATAATTAAGTTTTATAAAATAATTGTTCAAAAAGCAATTTATTAAAAAACTGTCATAAAATTACACATGTTTTTGTTTTTTGTTATATGAAAACTATATGCGGACAAATTAATTATTTTAAAACATTTAAGTCAAAAATAAATTTTATTACAGTCATTAATTTTCGTTAATAAGAATTAAAATGGCAATTTTTGTTTATTTATCAATTTGTTACAAGAAATAAATTGTGTGTATTTAAATTTTCGACTTGTTAATCAAGTGTAAATTTTATACAGGAAAATTTGCATAAGTACACGTAGAAAATTTAAATAATAAGTGTTTAAGATATAAATCTAAATAAAGGATTTTTAATCAAATTAAATGTATAAATTTTGGAAATGTAAAATATTAAAAAAAATATTTTCCAAGATAATTTTACAATTTTCTTTTTAACTTTGCAAACATTTTTAAACAGTTTCGGTGTATTTAATTTATTTTCTACATTTTGCATGTCTTCACTTGTTCGTGTGCAGTTTTTCAGCTCAAATGCCTGCAGCTTAAATGGAAAAATAGGTAAAGAAAATGAAAAAATATTGTGTAGTTTTTTCTATTAAAATAAAAACGTTCAGTAAATTTATTTTTCTGTGCACAAATTTAATTAAGTTGACACCACCTTTACTTTATAATTGTGTTTTTATTGAATTTAGATTTTTATAGTTTTAACTACAAATGGAAAAACATATATCAAGTGTAATTATGCCAATTTGTTTGTAATTAATAGAAAAATGGTTGTTGCGACTCTGCTCTGTTACTGGTTCACCAAACTGTTTAAAACAAATTAAAATATTTGACTACAGGAAAATATCATAAAAAAAGTTATAACTTTATTATAATTTTATAATCATAAGATAATCACAGCAGTTAAAAAAAACTATTAAAATATTCGCGTTAAATCGAAATCTAAAATTCAGATTAAAAGTTGAAAAAAAAAACAAAAATAATTTAAAAATATTGTTACGGATGCATCTTGCTTAAGTTTTAAAGGAAAATACTTCAGTAATAAAGATAACGAAATAACTGGGTATGCTGTTTACTAACTGCGTAGTTTTCTAAGAAAACTTATACACGCAACACAAAAACAATTTTTAGTTACAAACTGCGTAGAAAACTTATACACGCAAGACAACAACAATTTTCTAGTTACAAATTGCATAGAAATCTTATACTCGCAAGACAACAACTATCTTAAAATAAAATCCATGAAGAAACCCTAACAGCATAAAAACAAAAATAATAAGCACAGACCACCAGGCGCCTATGCATTGAATTAATAGTAGCAACAAAATGTGATACAAAGGAAGTAGAGAATTGTTTATTTTTCTAGACCTCTAGCGGAAAAATATTAAAGACAACATCTGAGTGGTTAGTTAAGTAATTAAAACATAAACCTCGTGAAGTAAAGAATTGCATCTTTAGTAAATTTTTCTATAGTGCCAACGTACAAAATTTTACTTTCTGTATAGTTAAAGTAAATAAATCTAGTGTTATTTATTTTGCAATAAAGAACTTAGTAACAACAAAACGTTTCTGAAAGGTATAAACGTAACACTATTAATCAAAAATTACTTTTTTCAAAAATAAAAAAAGGCGAGTCTTAACTAATTAGGATTTTTTAAGTTTTTACAAATTATAGACTTTTTTTAGAGGATAATTGATTCTGTTTCTAAGTATAATTGTCTAATTTAAGTTTAAGAATTTTTTATTGTAATAAGTATACTCGGTTTAGTTTTCCCTAAATTATCAAATCCTACTAATTCGAACAAAACCTCAAAGAACCTAAAATATTTCCGTGATTTACTTTAATCAATTTAATTAATCGAACCCGAAAAATTGCATAAAAACTTTAAATTTCGCAATAACCAAAGAACATTGTTTTAAAATAATCTAAAACTTTTACAAAGCCAAATCAAAACCTGGAGGAAATGAGGGCGGTTTACAGAATACTAAAATTAATAATGTTGTCATTTACTTCGGTAAACACCGTCATTACTGGTTGTTTATTCGGTATGATCGGCAAGCGTTTTCGATGCGTGACATCATTATCAAGCCGCATTTTAGATATCCTTGCATCGAAAGCGCTCACGATCGTAGGATTCGGATGCGATTGGTTCCTGGTGCAAAATTAATCTTATGCAGCTCAATTATAAAAAGTGCAACAGTATGTGTTTCTTTCGTAGAACACATTTTAATGTGGAATATATGTTGAACGATGGTATATTGAATAAAGTTGAAGCAATTTCTGGTCTGGGGGTCTTAATTGATCCTAACCTGAATTTAATACGTCATATTTCATTTACGGTGAATAAAGCCCAGTCTGTCTTGGTATTTATAAAACGCTGGGCTAGGGAATTTGCTGACCCTTATATAACGAAGCAATTGTATACATCTTTAGTAAGACCTATTTTGGAATATGGCTCTATAATTTGGGACCCAACATACAATGTCCATACTAATACTCTTGAATCTGTTCAGAGACAATTTTTACTGTTTTGCCTTCGTGGCCTGAACTGGAATATGCGAAATCTACCGTCTTATAACAATATACTTGCCTTAATTAAACTTTCGACGCTTAAAAGTCATAGACGTGTTAAATGTTAGTTTTCTCCTTAATCTTATTAAAGGACATGTGTCCTGTCAATTTTTAATAAGTAATATATGTTTTAATATTCCATCACGTCCTACACGTAATAATATCCCGCTATCCTTACAAGTGTACAGAGCGAACTATGCTAATTGGGATCCATTATTAAGGATTTTTTCTAAATTTAATAACTATTATAGATTTTTGATTATGTTATCAGAACATACATACACTTAAGAAAAATATTGTCTTCTTTTTGAATAGTCAATCTTGTGAAAATGTATTATATATTGTTATAGTCTGTAAGGATATTAAATCTATAGACTAATTAAATAAATAAAATAAAAAAAATAAGGTCAACCAAAAACTTCTGAAAGGAAATTTGACCTTGTGGAATTCATTACTATGTCACCGTTATGAAAATAATAATGAACATGTCATTTTTATTTATGCATTTACTGATAATGCGAAAAGTGTCGAAATTAGCAGCTTACTGATTTTTGTTTTTTCAGTAGACAGTAATAATTTATTGGTAATGCAGGATAACTTTCATTGTTTAAAATTTTCAGGTATTTAAATTAAATGCAATATTCTCTAGATATCAGAAAATTCATCGAACTAAAACAAAATACTAGTGAATTTAAGTACCCTTTGGCTAGTCTTACATAAGTTACAAATTACATAAAAATATAGGAGGGAATGTATTTTAAAGGAAACGATTTGTATTGTAATTTTTGAAAAGTCCTTTTGTTAACATTTTTTTTTTATCACGAGTTTCCTTAATGACTAAACAAATGTAAAAATTGAAACTTGTTTAAATATTTTTAATATTAAATTTT
Organism: Trichopoda pennipes; assembly: GCA_030448955.1. Taxonomy (NCBI): domain Eukaryota; kingdom Metazoa; phylum Arthropoda; class Insecta; order Diptera; family Tachinidae; genus Trichopoda; species Trichopoda pennipes. Next base: position 4,630,132 of record JASKUP010000008.1, on the reverse strand, counting down.
TATGCATATCACTTGCTTAACATATTCACTTCGGGTTATTGAACATTTATAATTGGATTGTTTTTTATTTGTTTGTTTATTTGACCCACAGTTAAATAAAGTAATTAAAGCGGAAGTGAAAAAAATAATAAAGAATTAAAATCAATAAAACCAAAAAAAAAAAAACAACAAAACAAATCTACAACAAAAAAAGTACTTTTTGCCACTAGTAAGGAAAGTATAAAAACAGTTGCTGTTGCTGTTGAAAGTACAAAAAATCAAGCCAATTAAATTAATCACTCTCCATGCACTCGTTTACTTATTTATTCATTCATTCATTGATGACACAAAAGTTGTCAATGGTTTATTCCGTCTTTTATTTTTCTTGTTTTGTTTTGTTGTTGTTTGACTTTGTATCTTTTTTGCTTAAAGTAACATAATTTATTAAGAAAATGCACACAGAGATGCCATATTTTTAGTAAATCAACAATTACTTTAACATTTTAAATTTCTTCTTGCACAATTCTAGTTTTCCATATAACAGATATTTATCGTTTAAAGCAGAAGTTCAAAATAATTCTTAACTCTTATATTCGATTCAGTTTTATATTATTTTTTGCAACAATTGGCATCATTGTTTCATTAACACACAAATTTCGAACAATTGCAATTTGTTAGTTTTTCTTAAGCGTGTTGTTTTTCTACAACATTCAAATAATTATGAGTACAGATGTTATATAAATGATTTTCATGACTTTACTAGAGCGGAAATGGCAAATTAACTTTTAATTGGAGATGAAAATGGGGGGTAAGATTTAGTTTTTTGCATAAGTACTTTTTTAAACACAAAAAGTTCCCATTTCTTAACTGTATATTTAGTACTAAAACCTATGATCTGGTTAGTCGTTTATTATCATAAAAAAATTAAGATGTTATATTCGAACCAACACTACCCTGTCCCTGTCCATATAATCTATAGCTCTTTATAATAAATAATAAATAAATGGGCAGACTTATATTGGCTGTAGTATTTGTGGTAGCCACATCGATTGAAAGCTAAAAAGTTTTCAATGAAATTTATTTCACTGGTGAACTTATTCCTCTCTGCTTAAACTTTAAGTAACCAACATCTTGTACTTAAAAAAATACAGCTTAGGGGGAGCAAGTTTCTTGCCTTTCTTCTTCCTCTTTCGCAGATGACAGAACCATGTGTCATTCACATTCATTTGGTAATAAACCGAATCACTTAAAGGTGAGTTCCAAAAGGCGGAACGTGAATAATACGTTCAATCACGATCTCTAAACGATCCCAGAATGAGGCCGTGTGAATAAAGTCGATTTTAATGTCCGTAAGACGTAATGTTGCATACTTACGCATAGATCTGTGTTCGGCAATGACGCTGCATCTGTTAATATGGGTGATTAAGTATTACGGAATCGTAAGCTCTTAATGTTCCTGGCATAAAAATTCCGTGTGATGTTCGATAGACTAAGCACATTTTTTAAGTTTCTAAGGAAGCTTTTGAGTGCCACGGTTTTCTAAAACGGTGTAGCAGATACTTCACTCCATCCGATCTTCGTATTATTTATAACACCTATATCCGTCCAAAAATGAAATACAACTCTCATGTATAAGCCGGCGCCTTAAAGTCTATTTTTTAATTGCTTGACGGCCAATAGGCTCATCGGGGAGAGTAGGGTATCCAATTCTATTGATTCTCTAGAGAATTGTAAGTTGTATTTTACTATTTTATCGTTGCGACAATGGTAAGTGCTCTAATGAAGTAAGGGAACTTATTAGTTTTTGTGTTTAATTCGATTTTTGTTGAGAACGCAGCTATTTGTGGTTGATTGGCCAGTGAATCACAATACGTATTACAAGGAATATTCGTTTTTTAGCAGAACAGTCCGTATGTGGAATAAACACCCTCCAGAGATCTTTAAAAAAAGTTCAAATCGTATATCCACAAACACTACTCCCTCTTTCGTCCTCCCCATAACCTAATTTCCTAGTTCTGTTACAATGCAAGGCAGGGTAGGGGTCATCCGCTGAGTGCTGGTCTGAGAAAGAAAATCAGCTTTGGATTCTTCTTCCTCTCTTTTATAAACTTTGCATGTTTTTCTACGGTTTTTTTCAGACGATTCATCCATCTCTTTGTCATATAACTTTTTTTCTCCGAATACACAGGCATTACATTCATTAATTTTTGTTAAAAGTTGCAGGGAGTATTCGCATTAATACTGACAGTTGGCATGGAAGCCTGTTGAAAGTGAAGATAGTGTTAGTTTGGTATTTGATACATTTCACTGCACAAGCTAGAGGACGTGGCTGCTACCTTTAACTCGTAAAAGAAACCATTAGCTGCTTCTCCCTTATGATATTTTTTCCGAACCCCAAAAACTTAGGGATTCCAGTTTGTCTAAATCTGGCTTTCCAATCCAATATTTTCTTATCGCTATTGTAGGTACTCTTTAAGAAATCACTCACACCTACAATCATCCTCTGAATGATGGTCCACAAAAAAAATAAATAAATAAAGTATCGGAAAGCGTTCCACTTTCCGTCATTACTTCAGTGACCTCTACAGCTTTGGCCTCATAGCAGTAATAAAAAAGTAAGAAGGTGCTTCAATATTTCATTTGAGTTTGGAAAAAACGTTTCTTTCACCAACACATTTCACATTAAATTTTTATGCCTAAAACATCCAAGAACAGCACAAAATTCAGTTTTTTCCATTTTCTTCTCAAAGCGTGTGGTAAACTACTAAAACGAAAAGTTGTCAGGCGCAATTTCATAACAACAAAAATAAAACATTACACAACTCTACCGATAAGAAGACCAATTGATGTTGATAACTCTGACACAGTTTCTCCAAAAGTAAGGCAAAGCAAAGCATTAATTAAAATGAGCATCGATATATATATCGACATTTGACCTAAGATATCCTGTGAATTTATTTACCAGAATACTATCAACTACGAGTAGTGGTCGGTATTAGTTCGCAAAATTTGTCAGCTTGACATTTCTGTAAGGTCTGAACATTTTTCAAATAGCATTAGTTTGAAAAGCCAAGAGTAAAAAGGACATACGAGTACTATTTGCATTATAAACAAATTTCGTTCAAATTTTTAATTAAAGTACTTTTATGAATTGGAAAATTACAACATTCCCATGTCTGATGGAAATGATTAAAACTGCACTTACTCTCTCATATACATACGTTATTGAGAGAAAGACTTCTAAAATGACAAGAAAGAATATAGCAATGCTGTCATTTTTAGATAGCAACGTAAGCAATTCTGAAATAGGTATTTAATGAAAAATGAATGAAATGAAAAGTTCACAATTTTTGGATTTTTGTTTTAACAAAATTTTCATCTGTATTCTAATGATGGCTCTTAAAGTCGATAATCATTTTTTATTAAGTTATCGTTTGGCTACAAAACAGTTTTAACAAACTATTTGAATTGTTTGCAAGTTTCTAATTTTAGTTTTAATTAAATTCATCAAACTAAAGTTCCTGTGTTTTCTTGGACAATATTTAAATAAAATTCTTAATCCTTGAGAAAACATCAGTCAAAAGAAATCATGAGAAGGAATTTGGTTTAAAAACAATTTTTGATTGTTTAAAACAGTGTACGAGGATTGACGCTGAAGTGTGGTGATAAAGAAAAAATTTCCGCTTATTTAGTTAGAATATGACGTTTAAAGAAAATCTTTTTCTCGGATCAAATAGTTTTCAGATTTTGTAATTTCAATTAGTCATCACTTAGAAAAGATATTTATAAAACAGAACATTTCTTTAGTTTATAGTATACTCCTGCTATCACCATTGATATTTAGCCGCTTAAGGTAATTGTTACATTGAGGTAACTAAATTGGATCAGAAAGCTAGCAAGAATTTAAGAATCTAATCTAACATAAATTGTAGCCTTCAAGTGACATCCAAAGATGAACTTTAGAAATCGGAAAAAAGTCGTTGCATATAAAGTATAAGAAGGATCTTTTCCGAATAGGAATTCCGCCAAGAACTTTAATCCAGAAAAAAACCAAGGTCTTCGTTGGAAATCGAACCCACAACCCTCATATTTACAAGCTAGTACGCTACCTACAGGGGCACCTCTCTTGTTTAAATAAAACGACAAAGTGAATTGCAGCTAAGAAGTCACAAAGATTTCAAGTGATGGCAATAGCTGTTAAGAGTCGTTGATTGACGGGAACTAGTTAAGACCACTGTTATAGCATAAGACACATCAGGGTAAATCAAAATTTCACAGCAGTCAATACAAACAGGTAGATACTACTTTATATTAATTTGTTCTTAATACATTTTGGTCACAGAGTAGTGCAACCAATTCTCATTTAGTCTAAAGTGTTACATTCGCTACAACAATGCTTATTTAGAATCATATCCATTTTTGGCGTCAATAAACTACACTAATTGAATTTTTAACGACAAAGTTAACTGCAACTAACAGGCCTCGAAGATTTCTAGTGATGATGGCAACAAACTGCAAAAGTTATTGATTAACGCTTAACGAATTAACTGCAGACTAATTTGTATTAATTGTTTTTAATCCATTTTGGTCACAGAGTGGTGGCAATCATAAAGAAATTCTCATTCAGTCAAAAGAGTTATTATTTGATAGAATAATGCTCATGTAGGTTCATATCCAGTTTTCATGTCAATAAACTACACTAATTGAATTTGTAACGACAAAGATAATTGCAACTAAGAAGCCTCGAAGCTTTCTAGTGATGGCGGCAAACTGAAAAAGTCATTGATTAACGAACTTTTTAGCGCGTGCACTAGTTGAGGTCACAGTTATACAATGAAACACATCGATGTAAATCAAAATGATACAGCAGTCAATACACACATATCTGCAGACTAATTTGTATTAATTGTGTTTAATCCATTTTGGTCACAGAGTGGTGGCAATCATAAAGAAATTCTCATTCAGTCTAAAGTTAGAAAAATGGAATTTTTATTTTCTGCCGCTTAAAGGTTTTTCTTAGAAATTGTTTCAAGCCCACTTTTCCTGTTGTCAAATATATATAAGAAAGTAAAATGGAAAAATCATTTCAGATTAAAGGAGAACCATAGCAGAAGATTTAAACATGTTGAGGATAATTGAAGAAATTAATTTTTCAAGGTTTGTTTTATCTTTTCCCATGATTTTTATAAAATCAATATCCTTAAACAAAAAATGGAACATTATATATTCAGCAGTCATTTATATTCCATAAAAAAAATTGCCAATAATATTTTCTCTTCAACACACATTAAATTGGCTGCAGGTGGTTAAAAATAACTCAATGAATATTAAGGCAATTCAATGGTAATGTTAAATCGTTTGTGCATTTTAATTAGAGGTTTTCAGTCAAAGTTTATGTTTTGCATAAATTATGTAAAATTATTATGAAGGATTATCAGGCTTTTCATTGACTTATTGCCGCAAGTTTAACATTAGTTCAATGTATAGAATGGTGAACATGATAGATACAGGTTAATTTATAGCTGTAAAGGTACATTTTATTCTTTACTATTTGGTTATTCAGTAAAAGAATTTTACGAGTTCTGTTGTTTAGTTAGAGAAACAAATTTATCGCATCACACAGCTTTATTTTAATATCATGTTTTCTTCGTTCTTTAGTTACGATATTCGTCCAATCGATGGAAGTTACCGTAAATTGCTTGCAGAGGAAAATAGAAGGACCTTAACCACTGTCAGTCTACCAAATACAAGTCTACAAGAAACATGAGGTAAATCTGAGTAAGTGACATCAAGAATGAAACATCAAAAATAAACGATTTATATAAATCACAATCGAAGTAACAGGAAAAATTGCAATGAAAGCGGACCATATAGAGCACAATATGCTGTGGCAGTGGTAATACTCAACTCATTAACTTTAGTTTTAGTAACCAGGCCCTTTTAATTAACACGCCTGGGATACACTTGTTGTGCTCTTAATTTTCTCATTAACAAATGATTTCATAAGGTCTGGAGCACGATTTTAATGTTTTTATTGTGGCAACAAAAACGACATTTGCAGCCATATTTTTCCTTTTGTTCTGTGTACACACACCACACTTGTTAGTGGTAGATATAAGACGCAATGTAATATTTTTAGCGGATAACAAAAACCTTTTGGTACTACAGGAATTCATTAACATTTGTGCTACTTACCAGACCCTTATAACTAACTCGCCTGGCACAAATTTGTTATGCTTTTAATTTGGTTATTAAATAATCATTTCATAAGGTTTGGATCACGATTTCATTGTTCTTACTATACCAATTTTAACGACATTTCTTGCTATATTTATCCTTTTATTCTGGGTGCACACACTACACTTGTTAGTGGTTAATATAAGACACAAGACTTAATGTAATATTTTTAAAGGATCTGATGTTATCCACTTTTGGTACTACAGGAATTCATTAACTTTTGTGCTACTTAGTAGACTAACTTATAACTAACTTGCCTGGCATAAACTTGTGTGGTGTACACACACCACACTTATTAGTGGCAGATATAAGATAGAAAAATTGACATAGGCATTTTGGTGCTACAGTTATGTAAAAGGTATCCCAATATTATATTCGTAACAATATTTAGAGCCAAGTTACATTCTTTAGAATAATGTTGGGTTAACGTTATTTTTAAAAAGCAAAAAAGAAAACAAAGTATTTTTTATTTGTATAGGAGAAAAACTTATCTCCCTGTTTCTGCAATTTATAGAGTGGCGTTAGCCAATTGAAATGCCAGTTCCCCGAAGTCAGTACCTCAGAACCCAACTTATGCTAAGTGAACTTATCGGTCATCGAAAGTAGCTATCGCATTTTGCATGTTTTTTTTTTATAAAGAGAAGTAGCACTTCAGGTAACAATGCCTATTCCGTCAAGTACCGTGCTACATTCTTTAGGAAAGGGATATAGAAGAGATGAAACAGGTTGTGAAAGTAGAAGGATAGTCGGAAATTAACTGCCGTATATAAGACAACACAGCGACCAGTGACTATGCCTTCATCGCTGAGCAGTGTGAAAAAACCAAGGTCTTCATTGGAAATCGAACCCTCAACCCTCGTACTGACAAGCTAGTACACTACCTACTAGCCTACATGGGCACACGATCTGAATTTCGTTTGAAATACCGGTTTAATAAAAAGGTTGAATTTGAATATCTGAAAATTAATTAATATTATGCGATTTTTTTTAATTCTTCATGCCCCTAATCTTAGTCTAAAAACGAGTATAATTTTTGCGTAAATTTTTATTTTTGTAGTTAAAAAAACAAGGTCCTCGTTGGGAATCGAACCCACAACCCCCATACTTACAAGCTTGTGCACTACCTACTAGCCTACAGGGTCACCTTTGTTGTCAACAAAGCTGCTTTATATTTTCTGCGCATAGGAAGGAAAATCCATATAGAAGTAAAGTTGCCAAGGTTAAAAGCGTAAGTAGAATTATTAAAGCAAAGTCATTAAGTCATTTGGCTTAGTTTGTAAGCTTCTTCTCTGTTTCCAAGTAAGAAGAGCTAAAACTGACGAAATGAAATTTTAGGAATGATTAAAACAGAATCAGCGAAACATGCGAAACAGAAAATAAATTTCTACAAGCGTCTACAGCGTAGCCAACTATTAGACATGTCCATTTTTTTCTTTTATTAATTTACGCTTAAATTGTTTTCAAAATAAAATATTTGTAACAATAAGAAACAGATTTTTCCATTAAATTGTTATTATTGCTGATGACTAATTTCCAAAAAAAAAAAAAACAATAGACCGATCCATAAGGGAACAAGCTAAACGAAAACACTCAACCATTCAGTCATCCATTGAAATATCAAATTCAATTCAACTAAATCTGTTGAGTGCCATAAACAAAACTGCAAGTGTAAATAAATATTCATATATTAATGCATGATTTCATTTACTCGTATGCATGTAAATACGTACGTAAAGTTTATTTATTACAATCACAACAACAACAACAACAGCTAATGATAGAGAAAAATATAAAAATTTCATAATTTCAGACTCATTAGGCAAAACAGAACAAATATTAATACAAAAGCAAATAAGAAAACAGTATAAATACACTCGAAAAATTCGGGCTGCCGAATTGTTATAAAATTTGTTATTTTGGTGAATTCTGTTATTCTCTTTTATTAATTGTAGGTGAAAAGAAAATAAATATATTTTTGCAGTGGAAAAAGCACCCCCTAGCACAATGCCAGCATTATAAAAGTTATTCCTTCGCTACTTCTAACCTCATGCATATACACCTGCTAAAAAGAAAGGACGAGTCCTTTTGTAAAGATGATATATTACAAAAAAATACTTATGCCATTTATCCATTTTATTGGATTTAAATGCCAGAACAGAGTTCCGGCCAGCTAACAAAAAAAGTTACTGTTACCCCTGGTTATGAGGTATGAAGCCGTCGTGGAATGACGCACGACTTGCCTGATATAAAATTAAAAACTACAATTCATATACAGACTAGCGATGTACAATAGTAGCAAGGCCAGTAATGGTATTTTAAATATAAGCAAACTCAACAAATATCGAGTCGAAATTGCGAGCAGAGGTAAGAAATTGTTATGTATTAATCAGCCTAAGTCAATTAGAACTTTCGAATACCTTCAGGTTACAATGATAGATAATATAGAAAATTAGCTTCGTATAAGAACCCAAGTAGCGGACATTCTATCTACATAAGTAGATACGATCTTAATAAAAGAACTACCTTAACCCGAACACTAACTCACCAGCACAGTTTAGAACACGGCTGAAGAATTATTTCTTCACATCGAAAGCGCTCGCTGTTTATACCGAACAAACAGCCAGCAAAGACGGAAAGAAATGACAATATTATTAGCGTATAATACTCTCCCCATACATCTTTTCCTTTGAGACACCGAAACATTCTCAAACGATTATTCGACCTGGCCCCAACTTTCAGAGATATGTTTTCGGCCCTGTATAGGAATAACCCCCAAGTGCGTAATATTCGGAAAATGTATTATTTATTGCGAAAAACAGAAGCCCGTGATATATTTCGTACGTGTCCTATAACGAATGAAGGTTTTAATGTGGTTTGGAAGAATCTCGTGCTATGAGAATAAGAGAGGGAATCCGGTCCCTCTATTAAACGTTTGCAATTGTCCTTTGCTTGATGAAGTTCTGATATGGCTTGGCAGAATCTCATGGTATGAGAATAAAAGAGTTGTAGATTCTTCTTAACCTTCACACGATAGAAAGGAAGTCCGGTCCCTCTATTAAACGTTTGCAAAGGACAATTATTGATTGTGTTGGGAATTTGTCTTTATTAGGCAATGAAACTAAAAATTGGCGGTAGAGTAATATGACGTGATAAGATTTACATCTGCACCTGGTGGTGGGCTTTAAACAGATGGTGGATCATTACCTCGGTGGATGGTATGTAGCGCCATCCTCACCCTAGAAGGTGACCAACTCCTGGTCCAGAACGCATGAAGCTTAATATAATTAAGAACACGACAGCATTCACACTCACTGGACCTGGACCATTCATTGTGTTCACTGTGAATGATCCGACCCACAAACTCAAACGAGGGAAACACACAGCCACCACGATACTCCCGAAGGACCAACCTCAATAATCAGTCAGAGAATAGCTAAATGCCTAAAAAGACAAATAGCGGGGCTTTACTGATTCCCGTGGAAATATACTGGATTTTCCAGTTGGCTCCTACCAGCCTAAGGGGACTGGTCTCCCCTTTACCCCCAAAGACACAAGTCTAGATGGTTGTGTGATCCATAAAGACTTATAATGGGGGGAGAGGTGGAGTAGTATGGATGATTAACGGCTAGATATTAAATATTAGAATCGCTACACGATCGGTCCAATTTGGAAGCATATTATCGATTGTGTGCAGGTGTATTTCACCAATGGCTGCACGAATATTGTACTTTAAAGCTTCAATTGTCTCTAGCTTGTCGACGTAACACTTATCTTTGACGGTATCCCACCAAAAATAGTCTAACGGTGTCAAATTGCAGCTCCGAGGTGGCCAAACGACATCAGCTCTGCGGCTGATAATGTGATCATCAAAAATAGGGCGCAAAACATCAAGTGTAGCTTCGGCTGTGTGGCACGTAGCGCCGTCCTGTTGAAATCAAATGTTGCCAATATCCTCCTCTTCAATTTTTGTGAACAAAAATTCGTTAAACATGGCCCGATAACGATCGCTATTGGCCGTAACGGCCACTCCTGAAAAATGGCCAAATTATGCCTTTAAACCAAAATGCGCACCAAACAGTGACTCATTTTGGGTGCGTCGGCTTCTCAATGTATGAGTGCGGGTTTTTTGTGCTCCAAAAGCGACAATTTTGCTTGTTTACATAACCGCCAATATCAATGAACTTCATCTGAAAAGATGATTTTTTTTTGCAAAATCGGCATCTTCTGTAAGTCGATCGCAGGCCCACTTAGCGAAGCGAAAACGCATTGGATGGCCACTTGGCTTCAACTCCTGAACCAATTGGACTTTGTATGGCGTCATACCAAGGTCTTTATGCAAAATTCGTCTCAATGATGTCTCTGAAATGTTCAATTGTTGAGAATGACGGTGAATTGATGTTGATGGCACTTCACGTACACTTTCTGCCACAGCAGCAATATTCTCGGCTATACGCACTGTTTTTGGCTGTTCACGCTTTGGTTTATTGACTTTCACTTTTTTCACAAGATAATGAACCTACCGAGCTGGCGGTGCTTCCCTTCTTCCAAAATCCGTACACAATTTTCGCACACATTCTGTAAGATTACCATGATTTTTAAAGTAATGTCGCAATATTTCCCAGCGTTGTTCAAGCGTATACAGAACCATATTCGTTCAGCGGAAGGATAAAACTAATTATCTGTCAAATTAAACATGAGCTAAGTATTATCATGCACGAGTTGAAAAAAAAACGTTAGATGACGGACTTTTTACATCATATACATCTTATTCTGTTGGGTTAATGACTAATTATATTATTCGTTAGACATAATACATTGATGTGGTAGACTACACTGTAAATAAAGCAAATTAACTATTTTCGTACAAAATTTCGGAATATGTATCAAGTTAGAACCGAAAACCCAGGCGAATTATAAAAATTTGTGAGTACGTCCTTACCTCAGTTATTAACATTGTCGACAGCAACGACCACTCTCTCTCTCTCTTTGTCATGGTTTTTACAACTGCTTATTTCTTTTTTTACAAAAGATTTTGCATCTAAATGGCAACGAAATATTATGCAAATGAAAATTGCTCTGGAGAAAATATATTTGTATGCCTTGTTGTGCAGATGACAAATTATTTTACTCAAATTTTAAACTTTTTTTCGTGAGTGTATCAGGTTCATCCATGTTTAACAAAAAATAAAAAAATGTGCATTTGAAACTTAAAATCAAGTCTGCATATTCATGATATCACATACACACACGTACACACTATCCCCTTATGCAAATAAAATATTTTATTTCTCTGTGCTCTCACCATCTCTCACAATTTTTTTTCATCACCCACCCACTCTCATTGTATTTGCGTTTTCGTATTAAATGAGAATGATTTTTAATGATTTGTTTAATTTTTTTTTAAAGCGGGCAAGAATTTTTCTGTTTGCTTTGTTTTAATTTCGTTGCTCTTCATTTTTTTTCGTTACGTTTTCAACAATAAGTAATGAAAGTAATACTCGTAGTGGTAATCATGTAAAACAGATCTTTAAGTGTTGGGAGGAAACGTTAGAGGACACAAAACAAATTGAAGGCAATAAAAAAGAACCATTGCAACATTTTTTATATTTGTTTTTGCATTTTCTTTGCTTGACTTTGCATTGCTTTTTGTAGTTTAGGAGGATTTGAAAATATTAAATATTTAAAACAAATAAAGTGATTTAAAGAAAATTCAATAAAATTTGGGATTTACATACTTACATACATATGTACGTATACAACACGGTGTAAAACTTACCTAAAAATAAAAAATACAATTAGTTAATTAAATTTAATAAAACTTGTTTATAAAACATTAAAAATCATTTAAAAAGTAAATAAAGATTTAGTTAATCTATTAATTTATTTATTTATTAAATTAATTATTAAATTTTATTTCAAGAAATATTAAAACAACAAACATCTTTACACAGACCAATTACAATTAAAATCTGCACAATGGGGCAAAAACAAAATAAAGGGTTTTTTGACAAGAAGTTTGTTTTTTTTTAACAAAAAATTAAGATTAAGATGATTCATATTTTTTTGTATTACGAAGCGAAATGTTCGGCAATTATGAATGAAAAATGATATCTGGCAAATATTGACCACGCTGACAGATGTCATTTCTTTTATCAAAGTTGTTAATCACTTTTTGGCAAAACGGCGTTCCTATATCGTTAATCACATCACGAATTTTGGGTTTTAAGGCTGAAAACGATTCAATTGGTTTCGTATAGACTCTATCGTTAACACAGCCCCACAAAAAATAATCCAGTGGTAGTTAATCACACGATCTGGCTGACGACATAACTGCTGATTGTCGTGAAATTGTGTGAACGGAAAATTTAGTTTGCAATAAATTGATGGTTTCATTGGCGGTGTCACATGTGGCATCGCCCTGTTGAAATCACATTTCAGTGATATCCACGTCGTCAATAATAGGCCAAAACTAAGCTGTTAGCATTTTGCTATAGCGCAATTCATTGACCTTTACGAAAAAAGAAAAACGGCCCAATTACGCCTTAAGACCAATTACGCATAAACAGACAGTGACACGTTGAGCAGGCTTCTTAATATTCGCTCTAGGATTTACAGAAGCCCAAATGTGACAATTTTGCTTATGGTAATTTTGCTTATCTGACAAGTGAAAATGGGCTTCGTCTGAAAAATGATTTTTTCAGAAAAACCAACCGTTTGTTCCTGAATGAATTGAGCGAATCTACGGCGATGTGAATTGTCGATTAGCTTCAATTCCCGCATCAGTTGAACCTTGTAAGGTTTCAAAGTCAAATCCTTACGCGAAATTCGCAGTGTGGTGGTTTTTTGATAACCCCAATTGTTGAGAACGTCCAGGAACTGACAAATTTAGATCTACCTCGGCACTGTGGCTGATAGCTGCGATGTTTTCATTTGAACCACCCAGTCTAAGACGACTCAACGACCTAATTCTTAATAGCGATTTCAGTAGGATAATTATGTTGTCCGAAAATATCACGAACTTACGACATTTAACTTTAAGAGAACCACTATTTTCATAGAAAATTTTAACTAATTTAGTGCGATTTTCGTGCAAAATTGAATTCATTATAACAATTGCCAATGAATACGTTAAAAAACTTGATGTCAAAACTATCATGTTGATATGATTTTAATGATTTGACCAAATTTGATTCAATTTAGAGAAGACTTTAGCGTTAGGCTAAAGAATATATTTTTTCAAAAAAGGATTTATATTTATTCGGAATCTTTTTCAACATAAGCGCAATTTTATTCCGTTCTTGATTCCTTTAAATAAATATTTCATGATATTCTCATAAAATATTTATTACAAAAATTTTTATTAAAAAATAAACATTTTATGATATTTTCATAAAACATTTATCCAAATAAAAATAAAAAATTAATTTGAAATGTATTGTAATGGGGGAGAGCATATCCATATTGCAATTTCACTATTGCTCACATAGCTCACCAGTGAATTTTACCCCAATATTGTATTGAAAAAACCTAAGAGTCTTATATCCAAAGCCAAACTGATTTTATGGGAATTTTTCATAAAATCGACATAGCATAGATAGCAAGACTCAAAGACACTTCCATACAAACACTACAAAACATTTTAAAAACAACAAAAAACATTGTTTATTTTCAATGTTTTTCGGTTGCAATCGGACCACATCCGCTTTAATTCTGAATTTAAATTATATATTTTTTTAACGTTTTTCGCTTCCAAAGATTTCCCTATTTGGGCTCCCACCATTCCTGATAATTTTTTAACTACATCCTTGTTTTCCTTTAACTCAATTTAAGAATTAAAAAAGTCTCGCATTTTCATTTGAGTCGCCACTAAACAAAATAACAATTATTTAAATTGGCACAGTTAAGCGTAGCTAAATTTTTATTTTCATAAATTAATATACTTTTTGTTATAAAATCTTATAAATATTCTGGTAATACTTGAAAATTTTTTTTTCTTCACTATTATATGTTTGCTTATACAATGTTTGATGCACATACGTAATTAAAAATACCGTTTATATACTTAAAACATTATACAACAACTAATCTAGTACAAATTTTGTTTATTTGCCAACTAAATTCAATTATTTAACCCCAATAAGTTCATGCTCAATTTTATTTCTTTTTTATATAGAAAATTACAGCTATTTCAAGCCACAATTTTGAAGAGCCATATCTTTAAAAAAATATTATATTAATCTAACTTATTTTACGCTTATTAGTAAAAGTGTCTTTTATTAGCCATTTTTTTAATTTCCATGATTGCAGTTTTCTATATGTGGCCACGCTCACAATACTGTGTGCCGGCCCATATATGAGAGTTGGATTCCATTTTTAGCACGGATATAAATAGTACGAAGATGGAATAGATTGTAGCATTTCTTACAGCATTTTAGAAAAACGAGGCACTTGATAGCTCTTTTAGAAACCTGAAAAATAAGCTTGGTCCATCGAACATCACACTGAATTTTTAATGTCAAGAACATCAAGAGCTTCAGATGCAACGCACCATTTTCGAACACAGATCTATGTATCTTGAGTGTTAAGGTTATTAAAATCGAATCACACGACTTCATTCGGATATTGTTGCGGAATCGTGATTAAGCATATTATATATGTTCTACCCTTTGGAATCCATCTCCAACTAGTTCGGTCTATTATTGAATGAATACAAATGACAAATAGCGCTGTCATCTGGGAAGGAGTATATAGGGTTGAAAGTTTGACAAAGAAGGCCATTTAGAATAATAAGAAAAAGGGCAAAAGAAAGAACGGTACGACTGAATTAATCTTGAAATCATGTGATGAAATCCCTTCTATAACAACTCGTATAGTACGATTCCTGAGAATATTAGATATATGTAAATCTGGAGAAAATGTCACCGACTAATTTCGACGATAGCAATGGTATTAACAACCAAATTCTTTCTCATCCAAGATGGAAAAATGTAAGACTTGTATGATAACTTCTTAAAGGGTTGAAGATAAATGCTTAATATTCCTGGGGGGTAGGTCATGAGATATCGCTTTTCAAAGGATATCGTTGGAATAGTAACACTTACGGATGGAGATGGCAGATAATATATTTTGACAAAATTTTAGAGCGAGGGATATGTTTTAAATTTCTCCTGTTGTGGGGCCCAATATTATAAAGCCCCTGTAGGCTAGTAGGTAGTGTACTAGCTTGTCAGTATGGGGGTTGTGGGTTTGATTCCCAACGGAGACCTTGGTTTTTTCCACTACAAAAATAAAAATTGAATGTCGGTGGAGCTGCTCAGCGATGAAGGCATAGTCACTGGTCGCTGTTGCTGCCTTTATATGGCAGTTAATTTCCGACTATTCTTCTACTTTCACTAACTGTTTCATCTCTTCTCTATCCCTTTCCTTAAGAATGTAGCACGGTACCTGACTAAATAGGTATTGTTGCCTGAAGTGTTACTTCTCTTTAAAAAAAAATATTATAAAGCTCTTGAGGTATTTTTACCACTTTAATTTCTTTAACGTCCATGAGGAGACCAACCATTTTTAATTCTAACATCATCGATCAGGTTTATCATTTCGAAATCGAAAAGTTCTGCGTTAGCCCATTCCAAGTGCTGTAATTGCATATAATACTGTAACTTTCCTAGCGAGAAATGTGATGAAATTGTAAGGCCCTTCAATATATTTATAGACACAGATGAATTCGCTAGCCTAAACAGTACCATTTTGCTTCATAAAACAACAAAAAATTTCATCATTTGTCATAAATAATAGATGTTTAGCTTCCGTAATAGCAGCAACAACTTGCGTTGGGTTGAAAGAATGTAGTGGTAGATAGGAGAAATTGAACAAGATAAATGTGTGTTTTTCAAATGCTAAACCAAAAGTCGTATATAACTTAACTAAAACTTAGTTTTCTAACATAAAAAATCAAAACTTTTCAAAAATTCTTTATAAAATCTTTAAAATCCTAAAATCTTTCTCTAAGTTTAAATTAATTTTTTCAAAACGTTTGCATTGAAATTTTTTGAGAAAGATATAAAATATTTTTTTTTTTTTTAATTTATTAAGGACAAATCTGTATATCCACTTTGGCATGCATATAAATTAGTTTCATGTGAAACGAAAGTACATAAACATGCACACATACGCCGATTGAATAGATAGACGACACAAACACATGCCAAATTACAACACTATAATATTTGCTCAAACACATGTTTGTATGCGTCACTTTTACACTCGTCAAAACTCGGTAGCGCTGCCAACCCTCTTCGTAGAATGACAACAACCCTCTTTTCATACATGGGAAAAAAAACAACAACACCAACAACAAATGAGTGAGTGGGTGTTTAAAAGTTCATTGCTCATTGCTTGTTTCTATATATTTCATCTTATACTCATTTAGTAAGGGGAGGCCTGGTAGCAACAGTGCTCACTCACATGTAATTAAGCAGTGAGAGAAAGTAGATCACAGCTGCATGTAGAAGTTAAAAAAATTAGGAACGAATTTTGCTTAAAGCAATATTTTCAAACGGATTCTTTTGTATCTCCCTTTATTTTTACCTCCTCTCACTTTGATTTATATTTGTTGTTGTATTTTATCTTGAAAAGTGAAATGAAAATATGTAACAAATAACTGTGGAGTAGTTGAGATTTGCAAGTGTCTTAAGCTGAGATTTGAATATTTCACCGATTTAGAAAGTAATTTTCAAAAGTTATTGTTACTTTGAGATGAAAAGTATTTAAATTGATTTTTAAAACGCATGATATGTATGCTATTAGAAAAAGCACTGTTGCTATAATTATATCAAGTAAACATATGTTACAAACAATAGGATAGTTAACTTTTATAGTTTAGGTTAAGCGGGCACAAATAGGAATAATTAAACAATATTTGTAATACACTCTTATCCATTCACTTCACATTAAAATATTATTAATGAAGTCAGTGTAGCATTCCACAATATATAGCCGTCATTCCTGCAGAGTCGGCTGGACACACACACAAGTTTTCATTTTAAATTTCTGATTTTCGAGTGCTTTTCTAGAGCCCACACGTTGTGACTTAAGTTCAACCCTTAAAAGTTCTGAAATAGTGCAACAGTTATCTTCAACTTTTAAATAAGAATCAAAGAAGTCTCATTTTGTTTTCTATTCATTTGATCAACCCTACGACAATGCCGTATGTATTCATTCTCTTCTAGTTCGTAATCGTCTTTTAATTCAATAAACTCTTCACTATATCGCTTAAAAAGAATAAATGAATGAAGCTAAACAAAAGCAAGCTTAGTCACGAAATCAACACAATTAAATATCATAACCTTTAAGTAGCACCACCCTTTAAATAAATTTAAAAAGTCATTATCCCACTCTTTATCCTCGTTGCACCTGAAACTAATGAGAAAACCCCAGAGAAGCCTTGTCAGTAATATTTAAATGGGAGCCACCTTCGATTTGCCTTGATAAACAAAAATTACGCCATTGCTGCTCGGTTCGATTAGTCATGGTCTTTGGAGTGAACGATAACTATTAGCGCCTCATAATTTATCTCAGCCAACTCCATGCTTGATTAATTAGGCAGGCCCACTAGGTCGACTTAGGTACCGACCCATCCCATGCTTTTTCCGGAATTAATGTCTTAATATCCAAAATAAGAGTTGTGGTGTATTGAATCTCACAGCTCTCTTTCTCTTTTAGAATATTCCTCCCATTACCTTGGTCTGTTACCATGTTCCGCAAAGCTTCAGACAGTATGAAAGCCACTTTTTTAATCTGCAAAGAAAATGAAAAACTATTCCTGGCTGTAGAGTTTGCACTTTCAAAAGCTAATCACGTCGTATAGAGCCGTTTTGCGAAATTTCCAACCAATATGATTGTTACTGTTTTCTAAAGATCCACAGCGTTTCTTATAAAGGGTCCGCCAAATAAGTTTTTTTTACTTTAAATACTATAAACAAAGCTACTAATTATTTTCTTATATTTCTTTTTTTATTTGAAAGTACATTCCTTCCGGTTAATAATGGAAAATAATTTCATTCAAATGGCTGCCTCAGCTGGCCATGCAGTAGCCTACACGTTCGGTCCAATTTTTAAGCACATTATCGACTGTATGCAGCAGTATTTCACCAATGGCTTCACGAATATTGTCCCTTAAAGCGTCAATTGTCTCTGGCTTGTCAACGTAATAACACTTATCTTTGACGGCACCCGACAAATAATAGTCCAACGGTGTCAAATCGCAGCTCCGAGGTGGCCAAACGACATCAGCAATCTTCAAAAATAGGGTGTCAAAACATCGAATGTAGCTTCGGCTGTGTGCCACGTAACGCCGTCCTGTTGAAACCAAATGTTGCCAACATCCTCTCCTTCAATATTTCTGAATATTCAACATGGCCCGATAAGGATCGCCATTTATTGTAACGGTCACTCCTTGCTCATTTTAGAAGAAAAATGGCGCAATTATGCCTCTGGACCAAAATCCGCACCGGCTTTTCAATGTATGCGTGCGGATTTTCTGTGCTTCAAAAGCGACAATTATGCTTGTATCCATACCCGCCAAGATCATCTGCATCTGAAAAGATGATTTTTTTTGCAAATCGGCCTCTTCTGTTAGTCGATCGCAGGCCCACTTAGCGAAGCGAAAACGCATAGGATGGTCACTTGGCTACAACGCCTGAACCACTTGGACTTTGTATGGCTTCATACCAAGGTCTTTATGCTAAATTCGTCTCAATGATGTCTCTGAAATGTTCAATTGTTGAGAACGACGGTGAATTGATGTTGATGACGCTACACGCACACTTTCTGCCACAGCAGCAATATTCTCGGGTATACACACTCTTTTTGGCTTTTCACGCTTTGGTTTATCGACTTTCACTTTTTTCACAAGATAACGAACATACGGAGTCGACGCTGCTTCTCTTCTTCCAAAATCCGTACGCAATTTTCGCACACATTCTGTAACATTACCATGATTTTCAAAGTAATGTCGCAATATATCCCAGCATTGTTCAAGCGTATACACAACCATATTCGTTCAGCGGAAGGATAAAACTAATTATCTGTCAAATTAAACATGAGCTAAGTGTTAACATTCACGAAATAAGTACTAGTTGAAACAAATAAAAAAACGTTAGATGGCGAACCCTTTATAAAGTTAATATTTTAAAACCCAAAAGGTCATTTCCGTCCATCCATTGCAAATACAGCATCTAACTTTCTTCATTAATTGATTGCTGTAGCCCCAGGCTGGAGTAAGCTGGGTTAAAGAATGTACTCTCTTCTTGGTCTATCATCAAAGTTGTATAATTTAGTTGAGTGATGATGATAAAGAAGGGTATTCAGTGTTTGCTAGACAGAATCAATTTTAAAGTTTTTGGGATCGTACTGATCTTACGATAAGCTAGTTCCTGTTATTGTAAATTTGAATTAAGCTTAATAGGATTTTTTCTATTTTTTTAGATATCGCAAAGCAAGTATTTTTCATTCTAGCGCAGGCCATGTAAATAAGTAAAATTGCGGTTATGGGGACGAAGAGAATTTATAATTCTTAGGCCAAATCTCAATGACAAAAATTTCATACAAAAATTAACATATTGGAGGAAGTTTTCAAAAGTTGCATTAGAGGCGAAACTAATCTGATCATTTATATGATTTGCTATTTCGTAAACGCAGCTTTTAAATAAAGCCCGAATAAATTTGATAACTCCTATCGACGCTGCTTTTTCTAAATTTCTTTCGTGCTTCCACTAATCACTGCTGATAATATGATCGTAAAATGTTAGGTTATGATCACCCCAATAATAGCGATGTTGTTCCAGTAATCGCGTTTTAGATAAATAAATATTTTCTACAAAATTACTTTTTTTATAGCATATATTTATAAAGGGTTTTTCAACAAGAAGTTTGATTTTTAAAACCAAATACAACAAAAAATTTTGTTTAAGATGGTTAAATTTTTTATTTTATTACGAAGAGAAAAGTTCGCCGATTATTAATGAAAAATGATATCTGGTATATGTCTACCATGACCAC
This sequence comes from Trichopoda pennipes, assembly GCA_030448955.1. Lineage (NCBI taxonomy): Eukaryota > Metazoa > Arthropoda > Insecta > Diptera > Tachinidae > Trichopoda > Trichopoda pennipes. The sequence continues at coordinate 4,609,858 of JASKUP010000008.1, read as the reverse complement.
GCTAACAGATGCCGACTCTTTCATCTACGTTTTTAATCACTCCTTGGCAAAATGGCAGTTTTATTTCATTAATCACATCATGGATTTTGAGTTTTAAGACTGAGTTCGATTCGTTTGGCTCCGTGTAGACTCTGTCCTTAACATAGCCCTACAAATAATAATCCGGTGGTGTTAAATCATACGATCTGGCTGGCCACTTAATTGCTGATTGTCGTGAAATTATGCGATTGGAAAAATTGGTTTGCAATAAATTGATCCTTTCATTGACTGTGTAACATGTGCCATCGTCCTGTTGAAACCACATGTCAGTGGTATCCACGTCGTTAATAATATTCCAAAATTAAGTTATTATGTCGTTTCCAGCTTCATGTGCAAAATAAAACACCACCCAATCACGCCTCCAGACCACATAGCGCACTATACAGTGATACGGTGAGTGCGCCAAGTCTTTTCAATAATCGCTCTAGCATTTTCAGAAACCCAAACCGGTAATTTTATATGTTAACATAATCTGACGAGGAAATATGGGCTTTGTCTAAAATAAAATGATTTTTTAGAAAAACCAGCCGGTTGTTCTTGAAGGAATGAGCGAACCTATGGCGCTGTGAATGGTTGGTTTTAATTCCTGTGCCAGTTGAAAGTTCAGCAAGGCTTCAAAGTCAAATCCGTACGCAATATTCGCCATGTGGTTGTTTTGGATAACCCAAATTGTTGAGAACATCAGTGAAGTGACAAATTTGGATCTGCCTCAACACTGCGATGTTTTCAGTTGAATGACCCGGTCGAACACGTGCTGATGTTCGTACATTTTGTCTTAAGCTAATAGTCTCAAATTTAACGAGCAAATTCTTAATAGCGATCTCAGAAGGACGATTATGCTTTCCGACAATATCACGAATTTTAAGAAATGTAACTTTAACAGAATTTTATTTATTTTTAGTGATTTTCGTGCAAAATTGAATTCATTGTAATAAATGCCAATGAATCTACTAAGAATTCGTCAGAAAACTACCATCAACAACCATCATGTTGTAGGTATTGCCACAATTGAACAACAAACTTCTTGTTGAAAAACCTGAGACATTTTTTCTTACATATCATTTTGATTACAAATCATTTCACTTAATTCTTTAATTAAATTAATTTATTAGTTGTTAATTTTTATCGGTTTTATTTTATTTCCTTTTTCTGTTAATTTCCTTAATATTTTTCATATATGTATGTATGTATGTACATTTAAAAAATAATAATAATAATAGTAACACAAACACACATACGCAAAAATAGATAATTTGCGAAATATACTAATGTGATATTGATGTTACCAAGTCCATATAAAATTGTTGTGTTTGAATGTATGTGAAGATGATACAGAAAACCTACAAGCAACAGCCAAGCAACAATAACAATAAAAATAATATATATAAACAAAGTAATTACAGCAACATGTTGTGACATCATTACGAAAACATGGTGATGCCATTACCACATATAAACGCACAAACACACGCAGCCGTATTTCTTGTCTGTGTAAGACTAACATCACACATTTTTGTTGTTGCTTGTATTTCATAAACAAAATAGAGAAAATACTGGGCCAAACATTTTTCAATGTTGCTAACAGCAAAAAAAAAATATAAGTAAATTGTAGATGTATAAATTGGTAGGAGTAGATTCGTTTCTATCTACATGAGAATTTCAGTGTATTATGCATGGGGAGGAAGTATGGATGAACATAAATAAAAAAGTTATACAAATTATAAAAAATTTGTTACGTCCAGTAGGATGGATTCCAAAGGAATAAAAAAATCATAATTGAGCTTAAATTTTTGGTTCTTGCATATAAGCTATAGAAGTGTCATTCGAAATTCTGAACGAAACGTGTTTTGGATATTATCGCACTTACGATTTATCGTATTGCTGTCTATTCTTTTCTTATACTCCGTGATTGTAGCTTGATATGTGAATACGACCTCTTATTTGCTAAAAGATATATTTCACCCATGAAGCTATCCAAACCACAATAACACTGTGACTTTGGCGAGAATCAAGTGCACGCAATTTCTGAGTCTTATTAATAAACATGTGCCTCGATAGCTGATTAGTGAATTTGGACTCAGATCCGACGGTTACAAAATAGTCCCCCCGGGGTCACATATATATGGTCTTTATAGAACTACGACTATCTAGACACAGTGCAACTGGGGAAAAAGTGAGCCCAGTGCCCTGAAGTCAGCAGGGGTACAACTGGAAACTGCACTTTATTTCCACGGGAATCAGTGACCCGCAGAGTTCCGTTATTTGTCTAGTTTAGACACTTAACTGTTCTCTGGCTGATTATTGAGGTTGGCTCCTATATGGGAGTATCGTGGTGGTTGTGGTTTCGCGGCCCCATAACAGTATAATGGTTTATTATTGGTGGCCAGGATCATTTCGGCGTTAATGACACGCTAGGTGAATGATCCAGTCCAGTGAGCATGCTAGACATGTGTTCTGGACAGGAGTTGGAAAGTATCCAACTCTTAAGCAAGGAGTGATGATTTGCAGCCCTGCTCTGGAATCATCAAAGTTGCAACTAGAAGTTCTGTTGCATAGAATTATGGCTTCAGCTTCCTAGGACGAGCATGACGTTCCAAATTATGCAGTGGTATGGTCCACCATCTGATTAAGGCTTCATGGCCAGGCGCGGATGTAATTCGAATCACACAGTTACAAAATATTGGGATCAACCAAATCAAACATATTTATCAAATACGGCGACATTTGAAATTAATATCCTTCTCCCTGGCAAATATTTTTTGTTCAACTTTTTCTTAACAACAGAGCCACAGGCTGCTTGCTTTCAGTTTAGAAAATACATATTTTCAGAAATTTATTATAATTTAAAATTACCAGATTAATTGCGTTTAAACTTCTATGTATCGGGTTTTTCAACAAAAAATTTGTTTTTAAATTGTGGCATCACCAACAACATGATGGTTTTGACATTTAGTTTTTTGACGTACTCATAGTAGATGCTTGGGGCAACTGTTACAATGAATTCAATTTCGCACGGAAAACGCTTTAGAATATTTAAAATCAATTATGAAAATGATGGTTCTCTTAAAGTCCCATTTCGTAGATTTCGTTTTTCGTTGTCGGAAAACGTAATCGTTCTTTTGTCAACACTATTAAGAATTCGGTCGTTAAATTTGATACAAAACGTGCAAGCACCAACGATCGGGTCTTTCAACTGAAAACATCGCAGCCTTGAGCCACAGTGTTGAAGCAGATCCAAATTTGTCAATTCCTCGACGTTCTCAAGAATAGGGGTTATCCAAAACCAGCACATGGCAAATTGGCGTAAGGATTAAATTTTGAAACCTTACAAGGTTCAATTGGTGCAGAAATAGAAATCGACCGACCATTCACATCGCCTTAGATTCGCTTAATTCGTTTAGGTTTTTCTGAACAAATGATTTTTTCAGTTCTCAAGATTAACAAGCAAAATTACAGCGTTTGGACTTCTGAAAATTCTAGAGTGACTATTGATAAGCTTTTGCATTCTCAAAGTGTCACTGTATGGTGCGCTATTTGGTCTGGAGACGTGATTGGGCCGTTTATTTTTTCGGAGATGAGGCTGGAAATGCGATAACGGTCAGTGGATCATGCTATCGCGCGATGCCAACAACTCAATTTTGGCCTATTATTAATGCCGTGGATATCACTGAACTTGTGGTTTCAACAGGACGGTGCCACATGTCACACAGCCGATCAATTTCCCGATCGCATAGTTTTTCTACAATCAGCAATGAAGTGGTCATCTGCGATTTAACACCACTGAATTATTTTTGGTGGGGCTATGTTGAGGACAGAGTCTATACGGAGCCTTAAAACTCAAAATCCATGATGTGATTAACGAAATAGGCCTGCCATTTCGCCAAAAAGTGATTAAAAATTTGATGAAAGAGCTGACAGCTGTCAGCGTGGTCGTGGTAGACATTTGCCAGATATCATTTTCATACATAATTGCCGAAGTTATCTTTTCGTAATATAATAAAAATTTGAATCATCTTTATCTAAATTTTTTGTTTCATTTTGTTTTAGACAATAAACTTCTTGTTGAAAAACCCTATGGAATAACTGTAATTTTGCGCGAGATATGCCGTTCCTTGCTGCAAGAAATTTCTCGAACGTATATTAATTGCTTATATAAAATGCTACTGTAAATATATGATTCGAACAAAATTCATTAGTTTCCAAAAGGAGTTGCTTCATCTGGCAACATGCCGTTGTGAAAGACTTACCTCAGGACGTAACGCACAATGACCTCATTTTGGATTTCGATTTTTTCTGCTGAAATCCAAACCAGGAAGTACAGGGCATATACCACCAATTTTGAGTTCTTTTTAAATTATTTAGCGAATATCCTTGTAAGAGTAATACGAAAGTAATTCAGCGTGACTTTGGTATTCCAGCCATAAGGCCGATATAATGTCATTTGCTACATACGACTTTCTTACAAAATGTTATTGTATACGGATAAAACGAGATAGGCAGGCGGCAAGGGACCCAAAATGTTCCAGCTAATATTTTTATAGTAGACTCCAAGCTCAAAAATAACGCCGAAGTTCTGTTTTATTGCACCGTACTTAAATTTCATAAAGGTATTAGTGATCGCATTGCATTCACTTACTAGTAAAACTAACATCAGGACTGAGCTACTGCATCCATCAGATTTGGCTGCAGGAGATACTACTAGCTACCTGTTGCCTTTTTTCGCTAACACATTTATCATCCCCTAATTATAGCTTCTTAAAATCATTGTTTGCTAACTTCAAAAGGATACGAGCCACCCTATTAGAAGGTGAATTCAACTGTCTGTGTGTAGGATTAAAAGCGTTTGTCTTTATTAATGTTAAAGCTTTTGTGTTGGGGTGTAAATGTGTTATAATAAACCAAAAAACAATATAAGCTAATTGAAAATTGAATTTATGTCTAGATTTCAGGAAAACTAGTAAAATTTACTGGTTATGAAGTTATAAAAAATTTTTGCAAAGAATAATGAAGGTATTTTAGACAAATTGTGATAACTGATAAATTGTGATGTCTCCTTTGAATTTGCTTGGATCTCAAATTTTACCTCTGATGATAATGGTTTTGATAAGTTCATTACAAAGTATTTAATTTTTCGAATAGTATTAATAACACAATGTATTTAAATATTTTTAACTTCAATAGCCTTTAACAATTGTCGATTTTATAACGAAATTTAAAAAAAAAAATTTAGCCAAAATAAATAATTTCTTTTTTTCGTTTAAAACATTTATTAATTAATTGAATATTTTCTTGAAAAATTGTTCTTTCTACATGCTTTAAGTTTTGTTATTAAGTAAACCATGCAAACTTGTAATAATATCAGTATATAATCAGTATATTATTAAAATAATTACTGTCCACCAAAATAAATTTGCACGAATTGTAGTTTTGTAGTTCAAGTTTGCTTATTTTTCGCTTATCGTAAGAATAATAAAGATGTATACAAAGCTTTGCAGTCGTGAGTGAGTTAGTGCGCTGAAATATATTTAGTTGTACCCTTAAATTTGTAAGTATAATTCCAGGCCAAATTATTTTTGATTATATTTTATTTATAACTTATTTTATTTCGGGTACTTTATTTAATATTGTTACGTTTATACCTTTTATATACGTTTTGTTGTGACTGAGTTCTTTATTGTAAAATAAATAACACCAGTTTTTAGAGTTTTTAAATTCATTATTTACTTTAACTACACACAAAGTAATATTTGTATTTGGTTATGATTTTACGTCAACCCGCGTCAAATTTGGTTTGTGAACATACCGGTTTCGGCTATATGCCATCTTCAGTGTTCTTTTCCCTCTATACTCTTATACTCTCTATAACGTTTATACGTTGGCACTACAGAACAATTTACTAAAAATGCAAGTCTTTACTTCACGAAGCTTAACTAACTATTCAGATGCTGCCTTTTATCTTTGTCCGCTAGAGGTCTAGAAAAATTAAGAATTTTCTACTACCTTTGTATCACATTTTGTTGCTGTTATGTTACTCTTTTAATGTATAGAGGAGCCTGTAGGTCTGTGTAAATTGCTGTGCTGTGTGTAAATTTACTTAGAAAACTACGCAGTTAGTAAACAGAAAATTATTGGTGTCTTGCGTGTATATGATTTCTAAGCAGTTTGTAACTAAAAAGTTGTTGTCTTGCGTGTATACGTTTTCTTAGAAAACTACGAAGTTAGCAGACATCATACACAGTTATCTTGCTTATTTTCTTACTTAATTATTTTCTTTTAAAACTTAAGCAAGACGAATGTTTAACAAATAAATACTTTCATTTGAATATTAATTTATTCTCACAACCATTTTCCATTTAGCAATAAAATGACAATAAGAACTCAAATTTTGTTAGTATAACTAATTAGGACTAAATAACAGATATACAAGTTAATAATGTCGTTTTTTGCTTGAAAAATGCATTTGTTATAATAAGATGAGTTGCTACATATTCAAAATATTTTCCACTGCTGTTTCTTTTCTTAGCCACTACTTTCTCATGGCATTTCCACTCCGCGTCAAAAACTGCTGCGGTTTAATAATGTAAATAAATGGAGCTGAAAAGTTGTACCTTAAAATGTATATTTTAAGGAAGTTCCTTTGAAATGGAAGCATTTCAAAATATACCTTTTCATAATATAAACATTTAACAGGTCGTATTTTAAAGTAAAATGAAATAACTGCGTTTATCTTTAAAATTTTGGCATACAAATTAATAACGTCGATTTGTTATGCTCGAAAAATGCATTTCTTATAATAATACTATATTATTCGCTGCATTTTTCATCTTTCTGGTAGCATATGAATTCCTCGCCAAAAGAATTGCTGCGGTTTTGAGATAAAGAATGAATCAAGCCAATTTCTAACACCCTTTTTTGAAGTGAAGTGCATTCTATTAAGGGGGTTCTGCATCAACCGAAACAAATGGTAGAAGGGAGAAATTCTGTGCTATAAGACGGGTGAGCTAAAGCTTCTCATCCGCTGTTTTGTGTATAGTTTTTGGCCAGTCTTACAGCACGTGACTAAGAGTTGTGCTCACGAAAGCTTATGGTGACGAGCCTGGTCGAATATTCTGGTAGCTTTATGTTGATTACTGTCTGCAACCGAATTAATTGTCTTTGATACAGGTCCCCTGTGATCGTCTGATCCGATTTTAACAGCTCACAATACAAAACACCCTTTCGATCCCACCAAATGCAAAGCATTACCTTGATATCATGATTATTCGGCTTTGACGGTTATATGGTTGGTTTACCGGACTTCATATATATCACTTATTGCGCTTGGCGTTATAGTAGTGTATACATTTTTTATTACCCGCAACAATACGATGCAAACATAACTTCCTTTTGTAGCGCTCGCACTTCAGTTTCAAAATGCATGATCGGCTTTCAACTTCACTCGACTTTAATTCATAAAGGGCCTAATTTCCTTACTTATGAATGAATCCCCATGCAATTTCTTCTTGCGTTTGACAATGATCTTCGTCGATCGCAAGCTTCTAAATATTAAAGTTGGAGAAATGGAATTAGATTCAGCAAACAGAGTCGTGTAAGACATTTGACAGCCCCATTTTCGAAAAAAAAACGGCCCAATCAGGCCTCTAGACCACACAACGGACCATACACGTTGACACGTTGAGCATGCAAAGGCTTCTCAATAATCGCTCTAGGATTTTCAGAAGCCCAATTTGGCTTGTTGACTTATCCCGACAAGTGAAAATGGGCTTCCTCTGAAAAAGAAATTTTTTCTGAAAAACCAGTTGGTTGTTTTTTAATGAATTGAGCGAATCTATGGCGATGCGTATGGTCAGTCGGCTTCAATTCCTGAAACAGTTGAGCAAAGTCAAAACCCTACGCAAAATTCGCCTTGTGGTAGTTTTGTCCCCCCCCCCCCGGGGGCACATTTATCGGTCTTTGTGGAATGCTTGACCATCTAGACCTGTGCTGCTGGGGGTATAAGGGAGCCCAGTCCCCTGAAGGAAAACAGGGTGTCAACTGGAAAATCCGCGTTATTTTGACGGAAATCAGTAAGCCCCAGCTTCCGCTAATTGTCTATTTTTTAGCTGTTCCCTGACTGATTATTGAGGGTGGCCCTTCGGTAGTATCGTGGTGGTTGTGGTTTTGCGGCCCCGTCATGAACTGATTATAAGTGGGCCAGAATCATCTCGCCTTTAATAACACCAACGCGTGAATGATCCGGATCCAGTGAGCATACTAGTCATGTGTTCTGGACCAGAAGTTGGATAGTCTACAGCTCTTCAGGTTTGCAACGGTCCTTTGGAACCTCTGAAATTGCAACCAGGAAAGACCTGTCGCTAGAATTAGTCCTTGGCTTCCTAGGGCGTGAATGACGTTGCTTTTCATTCCCAGTGGTTTGAACACCATCTGATTACGGCTTACGGCCAGGTGCAGATGTAAATCTTATCATGAAATGTGGTAATTTTGCCTAACCCCAATTGTTGACAATGTCAAGGAATTGACAAATATTGATCTGCTTCAACACTGCGGCTCACGGCTGTGATGTTTTCAGTTGAACGATCCGGTCGAACAACGACTCAACGACTAAATTCTTATTAGAGGTCAAATTTCTGAAACTTTAAGAGAATCACAGTTTTCATAGTGCGAAACAGTTATCGATTAATCGTTTACTTTATTAAGAAAAAAAACGAATAAAACTAGTCGAATAAAATTAGGCAGCAAGTTATTTCGTGAAATGTTTCAATATAATAACCGCAACTAAATACAACAATTATACATCTGAATATTAAATTTGGAGTATTGAAGTAAAATTGAGCCAACAGAGTCGTGTAGGACATTTAAATGCCGTGGGTTTAATCAGCAACTTAATGAACTTAGTGTCTTCATTACCAAGAAAAGCATTAGAAAAATCATAAATGTATCCCGCATAAAAGTAGATGGTTTTTTATTTATTTATTGGGGTCTATCTCCATTTATCGCTTAGATGTGCGTAAAACCGATCTGTCGCAATCGTCGCTAATGAATAATAATGTGATTTTCTGATCCCAATCAACAGTTTATTATAATTTAATACTTAAAACAAACAACAGTTAACGATTAATCGTTTAATTTATTACTAAAAAAACTTTAATTTAAATAGTAAATTTCTGAAATATTTGCATGTTTCTGTAAGAAAAAACCCTTAATATGTCCTCAGTTTTTCTCTTCTGCTCTATATAACTAGAAGTACAAAAACGTACAGAAATTCAAAGCATACCTTAGGGCAGTTTCGTGTAATTTAAATTAAACTTTTTACAAAACTTTAATGTTTTTAATGTTCATTGATAAACAGTGACATTATTAAATCGATAAAAGAAAAAAAATCCCTAATCCTCGCATATTAAAGACGAAAAAAACGCTACTTTTTTTAATATATTGTTAGAATTTCTATTTAACTTATGGAGCGATTACGAACAGCACAAACTATTTAATACGAGTACAAAAGTACTTTTTCTTACTCTTCCTCTGTCGACTGACTGTTAAACATATAACATTTTGTTGAAGGAATATAATAAAGTACAACGACCTGTTAGCTAAAGTTTTTACTTTTTTTTTTAATAAATATAAAAAAATATATATTTTTTAATAAAAAATCAGTTGCTGCATTAAGAGTTTTTGCTGTTGTACTTTTGTCTGACAAAAAGGCAAAAGCGTGTAAGAATTTTGTAATTTACACTATTTACATAATCGTGCATTTTATATAAAATAGAAAAAAAAATATATATATACACATATATCCTATTACTATACATAAAATTTAATACTTTCTTTTACAAACATTTTTGCAGCAATTTACGGCCTTTTAAGGAAATAACAAAGGAAATAAATGATTTCATTTTAATTCGTATGATTTTTCTTTTTGCAAGTGGTGCGTATGATTATTATTAATATATAAGACACTCAGTGGTATGATTATTACGATAATGATTTATTTATTATATGTAGACCCTTAAAATTAAACACAATTTAATATTTAATTAGAAATGGGAAAAATCATGTATCAGAATTTAAGAAAATAATTCATTAAAGTTTCTGTTATATAGATGACAGTTATGTAAGTAGTTAGTACTGCACCGATAATGTATAACTTATGTGCTGTTTTTGATAAAAAGAAAAATATAGAAAGGCAGAAGAAAACCTAATCCGTAAGAGTTCTGCAAGAAAATCTGCAAAAGCATTAACTTCCCTACTCGTCACAAAGTCGTGCGCAATTGCCGGCTTATGCTGTTCATATTCATTATGCTGCAGCCTGCGAAATTCCTTGTAATTCTAAACAAAGTAAAACTTTCAAGGATCAATTAGATGATACCTCAAATTTTCCTGTACTGTCACCTAGTAAGTGAAGCAGCGTAAGGACATCAGATTTATTTATTTTTATAAAAGAAAACTTTATTTTCGGAAAAAAAATATATTTTAATTGGGAATGTAAAACAGCTTTTATAGGATTTTTCAACAAGACATTTGTTTTTTAATTATGGCAACACCAAAAACATGACATTTAGTTTTTTCACGTATTCGTAGCAATGAATTGTTTGGGTGGCTGTGCAGCTTGTGACGCGGTCTTGCTAAAGCCATGTGTTACTGATGTCAAGATTAGCTAATTGTGGCAACAAGCTTTGGTAACGTATTGAATTCGCGGTGACGGTGTTTTCTTGCGTATTTTCGTAAAAACACGTACAGATGGTGACCACAAATCGCACTATTCGACCACTTTTTTTTGGATGTAAAAAATTCTCGAGTGTTGTTTGTGGATTTTATAAGTATACTAAAGTATGCTAAATTATACTAAAGTATGCTAAATTATACTTAAGTATGCTAAAGTATAATTAATTATTCTAAAGTATATTAAATTACACTAAAGTGTTTAAAAGTATACTAAAGTATACTGAAGTATATTTAAACATACTGGAGTTTGGCGGTTTGGCGGTTAATAAAGGCAAAACCAAGGTTATGGTTTCAACGAACAGAAAATCTACAAGATTAGGTGAAACTGTGAGCGTTGGCAACTATAACTTTGAGGTTGTTAGGGAATTTGTATATCTCGGTACATCCATCACTACAACGAACACCATCGGCCTGGAAATACGAAGAAGAGTAGTGCTTGCAAACAGATGCTACTTTGGGCTAATCAGGCAATTCAAAAGTAAAGCCCTTTCTCCAAAGACGAAAATGTATGGTGCAGAATCATGGGTGCTCGCGCAAGCAGATGACGCCGTGCTTGGAGTATTTAAGAAAAAGATTCTTCGAAAAATATATGGACCGGTTTGCGTTAGCGGAGACTTTCGGCGTCGCATGAACCATGAGCTGTATGAACTGTATGCCGATATTGATATTGTGAAGCGCATTAAGGTACAAAGACTGCGCTGGCTGGGACACACAAAGCGTGATTTGATTTACATCTGCACCGACTATATAGTCATAATCAGATGGTGGTCAAACCACTTGGTTGAGTGGACACCAACCACGCCCCAGAAGGCCATCGAATACGTATATCCTCCGGTCACTTCTAGTAGCAATTTCGAAAGCCCGAAGTAGGCCGCAGCCTTTACTCCTTGCTAAAGAGTTGGAGACTTTCCAACTCCTGGTCCAGAACGCATTCATACTCACTGGACCTGAACCATTCATTGTGTTAACTTGAATGGTCCGACCCACAAACTCTCACGAGGGTCCGAAACCACAACCACCACGATACTCCCATATAGGGGCCAACCTCAATAACCAGTCAGAGCACATCATTGTCTAAAGAGAACAAATAGTGTACTCTGGGGCAACTGATTTCCCGTGGAACTATGTGGATTGTCCAGGTGACTCCTACTAGCCTTTGAGGGGCCTGGGCTCCCTTTTACCCAGCAAGACACCAGTCCAAATGGAATAGTAGGTTCCAAAAAGACTATAATGTGCCCCCGGGGGGAGATGGGACATACAGTTCGAATGGATGAAAACGCTCCAGCAAGGAAAGTTTTTGAATACGGCCCTGAAGGTGTGCGCAGAAGGGGCGACCAAAGCTCCGCTGGAAAGATCAGGTCCAGGAAAATATGGCCGATCTGAAAATCCAAAACTGGCGAAGAAGCGCAGAAGATCGAAGCGCCTGGAACTCTATCCTAATCTCGGCCCAAGACCCAGCAGGGTTGCGAAGAACCATTTATGGATGGATACCAAAGTATACTAAAATATGCTAAATCGTACTTAAGCATGCTAAAATATAATTAATTATTCTAAAGTATGTTAAATTACACTAAAATGTACTGAAGTATACTTAAGTATACTAGAGTATACCACAGTACTCTAAAGTATACCAAAATTTACTAAAGTATAGTAAAATATACCAAAGTATACTAAAATTTATTATAATATACATTACTATTGCCAGCAAGAATATCGTGAGCCTCGAATTTAGCGATTAAATTATGCACAGCGGTCTTAGAGGGAGCCTCACTACGAGGAAAAGCTGCTTGAATTGTACGAAGTGTTACAGTGAAATTATACAAAACTATGGTACAGTATAATTTACATTAAGTATTTAAATTAAGTATAGTATACTTTAGTGTAATTAAATATACTATAGCACACTTTAGTATACTTACAAAATCCACAACCTATAATCGAAAAATCATTACATCCAAAGAAAGTGGCCGAAAGGTGCGCTTTGTGGTCACCATCGGGCCGCGTTATTACGAAAATAAGCAAACAGTATACTGAATGAATTCAACTTCGCACGAAAATCGCGTTTAAATAAAGCAAACTCGCTAAAATTATGGTTCTGTTAAAGTTACATTTCGTAAAATTCGTGATATTTTCCGCCAACATAGACGCCCTTCTGAGATCGATATTAAGAATTTGGTTGTTGAATTTCAGTCGACAGGCTCAAACAAAACGTGTGAACACCAAAGCCTGTTCGACCGGCTCGTGCGACTAAAAACATCGCAGCCGCAAGCCACAATGTTAAAGCAGATCAAAATTAGTCAATTCCTCGACGTTCTCAAAAACTGGGGTTATTCAAAGCCATTACATGGCGCATTTTAGGAAAAGATTTGATTTTAAAGACTTACAAGGTTGAACTGTTGCAGGAATTGAAGCCGATCGACCATTCACCTCTGCGTAGATTCGCTGAAATCATTCAGAAACAACCAGCTGGTTTTTCTGAAAAAATCTTTTTTTCAGACGAAGCACATTTGCACTTGTCGGAATATGGCAACAAGCAAAATTGCCGTATTTAGGCTTCTGAATTATTGAGAAGCCTTCGCAAGCTCTGTATGATGTGCTATTTGGTCTGGAGGCGTGATATGGGCGGTTTTTTTTCGAAAATGAGGTTGGAAATGCGGTTACGGTCAATGGATCACGATATCGCGAGATGCTAACAACAAAATTTTTTCATATTATTCACGACGTGGATATTCCTGACATGTGGTTTCAACAGGACGTTGCCACATGTCACACAGCCGATGAAACTATCAATTTAATGCAAACCAAATGCAAATAATCAGCAGTTAAGTGACCAGCCAAATAGTGTGTTTAATACCACCGGATTATTTTTATGGGGCCATGTTAAGGTCAGAGTCTACACGGAGCCAATCAATTCGAGAGCTGCCCTAAAACTCAAAATCCTTAATGTGATTAACGAAATAGGACCGCCATTTTGACAAGAAGTGATTTAAAAACTTGGATGAAAGGATCGATAACTGTCAGCGTTGCCAGATATCATTTTTGATTTATAATTGCCGGACTTTTCTCTTCGCAATAATAATAAAAATTTGAATCATCTTAAGATAAATTTGTTTGTTTTATTTTGTTTTAGAAAAAAAACTTCTTGCTGAAAAACCCTTTACGTGTCGTTTTTATAATTGGTGGTTTTTAGATATTCATCAATTATTATTTTCTAATTAAAGTGATGTCAATGAAATACGAAAATATTTTTAAATTTTCAATGCACTAAACTTGCCATAAACGTTGGCAATTTTCAAGTGTTAAATAAATTTCATTTTAAAAACCCTTAACGAATTTCTCTTAAAAAATAAAAAATAAATATATATTCAATTAATAAATTAAATAAAATACTAAACCCTCAAGTGAAATTAAATCTATTCAAGTAAAGGAGATGATGTGAAAGTAAGAAAGTAGTGGGGCTTCAAAGTTATTTAAGTTGAAATAATGTGGAGAAAGTACGCCCCAAAGCAAATCAAGGAAATGTTTTGCTATTTAAACATAATAAAATTTATTAGGGTGGCATCGGTTTCTCTAAACAGAAGGTAGGATTTTTTTTTGTAGCTTTCGTGTATTTTACGCTGATTGGAAAAAAAACAACAAAATAATATTGAACAATTGTTAAAAGGAATTAAGTTTTTAATAAAATCAGTGACGCAGTATTGGCATTATCTGCAATAATGCTTTTGATTATATAAAATAAATTAATTTGTTTTGGTTTTGCTATGATTTTGTTTTAAAAAAACAATTTGACTTTGATCTTAAACAAGAAATAGGAATTTCATATATAAACGAAGTGGAAGAAAGCAAAGACTCCTCTTTTTATGAAACCAAATATAAAACAAACAATATGAAAAACCTTAGCAGCCCCTGTCTTTTGCACTCATTTTTTTGATGATTCGGTTAAGAGTATATGTAAATGTAAACACAAATCACATACACACACTCTCACATAGACCTATATTTATATAAATACAAATATACTTACACATATACAAACTCATACTTTTTTTTTCTGCCATACAATCAAAGAGACAAACATGCGACCATGCAAACAAACAAGGAACTTAAAATCGATAAAAACTCATTTCGATGTTTTACAACCTGAGATACTACTTGTTCTCTATTTCCATCACTGCTGCTCCAAACAACACATCCACACACCTCGATAACAAGACCCAACACAATTTATTAAATGTGTTTGCATTTAGTTCAGGGAACATATTAAGCTTGTTAACATTAGAGATGCCAGATTGAATTATTCAAAAAAAGTTCCTTCAGCCGTGCAAGTGGTGTCGTATTAAAGTATTTTATTTTCAACAAAACTTATTTTAAAACTTATATTTTTGAAAACTATTTTTTAAAGGTCCAGTTTGTAAAAAGATGTGTTTTTCATTTCCATTCTTTTTAGTCCTGTAAAAAGTACTTTCCACAAAAGTGATTGATTATCTATAAATAAATTTTAGAATTTACTTTTTTATATTATATAAAACGATTCTTTTGAAAGAATCTTCTCTTTAATAAACTTTTTCAAATATACTTTTCAGAGGTACTTTTTGAAAACATCCTTAAATTCAAAAGTATATCTCCTAAAAAATATGAGTCCTAAGCCACTTTTTTTATCAGGCTTTCCTTAAACCTTTCACAAGATAAATTTATTAATTCAATTTATAAGATTTCTGTTTTTTAATTGCTTTGAAAGTACATGTTTTAGAGACTGTACTTTCTTACAAAGTACATTTGTAATGGATTATGAAACGATAAAATTCTTTTTGTAAAAACTTATTTTAAAAGAGTCCTATAAAGGGAATTTCCTTTAAAATACCATTTTTTCTAAACTTTGCTTTAGCAGATGCTTTTAGAAATTAATATCTTCAGAACATACATTTCTTAAAAAGTGCCTATTTCAAAAGAACAATATAATTTTTTCAATTGCTTTTCGAAAAGACATTGTTTAGGGATAATATGTAAAGCTTACGTTCTTAAAATGTGCTTTTATAAGGTTATTTTAAAGCACAAACTTAAAAAAGAATATTAAAGTATACCTTTTTTAGAACGTTTTTTTAAGGCTTTTTAAATGCATTTTCTTAAAAATATATCTTTTATAAAGAGCTAATTCTTTAAAGTTTTTTGTTTTTGTGTTAAAGTACTTTTTTAAGTGCCAGCTTTTAAAAAGTAATTATTTGAAAAGATATTTGTTTTTAAGTTTTTGCAAAGGTGGTTTTACTGCTAAGTACTTTTTTTTAAATAATTTATTTAAAGACCCGAATTTTATAAACATCGAATTTTATAAATAGCGTTTTAAATATAAAGTACTCTTTAAATATATAATTTTTTTAAAAGATTTTTGCTTCAAAAATAGCACGGATATTCCTTCTAAGCAAACAGATTAAAGTACATGTCGCCTTTAAAACTTTTTTGAAGGAATTGTTTTCAAGATAGCCCTTTTAAGTGGTACTTATATAAAAGTAGCTTTATTATATTGTTACGACGATGATGATTTGTTAAGTTTTAAAACAAAATAATTATCAAGAAAAAGTAAACGAAATAACCTACTGTGTGTTTTACATACTGCGTTGTTTTCTAAGAAATCTTATACACTTAAGAGAACAACATGCTTTTAAGAAATTCCACGAAATAAGCTAAGCAACAGAAAACAAAAACAACTAACGCTTAAAACAATTATACAAGCACCACCTGCAGGGCAAATGAATGAATTCAAGTTGAATCATC
This sequence comes from Trichopoda pennipes, assembly GCA_030448955.1. Taxonomy (NCBI): domain Eukaryota; kingdom Metazoa; phylum Arthropoda; class Insecta; order Diptera; family Tachinidae; genus Trichopoda; species Trichopoda pennipes. Next base: position 4,593,328 of record JASKUP010000008.1, on the reverse strand, counting down.
ACTAAGTAAAGATAACAAAGTTACCGTCGTATTAATTGTATGTATATTGAAAATAAATAAATCGTTTAACATTTTCAGTTTTATTCGACCTTTTTTTTAATTTCTATTAAATTTTAATCTTTTTACACGGTCCTTTAAATTATAACGATTTATTTTTCTTTTTTTCTCTCAATATTTCGCTTTCCTTTGGAATGCTTCTTCAGGAAATTATTTTTTATTTTTGTTTTTGAAAATATAAAAAAATAATTTCCTGAAGAAGCTTTCCAAAGGAAAGCGAAATATTGAGAGAAAAAAAGAAAAATAAATCGTTATAATTTAAAGGACCGTGTAAAAAGATTAAAATTTAATATAAATCGTTTAACTTAATTAGAAACTCCAAAGTGCGGTGTTATTATTTTGCAATAAAGAAAATCAAAGGTTTATTAAAAAGTATAAACATAACAATGTACTATACTTTAGATATAGTGGTTTTTAAATACTTATATTTTTAAGGTACTTTTTTTAGTCCTCTTTCTCAAAGGTGTCAAAACCCATTGAAAACTTTTATTTAAATTATTTGGCAGCATTAAAACTTTACCACTATACATGAGTACGCTCTTTCATTTTTCCCATTGGTATGACATACCATTTTGGCTACGTACTTTGCAAAAGGTACTTTTTTTAAAAATAATTTGTTTACGGAACTGAAATATCCGAAAATTCGCATTTTTAATGAAAAGACCCTTTATATATAATTTTTTTTTTAAATGCTATTTGCTTAAAAACTATTTTCGGTATCATTTTTCAAGCAAACAGATTAAAGTACCTGCCTTGTTTAAAACGTTTTGAAAGAGTTGTTTTTAAGATAGTCCGTTTAAGTACTACATACAAGTACTTTTATTACATATTTTAATATAAAGTTGTTTTTGTATACTTATATTATTAGGGTACTTTTTTTTAAAGGGATAAAAACTCATTAAAAACTTTTATATTTTAATCATTTGGCAGCATTGTCTTAATTTTTTGCCTTTACTTTCATTAAACCTTTGCCACTATGCATGAGTACCCTGTTTCATTTTTCCCATTGGTATGAGATGTCATTTTGGTTACGTACTTTGCAAAACTCTGGCTTTCGGATTTGTTTGAAGTGTATAACAGCAATTTTAGATTATATTTTTAGTTTCTCTTTTTACATAGTGTTAAACGGATTTCTTTACTAAACTGTTTGAAGGTATATTTGATGAAAATTTAAGTTGTAAGACAAAGCAATTAATATTCAAGTGGAAAAATTGAATATTAATAAAAATAAAAAGTCCATGATTAGAAATTCTCAACATCAGACTTTATAATTTTAAAAATACTGCAACTTTTCCAGAAGCTTTTTTTGTAATCCTGTACAAAAATTAAAAACAAAATTTATTTGCAATTAGGAATAGAATATAAACTTTATTTCTGTAATATTTTTTTTTAATATATTTTTGCCCAAAAGGAGTTGATAATTTAGCAAACTTTATGATGATTACAAAATGTTTTTCGCTGGCACGTTTTTCAATTATTAAATTTTTGCTTTGTTCAGTTTACCAAAAAAAAAAGAATTATAATTTTAGGAAAAAAATATTTGCTTTGCTGAAAGCTATTATTCGCTAAAGAAGAAAATTCAAGGAAAATTTATATAAATTTATATTATCATTGCATTTGCCTGTGTTGGTAAGTTTATTGATTACAAGCTGTTGACACTCGGCACACTTAAAGTGAGGAAAATAAAGTTTTTCGAATATTTTATTTTGTGTTTTTTTTCTCTTAGTTTTTTAAGCTTTAATTTCTTAAATATACTTTTTATGGCACTTTTTTTAAAAAGGTTTTATTTAAGTATTTTTAAATCTATTTTCCGAAAAAGAGTACACGTTAAATAATACGTCTTTTAAGATATTTTTTCAAAAAAGTAGTTTTTCTCAAGGCACTAACTAGTTTAAAACTTAATTTCTTCCATTTGTTTGCAAAAGTAATTTTCAGATAACAGTTTTAAAAATAGTATAACAAAATATATGACTTGAGTTGCTTTTGCATTTTTTGCATTTCTTTTTTTTAATAATTCCTTACAGTTCTTTACAGGATGGTAGTTTTATGAGAAATAATTTTCTAAGAAACTGTAAAATCTCTTTTTTCAAACATCGTCTTTTTAGGTTACTTTAAAAACAGTAAAAATGTTTACTGTTTTTAAAATAAAAACTATTTTCTATAAAAGTACTTTTAGAATAACAAAATATTATCCAAAAAAGAATTTTTTTTATATCAGTTAAATGTTTGTACCTTAAAGAAGTTAAATATACGTGTTTAAAGCTTTATCTTAAAAAAGGTACTTAAATATAAAAAACTTGAAAACAATACCTCTGTTACTATTTTAAAACCAATTTTCTGAAAACATACATTTGTCCCAAGGCATTGTTTCCATTTTTATATATAGTTCCTTTTAAAGGCACCTTATTTGAAAGCTCTCTTTTCAAAGCTCTTTCTAATACTTCATTATAGTTCTGAAATGAAATTTTTGGCAGCTTTATTCCGGAGAATTTTATTTTCTTTTCGGTTTTTAGCGATTCTTTCGAAAAACGATTTTTGTAAACCGAAATTTTTTCAAAAACGTTTATCTTTTAAATTTGGATGTACAAGTTAATAATGTCGATTTGTACAAATCTATCATATATGGTTAGTGCCAATGATAACAAATATGATATTTTATAGGGTAAACAGATTTCATTATAATTCAGTATTCGATAGACACCAAAATGGAATCATACCATTTTTACTCGCTATAATAATGTCAAGTTTCAAAATTTAGGTGCCCCTGTAGGCTAGTAAGTAGTATACTAGCTTGTCAGTATGGGGGATGTGGGTTCGATTCCCAACGAAGACCTCGTTTTTATTTCACTACAAAAATAAAAATTGACTGTCGGTGGGGCTGCTCAGCAGTGAAGGCATAGTCACTGGTCGCTGTGCTGTCTTTATACGGCAGTTAATTTCCGACTATCCTTCTACTTTCACCACCTGTTTCATCTCTTCTCTATCCCTTTCCTAAATAATGTAGCACGGTACTTGATTTATTTGTTGCCTGAAGTGCTTCGCTCCTAAAAAAAAATATTTTGCAGGGAAGCCTGATAACCTTCTATTATTTAAAGAAAAGGGCTGTTGAAAGTTATTATTTGTTGGTAGAAGCTTACGAACAACATACATCAGCTCAAAAAACTTGTGAACGATAGTTTGTGCGACTTAAAAATGGTGACTTCGACACAGAAGACAAGGAGAGGCCTGATCAGACGAAAAAGTTTTAAGATGAGGAATGCGAAACCCAATCGACGCGAGAAAAACTTACATTAACATTAGGAATCACACAAACTATCGTTTTTCCTACCATATGAATCGAATTCGACAGACGTTGAAAAGCGATTTTAACGTGGTATATGATATTACAACGCTACAGAAAGTCATGTTTGCATTGTCTTGTTATTGGTGATAAAAAAATAATATTCGACGATATCCCTAAACGCAATAAGCCTGGTCTACTAAGCAAATCAACGCCGAAGTCTAATATTTATGATGCGAAGATGATGCTCTGTATTTAATGCGATCAAAAAGATGTTTTGTATTGTGGGCTGTTGAAATCGGATCAGGCAATCACAGGGAACCTGTACCGAAGACAAAAATTTGTTTTAATGATAATAATAATAATAAACGAATAATAATAATTGAAAAACGACGAAAATATTCGAACAGACACGAGGCGATAACACTCGGCCACATGTTGCAAAATGGTCAAAAACTATTTAGACAACAGCGGATGGAAAATTTCAGCTCACCTGCCTTACAGTCCAGACCTTATCGGTATCTAACTACCAGTTGTTTTGATCGACACAGACTGCCCTTGCTGGAACACGCTTCACTTCAGAACAGGATATCAGAATTTGCCTTGATTTATTTTTTACCCCAAAACCGGAGTTGTTTTTCTGCCGCGGAATTCATATGGTACGATAAACAATATTTCGCAAAGTGTATCAACTCATTTTGTTATTATAACAAATATATTTTTCAGCAGTTTATTTTTAAGCACTAGGTCATTATTTAATAAAAAATATTTAAAAAACTTGATTTTTTATTATTTTTATCAATATTTCGCCAAACCATTGGTTGGCATCATCAGGACAAACAAAAATAATGAACAAACAATTATTTTTTTTTTTTAATTTTTGATTAATTGTTTGTTCATTATTTTTGTTTGTCCTGACGATGCCAACCAATGGTTTGGCGAAATATTGATAAAAATAATAAAAAATCAAGTTTTTTAAATATTTTTTTATTAAACAATGACCTAGTGCTTAAAAATAAACTGCTAAAAAATATTAAAAAGGTCAAACAACTATAATTATAATATATTTTTCAAGTAACAATAATCGATACTATTAACTTGTATACCCAAATTTCAAAGATATACGGCTATATGCATAAAAAGCGCTTACTTGAGCTTTAACGTTAGTTAACAAACACTTTAAGGCTAACAGACGTTTGTTAAAAAATGGTATTCAAAAACAATACTTTAGCTAATGTATGCTTTAGTAAAATTAGTATTTTGATTCTGGCAATGCCACTGTTTTCAGTTGTCACGTTGTAGTTAACGATGTATAAAAATGAATATTATTTATCCGGGTAGTTAGATCCACAACAAATGTTTTTATTGTTTGCAGAAAAATCAACATATTTTTTTGGTTTTTTTTTTTTATCTTTTTAATAAAAAGCAAAGAACCCAAAAAAGGTCAATTTGCAAGGCTTACGAAGAACTTCCAAAGAATTTGTTCATATTAAAAAAATAATTATTCGGATAACGAGCTTTGTTTTGATTATCTTTACATCAATTAAACTTTTGTTTAAAATAATTAAATATAATAATATTTTTGTAATATATAAAATAATGATGTAAAAATGTTTTATATTGAATGACATGTTATGTTTTAGTTTTTATTATTGTTTGTATACTACACAATTTGTTTTTAATAAACATTTTTAAAAATTTTTGGAATAACAAAGTACAACTGTCAATTGAGCCGTTAACATAGAAAGTGGCATAAGTCACAACTGAACAGTTTCTTTTCATTTTTAATAAATAAGTTAAGAAGTATTGAGATTTGTTTGAGAGGAGTGTTGATAATTAACGGTATAATAAAAATGTTTATTTTGAAAGTGGCGTTAGTCGTTGTACTTAGGAAATTAATTACGGAGCTTAGTTTGAAATAAATGGAAACATGTAATAAGTGTGTGTGAAGTATTGTTGTGATTATTGGACTTATTTTTATTAGTTCGAAAGAATAGTGCATTTTACTGAACTATATTATAGTGATATCTAATATAGTACACATAATTAGCATTATTTTGTTATTTTTTTATTTTCAGGAGTTGCTTCGTGTTGTATAAAATATCTAAGAATGTCACAATTCAAAAGCATATTATTGCACATAGTGACTTATGTAAAGGACAAAATAGTAATAGTGGTAATAGCACCCTATCGAAAAAATCCTTCACAGTACACAACATGGAGAAAAAAGATTTTATTTCAACACAATCATTAGAAAAATCCTCTTCAGAAAGAAAACTAAATACAGACTAGTTAAAATGGCTAAAAATTAAAATGCTTTATAAACTAATTTAAAATAAAAAGATGACAGTAACAAAGTAACTTATGCCACTTTTAAAATAAACGACTCAGTTTATTGTAAACACAATTTGTTTTGTTTTTGAACTTTCAATAAAAAAATTTAACTGTCAATTTATTGTAGGTTTAACGTAGATTTTTCCTACTTTAAAGTTAACAAAGGTATTTTAAGGTAAAAACGTTTTTTTAATACAACTTTAGGAATATGTGCTTAACAACGGCAGTTAAACCTGGTTTAAGTTTTTATGCATACAGCCGATAATATATAATATACGAACGTCCTGTTATTGACTTCGGCGTGCTAAGGGGCATCCCCAAAGGTAAGCTATGTGTTGAAGCCTCATTAGATTTGTCATCGGATCACACATCAACTATTGTTTACATAAGTAATGACCGGATATCTAATTTACCTAAAGGATTACCAGCATTGTCAGGGACAAGTATAAATTGGTTGAAATATCTAAGAAATATCTAAGTACCCACTGCTCGGAAAATATTAGGCTTGGAACACGAGAGGATATAGAAACCTCCATTGTTTACCTCGAGGAAAATTTTAAACTCGCTGTTCAATACGCTAGCCAAATTTCCAGACAAGTCAGGTGTAATAAAATTTATACAGCAGATGTTGAACGACTTGTGGTTGAAAAAAGAAGGGCTCGAAGAGCGTGGCAGCAGCACAGATCACCACAACTTAAAGCCAAGTTAAGGGAATGCACAAGACGGTTAAGAGACTTGTTACAGTCTCAAAAAGTAGCATCTTTTAGGAGATATTTAGAAAACTTAGATGCAACTCCCCAATCGGATTACTCACTATGCCACGCAACAAGAAATCTGAAAAGACCTACGATAAATAAACCTTCCTTGCGCAATTCATATGAAGACAGGGCTAGAAACGATAGAGAAAAGGGTAATGTATTCGCCACACATCTTAAAAAAATATTCACCTCGAACATTGCATCTGATACTGTCGATCTGAGCTCGTTCAATTATGTATCAGCTGTTCGCATAAGGTTTAAGCTTCAAGAGGTTTAAAGAGCCATTAAAGAATTGAAACCCAAGCAATCTCCAGGTATTAATAATATCAGCAACAAAATGATAATTGGGCTTCCTCACTTAGTAGTTAAAATTATTTTGTTTATTTTTAATGGCATAGTGAGACTCGAGTATTTTCCGCAACAGTGGAAGGTCTCAGTGATTATCATGATCCCTCAGCCTGGAAAGGATCACATAAAGGTGGAATCGCATAGGCCCATTAGAGTGTTGCCTAACATGTCAAAACTATTTAAAAAACTAATAGCAAGTAGACTTATTCAGATTCTGAATGAGAAAGGATGCATCCCGAGTCATCAGTTTGGATTTAGAAGAAAACATTCAAAAATTAAACAGGTGCACAGAGTGACAAATGTAATAAAACAAACATTTGAGGAAAAAAAAATGTTGTTCTGCCCTATTCATTGACGTCTCTCAGGCCTTTGATAAGGTGTGGCACGAAGGGCTGAAGTACATGGTGGGTTAGAATTTGCCTATAAACCTTAGCAACTTGTTGGACAGCTATTTGAGCGGTCGTAAGTTTGTTGTACGACAGGGGGATTTTATGAGTTCGCCTCAGCTAATTGAAGCAGGGGTTTCCCAGGGAAGTATTCTTGGACCGCTCCTCTATCTTCTTTTTACATCTTACATGCCAACCGATGGTAGAATCCATACTTCTACATTTGCTGACGATACGGCTTTTCGCAGCATACTCAAATGCCCTCAACGGGCATCACAGAACCTTCAGACTCATGTGTTTAAGGTTGGAATAATGGTTAAAGAAATAGAGAATAGCAGTCAATGAGCAAAAGTGTGTTCATATACCATTTACCCTGCGTAGGCAAACATGCGCAGCAGTTACAATCAACGGTCAAATCATATCTCAAAACTGGAGGGTTAAATATCTGGGCATTCACTTGGACAGGCGTTTGACTTGGAAAAACCATATAGATGCTAAACTGACTCAATTAAGACTAAAAACAGCTCAAATACATTGGCTGATTGGAAGAAACTTTACATTGAGCTTGGACTGCAAACTTCTAAAATATAAGACTATTTTGAAACCACTTTGGTGCTGTGGTTATTCAACTATGGGGCACTGCCTCAACTATAGAAAGAATACAGAGGAGACAAAATAAAATCTTTCGAATGATCACAACCGCCCCATGGTATTTCAAAAATTCCGATATTCATAAGGACCTCAACGTTCCCTTGGTAAGAGAAGAGATTGTCAAACACGCACTAACTTATAGAAACAAGCTTGGATATCATCCAAACCTCCTAGCCCGCAACATTCTTAACGAAATTGGCTTCATTCTGTTGAAGAGGAGAGACCCCTTGGCCCTTGGTCGAATTTGAATAAGATGCCTATAATTTAAGCAAATAAATTATCTGCGTGAAATATATATTTTGTCCAGCAAAATATATATTTCATTCATAATTAAGATCTGAATACTTATTGTTAGTTTGAAATATTTTTGAAGATACAATAAAAAAAGAATAAATAAAAAAATAACTTAAAATGTATGCTTTGAAAGAGCGGGTATTACACAGGTACTTATTTAATATACACATTTTAAGGTACAATTTTTAAACACCATTTTTAAGCACTCTTTCTTAAGAAGTACTTTAAGCATTAGGTACTTTGTGAAAAAAAAATTAGATTTGCAATAATTCAATTTTAGATTTAATTTCTTTAAAAACACTATTATTACACACTTTTTCTTAAAAAGCACTATTTGAAGAAGGTACTTATTTCATTCATTCATAAAATCTGCTTTATTGGCATAATTCTGCATTTCAGTACTTTTGTTCTACTTCTTCACATGAATTGCCAATGTGATTGCTACTTTTACGGATAAATGTTGATAAATAGCTTAAAGCTTTAGAAAAGCAATTATGTTTCGGTTAAACATAAATTTTAGAAATTTATTTAACTATTTGCCAGATTCACAAGCAAACTTTTGTTTATTTAATAAAAACATAAATTTTATTTTTAATAAAATTAAATGCAATTATTTTCCTTAATATTTTTAAACCATCATTTATTGTTTTAATTTTATCTTTTTTTGTTTTTGTTTAATTAGCAGCGCATATGTCTGTCTGTCACTTTGATTGTTTGTTTGCCCTAAAGGGATTTTTGAATATTTAGAGGTTAGAAATTAAATATTTATTTAATTTTCTAAAAGTAAAAATAATTAAATTGCGTTTATTAAATTAGTGTGTGTGTTTGAATGCATTTAAAAAATGAACTTTTTTATTTTCACTTAATTTGATTAATACTTTCTGAGCACACAATAAAGCTAAAACATTGTGTAGATATAATAAAATAGTAAAACAATACCCAAGGCAACAGTTAGTTAAGGCAAATTTAATCAACTAAAATATTGATTTTATTATGTATAAATTGCTTTTGTACGAGCTGAATAATTACACGAGGGAATTGTAGGATACTGTGGACATCTTTCCAAAGTTGTACGAGCACCTATTCTCGATCGGTTGTACTGAAAAATCTCCTTCAACTGGTAGTATTTTGCCCACTGTCTGTTGCTTTTAAAGCTAAGTCTATTAAGCTACAGAGCACGAGTGCCCTTTTGTTTTTTATTAAGAGACTTAATGGCTTTAAGACAATTTTGGTTATATCGGCTTTTTCACTTGTGGCAACACCAACAATATGATAGTTTTAACATTTAGTTTTTTAACCTATTCGTAGTAGATGCATTGGCAATTGTAACAATGAATTCAATTTTGCACGAAAATCGCATTAAAATAACTAAAATTCACTATTCTGTTAAAGTTACATTTCGTAAATTTCGTGATAATTTCGGACATAGCGGTTTCCGAGGGACAAATTTGTATTCTTCTGAAACCGCCATTAAATTTTAGTCGACAGGCTCGATACAAAATGTGCGAACACCAACGCGTGTTCGGCCGCGTCGTTCAACTGAAAACAGCCATGAGCCACAATGTTGAAACAGATCCAAATTTATCAATTCCTCATCTTTCTCAACAATTAAGGTTATTCAAAACCACTACTATGCGTGATTACGTGAATACGTATATCCTCCGGTCACTTCTAGTAGCAATTTCGAAAGCCCGAAGTAGGCCGCAGCCTTCACTCCTTGCTAGAGTTGGAGACTTTCCAACTCCTGGTCCAGAACGCATGAATCTCTTTTTTATCAAGAACACGACAGCATTCACACTCACTGAACCTGAACCATTCATTGTGTTAATTTGAATGATCCGACCCACAAACTCTCACGAGGGTCCGAAAACACAACCACCACGATACTTCCATATAGGGGCCAACCTCAATAACCAGTCAGAGCACATCATTGTCTAAAGAGAACAAATAGTGTACTCTGGGGCAACTGATTCCCGTGCAAATATGTGGATTGTCCAGGTGACTCCTACTAGCCTTTGAGGGGCCTGGGCTCCCTTTTACCCCGCAAGACACCAGTCTTAATGGAATAGTACGTTCCAAAAAGACTATCATGTGCCCCCGGGGGGAGCAAAACCACTACAAAGCGAATTTTGTGTAAGGATTTGTCTCTGATGCCTCACAAGGTTCAATTCATGCAGGAATTGAAGTCGACCGACCAATCACATCGCCGTGAATTCGCTCAATTAATTCAGGCTGGTTTTTCTGCAGAAATCATTTTTTCAGACGAAGCCCATTTTCACTTGTCAGGGTAAGTCAACTAACAACATTGCCGCATTTGGGCTTCTCAAAATCCTAGAGCGATTATTGAGAAGCCTTTGCATGCTTAACGTGTCCCTGTAAGGTGCGCTATGTGGTCTGGAGGCGTGATTGGGCCTTTTTTTCGAAGCTGAGGCTTGAAACGTTCAATGCGGTAACGTTCAATGGATCACGCTATCGCTAATTGCTAAAAGTCAATTTTGGCCTACTATTGACGACGTGGATATCACTGACATTTGGTTTTAACAGAACAGTGCCACATGTCACACAGCTAATGAAACGATCAATTTATTGCAAACCAAATTTTGTGATCACATAATTGCATAACAATCAGCAGTTAAGTGGCCAGCCAGATTGTGTGATTTAACACCACTGGATTAATTTTTCATGGGCCTATGTTAAGTACAGAGTCTATACCGAGCCAATCGCATCAATTTCAGTCTTAAAACTTAAAATCCATGATGTGATTAACGAAATAGGATAGACAGCCATTTTGCCAAAAGTGACTAAATACTTTAATTAAAGAATTAACATCTGTCAAAATGGTCGTGATAGACATTTGGTAGATATTATTTTTTATTCATAATCGCCGATCTTTACCCCTTGTACAAAAAAAATATGAATCATCTTAATCCAAATTTTTTTTGTTTTATTTTGTTTTAGAAAACAAACTTCTTGTTGAAAAGTCTTTTAGTTATTTGACTTGTCATAATGCAGATTATTTGAGATTGTAGTTTTTTTTTTTTTAATTTGCTACTGTTTGTCTTGTACTACCGTGGAGACTAACGAGAGTTAATTGGGAATCTCCGAACCTCATCATTATCATTAAATATTTGGAAAAGGTTAAATAGAAATAAAGTTAGCAGCCACGTTAACCGGCCATAAAATTAAAATAATTCTTCATTTCTAACACAGGATATAGACCCAACACGGTTATCCCTAGATCCTTATAGTAAGTGTTTGCCATTACAAATCATCGCTTCAATTAGCCGGTAGCACACTTAAGCAATTTGAGATATTTTTTTTTGATAAGAATTTATCCCACGTTCTAGATACTATCTGTGCGATTACAATTTTGCCAGATCTTTTAACAGGTTTGTCAAAGAACTTTTTATGGGTACCATTACGATTATCGAAAGAAACTTGCTTTGATATTCCCCTTTAACCAAATCTTTTAAAAGCAAAATTTCTCGTTTTCTAGTTTATTAAATTTAGAAGAAGTTCTTGTTCAGCACTTTTCCTGATGGGTTTGACATTTTCACCAAAAATGTTGAGTGTCATTCTTGTGTGTATGCATGTACGTTTGTGTGTATATATGTAAGTATATATGTTTGTACATAAATTATAAACATAATAAATTTACCGTTATAACAGTCTTAAAATTTCTTTATTATTTAAAAAAATAAAAGCAAACAATAAATCATTAAAATTACGCGTTATGAAAGTCGCGTGTCTATAGCAAATAATCAAAATAATTTCTGTTACCCTCCCGGTAAATAAGCAACAATAATAATAATAACTAGATATTATTGTTGTTAGTAATTGTTTTCTTTTTTATTTTGCAATTTTTTTATTCCCCACCATTTTAAATGAAAAGCAGCAAAATATAAATCATAGTATTTACTCGTAGTTATACAGTAAACACTTTAACAGTGGGTGACAAAAAAAATTTACTAATTTGAAATATAATTTAAATTAACTTAACAATGTAAATATTTATTTTAACTTTTTTTTATTACATATAAAAGGTTTTTCAACAAGAAGTTTATTTTCTAAAACAAAATAAAACTAAAATATTTAAATTAAGATGACTCAAATGGTTATGGTATTACAAAGAGAAAAGTTCGATAATTGAGAATGAAAAATTATGTGTGGCAAATGTCCATCACGACCACGCTGACAAATGTCGATTCTTTCATTAAAGTTTATAATAACTTTTTGGCTGTCCTATTTCGTTAATCACATCACGTATTTTACGTTTTAAGGATGAAATCGATTCGATTGGCTGCGAATAGACTCTATTCTTAAGATAGTCCCACAAGTAAAAATCCATACGTGGAATTGAAAATCTTGGGAAACGCGAGGGATATAATCACTGACTGGTACATGAAACCGAAAGCTTTAGGAAGACTGATTAGTTTCCACTCCACTCAACCTTTAAGGGTGAAGATAAACACTGCCACAAACTTTATCAGAAAGGCTATTACTACTATTAGTGACAAAAGTTTGGGATTGGGAGCATTAACGGAATAAAGGAAGCACTAGGGATGAACAACTTCCCAATTTCATCGTAGATAATGTAATTGATAGAATAATTGAAACGAATCAGAATGTGGATGGACAAGATTCCAAGGGAACAAATTTTTGCAGTGTACCATTTATACCGAGGTTGACAGAAAGTACAACTTTGAAGAACATCATCGACAATAAGGACCTAAATATAGCACACAAATCAAATAAAAAGTCTATGAAATAACATGCGTAGGCAGTGATAAGGATGAGCGTAATAAAATGTATGTTGGAACAAGGAGAAGAATGCTTGAAATAAGATTGACTAAACATAAACCAGATATTATGAAGGGAAAAGAGACGACGGCATTAGCACAACATATAAGGGAAAGTAAACGTGCGATGGATGGAGGGTTCAACGTATATCTCCTATTCTCAGTTCTCTCTTTGTACAGTATTTTAACATTCTTAAAATCTATCGTCCGTTGACTTTCCCTTACATGTTGTGGTGAGCATATCTTTGCTTAAATTATTTATTTAGTATTTTATTTATTATTTTAAATTTTTGTATTGTGTTGTTCATAGATAAATTTAATAATGGTTGATGTGGACTTAATATCGTAAGTCAAGCTTTAATTACAACATTGTCAAGGTCAAACTATTTCAAGCTATTTAGAAAGGAAACAATTTTCTTGAACGGAATTTAATTTAAGTTGTTAATTAGATGGAGTAAATAGTGTCCTTAATAAAAAAGGCTCACATATAGGTAGGAATAGTTCATACCTCCACAGCCTCACTCACTGTTGTTGTGTAGGCACTATAGTGAGTTGGTAACGGCGCCTATAGTTAAGTAAACAAAATATCCTGGAAACAAATCCAACCGCCGACACTGAAATATCGCCACTGGTTGATAGCGATAATCATGATGAACTACAAAAAAATAGTGACTCTGAGAAAACATATTTTCAACATAATCGGTGGTTAGCATATTTATGCTCTTGATATTCCCTTGACAATAGAATTATTTCTGCTTAACTTTTTCTTTTTTGTTTTTTTTTTGTTAAAAATGATTATTTAAGAAAAGTGTAGACTTTTTCTCGCACTGAGTGTATTTGTTTACAATTGAATCGTATGTTGTTGTTTTCGTTGTGGTTGTTGTCGTCATTCGGTTGCAGAGAGTAAAAGAAGATGTTTATTTTCTTGTCAGTTTTCACTTCATTGTCGTGTCAGAATTTAAATTTAATACTTCTACACATGTTTTGTTATTTTTATTTTTATTTTTTTCTAAAGCTTCCCCACCCTGCTCTATCGAACTTGGTTGCAATAGCTGCAGTTGTTATTTTCATTTCTAGGCGCTTTTCAGCAGACCATAGTTGTTATTTTGTTTTCGTAATTTATTTTTGTAAAAGTGTTCAAGTTAAAAGGCTTAAACACACACTCACATCTGTCATTCATTCAGTCCACCATTTTTTAAGGTATATTTTGGTTAAATACTTACTGGCTTAACTTAAAACCTTTTTTTGACATTGTTGTTATTAAGTAATAAAAATTTAATAACTAAAGGGTTATTTTGTTAGCGTCTTTTATATTTTAACTTGTTCTATTAAATTTTTAAAGAATCGTTTTTCTTTTGTTTTCCACACACAAACACACATGCACACACACATACACTCAATCTTTTATTTTATTCACATGATATGATATTTAAAATGACTGACAGCTGACACTTCGTGCATTTTGTTGATTTGTTTGGTATTTTATTACCAAAATATTAAGAAATATGTGAACTTTTCTTAAAAATCACCTTCGAAAATTTAAGTTGAAATATATTTTTTCAGTTTTGTAATGGTTATACTGAGCTTATGTGCTGATATTATTTATCATACATGACTGTGCTTATGTTCGTTATATTAAATGTCAATTACTTTTAGTATGTTTTTAGACTTTTAAAATAAAATCAATAGAATGATGCATAATAAAATACATTGTATAATTCCCATGACAATAAAAATTAGGTTTTGCAACAAATGGCACAGAATAAAAAATGCTTGGAAATTATAAGAATAGTTAAAATTACAAGCAAAAAAACAATGAAATGTTTAATTTTTAAAACACTGCCGATTCAAATATATCTAGAGAAGAGTTAGAGTTCAAAACCAGAAATTGGCTTGAAGTGCAAGTACATCATAAATTTAGAACACTACTTAAAAACACTACTTATCGAATCTAAAATAGAAATTTAAATGAACCAAGTCACCATATTTTACAAGAAAAGTTATAGCGGCCACGGATAATGCAGCTTTATATTTAACGTTTAAACATAAACGCCAATAAATGTAAAAAGGCCAAGCTCCTTCTAATTATATGTTTTACTGCTTGCTTTTGTAGCAGTAGCAAATGTCCATTCCTTAAAATAATGTCACCGTAACAACACAATTTTATGCCTATTGCTGTTTTTATAGTCGATATAGAACTACATACTATGTAAAAAAGATAAACTGATACACATCAAGATTAAGTTTTTTTAAGGAGTTTCACTAAAATTTGTATTTGGTCTTATTATTAGCTGTTAAAATAATGGGTTTTTCAACAAGAAGTTTGTTTTTCAATTGTGGCAACACCGACAACATAATATTTTTGACATTTAGTTTTCTGACGTATTCGTAGTAGATGCATTGGCAATTGTTACAATGAATTCAATTTCAATTTAAAATTCACTAAGAAAATGGACAACATTAACGTCCTGCTAAAACTGCTGTTAAGAATTTGTTCGTTAAATTTGAGTCCACAGGCTCGATACAAAATGAGCGAACACCAACGCGTATTCGACCGGGTCGCTCAACATCGTAGCCGTAAGCCACACCGTTGAAGCAAATCCAAATTTGTCAATTCCTCGGGGTCCTCATCCCCACGGTACCAATCGAATAGATTTCGGCCTTAAAACTCAAAATCCGTTTGTGATTAACGAAATAAGATGGCCATTTCACAAAAAAGTGATTAAAAACTTTAATGAAAGAAACGACATCTGTAAACATGATCATTATGGACATTCGAAAGATATAATTTTTCCTTCATAATTGCTGAACGTTTTTCTTCGTAAAACAATAAAAATTTGTATCACCTTAATCTAAATTTTTTGTTTTATTTTAAAAACCCCTGTAGGCCAGTAAGTAATGTGCTAGCTTACATGACTACAAATAAAAATTTACTGTCGGTGGGGCTGCTCAGTGATGAAGGCATAGTCACTGGTCGCTGTGTTGTCTTATACGGTAGCTAATTTTCGACTATCCTTCTACTTTCACCACCGATCGCATCTCTTCTCTATCCCTTTCCTAAAGAATTTAACACGGTACTTGACTAAATAGGAATTCTTGCCTGAAGTGCTACTGCTCTTTATTAAAAAAGAAAAAAATTCTTGTTGCAGTAGCAAGTGTCTATTCCTGCTACAGGGCAAAATTAAGGTTTTTATGGGGTTTGCCTAAAAGTTGTATGTTGTCGTATTGTAAGCTGCTGAAATAGTAACAACAGTACTACTAGTACGCCAAGTAACATTTTTTTTATTTTAAATGCTATGAACTCCTGAACCAATTGGACTTTGTATTGCGTCATACTAATGTCTTTATGCAAAATTCGTCTAAATGATGTCTCTGAAATGTTCAATTGTTGAGAACGACGGCGAATTGATGTTGATGGCGCTTCACTCACGTTTTCTGCCACAGCAATAATATTCTCGGGTGTACGCACTGTTTTTGACTTTTCACGCTTTGGTTTATCGATGAGGATGCCAGTTTCTTTCACTTTTTTTCGCAATACAGAAAAACAAAAACATTTGAAAAATGACGAAGTTGTAAAGAAGGTAAAATAAATTGATAAAATTTCCATATTTAAATGTTGGTGAAGAAAGTGTATTTTTACTAAAGAAATTCTCTTTGGAGTTATCTTTCACTTTATCGCTCCCTCGATGTATTTATCTATCTATCTCTTTATATATAGGGTCCGCGCCATCTAACGTTTTTTTTTTTGTTTTCAACTGGTGCCTATTTCGTGAATGTTAACACTTAGCTCATGTTTGGTTTGACAGATAATTCGTTTTATCCTTCCACTGAACGAATATGGTTGTGTATACGCTTGAACAACGCTTCGCTAAGTGGGCCTGGGATCGACTTACAGAGGATTCCGATTTTGTAAAAAAGAAATCATCTTTTCAGATGAAGCTCATTTTGAAATTGGCGGGTATGTAAACAAACATACCCGTCGCGTTTGGGGCACATAAAACGCACGCATACAAGTCGACGCACCCAAAACGAGTCACTGTTTGGTGCGGATTTTAGTCCAGAGGCATAATTCGGTCATTTTTCAGGAGTGGCCGGCCGTCACAGGTAATAGCGATCATTATCGAGTCATGTTGAACGAATTTTTGTTCACAAATATTGATGAGGAGGATATTGGAAACATTTTGTTTCAACAGGATGGCGCTACGTGTCACACAGCCGAAGGTGTGTTGTTTTGTTTATAATATTAAAAAGAAAAAATAAGTTATTTGGCGGAACCTATACAAATTGTGTTTGAATTTGTGTTTGTTTATTCAAATTCTATAGCTGCCTAAACCTGTGGACTGATTTTCCTGAAATATTCACAGTTCGTCGTTAACAATTTATTGCGTAAATGGGTACGGTATTTCCCTTTCAAATTAAATTTTATCCTAGCGACTATAGTAGTTATAATCTTGGAATTTTGTACAAGCCATTCTGCTTAATCAAGCAGGAAAACTAGCTGAGTTGTAAAGTGAAGGTAGTTCCTTTCATTCAAAGTGAAATGTTATCGAAGTGCACTAGATAACGTCAATTTAAAACATGGAAACATAATTTACACAAAAAACGTTTAGTTGAAATTTTACTTGGTTCTCAAAAAAAATCTGTGCCCTTTGAGCTATCGTGCAAGGAGAAGAAAAAAAATATTGTTGCATTTATTCCTTTTAAAGAATGTTTTGTTATATAGAGTTCTTTAATGCAAAATAATAACTTTAGAGTTTTAAATTAAATTAAGCGATTTATTCACCTTCAATACATACAAAATAAACATGTTGGTAACTTTACCACTGCAAGGCCTTAAAAGATACTTTATTATTTTGTTTTTGTCTTTACTCAGCGATGTTTCAACTTGAATTAATTTCTATTGCCAGCAAGTGGTGCTTATATATTCCTTTTAAGCGGTTCTCGCATATACAACAATATTCTACTTTCATATTTCCCCCCGAAGGCACATAAATATGGTCTTTATAGAATTCCACTATCTAGACACAGTGCAACTGGGGAAAAAGGGAGCCCAGTCCCCTGAAGACAGGCAGGGAGTCAATTGGAAACTCCACTTTATTTCCACGGGGATCAGTGTGCCCCAGAGTTCATTATTTAACTCTTTATACATTTAATAGTTCTCTGGCTGATCATTGAGGTTGGCCCCTATATGGGAGTAACGTGGTGGTTGTGGTTTCGCGACCCCATAACAGTATAATGGTTATTATGGTGGCCAGGATCATCTCACTGATAATGACACGCAAAGTGTATGATCTAGTCCAGTGAGCATTCTAGACATGTGTTCTGGACAGGAGTTGGAAAATCTCTAACTCTTTAGCAAGATGTGATGGTTTGCAGCCCTGCCCTGGAGTCATTAAAGTTGCAACTAGGTGGTTCTGTTGCTTAGAATTATGCCTTCGGCTTCCTAGGACGCATGTATGACGTTCCAAATTATACAATTGTGGTTTGTCCACCATCTGATTAAGGCTACATAGCCAGGTGCGGATGTAAAACGAATCACACTATCTACTTTCACATTACACCATATAGCCGTTGTTATTATCATTCAGTGTAGGTGTGTGCTTGGCTGTGGTGTTTTTATTTTCTGTGGTTTAAATTATTTCGTAGAATTTATAACAAGCATGCCTTGACTGTATAAGATTTCTTAGAACACTGCACAATTTGTATAAGACACAATAGGTCATTTCGTTTACCTCTTTACGTATAATTTCTTTCTTTTAAATTTTAAGCACCGTAGTGACAATGTAAAAAGAAATGAAAATATTTAAAATATTTTCAGCTCAAGGACTAAAATTGGCAGCAAACACCTAATTCAATAAAGAAAAATTTTGAATTTTTTTTTTAATTAAAAACGTGTTCTTGTTTTTTTTGTTTTAATTTGGAGTCTTGAATATTCGAAAATTTTAAAATCGTTTATAAAAGTGATTTTATAAGCTAAATATTTTGTGAAATTTACATTTTAAAAAATTAAAAACAAGCATTTGCCGCTAAACTAAGCTGTGTGAAAAACTATAAATATAGTTTTCGAAAACAATTTCCAAAAAAATAACTCCCCAAATTTGGTTTTCCTTTAATAACACAAAATAAGATAGTTTAATAATCATGTGAAAAAAATGTGAGGGCTGAATAGGGGCAATGCTTCTTAATAAAATTTATCAGCACAGTATGTAAACCATACTAATGGTAAAATTTACTAAAGTTTTATTTAAGTATTTTGGCAGCTAAAATGTTCAGGTTTAACCGCAATAGTGTCATAACTTTAAAATAGAAAATATTAAAGTTTTTGCGTTCAAATTCAAATGTGTTGTTGGTTTCGCAATTTGAATATAATTTCTGAACAAAAAAATAGTTTTGCTTCACTGTATTATTTTACAACTTGTTCTAATAGTTTCTTGGACAAAATTTTACTTTGATTCTTTTCACTTAAATGTCATAGTTGCGTTAATTTATCTGACAGTTGTCATTTATATATAAAATTTATAGTAAATTAATTTTATTTGCAACAGTTAAATATTCCATCGGAAATATTTTATAAATGTGTATTGAATACATAAGTAATAACAAATGGATAATAATATGCATGTATGAATGTATGTATGTACGTAAATAAATATCTAATATATATCTATAATTTTCCTATGCAATTGACCCCAAAAATTTGCATACATCTCTATTTGTATAGGGTCCGCAACCCAACGTTTTTTTTTCGTGAATAGTAACACAAACATGAGTTTGATTTGAAAGATAATTAGTTTTATCCTTCCGCTGACCGAATATGGTGGTGTATACGCTTGAACAACGCTGGGAAATATTGCGACATTACTTTGAAAATGATGGTAATGTTGCAGAATGTGTGCGAAAATTGCGTACGGATTTTGGAAGAAGAGAAGCACCGTTGTTCCGTATGTTCGTTATCTTGTGAAAAAAGTGAAAGAAACTGGCATCCGCATCGATAAACTAAAGCGTGAAAAGCCAAAAACAGTGCGCACACCCGAGAGTATTGCTGCTGTGGCAGCAAGTGTGCATGAAACGCCATCAACATCAATTTACCGTCATTCTCAACAATTGAACATTTCGGAGACAACATTGAGACGAATTTTGCAATTAGGTCAGGAGTTTATAGCATTTAAAAAAAAAGTTATTTGGCGGACCCTCTATTTATCAAATGCATTTAATATACAAAAATTAAAATTACCTTGCTACTATGTTATGTAAAACTATAATTAAACGTTAAAAAATATTACCAAATTTTACGCATTAGAAGTAAAAAAAAAATACTTGAAGTCATTGTTCATTAGTACACGATTCTTCAAAAATCACTTAAGTCAACAATTGTCATATTTAGTGCAAGATTCCTTATTCATAATTATGGCTTCTTGCCCTCTTTGAATAGAGTAAAACAGAGTTTCAGCTACGAAGTAGACGCCAAGCAGACTGCCTTAATAAAAGTTTAACTTACACCCGGCTTATCTGCATTTTTATTCAAGTTGATTTTTAAAATTTTAAAATATTGAAATTTATTCATTGTTTCCTTCATAAACTATAGATTTTCATCCAAAAATCTAAATATTTTCATTTAACATTTTTAGCCTTAAATTAACAACTGCAGTTTATTTTATTGAAATTTCTCTTTAAAAGATTTGAGGTTCAAATTCATTTATTTCTTTGCCGATGTTAAAAATTTCTTTATTTGCAACACAGCTCTCTATAATATCAGCTTTGTGTGTGTGCCAACAGAGTTTTTCATCAAGGTAATAAAAAAAACAACAACAATTTAGCAATGCTACATAAAATTAAATACGTTTTACTGTCAGTTAGTATGTCCGTTCATCCGTCGTGTGCCATCGTAAGCTAAGCTATAGAAAAACTAACTGAACTGCGTAAATGAAACAATGACTTGTGAGTATCATTAGTGAAATTAAAGTGAAATTGTTTTATTTTTTATAATAAAAACAGATACTCATTTATGCTTGCATATATGTGTGCGTTATGTGTATGTGTAGAATAAAATGAATTTTAATTTTTCAAAGAAATTAAAGAAATTGTCATGGGAATATCATTACAAAAAATTGTTTAGAATAATAACCGAACTAAAGTGAAACCAGTTAAAATCTGCTTTAAAACTCCCCAAAAAGAGTGAGACTAACAACCCTGAAAATTACCGCCCAATTGCAATTTGTTCTGCACTTCCCAAGCTGATGGAAAGGTCGCATAATTTTCATCTTGTGAGATATCTGGAGTTCAACAGCTTACTTAGTGGCTGACGGTATGGTTTCCGCCAGTGTGGCGCCCGTAGAGCGCCACCTATCGGAACAATGGTGCAACTCCGTACATCATTTGAAAGAAAGTAAGGTGGTGGCTCTAGATATGATGTGCTTCTGTCAAAACTTGCTGCTTTTGATGTCGGTGATAATTTCTCCAGATTTATATCCAGTTTTTAAAGGAATCGCAGTATGCGAGTTCTTATAGATGAGATTTCATCAGAAAAGTTCAAGATTAATTCAGAGGGACCGCTAGACACCGTTTTTCCTCCTCCCCTATTTTTTATTTTTCTAAATGACCTTCTTTGTCAAACCTTCAACCCTTTATACTCTTTCGCACATGGCAGCACCATCTGTCAGTCGTATTAATTTGGTAAAAGAAGTTGGAGGTCAGTTCCAAAAGGCGGAACATAAATAATACGCTCAAACACAATCTCGCAGCGATCTCTGAATGGGGTCACAATGTTGCATGCTTACGTATAGATCTGTGCTCGGAAATGGTGCTGCACCTATTACTATGGGTGATATAGGTATTACGGAATCGGAAGGTCTTGATGTTCTTGGCATGAAAATTCAGTGTGATGTTCGATGGATAAGGCACATTTTTCAGGTTTCTAAAGAAGCTTTCAAGTGTCCCGGTTTTATAAAACGACGTAAGAGATACTTCACTCCATCCGATGTACGTACTGTTTATACCACCAATATCCGTCCAAAAATGGAATTCAACTCTGTATGGGCCAAAGTATATTTTAAAGTCGTTCGACCGCGTACATGAGACGGCCAAAGGGCTCATTGGGGATGGTAGGGTATCCAACTCTATTGATTGATTTAAAATTTTTATCGTTACTAAAATGGTAAGCGCTCTAACGAAACTGTTTCCGAAACTCGTACATTTTTGCGTTTGACTGGATTCTCGCATCCATTTGTGATCGACTGGCCACTGAATCGCCCTACGCGTTTCAGAAAATATTCGTTTTTTAGTAGGAAACTTCCTATATGGAACAACTCCTTCCAGAGGTCTTTCCCGACACTTTTAATGCTTTCAATGTAGGAAAAATCAAATCGAATGTCCACAAACACTACTCCCTCTTTCCTCTACCCCATATCCTAATTTCCTAGTTCTGGTACAATGCATTGCATAAGTAGCGGTCATTCTCTGAGTCCGAACGAAACACAAAAAAAAAACACAAAAAATATATACTGCGCACGATATCGGATTAAAATAAAAATAATAAAATCCACTATTAAAATGGTGGGTGGTTCTATTAAAGTAACATTTCGGTAAAATTCGTGATATTTTCGTACAACAAAATTGCCCTTCTGAGACCACTACTAGGAATTTGGTCGTTAAATTTGAGTCGACAGGTTCGATACAAAATATGCGAACACAAACGCATGTTCGACCGGGTCGTTTAACTGAAAACATCGCAGCCGTGTTGAAAAAGATCTAAATTTGTCAATTGCTCGACGTTCTCAACAATTCGGGTTATCCAAAACGACCACATGGCGAATTTTGCATAAGGATTTAACTTTGAAGCCTTACAAGTTTGAAATGGTGCAGGAAATGAAGCTGACAGACCATTCACATCGCCGTAGATTCGCTCAATGCATTTAAGAACAACCGGCTTATTTTTTTTTTCAAACATTTTTTCAGACGAAGCCCATTTTCACTTGTCATGGAATGTCAACAAGCATAATTGCCGCATTTGGGCTTCTGCAAATCTTAGAGCGATTGTGTATGGTGCGATGTGTGGTCTGGAGGCCGGCCGATTTTTTTTCGAAGATGAGGCTGGAAATGCGGAACGGTCAAGATGTTAAAAACTCAATTTTGACATATTATTGACGAAGTGGATAATATTGACCTGCAGTTTCAACAAGATGGTGCCACAATTGGTTGCAACCCAAATTTTCCGATCGCATAATTTCACTACAATGAGCAGTTATGTAACCAGCCAGATCATGTGATTTAACAATACTGGATTATTTTTTGTGGCGCTAAGCTAAGAACAGAGTCTATAAGGAGCCAATTGAATCGATTTCAGCCTTTAAACTTAAAATTCGTTATGTTATTAACGAAACAGGACGGCCATTTTGTCATAAACTGATTAAAAACTTTGATGAAAGAATCGATATCTGTCGCCGTAGTCGTGGTGGACAGATATCATTCTTCATTCATAATTGCCGAACTTTTCTCTTCAGAATACAATAAAAATTTGAATCATCTTAATCTAAAGTTTTTGTTTTATTTCGGTTTTGAAAATAAAACTTCGTGTTAAAAAACCCTTTACAAAAACACAATAAAGAAACTATTTTTTCATTTTTTTCCAGCACAATTAAGGTCTATTAATTTAAAAATAATTCCAAATAATAAATAACTTATTTAATAATAATAATAATAATAATAATATTATTATGTTGTTATTTATATGAAAATCAATAAATAAAATTAATTTTTTTGCAATTTTTTTATTTTTATCTCGCTTTTGATGAATGAAATAAATTAAACATAAAAGCAACAACAAATTAAGGAAACAGAAAAAGCAAATTCATCATAAAAACAAACAGAAAATTTATTTAGAAGAAAATCAAAAAACACTAATCAGTTATTGGAAGGAAAAGAGGGATGTGTTGTTGATAATGAAACATTTCAGAAACTGACATTGACTCATTATGCTATTCTTCTGTGGATGGAGCTAGTTAGAACTCATTTTTGCTGCACTAATGTTGCAATTTACGTTTTCAAAAAAAAATATGCTCTCCATTCAAGTGTGGACTAAAAGTGGTGTTCTCTTTTGAAAGTATTTACGAATTAAATAAAGAAAACCTACGCAGAAAGAAAACCTGGCAGCTGTATTATTTAAATTTCGGCAGGGGGAAGAGAGAAAGAGACAATGACTTATAATAAGAATACAGACGTTTTTCCCTTTGCAACGCACATAACAGTTGAATGATATTTTTGATGTAATTTCAGTTTTAGTTTGATTATCTTGACTGCATGTGCTATCTGAGTTTAATTCGATATCGCTTGCCCTTCCAAGCGGATAAAATTCACAAGCTAAACTTAACCCTGGCTGCCTGATGAATATCATCTGACCAAAACTTAGCATAACAGTTAAAGCTACCTGAAATGCAAATATATAATATTGGCTAAGATCACTACTGTCCATAATCATCTCTAAAATTCACAGCGATAGCATTGATATTGAAGAACACGTTGAAAGACTTGCATGCAAGACCGAATCATTAAAAGGTTTAAAAACCGAAACACTGGTTTCTCAAATTGTGTAGAATATATCTCAGGGAATAAAAAGACTAAATAGTTATGCTGAGAGCGCAGCTAAGTTTGAAATTATTTGCCAATCTATATCCAAGTTATCATAAATCATATGTTCGCGTTACAGTTTGAAACGGATATTGTTGTAGAGCTGTCTAAACTAAAATATGATTCGCCCTTTACACAACGCTTCGTTTAATATTGTTAACACGAACAGCATAAAAAATTTGTGTGTCAAATAGAACGATCAATGATAGACCACAGTTTTGATGATGATAAGATGAGACTGAAGAAGGTAAACACTAAAGAAGCCATTTAAGAATTGAAGCACATAACCTCAAATTGTAAACCTAAAAAAGTACCGAAAATGGTAAATTATGGGGTGGTTTTTAAAGCGTGAAAAAACTACTATCAGCTGCGCCGGCTTAGTGGCATTAAAAAAAAGATACACTGGCAAATAATAATGAATAGATTGACGCTTTAACAACGCACAGTGGTTTGAAAACGTTTTATTTTGGAAATAATTCGGTAGCTCATGAACCACTTAAGATATCGTAATGAATTTCAAGGCAAGCAGAGGTATTTCTGTGTGGAGGACTACGGCCCTCTGGGGTAAAGAGGAGATTTTGGGTATGCTTCCAAATTTGGATAGCTCAGGCATAACATTTTTTGGAAATGTTATAAAAAGTTTATTTATTACACTAATATTAAGAATTTTGAATTTAAGTCGATCTTAAAATGGTGAAAATTAATTTACTTATCTGGGTTGTCTTTTTTAGTTTGGGAGAAAATCGGGTTAAAAAAAATTTTTTTGTTTATATTTTGGCCACCCTTAAGTTCAGTATTTTTGACGAGGTGTGTTTATTTATTTTCGGCTTATTATTCTAAGATATTGGCTGCCTTCTTGATAAAATTTACAATAAAAGAGAAGTAAGTTCGATTCTAATAGCGTGTTTCATTTACAAGCCTCGGAACCCCCCGGGGGCACATATATATGGTCTTTGGAGAAAGCAACAACTTAGACCTGTGCAACTGGGTGAAAAGGGGAGCCCAGTCCCCTGAAGTCAGCAGGGGTACAACTGGAAACTCCACTTTATTTCCACGGGAATCAGTAAGCCGCAGAGTTCGTTATTTGTCTCTTTAGACATTTAACTGTTCTCTGACTGATTATTGAGGTTGGCCCCTATATGGGAGTATCGTGGTGGTTGTGGTTTCGCGGCCCCATAAGAGTTCATGGTTCTATGGTGGTCGGGTTCATTTCACTTTAATAACACCTAACTGGTGAAATGTTCCCAGATCCAGTGAGCATGCTAGACATGTGTTCTGGACAGGACTTGGATAGTCTCCAACTCTTTAGCAAGGAGTGATGATTTGCAGCCCTGCTTTGGAATCTTTAAAGTTGCAACTAGGAAAGACCTGTTGCTAGAATTAGTCTTCGGCTTCCTTGGACGAGCATGACGTCCTAAATTATGCAGTGCTTGACCCCATCTAATTAAGACAACATAGTCAGGCGCAGATGTAAATCTAATCACACAAGCCTCGGAATTGGGAAAATGTAAATACTACCGTTGTTTTTTAGGTTCTCCCCAAAAAATTGTATGGTTTTTTAGCTTATATAATTAAAACTTATTGCGGTAGCAGGACCTCGTTACTTTTTTTTTTATTTTTTTTTAAAGAGAAGTAGCACTTCAGGCAACAATGCCTATTTAGTCAAGTACCGTGCTACATTCTTTAGGAAAGGGATAGAGAAGAGACGAAACAGGTGGTGAAAATAGAAGGATAGTCGGAAATTGACTGCCGTATAAAGATAGCAACAGCGACCAGTGACTATGCCTTCATCGCTGAGCAGCTCCACCGAAAGTCAATTTTTATTTTTGCAGTGCAAAAAAACCAAGGGGTTCGTTGGGAAGCGAACCCACAACCCCCATACTGACAAGCTAGTACACTACCTACTAGCCTACAGAGGCACCTTGTGCTATTTAAAAGGAAAATACGAATAAACGAATAATTGTGTCAAAGATTATAATGGTTCACCCTCTAGTCCTATCCAAACATAAAAAATTTGGAAACAATGTTTATGAATTACATCAAAATTTCTCGCAGTGCAAAGCACAGATTGAAAAAAAAGTAAACATATTATTAAAGTGGGTATGATTTTACGTCAAGCCGCGTCAAATTTAGTTTGTTAACGTACCAGTTTCGGCAATATGCCATCTTCAGTGTTCTCTCTATACTGACGTAAAATCATACCCAAATAAAGCAAACCCCGTCGGACAATATACGCACATATCTTATTAATGCTCCATCTCGTGGCTACACACTTCCAAAGGAATTCGACAGCCCAGAAGTTATACAAAAAAAAAAACAATTTTTTGGAACATTTTTCCCCGTTTTAGGAATATAAACGTGTTAACATAAAAAAAATTAAATAAAGTTTTATTTTACCTTTATTTTGGTACGGTTTTCCGTCGACCCTCGTCAAATTTGGTTTGTGAACAAACCGGTTTCGGCTGTTTGCCATCTTCAGTGTTCTTTTCTTTTACCATTTGATTAAAGGCTGTTTAAGAACATCTCGATTCGTTTAGATTTTGTGGCAATTGAAATTCTATATTTCATTTTTCAAACAACGACTTCAACAAGAAAGTTACAGTTTTAAAGGTTAATTACATCTGAAGAAATGGGAAATGTGAAATTGTAATAAATTGTTAATCTAGAAGTCATAAGCTTTCCTCTGATACCATCTGCTTGTACAAGAGCATATATTAAAGCTTTAGGAGCTTTGCAAAACGTCGCCTTCTAATGAAGTTTTTCTTCTTTCATATGTAAAAATGAAAATTGTGCATAAACATTTTTCATGCAATATTCCGCCGTTGCTCAGTTTTACACAAAATGTGTGCTTGACCTCTATGCAATTACATTGGCATATCTAAAGTGGTTCATGAGCTACCGAATAGTTTCCGAAATAACACGTTTTCAAACCACTGTGCAACGCTACAAAATTATCTACATTTATTTTAAGATTCAATCATCATCTCGGAAACTAGTGAACGATTTTGTGATTTTTATGACGACATAATCATCCATCTGCTAAAGCCATCTGTCGAACTCTAAAAAGATTTCATACCCGCTATAGAATGCAATAACAAAAGCACCTCGAAGGAAGGAATGGTAGATGACTATCACGAATTTAAACGAAACTATCGAAGAAGATCTAAATTTATCAATTTGCCGTGTTTTTTTTTTAAGAGAAGTAGCACTTCAGGCATTAATGCGTATTTAATCAAGTACCGTGCTACATTCTTTAGGAAAGGGATAGAGGAGAGATGAAACAGGTGGTGAAAGTAGAAGGATAGTCGGAAATTAACTGTCGTAAAAAGACAGTATAGCGAGCAGTGACTATGCCTTCAGCGCTGAGCAGCCCCACGGACAGTCAATTTTATTTTTGTAGCGAAAGAACCCAAGGCCTTCGTTGGGAATCGAACCCACAACCCCCATACTGACAAGCTAGTACACTACCGACTAGCCTAGAGAGGCACCTTTGGCCTTTGGTCTATCCGTCTGCTACAAGAAAGAATTATGCAAAGATATCGCCCTAAACGGGTATATAAGATCTAGCTGATGCAGAAACTAAAACAAAAAGAATATCACGTGTCTTGTTCTTTCATCGGTTCGACTGTTAAAAACTTCTCTAACTTAAATATCGGCATATGAAGTTAAATCAATCCACTGCCTTCAGAATTGTATATAAAAATGCACTGTTTGGTGCCTTATTTCTTCACTTTGTATTCTATAGAAATCGTAAGCTGTTGTTTGTTTCACTTTGGTTGTACATATTGTTAGGTTTATACCTTTGATAAATGTTTCGTTGTGAGTTCTTTATTGCAAAATAAATAACACAATTTTACAGTTTGTAACTTAATTACATGTGTATTTACTTTAAGTACACAAAGTTGATATTACAGAACAATTTACTTAAGATGCACGTCTTTACTTTATGCGGTTTATTTTTCAACTAACTATCCGCTGCGATGCTGGCTTTTATATTTCTCCGCTAGTGGTCTAGAACAATAAAGAATTTTGTACTCCCTTTTTATCACATTTTGTTGTTGTTATATTATTCATTCAATTTATAGGCGCCTGTTGGCCTGTGTGTATTTTTGTTTTTATTTTTATGCTGCTACAGTTTCTTCCTGGCATTTATTTTAGGATAGTTGTTGTTGTTGCCTTGTGTATATAAGTTTTCTTAGAAAACTGCGAAGTTAGAAAACAGTATACGCGGTTGTTTACTTTATTGCTCAATTATTTTCTTTTAAAACTTAAGTAAGACGAATGCGTAACAATACCATTGCATTCGTTTTCCATCCCGTCAATTTTTTTTATTTTATTTTATTAAAAATAGAAGTAGCACTTCAGGCAACAATGCCTATTTAGTCAAGTACCGTGCTACACTCTTTTATGAAAGGGATATAGAAGAGATGAGATAGGTGGTGAAAGTAGAAGGATAGTCGGAAATTAACTGCCGTATATAAGACAGCACAGCGACCAGTGACTATGGCTTCATCACTAAGCAGCCCCGTCGACAATCAATTTTTATTTTTGTAGTGAAAAAAACAGCCAAACTCTTTGTTGGAAATCGAACCCACAACCCCTTAGTCATGTAAGCTAGGACACTACCTACTAGCCTACAGGGGCAACTAATTATCTGTTTCTTTTTTTTTTGTCAATACAAATTATATTTTTTGTATTATTTTTTTATTATTTAATGTTCTATGCAGCTAAAAATGTCCCCATTCGAATGTATTCGCTCAATCTATATGCAATTTTTTTCTTAAGTCACAAAATCACAAAAAAGATCCTGGTTGTCAAGCACAAACATTTTTAGTTTTTTTTTACTATAAATTTTTAAAGCGGTTAAATACTTTCATTTTTGTTTAAACATTTTTCATTTATTTTAGATTTTATTTGGCTTAAGCTGTTTTAAACAATTTACTAATGCTCAAGGAATTTATTTTCTTTAGTTTTAATGTCAAATCAAACACAAAACATTTTCATCATTAATGATTAATGTTTCATGAACAAATCCGGGTTTATTCGATTTTCAAGTTTTTTGTTGTTTTTACTTAACGGTGAAGTAAAAACAAATTTAACAATTTGTACGTTTTGTTAAAAGAAAATATTTTTAAAGATTTTTCAATGGCACACAAACACTTAATATAGAGAAATAAATATATAATTGTAAAAAAAGAGGTGTCTTTCAAAAATTAAGGCCATTCAGTTCTGTTCATTTCTAAATATTTTAGGTGTAAAAGGAACGATGTTGAAGCTTCTTTTACATTAAGAAATTCACATTTTGAACGCATCTCGTATAACAATAATGATTCTAATAGATCTAAATAACTATTAATTTATTTTAATTTGAAATTCCTTTTCAAATACTTTAAAGCTTAAACGGGTTTTTTTGACTCCGTGAATACTAAGGACATCTATAAATATTAATAAGATTTAAGCCCAAAGTTGCTAAGAAAAGAAATTAAAATACGATATGGTGAGTGTAAGTGGGAAAAAGCACTATTAATGAAAAATTTAAAACAAATTAAAGAGCATTTTTGAATTCCAAACAATTAATAATGAACGCCATCACTTGACAGCTGGCAAAATGGCCGCCAGTTAAAAGTGTTTTCAACGCAAAGTTTAATGTCTATGTTGTTATTCCTTTCGGTGTAAACCGCCATTGCTGGCTGTTTGTTCATTTCTCTAGAAGAAAACGATTAGATGACGTACGATACGATAAGATTCGAAAGGATAACACATGAAATATTTTTCTCAAAAATATTTCAGATGGGGCTTAAGCAGAATCAGTAAACTTTGGTTAAACAATATTATACTGAAAGGGGACTATGAACAGATATGAATGTTTTATCATCAAAACAGAAAAAGTCTCTTTATTGATTTGGTAAAGAATGTTATTACGTATAAACATTCCAGTATATTCGATTCAATAAAATCAAGCAAGGTACAGAAATTGCCATCTCCGGTAAAGTACTTTTAGTTTTAAATGGAGGACATTATTAAAAGTATAAACAATTTTATTCGTACGCGTAGCGTACTTATACGAATATTTGCTTGAATTGTATAAAAACTTTATAAATATATTTATATATCAACCTACACTCTGGATCATATAAATAGAACCACTTATATTTTTGTTTTTTCTAATTTAATTTTCTTTTCGAAAATTTTCCTATCATGGGTAAGAGCATTATTTTTTAAGAATGGAAATCTATCAACAATAATAAAAAATAAAGATTCTTTCAACATTATTTTTAAGTCTCTTTATAATTTATTTTTCGTTAAATATATATTTTTTTTTGGTGCGGACACTCAGGAGATGACCTATACTCATGCAATGCATTGTACTAGAACTAGGAAATTTGGTTGTAAAGAGAAGGAAAGAGGGAGTAGTGTTTGTGGACATTCGATTCGACATATTATTCCCTGTAATGCATCTGCACCTGGCCGTGGGCCTTAATCAAATGGTGGTCAAACCACTGTGAGTGAAAAGCAGCGCATCTCACGCCCTAAGAGGCCAAAGACCAATTCTAGCAGCAGGTCCTTCCTAGTTGCAATTTCGGCGGTTCCAGAGCAGGGCTGCAAACCACTACTCTTTGCTAAAGAGCTGGAGACTATCCAACTCCTGTCCAGAACACATGACTAGCATGCTCACTGGATTTGGATCATTCACCAGTGGGTGTTATTAAAGGTGAGATGATCCTGGCCACCATAAAACAATACTTGTATGGAGCCGCAAAACCACAACCACCACGATACTATCGAAAGGCCAACCTTAATAATCAGTAAGAGAAACAGCTAAAGGTCTTAAGAGACAAATAGCGGAAACTCTGCGGACTACTGATTCCCGTGGAAATAACGTGGAGCCTCTAGCTGTCCCCTGCTGCCTTCAAGGGACTGGGCTCCCTTATACCCCCAGCAACACAGGTCTAGATAGTCATGTATTCTATAAAGACCGATAAATGTGCCCCCGGGGGGTCCGTAATACCTATGTCACCCATAGCAACAGGTGCAGCACCACTTTCGAACACAGATCTATATGTATATGTAAAAGTGCGACCCCATTCAGAGATCGCTGTGAGGTCGTGATTGAACGTTTCATTCAAGTTCTGCCATTTGGAACTCACCTCCAACTGGTTCAGTCTATTACCAAATGAATACGAATGCCAAATAGTACTGTCATCTGCTCATCTGCGAAACAGGGTTAAAAGTTTGGCAAAGAAGGTCATTTAGAAAAATAAGAAATTGGGTAGGAGAAAGAAGGAAGTCCTGCGGTACCCCTGAATTAATCTTGAACTCGTCTGAGGATATCCCATCTATAACAACACGTATAGTGCGATTCCTGAGAAAACTCGATATGAATCTGGAGAAATTATCACCGACACCAAAAGCAGCAAGTTTTGACAGAAGTGCATCATGCCACACTCTATCAAACGCGTTGGAAATATGTATAGCCACCATCATACTCTCTCCGAAATTTCGTGATAAGATTTACATCTGCACCTAGCTGTAGGCCTTAATCAGATGGTGGTCAAATCGCTGGGAATGAAAAGCAAAGTCATTCACGGCCTAGGAAGCCGAGGACTAATTCTAGCAACAGGTCTTTACTAGTTGCAATTTCAGCGGTTCCCAAGCAGGGTTATTAAAAACGAGATAATCCTCGTTATTAAAGGCGACATGATACTGGCCCCCATAATCAAATTCATGCGGGGGCCGCAAAACCACAACCACCACGATACTCCCGAAGGGCCAACCTCAATAATCAGTCAGAGAACAGCTAAATGTCTAAAGAGACAATTAGCGGAACTCTGGGGCTTATTGATTCCCGAGGAAATAACCGGGAGCTTCCAGTTGACACTCTGCTTGCCTTAAGGGGACTGGGCTCCGTTATACCCCCAGCAGCACAGGTCTAGATGATTACGTAATCCATAAAGACTTATAAATGTGCCCCCGGGGGGTGGGGGTCTCTCTCCGAAATGATGTATGAAGTTGCACCATTGTTTCGATAGAAAGTCAAAAAGTCGCCTGTAGAGCGCCCCCTACGGCAACCACACCGCCAACCGCTGAGTAAGCTGTTGAATTCCAGATATCTCACAAGATGAAAATTAATTATACTTCCCAATACTTTAGAAGGTGCACAACAAATTGCAATTGGGCGGTCATTTTAAGGGTTGTTAGACTCACCAGTTTTGGGGATTGGCGTTACATTAGCAACCTTCCCACACTTTGAAAATTCACTGGCACGATACAACATGCTGAAAATGGTTGCTAACGGATGCGCTAGCGTCGAATAGCACCGTTTCAAGACCAGTGCTAGTATCGCAATCGACCCAGGAGGCTTGTGGACGTTGAGATATGAGCACAACATTTGAAAGTTTGTAAAAGCTGTACGAATAGTTTTAATCCGCCTTAAATTCACGTTATTTTAAATTACTAAGAAAGAGAAGTTATTAACAAATGTTTGTGTTAATTTTTTTAAGACAACAATTAAAATTATAAACTACACATTCTACTGCAGCAATTTTTGGATCGATAAATACGTTATCACCATGATTTCCATCTATATAATGTTGTATGCACGTTAGAAAGATTATTTATTTAAACATTTATTTAATGAAACTAAAATACGAGGAATTGTAATCCATTTTCAAAACTTTTAGACGCAATCCACGCGTAAAAACTTTTCGTTTGTTCCCTTTATTAATCATCACATAAATTTCTTCTAGTTTTCTTTCTGCTAACCGTCACTTTTTTAATGTCTTTTAATCCTTTTTTTTTCTTTTCACCACTGTAGATGCTGAATGCGCGGTGCCTTGGGTGTAATTTATTATTTTTTGTTTTGTATTATTTGTCGAAGTATTTTAGGGTTGTAACCAAATGCATATCTTTAATCAAGCTTATATTTGTTTATTTTAATTTTTTAATTAATGGAGGAAGAAAAATATGACACCCAATTGCGAAAGTGAATACCCGGTTTTGAATAAATTGTTGTATGTGTATAACTCGTCATTATCTTGTTGCATAATTCATAAAGTCAGGCTAAAAATAACACTGATTTTAACATTAACTACCTAATTACTAGCTCCCCAGACTATAATTTGACCCAATCAGCCTTTCATCAGCGCATTTGTTATAATTTAAGGCATCTAGGCTGTCAAATTAAAATTTCACTTTCTCCCTAAAATCAACAATACACACCTTTAGATGCAGTCTTTCTAATTATATGAAAGAAGACTTTACATTTTAATTTGCGTGTTTTGGAAAAGGACCTTTTGTAGTCTTAAGAAAATTCGCCTTCCGATGGCTGTCGACAGGCAATTTAAGGAAATTTTCGTACAATAAAAGCACACAAGTGGTTCTAATCATTTGATCCGGAGTGTATATTTAGACGTCTAGTTATGTGCAATCAAAATAAAACCAACAAGCATTCAACTGTATGAAAATGGAAAGCCAAAACTACAACAAAAACAAATGAAATACGATGATGGAATAAAAATAAAATGAACAACAAAAAAAAAAAAAAACAAAAATAACAGCAAAAACAATGTGACTCAATTGCAAGAAATACAAAAATATATAGAAAAATAAGATTGTTTTCGACACTCAGTTGGTATTTAAATCTCCTCAATTTGTGTATAAATTTTATTTGCAATGATATTTTGTTTGTTGTTGTTGTTTTTATTATTTTTATTTGAATGTTAAGATTTGTGTCTTACAAAATGTTGACATCAAATTAACTTTAAGCAACTTTTAAAAAACAAATATGATGAAATCATTTTTAAAATGTTAACGATATAATCTGTTGAATAATAAAACGTTATTATGGGCATTATTAAGTTCTTTCAACGGATTTTTTTTTAAATATAACCAATATTCGTGTTACAAGTGTCCTTTTGTTTTAAACACTCGCAGTCAGCATTCGCTGAAATCTTTGTGTGAGAAATCGAGCTCAATATGGTAGTCTGAGCAAAAAAGCTCGGCAGTTGACTGCAGTAAGGACACACAATCGCCACAGTGAAGTTTTCACTGACACAACAAAATCAACAGTTTAAACGGGTGTCGGCAGCTGCCAGTAACGAACAGAAATTGAACTCGAATTAAAGACCATACATAACGAATACTTGTAACAACTGCTGACTGGTCAAAGTTAGCAGTCGACGTCCGCGTAGTAAATATAGCTTTCTTTCTTTAGCGATGGAGTGAAGTAAGCTAAATATATAACAACAATAGTTACCCCATATTTGACAGAAATTGACTGCGAAAAAATTAAGTGTGATATCTCTAGAACCCTTCCCCTCGGGGGCACATTATAAGTCTTTATGGATCACACAACCATCTAAACTTATGTCTTGCGGGAGTAAAAGGGAACCTAGTCCCCTTAAGTTAGTAGGAGCCAACTGGACAATCCACTATATTTTCACGGGAATCAGTAAAGCTGTTCTCTGACTGATTATTGAGGTAGGCCCTTCAGGAGTATCGTGGTGGTTGTGTGTTTCGAGGCCCTCGTTTGAGTTTGTGGGTCGGATCATTCACAATGAACACAACGAATGGTCCAGGTCCAGTGAGTAAGAATGCCGTCGTGTTTTTAATTTTATTAAGCTTCATGCGTACGGGACCAGGAGTTGGATAGTCTCCAACTCTTCAGCAAGGAGTGAAGGTTGCGGCCTACTCCGGGCTTTTGAAGTTGCAACTAGGAGTGACCGGAGGATATACGTTCCCAAAGGCCTTCTAGGGCGAGGATGACGCTACATTTCATCTACAGTGGTAATGATCCACCATCTGATTAAGGCTTACGGCCAGGTGCAGATGTAAATCTTGTCACGTCATCTCTAGAACCCTTTAAAATGAAATGTCTCGTTTTTATTAACAAAAAACCAAGGCGAACTAAAAAGTCTCGGGAAACCAAACAATTACTAAAGTATTTTAAAGAGGTTTGGATGACGTATTTAAACGACAAAGACTTCCCGTTGAAGTCTAATATGAATTAGCGGACGATCTACATGATGCACCATGATGAGTTTATTTTAAAAATAGACATACATAAATATACGCTGAGTCTCCCCGAGGGCACAATAGGTAGCAGGAGCCAACTGGACAACTTCCACTTTATTTCCACTGCAACCAGTAAGCTCCAGAGTTCAGCGTTTGCTATTCTCTGACTGAATATTGAAGTTTAGCCTTCGCGGAGTATCGCGGTGGTTGTGGTTTCGCAGGCCCTCATGAATCATTTCATAAGGGGCCAAAATCATCCTACTTTTTTTTTACTTTGACCAAAAATGCGGAGTGAATGATCTGGATCCCGTCATGTCATGTATTCTGGAGCAGGAGGTGGATAGTCTCCAACTCTTCAGCTGGCCCTGCTCCGCACTCCCGTAGTTGCAGCTACGTGTAGCGTGGGTGCACGCTACATATCACCCAAAGTCGTTTGATCCACCATCGTGCTATGGTCCCATGACCAGGTAACGATGTAAATCTTATCATGTAATATACGGTGAGCAGTCTTGATGGATCTCTTCCCTATCTTGACATGTGTTTTTGGGTAAAGAGGCAGCACCAGTCGCCTGGGCTAGCAGAAACTTAATAGACATACATTATTACCACGAGAATTATTATGCCTGCTTCTCTATGAAAGAAAGCCCGCAGGAGTAAGGCTTTGTTCTGGTTATTGGGGAAGAACATGGTGGCTGTGGTTTAATCGGACTGAAGTAAGTTCCTAAGAGATGTTAACGCAGATTTATTATCCAAAGTTACAGCTTGCCCATACAGGACAAGGAGCTGGATAGCCTCCAACTCTTCAACAAGGAGTGGTTCTTCCTACACCCAGTGAAAGGACCACTGTCAGATTAGGGCTAAATCGCCAGGTGCTAAGTATGGAAACTGCAATAGTACTTTTAACGATTCACACAGGCGTATTTTCGGTACATTAAAACTTGTCTTGCTCTTTACATCTGTTTATTACACAAATATGTTTTACCTGCTCAAGAGTCGGGTTTAACAACGACAACTTTTCACTGCCACGAGCGGCTAGAATGTCTCGTTAACTTTAACAGCTGCCTGCTTTACATGGACACATAACATAACACATAATATATCTGCTGTGATCTGCTACCAGACTGAATATAAAGCATTAACCAGCGCTTGCATGTAACATGATTTCCAGCTTGGTAAAGAAAAGAACCGATTTTAACTTTCTGCTGACCTGTGAGTATCGGATGCCGCTATCAATGCATTTCCAAATTTACCTTGTACCCGACCTGCGATTTGAATCATGGTGACAGACGTAACGAAGTCACGCGTTAAAGTAAAGCTAGATTTGAAGTTGTAAGGACTCGCCAGACCTATGATAACAGATATAACCCACCCGGGGGTACACTTATAAGTCTTTATGGATCACACAACCATCTAGACTTGTGCCTTGCGGGGGTAAAAGGGAGCCCAGTCCCCTTCAAGGCTGGAAAATCCAATATATTTCCACAGGAATCAGTAAAGCCCCAGAGTTCCGCTATTTGTCTTTTTAGGCATTAAGCTGTTCTCTGACTGATTATTGAGGTGGGCCCTTCGGGAGTATCGTGGTGGCTGTGTGTTTCGAGACCCTCGTTTGAGTTTGTGGGTGGGATCATTCACAGTGAACGTGTTCTTAATTATATTAAGCTTCATGCGTTCTAAACCAGGAGTTGGATAGTCTCCAGCTCTTCAGCAAGGCGTAGTGGTTTGCAACCCCGCTTTGGAACCGCTGAAATGGCAACTAGGAATGACCTGTTGCTAGAATTATTCCTCGGCTTCCTAGGGCGCGAATGACGTTGCTTTTCATTCCCAGTGGTTTGACCACCATCTGATTACGGCTTACGGCCAGGCGGAGATGTAAATCTTATCACGTAATAACAGATATAAAGCTGCAGTCAGCTTTCGTAGCAGTAAAGTATCCCAAACTAGATGATTGTCATGGTATTACAAAATGGCACAACTGGATAAGATATAGTCGAGGTATATTTGTGTAGGCTGTAACTAGATAATGCTGAGGTAGCAGTTCACATCACTTGCAAATGTCTCACAGCATATTGGATGTAAATGGAGTATACGAAACTTCGAAACTCTAATGAAAAAGAGAGTCGAAAATAGCCAATCAAAGGCTGGACATTGTGGTAGACTCTTCTTCTGTTTACTTAATATTCTCCCTGTACAAGAATTACAATATTATTATTAAAATTATAATTATTAAATATTTTTAGCCTGCTAACCGTTTTTAAACAATGTAAGCTAACAAGCAGTGAAAGCTTTCGTGAATAGAGAAACTGTGAAGATTTTCAAATGCAACATAAACATTCGCATACACTTCAACTAAAGCATATTTTTTTTATTTAATTTAACAGCATAAAATATTCCATGTTCCATTTGCAAACACAAAGTTACAGGAAAATTGTTGTTAGTGCCCGCGCCTTTGCAGCCTCAACATATAACTTAATATGATTCTGTTCTGTTATATAATTACAACATACATTTATTTCTGCCTTTATAAATATTTTGTTTTGGCTTAAATTTACACGTAATCTTGAACGCCACCTTTTTTTTAAATTATTTATACCGTATAGATAAATAACTTTTTTTTTGTTTCGTTGTAGATTGTTAATTTCGCCTCAGTTGAAGATACAAAATTTTATATCTCGCAATTTTATTTGTTCAGATGCTTGTTTGCTGGTTGATTGTCGAAGCGGCATAAATTTTTGTTTGTATTTGTGTTCTTGATTGCATCCGTTGACTTAAGTTTAGCTTAGATTTTTTTTTTTAATCTATTTGTTTTTTTCAATTTATGTTTCTACTTTTTTAATTTGTTTAACTTTTTTCGTGCTGTTGTTGTACAAAAACAAGGTTTAATTTATTTTTATGTAGACAATAAACGTGATTTTAAAGATTTTTTTATTTCCGCTTATATTGATGATAAAACGCTACAGTTTCAATTTAATAAATTTATTTTAAATCATTGTTGCAAATAATGAGTGCTGATTGGCAAATTGGTGGCGAAAAGAACCAATTGTTTTTCAACAGTGGCAACGCCAACGACATGATAGTTTTGACATTTAGTTTTTGACGTATTCATAGTAGATTAATTGGCAATTGTTACAATGAATTCAATTTCGTACAAAAGTCGCATTAAAATTCACTTTTACTACGAAAATGTGGCGGCTGTGTTAAAGTTACATTTCGTAAAGTTCGCGAATTTTGCACAACATAATCGTCCTTCTGAGACCGCTATTAAGAATTTGGTCGCTACAACAAACTCGATACCAAATATGCGAATACCAACGCGTGTTCTACCGAGTCGCTCTACTGAAAACATCGCAGCCATGAGCCACAGTGTTGGAGCAGATCAAAATTTGTCAATTCTTCGGCATTCTCAACAATTGGGGTTATCCAAAATCACCACATGGCGAATTTTTACGGTTCAACTGGTGCAGGAATATAATCTGGTGTTATTTATTTTGTAATAAAGAACTCACAACAAAACGTTTATAAAAGGTATAAACGTAACGAAATGTCTAATGTAATCTTTTCCGAGGCGTTCATCTTTCATTATACAGTGTAGCACTGGGCACAGCATAAGAATTTAAAACCATTATTTTCATTGTCACCAGCAATAATAACTTTATGAACGATTCTATCGGGTTTATCAACAGGAAGTTTGTTTTTTTAATTGTGGCAACACCAACAACATAGTACTAGATGCATTGGCAATTATTACAATGAATTCAATTTAGCACGGAAATCGCATTAAAATAAATAAAATCCACTATGAAAATGGTGGTTCTGTTAAAATTACATTTCGTAAAATTCGTGATATATTCGGATAACATAACCGTTCTTCTGAGACTGTTATTAAGAATATGGTCGTTTGTGTCGACAGACTCGATACGCAATATGCGAACACCAAGGAATGTTCGACCGGGTCGTTCCACTGAAAACATTGCAACCCTGATCCACAGTGTTGAAGCAGATCCAAATTTGTCAACTAATCGACATTCTCAGCAATTGGAGTTTGTGTGATTTGATTTACATTCGCACCTGGCTATGTAGCCTTTATCAGATGGTGGTCAAGCCACTATGTATAATTTAAAACGTTATAAACGACCTAGAAAGCCGAAGCTATAATTCTATGCAACAGAAACCTTCTAGTTGCAACTTTAATGATTCCAGAGCAGGGCTGCAAATCATCACACCTTGCTAAAGAGTTGGAGACTTTCCAACTCCTGTCCAATACACATGTTTAGCATGCTTATTGGACTGGATCATTCACTTTGCGTGTCATTATGAGTGAGATGATCCTGGCCACCATAAGAACCATTACAACTGTTATGGGGCCGCGAAACCACAACCACCACGATACTCCCATATAGGGGCCAACCTCAATAATCAGCTAGAGAACTATTAAATGCCTAAACAGACAAAGAATGAACTCTGCGAGCTTACTGATTTCCGTGGAAATAAAGTGGAGTTTTAGGTTGACTCCCTGCCTGTCTTCAGGGGACTGGGCTCCATTTTTCTCCAGTTGCACTGTGTCTAGATAGTCGAAGTTCTATAACGAACATATTTATGTGCCCCCGGGGGGCAACAATTGAGGTTATCCAAAACCACCACATGGCGAATTTTACGCAGGGATTTGATTTTGAAGCCTTACAAAGTTCAACTGGTTCAGAAGTTGAGATTCCTCAATATATTTAGGAACAATCGGCTGGTTTTTCTGAAAAAATAATTTTTTCAGGCGAAGCTCCTTTTCACTTATCAGAGTATGTTAACAACAAAAATTGCCACATTTGGGATTCTGAAAATCGTAGAGCTGTAGATTCCTCAATATATTTAGGAACAACCGGCTGGTTTTTCTGAAAAAAAAAATTTTTTCAGGCGAAGCTCCTTTTGACTTATCAGAGTATGTTAACAACAAAAATTACCGCATTTGGGATTCTAAAAATCGTAGAACGATTATTGAGAAGCCTTTGCTTGCACAACGTGTCACTATATAGTGTGCTATGGTCTGGAGGCGTGATTCGGCCGTTTTTTTCGAGGATGATGCGGTCACGTTCAACAGAGGACGTGAGATGCTAACTCAATTTTGGCCTGTTATTGACGACGCAGATATCACTGACATGTGATTTCAACAGGATGGTTCCAAATGTCACACAGCCAATAAAACGATCAATTCAATGCAAACCAAATATCCCGAACGCATAATTTCACGACAAACAACAAGTAACTCGCCAGCCAGATCGTGTAGTTGACACCACTGGTATAGTTTTAGTGGTGCTATATTAGGGACAGAGTCTATAAGGAGCCAATTGAATCATTTTTAGCCTTAAAATTCAAAATGCGTGATGTGATTAACGATAAGGACCGTCATTTTGCCAAAAAATTATAAAAAACTTTAATGAAAGAATCGACATCTATCACTATGGTCGTGGTACACATTTGCCAGATATTATTCTTCATTTTAGTTTGTTTTAGAAAACAAATTTCTTGTTGCAAAACCCTGTTTTATATGCCTTTTTTTTGTTTTGTTTTGATGACAATTATATATTGTATTTTTAAACTTAAGCAGAAATGTCCAACCCAAATTTCTTTCATATTTGAATTTTATAAGTATAAATTTGTTTTTTTTTTTTTTTTTTTGAAGAAGCTTTCCAAAGGAAAGCGAAATATCGAAAAGAAAAAAATATATAAAAAAAGATCGTTAAAAAAAAGTATAAATTTTAATTCAAGTTTAAATTCACTATTTAACGATAAGTGAAAAATTTCAAAAATTTTAATAACATTAAAATTTCTGAAAATTCGGAAAAAGGACAAAAGGAATATTTAGCTGTCAGCGCTAGTTTTTTTATTAAAATTAATAAAAATTTTTTTAGCTTTTAAATTTGAATATGTAGACAATATTTAGAATGCACTTACCACATGTACACTGCTCTGCAAGTTGCTCGACAGCATTGTCGTGGCTGTTTCTGTAGGTTTCTTTTCCGTCTTCTTGGCCGTTCGCTTATTCTTACTCTCGAGAAAACGTTTTTGTAACGCGCTGGTCTCATGATTCTGTTGCTCGCAAACAGTGCTGAAAGTCTGTTCATAACGTGGCACACAATCAGTTTGACGACGACGATAGTTTTCCATGCGTCGTCGCAGACGCTCAAACATTTGTTGACGTTTGGGTGGCACCATATCGTTGCCAAGCAGGCCGCCGCCTGGACCCACTCCACCATTGGGTGAGGGCACAGCATTGAGGCCAGCTTGTTGTTGTTGTTGCTGTGCTGCAGCTGCTGCTGCCGCGGCGGCTGCTGCTTGCGATAGGCCTGCGTTATTTGGGTTTGTTTGGCCAGAGCTGCCATTTCCGTTGCCGCCAGGGCCAAGGCCGCCGCCAATTCCACCTCCCGCATTTGGATTTGCTGCACCTGCGTTAAAGGGTGATCTTTGAGATTGTTGCTGTTGGTGTTGCTGTTGCACTTGTATTTGCTGTTGTTGCTGCACATTATGTACGTGTTGTTGTTGAGAGGCTTGCAATTGTTGTTGCTGTTGCAAGTGTAAATTAATATTCTGCTGCTGTTGCAGTTGTTGCTGATGATGTTGCAAGTGCTGCTGTTGTTGCAATTGTATGTTTAATTGATGTTGACGTTGTTGGCGATGCTGTTGTTGTTGTTGATGCTGCTGTTGTTGTTGTTGGGCGGCTGCCTGATTGGCGCTCTGGTAAACTGGAAGACCTCCTGCATCCATAAATACTAATTTATCTCTACGTTTGTTATGGCATACAAACAAGCACACGCCTAAACACACACACACACACACACCTACACACTCTAGATGTAAGATGTTTTTCTCTCTACTCTTCTTTCTTATTTTCCACCACAATCCCACTGACTTTCCTTTTTCTGTTAACTAAATTTTAAAACGACTCCAATATTTTAATGTTTTGTTACAAATTGGGCTGCAAGTGATTTACAAATTTACTCTTTCTTGTGTAGATTTATTAACTATTTTCTTTCGCCTTATAGAGTTGAATTATCTGAAATGTTTTCCTTTATTTTTCCCTTGAAGTTTTTCTAAAAGTAAAAAAGTCTTTTGCGTTTTATTTTTCCTCTCTAGGCCGTCATTTATTTCATAGACTTTGTCTGTTTCTTAGTTGCCTTTTTCTTATATACTGTGCTATTTGCCAGACAACGTCTTAAGCTTCTTAATACTTTATATTAATGTTGCTGCTTCTGTTGCT
Organism: Trichopoda pennipes; assembly: GCA_030448955.1. Taxonomy (NCBI): domain Eukaryota; kingdom Metazoa; phylum Arthropoda; class Insecta; order Diptera; family Tachinidae; genus Trichopoda; species Trichopoda pennipes. Next base: position 4,550,543 of record JASKUP010000008.1, on the reverse strand, counting down.
TTTGATGAAGTGTGTTTATAAAATTGTTTAAATTTTAAATAAGTTTTGGACGCCATGTTGGATAATCTAAAAGCAAGTAGAAAGTTTTCAAAATGTAATTATGCTTATGATTACTTTTAGTGTAAAAATCAAAGATGATTCTAAAATTTAGGCTAAAGTTTCCGGCTTAGCCCAAAGCACATATAAATTAAATGTCTTGCTACATACACCAGTTCAGTCAGTGTGGTTTTGCATTTGCAAAATTTAGTCTACTTAGTTTTAAAAAGTTCCTGCGAAACTCCAAAATCTAATGCAAGCCATGAAGATCAATTACCCGATTGAAGATCCTTAGCCTAGTTCATAGTGTATTATCAACTATTCTGAAGGGAATTTTTTAATATATCAGTCTATATCAGCGTACAGAAGATCTTAATCTGAAGTGCACTTCGTTTTATGGATAAGAGGAGAGTGTGATTTGTTTTACATCCGCGCCTGACTATGTAGTCTTAATCAGATGGTGGACAAACCACTTGTATAATTTGGAACGTTATACATACGTCCTAGATAGCCGAAGACATAATTCTATGCAACAGAACCACCTAGTTGCAACTTGAATAATTCCAGGGCAGGTCTGCAAACTATCACACCTTGCTAAAGAGTTGGAGACTTTCTAACTCCTGTCCAGAACACATGTCAAGCATGCTCACTGCACTGGATCATTCACTTAGCGTGTGATTATCAGCGAGATGATCCTGGCCACCATAATTTCATATAGAGGCTCCACGTTATTTCCACGGGGATCAGTGAGCCGCAGAGTTCATTATTTGTCTCTTTAGACATTTAATAGTTCTCTGACTGATCATTGAGGTTGACCCCTATATGGAAGTAACGTGGTGGTTGTGGTTTCGCGGCCCCATAGCAGTATAATGGTTATTATGGTGGCCAGGATCATCTCACTGATAATGAGACGCAAAGTGTGTTCTGGACAGGAGTTGAAAGTCTCCAAGTCTTTAGCAAGGTGTGATGGTTTGCAGCCCTGCCCTGGAATCATCAAAGTTGCAACTAGGTGGTATTATACAATTGCGGTTTGTCCACCATCAGATTAAGGCTACATAGCCAGGTGCGGATGTAAAACGAATCACACTATCTATCAGGTATCGTAAAGGGCTTTTCAACAAGAAATTTGTGTTCTAAAACAAAATAAAACGAAAACAATTAGATTAAGATGATTCAAATTGTTATTGTATTACGAGGAGAAAAGTTCGGCAATAATGAATGAAAAGTGATATCTGGCAAATATCCACCACGACCACGCTGACAGATGTCGATTCTTTCATCACATATTTTAATCACCTTTTGCCAAATGGCGGTCCTATTTCGTTAATCACATTACGGATTTTGAGTTTTAAAGCTGAAATCTATTCGATTGGCTACGTGTAGACTCTGTCCTTTACATAGTCCCACAAAAAATAATCCAGTGATGTTAAATGACGCGATCTGGCTGGCCACTTAACTGGTGATTGTCGTGAAACTATGCAATCGGAAAATTTGCAAAAAATCTATCATTTTGTTGAAATCTTATGTCAGTGATATACACATCGTCAATAATAGGCCAAAATTTAGTGGTTACCATCCCGCAAAAGCGAGACCCTTTGACCGTTATTGCATTTTTAGCCTCATCTTCGAAAAAATCGGTCCAATCACGCCGCCCGACCACATAGCGCACCATAACGTGATGCATTGAGCATGCAAAGGCTTTTAAATAATCGTTCCAGGATTTTCAGAAGCCCAAATGTGGCAATTTTGCTTGTTTTTCTGAAAATATAATTTTCAAAAACCAGCAAAGCAGCAATCTTCTGCAAATTATATTTTCAGAAAAACCAGCCGGCTGTTCCTGAATTAATTGAATGAATCTACGGCGATGTGAGTGGTCGGTAGGCTTCAATTCCTGCACCACTTGAATCTCATAAGGCTTCAAAGTGAAATTCTTAAGCGAAATTCCCCACGTGGTGGTTTGGATAACCCCAATTGTTGAAAACGTCAAGGAAATGACAAATTTGGATCTGCTTCAAAACTGTGGCTCACGACTGCAATGTTTTCAGTTAAACGATCCGGTCGAACACTCCTTGGTATTCGAACATTTTGTATCGAGCCTGTCGACTCAAATTTAGCGACCAACTTTTAAATAGCGGTCTCAGAAGGACGATTATGTTGTCCATGACATCACGATTTTACGAAATGTAACTTTAACAGAACCACCATTCTCATAGTAGAATTTTAATTATTTTAATGCGATTTTCGTGCGGAATTGAATTCATGGTAACAATTGTTAATGCATCTACTACGAATACGTCAAAAAACTAAATGTCAAAACTATTATCATGATGTTAGTGTAGCCACAATTGAAAAACCAACTTCTTGTTGAAAAACCCGATAGTAGCCTTCAAGAAAGAAACAAACAAGAATACATAAACTGATCGCTATTGCCGGTCTCTGTCCTAGGGTTTACTACTGCAGGGAATCAGAATTGACGAGGAAAATTTATAAAAGCGCTAGTCAACGTCTCTTAAAATGGTATTCCATACATTGTTCTTCAAAGTTTGCGTTCAGCAGAATATGCAACGTTACGACCTGAATTACTAAAAAGCTTAAATAAAAAGAAACCTTAAAATATGAGAGCTTATAAAACCTGGACTTCTCAAATTGATCAAAAGTCTAAATATCTATAGCAAAGAATATACTACTTTTGAAAATGAAATAAACGTGATAATAAATTAAAACAAAGAAACCGGATAAAATTTTTACTAAAAGTTTTTTATCGAAAAACATTTGCGGTTGACGAAATTGTTATTTCCGTTGCAAATTTCTTGATCAGCACTGTACATCTGTGCATTAGTGCTGGTAGTTAACTTAAAGAAGACGTACGTTGACGCTTGACGATTGACGTATGGGCAAAATACGTGACATGTAACACGAGCACGTTGAATAAAAACTTATAAATACAAAAAGATAAAATATTAAACACAATAAATAATATACAGCTGAAATATGTTCAATCTAATTTTTAATTATAAATTAACAAAAATTTTCTTACATACAGACATACATATTTCGATCTTTACTAATTTGTTTAAAAATCTAAAATTACTTTTGTTTTTTTATTTATTTTAGCTTAAAAAATATTTTAACAAAACAAAATAAACGGCCATCAAATTATACACAAAAAAACCAACAACAAATAACAAAACAATTGCACAAAGAAGTTTATTTTTTTTTCAAATTTTGTTGCACTTATAGAAGAATTGTTCAAGATAAAAACATTAACAACAAAATAAGAAAACAAATTGACTGAATGACTGACAAAATATTGTATTATAAAACTGGATTAGTTCGCTTTAATGACAGTGTATGACTGTCAGAACGAACGGCATGGATGAATGGTTGTGGCGGCTGTTTTTGTTTTGAGTTGACTGCTCAACTGACTGTAGCTACAAGTACATATGACCGGATTGCCTGTCTGTCTTTCATGGCTTTTCTGTTGGTTGCTGCTTTACTTCGACTTCCATTCAACCAACACTGACTGACTCTTAGGCAACACACATTGCAAAAAAAACAAATAAAATTGAGTATAAAACTCCCTTGTAAAAATAGAGTGCCTAAGTGCGATAGAGACAGAACATCGGCAAAAGAAGGCTGCCAGATAGTCAATCACCCTTATCGCGTTTGACGTTTTTGAGGCCAGTTTTCATATTAATTGATTATGTTGAATTACGTAACCTGAAGAGGATCTGTAAATGCGAAGAATATTAATAAAGGGTGTAACGATCCTTTGTATTCCATTTTCTTTGAATTTAAATTAAACACAAAATTACTAAAATAATAATGTCTTTCATGAAAAATTCAATTATAATTTATTTCAATCTGTATTTTTTAATTAATTATTTAAGCATAAGGGGTACATTTGCATTATTTATTATTAATTTTTTAAATTTATTAAATTTGTATACAGGGGTTTTCAACAAGAAGTTTGTTTTCTCAAAAAAAAAAGCAAATATTTACATTAAGATAGCTAAAATTTTTCGTCGAAAAAGTTCGGCAATTATGAATGAAAAATGATAGCTGGCAAATGTCCACCACGACCACGCTGACAGATGCCATTTCTTTCATCAAAATTTTTAATCACTTTTAGGCAAAATGGTGGTTCTACTTCGTTAATCACATCACAGAATTCGAGTTTTAAGGCTGAAATCAATTCGGTTGTCTCCCTATAGACTTTCTCCTTAACATAGTGCCACAAAAAATAATCCGGTGGTGTTAAATTATACAGTCTGGCTGGTCATTTAACCGCTGATTGTCGTAAAATTATGCGATCGGGAATATGGTTTGCAATAAATTGATCGTTTCATTGGCTGTGTGGCATGTCGCACCATCCTGTCGTCAATAATAGGCCCAAACTGAATTGTTAGCATCTCGCGTTAGCGTAATTCATTGACCGTTAGCGCATTTACAGCCTCATCTTCAAAAAAAAACGCCCAATCACGCCTATAGACTTTCAGTTTTAAGGCTGAAATCGATTCGATTGGCTCTGTCCTTAACATAGTAATACAGTGGTATTAATTGTCGTGAAATTATAAAATTGAGAAATTTGGTTTGCAATAAATTGATCGTTTCCACATTGTCAATAATAGGTTAGCATCCATACAGTGATACGTTGAGCATGCAAAGGCTTCTCAATAATTTCTCTAGGGTTTTGAGAAGCCCTCATGCGGCAATTTTGCTTGTTGACATACAAGTGAAAATGGGCTTCGTCTGAAAAAAAAACCAGCCTGTTGTTCCTAAATAAATTGAGCGAATTTATGATGATGTGAATGGTCGGCCGGGTTCAATTTTTGCATCAGTTAAACCTTGTAAGGCTTTAAAATCAAATCCTTAAGCAAAATACGCCATGTAGTGGGGTCTTGGATAGCGGCAATTGTTGAGAATGTCGAGGAATTGAAAAATTTGGATTTGCTGCAACACTGAGCGAAACAGTTGAAGACGCGTTTACGCTCGCACATTCTGTATCGAGCCTGTCGACTCAAATTTAACGGCCAAATTCTTAATAGCAGTCTCAGAGGGACGATTATGTTATCCAAAAATATCATGAATTTTACGAAATGACACTTTAACAGAACCACCATTTCCATACGGAATTTTAATTATTTTAATGCGACTTTCGTGCGAAATTGAATTCTTTGTAACAATTGCCAATGCATTTAGTAGGAATATGTCAAAAAAACTAAATGTTAAAACTATCATTTTGTTGGTGTTGTCACAATTGAAAAACAAACTTCTTGTTGAAAATCCTGATATAAAAACCAAGTGCTTATTTTTTTTTTTTGTAAAAGAGATGTATCACTTAAGGCGTTCTTTTAGGAAACGGATAGAGAAAAGTTGAAACAGGGTGTGAACGTAGAAGGATAGTCGCAAAATTTACTGTCGTATGAGACAGCACAGCGACCAGTGACCATGCCTTCATCACTTAGCGCCTCATCGACAGACAATTTTTATTTTTGTATTTAGAAAAAACTAAGGTCTTCGTTGGGAATCGAACCCACAACCCCCAGACTGACAAGCTAGTACGCTACCTGCTAGCCTACGGGGGCACCAATTATAAAGTATACGTAAACTTTAGCCTGATTTTTTTGTAATTCATTTAGTTATAAATGCGCAAATCTAAAAAAATCGATGTGATAAAATGGCAAAATAATGTTAACGTCTATTCCCGCGTGAATTCCAATAAATAGCGCGATTTTTGCATATAACAACTTTAATAAAACGGGAATATTTGTAGTTTCAATGACTGCATGTATAGAAGCTTTTTTAATGACACCTTGAGTCACATGTAAATAATACTAAGCAGACTTAGCTCTACAAAAATATAAAGCGTGGAATACTATAAAATGCATTAACGAGTAATGAAAGAGTGCGATAAACAAACTAGCGGATAAGGAATATAATGGCAACAAAAGTAAAATGGTCCTTAAATGGTTGTTCTCTGTTACTTAATTTTTCGTGTTCTAACTGTAACTTTGCTTAATAAAAAATAATTGGCTATTGATAGATAGGATAAGAATATAAAAACGAAAAACAAAAAGTTATAAAATATGTTCCACCGTTTGTGCTATAGCAAAATAAGACAACAAATTGAATTGAAGATGTATATTGCGACAGTACGCGAGAGACTCAATAGCTTTAAACGCAATTGGCTTTGTAAATTAAATTAAGCCATATGTTAGCCAAGAGACTGCAATGCATTCACAAGGTTAATATGTTCCCTGAAAAAAGATTTACCTGTTCTCGTATTTTAGCATTCACATATTCATTCTATTGCCTGGGATTATATGTTAAAAAAATTTAAAATTTTACAAATTCTTGTCAAACTGACAATGAAACTAAGGCTGCCGATAAAAGCAATTAATGGTGAAATTTTTCTATATTCTTCAATAAAAGCATTTAAGCACTTCTGATAAAAGCTTCATAATAAAACTTTACTTATTTTTTCGGATATATTCCAAAAAAAAACGGTTAATAACTAATTTAAAATCTGGCACTCTTATAAAATATATTTGGAACGCCAATGCTTAGTTAACGCTAAGCATGGACACACATCATCACATTATCTAAAACAACAACTTAAGAAGAGCATCAAGCAATTGCAAGAGAATACGCTTCTGTCGGGGATGGCAAAGCCATTAATTATCCCTGTTTTTTAGTACAAGTTGAAACTAAAATGTATGCAAAAATTAAATGCGGGAATTAAAATGGATTTTTCTAACTTCTATTATAATTTAATAATAAAATTTTATTAATTATACAATATAATTTTTTATTTGCAGTTTAAGCCAAATTTATAGCTTTTCATAGGTATCGAACTTCGTATTCAATATTTTGATTTTAATTTAAATTAATATTATGCAGCATGCGTCAAGAAAAAATCACAAGGTATAGACTTTTTTATTGCATCAACGATCGGTAAGATATTAGACAAGAATACAAAATCAAAATATTGAAAAAATAGTGCTACAGTAAAAACAAAACTAAAGCTACCTCCTGCAAGATTTGTTTCAAAGAGACTTTGCATCATCATGCGTCACTTTCTATCCAAACGCTCATAGAAACATTCAATTAGCTTTTAACCCGGCGATTGTCGGGGTGAGATAGCTGTTGTTGAGGGTGATATAAAAGTCAATAGTTATTTATTTTACCGATTCACTTGAAATTCTTGAAAAATTCATGTTTGGTCAAACTTTAGAGTCCCCATGCTGCTAGGCATAAAATTTTTTATTGTATTTGTTTATTCGGCTGCCAATAAGCCACGGTAAGTATTATGTTGTGTTTACTGAGCTCCTTATTTTTACAGACTTTATTACCATGTGCTTTTTTGTTTTGTTTTTTTTTTTTTGGACATCAAAGGTTCTTTTTACCAAAAGCTTCGATATTCCAGAACGAGTTTTCTTTGCTTTTACATATTCTAGACATTGTTTATTTCCCTTAACGCCGTGTAGTATTTTTCTTGGAACTCATTCATGTAAACCATTTGCATGTAACTTTCACTACAGATGATTCTGAAACTTCTTGTGTTATTTTTCTGTACTAATCGTCCTTTGTGGATGGTGTAAAATCCATGATTGGTTTTTCCACAATTCTGTGCGTTTCTGACGAATTGCTTTGAGCGAACGGCGCATAACTTCAAAGTAGTATTCCTTATTGACGGTACAACCTTGTGGCAAACATTTATGATGCACCACACCATTGCAATCGAAGAACACAAATAGCAAAACCTTCACATTTGACCTAACTTGACGTGCTTTTTTCGCTCTTGGCTCTTCTGAACGTATTCATTGGCATGATTGGGATTTGGTTTCAATGTCATAGCCACACATCCATGATTCTTCACCAGTTATGAGCAAATCTGGATTGTCGTAGACAACGTTCAACAGCTCCTGAGAGATGTCCAACATTGTCTTTGCTCAAAATTTGTCAATTTTGGAACAATCTTCGCTGCCGCACATTTCATGCCTAAAACATCCGTAAAATTACTTAGTATGAGCCGAACGATATGCCAACATCATCAGCAACCTCTCTAATAGTGATTCGACAATTATCAAAAGTTATTTTGTTCACTGCTTCAATGTTTTCACAGGTTGCTGAAGTGCTCGGGCGACCAGCACGAACATCGCCATTGACATCTGGCTTTCCTTAAACCGGTTATACCACAATTTAACTTGTGTTCTGCTCAAGGTAGACTCGCCAAACGCCACAGTTAGGATTTCAAATGTCCTTGCACATTTAATTTCATTTTTTACACAAAACTTAATACAGTTTCTTTGATCCATTTTTTCGAATAGTAAAAAATCGAAGAGCGCACCAAAACACAACTAACCTTTTTATAAGTCAAAAACAAACTGACAATCCAAAATATCTGACATTGTCAACGTATATAACAGCCATGTGTACCATGGCTAGGTGTCTCTGCAGGCTAGTAGGTAGTGTACTAGCTTGTCAGTAGGGACAAGTTGGGTTCGATTCCCAACAAAGACCTTGGTTTTTTTCACTAAAAATGAAAATTGACTGTCAGCGGGGCTGCTCAGCGATGAAGGCATAGTCACTGGTCGCTGTGCTATCCCTTTCCTAAAGAATGTAGCACGGTACTTGACTAAATAGGCATTGTTGCCTGAAGTGCTACTTCTCTTTAACAAAAAAACATAACAGGAAAGAAAAAAGCGAAAATTGAACAAAGGTAACTCACGAAATTTGAAAATAACGGTTATTTTTTATCATACCGTATATGAAAACATCCGCACATAAATTGCTTTACACTAAATAGAAATGGAAACTTGAATACTGAGGAAAGTAAATGAAAGTATGAATAACCAGTTACAAGTTCTAATCAAAACGTCAAGCTAAGTCGTCGATATTTTAATAAATGAAGTACTTGTGATTAACACAGCTACAGCAAACATGTTTGTTATAACTCTCTTTTTGTTACAAGGTTCGCAAACGACTTTTGATACTAACTCGATCTTGTTTTGAATATAAGGGCTACTATCATTTCGATATGTACTTGGATTTTCCGACGGGGTTAAAATTACTTTTATTTGGGTACGGTTTTCCGTTGACCCTCGTCAAATTTGGTTTGTGAACAAACCGGTTGCGGCTGTTTGCCATCTTCAGCGTTCTTTTCGTACTAGTTGCGTTCTATTGTCAGTTGTGTTTATATAGTTCGTGTCTCCCTTCGTGTTATTGCGTTCGTCACTTTCTGTCTTGTTTGCCTGCATCTCTCTCTCCTTTTTTTGTTTGTCTCTTTTTACCTAATTTGTAGCTCCCTTTTGCATTCGTCTTTTTTCTAAATAAATCCTTTTACGATCATGCTTGTTGTCCGTTTTTGTTTATGTGTAAACCTATTGGGTTTTTTTTTTTATGTGACATAATAATCTGTAATTGTACGTTTATGATGTTCTTTATTGCTTTCGTCTTGTGCACCTGTGTAACGTTTTTGTGCTGGTGTAGTGTTTGTTTTCCTGTAAAAATGTTTGAACGGTTCGAATATTGTGTCCGAAGCAGTGTTTATTTGTTCATTTATTATTCGTCTGTCAAATGTTTTTTGTTTGTATATTTCCATGTTTTCTAATACATTCTTATACTACAGTCTCCTTCCTTTGTGCTGTGTATGAAGCAGTTTAACCGTTGTCTTTATATGTCCTGGTATACATTTGTTGTTAAATATATGGTTCGCGAAGTTTGATTCTGGAGTCGATTTTGGTTCTCGTAGTTTTTTGTTATAGTCTCTAATGTGTTCCCTAAATCTGGTCTTAAGTTTTCGTCCTGTTTGCCCGATGTAGCTATAATAGCATGTACAAGTTAATTTGTACACTCCTTGTTTGTCTAGTATATTCGCCCCGGTTGTTCTATTCCGCCTAGGTTGTTTCTCGTCCCGAATGCGGTATTGATGTTGTATCGTCCAAAGAATTTCGCCAGTTTGTACGTTGATTTTCCCATATATGTTAATGTAGCCCATTTTTCCCTTTCATTCTCCTGTTCTTTGTTCGTTTTAATCTGTTTCTTGATGTTATCTACGAGGCGCTTTTCGTATCCGTTGTTTTCCGCTATGGTGTATATTGTTTCCATTTCCCTCATATACATTTGCCGTGTTAGTGGTGTTCTCTCGAGTCTTGTTAATAGCTGCCTGATTGCTGCGTCTTCGTGTTGCTGGGGATGATTTGATCAGTTGTGTACTATTGTGTCCGTTGCTGTTGGTTTCCTGTATATTTCATATTCGATCCTTTTCGAAATTATGTTCCTCTTGATCGTTAGGTCCAGATAATTAATTCTCCCCTCCTCTTCCTTTTCCATCGTAAATTTTATGTCCTTGTGTCTTCCATTCAAGTAATCTAGAATTTGCCCATCGTTATCTCCTTCCACTATACATATGATGTCGTCGACATATCTTGCGTAGAAAATTACTCCGAAGTTGGTTTTTAATTCCTCTACGTATTCCTCTTCCAAGTTCCGCATAAATACCCCCATGAGGGTGGCAGACGTCGGACCTCCCATCCCTAGTCACGTTACCCGTCCATATACTATCATTTCGCCACCTTAAGCCACATTGCACATAAATTCACTGCTTGCGCTCATAGAGCACGACTCCGCGAAATTGTTTGATTTTCAAGTTCTGCCATGTTTATCTTGATCAATTAATTCAGCTACGGATTTTTCTAAAAGAAAATGTGATAAGGGTTTTTCTATACCTTGATAGCAAACAAACCACAAAATTTTAAAGCGTCTTTGTAGTGATGATCTTTTGTGTTTTTACAAACTGAACATAACGTAGAAAATGAATTTTCAAATGTTTTTCCTTATTAGAAACATTATTCTTTTTATTCACGTATTTTCCTTTTCTTTTCCTTCACGTATTAAATTTGATTAAAACAGGTACAAGTTAAGACGATAATTGGTACTATTTGAAATTTACTCGTACCATCTCAGATACACGTATGTAGCAGAATCATAACGAATCAAGAGGCTTTTACAAGGTAATCAATAGCACATTCGTTATTGATTCTCTTTTGTGTTTGTATGAAAAATTACAATAATAAAATTTATATTTAAAATAAGCATTGTAACGTATTAAGGAAATGCATTATATTTTATTTTGACACAGATTTATCACTTGCAGACAGAAATATTATTTGTCTTTATATACATATATGTATATGCTTGTGTGTGTGTGTGTGGATATCTGTATTGCTTACAACAAAACATTAGAAGGAGCCCCACAATCATTTACATATGGACACCAATTTCTTAAAAACATTCTATATTATTTCCAAGATTTTTGGATCACGGATAACTAACAAGGGATATGCGTATAGGCAAAGACAACATATTCCTGGCATGCAAGAACTTCTAACTTGCAAATCCACGCTATGATAGCATTTACGTTAATTGTCGTTTTGCAATTAAAGCACTCAATGACCTAAAGCAATTAAAAGTAAAGTATTCAGTATCAGCTATATATATATATATACAGGGTGTTTTTATAAATGTATTAGCAAACGTGGCGAACGGAGTTGGCTTCGCTTCGTGAGGGATACCACACACCACGTACTGGTGCCGTTGTAGTAGATGCTATGTATCAGAGATGGCGCTGTTTTCCTGCTTTTCACTTGAAATTGTTCCTCACGGAGCCCGAGACCTTTCCAACTAATGCAAAACCGTGAAAATCGGTTCGTGCGTTCTGGAGTTATAGCGCCAGGTAAGAAAACACGACCTATTTTTAAGAAGAATTCACTAAAAACTTAAAATGGCTGTATCTCCACAAATAAGAGGAATCAGACTTATTTTTATATTATAACTTTGTGTTATTAGCTGTTTAATTTCGTTTGGTATATCAGCATGAATAGAACGATGATTATTCTACAACTCATTAAAATGTTGCAAAACGGATTATTTTTAATCCTGGTTTTCATAAGCGAATTTTATTTAGCGGCGAAGCTCACTTTTTATTTTAATGAACACGTCAATAAACAAAACCGCCGTATTTGGAGTGTTTGGTATGCCTAACGGGCTGGTGAAATCGTGGCTCGTACTTCTGTAAGAACGATGCTAGTGAAAACGTTATAGTTAATGTTGGTCGCTGTAGACCTGTGATTACGAACTTTTTCGTTCACCAATTGAACAATCATGATGTCAAACAACTCGTGCCTCAATTGTAATATTAAATTAAGCGTTTTCTTATCGCATAGTTTCTGTTTCGAACTCATGAATTGGCTTCTAAGATCGCACGATTTTACCCCGCTAGAATATTTTGTGTGGAAATATGTGAAGTCGTTAGTCTAAGCCGATAAGCTCGAAACGATTAACCATTTGTCCTCCAAACATTCGCCGCGTTATTGCCGCTAACAAATATTGGATCAAGTCATCCAAAATTGGATCTACGGACTACATTTGAGCCAGCTCTGGCGACCATTTATCTTTCGAATAAGGTTAATTAAAAAAATTAATTTTTCTTTATTCCCTTTTAAAGCCCCCCGGGAACACATTGATATGTTTTGACGGAATCTCACCGTCATTACACATGTCAACGAGGGTAAAAGGCAGCCCAGTCCCCTTCAAGGCGCTAACTGGACAATTCTACTATATTTCACCTGAAATCAGCAAAGTCCCAGAGTTCAGCTATTTGTCCTTTTAGCCTGTTAGCTATTCTCTTGCTGATTATTGAGGTTGGCCCTTCGGAAGTATCGTGGTGGTTGTGGTTTCGAGGCCCTCGTTTGAGTTGTGTGGGTCGGATCATTCACAATGAATGGTCCAGGTTCAATGAGCATGATTGCGGTTGTGTTCTTTAATTTTATTAAGCTTCATGCGTTCTGTACGAGCAGTTGGAGAGTCTCCAACGTAAGAGGGCAGGCAATTTAAATTTTAAGATAATCAAAAGGTGGTTTTAAAAATAAAAGGATTGCCCATACATGGTGCTTGAGTCCATGTTGTGCATAAGGAATTAATTTTCAATCAAACAATTATTTTAATAAATTTTAATTAAAAAAAAAATAAATAAACTTAAAAGATGAAATCATCGGTAAATTGTCGATATATGGCTCAAATAAGTAGTTCTGCAAAACTGAGGAGTTGGAGAGTCTCCAACTCCTTAGCAAGGAGTAAAGGTTGCGGCCTACTACAGGCTTTTGAAGTTGCAACTAGGAGTGACGGGAGGATATATGTATCTGAAGGCGTTCTGAGCTACATTTCATTCACAGTGTTATGATTCACGATCTGGTTATGGCTTACACAGCTAGGTACAGATGCAAATCTTATCACGTATTCCCTTTTAAAGTTCTATGCTCCTATGAAAACCACCCTATAAATATATATATATATATATATAAACCAATAACACACCTCTAAAAGAGCAGCTTATTTCATAAATGCTTGCAGAGATATGAACTGCTATACAAATGCTAGTCCACGGTAAAACAACATACTCAATTATAGCATGGCCAGAGGAAATAGCCTTCCTAATATTACAGATTACAACCATCTGCTTCCAACTAATACGTTTACGTCTACACATATAAGCAATTTTTTTTAACATCAGTATCTTAATTTAAAAGCAATAGCTATAACATAATCCCTTCACAGGGAATGGCACTAAGGTATTCCTTTAGAAAAGGGAAAAGTGATAAAGTTGTCAATATTGGACAAGATTCAAATTCTTAGTAAGTTACAATCTCTAAATCTCAATCACTTATGGAATATAAAAAGGTTCGACAACCTATTTCAAATAAAAAAATAAGGACTTTTTGAAGATAAAGCGGTGAATTATTGAATTATTTAAATAAACTGAAACATTTCGACGCCTAGAAGTTTCGACGCCTAGAAGTATTGCAGAACTACTTATTTGAGCCATATAACGACAAGTTACCGATGATTTCATCTTTCAAGTTAATTTGTTTTTTTTTTTTTTAATTAAAATTTATTAAAATAATTGTTTGATTGAAAATTAATTCCTTATGCACAACATGGACACTCAAGCAGCATGTATGGACAATCCTTTTATTTTTAAAACTACCTTTTGATTAACTTAAAATTTACATTGCCTGCCCTCTTACGTTGCAAATTATAGGAAAGTGTGTGTCAAAATAAAACCTTCTATGGAGATATCTTTTAATCTTAATTTATTTCTTGCTGTAGTTCACCCTTAATAATACAACTTTTGTAAAAGTGTCAAGGGTCTAGCTATCGCGACTTCCAGAATACTGTAGCGATATTATGTTAAAGTGCTTCCCATTGTGTACAGAACCCTAAATAGAAGTTATTTTTTATAATAAAAAAATTATTTCGTTTGGATTAACTGACTAATAAATAAGTAATCAATTTTCAAGAAATTGTATTAAAAAACAGGAGCTGTACCTTAGATTTTGACTTTCTGTATTCGGCTTAAAAGAAAGCTACATAGCATGACATAACAACAAAAATATAAAAAATAAGCCCGCCAGCCACATGTAGTTAATAATACGTTCTTTCGATAAACTATAAAAACGAAAACAGGGAATCGTAAAATTGTAGTTGAAATTGTACAATCGTACAGAAACTAAAGAGCTAATTGTTTACAGTACAAGCAGAATAGCCAAATCACTTAAGCTGCTGCAGCTACACACAAAAAAAGAATATAGCTGTAGCATCGCTATGATAACCATATTTTATTATATTCAAAGCCAAAGAAATTAAATTTTAAATATATTTGATATATTGTCGAATAAGACGGTTCTTTTTCCTAGTCACAATCAAATAGCTAGGTAACAGCGCACTTTAGTACTTATTTTAAGGTTTTTGTATTGATATACGAGGTATGATCAAAAAGTAAACGTTTATTTTCAAATTTCGTGAGTTACGTATGTTCGATTTTTGCCTTTTTTGTTGCTGTTATATTGGTACACATGTCTGTTATATATGTTGACAATATTAGCCATTTTTGGATTGTCAGTTTGTTTTTGACAGATGAAAAGTTTAGTTGTGTTTTGTTGTGTTCTACGACAATTGAAATGTAAACTGTGGCATTTGACGAGTCTACTATGAACAGAACACAAGTTCAATTGTGGTATAGCCGGTTTAAGAAAGGCCGAAGAGATGTCAATGACGATGCTGGTCCTGCTCGCCCGAGCACGTGAAGAACCTATGAAAACATTGAAGCAGTGTAAACAATGATTTTGGATAATCGTCGAATCACTGCTGATGTTGCCATATAGTTCGCCTCATGCCAAGCAATTTTTACGGATGTTTTAAGCATGAAACGTGCGACAGCGAAGATTGTTCCAAAATTGCTAAATTTTGAGCAAACCCAACGTCGCATGGACATCGCTCAGGAGCTGTTGAACGTCGTCAACAACGGTCCAGATTTGCTCAAAAATGTCACGAATCATGGGTGTATGCATGGCTATGATATTAAAACCATTGAGCAAAGACCGAAAGAAGCACGTCAAGTTCGGTCAAATGTGAAGGTTTTGCTCACTGTGCTCTTCGATTGCAATGGCGTGGTGCATCATGAATTCTTGCCACAAGGTCGTACGATCAATACAGAATTGCGAAAAAACCAATCATGATTTTGTACAATAATAACGCACCAGCTCACACATCGATGCTTGTGCGTGAGTTTCTGGCCAAAAACAAAACCCTAGTCCTGCCTCAACAACCATATTCACCGGGCTTGGTCCCCGCTGACTTTTTCCTCTTCCCAAATATGAAGACACTGATGAAAGAAAAGGATTTTGCGCTGATTGAAAAGATTTTGTTTTTTTTTTTTTCTTCAATAATTATATATTGTATTTTCAAGAAACTGAACTAACAACAAGTTTTAAAATCTTAAATTCTAAAAAAAAGTTACATTAGTCCCGACCATGTCAGAGCTAACCTTTTGGGTAAAAAAAATTGACATTAAAAAAGAACAAATCAAATATTTCTAAGATGTGTCATCTGTAGCATTGAAGATTAAAGCTGCGGTATCCCTCTTTTTTTATCGGCTATGTCCACTATAATCCAAGATATAGCGGGCAAGGGGATTAGGATGGTCTTCAAGCTTCATTAAGTATTTGCCTGCGTATTTGATGATTTCTGTAGTCACCAGCGGTATGTCTAAATCACAATGTATGTTTGAATTTTTGATGTACCATGGAGCAGAAGTTATCAACCGTAAAATTTTATTCTGTCCACGTTGAATTCTATCCACATTTGAAGCTGAGGCAGTGCCCCAAAGTTGGATTCCGTAAGACCATATTGGTTTCAAAATACTCTTGTAAATTAGAAGTTTACAATCTAGGCTAAGTTTGGAGTTCCTGCCAAGGAGCTAACGTAATTGTGTTAGCTTAAGTTTCATTTGTGTTAGCTTTGAGTCAATATGGTGTTTACATGTAAGGCGACGATCAAGATGTATACCAAGATATCTCACATAACTATGGTGAGGAACAATGTGAACAGGGTGAAGGTCACATGAATGCACTTTGGAACGTTCACTTTAATTCTCCATCATTTTAACCACTACTCCAACTGAGTTATATGTTGCTGAAGATTTATGGAGGCTTGATAGGAGTTTTCGTGCGAACTTAGACACGCTGTATCATCAGCCAACGTAGAAGTGTGGACAGTTTTACTCACAGACATATCGCAGGTATATATCAAATATAAAACTGGTCCAACAATGCTACCATGTGGTACGCCTGAGGAAATTGGTTTGGATAAACTAACGAAGTCTCCTTCAACAACAGAAAATTTTCGACCAATTATGTGGCTTCTCAGTAGGTTGCTTATATTACAAGGCAAGTGAGCGGTCAGTTTCAGAAATAGACTTTCATGCCAAACTTTGTCAAAAGCCTGAGAAACATCAATAAAAATAGCTGAACAATACTTGAAAAGATAAAAGAAAAATCGAAAGAGGAACTGTTAGCGATACCAAAAAGCGCGTTTCAGAAGTGTTGCGAGAATTGGAAAAAATGCTGGCGTAAGTGTATTGTATCTGAGGGGGATTACTTAAAAGGGGACAAAATAGTTATTAATAAATAAATAAATGCTTTTTGAAAAAATTGAAAATAACGGTAATTTTTTGTTCATACCTCGTACATATTCCTTTGCAGAAAGAAGGTATGTTTCTGGAAAATGTGAGGGCCTTTAAAATTTCGGTACTATTTTGTTTTCTTGAGTGGTTGGTTACGTACTTTGCTATCAAACACTAGAGAAACTCGTGGTTTATTTACCAAACGCTTAGCGAAGACAAATTTAAATTGAGTGTTTGTGTATAAAATATAGAATATTTAGCAACGCATTAGTTTCTGTTGTGAGTTGGGCAAGCGTTAAGGCTTCGTAAGATTTGGGAAATAAATATAAACGAAAAATATTGTTACGTTTAATTCTTTTAACAATCGTTCTGTTACTTTAAGTTCTTTTATTGCAAAATAATAGCACAGTACTTTAGAGTTTTACATTAAGTTAAACGATTTATTTATTTTCCATACACACAAAATAAACACGATGGTAACTCTGTTGTGTTTACTCACTGATGACTCGAATTATTTCATTTGCCCAGCAAGTGATGCTTATATAGTTGTTTTAAGTGGTTCTCGCAAATACAAGAATATTCTATTCTAACATTACCACATATTGTTGTTGTTACATATTATGATTCAGTTTATGCGCCTGCTTGGCTGCGTGTTTCGTTATTTTTTTTTTGTTTTGCTCTGTGTTAGATGTTTTTGTTTGTTATTAATAACTTATTTGGTAGAATTCTTTATAAGCACGTTGTTGTTGTCTTGAGTGTATAACATTTCTTAGAAAACTACGCAGTTTGTAAAATGCACAGTGGGTCGTTTCGTTTACTTTTTTTTTTACTGATAATTATTTTCTCTTAAAATTTAATAAATCATCTTCGTAACAATTTGAATAAAGTTGAAATTAAGAAAGTTAAAAATTAAAGGATGTCTATAATATCATAAATGATTTTACGTTTGCTTTCGGTGTATAATTAGTAGAAACTAATTGTTATAGAATATATATCATGATTGTGGGCTGTTGTAATAAAATTTATAAAAATTAAAGGATGTGAACATAGAGTTGAAATTATCTTTCGATCAGTAAATGACAGCCATGGGAAATTTACACACAGCAGATGTTATTACGGCTGCTACAGCAAGAAGTTTTAAATTTAAAATTTTCTTTTAAAAGGTGCCCCATTAAATACATGATTATGAGATATATGGAAGCAGCAGAATTTTGAAATTTATTTTGAAGTGCAAACACTTCAATATTTTTTTTTTTTGTCAAAATGATCCTTTCAAAATTATATTTTATTTGATTTTAATATAGAATTGTTATCCGTCTGTTTGACTTTGTGTTCGTGAAATCGTTTTTCAAGAAATTTTTTTAATGTAATAACACAAGTCGTAAATTAAAATTGTGTTTAAATTGCCGAAAGTCAATGGTGACATAGGTTTTGATCTCTAGGATTAAACGCCTTTGCAGATAAGCCTGACCTGCCATTGCATCATAATCATATTGAGAATAACTCTTAACTGTTCATTTCTGAATTTTATTTAAAACTAAATAAAAATGTTAAGAAATTAGAAAATAAAAAAATGGCAGTATTAGCATCATCATCACAAAATTATTATTATGAGAATAGAGACCAACTTCAGTCATAGGATTGTTAAAGATTATCCTTTTCGGCGCTTCTGTATACTCATTTTTTAGATTTCCTACTCAAAAACCAATTTCTCTAAACATTTGATATTTTTACAGAAGCTGTATTATTATGGCCATGTATACTGGACCATACATAGAACAAAATTATTTGTTGGACTCGCACTTGGCAAATTTATTTACAGAAGAATTAGCTTCTGTTTCTGGCAGTAACGTCTAAATAAATTCCCGCTGAAGCAAGTAATCACTGCTACTGACTCAACACTCTTTGCAATGTTGACTTTAAATTTTATTTAAAAATAGTCTTTGCTTAAATGCAATTAGCTACTTGTAATATACGAGTAAGCATTTTTTTGGCTTTTTTTAAATAGTCATTAAAGGATAATAAACTGTGTTATGTGCATCAAAATACCCTCTCCATACTTTTTATCTGTGTAAGCACAAGGAACAAAACAATCTTGCAACATTGTTTTATCGAATAGTTACATACTTATATGTATGTACATGCAACACAATCTCAACAGCTATGTGGATGTGTAGCTGGATGTGTAACATTGAGCTTTTGGGATGCATAAAAACCCAATTGAATTTCTGGAATAAATAAAAATCGTATCCAAACTTAACAAAAGAAAATATAATAATTTACTATTTTTAATTTCTCATATGAAAGAAGATCTGCCGGCTCAAGAGACATAATTCATACATACCACCTACCTACATACATCAATCCTCACAATTCCATCGTAGTTAAAACACTCACTCTCACTAACTCTGACTTCAAACATTTGTTGGTTGGCTGGTTGCCCTAAGCAGTATTATAGTAAACTTTTTCAATGTTGGGGTACGTTTGACGTGCACACGTAATTTTTAAACATAAAACAAAATAAAGCAAACGTAATGATGATTTTGTGGGTATTGAGAATTCACAAGGTTCGTTCAATTTTATGGCGCGGCGTTAAAACAAACCCGTCGTCGTCCGTACGTACACGTACGAACAAACCTAAACAACGTATTGTATTAGGCGTACAGCAGTTTGAATATGCTACTTAGTTGCCCAACTATTTCTGCAATTTGGGTTAGAGCCAGAAAACAATAAATAAAAACAAAACAAATACAACTACAACAGCTACGTATGCATAGCAAAAATAAGAAAAAGCAATCGTACGATTAGGTATAATATATACGAAGAGGAGCTTCGTCAGTTTTGTTTTGTTTTGCTTTTCTGAATTTCCTTTAATTGTGAACAAGGCAAACAAAACAATATTTGCCCATTGTTGCCAGATGCAGAGAAAATCATTGCAAAAACGCGTCAAAATGAATTTTTAAATATAAAAATTTCACAAATCTAATTCTGATTTTGAGTTAAAATTTCATAAGAAAACAATGTCAAGAAATTATAATATTTTTTCCGCTAACCGAACAGGCAAGCCTGATTTTATCAATAAGGTGCCCCTGTAAGCTAGTAGGTAGTGTACTAGCTTGCAATACTGGGGGTTATGAGTTTGATTCCCAACAAAGACCTTGGTTTTCTCACTCTCGGTGGGGCTGCTCAGTGATGAAGGCATTGTCACTGTCCTGTCTTATACGACAGTTAATTTCCGTAACTATTCTTCTACTTTCACTGCCTGTCTCATTTCTTCTATATACCTTTCCTAAAGAATTTAGCACTGTACTTGACTAAAAAGGCATTACTGCCTGAAGTTCTACTTCTCTTTAAAGAAAAAATAAGATATTGTGGAATGTTTGAAAAAAAAATGATTTTATGAAGAAATAAAAGCTCACGGTCATTAAGAACGTTATTGACTGAAACTCCATATAGCTTCGAATAAAATTGGTAAGCATGATATTGTTGCAGAAGACGTTTAGCTTTGTTTTACTAGTAGAGTTACTCCTGGAAAAAGTTCATAACCGTAAATTAATCCAGAAACATAATAACATTTTGCAAGAAGTTGCCACACCTATATTAAAAATTGTATAGTGATGTGACAACCAAAGACGGCACCTCAGCGCAGTGCAAGTCCGACGCACAAGTGAGTTAAGATGATTTGTTCATGGTAAGACTCTTTTATTGATTATTATTCTGAGGATATTGGCAGCATTTATAATAGTTATTTTTTGTCCATTTATTAAAAAATTAATATCTGTATAATTACGAATTATACACTTTGACTTATGAGGGTTTATACAAAATCCATTAGTAGTTGCCTGGTCCAAGAATTGCTCCTTCAGGCAATCCTCTAGATAAATGTAACACCAAACATTGAAGGTTGTTTGGCAACTGCGAACGACTACAGAAGGTATGAAGATAGCAGTCGTATGAAAGTAAAAGAAAAGTTAAAAAAGTGTTGAAATTTTATAGAGAGAGTGCCATGATGAACGGTATTAAAGGCCGTAGAGTAATCAAGAAGTATCAGGAAATAAGTTTTTTCCTCTTCAAATTTATGTCGTATGTTCTCACTTACATCCAATAGAGCAGAAACGCAGCCGAGATTTAGACGAAGTCCTGACTGCCTGTCAGAGAACAAAGCGTTATTTTCAATATAGCATGACATTTGATTGTGAAGAATTTTTTCAAAAGCCTTAGATAAAAAGTACAAGATGGCAATTGGTCTCAATTACGAGTAATTTTTAGGAATTGGCTCAATTTTCGCACACTTCTATTTCGACCGAAAATTATGTTACATATGGTAAGATTACAGGCAACAATATCTTTACAAATTTAGGGTGTACGTTAATTAAGAGAATATTTCGATATGATTATATTGCGACAGCAGTCACATTTTTATTAATTCGTTGTCTTTAATTTATGCAATCGTGGACCAATTATTGAACAAAAATTTATATTTTTAAAAACATTATAATTTCACAGGGTTTGAGAAATTTGTGGCTCTGCTAAACAGGAAGTTTTAAATTTCTTTACTTTCTGTCATTACTGGGACTTTTATTGGAAGCATATTAAGGTGAGTCAGTCTTTAAGGACAAAAAACATGGTAAAAATTTTATGGCCATTAAATAAAATCATACTTATATATTAACAATTATGTAACCGTATGTTGATAGCTTACAAAATTATGTCAAATAAATGGACACGAGTCCATGAGATTGATAAATTAATTCTACAGCATCAGATGCTTTTTTTTCTTTAAATTTCATAACCTTAAAAACTAAGAAAAATTTATTTGCTTCTGTTGCTTTTATTGCTAAGAAATTAAAGTAGTGAACCAATCGGTAAGTTAATTTTATAATAGTATTTTTAGTAAGACTTAAGTTCATTGGCATATTTCAAATCATTTTTCAGCTTTTATGTATTTAGAAGAAAAATTAATTATATTGCATATTTTTATATTTATGTAATTTGTTTTAAATTCTTTTATTGTCCCCAAATTCATTACGAATTAATTAATTTTTAATATTTTATATTCCATTACTCTAATAAGGACTAAATATTTTTTTTTATCAAATTGTACAAAAAATACAAAAAATTATAGTTGATAAATGACATAGATGCCCCTTTAGGCTTGTCAGTATGGGGGTTGTAGGTTCGATTCCCAACGAAGAGCTTGGTTTATTTCACTACAAAAATAAAAATTGACTGTCGGTGGGGCTGCTCGATGAAGGCATAGTCACTGGTCGCTGTGCTGTCTTTATACGGCAGTTAATTTCCGACTATTCATCCTTCTACTTTCACCACCTGTTACATCTCTTCTCTATCCCTTTCCTAAAGAATGTAGCACGGTACTTGACTAAATAGGCATTGTTGCCTGAAGTGGTAATTCTCTGTAAAAAAAAAAAAATATAATATTTTCGGAAGATCAATTTGCTGGTTTAGTAGCACAAGCCAGTGACTATACGTAATCCCACAAGAAATACTCGAGAAATGTCAAATTCTACGATTTTTAGGGCTAAATGGCAGGTACATTTCTCGAAAGAAACTTATGGCCACGCCTTGATAATAGCAAAGCGATGGTTGCAGCCACCATATGCAACGACATCTTAGCCGAATTACTGTCATCCATATTCGCAAACAAAAAATCATTAATTATGAATCTTCATTCATAGATGCCCCGCTAGGGTTTAACCTGGATGTCATGGAGTCTGTAGGGTCCGTTGGATTGGTATTCCTGTGAGGTTTTGCTGTTTCTAGAAAACCGATTAACTCTCATAACTAAACAGAACTTTGAAAATTTTTGTGAATGATTTTCAAAGTACACATCCGTTATTCGGTAGCGTTGTCAAGCGCCAATACAAATAATTATTATTATTTGCTAAAGTCTACTCATCAAAAATAAACGCAGTGTGACAGTTGGTTTTAAAGCTAACTCTCTACAAGTTTCATTTGGCTCAAGAAAATCACCACTTACTTAAAGCTAAATATCGAATTTTTCAACAAGAAGTTTGTTTTTCAATTGCGGCAACATGATAATTTTGACTATTCGCAAGAAATTCGCATTAAAATAATCAAAACCCACTATGAAAATGATGGTTTTGTTAAAGTTACATTTCATAAAAATTGTGATTTTTTCATAGAACATAATCCTCCTTCTAAGACCGCTATTAAAAACTTGGTCGTAAAATATGAGTCGAGAGTCTCGATACACAATGTACGCATACCAACGCGTGTTCGACCGGGTCGTCCAACTGAAAACATTGCAGCCGAGAGCCACAGTATTCCAGTAGATCAAAATTTGTCAATTCCTTGATTTTTTCAACAATTGGGGTTATCCAAAATCGAATTTTGCGTAAGGATTTGACTTTGAAGCCTTACAAGGTTCAACTGGTGTAGGAATTGTAGCAGCCGACTGAACATTCACATCGCCGTCGATTAGCTCAATTCATTTAAGTACAACCAGCTGGGTTATCCGAAAAAACAATTTTTTTCAGACGAAGTCCATTTTCACTTGTCAGGCTATGTCATCAAACAAAAGTGGGCTTCTGAAAAACCTAGAGCGATTATTAAGAGCCTTTGCATGCTCAACGTTTTACTGTATGGTGCGCTATGTGGTCTGATTGGGCCTTTTTTATGAAGATGAGGCTACAAATGTGGTAACGGTCAGTGGATCATGCTATCGCGAGATGCGAACTACTCAATTTTGGCATATTATTGACGATGTGACATCACTGACATGTAGTTTTAACAGGATGGTGCCACATGTCACATAGCCAATGAAACGATCAATTTATTGCAAACCAAATTTCCCGATCGCATAATTTTACGACAATCAGCAGTTAAGTGGACAGCCAGATCGTGTGATTTAACATCAGTGCATTATATATTGTGGGGCTATGTTAAGGAGAGAGTTTATACGCAGCCAATCTAAATCCGTAATGCGATTACCCAAATAGGACCGCCATTGTGCCAAAAAGTGATTAAAAACTTTGATGAAAGTATCGCCGTCTGTCGGAGTGGTCCTGGTGGACATTTGCCAGATATCATTTTTCAGTCATAATTACCGAGCTTTGCTCTTCGTAAAAAAATAAAAATTTGCATCATCTTAACGTTTAATTTAGAAAATAAATTTCTTATTGCAAAACCCTTTATATGCATATTCTGTGGAACAAATTTTTGTGGAAAAGTTGCGCTGCAAAACTCGTCGGGATGACCAAAAATCGTCAAAGCTGGCAGCAGTTTCAACTTTACTCTCTTTAAATCGCAATCTCATTGTTTGTTTGTTATTCATTTGTTCACATGCTGTTTGTTGGTGTGTTATTTGTGTCATTAAATATTATAAAAGCTGGCTGTCGTTTTTATACAATTTTTGTTTCCCCTGTGTTTAGAAAAATTAGAAATACTAGAACAGAGAAAAAGAACAACAAGAGTAAAAACAAGTAAAATTCATTAAAATACATTAGAAATAATAAAGAGCAGCAGTATGTTGTTGTTTTGAATTTGATTTTGTTTTATTTTTACTGGGAGACAATGTTTAAAAGGTGGTGGATGCAGCTGGTGCTATTTTAGCGGCGAATAAAAAAAAATTGAAGTAGAAAAAGTCAATGTTTTAAGAAAAGCATGTGTGTGTACCTGTGACTGGCATGGTAACACGCTGAAAAGGTAAAATGCCATTTGTGATTTAAAAAAATATTAATTTGAAGCTTCAAACCAAATTGAACTAAGAAAATATTTAATTTTGCGAAAAAAAAATATGGGGACATATACATATGTATATGTACGTATATGTATGTATATATGTACATAAGTACTTACACACGTATGTGCTTAGAGTAATGTACAAATTTCTGTATATACTTACATATATGTATATATGTATAGGCAATATATATTTAGATTCATATTTAAATAGTAAGTGATTATGGCTATATTGTGTTCTCATAGCCTTCATTCAAGCAAGCAGAAAGGGTATCTATATATACTTACTTATATACATTTACACTACATATGTATATATACATATATTTATGCATGCATGTACATATGTGTACATATAAATCCATATACTTAAAACCTACTCTAAGGAGCGAAAACTTGTAACTGCTGTTGTTCGACAGTCGCATGAAAATGAAATGTAATTTTTTACTTACATATCGATGTTTAATCGCCCATCATCAAGCTGTCCTTACAATATTAATCATAACCTAAGATACAAAGTTTGGCGTAAATATTTTTCCCTTTAGTAGTTTAGTATCTACGTCTACTCCTTAGATACCTGACTTTTCGATTGCTACACAAGTTTTTTTTTTTTTATTAATGTTCTTCACACCATCGTTTTCGTAAGGACGCAAAAGTTATATATTTTGACAAGCAATAATAGCATAACAATAACTGTGCTGCAATTTTTACAGCAGTCCCTACTGGCCCTAACCCTTTCTAAGACTTCCAAATAAGTCTTCTCCGTCAAACATGACCTCATTTCTTACTGACGTTAATGCACAGCCCGACAGTCTCCAGAAACAAGCAAACCTATCATCTCTTTTGTTTTCTTACACTTACGCCTAGTACTGCGGCGGCTTGATTTGGTATGCAAAAATAATAATAAAAGATATTTAAGAGTCCATTGTTATCCTGCTCTTCAGCTAAGACGATATTGACTTCTGCCAACAGTAAAAACGTTTGCAATTTGATCATGTAAATTATCATTCATAAGTTGAACCAAGATTTTCTTTTATTATTCATTAAAAAAAAAACTAGAATACCCGTTGGTCCGTGTTGAGAATATTAAAACTAATGTCATACAAATATGTTTGGAAGCCCTTGTTCTAAAGGGTATGCAATTTTTATTGTATTACGCCGAGAAAAGTTCGGCAATTATGAATAAAAAATGATATCTGCCCACCATGCCAACGCTAGCAGATGTCGATTCTTTCATCAAAGTTTTTAGTCACTATTTGGCAAAATGGCGGTCCTATTTCGTTATTCACATCATGGATTTTAAGTTTTAAGACTGAAATCGATTCGATTGGCTCCGTAAAGGCTCTGCCCTTAACATAGCCTCACAAAATAAAATACAGTTGTGTTAAATCACACGATCTGGCTGGCTATTTAAATGCTGATTGTCGTAAAATTATGCGGAAAATTTGGTTTGCAATAAATTGAACGTTTTGTTGGCTGTATGATATCTGGCATCGTCCTGCTGAAACAACAGGACAGTGATATCCACGTCATCAATAATAGTCTAAAATGGAGACGTTGGCTCCATTTCCAGCCTCATCTTCGAAAAAACGTCCCAATCATGCCTCCAATTGACATAGCGCACCATATACAGTGAAATGTTGAGCATGTAGACTTCTTAATAATCGCTCTAGAATTTTCAGAATCCCAAATTCGGCAATTTTGCTTTGAAAATGGCCTTCGTCTGAAAAAATTATTTTTTTAGAAAAACAAGGCGATTGTTCCTGAATGAATTGAGCGAATCTATGGCGATGGAAGGGTCGGTCAGCTTCAATTCCTGCACCAGCTGAATCTTGTAAGGCTTCAAAGTTAAATCTTTACGCAGAATTCGCCATGTTGTGGCTGTGAATAATCCTAATTGTTAAGAACGTCGAAGAATTGACAAACTTGGATCTGCTTCAACACTGTAGCTCACAGTTGCGATGTTTTAAGTTGACTGACTTGGTTGAACACGCATTGGTATTCGCACATTTTGTATCGAGCCTGTCGACTCAAATTGACCCACAAAATTGTTAATAGCAGTTTCAGAAGGACGATTAAGTTACCCGAAAATGTCACAAACTTTACGAAATGTAACTTTAACGGAGCCTCTATTTTCATAGTGGATTTTAATTATTTTAATGAATTCACTGCAACAATTGACAATGCATCTACTGCGAATACGTCAAAAAACTAAATGTTGTTGGTGTTGCCAAAACTGAAAAACAAACTTCTTGTTAAGAAACCCAATAGTATTGAGCGCATTGTCTAGGGTATATAGCTATTTCCAATTCCAGTGAAAGAGGCGCAAACGAGGAGGAAACCTTTTCACTGAAAACATCACTTTTGAACCGTTTAGTCTTCGACACAAGCAAAGCCTGTCTAATTTATTCTTGATTCAAACCCCAACATATTTTAGCACGTAGTTTTTGCTTTCACAGGTAAAGCATAACAGCAGCGCTGGTTTTCAGCTTTCGTATTATGTTTATGTTCAATTAGTCAAAAAGTTCTCTTAATAATACAGAAACATAGAAACATGCATATGTATGTGTATACATATGCATACAAATGTATCTACAGAACTAATTAATTCTTAGAAAATCATATTTTATCACTTGGATTTATGCAATTAATCAAAACAGGCTTTATTTAACAAAACTTTTATATTCTTTGTCGAAACGCGCACACAGTCATGTGTACATAACAAATGTTGCCATACAACAAACTACCACCCCACACTCTGGTTGGAGAAACTTCTAATTGTCACAATTACCCAAAAATCACCGTAGGTAAGTGTGAGCAGAGTAGTTAAATTTTATTTCGCAAATGCAGAACACTGAAGCAAAAACAATTGCATTTTAGGCTGAACAACAAGAAGATGCAGGAAAAGAGGTGAAAATTTCCAACACTTGCAAACACAAGTACATTGTGTTTTTACAGAGAAATAGAATTTTGAAATGGAATAAAATACAGATGTATTTTTTTAAGTTGACATGAAGTTCACTTCATTAGAAAGAATATTCTGGCATATGACCACCACGGTTGGCTCTGGCGTAGTGTAATCTGGAGGTCTCGATGACTTTTTCAATCATTTGTTGCAGTATGTGGGCTTTAACGCGGCGAATGTTGTGCTCCTTGTTGTCAATCGTTTCGGATTTATCATATCCCCACACGGTGCTAAATCGCGCGTTGTTAGAGGGCAAATAACGGGTCTGAAATGAAACTATGCGGTTAACAAACGTTCCCTTCAAAAAATCAATTCATATGAGCAGTGTGCCGTGTGTGACGGCTGCAAAACTCATTTCATATTTTATGAAAAAGCGTTTATTTTCTTACTTGGACGCAGAAAGTATGGTTACTTCATATAACATAATATTAAGATGTTCAGTTTACAGCGATAGAAGTGCTTATGCCAGTTATTGTACTTATAACGAGACAATTGCAAAATCAAACAACAAAACTAAGTCTGTAGTTTAAGAGCGCTTCGAATCAGGTGCAATAATTGTTAAATTTTACAACTCGTTAATTTTATATGAAAAAATGGAAAGGAAATACTTTTTACAGAAAATTATTTTATTTTTATTTAATTTAATACAAAGTTTTTTGGCTAATGCAAATAACCTTTAACATATGGCAACATATGGAAACATCTTTCAAATGTGAAGTGCGCTATTATAAATAAAATAAGTACCGGCAATAGATTCTACTCTGGGAGTTGAATGGACAGTATACCGGAACTATTTTTACGTTGCACACAAATTATTCACATGCAAATTAACGGTCGACAATAGTTGCGGTTGCAATTATTATTATTGAGCTTTTAGCAGTTATTGTTAAATGACCTGCTCTTGAATATACCATATGACTACTGGACACTAAACAAAGTAAATGATAAAAACCACATCAAGTTCCACAAATAAAATATTGCTCACGGAGCAATTTATTTTCTCTTTATAATTATGACTGTCGAAGAATTTTATTTTCTTTGTTAAATTACTTTTGCTTATTTCTGTTGCTGTTTTAAATCAAATCGAAAATACACATTATTTGTGTGTGCTCTTTTGCGAAGCTTTTCAGTGGCATCTGAAATTTCTGAATGCCTGGTAAAGTGCTTGCTCGTGTTCAGACGCGAATTTAACGTGATGTTCGCACGTAAATTGCTCGCTCGCTCGTTGTTACAAAACGGTGTTTGCTGGCAGACTTACTTACTACTATAACATGGTGCTTACCAGACGGCAGCACCATGACAAATAGATACAAGTTGAAATGTCATCCATCCAACCAACAAGAAGACATTTTTTTATATATTTTTTATCCATCATTACAACAACCGGTCAGTCAGCTAGCAAGCAAACAAACTAAACCACCAGTCAGTCACACTCTTCTTAATGTGTCTAGCTGGCGTTGCCGTTAATGCACTTCGTTTATACACTACTAGAGAGTTGATCTAGCATTGTGCTGACTGAGGAGTACTTACTTACTTACTTACTTAATGCATGGTTGAATAGATGGATAAATTGTTTTTGGTCGCTGGCTTGCTAAGGCTGTGTGTAAATAAATACCCTCCTCTACTGGATTATGCGCTTTGAGTGTTAAATTTAAATCTCAATTGTGTTGTCGGCTAACTCTTGCCAACCAACCAACCCCCCTTCGTTGTTCTATCGTTGTTGGGATTTTTTATTTACTTCACCAACATTTGTTTCTTTCTTTCTTCATTTTCATTTAAGATTTTTATGTACTTTTTATTAATATAAAAATTATTGTTGCTTTTACGTTATTCTATTTTGTTTAACTTATTTTTTATTGTGATTATTTTAAATAAAAACAAGGTTGCCAAATTTCGCAACCTTTCAGTTAAATGCTATATATTTTTTATATGACATTGTATTTTATGGATTCCTAAGTGGATTTTAGTTTAAAATGGAGGAGGAACGTATCGAACGCAAATCTTAATCATAGTAAAGGGAAAAGATTGAATACGGCAAAAACACAAGGTCGGAACTTTTAAAAACTATTTTAATTTGGAATATTTCGCTAAAATTATCAATTTATGTACATATTGCATTTTATATCAATATCACGATATTATCACTTGAATCACAAAAGCCCACCTTTCTTTATGCAAAAGCTGTCAAAATAGGAAACAAAGTTCAAAAACTGTTTCAGTTTGCTTTCAAGCAAAAAATAATACCACAAAACTCGAGCTGCAACTCCCGAAATCTGGAACAGATAGCCACCGAACACTTCTCTAAGCTCTAAGAGATTCAGGGTTTCTCTAATAAAATCAAATCATAAAGCTGTCGCTGGTAGCAACCAAAATAATGGTTTTAATTTTTTATGCTGTCCCGAGTGCTACACAAATGCAAATGAAAGAGGAACGTCTAGGAAAAGATAATATTAGAAATATAAAGGGTTTTTCAATAAGCTGTTTGTTTTCTAAAACAAAATAAAACAAAAAATTTAGATTAAAATTATTCAAATTGTTATTAAATTCGAAGAGAAAAGGTCGGCAGTTATGAATGATAACTGATATGTGACAAATGCCCACCACGAACACACTGACAGATGTCGATACTTTTATCAAAGTTTCTAAACACTTTCTGGCAAAATGGTGGTCCTATTTCATTAATCACATCACGGATTTTGAGTTTCCAGGCTGAAATCGATTCGATTGGCTCCATATACAGTCTGTCCTTAACATAGCACCACAAAAATAATCCAGTTGTGTTAAATCGCACGACTTGGCTGGCCACTTAACTGCTGATTGTCATGAAATTATGCGATAGGAAAATTTGGTTTGCAATGAATTAATCGCTTCATTGGCTGTGTGACATGTATCAACCTCCTGTTGAAACTATATGTCAGTGATATCCACGTCATCAATAATAGGCCAAAATTGAGTTGTTAGCATATCGAGATAGCGTGATCTCTTGACCGTTAACGCCTTAATACATTGAGCATGCAAAGACTTCTCAATAATTACTTTAGGATTTTCAGAGGAGCAACTGCGGTAATTTTGCTTGTTGACAAATCCTGACAAGTGAAAATGGGCTGCGTCTGAAAAATTATTTAAAAAAAAAATACAGCCGGTTGTTCCTGAATGAATTGAGCGAATCTACGGCGATGTGAATGGTCGGTCGGCTTCAATTCCGGCACCAGTGGAATTTTGTAACGCTTAAAAGTCAAATCCTTACGGAAAATTCGTAATGTTTTGAACAACCCCAATTATTAAGAATTTCGAGGAAATGACAAATATGGATCTACTTCACACTGTTGTTCACGGCTGCAATTTTTTTAATTGAACGACCCGGTCGAACATGCCTTGGTGTTCGCATATTTTGTACCTAGTCTGTCGAACACGAATTTAACGACCAAATTCTTAATAGCAGTCTCAGTAGAACGATTATGTTGTCCGAAAATATCACGAATTTTACGAAATGTAATTTTAACAGAACCAACATTTTCATAGTGAACTTTAATTATTTTAATGCGTTTTCCGTGCTAAATTGAATTCATTGTCACAATTGCCTATGTATTTACTACTATGTTGTTGGTGTTGCCACAATTGAAAAACAAACTACTTGTTGATAAAACCGATAGAATCGTTCATAAATTTGTCGCTGGTAGCAATCCAAATAATGCTTTTACATATTTATGATGTCGCCAGTGCTACACTGCGTAATGAAATATGAACGAACGCCTAGGAAAATATCACATTAGACATGTTATTACCGATGCGTCTTGCTAAAGTTATAAAATAAAATAATTAAGTAATAAAGTAAAAAACTGGGTACGCACGCAAGACAACATCTAATTTCTATTTACAAACTGTGTAGAAATTTTATACACGCACAACAACAACAATTAGGTATGCTGTTTACTAACGGCGTAGTTTGCTAAGAAAACTTATGTAGGCAAGACAACAACAACTATCTTAAAATAAATTCCAGAAAGAAACTTTATCAGCATAAAAACAAAAACGAAAATACACAAAGTCATACAGGCGCAACAAAATGTAATACAAAGGGAGTAGAAGATTCTTAATTTTTCTAGACCTCTAGTGGACAAATATAAAAGGCAGCGTGCGAGTTGATAGTTAGATAGTTGAAAAATAAACCTCGTGAAGTAAAGACATGCGTCTTAAGTGAATTGTTCTGTAGTGTCAACTTTGTGGGTAGCTAAAGTAAATAAACTTGTAATTAATTTAAAAACTCTAAAATCTGGTGTTATTTATTTTGCAATAAAGAACTCACGACAAAACGTTTATAAAAGTTATAAACGTAACAAAATGTAAAACGTGTCAAAAAGAAATATTATTAAACAGAATTAAAAGGATTCCGAGCTTAAAAATTATATTTTTAACCATAAATTCATAAATTCGGAAAAACATAGGTTATTAAAAGCGGTCAAAAATTGTTCAGCATTTTTCATGGAGAAAAGATCCAACATATGATAAGACATGATAAGGTACGTTTAATAAAAAGCTATGAGAAAGCTCATTACGTGATCATACTTTTATACTTAAAGAAGTAGATTGTTTGCTGGCAACTACTTATTAGTCTTTGAGGGAAATACCTTGGGGTGAATTTTGTGCATTCTAGCATTCGTGTCTGTATACCGACGACACGTCTTTATTACGATTTCAAGCTCGCAAATAATACCTAGAAGATTACTTGCTGGATCGCATATTCGATTTAGAAAGGTAGTTGAAAAAATAGCGAATAAAGTTTAATGATAAAATAGTACGTATAATGCACGTACATACTTCAAGTCATAAAAATCAAATATCATGCTACATAAATGCTCATGAAATAGGCTCCCCCGGGGTCACATGATAGTCTTTATGGGTCCTACAACAACCATCTAGACTTGTATCTTGCGGGGTAAAAGGGAGCTCAGTCCCCTTCAAGGCTAGTAGGAGTCAACTTGACAATCCACTATATATCCACGGGAATCAGTGAGCGCTAGAATTCCGCTATTTGTCCCTTTGGGCATTTAGCTGTTCTCTGTCTGATTATTGCGGTAGGCCCTTCGGGAGTATCGTGGTGGCTGTGTGTTTCGAGGCCATCGTTTGAGTTTGTGGGTCGGATCATTCACAATGAACACAGTGGTCTAGAACCAGTGAGTATCAATGCCGTCGTGTTCTTAATTATATTAAGCTTCATGCGTTCTGGACCAGAAGTTGGATAGTCTCCAACTCTTCAGCAAGGAGTGAAGGCTGCGACTTACTCCGGGCTTTCGAAGTTGCAACTAGCAGTGACCAGAGGATATACGTATCCGAAGGCCTTCTAGGGCGAAGATGACCTACATTTCATCCACAGTAGTAACGGCCACCATTTGATTAAGGCCCAGGGCCAGATGCAGATGAAAACCTTATCACTTCATGAAATAGGCTTTTGTAGTATAAAAGGCTCATAAAAGCGAAGCTGGCAGAAATGAAATTAAAAATTGTTCTAACAAAGTGGTTCAATGGCATAAAATCTATGATAGTTTTGTGTAGATTTAACCGACAACTGGTTGAAGCAATTTGTATTGAAAAATAATCTTAACCACTTGTTTAGAAACTTTGTTGCTTAGTAATAGATAATTCAAAAGTTGGTCACCCTTAAATGAAGTGCCATAAACGCGTGTTTTACACACTTTGTTTTTTGGAGCTAAAATATCAAATTAAACACAAAATTACGTTCGGCAGCATGCTGAGAGTGTTGAAAAATGTTTAAAAAGCTGCTATAAAAAGAGATACTCTTTTAATTTATGGGCATTATGGTGGGGAGGGGGGGTTTATATAAAAATCCATCTGCAAAGCAACAACCAAACAAAGCCGGCGTCTAAATATATATTAACGGCGAAGGGCCGCATTTCATTTTATTGAAGACTGTTGTAGCGTTTGCAAAGCATAACGAGCCAACACCACACAGCAAGAGCTTCTTACTAAACATTGAACAATAATAACAACCAAAAGCAGCAGCAAGCAGTACGTACCTATGTTATTAATGCTTTATATTTTAGTAAGCTTTTGGTAGCTGATGCGATGTGACTATAAAGAATATGTTAGCAAGTAACAGCTGCGTGTTCTTTCTTATTTTATCGTTCAGCTATAACCACAACGACGTTGCTTTCAGGACAGATGACGACGTGTGTCGTCAAAAAGCGTTGCGCGTCTATCGCAAAATTTACCAGGCGTACAGTTATTTTAGTAAGACATGATGGTCGAATAGTTTCAATAGCTGGCTGGCCAAGAAGTACAAGTATTCAACGAAGCAACCACAGTCAGTCCTCTTTGAGTTGCTTTGTTCATTTATTACAAACACAAGCAAACGAAAAGAAAATAAATTAAAATAACACAAAACAACTAAGAGCCAGCAGCTCCCCAAAATTTGTTTACATTTTGAAAAAGAAACAAGAGCACACAATCAATACAAAACAATCAACTGAGATCCAGAGAGTAAGAATTGGTGAATGATGGACTAATGGTGTTTTAACTGCAATCCCGTAAAGCATTGTTAATAATTTCTTATTTCCTACACACAAGTGTGTTATAGCTATTGTAAGTTAATTTGTAGTTTCTGTTATTAAAATGTAGCTCATTTTGCTTGTTTACACTATTTGTAGTGTAGGAAATATGAGAGAATTGGCTATTTTGATATGTTAACAGTATTTTAAGTTTCATAAATTTAATTTAAAAAAAATAAGAAAGTTGGCTGCTCTTTAATTTGGTGTAAAATTAAATTTATAACAACATTTCTAGTATGCAAAAAAGTTGTTCTTATCTGTGTTTTTGATTAGGCAAAAGTATTGAAAACGAAGGTGTTAAAAATCTACAACAACAAATTTATACTAAGAGTACACAGATAAATGAAATATTTGAAGATTCTGAGATAAATGTGTTTTTCTTTTTAATAACTTGTTGAGCGAAAGTTTAAAACTGATTTTTTAGTTCTAGCAAAACAAAGACTAGGCATTTTACACTATCAACAAATTAAGTTATTTAAGATATTTATTTATTTATGTACATTAGGGTGCCCCTTACTTTTCAATTTGCGAAATTGTTTTGTAACTCCTCTT
Source organism: Trichopoda pennipes (assembly GCA_030448955.1). Taxonomy (NCBI): domain Eukaryota; kingdom Metazoa; phylum Arthropoda; class Insecta; order Diptera; family Tachinidae; genus Trichopoda; species Trichopoda pennipes. The sequence goes on along the minus strand of JASKUP010000008.1, from coordinate 4,515,676 downwards.
AGAAATGTTCCTTCCATCAAATTAACTATGTTTTGCAAAAAATTATATTGATCACGAAGGCGTGACTCATCCGCCCTCAAGTTAATGTAAAATGACAATTTATATTCAATTTTACCCTGTGTTCATTTTGAGTTAAACTAATGTAATACGCTTTTATCCAAAAAGCAATCATAATATTGTTACGGATGCGTCTTGCTTAAGTTTTAAAACAGAATAATTAAGTAATAAAGTAAACAACTGAGTATGCTCTTTACAAACTGCGTAGTTTTCTGAGAAAACTTATGCACGCAAGACAACAACAACTTTCTAGTTACAGACGGCGTACAAATTGTATACATGCTAAGCAACAATAATAGGGTATACTGCTTACTAACTATTTAGTTTTCTAAGAAAACCTATGCTCGCAAGACAACAACAACATCTTAAAATAAATTCTAGGAAGAAACTTAATCAGCATAAAAACAAAAACAAACAAACACACAGACCAATAGGCGCCTATACATTAAATGAATACCCCTGTAGGCTAGTAGGTAGTGTACTAGCTTGTCAGTATGGGGGTTGTGGGTTAGATTCCCAACGAAGACCTTGCTTTTTTCATTACAAAAATAACAAAATTGACTGTCGGTGGGGCTGCTCAGTTATGAAGGCATGGTCACTGGTCACTGTGTTGTCTTTATACAGCAGTTAACTTCCGACTATCCTTCTACTTTCACCACCTGTTTCATCTCTTCTCTATCCCTTACTAAAAGAAGGTAGCACGGTACTTGACTAACTACGCATTGTTGCCTAAAGTGCTACTTCTTCTTTAAAACAAAACGTGATACAAAAGGAGTATAAGACTCTTAATTTTTTTAGACCTCTAGTGGACAAATATAAAAGGCAGCGTGTGAGTGTATAGTTAGTTAGTTGAAAAATAAACCTCTTAAAGTAATGACGACGTCAACTTTGTGTTTAGTTAAAGTAAATAAACTTGTAATTAATTGAAAAACTCTAAAATCTGGTGTAATTTATTTTGCAATAAAGAACTCACAACAAACGTTTATAAAAGTTATAAACGTAACAATATTTTTCTTAGCTACATAAAAACAAAACTTCCCAATAAGAATGACAATTTTTTATTATTCAACATTAAAGAAAAATGTGTAAGAAACTGATATTAACAAACGAAATAAAGGGTTTTTGAACAAGAAGTTTGTTTTTTTTAAATAAAATAAAATAACACAAAAAATTTAGATTAAGATGATTAAAATTTTCTTTGTATTGGGAAGAGAAAAGTTCAGCAATTATGAATGAAAAATGATAACTGGCAAATGTCCACCACGACTACGCTGTCGATTCTTTCATTAAAGTTTTTAATCGCTTTTTGCCAAAACGACGGTCCTTTTTCGTTAATTACATCACGGATTTTGAGTGTTAAGTCTGAAAATGATTCGATTGGCTCCAAATAGACTCTGTCCTTAAGATAGCCTCACAAAAAATAAACCAGTGGTGTTAAATCACACGAACTAGCTGACTGTTGTAAAATTTTGCGATCGTGACATTTGGTTTGGTTGAAACCACATGTCAGTGATAACCCATCATCAATAATAGGCCAAAATTGAGTTGTTAGCATCTCGCGGTAGCGTTATTTATTTACCGTTACCGCAATAAGAAAAAAACAGTCCAGTCACGCTCCAGACCACATAACGCACCATACAGTGACACGTTAAGTATGCAAAGACTTCTCAGCTATCGCTCTAAGATTTTCAGAAGCCCAAATCCTGCAATATTGTTTGTTAGGGTATGTCATGACAAGTGCAAATGGGGTTCGTCTGAAAAAATGATTTTTTTGGAAAAAGCAGCCGGCTGTTCCTGAATGGATTTAGCAAAATTGCGGCTATGTGAATAGCGGTCGGCTTCAATTTCTGCACTAGTAGAACCTCGTAAGACCTCAAGTTCAAGTCAAATCCTTACGCAAAATTCGCAATGTTGTAGTTTTGGATAACTCCAATTGTTGAGAACGTCGAGAAATTGGCAAAGTTGGTTCTACTTCAACTCATGTGGCTCACGGCTGCGATTTTTTCAGTTGAACGACCCGGTCGAACACACGTTAGTGTTCGCTCGTTTGGTGGACTCAAATTTAGGGACCGAATTCTTAATAGCGGTGTCAGAAGAAAGATTACGTATCAGAAAATATCACGAATTTTACGAAATGTAACGTTAACAGAATCACCATTTTAATAGTGGATTTTATTAACTTTAATGCGATTTTCGTGCAAAATTGAATGCATTGCAACAATTTCCAATGCATCTACTACGAATACGTAAAAAAACTAAATGTCACAATTATCATCTTGCTGGTGTTGCTACAATTGAAACACAAACTTCTTATTGAAAAACTTTTAAATAACACTTTTGTGAGCATGAATATATATTTTTTTTTGTCTGTAATATTGTTTAATTTTCAACCAGATGATAGCGAAAGAAAAAATCTGAAATGTTTCGTGCAACAGGAAAAGCTTTCTTTTTTACTTAAACCTATAGTAGTGGAACAGTTTCCAGTAACATTTAGACTCTGCGAGAACCCATAGTTGGCAATACTTTTTTTTAGCCAAACATACAGAAATATATTTAGTTATGTTTTCTGTCAACTTAGTGAAACTTAAACTGTGCCCTGGAGAAAGTTGAATCTCAAATAAAATTTTTCAAAACTTTTTTTATTGAAGTCTTTCTTTATAAGTAATCTGCCATATATTTATTCAATACAGATTTTAATTTATAATTAAATTTAAATTGTTCATGTGCAATATTAAATAACAACATTACTTAATTTAATTAACATCATATCATAAATAAACAGTTATAAATTTCTTCCAAATTCAATTAAGAGAACCTCATCAACTATAAAAAATAAAATAATCAATTAACAATAAATTGTTTGGCCAACAACAATACAATTTAATGAGTAATTTGACAAATATTGTAATTTATTTTTATCGGATTTCCTTTTAGTTTCAATTAATGAAAATTTCATATAATTTTACAAAATGCCAACAAGCAAAAATTACGAGGGGATTTCATATAAAATGAGACAGAAACATTAAGATTAAAATGCGCATGATTGTGAATTTTTTATGGGTTTCGAAAAATAAATGAAACTAATTTGCAAGATATAGAACAGATATGAAACACTAAAACACAAATAATGAAAGTTCGTCTTAGATGTTTTGTTAAAATCAATAACAATCTGTTTATGGATTCGAAGGGCCATGTTAATATTTATCTTAAGAAAATGTGGATGACAATTAATTAGTTTGTAGAAATATTTCAAAAGGTTTTTCTGAATACATTAATTATCACAGGCAATTTTACCAAACTGATTAGTGTTTGCTAACAACAAAAAAATTTTTTTTTATGTAAATAACACTTTTATTTAATATTTACAAATTGTTTTTACAAAAGAGTAGTGATATTGATTTTAAAATAACTAAAAAATTTCAAATATACAGGCTGTTATGAAATTAACTGCGATATTGAAACTGCTGGCTTCAAGTTGAATATAAAGAAAATATGTGTAATAACTATGACTAATGAAGGAATTTTTGTTCACACTTAGGCAGCGCTGTATTAACACAAGTGACAAATGCATAAGATAGCTTTCTGTCATTGCTTAGTTCCCTGCGCATAAACGCTTCAACTATGAAATAAACACAAATTAGTCAGAGTGGTTTTGAATATTTCTAATGCGATATCAGTTTATAATCTGTGGTCTATTCAAGCTAAATATCGTCTGGCAATATCTTCAGATAACTAAAAATAAGTGCTGTAGGGCCGCCAGTATAACGCAGGCCTCCTAACTGAAAATGCAACAGATAAACCGGAAACGGAAAAATATTTCTATGTTGCTGACAGCGTTAAGACAAGAAGACTTCTCGAGTCGTTATTAATTTTATGCCAATTACTGCAGCTCTAAGAGCAAGTAAAAGCTGTAGACAATAAAAGTAATCAATTGTTTCAGAAAAGCAGTTAGATATTTCTATGTTTATTAAACATTGGATTGTGAGTTCAATTCCCAACAATATTTTAAATTTAAATAAGAAACATTTTCGTTATGTATTGGGAATGCATAGGCGGTTTAAAGGCGTTTGAATGGTGTAAAAATCACTTCCAAACTTTCGGAAATTCGATTAAAAATAGAAATTGCTTTATAGTCTAGGTAGATAAGATGGTTTAGCCTCTATATTAGAACAAAACAAGAAAATTGTGTTTTAACCCTGTAAATAGTTGCAGTTAAACAGAAAATTAACAAAATAACAGTATACAACAGTCCTGGCTAATTTGACTCAATTACGTGGTTGTTACTTAACAAATTTAAACTCACGTTCTCTTTTCTACCAACCACGCAATTGAACCAAATAAGCTAGGACTATTTTGTACTGTTATTATGTTAATTTTCATACTTTCTAAACCGAGCTGTAGTAGTAGTAGAGCAATACAAGTCTGCCTGCTTGAACGGCCACGTTAGATTATTAAGAAGCTCACACATATAGTCGGAGTCGCGGAGTAAGAAACACCAGGCTTGCAGGCTCATTTAAAAATAGAAAAACATTTGCTGTATAGTTAAGGTGAATATGGTGGTCCCCTGTATTAGAACAAGAAAGTGATGTTTTATGCCTGCAAATAGTCCCAATCAAACAGAAAATTACGTTAGTTATGGCGAATTTGGTTTAAATTCGTGGTTAGTAGCGAAATGAACTCGAGTTTAAATCTTGTTTAAGCAGTACAGTATTTGGATTTAGATGGCTACGCTAGCAAAAGGTGCAAATTTCCTAAACCACACAGTAGCAGTAGTAGAATAGCTCAAGTCTGTGTACTGCGTACTATGATTTAGATGGCCACGATAGTTTACTAAAAAGTTCATTTGTAGTAAACAAGAGATCGTGTAAAGACAAAATTAAATGGAGCGGAGTAAGAAATACAACACAGAAAAACTTCTTGTTTGTTCTTGTTTTGTAAAACAAAATAATACAAAAACTTAACATTCAAATTTTTATTGTATTCTCTTCGCAACTCGGCAATTATGAATGAAAAATGATATCTGGCAAATGTCCACCACGACCACGCTGACAGATGTCGATTCTTTCATCAAAGTTTTTAATCACTTTTTAGCAAGATGGCGGTCCTATCACATTTTTAAGGCTGAAATCAATTCGATTGACTCTGTATCAAAATGGTTTCTCTCTTTTGTTAGTCGCATCACGAATTTTGAATTTTAAAGCTGAAATCGATTGGATTGGCTCCGTATAGACCCTGTAATTAACATAGCCCCTGTCGTGTTAATTTACATAATCTGGCTGGCCCCTTAACTGCTGATTGTCGTGAAATTATGCGATCGGGAAATTTAATAAATTGATGGTTTCATGAGCTGTGTGACAAGATGAAACCAGTGATATCCATGTCATCAATATTATTTCAAAACTGAGTTGTTAGTATCTCGCGAAAAGTAATCCATTGACCGTTACCGTATTTCCAGCCTCAACGTAAACAAAAACAAAAAAAAAACGGCCTAATCACGCCTTCAGACCACAGTGACAATTTGAGCATGAAAAGACTTTTATCGCTCTAGGATAATCAGCAGCCCAAATGCAGCAATTTTCTTGTTGACGCACCCTGACAAGTGAAAATGGCTTCGTCTGAAAAAAGATTTTTCACAAAAACCAGCCGGTTGTTTTTTAATGAATTGAGCGAATCGGCAGGGATGTGAATGTTCGGTCGGCTACAATTCCGCCACCATTTAAACCTTGTAAGGCTTCAAAGTCAAATCTTTATGGAAAATTCGCCATGTAGTGGTTTTAAACGACACCAATTGCTAAGAACGTCGAGGAATTGACAATGGCTCTGAAAAAACAGCAGGTTGTTCCTGAATGAATTGAGCAAACGTACGGCGATGTGTACAGTTGGTCGGCTTTAATTTCTGCACCAGCTGAACCTTGTAAGGCTGCAAACTCAAATCCTTACGCGAAAATTGCCACGCGGGAGTTTTAGATAACCCCAATTATTGAGAACGTTGAGAAATTGACAAATTTGGATCTACTGGAATACTGTAGCTCACGGCTGCGATGTTTTCAGTTGTAAGATCCGGCCGAACATGGGTTGGTGTTCGCACATTTTGTATCGAGCCTATCCGACTCAAATTTAACGACCAAATTCTTAATAGCGGTCTCAGAAGGACGATTATGTTGTCCGAAAATATCACGAATTTTACGAGATGGAACTTTAACAGAACCACCATTTTCATAGTGAATTTTAATTGTTTAAATGTGATTTTTGTGGGAAATTGAATTCAATTGCCGATGCATCTACTACTATTAACACGTTAAAAAACTAAATTTCAATGAAAAATAAACTTCTCTTTGCAAAACCCGTTATAATAAAAAATCGAAGTAAATGATGCATTTGTGTTTGCAATTAAAGGGGAGCCCTACCTTCGAAACGCAAAAATTAAACTCGTTGTCTGAGGTGCTACCTACTTCTCTTAAAAAAAAGAGAAAAAATTAATTTTCAGATATTTCACGCATAAAAATAATGAAATTAATGAAAACCATATTTGGCGAGTTTAAGGAAAATTTTTAAGGTCTAAACGGTTGTCAGCAAAAAATATATCACCAATTTTTCAATGAAATAAATTTTCTTTTGCTTGGGGGAGACTAAACCCATATTATTGAAAGAAAAAAAGATAGTCGTCCGTTAAGTAAATTAAAAACAAATATTGTCATAAATTTTAACTTAATAAATATAAAAAAAACACCTTTACGCGCTAATTGAATGGATTTAGAAACTAATGCAATAAAGAATTTTAATCACAATAATACATGATAATAATGAACAAGACAACACAGATGTCCTCAAAAACTAACTATTGGCACACACACAAATACGCATGAAAACAAATTCATATAAACTATGCATGCATACACTGGCAGCTAAAAATAGAATTTTTATCTATTTTTAAAGTTCTTGCTGTTGTTCATATTATTCGCCAAATTAAGATGTTTGTTACCTAAAATACTTTTTACTTGACATGCCAGTAAAGAAAAAAGAAGTTAACAACAAACAGTGAATGGCATGGAAATTCTATTTTTTAACTTTAGTGAGCGATTTTTATATATCCAAAAGCTCTGAGTTAAAAATAAAAAAAGACTTTTTTTATTTCCGATTTCTTTTTGTTGTAAATAAAAAATTTTAAGATAAAAACGGATCTTTCTTAAAATTTGGAACAGGCCCCCAGCAATTGACAGCATGTGGCATTTTATCCATTTTCTGTTTTTGACTGTCATTATATTTTATAGCTTTGCTATTTGTTGCTGTAATTCTCTTTTTTAAAGTCAGCTTTTTCGTCATTGTTGTATGTAGTTGTAGCTATTTTATGTTTACTTTTTAGCTCGTACACACATGTGCATACTCTTTCAACGGCAGCGCTACTCGTTATAAAAAGCAAAATAACAGCAATAATGAATAATGAACATGCATACAGATTTATATATACACAGATATATATATATATATATATATATATATATATATATATATAAAACTATAAACCAGTAAAAATATATTACAGTGGGTGGGAGTAAGAAAATTATTGCTTCTAATGTTGAGAAGATAAAATTAAATTTAAATATGATATATATGGGAACGATGCAGCTTAAAAGCTAAGTGACTTTTAGAACTTTCCTCTTATTAAGATCAACATTTGCTTCTGTCACCCTTCGGCAGTTGCAGAACTACTGTCAAAATTTTGCCAAGCTGTGTCAACTAATTTGAAGGCGTTCAATATTAATCGAACAAGTCAATTTGTTTTTTTTTTTATTTGACGAGTGTCGATGGAAAACCGTACCCAAATAAAAGTATTTTTAGCCCCGTCGGAAAATCTAAGCACAAGTCAATTTGTAATGAGTCAGTCACTAAATTTAATGAATTAAATGACTTGAATTTTATGACATAAATATGGACTAACTACAACTCCAGTCTGATGCAAAAAGCCTATTTAATATTTTCCGATTTTATTGCGACGTAAAAAATATTTCATTAAATCGGGAATAGAAAATCATTCACACAATTGCATCTTATAACATGCGAGTATACCATCTATATCGGTTAGAATATGGAATAATGCGCAACTGTATGAGCTTTTAAATTTATATTGGAGTTACCCAACTGCGTACAAAAGCTATGAAGACGGTAGACCATCTAACTTTAAAAACTCAGAAAGGAATAGGTGAAATATGTGGCCAATTTTCCGCATTCAGAGTACTACAATGGAAAATGCAATGAAACGCTCTTTAGTAAAAGTTCCCCTATATGTCGTCCTTAAGCTAAACAATTGCAAAACGCATTACAGATTATACACCATCTTTTCAACAGTTTTTTGTGGAATTATCACTCAGCAGAAAGGTTTTCTGGTCATTTTCTATACATTGTGGGAGTAGGAATTTCCCTTTAAATTATGGATTAATTAAAAAATACAATAAAATTAAAGGAACCATACATATTGTTATTGATGCGTTTTGCTTAAGTTTTAAAAGAAAATAACTAAGTAATAAAGTAAACAACTGGGCATGCTGTTTACTAACTGCGTAGCTTGCTAAGAAAACGTATGCACGCAAGACAACAAAAAGTTTCTAGTTACAAACTGCGTGGAAACTTTATACACGCAAAACAACAACAATCGAATATGCTGTTTACTAACTGCATAGTTTTCTAAGAAAACTTATGTAAACAAGACAACAACAACTATCTTAAAATAAATTCCAGGAAGAAACTTTATCAGCATGAAAACACAAACAAAAATACACACAGACCAACAGGTGCCTATAGATTAAATGAATAACATAACGACAACAAAATGTGATACAAAAGAAGTAAAAGGTTTTTAATTTTTCTAAACTTCTAGTGGACAAATATAAAAGGCAGCGTTTAAGTGGATAGTTAGATAGGTGAAAAATGAACCTCGTGGAGTAAAGACGTGCATTTTAAGTAAATTGTTCTATAGTGTCAACTTTTTGTGTAGTTAAAGTTAGTAGTAGTTATTTATTTTGCAATAAAGAACTCACAATAAAGCTTTTATAAAAGGTATAAGCGTAACAAAATTAATGTTGTAACTGCATTCTATTTGTAATAGCAGTGTAAATATTTGCATCAAGCCATTAAGTCGCCTATAAGAGGTATTTAAAAGAAAACTAGTGAATAAAACTAAATAATTTTTACTAAATTTCCATATAAAAAACAGTTTTTTTTATAAAATAAATAGCAGATCACAAAATAAGCTTATTTTCTCGAAATTCGTGTTGCTTACGGAGATCCAGCCATTTTAAAATTTTTACTAAATCTTCATATAAAAATCGATTTTTTTTAAATAAATGATTGATCACTTTTAATTGCAAAATAAACTACGCAAAATATGTTTCCTTTGATGTCAATATAAATTAAAGTTATGAATAAACTTAACTCAGTTGAATTACGTTAACATCAATAATAGGAAACCTTAACTTTTGTTAATTTACTTAATACGAGTACTTCCATTTTGAACTATACACAAGTTTAAACGTCGAAATTGTTCTACTATGAAAAGATTTTGGTAACTTGATGTTGTTTGGTTTTTTACATGCTTTAATAGAAGTGTAACAGAACTTTGAATAGAGAATTGTAGTAGGCACGCTTAACACTGTACGCTTTACATGGTACGCATATCACGGTACGCCTAACACGGTATACTTAATATGGTACGCTTAACACGCTACGCTTAACACGGTCACCTAACACATTACGCCTTACATTGTACGCTTAACAAGGTACGCTTAAAATGATACACTTAACACGGTATGCTTAATACCGTACACTTAATACGGTACCGCCATCGCTCACAAAAATGTTTCTACTTTAAAGATGATTTAAGCGCTTTTCAATTGCATTGCAAACCTTGAGGCAAAATGGACTTAGATTTTTACAGAATCTGGTCGCACGGACAAGTGCGAGAAATGTATACAAGAGAAAAGAGAAGAAACAAAACCGTGAATAAAACCTGGAACCAGGTAGGACTTATACTAGAAGGAAGACTAGAGTCCACCTCGAGAAAACTCGATGACTTTTGGAAAAAGAGTTAAATAAATTAAATCAAATGAGCAATCAAGAAAGAATGTAGGAAAGATATAGGAAAAAATAAGTGATCTTTAACTTATTTATTCTTACGATTTCCTTTCTAGCAACGTTATGCGGATTACTAAATAAAACTGATAATCGGAAATGGAATGACCTAAAACTAAAGTAATTTTAACAGAAGTAATGTAAACTTACTTTTTCATTAATGGGTTTGAGATGATTAAGTTGGTTTGATAGAGAGAACTCCGATATTGATTTTAAAAAAATGGATTTATATAACTTCACTTCTTAAAACTTGCCTGTAAAGAAAGAGAGAGAAGATCTTTATAGATATAAATTTGATAATAGGTATTAAAATTTTCTTATAATAAAATTTAAAGTAACCAACAATAGGCAAGTTTTTAAAAATAGATCTGAAATTCTGACATCCTATATAAATAATTCACGAAGTGTTTGCTTCCCTTCCTCTGGTTATTTTTTGAATTCACTAAAGATAATTAGGAAATTCATAATTTCTTTTTGATAGGAATTCGCGAACCTGGGCAAAGGTAATAAAAATCTTCATTAAGAGTACTTAGTAGCTCAGTAGAAATAACTATTTGCGACTTATGCAATAAATAAGTTAACCTAAAATTAATAATTTATTAAAAAATATTTTAGACTTTTAGCAAAGATTTAAGTATTGATCAAATCAAGATTTATTTTCATATGACTTATTTCCCCCCGGGTCCCACAGCCTTGATGGATCATTTCCCCATCTTGGCATGTGGTTCCGGAGGTAAGAAGCGGCACCAGTCGCCTGGGCTAGCAGGAACCCCAAACTGGAAGAGGCACAACGCCTTTGAAGTCCGACCAGTGAACTTACAGGTGTAACGCCTTGTTCAATTTCTTGCCAAATTGTACCATCAGTGGTAATTTCAGTACATCGCTCTTCTACATCACTTTCACTTTCTGAACTCGATAGCACTATTTCTTGCTCTTGTCTTCTTCGTATATTAAAAATATTATAGGTGCCCCTGTAGGCTAGTATTTAGTGTATTAGCTTGTCAGTATGGGGGTTGTGGGTTCGATTCCCAACGAAGACCTTGGTTTTTCACTACAAAAATAAAAATTGATTATCGATGGGGCTGCTCAGCGATAAAGACGCTGTGCTGTCTTATACGGCAGTTAGTTTCCGACTATGCTTCTACTTTCACCACCTGTTTCATCTCTTCTCTATCCCTTTCCTAAAAGAATGTAACACGGTACTTGACTAAATAGGCATTGTTGCCTGAAAAGCTACCTCTCTTAAAAAAAACACAGCGCCTTTAAAGTCCGACCAGTTAACTTATAGGTGTTACGCCTTGTTCAATTTTTTGCCAAATTGTAAAATCGGCCGCAATTTTTTCTACATCGCTTTCACTTTCTGAACTCGATAGCAGTATCTTTCTCTTTTGTCTTTTTTGTATATTAAAAATATACTGGTCTTGACTTTCATTACTTGAAGATTTACATTCGTCCGTAATGTCAAATGAATCATTATATTGTTCTACATTATCTACTTCACTTCCAGATAGTATTTCTGCACTAATTCGGAATTTATCATTTATAATATCTGATGACTTCAAATATCTTGAATGATTCGACGCAAAATAGCTCTTTAACTTAAAACTTTTACTGTAATACTCGCTTGGAGTAGAGTGAAATTGGCTATTCATCCGTTAGCCAGCAAAAAATATAAAACACTGTAAAACAAAAAATACAACTCAAGATACAGAACCTTCGCGCAGTCAAATGACCCCTTGCGTTAGTTAGGGCAGATAGCATATATTTCTCGCAATAATTCAGAAAAAATACATTCAATATGTTCGATGTAAAAAAAACGGCGATGTGATAATTTTATTTTCAAGAAATTTTAATAAAAAATTTAAAATGGGTCCCATGGGACCCATCATGGTAAGTTTAGTGTTAATGAGCGCCAGTAAGAATCATATTTAAAAAAATATATATAATTTATTGATGATTATAAGCAAGATAACAAACAGCAGCAGGCTAACAGAAAAATCTTTTGAAGTTACTCTTTATCCTCTACAATGAATCGGAATGAAAGAGAATTTAAGAGATAAAAAGCACAATATATTGATATTTTTCTTGCCATCTAAACGGAAATCATATCGAATGGAAAGTGTTTTCCTAACTAACTTTCAATAATAAATTTCCTTTTTTTTAGTTTTTACATGAAACGGTTTTTTATTTTTTTTCTGTTTTAAAGACCATAGAAAGAAATAAAAATAAAAAAAACTTAATTATTAAAAAAAAATCTCATATAAAATTTTACAGTGCGTATTTTTCTCAATTCCTGTTCAATTTGATGATGAATAAAAAAAACACGTTTAAAAAGTTCTGTAATTTTATTTAAACACTTTTATTTATTATCTGTGTTGAGAAAGGCAACTTCCGTACTCACTTCTTGACATACATACATGCATAAAATAAATAATAAAAAATTGGAATTGTACAACGTTTTCTTGATATATTACTTTGAAATTAATGTATTTGGGACATTTTATCTACAAGTTTTTTCATTTGTAACTCTTGTTTAGAAAATTATTTTTTACACAAGATAATAATTTAACAAATAAATAGATTGTAAAGTATTTGAGGGATTTAAGGCTGTTGAAACAGCTGGGGGCCTTAAAATATGTTTGGATTTGTTCCGCCAGCTAATGGAACACGGTTGTAAAATCTTCCGGTGAAAACCCTCGTTGCTGGATGGCTTTGTATGCTAATATTGGCAAGCGTTTTCGATGCATAGACATCGTTATCAAGCCGCGTTCTCGAATTACTACACGTTGAAATACTAAAGGAAAAACAGAAAATAACTACGAAGATGACATCATTTACATCCTGGAAGAAGACAACGCCGAAGAAATTCTAACAGACTTGAACACAATCAATAATAACATTACATACACAATGGAAAAAGAACAATACCTGGATTGTGTTGACATCACAATAACACGAGGAACTGACTTTTTAACCTTTAATATCTATAGAAAACCAATTACGATGGACACTACCATCAACAACACCTCGAACCACCCTGTAAGATAAACTAGAAGCATTTAGACATATGACACATAGACTTAAGATAATCTCACTTTCTCCAGATAAGTACAACAAAGAACTCGCCATAATCTACGCCATAGCTATAAATAACGGCTACAAGGCCACTACCATCGATAAACTTCTTAGACAATACAACACTAAGAACAGGAATAAAGAAGACAAGAAGACAGCTGATACAGCACAACGGCACATCTTTACTTACACAGGACCAGAAATATACAAACTAACTAACCTTTTTCACAAAGAAGGAATACTCACAGCAATAAAAACTGGCAACACTCGTAGATATAATCACAGAACAACGACAGAAACAACTGACAAATTTAGTTCCAGCGGGGTTTACAGACTTACTTGTACCTACAAGCAAGCTTAAGCAAGGTAAACTGTACGAACACTAAAAACAAGATTTACAGAACATACAAACGGAAAAGAGAAGATTCCAACTTTGCATTACACCTTGACACTCACGGACATACACCAAGGGAAATAGATGAATGTATGACGTTACTATATCCTAGCAAAAACGTACGAAGGCTAGACATTCTTTAAAACAGGGAAATATACAAAACAAATATACAGAACAAGTAAACACGGCCTCAGACTCAATAATTTCCACACCAAATGAAACTACTTATACACTCCACTAAACGAAAAACACACTCAGACGGACACACTTACTTAAATAATAAAAAAAAAAAAAAAAAAATATTGAACTTACCCTGCATAAACTACCGGGTGACGGGCAATTTAACTACACAAATAGATACGACCTTAATAAAAAAAAACTACCGAAACCCGACACCACTTATACTAACTTATATAATACTAAAGAACCAACTAAAATATGCATAAGCTGGCTTAAGCTAATGTCAAAAATTGAACGAAAAGTCTGTCAAATGCTTAAGCAAATCATTGAAGACTTGTAGGTAGCTATAATGCACTTACACGAATATAGAAATTATTATACACAGTCGGACATTTGTTTTATTCGCAATTTTGCAAAAAACTAATTTCTTTCTAAATAAATGAAATTTGTTAACAAATATTTAATATTTTGCTTACTTAATACTATACTTATACAAATTTATAATTTTTTTTAATAGTTTTAAGAAAATTACGAAAGAAAAATTACACACACATATTTCGCTGTTTGTATTATTTGAGCCAAAAGCATTAAAAAAATGCAACTGTGTGCATCACTGAATTTATAAACAATAAGAAATTTTATTCTGTTGCATTAAATTAAAATGTTTAATGGTTCTTCAACGTTATCACGTGAACTACAAAATAAAGATTCACATTGTAAAAAAGTCGAAAATATTCAATATAAATGCTTATACTGGCGAGAGATCTTCTCCAAAACATCATAGGCTGCAGCAGTCTTTAATATAGCCCATTCCACTGCCTGATAGAGCTTCCATCCTCTTAATTTCCTTGCAGGAACGTTCCCGCAGTAACCTCCATCTGTGTTTGCACTTCGCAACTTTATATAATTCATACCAGTATGAAAATGAAAAACGCAAACAAAATATTTCAAGGTATTACCTACCACTTTTACTGCATTTTTCTGCAACTTCTCTTTCCATGCTTGTTTCTTTGAATTGCCGTTATAATAAAACGCGTCACTATAAGCAATTTTTTCTTTGTACGTTTTCTATTAAATTCAAATAAAATATTTTTTTCGCTTTCATCCGCCATTGCAATTTGTTTACTAATGTATAACACAATGCACAATGTAACTTTAGCTGTTTCCGTACGGAATGTGCGATCAGTTGCGTACTTTGTTTAAGCAAATGACATTTGACGAAATTTGACAAAAAGTTTTATTAAGTACATTATAGTTTACTACATATGATTATGAGGCATTTGTACAGTTACTTAAGTTGGCTTAAGCCAGCATATGCATAATATAGTTGGGCCTTAACTCTCCAGTAACATTATTATCAAGCCGCGTTCTGGAGGCTTGTAAAAATGTTATCGCATCGAAAGCGCTCGCCAATAGTACCAAGCAAACAACCAGTAACGACGTTTTTAACCGGAAGATATGACGGCAACCCTTAAATTTTGTACAAAGCACTTTTCATGAGATTTTTCACTCAGAATAAGCTGATGTTTAATTCGTTTCCACAACCGATTAAATGCATGCATTTAAATAAACTACGCCATTATATTTTATGATATGGTTGGTTGGTCATTACCTTTCAGTACTACATTGTTATTGGACAATATCTTACTAACATTATATTCATGTTTTATTTAGCTCATAACCGAGTGAATATATTAATCCAAAATATTAAAAGCCATTCTAAGATTGTACATGATATCCAGGGTCTAAGAAGTTTATGATAGATTTTCAGTGGTAACCTCCAGCTCCTACTTATCCATTTAATATACTTCAATAAAAAAAAGTTTGTTGGTTTTATATTTGCAAATTCTTAGCTAAATTTTTTTATTACATCGGGTTTTTCAAGAAGTTTGTTTTTCAATTGACCTATTTTTAGTAGTTGCACGAAAATCGCATTAAAATAATTAAAATCCACCATGAAAATAGTGGTTCTGTTAAAGTTTTATTTCTTAAAATTTGTGATTTTTTCAGACAACATACTCGTCCTTCTGAGACCGCTATTATAATTTAGTCGTTAAATTTGAGTCGACAGGCTCGATATAAAATTTGCAAACACCAATGCGTGTTGTTCGGCCGGGTCGTTCAACTAAAAACATCGCAGCTGCGAGATCTAAATTTCTCCATTCCCCGACGTTTTCAGCAATTGGGGTTATCCAAAATCACCACATGGCAATTATTGCGTAAGAATTTGACTTGGAAGCCTTACAAGGTTTAACTGTTGCAGAAATGGAAACCTACCGACTATTCACATCGCCAAGATTCGCTGAATTTATTTAGGAGCAACCAGTTGGTTTTACTGAACAAAGCATTTTAGCAGACGAAACTCACGTTTACTTGTCAGGGAATGTCAACAAGCAAAATTGCCGCATTTGGACTTCTGAAAATCCTGGAGCCATAATTGAGAAGCCTTTGTATGCTCAACGTACCTCTGTATGGTGCACTATGTGGTCTAAAGGCCGTTTTTTTTCGAAGATGAGACTGGATATGTGGTAACGATTAATGGAAACGCTTAAAATTCAATGTTGGCCTATTATTGACGACGTGGATATCACATGTGGTTTCAACAGGACGGTACCACATGACAAACAGCCAATGAAACGATCAATTCATTGCAAACGAAATTTTCCGATCGCATAGTTTCACGGCAATAAGCAGTTAAGTGGCTAGCCATATTAATTTAACACCACGGGATTAGTTTTTGTGGGGCTATGTTAATGATAGAGTCTATACGGAGCTAATCGAATCTATTTCAGCCTTATAACTCAAAATCCATGATGCGATTAGAGAAATAGGACTGCCATTTAGCCAAAAAGTGATTAAAAACTTTGATGAAAGAATTGACATTTGTCAGCGTGGTCGTGGTGGATATTTGCCAGGTATTCATTTTCATTTATAATTGCCTAACTTTTATCTTCATAATACAAGAAAAATTGGAGTCATCTTAATCTAAATTTGTTGTTTTATTTTGTTTTAGACAACAAACACAATATTATTCGAACAACCCTTTATTAGAGAATAATATATAAGCGAAAATCAAGTTCAAAAACTTGCTGTAATGCTATTTTATTTTTATAACATATTTGGTGACCATATTTGACCAGTATAATATATGTTATAGTTATGTATTAGTTGTCAACGATAATATTCGTTCAGAAAAGTTTGTTAAGAAATGTTAGTTGATGCTGCTTATAGCTCAAAAATCTTAAAGGGATTATCTGCGGATTTATTGCGCCTTATAGGCCCTCAACTATCAAAAATCGCTTTTGACGCTAATAGAACAGTAAGCTAGAAAAAGGCGCCTAAAATATATATTTGTCATGCCTCTAAATACAGCCCTGTCTGCTATTCAATCATACTACACGAAATACAGTTCCCGAGCATTCAACAACATTAAGCGGAGACTGTTGTTATGCCGCAAATATAAATTGAAGACATATTTTTGTTTAAAAGTTTGATTATTATTATCTTAATTTAACTCTCCCACTCACTCTCTTAACGATTTTGTGGTAACTGAACAAGCAAACAAAAGTTACAGCAAAAATAAAGTGCCATTTGTTTATTGTTGCTTTTATATTTTTAATATTTTTGTTTTTTTTTTTGTTTTCTTTGTTTTTTGATTTATTTTTCTTTCCTATTTCATTTTCATTCATTTTTTTCTTTCATTCATTTGAAAGTGCCATTTTGTTTTAGTTGGTGAATTATTAGGTGCACAGAAAACAATTTAATGTGATGCAAAACTACACGCTTTAAAAGCTTTTGCTGTTTTGTTTTTGTTGCTTTTTGTAACATACGAAATCAACAAACACAACAGAAAAGGCTACAAAAATTAACAAATCACAAAAAAAGAAAACTACATTAATAGAAAAAAAACTAGACAAAACAAAAAAATGTACAAAATAACAACGAAAATTGAGGCACAAATGTTCAACATTTCAATTCCATTTTAAGGACTTTGACCCATAACCTGAAAGTAACATAAAGAAAATTAAAAATTTCTTTTTCACAAACATTAAGAAAGATGTTGTTGACAATTTAAACGAACAAAACAACCCTTTTCATTAAAAGATTTCGTTAATTTCAAATAAAATATCACAATTTTAAATTTATGTGTTTAATGTTTCTTTAAGATATTTCCAAAAGGTTTCCTTTCCTAAGATAATCATTCCTCTATTGCAGGTAAAACTCACCCTTTCAGCAAGAAATCGACAAGGGGCATTGGTGTTTATACCAGAAACTTTTGTCACATACTACAAAATTAAGTTCATATTCTTAGTGTTTTATAATATTTAACATTAATGATATAAAAAATAAAGAGTTTTCCAATAATAAGTTTTACACATTTTTTAAATTTGTATTGTATTACGAAGAGAAAAGTTTTTAATTACTTTTTGACAAAATGGCGGTCATATTTCTTTGCTTACATCCCGCATAGACTCTGTCCTTAACATAGCCCCACCAAAAATAATCCAGTCGTTTTACATAACATGATCTGTCTGGCCACTTAACTGCTGAATGTAGTGAAATTACGGGTTCGGGAAATTTGGTCTGCAATAAATTGATCGTTTCAGTGGGTGTGTAACATGTGGCATCGTCCTGTTCAAACTAAAGGGTCCGCCTTTTTTTTATTGCTATAAACAAAACTACTGCATATTTTCTCAAATTTCTTTTTTTATTTGAAAGTAAAATCCTTCCGGTTAAAAATGGAAAATAATTTCATTCAAATAGCTGCCTCGGCTGGCCATGCAATAGTCCACACGATCGGTCCAATTTTTAAGCACATTATCGATTGTGTGCAGTTGTATTTCAGCAATGGCTTCACAAATATTGTCCTTTAAAGCGTCAATTGTCTCTGGCTTGTCGGCGTAACACTTATCTTTGACGGCACCCCACAAATAATATTCCAACGGTGTCAAATCGCAGCTCCGAGGTGACCAAACGACATCAGCTCTGCGGCTGATAATGCGATCTTCAAAAATAGGGCGCAAAACATCGAGTGTAGTTTTGGCTGTGTGTCACGTAGCACCGTCCTGTTGAAACCAAATGTTCCCAATATCCTCCTCTTCAACTTTTGTGAACAAAAATTCGTTCAACATGGCCCGATAACAATTGTCGTTGACTGTAACGGCCACTCGTTGCTCATTTTCGAAGAAAAATGGCCCAATTATGCCGCTGAACCAAAATTCACACCACACAGTCGACTTTTCAATGTCTGCGTGCGGGTTTTCTGTGCCCCAAATGCGAAAATTTTTTTTGTTTACATACCCGCCAAGATCAAAATGAGCTTCATCTGAAAAGATGATTATTTTTGCAAAATCGGCATCTTCTGTAAGTCGATCGCAGGCCCACTTAGCGAAGCGAAAAAGCATTGCATGGTCACTTAGCTTCAACTCCTAAAACAATTGGTTTTTGTATAGCATCATACCAAGGTCTTTATGCGAAATTCGTCGCAATGATGTCTCTGAAATGTTCAATTGTTGAGAACGACGGTGAATTGATGTTGATGGCGCTTCACGCACACTTTCTGCCACAGCAGCAATATTCTCGCGTGTACGCACTATTTTTGGCTTTTCACGCTTTGGTTTATCGATAAGGATGCCAATTTCTTTCACTTTTTTCACAAGATAACGAACATACGGAACTGACGGTGCTTCTTTTCTTCCAAAATCTATGCAATTTTTGCACACATTCTGGAACATTACAATGATTTTCAAAGTAATGTCGCAATATTTCCCAGCTTTGTTCAAGCGTATACACAACCGTACTCGTTCAGCGGAAAGATGAAACTAATTATCTGTCAAATCAAACATGAGCCAAATGTTACCATTCACGAAATAAGCACTAATTAAAAAAAAAAACGTTAGATGGCGGACCCTTTACATGTCAGTAATATCCATGTCGTCAATAATAGGCCAAAATTTAATTGTTGGCATCTCGCGATAAACGTTAACTATGGACCGTCACCGCATTTCACGTCTCAACCTTGAAAAAACAGCCCAATTACGCCTTCAGACCACACAGTGCACCATACAGTGACACGTTGAGCATGCAAAGGTTTCTCAATAATCGGTCTAGGATTTTCAGAAGCCCAAATTCGGCAATTTAGCTTGTTGACATACCCTGACAAGTGAAAATGGGCTTCGTCTGAAAAAATGATTTTTCCAGAAAAACCAGCCGAATAACCCCAATTTTTAGGAACGTCAAGGAATTGACAAATTTGGATTTGCTTCAACACTTCGGCTCACGACTGCGATGTTTTGAGTTGAACGACCCAGTCGAACACGGGTTGGTGTTCGCACATTTTGTATTGTGCCTGTCGACTCAAACTTAATGACCAAATTCTTAATAGAGGTCTGAGGAGGATGAATATGTTATCCGAAAATATTACGAATTTTACGAAGTGTAGTTTTAACGGAACCACCATTTTCATAGTTGATTTTAATTATTTTAATGCGATTTCCGTGCGAAATTGAATTCGTTGTAACAATTGTCAACGCATATACAACGAATACATCAAAAAATCAAAAAACTAAATGTCAAAACTATCATGTTGTGGGTGTTGCCGCAATTGAATAACAAACTTCTTCTTGAAAAACCCGATATTAAAATTAGCGATGTAAAAAATATTATAGTGCCATGCTGGAATCAGAAAACTAATGCGCGCTACAAGCGAAGCGATAGCATGCTACAAATTATTAAAGTCAAGCTGCTTCATAGCAAATAATAGCTTCTCTTTCCGCTTTTACTTTGGCATTGGGTAGACAATCACATAAAAAAGTAAAAATAGTTAACTACCCTAATGAATTGACTTAAGTAATTTTTGAAACGGTCGTAAAAATTAGTTTTCCCGTCAATACATATAATTTCAGTGAATTCGTTTAAGACAATATCCGTGTTATAAACACTTTGAAAAAAGAACTGAGTTTTAAATTAACAATTCCATGCAAAGGGTGTTTTTGTAGAGGTATAAAACTTTAACTTGACAACACTTTTTTAACTGGCGACAATTTTCTCAGCTGTCAAATTATTGATGTTTACCTTTGTTGGTCATTTCCACATGAACAGAATAACGCCTTAACAGCGCTTCCAAGTTTTGTTTTGAAAATCATGGTCGATAAACAAAAGTGTCGTGATGATAATACAACCATGTGCATCCGCTGTAGTTTCAAGAAGACGGTGTAGCATAACTCATCCTACAATTGATTTATGGGACGAAATGTTTGTTTTATGTTTAGTTTGGTTTAATACTGCAACATAAATAGAACGACGCCTGAACAACGCCTTCAAATTGTGTAAAATGGGCCCAAAATAAGATTCCTGTTATCCCGGTTTTTACAAGGGAATTTTGTTTCACGGCGTAGCTCACTTTTATTTGAATGGATACGTCAACAAGCAAAACCGCCGTATTTGAATAATCCGTAAATGTATATTGAGGCATCGTTAGATCCAGGAAAATTCACTGCTTAATGGGCTGGTGAAATCATTAGTCCTTACTTTTTTAAGGACGATGATGGTCAGAATGTTACAGGCAATGGTGACTGCTATGGAGATATAATTATGGACTTTTTCGTTTATCAATTAAAAACCATTATGTGCAGGAGCTGTGGTTTCAGCAGGACGGAGTCATACAGCTCGTGCCACATTTGATTTAATAAAGAAAGAGTTTTTTAATCTCATAGTTTCCCATTTCCCATTAAATACTCATTATTTCATTCGAATTCGAATATTATATTCCTTTAAAAAATATCGATTTAAAAGAATATTCGCCTTAAAAGAACACCGATTAAGAATATGTAATTAAGAAAAAATATATGTAATAACCGCGAGTTGTTAAAATATATCCGACTTTGCAAGAAATAATTTTCATAAAATTAAATATATAAAAATTGGCAATTCTTTTTATGCAAAAAAAAACTTTAAGTAATCCAACGACTAATTAAAATCTCCATGAAATTATACACGGAGTTTTTATTCAATTAACATTTCAGTAGAGCGTCAAAAAAAAACAAATAGCAGAGTGATGAAGTATCTATGTTTCTTCAAATTTTGAATACTTTAAAAGACACAGACTATAGTCCGTATAAAGCGACGAAATACATATAACACCCAGTTAAGAGAAATATCCCGATCATGAAGCTTGATGGCACCTGATGCACAAATAGTAGAACTAAAGCCGTAGCTTTTTCTGAATATTCACAACAAATCTACCAACCATTTCCAAAAGAAAACACCGCCCACGAAAATAATATATTCTTGTTTTTAGAATCGCCATACCAAACGGATTTTCCAATAACATCTTTCTCTCCTAGAGAAGTACAAGAAATTATCTCTATCAATATGGACTCATTGATGGCAAAATCACTTTCAATGAAGAGTATTTTAATTTTAACACTTATTTACAATTCGATGTTAAGACATTTAACATATGTTAAGATATTTCCCATTAGTTTCGAAACGAGCGGAAATTGTAATGATACACAAATCAAATAAGCCAGAGAACCAAATCTCTTCTTACAGACCAATAAGTTTACTACCTACCTTTGCGAAGATATTTAAGAAGCTGTTTGTGACAAGACTTTCACCGATTTTAGAAAAAAAAACATTATTCCTGATCACCAAGAACACCAGAACAGTGTCACAGAACAGTGGAAGTAATATCAGACTCTCTAGAGAGAAAAGTGAATTGCTCTGGTGCATTTCATGACATAAAACAAGCGTTTGATAGAGTATGGCATAAAGGATTGTTATTTAAAATTAAAAAAAGTTTCACCTGCTCCAATTGTTTCAATACTAAAATCGTATATAAGCAATCGAAGTTGATGATGAAGTATATTCAATATATAGTAGTGTTCCGCAAGGTAGTGTTCAGGAACCAATGTTGTATACCCCCTGTGGCTAGTAGGTAGTGTACTAGCTTGTAAATATGGGGGTTGTGAGTTCGATTCCCAACGAAGACCTTGTTTTTTTTTTTTTTCACTACAAAAATAAAAATTGACTGTCGGTGAGGCTGCTCAGCGATGAAGGCATAATCACTGGTCGCTGTGCTGTCTTATATACGGCAGTTAATTTCCGACTATCCTTTACTTTCACCACCTGTTTCATCTATTCACTATCCCTTTCCTAAAGAATGTAGCACGGTACTTGACTAAGTGCTACTTCTATTTATAAAAAAATAACATGCAAAATGCGATAGCTAGTTTGGATGACCGATAAGTTGGGTTCTGAAGTATCGACTTCGGGAAACTGGCATTTCAACTTGCATTTGTTTCTTTGCAGAAACAGAGAGATAAATTTTTCTCCTATACTTGTCCAAAAAGTTGAAAAATACTTTTTTTGCTTATTAAAAATAACGTTAACCCAACATTATTCTAAAGCATGTAACTTGGGATACCTTTTACATAACTGTAGCACCAAAATGCCTATGTCAATTTTTCTATCTTATATCTGCCACTAATAAGTGTGGTGTGTGTACATCACACAAGTTTGTTGCCTGAAGTGCTACTTTTCTTTAAAAAAAAAAAAATAAGTGATAATGTTTAAGTTGCAATTTATGCGTACGATACCGCCATAATCTCAACCGACAGAAGCCTCATCTGTACTGCAAACTGAACTAGACATGCTACAACAATGGTTGAGTGATTGGAAAATTACCATTAATTTAGATAAATGCAATCACGTTACATTTACATTAAAGAAAGAGGAGTGTATAGATAAACGACTCACATGGAAACATCACACAAAAAATAAAAGAAGTCAGCTTAATATAAAAACCTACCTGCGATATGCCTGTAAGTGAAACTGTCCACACTTCTACGTTTGCTGATGATACAGCGTGTCTAAGTTCGCACGAAAACTCCTATCAAGCCTCAATAAATCTTCAGCAACATATAACTCAGTTGGAGTTGTGGTTAAAATTATGGAGAATTAAAGTGAACGTTCAAAAGTGCATTCATGTGACTTTCACCCTGCGAAGAGATAATTGTTCACCCGTTCGAATCAATAATCACATTGTTCCTCACCATAATTATGCGAGATATCTTGGTATATATCTTGATCGTCGCCTTACATGGAAACATCATATTGACTCAAAGCTAACACAAATGAAACTCAAGCTAACACAATTACACTGGCTCATTGGCAGGAACTCGAGACTTAGCCTAGATTGCAAACTTCTAATTTACAAGAGTATTCTGAAACCAATATGGTCTTATGGAATCCAACTTTGGGGCACTGCCTCAGCTTCAAACGTGGATAGAATCCAACGTATGCAAAATAAAATTTTACGGTTGATAACTTCCGCCCCATGGTACATCAGAAATTCAAACATACATTGTGACTTGGACATACCGCTGGTGACTACAGAAATCATCAAATACGCAGGCAAATACTTGATGAAGCTCGAAGACCATCCTAATCCCCTTGCTCGCAATATCTTGGATTATAGTGGACATAGCCGATTAAAAAAGAGGGATACCGCAGCTTTAATCCTCAATGCTACAGATGACACATCTTAGAAACATTTGTTTTGTTTTTTTTTTTAATGTCAATTTTTTTTTACCCAAAAGGTTAGTTCTGACATGGTCGGGACTAATGTAACTTTTTTTTAGAATTTAAGATTTTAAAACTTATTGTTAGTTCTTTTTATAGAAGATACAATAAATAATTTTGAGAGTTAAAAAAAAAAAAAATATATAAAAACCGGAAAAATGCATTGGTTACTTGGAAAAAGTCTCAACTCAGTCTAGAGAACAAAAGTCAGCTGCATAAAGTCATTTTAAAACCTGTATGGACTTATGGCATTGAACTGTGAGGAACGGCCAGCAATTCAAACGTAGAAATACTTCAACGTTATCAATCTAAAGCTTTAAGGAGTATCTCTAATGTGGTTTATGAATAACGTTCAAATTCACAGAGATCTAAAAGTACCTTTCATTGAAAACTAAATTAGCAAATTTAGTTCTAGATATTTAAATAGGCTTAGCAATCATCAAAGTCCACCTGCAAATTTCTTTACTAGATGAAGCAAACAAAATAAGAAGACAAAGACTAAAAAGATATTAGACCTTCAATATAGGACATAATTCATATATAAAATTTTCTCTTTGCAACTTCTCTTTTTACGTGCGTATACTTTTGACCTAAATATTGTTACGGATGTGTCTTGCTTAAGTTTTAAAATAAAATAATTAAGCAATAAAGCGAACTACTGGGTACGTTGTTTACGAACTGCGTGGCTTTCTAACGAAAACTTATGGTACAATAACAAAATTTCTAGTTACAAACTGCGTAGAAATTTTATACACAAACAACAACAATTTGATATGCTGTTTACTAACTAGACGCACAAGACGACAACATACATGTATGCTGTTTACGCTCTGCGTATTTTTCTAAGAAACCTTTTCTCACAATAGACAACAACAAATATTTTGAAACAAATCCCAAGCAGAAACCTTATCAGCATAAAAACATATACATCAAATAAACAACATACAACAACAAAATGTGATACAAAGGGAGTAGAAGATTCTTAAATATTTTAGACTTTAAATGGACAAATATAATTAGTTCAGCGTCTGAGTAGATGGCCAATCAGTGTAAAATTAAACCTCATCAAGTAAAAACGTGCATTTTAAGTAAATTGTTATGTAGTGTCAACTTTGTGTAGTTAAAGTAAATAAACTAAAAACTGGTCTTATTTATTTTGCAATAAAGAACTCACAACATAACGTTTATAAAACGTATAAACGTAACCATATTATATACATATGGTTTATTAAACTTAATGTACTTTAATACCTCTTTCATTTTGTTATAAATTAATAAATTTGCTAAATATTGTAAAATAGATTGTAAATAAAGTTAAAACAAAATTTAACAGTTTAAAAGTTTAAGTAAATGAGCCAGCAAATTTAACATTAAAATTCGGTTTTGATAATACGCAAGAAAACTTTTCTTCACTCACACAAATTATTGTCTTACACGCAACCATTAACTTGTTTTTTATATAAAAGACAATTAAAAGCCGTTAGTTTTCAGTGTTTACTAGACGCATTATTATTTTACAGGTAGTCCTTACGGGTTTATGATCCACTAAATGCATTATGCTGGCCAGCAAAAACCCTTCACATATTAGAAACCAAGTTGATTATTCTTACGGCAGGGTAATCTTCTGACATTATAATTTAAATATGCCTACTGGTATATGACCGCCACAGCTGGCTAGGACGTCGTCTAATTCTAAAGGAGGTCCAATTTTCAATGATTTTTTCCAACATTTGTGCCCGTATATATCGAAACTAATGCGGCAAATATTGTTCTCCAAGTTGTCAACCATTTCGGAAAGATCGTTACTAGCGATCACATACCCCCAAAGAAAATTATTAGTCTACAGGTACTCCTTATAAGTCTCTGATCCACTAAGCATAACGCTGGCCAGCAATCGCCTTCACAATATAGCAACGTTATTTGGCGAAACCATGCTGATTTTTTTTGCGCCAGGATAATTAGCGTTTTGGATTGCTCTAGTGGCTACTAAGACGTTAGTTAAATTTAATTAATTTTTTTAGTAAATGTAAAATCATGCACAATTTTTTGGTTATTTAACGTTTTTATTTCAACTAGTGCTTATTTCGTGAGTGGTAACAACTGTGTGATTAGATTTACATCCGCGCCTGGCCATGAAGCCTTAATGGACTTAACCGCTGCATAATTTAGAACGTCATGCTCGTCCTAAGAAGCCGAAGCTATAATTCTATGCAACAGAACTTTCTAGTTGCAACTTTGATGATTCCAGAGAGGGCTGCAAATCATCACTCCTTGCTTAAGAGTTGGGGACTTTCCAACTCCTGTCCAGAACACATGTCTAGCATGCTCACTGGATCTGGGAACATTTCACCAGGTAGGTGTTATTAAAGGTGTAATGAACCCGGGCACCATAGAACCATAGACTGATATGGAGCCGCGAAACCACAACCACCACGATACTCCCATAAAGGACAAACCTCAGCCAGAGAACAGTTAAGTGTCTAAAGAGATAAATAACGGAACTCTGCGGGTCACTGATTCCCGTGGAAATAAAGTGGAGTTTCCAGTTGTACCCCTGCTGACTTCAGGGGACTGGGCTCCCTTTTTCCCCTAGTTGCACAGGTCTAAGTTGTTGCTATCTCCAAAGACCATATATATGTACCCCCGGGGGGTCGTGATTGGTAACACTTAGCTCATGTTTGATTTGACAGATAATTAGTTTTATCCTTATGCTGATCGCCTTACAGAAGATGCCGATTTTCAGATAAAGCTCATTTTGATCTTGGTGGGCATGTAGACAAGCAAAATTGTCGCGTTTGGGGCACAGAAAACCCGCACGCATTAATTGAAAAGTCGATGCACCCAAAACGAGGCACTGTTTAGTGCAGATTTCGGTCCAGAGGAATAATTGGGCCATTTTTCAGCAGTGGCCATTACAGTCAATGGCGATCATTATCGGGCCATGTTGAACGAATTTTTGTTCACAAAAATTGAAGAGAAGGATATTGGCAACATTTAGTTTCAACAGGACGGCGCTGCGTGCCACACAGACGAAACTCTGTAGTGTTGTTTATAGCATGCAAAACAAACAAAAAAGTTGTTGACGGACCCTATACTTAAAAAGCGGGTTTTTATAGAGGTTTACAAATTTGAAATGAGATTACAGAGAGATGAATTTTTAAATGCACATGAAGTTTACTGTATTGCAAAGATAATAATCTGGTATATTTTAAATATAACTACTGGCATATAATCGCCACGGGTGGCTCGGAAGTCATCTAATCTGCAGGTCCAATTTTCAATGACTTTTTGCAATATTGTGCTTTAAGTGGTCAATTATTTCGGTAAAATCGGCGTTATCTAGCAACTTCACCTTTCCCTACAGAAAAAATTTTTGGCGCCATAAATCCTACGATCTTGGAGGGCAATTTACGGGGACAAAATGTGAAACTATGCGGTTACAAAAAAGTTTCCCTAAAAAAATCAATTGCGACATGTGCTGTGTGATAGGGTGCGCTAAATTGCTCGAACGACAACTCCTGCACATAATGGTTGTTTAATTAATAAAAGAAAAGACCGATGATCATCATTATCTATAGCGACCACCATTGACCGTAACGTTCTGAGCAGTGTTATTTTTAAAAAGAATGGACCAATGACTTCACCAGCCCAAAACGCAGCAAACAGTCAGTTTTTCAGGTTCTAACGGTTCTTCAAACTAAAGTAAACATAAATCGCTTGTTAGCTGATGCAATTTTATAAAAAGTAGAAAATCAATTACAAACTGCTTCTTAATAAATAATAATTCTTAAAAAAAATCCCACTTCAAAAACAGGCGGACAGAATGCCATCGAATATGAAATGAAAAACAGTTTGAATAAAAAATATTATATGTGTATAACCACCAATGGTGCACTCTTTAATAATAATTTTAGTGTTATAGTGGGCTTCCACATACAAACTCTAATATTCACTACATTTTCACGATTTTGAATTTTGTTATTTAGCGGATATAGTGATATTCTTTCAAAGAATATATTTTTAAAGAATATATTTTGAATTTTGAATTTGTTATTTTTTGTAATATTTTGTTATTAAGAAGCAACAGCTTTGCGCATGATTTGTGGATTTGAAGTTTTTCTACCTTAGCACTAAATAAATACTGTTGCGTTTATTCCTTTTAATCAACGTTTTGTTATATTGAATTCTTTTATTGCAAAATAATAACACAACACTTTAGAGTTGTTAAATTAAACGATTTATTCACTTTTAACACACACAACATAAACACTATGGCAACTTCAGCAATGTACCGCCTTAAAGATGCTTTAATTTTTTGTTGTCTTTCAACTTTAATCCAACTCATTTGCCCAGCAAGTGGTGCTTATATAGCTGTTTTAAGCGGTTATCGCATCACCAAATATTGTTTTTGTTATTATCATTCATTGTAGGCGCCTGTGTTAGCTGTTTTTGTTTTCTGTTGTTTAGCTTATTTCGTGGAATTTCTTATAAGCATGCTGTTGCTGTCTTGTGTGTATAATATTTCTTAGAAATCTACGCAGTTTGTAAAACACTTTTTTTAACTGATAATTATTTTCTTTAAAAACTTAAACAAATCATTTTGGTTACAATACGTTAAAATTGCATATGTAGACACATTATTTTTAAAACTTATAAATGTGCTTTATAACCAGGATCAAGCATAGTGTTGCAAAAAAAAAAATTAAAATAATCCAGAAATGAGTTTTAAAACAACAAATACACGAAAATAAAGTGCAAAGGACTTAATTAATTTCTTCTCTTTTTATAGTCGATTTAGAATACGCATTACGTGTAAAATCGAGTTGTTTAAAATAAAACTTTTCTAGACTCTGCGTAAAGAACGCATGAAAATATCCTGAGTGTTTCATTTGTTTATTGTAGAAAAAGTTTTCAGGTCCTTTTTTAACCTTTCTATGTCATCATTTTAGTTCAAAAATTATGGCGGCAGTAAACTACAAGTTAAATTATCAAGTATGACACTGCTCAGTGCAGTTGTGTGGTATATGATGATATTTGTGCTATTTACGAAACGAGTAAGCATCAAGGCGATTTGAATTTCGCTCGAGTTTGCATAAATGCATATTGAACTTGTGTAGAAATATTCAGTTGGGGAGCAGCTTCTAAAGAGTTAAAACAGGAAACAGAAGTTAGGCATAGAATTCTTTCTCTTAATCAATTTTTTTTACCTAATTTTTTACTTCGGCAGTAGCATGGGCTAGATTGACTAGAAGTCGAATGTAGTTCAATATTTTCATTGTGATAGAATTAAATTTCCTTACTGTTACTTGGTCCCGGACTAGCATTTACAAGTATTTATTTGAATTGTACCTAAAAATATATATTTAACAATTTTCTTATCTGTGGCATAAGTAGCTGGCAGTTTATCTTTATATTAAAAGTCGTTCTAACTTTACAAGTAATTTATTATACCCACTCCTTGCATGTAAAGTATAAAATATAATAAACAATTCGTATTAACACCCAGAAATTTAAAACCAAGAAAGGAGAGCACAGAATAACCCCAAAGAAACTCCTTTAAAAATTCACCCCTAAACTAACCATAGGAATAAAAATTGTGATAATTAAACAATTGCAAACCCCTTAAAATGAAACACACAACGAATGAAGAAGAGAGCATTAGAGACGGTAGAGAACGAACCGAACCCGTACTAAATAAACAATATTGCCAGTGTTTTTAATTTTAATCACATAATCGAAATACCTATGAGGGTAGTAACAATAAACTGTTTTACTTCTTTTTTTTTGTTTGTTTGTGCTTCTTCTGCTGTGGAGAAACAGCTAGAGTATCAAGCAATTGGAGAAGTTGCTTCCAACGACATGCCGTAAAACATCATCATTTCATTAGCGATGATACACAACTTCAAATACACTTGACAACAGCAAACAGCTGCAAACAAAATTTTGTTGAAAGTTGCTTTATTTGAAGCATCATGTAGACTTACTTACGTTTCTTTATTTCTTCTTCTTCTTTTAACTCAAAAGCAGAAAAAAATGTGTGTTGTGGACAAGAAAAGCAACAGAATTGAGCAACATTTTTTACCAGGAGCTCAGTAATTTTAATTGTTATTTTTAGCATTTCTATAATATAAAACAACAGTGTACATTTTTTAATTATTGATACGCTGTAAAAACTGAAAACAAAATTATACAAAGAGACACAGAGATAGAGAGAGAGAGAGAGCGAACGAAAATGAGAACAAAAAAAAGCTACATCAAACAGTTGTTATAAGTATAATGTTTTTGTCAGAAGCAAAACACAAAATAGTTGCTTAAAAATACCGTTACAGAGCCAAATTTTCATTTGACCGTTAGCTATTTTTTATGGGAATCAAATGGAGTCTTTAAACAATCGTAGCTAAGTTTTATGGCAACTTTTTATTATTTATTAAGGTTGTGATTTAATTCTGAGATGTACAAACTTTTGGTACAACAAAAACTAATATTATTACTCGTAGTTTAAAAATAACTATTAGCAGATGTAAGCAAATAAGTATGTATTTATAGGGTAATCAATTATGCACTTCGAAGTACACACACATATGTACATACATACTTATGTACATATGGAAGTATGTACATATGTAGGTATGTATGTATGTACATAATACGAAAGAAATTTAAGTAGCATTGTGTTTGTTTACATACTTACATACATGTATATCTACATATGTATGTATGTATGTATATTTATATGTAAAAGCATACATATGTATGTAGTTATCCAAGCAAAGAGCTAATAACCTCATACATGGGACTCCAATTTATTTTTAAATATGTATTCATATACATATGTATGTAAATATGTAATAGCAGAAAAAATAAAAAGAAACTAATTTATTTACTACTTAAAAAACTAAATAGCAAAACGGCAAATAAAACTATACTCTACAAACAAATTATAGGTACACTGAATCAGTAATAAATATGCAAGATGTATGTAGTAACGTAACGTACTTCAAGTATTGGTCTCAAATTAAAGCAATCAAGAATACCAACATTTTAATAGCTTCTTTTGTTCCTATTAAAAATTATTCTAGGCTTATTTCTTATTATTATTTCTGTGCTTTTTCATAAAATGCTCTCCCTTAATCTCCTAAAACGACATGTTTTCTCTTACATAAGACTTTTTAACTTTGTGACTCATGTTTGTTAAAATTGTTATTTTACAGAAGATTTGTAATAGTTAATCTCATATGTATCGGGTTTTTCAACAAGAAGTTTGTTTTTCAATTGTGGCAACACCAACAACATGAAAGATTTGACATTTAGTTTTTTTAACGTATTTGTAGTAGATGCATTAGCAATTGTTACAATGTATTCAATTTCGCACGAAAATCGCAGTAAAATAATTTAAACCCACTATGAAAATGGTGGTTCTGTTAGAAGTTACATTTCGTAAAATTCGTGATATTTTCGGACAACTATGTGATAAGATTTACATCTGCGCCAGGCTATGGAGCCTTAATCAGATGGTGGTCGAACCACTATGCATAAATAGGAACGTCATGCTCATCCTAAAAAGCCGAAGACTAATTCTAGCAACAGATTTTTCCTAGTTGCAACTTTAATGATTCCAGAGCAGGGCTGCAAACCACTACTCCTTGCTAAAGAGCTGGAGACTATCCAACTCCTGTCCAGAATACATGTCTAGCATGCTCACTGGACTAGATCATTCACCTAGGGTGTCATTAACAGCGAAATGATCCTGACCACTATATTAAACAACAAACCTGATATGGAGCCGCGAAACCACCACCACCACGATACTCCCATATAGGGGCCAACCTCAATAATCAGCCAGAGAACAGTTAAATGTCTAAAGAGACAAATAATGGAACTCTGGGGCTTACTGATTCCCGTGGAAAGAAAGTGGAGTTCCCAGTTGACCCCTGCTGCCTTCAGGGGACTGGACTCCCTTTTTCCCCCAGTTGCACAGGTCTAGATAGTCGAAGTTCTATAAAGACCATATAAATGTGCCCCCGGGGGGTATATTTTCGGACAATATAATCTTTCGTCCAAGAGCCGCTGGCTGGACTTAATACAAAATGTGCGAACATCAGCGGGTGTTCGACCGGGTCGTTCAACTGAAAACATCACAGCCGTAAGCCGCAGTGTTGAAGCAGATCTAAATTTCTCAATTCCTCGACGTTCTCAACAGTTGGGGTTATCCAAAATTATTACATGGCGAATTTTGCATAATGATTCTACTGATGCAGGAATTGAAGCCGACCGACCATTCACTTTGCCGTAGGTTTGCTCAATTCATCAGGAACAACCGGCTGGTTCTTCTGAAAAACTAATTTTTTCAGACGTAGCCCATTTTCACTTGTCAGGGTACGTCAACAAGCCAAATTGCCGCATTTAGGATTCTGAAAATTCAAAAGATCACTATGTGATCTAGGGGCGTAAGTGCGCAGTTTTTTTTCGAAGATGAGGCTGGAGATGCGATAACGTTCAATGAATCACGCTATCGCGAGATGCTAACAACTCAATTTTGGCCTATTATTAACGACGTGGATATTTTATGCACTTGCAGTGTGGTCAACTTTTTCACTACAAAGATACCCAGGTCGTTAGGATGCTTGCTGCCGTTCTAAAATAATTTTGCTTGTGCTGCAGAAGTATTGACGATTCAGCCAGTTTTTTGTCGCCTAAATATGTTGACTATATATATACCGATGATGTACGATTTTACAGTTATCAAATTGAAAAAGCCAGTTAAAAGCGTATTCGTATGAATGTACATATATTCTTCTAGTAAAATATTAATTTCAACCGTGTAATACTATCGTCGATATAACATTTTCACGTAGCACAAATTTCTGCCCGCTTCTTTTATCATAGTAAAAACAGCTGATCAAGTAAAGCATGTTCTAATTAAAATTTTGTTAGATGACTTTAATAGCAGCAATTTTCAGACAAACGACATGTACGCATATCGCAAAAATATCTGGTGTATTATGAGATTCAGCATATGCTATTTCAGCTGTTTCAGTGACGACCAGTTGTATGGCTTGGGAGCTAACATTTGTTACCCTATTTCTTGATTTAGCAAAAAAAAATTTCACATAGCACTTGACTTTCAAATGGAATAAATCGCTGTTGCTCTGAAAATATTAAAAGGGATTTTCAAATTTTGAGAAGAAAATTTTTGTATATTTTAAAATAGGAAATATGTTATTTGTCCACCATTAAGTAGAGTGACTTTACAATTTTTGCATTTCTGGCTTTCGGCTGTGACTGATGCTATGGAATTAATTTTCAATGAAAAAGTGTTCAAATGCAACTTTGAAGCAGCTTTCATATATTCCACTAAATTTCCTTCCGCCTGCCACACCTTATAAATCTGCACACCATAAACTGTGCAGCTGCGAGCATGTTTTTTCTTTCTCCCACTCGTCCTTCTGATTTTTTCCATAGTCTGTCCGACCTCCAACAAATATATTATCTATCAAATTTTATTAAAATCGGTGCAGGATTTACCTCTGGAGACATATATGGTATATTAGATCTTATAGAGAGAGGAGAAGCGATATATTATGCGAATTTCATTAAAATTTTTTTAGCTATGACTTTGTTAAAATCGGCTTCGAAGCGTAACATTCTGCTCTTCCCCCTTTTTGTGCTTCATTTTATTAAAATCGATTAAGCCGTTTCGACGTGATTGGAGCATTAACAAACAAGCAAATGAACACACATTTGGTGCCCCTGTAGCATAGTAGGTAGTGTACTAGCTTGTCAGCCTGGAGGTTGTGGGTTCGATTCCCAACGAATACCCTGGTTTTTTTCACTACAAAAATAAAAATTTACTGTCGGTGGGGCTGCTCAGCGACGAAGGTATGGTCACTGGTCAGTGGTCACTGTGCTGTCTTACACGACAGTTAATTTCCGACTATCCTTCTACTTTCACCACCGGTTTCATCTCTTCTCTATCCCTTTCCTAAAGAATGTAGCACGGTACTTGACTAAATAGGCATTGTTGCCTGAAGCGCAATAAAAAAAACAACAAACTTACAAAGAGCTTAATAATATATATAAGATAGATATATGTAGGTATAAAGATACATAGAAACGATTTTCTTTAGCCGTAACATAGGTTTCCCATATCCATTATTCCTGCCTGTATGTGTTCATTTTGCTCTACTTTTGTTTTTAAGACAATTGTCTGCTGCTTGTGGTTGCTGGTTGCATTCAACTTCACTAAATACAAACCGGTTTTACTGGATTGCTTTTTTAATTTTTCAATTTTTAGTTTTAGTTTTTTTTTATTTTGTTTCTTATTTTTTATTCTTTAAAAAGCTCCCTTCAAACATAAAGGTGGCTCTAACTGCAAGTACTTGGCCATTACTATATTTTACGGTTGCTAGTACAAAACACAACTCGTCCTAGACGCAGAGCGAGAGAGAGAGAGAGAAAAGAGTGTTTTAAAAAGGGAGGAACAGAAAAACAAAATAAACTGATGAAAAACTTAAAAATAAAAACAAAAACAATGAATTTACTTTAGCCCTCTTTGTACAATCAACCATAGGCTGTCTGGGGTTGCGATGAATGTGTGCTATAAAAGAAAAACTTTAAGTTGGTTGTTCTGAAGGATACGTGGATTTTAATGTTGAGGATGGTGAAGGTAAACATATTGTCCATTTTTATTACTAAAATTTCTGAAAGCCTGGCAATTGGTGGCACAAAACAACAACAGTTCCGCCCTTTGCAACATGCTTTAAGTAGTACTTTATGTTTAGAATTCAGCTTGCCACAAGCTAAAGTCTGCATACAGAGGACAATAATACTGCTTTACTTTTCAAATTGCCAACAATCAACATGAAGAGCAGCAGCAGCAACATTAGAACATTAGAAATTGTTGTCTTCCAGTTGCGTTCGCTGAAAATTTGTTAGAAAAATTGTTGTTTGCCATTAGAAATACTGGCTAAAATTGCTGAACTTCTAGTTAAGGGAAATAGTAAATGTTGCTTTTACTTTTTTCCTGTTGGCCTTCACTTTGTTGGATATAATTAAAACATGTTGCATGCATCGTTGCCACAACATTATCTAGCCATGGCAAAGAGGAGTTTTTTTCTCTTGCAACAACGAAAAACAGAAATGTTGTTGCCATCTTTGCTGGTGGTAAGTTAGGGCTGGTTTTCGTTACACATTTAAACAGTCAGTCAGCCAGCCAGCCAGTCAAACAGTCAGTTAAGACTTTTTTTTTCTAAATGTGGCATGCATCTGTGTTGTCTGCAGTTATGCCATGCTCAACAATACACATCTGTTTGTCTGCCTCGTTTGGATTTTTGCAGTTTTTTCCCTTTATCTCAGGCTGAACCAAGTGTAAGATACAAAAACGTTGTAGCAGCCAGCAGTTGTATTCGCAAACACATTTCAGCCATAATGAACTAAATGTATACATGGGAGTTTGTGTGCGTGTGTGTGCTACAGCTGCAGCTGTTTTTGCCACCTTATACGAAAGTGTATTCAACTTTAGCAAAATGTTTCTATGTATGTTACCAGTGCATATATTTTAAGCTTTCAACACCACAATTATATTCAACAGCTACATCATCACCAGCACCAGCACCAGCACAATCTCCATCTCCATCTTCATCCATTTCTTTATTGCAAAATCAGCCTTTTCTACGCTGCTTGTAACATCGTCCACTGTTATTTGTCTTGTGTGACGATTGCAGTGAAGCAAAATGAAATATTTTTATTGAATTTTGTTAAGGAATTTTAATAACTTGATAATGTCATTAATTTGAACAAAAAAAATTTTTTTAAAAATACATTTGTAGTTATTTGTGAAAAATGACAAAAAAAAACTTTGAAGAAAATTTAAACAGGTGCTGTAAAAGTAAAATGGAGAAAATTAAATTAAAATGAAAAGTTAAACTTAATGAAGCTTGTTGGAGCAAACTTATTATTTATAAGAGTTATCTTGGCAATTAGAAAACTAGAGGTATAGCTTCCAAGCAAACTGCTTTCCGAATGGTGTAAAGATAAACAAAGAGAACGTAATAAGATTTACATCAGTACCGAGTTGTGTAAGCCATTAGCTGATGGTAACACTGACTGTGGCTAGGCATCAGCTGATGTTCCCAGTGCAACCTTTACATTGTTAAACATAACCTCAACCAAAACATTTTGTCATTTTATTGTTGTTAGTGTTAGTGATAGCAGGTTGAAAAAGTGATCTTAGGAGAAAATGGAATTAACTCGTGAACATTTTCGTGCAATAATTTTTCATAACTTTCGACCTGGCCTGACACGACAACAGTGCACAGATGAACTTAATTCCTTATATGGTAATGAAGCACCTTCTTACAGCACCATTCAAAACTGGTATAATGAATTCAATTGTGGCCGACAATCACTCCAGGACGCATCCCGTGAAGGTTGTCCGGCAACGGTTCTTGTGCCAGAAAACATCGCAGCTGTGCATGAGCTGATAAAGCATGATCGTCATGTAACATATCGCGAGATTGAGGCATCTGTAGGGATTAGTATGACAAGCATAAATAAGATCTTGCATGAAGATTTGCATGTGAAAAAGGTTTGTTCACGTTGGATACCGCATAACCTGACAAACGCACAAAAGTTTGCTCGTGTTGATTGGTGCAAGAAAATGTTGCAGAAATTCGCTCAAGGTGCATCTGCACATGTGACGAATCATGGATATACTCATATGATCCTGAAACAAAACAGCAATCCACCGTATGGGTCTTTCAAGACGAGCGAAATCCCACCAAAGTTGTTCGTAGAAGAAGCACATCAAAGCAAATGGTTGCCTATTTCTTCGGCATTACCGGTCATGTGGCGACTGTGCCATTAGAGCAACATAAGACGGTTAATTCGGCCTGGTGCACCACTATTTGTTTGCCAGAAGTCTTTGAGAAACCTCGCGAAAAGTCAAAGAAAAGACGCATCATTCTGCATCACGACAATGCATGCTGTCACCGATCGGCTGAAACAATGGAGTTTTTGATAGGGCAAAACATTGAATTGATAGTTCATTCGCCGTACAGCCCTGACTTGGCATCTAATGACTTCTTTTTGTGTCCGAACATTAAGAAAAAACTACGTGGACAACGGTTTCCCACACCTGAAGAAGCAGTTTCCCCATTCAAAACCCATGTTTTAGAAGTACCTAAATCGGAGTGGAAAAAGTGCTTTGAAAATTGGTTCCAACGCATGCAAAGGTATATAAATTTTCATGGAGAATATTTTGAAAAACAATAAAATAGATTTTGTCTTTAAATGCTTGTGTTCTCATCCTTAGGCCACAAATATAAATAGCAGCCCTCGTATCTCTATTCAAAAGGTCATTTCTAGTTGCAATTTTGGGAGCTCGAAGCAGGGCCGCCACCCCCACTCCTTGCTGATGAGTTGGAAACTTTCTAACTCCTGGTGTAGAACACATGCCATAGCATGCTCACTGAATCCGGATCATTCACCATGTGTTCTTGGTCATTTCATGAGGGCCTGCGAAACCATAACCACCACGATACTCCCCGAAGGACCAACCACAATTATCAGTCAGAGAACACCAAAAGCTGAACTCTAGGGCTTTCTGATTCCCGTGGAAATAAAGTAAAAGTTGCCCAGTTGGCTCCTGCTAACTTTTAGGGGACTGCACTCCCTCTCACTCTCAGATGACACATGTCTTAATGATGAGATTCCATTGAGACATATCAATGTACCCCTGGGGAGGACGATAAACAAACAATTGAGTGTTGCTTCCTTCACTGTTGAAGAGATTTAACCAAAGAAAGAAACACATTTGTGGCAAATTCATAACCTACGCTGCGCCGATTTTTATAACCGAAATAAATTTTTATAATTGAAATAATCATTCAATAAAGCAATGAACATATTTCATTAATTCAAGACCTGCATCGTATAACGCACTATCACAGCAATATTATCGAATCTAAGCAGATAAAACTTGGCTATTTTGTTGGTAATATTCAAAGATAACTACAAATAAAACTTTGTTCGGAACAGAGACAAGTAGGAGGAGCAAATACAGGCTTTTTAATGACTTACGAAGTGATCGAACGAAAACTGATTTTGTTAGAAAAACCACTTAGGTGGACCTAAGACATATTTTTTTGTTGCTTCTAGAAGACAGTGACTTTAACTTTCACTAAAAGTACTTAAACTGAACTTGAAATTAATTTCAATTATTCTTATACAAGCTTTGGCACTATCTCATGCGGTGCACAATTGTTTCTTGTTACTATTGCCAGTCTTCGACAGACAATTAAAGTGGATTTTTTTTTTTGTATAGTGAAAAACGTTAGAAATTGGCGTTATGCTGCTTTTATGTGTGTTAAAAGATAGACTTGCGATTGAAACAGTTCTATGAAAAGAACTCAGCTTTTTCAGTTATTTCCACACACATTTTTTAAACAAGACGATCGCTTATAATACAGCAGGAGCACATTTAATGCCTGCAATGTTCAGGCGTGGTATATTATAACACTTATCATCTCTTGTTCCTCATACTGATTGGGAACTTCTATGTGGTCTCAAAAAAAATTATATCGAATTTTTCAAGAAGAAGTTTGTTTTTAAATTGTGGCAACACCAACATTGCATTGGCAATTGTTACAATGTTACAATTCAACTTCGCACGAAAGTGACATTAAAGTAATTAAAATCCACTATGAAAATGGCGATTCTGCTAAAGTTGCATTTTGAAAACTTCGTGATATTTTGGGGTAACGTAATCGTCCTTCTAAGACCGCTATTAAGAATTTGGTCGTTAAATTGGAGTCGTCAGACTCGATACAAATAGTGCGAACACCAAAGTGTGATCGACCGGGTCGTTCAAATTCACAGCCGTAAGCCGCAGTGTTGAAGCAGATGTAAATTTGACATTTTCTCGACATTTTCGATAATTGGGCGTTATCCAAAACAGCCACATGACGAATTTTACCTTAGGTTTTGACTTTGAAGCCTTACAAGGTTCAACTGGTGCAGGAATTGAAGCCGATTAACCATTCACGTCGCGGTAGATCGGTTGTTTTTTCTGAAAAACTCATTTTTTCAGGAAATGTCAACAAGCAAAATTGCCGCATTTGGGTTTCTGAAAATTCTAGAGCTATTATTGAGAAGCCTTTGCATGCTCAAAGTGTCAGTGTATGGTGCGCTAGGTGGTCTAAAGGCGTGATTAGGCAGTTTTTTCCAAGATGAGGCTGGAATGGCGGTAACGGTCAATGGATGACGCTATCGCGAGATGCTAACAACTCAATTTTGACCTATTGCTGACGGCACAGTCAATTAAACGATCACTTTATTGCAAACCAAATTTTCCGATCACATAATTTCGCGACAGTCATCAGTTAAGTGGCCAGCCGGATCGTGTGATTTTACACCATTGGATTATTTTTTATGGGGGCAATCGAAACGATTTCAGCATTAAAACTCAAATGGTTAAAAACTTTGATGAAAGCAGCGACACGTGTTATCGTGGTCGTAGCGCACGGTTATTATAATCTGATTCATACGTGTATTGTGTTATTTTTTGAATCGTAATAGGAAGGCTGCTTAAATTTTCAACAACAATTAAAAGCACCATGAAATTTAAAAAATTAAAACTAGACAATTCAGTATACGAAATACTTCACGGCTGAGTATAATTTGCATATGAAATTTATTTTGAGTCAAAAATATAACTTAAATATTCGACTGTGAAGTTCTATAAGACTGGAAAGTTCTTCTTGTAACTTGTTTTCTACCAGCTCTGATAAAAATTTCACATTTCTTTCATAAACTCTAGTATATATCAAAAAAAAAAATAAGAAATGATTTAATAGTTTCATGTTCTAGCCATCATCTAGATGCTTGCTCCAGGCGATATACGCTTCCATAAATTTCTAGAAAATACAAATGAAAAAATTTGATTATTGCTATGAGCCGCCGAATCATTTCAGAGGAAGCACCGACACCTAATAGCAACCAATACGATATATAACTAGCTTAAGGAGCCTTGTGCTCCATTACAAATATCAAATATTTAAATAGTCACATTCAAAATGGTGGTTTACTTTCACTGTTTAATTGTTTCTTGAAGAACTATTTAATGCTTTAAGCGTAAACAGCTTCGAAAAGATACAATGATAATGGTGAGACTTAATTAATTGTAACGCATAGTCATGCTAAATGAAGGTATAATCTGGATGCCTCCAAAATTTTAGCAACTATTGAGTTAATATAATTTAACTGTCTGTACGCCTCAAATTTTCCAAATCTACGTTTTTAAAGAAAAACCCTTTTTTATATTTGTTAGCAAAATGGGCGGTGGAGTTCTTTCGCTTCTTAAAATGATACACTATTTTTATATAACTGATGTAGCGCAACATATATTCGAGTTTGTTCGATTATTCGTTTTGATAATTTTAATTAAATTTAAAAAGCCATTAAAAAGAATCTATAGTCAAGATTTCTTATAAACAAAAGTGCAAATGCGCTGAGCGAAGCAAAATTTACACAACAAAAACGAAATGAAGCAATAAGTTTTGTTGATATGTAAAATTAAATTTAATTACATCAGAGTTGCCAGATAAACCTAATAATAATTTTTTTATATAATAAAAATTATTATAATATAACAAATAACAATTTTTTTATATTATAACAAAACTTTTATAATTTTCGTTTTTATTATAAATAATTTTCTGAAGAAGCTTTCCACAGGAAAGCGAAATGTTGAAAAAATATAGTGTTTAATTTATTTAAAAAAGACCGCTACTAAGATTAATAATTATTTATTAAAGAATTTGATTAAAGATTTAATTAAAAGTTACTTTTTATTAATCTTCTACTTCCGTTACTTACATATCAAAATTTTACATTAAAATTTTATTTAAAACATTTTATACAAAAAACTTCTATTATTTTCTTTTTATTTAGGCGATTTTTACTTTTTTATTAATAAAAAAAATTAAATTAAATCTGACAATACTAAAAGATGAGCGATACGTATTTGAAATAAGAGCATTTGCACAAAATGTTCTTTCTCTCTCACTGTATATTAACACTTGTTTAGTTTTATAATTCAATACAATGAAATAAATAAATAATAAAGAAACGATTTCCAGTTTTGTGTATGATGATGTTTTAGTAAATTTTTAGTAAATGGGAGGAAATAAGCCTCTTTAGCTCAGTGGCAGAGCACTGGTCTTGTAAACCAGGGGTCGTGAGTTCAATCCTCACAGGAGGCAAAAATTTATTTTTCTCTTTTTTATATATTTTTATTTATTACAATCAAAGTAAAAGAACTTCTACCAACAAAATTTTAAAGGTTAATAAATTTATATTTTATTTATTGTCATATTAAAATGAGGAAAATGCACCACCATTTGATTATTTTTTGCTTTGGGTGAGAATTTAATTCATTAACCCTTTAAATCATATTCTTTAAGGTAAAGATGGGTATCGGACTTTAAGAACCAGAAAGGTGATGCAATTAAAAGTTATTAAAAAGTGCTTGGCCAGACGTAAGTTTGTAGAGATGCAATGAATTAAAGAAAGCACTAAATTATTAAAGCAATTACACGAAGTATTGCTTAGATATTAATTTACTTGATACTTAGCTTTTTGAAGCAGAAGCAAGAAATTATAAATTATTTTGTTTGTTAGTTACTAGTGCTTTAGTTCTTATCATAATTTTTATTATAATAGATGAAAAAGTAAATAAATAAATTATTTTATAATTTTATAAATTAAGAGTATTAGACCCAATTTTTTAAAACCAATAAAAAATTTACAATTCTTAAAGAGATAACGAGATTGTATCCTTTCGGCAATCGGCTGTTTTTTGGACATCAGTTTAGCCAGTTTCTTTTCTATTAAAAGAAATATATCCTCACATTAACCTTCCTGACATAATTTTTCAAATATGTTTTGAATTAAACTTCAAATCATCCCATTAAACTAAACTCATGACAGTTTAGTGGGTTGGGTTATTTTTAATAAATCTTATATTATTATTCCAGAACAATTTAACAGCTTAGCAGTGAGTGGCAAAGGTTACGCGTCATTATTGGAAGTATATAATGGGGTTTAAATGAAGCTCAGAAACGTGATTTGAGACACTGTTTTAGATATAATTGCTTGCCGTATAACAAGCGGCCGAAAGTATTGCCCGAAGCTAACAATTGCTTGCCATATAGTTTCCATCGTTTAGCACCCGGTATTTTATTTGCTTTTTTAATTACTCTACAAGTTTAGTTTTTCTCCTATTTTGAATTTTATTTCATTTCGTTTAAAGAACAAGGATTTTGAAAAGTATCATTACTTTTATTGTATTGATTCCTTTAACGGCGATATTCACATTTTAAATTGTAATTTTTTTTTTGTTCGCATCCTTTATTAATCGAAAATTTTGGGAAATAAATTTAATCGTGACGTGGATCATTCGCAGGCATTTGATAAGATTTACATCTGCATCTGGCTGTAAGCCTTAATCAGATGGTGATCAAATCACTGTGGAATGAAAAGCAACGTCATTCTTGCCCTATGAAACCGAAGACTAATTCTAGCAGAAGGTCTTTGCTAATTCCGAAGCAAGGTCGCAAACCACTACTCCTTGCTGAAGAGTGAGTTGGAGACTATCCAACTCCCGGTCCAGAACACATAACTATCATGCTGCTCACTGGATCCGGATCATTTACCCATTGTTCTCAGTAAAGGTGAGATGATCCTGACCCCCTAATCACATTTATGGGGGGCCGCGAAACACACAGCCACCGCGATACTCCCGAAGGGTCAACCTCAATAATAAGTCAGAGAAAAAGCTAAAAGGCTAAAGAGACAATTAGCGAAACTCTGGGGCTTTCTGTTTGCCGTGGAAGTAACGTGGAGCTTCCAGTTGACTCTCTGCTGCCTTCAGGGGACTGGGCTCCCTTATACCCCTGAAAGACTCAAGTTAATATAACAGATAACATAAACTTCAATTATTATCTGCCCAAGATAAATATTGAAGATTATTTTCCCTGCAGATTTTGTCTTAAAAATACCGCGTTGACAGCGCAGGTTATGCAGCTAGAAAGTGCAACTGGTTAAGTAATCCACAAAGACTGCTAAATGTGCCCCCGGGGGGAGAAACAGGTTATGCTTTATAGGTTTAATAGAATGCTTTTTAAATGGAAAAAGTAATTTTTTTAAATATTTGCTATTTCTTAACTCCGCCATTTTTTAACTGATGAATGCAGTTAAAAATTTAGGGGTAACACCATACATACATTCGATTTCGAAGTATTTCATAACTACTAAATTCTCAAAATTTTCACGGAATACAGATTACAAATTGCCTTGGCCCATAGTAAAAATATATATAGAAACATAAACCAAAAAATTAA
Source organism: Trichopoda pennipes (assembly GCA_030448955.1). Lineage (NCBI taxonomy): Eukaryota > Metazoa > Arthropoda > Insecta > Diptera > Tachinidae > Trichopoda > Trichopoda pennipes. The sequence goes on along the minus strand of JASKUP010000008.1, from coordinate 4,471,861 downwards.
AGGGTGTGCCAATGAAGTGATTTTGACTATAATAAAAATGTAATAAATAAAAAATATAAAATTTAAATTTAAAGAGTTACCCCCAGACAAGGCATTATATTAGGTATATATAGTATTATCTTTCGAATCTATACAAATGCTACCCAAAAATTTAGACAAAGTTTGAATTACTGGTACCACCGTAGTAAAAAATAAATTAAATATTAAAGGGTGTCTAATGGAAATACCATATTCAGGTATAACCGTAGTGAAGAGACACTTGCAATTTAAATAACATGCGAATTGTTATGGGCGCTAGAGCACAAAAAATACAACAAAAATTGAAAGGGTTCCCCACACAAGAATAAGTTTTATGTCTATGAGCTTATCTTTTTTTTAAAGAGAAGTAGCACTCAGGCAGCAACAATGCCTATTCAGTCAAGTACCGTGCTACATTCTTTAGGAAAGGGATAGAAAATAGATGAAACAGGTGGTCAAAGTAGAAGGATAGTCGGAAATTAACTGCCGTATATAAAACAGCACAGCGACCAGTGACTATGCCTTCATCGCTGAGCAGCCCCACCGACAGTCAATTTTTATTTTTGTAGTGAAAAAAACCAAGGTCTTCGTTGGGAATCGAACCCACAACCCCCATATTTACAAGCTAATATCTGCCTACTAGCCTACAGGGCACCTCTTTTGAGTTGTAAAGGAGAAAATTACTGAGATATTCATCATATAGTATATTCGCGAAATAAAATAAAAAAAAATAAGTACAAAACTTCAGCTATTTCACCAAAAGAGAGAGAGAGGGAGACACTAGCTTATCACTTTACCTGCTCCAACAACCCGTATTATGTTTGAAGCAGGATGTAATGCGATGCGAAGAATTTTGTCATAAAAATTGTATTCGAAATTTTTGATTTTGTCTGCGCGGCTTAGCCGGATATTGGTCTTTTTGCAAATTTTCTATTTAAAATAATAAATAAAGAACTTTAAATCTCATTTACTTTTACATGCTGAACTAACTATTTTCTTGCCAGATAATACAATACTTTTTTATTCATGAATTAGAATTAAGTTATTGCACAATAAGCTGAACTGAGAACGGTCATATGTAATAGAAACTTATGAAACGTTACCAACAGATTATAATAAATCATGTTAAAGAATGAAAAAAAAACTATTCGTTAAGGGCAGGATGGTTTTTATTTTCTTCAGTTAGTTTTTTCTTGAGACGGCGTTTTAAAACATGTCATCCATGTATTTGCAAATTAAAAAAAATGCTAAAAAAATCTGAAGTTTAATTTGTATCCCAAATAGTGTTGAAAAGTACTAAGTACAATTAAGTGATTTTACCGGACATTGAGTAAGTACATAAGTGTATGAGATGATTAATTATGGGAGAGGGAATAAAAATGATCTGTATTATTCGTATCATTAACACTTTTTTGTCAGTTATTGTGAAAAATTTACTTAATAATATTTGACGAATATTAATAGCGCAAACTGTAAACTGTCTATAGTACGATCAACACGACTTTGTGGAATCAGGCCTAGTAGGAGTAGTGATTAAAAGAAATAATGGCTCCCCGTAACTAAGTGTATTCTTAGAAGTCCAATAGAGCGAAAACAGAAGCGCAGTTTAAATTTTTTTCTGCTGCGAGGGTAGCTAAATAAGGTAAAGCTAATTGCGCATATAAAGCTCCTTCTCATTTTTATGAAACCAAACCTTTATTACATTAATTCTTATTTTAATAAATCAAGTAGGAGAATCCTACAGACGAAAGTGTTAATGCCTAAAAGAACTGTTGGCCATTGGAAGAACCCGGAAGAGATTTAGAAAGGTTCAGGGCGGATTAACCTAAAAAGGCAATTCTCTGGCAGTAGTCACACGGAAGGTAGCTCCGAAAGTTATTTGGATATAACCGAAGCATTTAACCTGCAAAATAAAAACTTTCAATGACATTATAAACGAACAGGTAAACACGACCTCAGACACAATTTTCATACCATTAAAACTACTCATGCAAACGGGCAAACGAAAGACACCCTCAGACGGACACACGTACCTACATAATAATAAAAGACGGAGGTATCGATAAATTCACTTTGCATACAAATGCAGGTGGCTGGCATTCTGCTTACCTGTATATATACGACCCTAACACAGAACTGCCTGAACGCCAACACTGACTAACTAGAACAAACTACAACGCGGCTTGAGAATGATGCATTCGCATCGAAACCGCTCGCCTTCGACTACAAACCAGTTTCGACTACGACCAGTTAGGACAGAAAGTAGCAATATTATTTCATTAACTGGCGGAGGAGAAATAAACAACATAATACCAGGTAATATAAACTTCAATTATTATCTGGCTAAGATAAATATTGAAGATTATTTTCCTCGCAGACTGTGTCTTAAAAATACCGCGTTGCTAGCGCTGGTTATGCAACTAGAAAGTGAAACTTCACCAGTCGACATTCTACAATCAACACAGTCGAGAGAAAAACCTAAAATGACTAAAGCCACAATTTAATGCTAATGCTGCCTAGAGACTCAGTAACAATAAAGAAATTCGACAACTTAAGAACGTAGATATATGAGACCATTTGTAGTAGACGTCTTCTTGATTATTGTGCAATAATTTCGTTCACAATTTTAAACAAACATTAAAAAAGCAGCTAATTACAAAACTTTAATAGGTTTCCCGTAACAAATGGGTCTTGTTGATTTTGGGGGAAGAAAGAAAAAAAACTTTGACTAAATTTATGACCAGGATACTAATTTGAATGTATAGATGTTCAACTAGCATGCAGGAGGGTACCATAATATTCATTTACAGAGTCACATGAGAATCCATTAAATACACATGCATGGCTTTAATTTAATGTTCATTCAAATATCATTTGTTATTTTATACCACCATTACAAAACGAAAAACCTTGCGATGTTTTTCATGCGTCCTTTTTTGCAGATGTTTAAAAGAATGAATTGAAAAAAAAAACAATTAATATAAGGAACAAAAGATTCTTTGTTTTAGCTTTATTTCTAACCTAATTTTAATAATTAATTAATATATTTAAGTCTCATTTGATTTAAAAGTTATTTTAATTAAGAAGTAAACGGATTGTGATCCTTTCAAGATTGATACCTGTAACAAAAAAATATTAAACGTCGACACTTTTTAAAATGCATTGTATTGTGTTTTCAATAACCTTACTTACGGCTATTGGATATCGAAGCTCGTCTTTGTATTAAGAATACCTAAAGCAGTTATTTAACGCACAGACATTTTGCGAACCAGTTTAATGCCAAAATTAAAAATATCATTTAATACGGGAATAATATGTAGATCCTTCTACAAGGCTTCTAAAAATCAAATTTTTGTGTTGCTTCTACACCTCTAGCTGATGATACCATGAATGAACTTTTAACATGATCACTGTAGTTTGCCTTGGCATATTCTTACATAGGCTTACTCTACTCTAGATTACAACACCCTACCGGCGGAACACGTGGCTATTTTGAAGCATGTGAGTTATAATTACTAATAAGGTTTTATTGGCTTTTTCGTCAAAAGTCCGGCAGGATCATAAGCTAGCTCTGCAATTTTAAAAAGGCTTGACAAATATTTTCCTAATTTGGGTTCAAGCCACAGCCTTGAGGTTATGCCGCTTGCCGCTGTCAGGAACAATGTTTGTGAAACTGTCTCTCGTGTTAAGTAAGATCTACTCGTATCTCGATTCTATATAATAGTTTTGGTGATGAGTTTTACAAAATCCTACATCGTTTTTGATATAGATGCGATTAACTAGTAATTATTACATTTTTTTTGGATATTTACATAATTAGTAAAAATGTTGATTTAATACCTTTAAGTTTCTGTCTGGAGACAAGTGTGGACTGGTTTGTGCTTATGTAAAAGTGTGGTGTGTCAAAGGATATGTTTAAACGTTCTGCTATGAAAGGATAATTTTGCTCTCGCATTCATTTTGCGTGAACAACATGCACATGCACACACACACGCACACACAGAGTTTCACATAAAATCCTACACTAACGAGCCTTAGTTATAAATAATCATCAACTAGGGTTGCAAAAATATAGAATTCATATACCATCGCACAGGCACACACACACAGACGTATATTCATATATACAACACTGCAAAAACTACAACAATAAAATTTATAAAGTACTCTTTGCTTTATGTGCTGTTACGTGTTCACTAATTAAAGGGAAAATGTAGATATATTAAGCAACAGCATCTGCACTACCAACGTTAAAAAGCATTTCAATTAATTAAAATTTCATTGTTTGATTTAAAAATTATAATTTCGTTATAAGAGCGGAAAACTTTTTTAACGTGAAGATGTGTTACAGGAAAAATATATTTTAAGTGTTTTTAAGATGGGGTGTCAAACATATTTTAACTGCGATTATAACATTAAATGTGGTTATAAATAAAAAAAAAACATTTTTAAACTCAAGAGTGCTCTGTTAATTGTATATTTGAAAAAGATATGGACTGCAACAGAAAAATCGGTTCGCAAGTCATGGCAATAGAGTCCGGCTGATATACATGTATAAGAAAAATCATTGAATCTTTAAAAAGTAAGATATAAAACACTCTTTCCTGCTAATGTAATAACATAGTGTAAAGTAAAAGTGAATAGTTTACAAACTATAATACTAATATAAAAATAGCTATAATTAAAAATCGCTAAATGTTTTATAAATTAAAAAAAAAAAAAAACTGTTACGCCAAATAAGTTTAGAAACTGTCACTTTTGACAGGAAATCATCATAAAAAAAATTATTGAAATATTTAGCTAAATGAGAGTTAATCATTTAAGAAATATTTGCATTGCATTAATATTCCAGCAATACGACCAGCAGAATCCCACAGTCAGCTGCAACTCCGATAGCACACGGCTTAGAGTGATGTTCAAAATAAAGTTTCACACGCAACTGTCTTTTCTGTGTGTTCGCAAAAAAAACTGCTAAATAAAACTTATGGTACAACAACAACATTTCTAGTTACAAACTGCGTAGAAATTTTATACACAAACAACAACAATTTAATATGCTGTTTACTAACTGCGTGGAATGCAAGACAAAAACAAACATGTTCGCTGTTTACCATCTGCGTAGTTTTCTAAGAAAACTTATCTACACGAGACAACAACAAATATTTTGAAATAAATCCTAAGCAGAAACCTTTTCAGAATAAAAACAAAAATACACACATACAGTCATACAGGCGCCTATACATCGAATAAACAACACACAACAACAAAATGTGATACAAAAGGAGTAGAAGATTCTTAAATTTTCTAGACTTCAAATGGACAAATATCAATAGGGCAGCGTCTGAGTGGATAGTCAATAAGTGTAAAATTAAATCTCATGAAGCAAAGACGTACGTCTCTTAAGTGTCAACTTTGTGTAGTGTTAAAGTAAATATTATTGTTATTAATTTTAAAAACTCTAAAAACTGATGTTATTTATATTTCAATAAAGAATTCACAACAAAACATTTATAAAAGGTATAAACGTAACAATATAATAAAAATAATTTTTTTTAAGGTTAATCCAACATTCAAACAAACTTTTTCATACAGCTGTTAGAATTAATCATATATAAATGCAACGTAAAAGAAAATAATCGTTCGTAAAGATAAAAGAAAAATGTTAACATTTTATATTTACAAATATTCGCCATAGTGTTTATTTTTCTGGCTATCAGAAAATTCTTATCGATATGGATTTCAAGGCAAGATTTTTCAACACCTTGGATTTTTTGCAGGGAATCAAACGAATGTTAGGACGTGCCCTATTGAATCTGCCAGCCGGAAGACAATTATGATGTGATATGAAGGTGTACCTTAGGTGTAGGAACCAAACCCAGGCATATTTGAGATACCCAACAAAGTATGGTATTAAGTCAGTAATGGGGATACGAACGCTATTACAGCTAGTTTGCGATGATGGTGGTATCTTAGCTTGAAGACGAAGCAGTAGACTATACAAACCATACTTCGTACACTTTCTCTATTAGGAAACTATAAGCGAAGAAAATAATTAAAAACGTTTTAAAGACCAGGCGAGTCGGCCTCCCACAATAAAATAGAAAAACGACGTCTATATAGTATGAATTTGATTGTATGAAACTTGAAACAAATAAAATAATTGGAACTACAAGCGCAGTGAAATAAATTGCCTTTTTTATGGTAAAAATAATAAGCATACAAAAACGCTTATTCACTGTTAACAGAAGAAAGAGTTCTAACTAGAGTTAATGAGAAAACACCGGATATATACATATATTTATTTATTTTTTTTTTTGTAAAAAGAGAAGTAGCACTTCAGGCAACAATGCCTATTTAGTCAAGTATCGTGCTACATTCTTTAGGAGAGGGATAGAGAATAGATGAAACAGGTGGTAAAGGTAGAAAGATAGTCGCAAATTAACTGCCGTATTATAAGGACAGCACAGCGATCAGTGACTATGCCTTCATTACTGAGCAGCCCCACCGACAGTCAATTTTTATTTTTGTAGTGAAAAAAAAAACCAAGGTCTTCGTTGGGAATCGAACCCCCAACCCCCAATATTTACAAGCTAGTACACCACCCACTCGCCTACAGGGGCACCTAAATGAAATATAGAAAATGCTATTTTTAGAAAAATTGCTCCAGATTTCAAAATTATAATTGTTCATGCATTTATTTTAATGTTTGTTTTGTAGGGAACTTTAAGCCTTATCTAAGCTCCAAATAAGCTTGAAAATGTTATATTTCAGTGAAGATAAAAATGTAAACCTTGCAAATAATACACAAAGAAAATCTTAGTACAAATATGTTTTTGTAGTGATTACTGCAAAGTCATAATTTTAACTCCATTGACGAGTTGTGGATGAATGGTATGTTAATAAATAAACTATGCCCTAAGTTAAACCACGTAGAATAACAAAAGGCTTCAAATAAAATATAATGGATTAAACAAATCCTCCTAGTGTAAGTTGGACTTATATACTTAAAGCTCCGTCGTACTATTCAGGAGCCACCCTAACTTAATTTTAGAATGTTTTATTAGTGTTGTTGAAAATTGAAAATAAAAGTCGAATCGATAAAAATATCCTTTAATTTAAAATTTATTTTATGATTTGTTGTAGTAGTGGCTATAATAATACAGAGATAGATGACAGACCTGTAACAGACGAACTGAAATTGTTACGGCTTCAATCTTGGGGTACAAAACTCTAAGCCAACGGCTCGAATAACAATATATTAAATTTTACCTTTATGCGGTATAAAAGGCGACTGCTTTCAATGGAATGACATCATTCTCAAGTCGTGTTCTAAACTGAGCCATCAAAGTCGAAAAGGAATGACAACACCATTTCATTTACTGGCGAAACCAATTCAAACAACTTTGTAATTGTTTTTTTTTTAATTAACGTAACGAATCCGCAATCTAACGTTTTTTTTTTTAACTACTGCTTATTTCGTGAATAGTAACACTTAGAACAGGTTTGATTTGACAGATAATTAGTTTTATCCTTCCGCTGAACGCTTGAACAACGCTGGAAAATATTGCGACATTACTTTGCAAATCATGGTAATGTTGCAGAATGTGTGCGAAATTGCGAAAATTTTCGAAGAAGAGAAGCATATGTTCGTTCCTCAAAAGCCAAACACAGTGCGTACACCCAAAAATATTTCCGCTGTGAAAGTGTGCGTGAAGCGCCATCAGCAGCAATTCACCGTCGTTCTTCACAACTGAACATTGCAGAGACATCATTGAGACGCATTTTGCATAAAGGCCTTGGTATGACGCCATAGAAAGTACAGAGTGCGATTTGTTTTACATCCGCGCCTGGCTATGTAGCCTTAATCAGATGGTGGACAAACCACTATACATAATTTGGAACGTCATGCTCGTCCTAGATAGCCGAAGACATAATTCTAAGCAACAGAACCACCTAGTTGCAACTTGAATGATTCCAGGACAGGTCTGCAAACCATCACACCTTGCTAAAGAGTTGGAGACTTTTTAACTCCTGTCCAGAACACATGTCAAGCATGCTCACTGGACTTGATCACTCACTTTGCGTGTCATTATCAGTGAGATGATCCTGGCCACCATAATAACCATTATACTGTTATGAGGCCGCAAAACCACAACCACCACGATGCTCTCATATAGGGGCCAACCTCAATGATCAGTCAGAGCACTATTAAATGTCTAAAGAGACAAATAATGAACTCTGCGGCTCACTGATCCCCGTGGAAATAAATTGAAGTTTCCAGTTGTCTCCCTGTCTGACTTCAGGGGACTGGGCTCCCTTTTTTCCCAGTTGCACTGAGTTTAGATAGTGAAATATTCTATAAAGACCATATTTATATGCCCCTGGGGGGGGGCCATAGAAAGTACAAAGCGTGATTTGATTTACATCTGCACCGACTATATAGTCATAATCAGATGGTGGTCAAACCACTTGGTTGATTGGACACCAACCACGCCCTAGAAGGCCATCGAATACGTATATCCTCCCGTCACTTCTAGTAGCAATTTCGAAAGCCCGAAGTAGGCCGCAGCCTTCACTCCTTGCTAAAGAGTTGGAGACTTTCCAACTCCTGGTCCAGAACGCATGAAGCTCTTATTTATCAAGAACACGACAGCATTCATTTAATTGTGTTAATTTGAATGGTCCGACCCACAAACTCTCACGAGGGTCCGAAACCACAACCACCACGATACTTCCATATAGGGGCCAACCTCAATAACCAGTCAGAGCACATCATTGTCTAAAGAGAACAAATAGTATACTCTGGGGCAACTGATTCCCGTGGATATATATGTGGATTGTCCAGGTGACTCCTACTAGTCTTTGAGGGGCCTGGGCTCCCTTTTACCCCGCAAGACACCAGTCTAAATGGAATAGTAGTTTCCAAAAAGACTATCATGTGCCCCCTGGGGGACCATAGAAAGTACAATTGGTTCAGGAGTTTATAGCATTAAAAAAAAGTTATTTGGCGCACCCTATATAAAAAGCCTCAAAAGCCTTACTGTTCCGCCTCACTTTATATAAGAAATTGTGCTCCTTATAGACAAAGCCTAAACGTCTGCTTTCGCTGGAAATCTAGTACAGTAGTGTTTTTAAAGAAGGACAAACAAAAACAACAACAGAATGCCAACAATTGGCAGAAAATTAAAAATTACAAAAAAAAATGTATTACAATGAAATTTCAATAAAAGAAAACAACAACAAAAACTCTAAACACACCAAACGAACACCTGCTTAGACACCAACCAGCAGTAAAAGGAAGCAAATGCAGAAAGTAAAAGTAAATAAAGCCAGCAAACAAAAACAACAACATCCTGGAAACTGGTTTTCTTTAAAGAGTGTAATTTTCTCTTGTACAAATTTTCAAATAAGTTTTGAAAGAGATAACACACGTTACTCTACTCTCTTACAATGTTATAAATAATTTTGGCCTACAAATACAAAACAAAACAAAAAAACAAAAAAATTAACTAGAAACTTGTTTGTTAAACAAGGCTATTTTTAGAAATTCATTTTTGTCATGAAAAAAATAAACAGAAAATTAACAAAAGAAAAAAACTTTTGTCATTCATCTTTGTAGGCATTTTTGTAGATTTTTGAGTGAAATTTTAATAAGAAAAATAATTATTTGTTTAGTTTAATGTTTTTAAATTGAATTACACAATATTCTAGTCAATCAATCAATGGTTTAATTTATTTTTTGATTGGTTGTTATTTAAAATATATCTTTTTATATTTTCTAACAAAACAAAGCCAGTAAGAGTCCTATATTCGCTATATCTGACAGGGTTGTATTTTATGCACACTTCACCGTAATTGTATTAAAAAAAATTTTATTTCAAATTAATAAATAATAGCGTAGAAAAATTAATTTATTGTTATTACATTATGAGTCATTTAAATTAAAATTAGTAATCATAGGAATAAGCTTTAAAAGCAACTAATTTTGGTCGATTGGAAATTTTTGCAAGGCAAAAATGTTCGCAAACTGTAAATACATTCATGCTTAAATATCAAAGATAATTTTCTTATAAAATTTATATATTTTTAACAGTAATTTTAATATAACTTAATGTGATCTGCGGCATGTGTTGGGAGAAATATGTTTGTTTAGTATCCCCAAATTTTCTATAAATTATTCATTTAAAAATGCTGGCTTGAAATATTTTTTGGTAAAATAAAATAAAGTTGAATACGCTTTTTGATGAAAAAAGCATCTGCCCATATTTTCGGACTTAAATTCTAAGTTTAAATGTAGTATTGAAATTGTCACATAGTTGTATTTAAGATAAAATTTTTTACTACAAAATTTCAGTCAGTTTCCTACGTAAACGATAATAACTTTTTACATTTTGTGAAAAATAAAAGGCACTATTTTGCAGTGCTAAACAAATTGTTACGGATGCGTCTTGAGTTTTAGAAGAAAATAATTAAGTAATAAAATCAACAACTGGGTATGCTGTTTACTAACTGCGTGGCTTGCTAAGAAAATTTATGCACGCAAGACAACAGCAACTATCTTAAAATAAATTCCAGGAAGAAAATTTATCAGCTTAAAAACAAAAATACACACAGACATACAGGCGCCTATACATTGAATGAATAACGTAACAACAAAATGTGATACAAAGTTAGTAGAAGAATCTTAAATTTTCTAGACCTCTAGTGGACAAATATAAAAAGTAGCGTCTGAGTGGATAGTTAGTTAGTTGAAAAATAAACCGTGTGAAGTAAAGACGTGCATCTTAAGTAAATTGTTCTGTAGTGTCAACTTTGTGTGTAAAGTAAATAAATTTGTAATTAATATAAAAGCTCTAAAATCTAATATTATTTCTTTTGCAATAAAGATCTCACAACGAAACGTTTATAAAAGATATAAACATAACAATATAATTAATAGAGTCATTTGTACAAAAGTCTAAGGGCCGTATGCAAAAAAAGTCTTACTTGAGCTTTGAAGCACAGGTTAGTTAATAAACCCTTTAAGCCTACAACCCTTCACTTTAAAAGCACCCTTACTTGGTCTTGCCATATTAATTTTGCTTCTCATCGTTGCACTCCCTTAAATATTCGCATACTTCTCACTAAAACATGCCACTTGATGCCACTATAAGGATGTGAACTTTTTTCAAGTTGCGATAGTGTTAGCAAAATTAAACTAAATGTGACTCAATAATATTATTCGTTATGTATGAAAAGATATGATCATGTTTCTTCTTACGTTAACAAACTTTATCGCATGGGATCTTGATGACTACTTCGAATTTAAAATTATATACACTCGTCAACCCGAGCATTTATATAAGCGATTGAACTTTTTAAACCTTAATAGGGGTAAAAGACTATTTTGTTTTAGATACAGCTCTCTGATATCTCAATTCCAATTCTAGAACGCGATTTCCTATAGCTCTCAAATCATTAGTTACGCACATCATTTCAAAAGAAATATAGTTTGTCGATTTTTAAGTTAGTGTTAAGTAATTTTTAATATATATTTTTATTTTGATAATTATGTTTTTATTCGTTTTGTTATTTTTTTTTTCTAAACTTTTGATTGAAATGCACTTTATGTTTCTTTTTGTACAGCGTTCGATACTGCAATGTGAGACTTAAAGTCTCTTGTGTGTGAAACATCGAAAATAAAATAAATAAATGAAATGAAAATATCAGTATCATGAGATAACAAATACATGTAAATTTTCACGAAAGTTAGCATCCATATTTTTGAACGTGTTAAAACACAAACCCTTTAATATCTCGACTTAAAAACAAAGTGACTTATGCTCAATTATTATAGCTTTAAGATGGGTTTCTTCCTACTTTAAAATACTTAAAGTTAACGAAGGTTTCATAAAGGTATTTTATTTATAAGTATCATCCCACACACTAGACCTTTAGTCTTATTTTTCAGTGTGGAACTGAATTAATTACAGAATTACACATTGGTTAAATAAAATATATTAAAATGGAACATATAAATCAATTATTCAACACATCCATGAAATACTATTACATTAAAATTGAGAAATATTATGCACAAAATAAATAATTGTTATTGTAATAAGGAATTTAATTAATTAAAAAGAAAAGTATGTAAGCCGAAAGCTCCCAAATATATGCAAAATAACTATAATGATGAAACGAATTAAGATAACTTGAGTATAAAGTAAAATATAATAATTCAATACGAATAACACTAAATAATTATACATAGACAAAACAATAAATATTATCAAAGCCGAGATAAAAAATTCAAAATATCATTTTAAAATTTTTGTGAGTTACGTAATATTTGTAACCTATGAGGGATTGAATTCCAGGGAGATTTTGCAAATATATAGAAATCTCATTTTGACATTAAGCTCCTGTAGCCTCCTTATTCTTTTACCTCTACAACCTTCTGCAAAAATTAGTCTTCCATAAAGATAATGGTTATTGATCCGATTGCTATAATATTGCAGATCAGCATTCACCAATGAAATATTTAAAAACTTATCGTTAAGAACATCAACATTAATTGCGCTGGTTTTTGAATATAACTTTTTTCCTTAACAACGGCATTTAAAGCTGCTTTAAGTTTTTATGCATACGGCTGTAAGATTTGTATGGAAAGTACCACTCCACTGTTCTAATTCGACTAGTTTCGTGCTTGACTATTAACAAGTAAAAAAAATTTCCTGACGCTAGAGGCAATACTTATCTATTTTCACTTTTCATTGCCGATCCAACCAGTTATTAGTCAACCTATGCGCATTAATAAGGGAGTTAACTTGTAGAAAATTCAAAGACTCTAACTCTTATAATTTACGTTATATGAGAAGTGCCACGCCTACTTAAATGATAAAATATATATATATATATATATATATATATATATATATATATATATATATATATATATATATATATATATATATATATATATATATATATATATATATATATATATATATATATATATATATATATATATATATATATATATATATATATATATATATATATATATATATATAGTTTATTTTACTCTGCGGATTGAAAAATTGGTTCACTAATGAAGGCAGCTTTAGTTTTCCTAAAAACAAACCAACGCATTTTTTACTTTATATACGCATATATATTAACTATGCTATAATGACATAATATATACAAAAAGTAAAAAGTCTACAGATTATAATACTGAAATAACAGCGCACTATTTCATATCGACATTTGTTAAGGCAAATTTATTGCGACACAAAACAAATTGCCAATTATTTAAAAATTTGGAAATTATCACATAAAGTGAGAAATCGCCTACCTGACATTTCTGGCATAATGAACGAGTACCTATATTTAGGACATAAATTTTTTTATTGATAAAGTATTTTATCCACCATATTGAAGTATTCACAAATTCTTATGATTAGTTGAACTTTGCGCACATATTAAGTACACTAAAGATTATTTCTGCTTTTATTTATATTAGCATACTTATTAATGTGTTTATAACTCACTTAAGTATTAAATATTGTATTGAGAATCATGATTTTTTTAATTATAATAATAATAAAATAATAAATTAAAAAATATAAATAAATAGAAATGCGTGCTTTTCTGAATATCTGCTTATCTCTTAATAATTTACATTTAATTGTTTATTTATAGCTTTAAAAAAATTTAGGAAAATTATATAAATAAAATAAAGCATTGATTTGAGCTTATTAAAAACTTTTGCATTCTAATCTCAAGATGCACAGTGGGATATTTCGACCAAAAACAAAAAAAGGATTGAAAATTAATTTTTACAAACTATTTAATTATATTTCGCAGAATAGAATGGAGTATAAGTTTCAACTTTGGATTTTATATTACAAAGAAAAGAGCTGGCACATGTTTTCAAGGCTGATCACATTGATAATCCAAGAAAAGTGTCAAACGTTTATTTTTAATAAAAATTTTTTGTATTTTATTTCTGAATTATTATTGTTACGATTAACAAAGAGTTTAGCAAAGTGAAAAAAAAAATCTTGTTCAAAGAGCGTTTTGTTAGTACTACCTTGCGATTAATTACCTTTTACAATCCACACACTTTTGTAATAGTTGTCAAAAGTCTTAAATGTCACTATTGTAAATTAAATAAAATTGTATTTATTCAATAAACGTTTTATAGAAGAGTTCGTCTTTTGTCTCGCGCACTTAATTCGCGCACTAAATTTTCAATAATCTCTACAAAGGTTATGGGCCCAGCGTGCCAAATAAATTGTCTGTTTAAAGTCGGTCGAAAAATTTTTTTTTTGTAAAACATGTCGGGTTCAATGCAAATTGAAAAATTGAGTGAAAACAACTATCCAAGTTGGTCAATCCACATAAGAAGTCTTTTAATCACGTTGGACTATTGGGCAGTAGTAGACGGCGTTTCTCCCTCAATAGCTACTGCTGAAGAAAAAGCGCAATGGAGAGGTATAGACCAAAAAGTATTGGCTACAATTACGTTAAGTATTAAACCGTCTAAATTAATACACATAAAAAATGCAAGTCTGCTAGAGAAGCATGGGATAAGCTAAATACCACTTACATAGCTAAAAGTCCAGCTCGAAAAGTGAATTTATTTAAAAATCTTGTGTGTTTTAAAATTCAAGATTCTGTTGGTTACAGACAACAAATAAATGAATTTAGCAATTTGGTTGAATCGTTAAAAGAAATAGATGTCTCAGTTCCTGATGATTTTATTAGTATTTTGTTGCTTTGTAGTCTCCCTGATGACTTTGAAAGTTATATTGTGGCTATCAAAAGTAGAGACACATTACCAACGATAGATCAATTGATGGTCAAAGTATTGGAAGAACATCAACGTTGTGGAGAACAAGTTAATGCAAGTGAAGAACACGTATTTGCGGCGAACTCAAGGCAAAAAGAGAGATTTAAGAATAAATACCAATCAAGTAAGAAATACAGCAATGTAAAATGTTATTCAATGTAAAATGTTATTCAATGTAAAATGTTATTCAAGAAAGAAAGAGAATATAATTTAAACTCGAACAATAATGAATGGACAATTGACAGTGGAGCGTCATAACAAATGAGTGGAAATAAAAAGCTGTTTTCTTTAATTAAAGAGTATAATCAAAAAATTACTATTGCTTCAGGTGATTGTGTTTATGCAGAAGGCAAAGGTGATGTAATTTTAAAACTCGAATTTTTCCGACATTACTCTACGCAATGTTCTCTTTGTGCCAAAGTTAAATGCTAATTTTTTATCAGTATATTTTTCAAAATAGAAAGTCATTGCAAGAACCAAAATTGGTGACATGATATTTGAAGCTTAATCGAAAGATGGCATTTTTACAACAAAATTTTTAATAAAAAATGAATGGGAAAATGTGATGATGGCGAATTGCAAAGAAAAAAATTGTGTCGTTTGGCATAGGAGATTTGGCCATTTAAATATTCGTGATTTAATGAAGATGTCCAAACATCAAATAGTCCGTGGGTTAAAAATAGACAAAATCGAAAATTTTTCTTGTGTTACTTGTGCTATGTGTAAAATAACCGTTCAACCGTTTACAAGTTATGGTGAATGCTTTACAAAAAAACCATTAGAGTTAATCCACACCGATTTGCGGGATATATTAGGATTATGTACCTTTAGGTAAATGAGCAAAACTGTCATGTCAGGCTATTTGAATAATACCCCTTGATACAGGATGCTAAATGCCTCGGTAGACAACTCGTTACACGATTAACTTAGAAAAGTATAGAAGCGCAGCAAATAACTATGAAGCATAGATAAGATAGATAAGACTGCCGCCAACTTCTACAACATAAGACGATTTTAAAATTAAAGAGTTATGAATCACTGTCTCCGGCAAAACTACATTTCTACGAATGATTATTGCAGTTCAGCAATGTAACGAAGTATACCAGTCATTACAAGGACTTAAAGCCGTATTTGTAAAACACTTAATAACGAATGTAAGGAAACTTGATGCACACCATAACCCCAAGCAAGCAATACACTAAGATCGTGTTTACAGTTGAAATTCAAAAACTTATTTTACGATAACTGTAAAATAAATTGTATTAAAAACGATTTACTAATTTAAAAACTGTAATTTTAATTCATTTTTTTTCGAAAATTTCCACTGTGTGCTGCAGTAAAACCTTTGTAACTGTTATTCAGCATGGTTTTGAATTATATTCACATCTAATTATGCTCGCAGAAAAATACAAAATTTTAAAGATATGATGTGTGTTCAAAGTAAAATAAGTTAATACAAATAACAACAATAACGACGCTCTCAATTTAACCGATAACCGTGCAAACGACTGAAGTTAGTTATGAGTGTTAAGTTAGAACCATTAAGAAAGTTATCAATTACCTTTAACGCAGTTCTAATTTAAAAAGTTGTTTGAAACATTTCAAAACATTCATGTGTTTGCGGCTTTTGTAACTCAAATCTTTGAAAACTTTCAAAAGCAAGTTGTTTTAATATCGCCTGAAAACCTTTACAAGCCTGTATAATATGGTTGGTTGATGCATTAACGTCCGCTTAAAGTGTTTTTTACGTAGATTATCTCTGATTAGGGTTAAATAACTAAAGTCGCTCAATGCCACGTAAACACAAAAGTTTCACTAATTTAATATTTGAATAGCCCAAAAACTTGCTTGTTTGAACAGATGGTTGAGAGCTTGTTTTGCTATTTTCGAGGGTTGGTTTCTCTCTTCACATACATTTCAAGCAAGCAAATGGTGGTGGTAAAACATTCATATTAAATATGTTAGGCTATATCATCGATCAAAAATAGAAACGCATACAATTATTTCTTTAAAAACCCTTGAAGTGTCAAAAGTGTCTGTAATAAAACGTCTAAGCTACAGCTTAATTGCAGGCTGGTGGCATATATTTTTAACCACTTGATGCATTTCCTTCAACTAATCTGTATCTACCTTTAATCCAAGAATAATAAATGTAATGAAAATGAAGTGTAAGCCGTAGAAAATATCGGTTAAAATTTTAGAAGATACAACTAGTCGATCTCATGCCGAGCCTTTGCTCAAGAAATATTAATTTCTGAATTGACATTTATTACTGAAGACCATTTCTGCATGTCTTGTCTTTAATAGTAAATGTCTGTCCCAACAAAAATTCGTGGCTTTATTTTCAAATGTTTGAATTCTACAAGATGAGATTTCTTAATGGCATTAAAAAAATTGGAACAAAATTTACAACTTTATCAGTACGAGTTTTGATAAGTAAGCGATCATATCTGATAGAACAAGTAATTTTGAATGAATCGTTTTATAGAAGGAAGAACGAATTAGTCTGTAATTTTTTTTTGATTTCCCTCCTTAACACTGGCACAGTCAAGTTGTATCTTTTAAAAAATATTTGTAAAATTTTCTTGATTATCTTACAGCTTCTTTCATAATTTATAACGGGTGACACAAATTTAATTTTATAGTGGAAATGCGCCTAAGCTTAGCAAATAACCTCGAATGCCAGTGTGTTCTACTTTAGAGACCAATTGAGAATTAATTTACAATAAGCAATGGATCGTTACACATCTGACAAATTTAAATATCGCGTTTAGCACAGGAAAACGCATATTTTGCAAACTTTAAAACAAAGATGAACATTGAAGAAAAAGACGCCAATTTGAGAAGTTAACGAAAAACTAGCACAAGTGCGCATCAACTCGCGAGATATTCAATTGACAAGTAAAATATTTTCAACCAAATGCCATTAATTTAAGTATTAAAACAAATTATTTCTTAAAAGTAGAATATCGTTCCAAGGTCCCTTATAAAAGGTCTACAAAATAGCAGCCCAATTAATACTGTTATAATGTCTATCTGCCTATTTGTTTAGAAACGTAACATATACACTTGAAATATTATTAAAGGTCGTATAGGAACAGTGTGTTTTTTTAACATAATCTCTCATCTTTGGAACCACAAAATGGCAGCACCACAGCTTTTCTAACAAATAACTAAAACTTAAAATTAAATATTAAAAGGTGGCCCTTACACGCACCTAGATTCCAACTCAAACTGGGCGAATTTATTTTCATATATAAGAAAAAAAATATCTTCTTTACATTATGAAATGATATTAATTTTGAGTCACCTTTTAGTGCAGTAACAACGAAAGTTGAGGAACTCTTTTTTTAATTAGTTTATTGATAACAAAAAAAAAAAATATAAAGACGAGGCAGAAAAAAATGCCTTTGAGCTTAAAATTTTCTTTAATTTTGTTTCTGATAGCCTTTCCTATTCAAAGCCATTTAGGTAGTGTTGAATAGAGTTTCCGAAATAGAAAGCCCTCAATGGCTATTTGATAGAATTCCAAGTCAGTTTCTTTTAGTGTCGTCAAACTATGGGCTGAGGTCACAGTCGATCTTCTCATGGACTTTTGCAAAAACTAAGTATGTTCGACCAACATTTCTTCAGAACTTAGATATTTATTCAGACTTATAATATCGTCAGTCTAAGTCATTTGCTGGAGATTTTGAGAAGCAGCAGGAAGTTGATAATAATTATTTGAAGGTACTTAGTAATGTGCAAAAGCATTCTCAGATTATTACTTCTACTATTCGCTAAGAAATTTAGCAGAGCTAAAAAATAGTTACGCAAATTTGGTATTTCCTCTGCACAACAATAAAATACTATTTGTTTTAATTAAACCTTATAACAGACCCCGGCTACAGCTATGATCTATAGCAGAGTTCCCCAGACTTTTAGGTGTCGTAGACCCCTTGCCATGTTTTTCTGTATTGGGTAGATCCCCTACTTGCCTGATATTGATTTCCTGTAAATTTCTAACTGTAGTGAAGTTTAGTGTTAAAAAATTAAAGTAAAAACACATGTTAATTTATACATTTATTAATTGAATTTAAATTAAAACTACTCAAAATGAAATTTTGTATCTGTTATGTAAAATATACGTAACATTAAATAAACATAAAATATACTATAAATAAAAAACCGTAAGCAATAAGTCAATATTTTTAGTGAGAAGGATGAACCGGATGCTTTAATAAGAAATTATCAACATTTGGCGTCAATTTTGTAAGGGTTTATCTCATGGACCCCCAAATTTTTTTTCGCTGACGTAGACCCTTTGCAGGTTGTCATAGACCCCTAGGGGTCGATACAGATCACTTTGGGAATCATTAATCTATAGTATATACACAAAAAATAACATCCAGCTGCTATGATTTATAATGATAATACTTTGAAACATTTTGCTTACTAAATATTAATTTTCAGTGAAGTTTTAGCGGAAACACTAAATCAAGAAATCTCCTATTTCTAAAACAATCAGAACAATTAATTAACAGTTGAAATCAGAATAGGAAGGCTACCACCATCAACACAACTACAGAAATAGTTTTAAATGGATATTTTAGAAATTTGGCAAAAATAATAGATTAAAAAATTATAACGCCGATTAAAATTGAAAGTTTCGTATTAATTTTTTACTAGCTTGTGTTAGGAAAAATCAATCTGTTACTTACATTTTTAAAAATATTGAATCGAAAATCTGAAAATAAGAAGAGAAAAGTTATCAATAAAATCAATTAATAATACTGTGTTTACACATGGATATAAATAAATATCCTGTGTAAGAAAATTTAATGCAAATCCGTTAAATCTATCGAACCAAAAACATAAATATTTGCATAAACAAAATGCATGCATAATTTTTAAAATTCGTTATCCTAAAAAAAATTTATGTATAGCAAATTTTTACCTTATGGCCATGTCTTTAAAATTGTAAAAATTTAATTAAGATAAAATTAAAAATGATTACTCTTAGTTGTATTTGAAATATTCAAACAACTTAAGCCTATCTAAAATATGAAGTTGTATTTGTAACGAATTGTGAACTTAAATAAAACGATTAGGTAAATACTTGAATTCACAGATAGCTGATGATGAAACAAATAACTAATTAATTTTTTGTTGCGTGGCCTTTGTTGGCAATACGCCAGCGCAGCGTTTCGCCATGAATTTAACTAAGTTTTCAGATATTGCTTTAGGTATTTTACTCCACCACTCCTTTACTACAGCCCAAAGATGCTCATTTGAGATACTACGTGTAACTCCATTGGATTCAAGTCAGCCAATATTTCTATCTAGTTGTTATGCTCATTTAAAAAAGCATCTATTACTGTGGAAGCATTACATAACCGACAAATTTTCGAAGTTCTCACTTAAACTTACAAACTGTATAAACACATATGTATGTAGAAAGGATCGTTTGACAAAAGAAGACGAATATCAAAAGTGTGGTATGTTCAAAACAAACATTTTTTTTCGGCCCAGCACTCAGGGGATTAAGATTATTCAGATTTTTATTGTATTACGAAGACAAAAGTTCGGTAATTATGAATAAAAAATGGCAGCTATTAAATGTCCACCATGACCACGCTGACAGATGTCGTATTTGCAACGTCATCGAAAAACTCGCCCAAATGCGGTATTGTTGACATACCCTGACAAGTCCCCCCCGGGGGCACATTTATGGTCTTTATAGAACGCTCGACTATCTAGACCTGTGCAACTGAGGGTATAAGGGAGCCCAGTCCCCTGAGGTCAGCAGGAGTACAACTGGGAACTCCACGTTATTTCCACGGGAATCAGTAGCCCGCAGAGTGTCCGCTATTTGTCTCTTTAGGCATTTGGCTGTTTGTCTGACTGATTATTGAGGTTGGTTCATCAGGAGTATCGTGGTGGTTGTAGTTTTGCGGCCCCATAACAGGTCAGTTTTTAATGGGTGCCAGGATCATTTCACCTTTAATCGCACCTACCCGATGGAATGATCCTAGATCCAGTGAGCATGCTAGACATGTGTTCTGGACAGGAGTTGGATAGTCTCCAGCTCTTCAGCAAGGAGTGTGGTTTGCTGCCCTGGACAGGAGTTGGATAGTCTCCAGCTCTTCAGCAAGGAGTGTGGTTTGCTGCCCTGCTCTGCAATCATTGAAATTGCAATTAGGAAAGACCTGTTGCTAGAATTAGTCTTCGGCTTCCTAGGGCGTGAATGACGTTGCTTTCCATTCCCAGTGGTATGACCACTATCTAATTAGGGCTAACTGCTAGGGGCAGATGTAAATCTTATCACGAAATACCCTGACAAGTAAAAATGAGCTTTGTCGGAAAAAATCGACCAAATCTACGGCGATGTGAATGGTCGGCCGGTTTCAATTTCTGCACCAGTTGAAACTTGTAAGGCTTCAAAGTAAAATCCTCAATTGTTGAGAACGTCGACGAATGGAAAAATTTGAATCAGACTTAACACTGTGTCAAACGACTGCGATGTTTTCAGTTGAACGACCCGGTCGAACACGCGTTGGTGTTCGCACATTTTGCCTCGAGCCCGCCGACTTAAATTTAACGACAAAATTTTTAATAGCGGTCTCAGAAGGAGGATTACGTTGTCTAAAAAATATCACGAATTTTACGAAATCTAACATTAACAGAACCACCGTTTTCATAGTGGACTTTAATTATTTTATTGCGATTTTCGTGCGAAACTAAATTCATCGGAACAGTTGCCAATGCATCTACTACGAATACGTCACAAAAAGTAAATGTCAAAACGATCATGTTATTGGTGTTGCCACAATTAAAAACAAACTTCTTGTTGAAAAATCCGACAATAAAACAGTGAAATACAACCCATATTGCGTCAATGCTCTAGAGAATCAATAGAGAATGGTACTGTTCTCAATTGGCCCTTTCTTGCAGGCGGTCATGCAACTCCAAAATAGACTTTGGCGCGCCGGCTCATAAATTAGAGTTGTATTCCATTTTTAGGCATATATAGGTGGTATAAATAGTGCGAAGATTGAATAGAGTGAAGTATTCATTTCACCGTTCTAGGCAACCCAGGCACTTGAAAACTTCTTAAGAAACCTGAAAAATGTGCTTAGTCCATCGAACATTACATTGGATTTTGATGCAAAAAGTAGAGCTTCCGATCTGTTAATACTTGTAGCACTCAACAACAGATGCTGCACATTTCCGAACACACATCTATAGGTAAACATGCAACATTAAGTCTAACGGATATTAAAATCGACTCTATTCACACGACCCCATTTAGAGATTGATTGAGAGTATCATATTCATATTTTGCCTTTTGGAACCTACTCCAACTGGTTCGGTCTATAACTGAGTGAGTACGAAAGACAAATGATGCTGTCATCTGCGAAAGAGTATAGAGGGTTGAATGTTTGAAAAAGATCATTTAGAAAAATAAGAAATAGGGTAGTATGAGAAAGATTAATGAGTGTCTGTGGTTAACGCTGTATTTCGATTCAAAAAGTAAATCATTTGAGTTTTCATTGCTTTTACATTGTGCTTCGCAAGTGTTTTCTTTCAAATCGAAATTAACAGTGGTTTTCTGGATGATTTACTGCAAGTTGGATTATATCTTGACGAGCCCTCCATATGGTTAGCGCTGTTTAGCAAACTTATTCAATTCTATTTATTTAGTTGAAAAATAAGTTCAATAATCACGTTCTGCCTGAGCACAATTTTCAAAGCAGCTTTTGTCCGTCGATGTTTATGTGTATAATTTTAAATAGTTTTGTTAATTAACAATAAAAAACGTTAAATATCATATTTACTTATTGATACTCTTTATACCAACATGACACGTATGTACATAATCTTTTTTTATTTTTTTTTTTTTTCTAAAAATTATTATTATTAAATTTTACCTTGGAAATGTTTGAAATTTTTCGTTGAGAGTTTGCGAATATCGTTTTAAAAATTGTGTTTTGCTGCCCATATACAAGTACAAACAAATATTTGTATGTGTGTAGAGTTTACATTGCTAATACTACTGCATAATCACACTTTTATTAAACGTATAAAGCGAAAAAGCAAAGAGATAATTATAGCCTGCTCCTCAACTCATGTCTGGCATTCCTGTTGGAATATTTGTTCTGTTTGTTTTTTTTTTCTTTTGTTCACCGTTTGTAGATGAACGTAGTTCGCGTGTTATTTTTGTTGATTGTGCAATCAGACTTTAAATAACCAAAAACAAAAAAAAAGTTGTTTTGTTTTTGCTAAAGTTCAAAGACCCCCACTATGCATTTTGAGACATAATTATCTGATAAATTACCAATCAGAAATAAATTTGTTTCAAAGTGTTAAATCTGACACATGTTGAATATGAAATTTTGTTAACAAAATTAATTTTCTTTTTTTTTTCTTTTTGAACGGAAAGTTCGCGACCAGTTAAATCAATGATTGCCAACCAAGGTTAATTGAATAAAGATTTGTGTAGACCAAATACTAAAGTATTAAAACACAATTCGCTAATGTTATTTAGAAGGCAAAATAAAATTTTTTATTAATTTTAAAGATTTGGAATTCCTGCAGAATTCTAGCCGAGAAGTGTGGAGAAGTTCTGGCAGCAGGCGGCAAAATAAAATTCGAGTTTTTTCGGAGTCCCAAAGTGACTAAATTGCTTTAAAAAAAATAAATATTAATGCTTTCATCAGTCCTATTATGGAAATAAATATCTTATTTAGGCACTACTAATTAGATTCAATGATTTTTTATATAACGGCTTTTTCAACAAGAAGATTGTTTTCTAAAACAAAAACAAAAAATTTTGATTAAGATGATTCAAATTTTTATTATATTATGAAGAGGAAAGATCGGCCATTATGAATGAAAAACGATATCTAACAAATGTCCAACCCGACCACACTGACTGATGTCGATTCTTTCATCAAAGTTTTTAATCACTTTTTGGCATAATGGCATTCCTATTTCGTTAATCACATTACGAATTTTGGTTTTTAAGTCTGAAATCGATTCGTTTGGTTGCATATAGTCCTTAAATCATATAGGTGTTAAATCACTCGTCTGGCTGGCCACTTAACTGCTGATTTGGTTTGCAATAAATTGATCATTTCATTGGCTGTGTGAAATGTGGCGCCATCTAGTTGAAATCACATGTCAATGATATCCACGTCGTCAACAAAAGGCCAAAATTGAGTTGTTAGCATCTTGACTGTGACCAGCCTCCACTTCGAGAAAGAAAAATGGCCCAATCATGCCTCCAGACCACATAGCGCACCAAAAAGTGACACGTTGCACATGAAAAGGCTTCTCAATAATTGCTCTAGAAGTTTCAGAAGCCCAATTTGGCTTGTTGACTTACCCTGACAAGTGAAAATGGGCTACGTCTGAAAAAACAATTTTTCAGAAATACTAATCGGTTGTTCCTGAATAAATTGAGCGAATCTACGGCAATGTGAATGGTCGACCGACTTCAAGTTCAGCAACAGGTGAACCTTGCAAAGCTTCGAAGTCAAATCCTTACGTAAAATTGGTGGTTTTGGATGACCTCAAAAAACGTCGATTAATTGACAAATTTGGATCTCCTTCAACACTGTGGCTCAATTCAACGACCCGGTCGAACATGTGTTGGTGTTCGCATATTTTTTTTTTTTTTTATAGAGAAATAGCACTTTAGGCAACAATGCCTATTTAGTCAAGTACCGTGCTACATTCTTTAGGAGATGAAACAGGTTGTGAAAGAAGAAGGATAGGCGGAAATTAACTGCCGTATAAAGACAACAATAGCGACCAGTGACTATGCCTTCATCGCTGAGCAGTCCCACCGACAGTCAATTTTTATTTTTGTAGTGAAAAAAACCAAGGTCTTCGTTGGGAATCGAACCCACAACCCCCATACTGACAAGCTAGTACAGTACCAACTATCCTACAGGGGAACCTTTTTGTATCGAACCTGTCAACTCAAATTTAACAACGAAATTCTTAATAGCGGTTTCAGAAGATGGATTATATTGTCCAAAAATATCTCGAATTTTACGAAATGTTACTTTAACGGAACCACCAGTGTTATAGTTTTTTATGTTACGGGCGATACTTGGTCTGCAATTGGAGCAAAGATTTTTGGAATTAAAAATGACCTAATCGTTATATTGTATTGTTTTATCACCATAAGCTGGAGTTTTTAAGGCAACGGTAGTTATTTAGCTCTTTTCTTTTAAACTCATAACAAATTAAGAGTTTAAAATTATTGATTTTTATTGAAAATTCACAGAAAAAGTCTAAAACACACCAAAATATTAAATTTTTAAATAAACTGTTTTTTCATTTAGTTTTTTTTTTTAGTAATTATTTTCAAGGAAAATTTAAATTTTCCAAAAAAATACAAAATTTACAAAAAAAAGGAAAATTGAAAACTCTCATTAAATCCCACGATATAAGACACTTTTTAATTTTTTTATACAAAACTAGCGTGGCCGTGATTGCTTTGCACGTCATTTGTGGTTTGTACAAATCCGGAGGAATCATAGGAATGCGTGGTATCAACAAATCCTCGCCCTAAGGTTTGCTTTTAAAACTTTTGCTTCAATCACATTTTTCATGACTTTTTTGACTACTAAACGTGTCCCATTGCAAAGTCGAGGCAGGTAGATATTTCTACGCAAAGTTATTGGTACAGCAACTTCCATTTGCAGGCGGTGGGGTGGCAGTCCAGGTAACTCAAGCGAATTTTAAGATTCGACTGTATAATTTAAAATATCGTTATGATTGGTAACAGAGTCAACCGATTTGTAGGTAAAAATTTCCCCGGGAATGTCATTCCAAATTGTAACATTAATATCCGAAACATATGCATTTTTCGCAGCTAGGACAGCTCTTTCCCCCACCAATCATGGCTTCTAAAATTTTGTGCAATACCGGTAAATACGTTTGTGACCAATTCTTGTTTTGATTTTGCAAAGTAGCAAAAATTATCTGGCAGCGTAATCATTTTTGTTGTGGCGTAACCATTGGTGGAATTACGCTATTCCCAATATCTAACAATTGCTTTGAAAAACGTTCTGCTGATAGATCATTTTACAATTGAATACGCAAATTACACACACACACACACACAAAATGCAACAGAATATTGAAAACAAAATTCTTTCTTTGCTTGCACATCCTCTTGCTATGAACATGAGCATATTTCAATTTGTATTGCCGTCGCATTTTGTGCAAGCACACACACAGCAACGTACAAACGGATACACACTTTTCATTTGATTGAGCCGAAGTATGCAATGGAAAAAAATTTTGATTTTTTTGAAAAATGTGTCTTGTTTCAAACACGCACTGTGTGCGTAAACGCGTGAAACAAAGATACAAACCAGCGAACGACCATTACGAAGGTACTGTGAAAATTTGGTGGAAATCCGACGGCGCATCTCTTCAAACACTGGCAACCAACGGACACCTATTTTGGGCTTAATAATAATTAATTAATATACAGTGAACTCGCAGAAACGTGAACACCCACTAACATGAACATCCAAAAACATGAACATTTTTTTTCTTACATTGACTACTCTAAAACTTGAACAAAGGCTGAAGGCTCTAAAACGTGAACTTTTTATCGAACGTTAAAATTCAATTTTGTAAGCTAATTTAAACATTTTGGGATTCCCCGCAGAAGAATCTCGTAGTTTGTTTGTTGTAAACAGCTTCTGTTGCAGGATAAGTAGTTATGGTATTACCGCGACAGTTCTACTGGAAGCATCTCTCTATGCATATACATAAATAATATAAACAAGGGATCTCTAAAAATATTTTTATTGAAAATATGTCTAATAAAAGACCAAAAGTGTTAACTCTTCAAGAAAAGTCAGATATTTTAGAGCTTTTATGAAAAGGTTCACCTGTAACTAGTTTGCCGAAAAAGTATAATGTCGTCAAATCAACAATTTTTTCAATTAGAAACAAAAAAGATGGAATTTCGAAATGTGTTAATAATACATTTTCCAGTCCTGGAAAGCGGAAAACACTGCGTTCTTCGGAGCTTCCAAAAATGGAACTAATTTCGAAATTAGTATCTTAGAAACCCTTTTGCAACCCATAGTAGCATAGTACATATATTAAAATATGGCAGGAACTTAAAAAAAGTAGAATCAAAACCTGTCTCATAGGTGAAAAATAACGTACTTTATTTTAAATTAAATAAAAGATAAAAAGAGACTAAAATATGTTATATAAAAAATGCAATCTAAAACGTGAACAAAATCGAAAACGTGAACACCCTCGGTAAAAATTAGTTCACGTTTCTGCGAGATCACTGTATATAGATTTGGGGTAAAATCGCTGATGATCAGCAGTAAAATGGCCATATGGACATGTTTTTCCCCGCAGCAATACATTTCAAATATATTTTTGTATTAAAGGGATCAAGCACAAATTAACGTATATTAAATTAAGGATTTTAATATTTTTCGAACAAAAGATGTTCATTTAATTAGAATTTTAAGAAATGGGAATATTTTCAAAAAATTTATATAAAAAATTTTTGTGAAAATTCAGTTTTCTGCAACCGAAAAAAATAATAATTATTTTCTAATTTTAATAATAATTATAATCAAAGAAGTGTCCAGAAAATTATTTTGAACCGGTTTTATATTTGCTGTCATGTCAAAATGTCAAATAGCGTTAGTGTCCACATATAGATATTTTCTGAGAACATTCACGAAAGCGTCCACAAATAATTCTGAAATTTGCAGATTCATATACTAGAATTGGAGAGATAGTTGAAGAAATAAAAATTAAGGTTATTAAGCAAAAACTAATGAATAAAAAAATATCATTTGTCTAGGGTAAGAACTTTTATCCCCATTAGTATAAACAACCAAATTATCTCAACTTTTAGACATATACACCTTTAAAAACGTTTGGCTGATTTGCTGAAACTCTACGACTGTAAACTTCGTTTAAGGTAATATGGTGCTGTGAAATTCACTTATAGGGCACTGCCTCAGAATCAAATGTAGAAAAAATGTTAGGGCGTCAAAGCAAAATACTACATATGACAACTGCAGTTCCGTGCAGAAGTCACGAGCTATACAAAATCGCATTTGGCAAACTTAGAAACATATCCACACACGCGACATCTTAAACCACCGTAGTTGTAAGCAAAATTAGTTTTTGTTTAGCACTTGCTGGGTTTAAAAATTAAAATTGTTAGATTTTAGTTTCTTAGTTTCCTGCAGTTCAATTGTAATTGGAAATTCAGGAACTTAATTAAAAAAGTTTAAAAAAAACTAACAATTTGCACTTTAAAAGTCCTCTTTGCCCACACTTCTTTGTTACCATGCTGTAGGGTATACAAAATTTTACACAGCTGAAAGCAGCACCTCTTACTTGTTTCCCTTCGAAGCAAAAAGAGAATTATTTTAAATAAATGAAATACTACAATGCCGATAAGCTTGCTACGAATATTTGCAGAGTTCTCTTTTTTAAAATTTTGTAAACACACGAGCATTTATGGTTTGACATTGAAATTATCAATTGCACAAGGTTTTGTTTTGTTCTTATTTAATTTTTATGTGTAGAAAATACTGGCAAAAAACTACGTATAAATTTATTATTAAACATTACTTATTGCGATATTAAACGAACAAGAATAATTTAACATGAGGAGATGATAAAAATGTTGTCAACACGTTTAAATTTTAAAAGAATTTAAAGTGAAACACAGATAAGAAACAGTTATTTTTTAATATTAAATGTTGTCTTTCAGTAGGCCTACGCTGTTCAGGGTCTTTCTTCAATATCATTTATTCACAACTGATAAGGATATCGAATGATAACCTACTAAGTTGTAAACATTACGTTTACCTTAGGCATTATCGAATTCATTAATGTATTTTGCCGATTTAGGTTCAGATCCCAGCGTCCGCCAATTACCAACTGCAATTTTATCAATCTGTATTAGTTTTCTTTCATACCGATGTATTCACATTAACCTATTTCATCTGTATTATCTTAATATAAATAGTAAATTAAATGAATTAACTAGCTTTAAATGAATGCACCAAATGAATACCGGAGCTGGTTCAATACACTCCTTAAGACAAACATAATGCACAATTTCGGGATTATCAAAAATGTATGCTTTTTTAATTTTCTTCCGCACCTACCGTTGCTGCCTTGAAATCCCTTTTAAATGCAAAAATACTCAATTCTTAAGTATGAAGCATTGTGTCTCATAAAACAATTCTCATCTTCCCTGATTTTTTCTGGCTCAGACTATGCTTCTTAATATTCGGTAGTGTCCTACCAAAAGTCTAGTTGTTAACTTAGCGAACTAAAGATTTCGTGATACGATTTACATCTGCACCTGGTCGTAGGCCTTAATCACACCCTAGGAAGCCGAGGACTAATTCAAGCAACAGGACTTTCCTAGTTGCAATTTCAGCGGTTCCAAAGCAGGGTTGCAAACCACTACTCCTTGCTGAAGAGCTGGAGACTATCTAACTCCTGTTCTACAACACATGACTAGCATGCTTACTGGATCTGGATCATTTACCCGTTGGTGTTATTAAAGGCGAGATGATCCTGGCCCTTAAATCAATTTCATGCGAGCGCCGCAAAATCACAACCACCACGATACTCCCGAAGAGCCAACCTCAATAATCAGTCAGAGAAACAGCTTAAAGTCTAACGAGACAATTTGCGGAAACTTACTGATTCCCGTAGAAATAACGTTGACCCCTGCTGCCTTCAGAGGACTGGGCTCCCTTATACCCCCAGCAGCACAGGTCTAGATAGTCAAGTATTCTATAAGGACCGATAAATGTGCCCCCGGGGGGGGAGCGAACTAGAGATGTAAGATGCTTAACAATACTCTTTTCTGCTCACGAACAGTGGTCAGTAATCAAATTTGGAACGTTTAAATATTGCAAGACTTCGCGTCTCTTAACGGCGAGGATTATTTTCTTTTAGTCCAAATTGAAGCTCCCAGCATTGTTAGCTACTGATTATTTAAAAGTAGTCGCTGTGTTCATTACTCTAGATTTTCAGAAATTAAACGTTCCGTCTCCTTCACAAACTTGCAGTCCACTTCGTTTTGTTCTTTCCAGATGAGTTTTTAGTGCGTAACCGCACTGGATTCAAGTCTCCAGGATTACCGCATAAACGTCTTTCCGCATCTTTCACCTTCTAGGGTAGTCTCCCAGTATATCTTGTGTACAGTCATTATCCGCCTATGTAAAGGGTTTTTTTAACAAGAAGTTTGTTTTCTAAAACATAATAAAACAAAAAATTTAGATTAAATTGATTCAAATTTTTATTGTATTACGAAGGGAGAAGATCGGCCATTATGAATGAAAAATGATATCTGGCAAATGTCCACTAGGACCACACTTACAGATGTCGATTCTTTCATCAAAGTTTTTAATCAGTTTGGCGGTCCTATATGGTTAATCATATCACGAATTTTGAGTTTTAAGGCTGAAATCTGTATGATTGGTTCCATATAGACTCTATCCTTAGCATAGCCCCAAGAAAAGTAATCCAGTGGTGTTAAATAACTCCATCTGGCTGGCCACTTAACTGCTGATTGTCGTGAAATAAAGCGGTTTTCCAACCCATTTGGTTTGCAATAAATTGATCGTTTCATTGGCTGTGTGATAGATGTGTGGCATACTTCTGTTGAAACCACATGTCAGTGATATTCACGTCGCCAATAATAAGCCAAAATTGAATTGTTAGCATCCCGTGATAGCATGATCCATTAACTGTTATCGTAATTCCAGCCTCATCTTTAAAAAAAAAACAAAAAAAAAACGGGTCAATCACACCTCCAGACCACATAGCGCCCATACAGTGACACATTGAGCATGTAAAGGCTTCTCAATAATCGCCCTAGGAGTTTCAGAAGCCTAAATGCGGCAATTTTGCTTGTTGACATCATACCCTGACAAATGAAAATGAGCTTCGTCTGAAAAAAATATTTTTTTTAGAAAAACCAGTTGTTCCGGAATGAATTGAGC
Source organism: Trichopoda pennipes (assembly GCA_030448955.1). NCBI lineage: Eukaryota > Metazoa > Arthropoda > Insecta > Diptera > Tachinidae > Trichopoda > Trichopoda pennipes. The sequence continues at coordinate 4,440,982 of JASKUP010000008.1, read as the reverse complement.
GAATCTACGGCGATTGGCTTAAATTCTTGCATCAAGTTGAACGTTGTAACGCTTCAAAGTCAAATCCTTATGCAAAATTTGTAGTTTTGGATTACCCCAATTATTGAGAACGTCGAGAAATTAACAAATTTGGATCTGTTTCAACACTGTGGCTCACGGCTGTGATGTTTTCAGTTGAACGGCCTGGTTGAACACGCGTTGATGTTCGGCCATTTTATATCGAGCCTGACGACTGCAATTTAACGACCAAATTTTAATAACGGTCTCGGAAGGACGATTATGTTGTCCGGAACTAACACGAATTTTACGTTACTAACGTAATGTAACTTTAACAGAGCCACCATTTTCATAGTGGATTTTAATTATTTTAATGCGATTTGAATGCCGATGCCTCTACTACAAAAAAGTCTACAAAATTAGATGTCAAGACTATCATGTTGTTGGTGTTGCCACTATTGAAAATAAACTCCGTGTTGACAAAGCCGAATTTATTTCATCAACAGTATTAAGGGATAGTAAAATTGGTAGTCAATTCAAAGTCCGTATGCAAGCGAAGATGTTCTTAATCATGCATAATTTAACGATGAGAATTGGTAATCTCAAAAGAGTGAACCTCTCTTCGTCCACTTTTACGATAACATCTCTGAGAAGTTATAAGTCGAGCTAACTATGGACTGAAGATCCAAATTTAATGAAAAAATACACATGGCTTATCACTATAATACTAAAAGATGCTTAAAATCTTGCGCTAAAAATACAATAATGTGTGTTACTAATAAATTTATAATAATTTATTGTCATTTTAATAAAAGTAACGTTTAACCTAGTTCTCACAGTGTTTTCAATTTTCATTATTTACATTCTTTCGCATCTGCTTTCAATAGATTTTTTAACAATTTTTGCAACTTTTTCAGAAAAATTGAAACACAAAAATAAATTGCATTAAATAATTACATATCAAAGTAAATTTATTTTAATTGATTTCAATTTAATAATAATAATAACCATAAGTTATACGAATGAAATATGTGTTTAATTTGCCGCCAGTATTTGGGCAATAAAATAAGAAACGATAATTGTAAATTTGGTTAAAAAGGTTTATTTTATTAAAAAAATTCCTGTAAAAATATATCGAATCAGGTAGATATCCGATAATTTAATTAAGAGTTTCTAGATTTTTCTTACTCATGGTGATTTTTCAGAATATGGTGCTTTTGAATAATAAAATGTGAAAGCAGTATGATACGGTCTACTTTTAAATTGTTTTATTTATTATCTTCTATTAAATAATGAATAATAAAAGAATTTGCTGCCAGTCCGCAACTATACACCTTAAAGGGATTTAACTTTAATATCTTTATATAGATAGAACACAAAACTCAAATATAATTATTAGAAAAATTGTAAAATCAATTGCTGCGATGTAACGTAAAATTATTAAAAAAAAAAAAAAAATAAAAGAAGGGAAGAGAAGAGAAGACATTGCAAAATGATTAATGTTTCCAAGGTGTATCACCAGCTAAAGCCTTTTACTATTCATTTAAAACAAATATTCTGTATTCGTTACCGGCGAGTACATGTGCCCAAAGAATGATTGATTAAACAATGTTGACACACAGTCAGCCAAATTGTAAGTATGTAAAATCTAGCGAACCAAAGCAAACCAAACTTAGAGTATATTGGACGAGTACAAAGCCCAACTAGTCAACCAACCAACCAGTTATAGAATCAAATAACCATACAACCATCCGTTCATCAATCCACATCTCCGGCAAAAATAAACATTTTAGACATGACGAAGAGAATTTTTGTTTTAATATTTTATTTTTTTATTTTTTTTTTTTTTTTTTTGTATTTTTCATATGGCTGGCTGGCAAATATTCATTTTAGCAGTTGCTACAGTTACGTACATAAATTTGTACATCTGCAGTTTACGTTGGTAGAAGTAGAATGAACTCAATGAATGATTCATCAGAAAATAAAAATTAATTTTTAAAATAACATTTCTTTTGCATTAAAGTTGTAGAGACTAAAAGCATATTAACGACAATTTAATAAATAACAAATAAATAAATAATAATTTTTTATTTGACATCTTGTGAAGTTAGTTGAATTGAATATTTTTTAAAAGGACAACATGTTTTGAATCCAAGATAAGTAAGAAAGCACAGGGTGTCCGCCGGGAAGGCGGGAATTACTGCGAAACCCCTTTCCACAACAAGTTATATCAAGACAAGAAATGGTAATGTTGATTCTCCTCCACGGCGATTTCTTTTCGGCGGAGATATCTGAAAAGCAAGGTTCAGGCAAATAAACCAGAAACGCTTCAGCAACTCAAACAAAATATTCGTGATAAAAGTAATGAAATACCTCGTGAAATGTGTGAGAATGTAATGAAAAATGTGCTCAATAGGTCTCGCATTTGTAAGGCTTGCAAAGGCGGGCATTTCTCTAATATTGTATTCCGTATATATTTTCCGGCATTAAGTAAAACATTTATCAATATAAGATCCATTCTGTTTCATTTAATTAAAAATTATAAACAAAGTAGTTTAGCTTCCCAGGGGACACCCTGTACATTTTTTTTTAAATTTATCCATTGGGTTAAAAATATAATTAAAAAAATCTATTATTAAAACTTATTAGTTTGGATTTGGATGGAGCTATTTGACGTGTCAACTAAAACGCTATTTTAGAATCCTTTTCAAGGATTCTAAAATACTTAAGTAACTTTAATAACATATTTTTATTGGTTGCAAGTCACAAGTACACTTTCCTACTCAAGCGTATAATTGTCGGACGAACTAACGAAGTGGTTAACGGTCAAACGAAAGGAAATACCGTGCTCACTTTTTCTCATTTGTAATCAATATACTCCGTAAGTTATTACTAGGTGAACTCTTAATGAGCCTTACTTCTACACTTCTCATGTGTGTCGGTATCGGGTTCGGTTATATACAAATTTGTATAATGTATATAGAGTGAAACCCATTCACAAGCTTCATATAATCCAGAGTCACACATTACATCAACAGAATCAATAATTTTTTGATTGAAATAAGGCACGAAATTGAATCGCGCACGATGTGGTTCCAAATTGTGACCGCAACCAACCATTGATTTATTTAAATACAATTTTGGCGATAAGTTGTTAAAAAAAAATAGACATCCATCGTTTATTTAATATGCGATTACGTAAAGTCACAGATTAATGCTGATAATATAGCAATAACTGACGGCTTGGAGATCAAAACAGTTGATGTCGTTCGTAGCATACGGCTAGCAATGCTAAAAAAAAAACTACATAAAATTAGACGTCCATAATCCGGTTCATCAGGAGCAATCGCGGTGTCCATATGACCGAAATCATTTTCAAATGTGATATATGATGTCATATTATTAAATTTTAATTTAATTTAAAGTTTCAGATTAAGGCAGCTGAAGATTGAGCGCAACTGAAGACAATTTCTACATTAAAAGAAACATCGCCGATTTTCACTATTTTTATGCTACCGAATTACATATATTTTTAAAATTTATTTAAATAAACAGGAATATCGTATTTCTAAGTTACCTCTTCTAAGGATTGCTGTTACACAAATGCATCTACAACACCAACTAATTAGAATGTATTTCGGGTTGAGGGCGCCATCAACTACTTTATGAATATTCAACAAATCAACAATTAACGATTTTCCTGTAGCCACATGGCTGTTCAAAAGTTAAAATTCTTTAAGTTATTTTAATCACTGACTGCTGCCCTACAATTTTTAAGATACTAGTTAATAATAAAAATATAATACTTAATATGAAACTTTAAATTTGCGTTATCTACATAAATATTATGCCGATAAGTTTATTTCTCTTTTTTCTCAGTTAAAAACAGTTTTATAAAAAATCATATCTGCAGACATAAGTAGTTATTTAAAAATAGGTTTAACACGAATACGTATAAATAAGAAAAGTGAAAGTATTTTAGTTATGATAATAATAGTCTTTATAACAAGAGGAAAGAAACAATAACTACATCGTGTTAAAAAAAGAAAACATTAAAGAAGTTTGCAACTAAAATAAAGTAGTCAAATTTATATTTAAGTCACTGTACAAGAGGTATTGGTAGACTATAAAATAAGGGCCAGCTACAAACAATATAAGCAAACAATTTTATTTTATCATGAACAGAACATTTAAAAATCATTCGATATTTGTTAAAAGCTAAAAAATAAAAAGTCTTATAAAATAATATATATACTATGTTGTTGTTGTATTTATATAGAGATATCCTAACTTCGCCTTCAGATTAATAGCCAAACGAATTTAAGAAGACTTTATTCAAAGTGTAATACCATATTTAGCGCATCTATATTCAACAAGAAGTTTTTTTTTCAACATAAAAGTTTTGACGTATTCGTAGTAGATGCATTGGCAATTGTTACAATGAACTTAATTTCGCACGAAAATCGCATTAAAATAATTAAAACCAACTACGAAAATGGTGGTGGTTCTGTTAAAGTTACATTATGTAAATTTCGTGATATTTTCGTTCTTCTGAGACCGCTATTAAGAATTTGGTGGTTAAATTGAGTCAAAAGGTTCGACACTAACGCGTGTTCGACCGGGTTGTTCAACTGAAAACGTCGCAGCCGTTAGCCACAGTGTTGAAGCAAGTCCAAATTTGTCGATTCCTTGACGTTCTCTAGAATTAGGTTTAAACCACCACATGGCTAGGTTTGCGCAATGATTTGACTTTGAAGCCTGACAAGGTTCAACTGGTGCAGGAATTGAAACCGACCGACCTGCCACATCGCCATAGATTCGCTCAATGCATTCGGGAGCAACCGGCTGGTATTTTTTTTAAAAATCATATCTTCAAACGAAGCCCATTATCACTTGTCAGGGTATGCCAGCAATCAAAATTGTCGCATTTGGGCTTCTAAAAATCCTTTAGCGATTTTTGAGAAGCCTTTGCATGCTCAACGGGTCATCGTATGGTTCGCTATGCGGTCTGGAGGCGTGATTGTCCGGTTTTTTTTCGAAGTTCAGGATGGAAAGGCGGTAACAGTCAATGGATAACGCTATCGCTAACATATTTTCACTACAAATCAAAATTGACTGTCGGTGGGGCTGCTCAGCGAAGAAGGCATGGTTACTGTGTTGGCTTATACGACAGTTAATTTCCGTAACTATACTTCTACTTTCACTACCTGTCTCATCTCTTCTTTCCTAAATAATGTAGCATGGTACTTGACTAAATAGCCATTGTTGCCTGATGTGCTACTTTTCAATTTTGGTCTATTATTGACGTCGTGGATATCACTGACGTGTGGTTTCAATAGGACAATGCCAAACAAACGATTCATTTATTGCAATGAAGCGAATTATTTATTGCAAACCAATATTATTTCCCGATCGCATAGATCGTGTAATTTAACACCAGTGGATTATTATGGTAAGGAAAGAGTATATAAGAAAGAGTCAATCGAATTGATTTCGGCTTTAAAACCAAAATCCGTGATACAATTGACGAAATAGGACTGCCATTTTGCCAGAAAGTGTTTATTAAAAACTTCGATAAAAGAATCGACATCTACCAGCGCGGTTGTGAAGGACATTTGCCTGATATCATTTTAACTTTTAATATGGATTTTATAATGCTTAACAATGGAAAAAGACAAGTTTTTAATTCATTTTCCTTAGCGGTTTCGACTTTCCCAGTACTTATTTTAGGGCTACTTAAGCTTTTCCTAGCTGCTAGAAGCACTGTTAACAACCGTGGTGTAAAAACTACCACTTATGTATTGAATAGCGGGTGAACTATATATTTAATAACGGCTTCTTTAATATTATCCAGCATGATCTGTCAAAAACTATAGAATGAGGAAAATGCAAAGAAAGTGTAAAGAAAAATTATAGTGAATAGAAGAGAACAAATGCAGATAGAAATTGCATACGCAACTTTTCATTAGACTGGTGATTTGTGACACCAAGAGTAAATAATTATATTGCGTTTAAAATTTATAAAACAGATAAATTGTAACTTAAGAAGATAACTGCAACTGTATTTGATACAAATAAAATAACTCTTGTTAATAGAGAAGATTTTTCGAAAAATCTCTTTTCCCAACAGGAAAGCAACACTAATTTGGTTGTTTAAGAAACACATTATAAACAAAAAAACAATCTTCTTTTGTTATATTAAAATAGGTCGTAATACACTTGTTCGTAAAACAATAATTAGTGCGCCTATTAAAGGTTGATTGAAATTCCATTAAATTTTTAGCTGTCTTAATTAAATAATTAATTGAAAATAAATTAAAATGTTTTCAACTCAATTATTAATGGAAGCAATTTTACATTTGGTGCAACTTCATGCATCATTTGGAGGAAAGTAAGCTGGTTGCTCTAAATATTTCCAAGGCATTTGATGGAGTATAGCATGATGCACTTCTGTCAAAACTTGTTGCTTTCGGTGTCGGTGACAATTTCTTTCTTATATCGAGTTTTCTTAGGAATCGCACTATACGAGTTGTTAAAGATGGGATTTCATCAGACGAGTTCAATATTACTTCAGGAATACCGAAATACTACGTGCTTTCTCCTACCCTATTTCTTATTTTTTAAAATTACCTTCTTTGTCTAATTCTACCCTATATACTCTTTCGCAAGTGACAGTATCATTTGTTGTATTCATTCAGTAATAGGCCAAACCAGTTGAAAGTGGGTTCGTTTGAGAGCAAATAAAACATTTAATAAGTGCAAAAACTTTTTTCTAATTGCATGATGAGAGTTTAATTCTACTTTTGCTTTTATAAAATTTAATGAAATGTATTATAATCTAAGCATACGGCAAGTATTTAATATACAACGTCATTTTGCTGAGACGTTAATATAAAAAATTAATTGATTTTTAAGTATTTTAAGGACATTCGCTTGCGAAGTCGGTTTAATTATTACATATTGAATGGTAAAAAAAAACTGAGCCGCAAAAATACGGTAAAATAGGTTGTAGAATTGAAAAAGAGTAGGTTACCATATATGTCACTTTTGACTTCTGTGACTATTCTAGCTTGTCTTCTAAATTGGTTGTAAGCATTAGGAAAATATCGATAAATTAAATAATAAATAATTAATTTCATTTAGTGATTTATTTAAATTATAAATGGCTTTTAATGTTTTTAACTTCACTTTGGTCCTTATCAAGAGGGTTTGTGAACTTATTTTCTGTCACTTAATTCGAAAATATTACCGTTTCCAAATGCTTTTAGTTGTGGGTTTGCATAAACTTTATTTACGTTTTCAAAATTAAAAAAAAGGATAAAATATTTTAATTTTCATTTTACCTCAAGGGCTGTGTGATTATATAAAGTGTAAGATAGCGACAAAGCGAAATTTTTCTACATGTGCCTTCTAAAATTATTAAGATATTTCGTTGATTTGGTTTAAAGTCAAATAGTTCAATTGAACAAAATTTGTTCACCTTTATAGGATTTTTTTAAATTACCTGGCCTTTATTCGGTTTTAAAAACCATATTCAATTTTATCCTTAAATAAATTAGTTACATTCTAGAAAGTCCATTTGAAGTCTAGAAATCTACAAGGACTTTTGTAAAATAAAGAAAACTAAAAACTTAAATCAAGGGATTAATTATTCACTTCACCTTCCTTTTAGGATGTATTTTTAATTGATGTCATATGAGTTTCTCTTACTTTGGTTCGCGATGATGCCTTACTTTTAAATATATAGGATATCCGCCGGGACACCCTATGCCATTTTGGTAAACATTACGTCCTGACAGTTTATATTTGGCAGTAGTGAAGTCGACACGTAGCAAATTTATTATGTTAAAATATTCGGTAAACCAATGTGTTGCGTTAAAGCATTTAACAAAATCAATCATCGATTACCATCACGATGAGCTTGGTCTTCAAAGAAGAATTTTGGCCACAATTTTGCACAAGGATTTGCCTTTATTTCCTTATAGGCTTAAGTTGATACAAAAGCTTTTTCCACAATTCGCTTCTTTTATTTACGCCGCCGTAGATATGCCAATAGTATGTAACAGCTCGCCCATGACAACCCCGATTTTCCTGACAAAATCACAATAAGTGGCGAAGCATATTTTCATTTGAATGGATACGCGAATAAACAGAATAGTCGGTTCTGGGGAATAGCAAACCCTCAAATTATTCAAAAGGCGTCTTTACATTTATTAAAAGTGACAGTTTGGTGTGAAATTTAGTCAGGCGGAATCATTGGAACTTAGTTCTTTGAAAATGAAAACGGCGTAACGGTAACTGTTAATGGGGAACGATATCGTAATATAATTGAAAACTGCATGCTTTGGTCTTGATTAACATGTGGTATCAACAAGACGGTGCCACATGGCATACAGCCAAGATTACAATGGAATTACTCTTAGATCTCTTTCCACAATAAGTTATTTAAAGAAATGGTAATGTTAATGGGCCTTCACGTTCGCCAGATTTGACCGCCCCGGACGGACTTCTTTTTGTGGGGATATATGAAAAGCAAAGTTTCTGCAAACATGCCAGAAACGCTTCAGCAACTCAAACAAAATATCGTGATGAAAATAATGACATACCTCGTGAAATGTGTGACAATGTAATGAAAAATGTGCTCAATAGGGCTCGCATGTGGGAGGCGAACAGAGGCGGGAACTTATCTAATATAGTATGCCATACATAATTGCCGACATTAAATATAACATTTATCAATATCAGATATATTCTCTTTCATTTAATCAAAAATTATAAACAAAGTAGTATACTTTCCCGGCGGGCACCCATTACTTCAAAACTTATTTTTAATTTCTTTCAAAGCATCTTCATTTATTGCATATTTATTTCTTTTACTTTTAAATATATTATTTTTAATTTAACCTCTACAATCTGATTTTTCTTCTCAAAATTAAAATTCATGTGATATAATTATCTAATTATTGATTATAGCAAAATAAAAACTGTATTATGTAAAACTTTAACTGAAGACAACTAAAAAATAAACCCACAAATACTGCTAATGATCTCTAGAAAAATATTATTAACGAATATTTTGTTGTATTTTTTGTTTTCTTGTATTTGTATTGAGATTTTCCCACGCGCTACTATTTTTAAATAAATTAACTGTGCAATAGATCTTTATTGTAGAAATACTACTTAAGTATTAAGGGTAATAACAGTTTATTTATAATTTTATAAATACAAAATCTTCAAAAGATACAGAAAATGGAAAAAGCAGTTCCATAAAGAACAGTCAGATCGTTAGGATTAAATTAAATTATATTATTTATAGAAAAATATATCTTTTCCTATTTAATTCGTCAAAATCATAACTTTAACAATTAGTAGGTGTCCCTGTAGGCTAGTAGGTAGTGTGCTAGCTTACATGACTGGGTGTTGTGGGTTCGATTCCCAACAAAGACCTTGGTTTTTTTCACTACAAATAAAAATTGACTGTCGGTGGGGCTGCTCAGTGATGAAAACATAGTCACTGGTCACTGAACTGTCTTATACGACAGTTAATTTCCGTAACTATCATTCTACTTTCACCACCTGCCGATCTCTTCTCTATCCCTTTCCTAAAGAATGTAGCACCGTACTTGACTAAATAGACATTGTTGGCCTGAAGTGCTACTTTTCTTTAAAAATAAAAAATTTAATTGGAATTGCTGCCATCTGGGGAAAATTGCGGTATGATAAACTAGGAGAGGTTATTTGACAATATAAATTTGTTTCCCATGTGCTTGCATTTATTTCTCTTTTAACTTTAACTCATTAAGGACAAATATTTTGTGTAGTCCTTTTTTGTTATACCTGGGTGTCCGCCACTTTGATCTTGACAGTTCATATTTGGCAGTAGACATGTGGCAAATTTATTATGGTAAAATATTCGATAAACCAAAGTATTTTAATCGTTACATCATTTTATCAAAATCAATCATCGATTAGTTATTGTATCAGACGTTGTCTGGGTATAATTTTAGGGCCTTTCTAGACACTGGATAACTTACTATAGCTTTGTTTATTATTATTATGAGCCTCCACTGTGAACATATCAGAAACAAAATGGTGGACTTTCTGCTGTACATTGGACATATTTCCACCCCAATACGGCCGTTATACTTAGCTGATGCTATTTAATTTTTTTTACAACCTTTGAATAGGTTTTTTTTTAATCCTTTTAAGTAGGCTTCTTAACTATTATGAATATCGAACTGTTATCAAATTTGCTAATTTTTTATGTTATTTAAATATGTGTGTGATATGCAACTAATTAAGTAACTCTAAGTTAATAAGAACGCAGTGTTTCAATAGATTTGATTCTAAGTATGTTATCTTATAGATCAATGGCTACGTACATGGTTTTAAAAATCTTATATCCTTGAATTCGTTTGCGTTTGCTTTTCGCCCTCTCCCCTCCCTCCTCCTGGCCAATTTTTTTTAAATAAGCAGATCCTCTTAGATTGTAATTGTATTAAACGAAAGATCATGAATGTAAAAATTGCTTTCAGAGTGAATTTAAAGAGTCTAAATAATAGTGTCGGTATTTATACTGTAGCGAAAATAAGATTTGACAATCCTTCATCATTTGCAAGTAAATATAATAAAAAAAAATGTTTCTGATTTCTGAGGAAATTTTAAACAGACGAGTCATGAGTTCAAGTCCTAGCAATGATAAATAGAAATAAAAAAATACTTTTGGTGAGTAATTACTGAGTATGAAATATTACAGTTGTTACTTACAACCAAAACTTAGGGAAGGCGTTTAATGTGTTGACAAAATGCATGCTGCCAATATCTGTGATGCAAATTTAGATAGTTTCTAGCACTTGGGCAAAGCGGATAAAGATAATCCGCTATACTTTCCAGATCCAATTCGTAGAATAATACTGTATTTTACACCATTGAGGTATAAAATGCAGCGAGTTAACGAAATTCTTAAATTTCTATTTAATGTCTCAAGAAAATTAATTTCTTTCACTTTAGCTAACAGAAATAACTTTTACATAATGAAAGTGTTTATAATCTTGTGTTTCTTTAAATTAAATTACCTTCAACTCCAGTTGCAATTTCTAGCAACTGCAAACATGTTAAAAACTGGTTGAACTCCCTAAAGTATTTTCGTGCTATCAGAGAGGAATAAATAAAAGAAACAGCTGTGATATCAACGCCGGTAGTAAATAGTTCTTGAGTGCTACTATAGTATTGATATTGATTGTTGCTCTTAATACCCCTATTCGTTGCAAAATTAAAAAAAAAAACAAATCTTACAAATTTAAATGAAATAGAAATAGAAGAAAACTATTTGTGAAATAAAAGTTATAATCACAATAATGCACAGGCAAACTTGATACAGGCCAAACACAATATTAATTAGCATGCTCTGAGAAATACATACAGAAATAAGTATGTACTCGTTATTTACGCTATTTATGTATATGCGAAACGACAGAAATAGTGTAAACAATTTCTGATATTTTTCTGTTTTTGTTTTAAATTTTTTTTTTCACAGCAAAATGAAGCACAAACTTATGGATATCGTTTGATTTCGAATGGAATTGGATTAAATTATGTAGATTGGCTGACAGTTGTTTTTTGCATGCTATCGTTAAAACTTCTTGTTTTAAATGGTGTGTTGTGGTTATTGTTTAGCAACAAATATCAACTCCAAAAACTATAATGACGTTTATCTTAAAGTTTCGTTTTGCTTTTTGCTTTGAAATAAAAAGGGTTTTGTATGACAAAGAGAATAAGTAGGCAGTATAAAAAGGGAGTGGTTCGTTTAAAATTCGGACTGACGCTTCTAAAGTACAATAGACAAAATATCAAAAGTATATTTTTTGATTTGCTTTTAGTACATATAAGCGTTTAAGCTAACAAAAACTTAACCATTCAAAATGTGTTTTTTGAGCCCGATAGAATTTACGGAAAGAGTTTTTTTAAACATAGTGCTTCCACATTAACCAGATAATTTTAAGATCAGTCATCCAATTAATTTATCGCAAAATAATGTTTCGTGATGATCTTTATTTTTCTAGAGTAAACAAAACTGTTGTATATGGAGTGAAACCAATTCATAACAGACCCTACTGACCCAATTACACTCACAAAACTGCACGGCTTAATGCGACAGTGGTCGCGACCACTTACTAAAATAAATGAACCTGTTAGCCTCCAAGGTACAGCGGTTTGAACTTGTCTCGATTCTTTACTGTGGAACTAGTAAGCTCTCTATCTTATGCTGGTAATCCAGCTTCTCAAAGGAGATATTTATTGTTGTTATTTCTCTCCGTCCTTTCTGACTGTTGTTCTTTTAGTGTAAATGGCGAGTGCTTTCGAGGTGAAAACATCATTATCAAATCGTGATACAATTCGGTTATTCGATGCTCGCGTTTAGGTAGTTCTGTTGTTAAGTTCGTATCTATCCATGTAGACAGAATGCTAGCCACCTGGCACTTTATGCAAAGCCAATCTCTCAATACCTCCGTCTGAGGGTGTTTTTCGTTTGTTCGTGTGTATGTGTAGTTTAGTGGTGTGAAAATTGTGTCTGAGGGCGTGTTTACCTGTTCGTTTATAAGGTCACTGTTGAAAATGTTTGTTTTGTAGATTTCCATGTTTTCAAGAATGTCTAGTCTTCATGCTCTTTTACTAGGAGGTGCACATGTAGGCTAGTAGGTAGTGTACTTTTGTACGCATTCATTACTTTATAAATCCGAAAATAGTTGCCCTTGTACTAGCTTGTCAGTATGGGGGTTGTGTGTTCGATTCCCAACGAAGACCTTGGTTTTTTTTTCACTACAAAAATAAAAACTGACTGTCGGTGGGTCTGTTCAACGATGAAGGCATGGTCGCTGTGCTGTCTTATACGGCAGTTAATTTCCGACTATCCTTCTACTTCCACCACCTGTTTCATCTCTCTATATCCCTTTCCTAAAGAATGTAGCACGGTACTTGACTAAATAGGCATCTATTTCCCTTGCTGTGTGTCCGTAAGCGTCAAGGTGTAATGCAAAGTTGCAGTCGTCCCTTTTCCGTTTGCAAGAGCGTATGTGTTCTGTAAACCTTGTTTATAGTGTTCGTCCAGTTTGCCCTATATATGTATGTATGTATGTATGCCCCGCTGGAACTAAAGTTTTCAGTTGTTTCTGTCGTTGTTCTGTGATTATATCTCCGAGTGTTGCCAGTTTTTAATGCTGTGAGTATTCCTTCTTTGTGAAAAAGGTTAGTTAGTCTGTATATTTCTGGTCCTGTTTAAGTAAAGGTGTGCCGTCACGCTCGGTTGTCTCCTTGTCTTCTTTATTCCTGTTTTTAGTGTTGTATTGTCTAAGAAGTTTATCGACGGTGGTGGGCTTGTAGCCGCTATTTTTAGCTATGGTGTCGAGTTCTTTGTTGTACCAATCTGGCGAAAGTGGGATTATCTCATGTCTGTATATCATATGTCTAAATGCTGCTAATTTATGTTATAGGGTGGTTCGAGGTGTGCTGGATGGTAGTGTCCATCATAGTTGATTTTCTATAGATGTCAAATATTAAACAGTCGTGTTATAGTGATGTCAAGATATTTATGGTTATTTATAAAGTTTTTATTAAAGAGTGCTATCGCTAAGAACTAGCTTGTATTTTTTTGTTTTGATATTCTCCTGTAACAGATATGGTGCAGATATGCTTACAAATTTGATAGGTGTGACATAATGCCCAAAGGCTTCTAATGCTAAAACCAATTTTATATGATTTTTAGTTCTATTCACATCTCTGTCGCTTCAAATAATTTTTACTTGTCTTCCCTAGATAGATTTCATTATTAGCCGTTGTTGCTTTTAGCTGTTATTGTGTAGTTGCTCAGTTTTCGTATACCTAAAAGATTCTCTGTATGGCACAGTTCACACAATAACTATCGTTAGCCTAAAAGGTTACATTATTTACCCTTGCGGTTTTAATCACTTCAAGGTGGTGCTTGTAACCCTAAATGGGCAGAATAATCATCAAAAGTCTTGCTGAAATCTGTTAAAGGAAAATATATTGATTAATATTTTATTTTTAATTATCTATTGATTATCACTTTTAGTTTTCAAATGACCTTAAGGACACTTCTGAATCAATGGTGTACATCCTCAAATGGAGCTGAGTCTAGCTTTGAAATTAAGAGTAAGTATTGAGCGAGTGATAAGTTTACAACAAAATTATGCTCGGGGGCACATTATAGTAAAATAATGTTTATCCAAAGCCTAATAGGTCCGAATTTCATATGAACAGCTCTTTAACATAAAGCAATAATACTAAGTTTCACGTGTGTAACAAGACATTAGAAACTGGTTATTATTCATATATATTGAGATTTATTATTGGAAGTATTAAAAATTTTTTTACACGTTTTTACTTAGAAATTAAGGAACAAAGTAATTTTCTGCTTTTAATTTCGGAAGGCTTAAAAAATAATTAAAATAATGAAAGATATTTGAGGATTATAAAGCGTATTCGAATTTTGCAAAGCAGTGCTAAAGGGTTGTTACATGGTGCTACGACAACTACGTCGTCATACCTTCACTAACTGGAAGGAAAACGAATATGGTGCAACATAAATTGGAAGTGCATCATAAAAGGAAAAACTCTTATAGCGCTCCCTTAAACATTTTAATCCTTAGAAAAAGAAAAACACTATCAGTTGTAACGACATGTTTTCGCGATGCGCTGGGATAGAACTCGCGAAGTCCAGGGTTCGTTACAAAATTTTTTTTTTTCAAGTGACAATTTTGTTTTTTCTTTTTACTAATAATTTTTATGACAATCCACTCTTAAATTAAGTTAAAATTATACTGCTGCACTACTGAGCACGCCAACGACGATTCACCATTTCGCGGCCTTCAAGAGTTCTCGCACCGCTGGCTAGCCTACTGCTTCTCACACTGGAGCGAATAAGATTCTGGGCCAGTCTGAGCAGAACAGTTTGCCTGTCCGCCAATTTTCGACTAGTTGCGGTTGTCAAGAATAATATTATGGGACAACCTTTCCACGTTTAAATTGGTGTTAGCCAATTAATCTAAGAATAAAATTCTGGCTAGTTGAAGCAGCGATAGAACTTGCTTTGCCGTAAACCTTAGCTATACTTTATTAATTCGAATTCGAATTAAATTCTGACTTTGATTAACTGAGCTGATCCTACTCGTATGTTCAAAGCAAGTGGATGTGCAAACAAATAGAGAATTTTGTTTTCCATATTTTGTTGCATTTTGTGTGTGTGTGTGATTTACGTTTTTCAAAGCAATTGTTCGATATTGGGAATGGCGCAATTCCAATTCACCCCACCACAAAAATGATTACGCTTCCAGATAATTATTTCTACTTTGCACAATCAAAACAAAAATTGCTCACAAACGTATTTCCCGGTATTGCACAAAATTTTATAAACCATGATTGGTTGGGGGAAAGAGCTATCTTAGCTGTGAATAATGCAGATGTTTCGGATATCAATATGACAATTTTAAATGACATTCCCTAGGAAATGTTTACCTACAAATCGGTTGACTCTGTTACCAATCAAAACGATGTTGTAAATTATCCAGTCGAACTTTAAAATTTGCTTGAGTTACCTGGACTGCCGCTCCACCGCATGCAAGTGAAAGTTGGTTACTTAGAAATATCTGCCAGCCACGACTTTGCAATGGGACACGTCAAAAAAGTCATGAAAAATATGATTGAAGCAAAAATTTTAAAAGGAAAATATAAGGGCGAGGATGTGCTGATAGCACGCATTCCTATGATTCCTCCAGATTTGCCGTTTGATTTTAAATGGCTTCAGTTCCCCATACGTGTTGCTTTTGCAATAATCCCTGGTTTTCGCACGGCCAATTATATGTATCATGTTCACTTGTTAATAAATCAACTGCTTTGTTTGTCTTTAACGCGAACTAAAATCAATCGAAGAATGTCGTGTAAAAGTATTGCAATAGAATAAGATGTATTATATAAGCACACAAACATATTGAATTGTAAAAAAAAGATAAAATTATTAAAAAAACATAAAAACGAAAAAGAAGGAAATTGTGTTCTTTCTGATTAATTTTTTTGAATGATTGAATTTTTTGGCGAACACAAAAAAGAACGCTGCAGATTAAAAATAATGACTTGCAAAGTAGTCACGGGCATGCTAGTGTAATTATAAAAAATGAAAAGTGTATAATGGAATTCATTTAATAATAATGTTCTCTTTTTAAAAAATTGTGAAATTCAATAAACAATAGAAATTAAGAAATGTGAAAAATGTATACAGTTTAATTGATTGTCCCATGTGGTTCAAAAACAAGCCTGCCGACTTTTGGTCGTCACAAAGTTAAATTACCGAATTGTTGGTGTCGAGCTACAAGTTTGAACATATTAATTGATTTGTTTTAAGTTTAAATTGCTCTCTTTTAATACCGCAAATGTTTGTCATAATGTGTAAAAGAAGTCCCGCGACTTTCAACAGTCTTTTGACTTTTAGAAACTGACCGATCGCAGAGAATTCCTATAGATTTTTATGAGCTTAAAAATTAAAAGAAGTTTAACAGCGCAGAAGAGGAAATAAGGTGCACACTTGTAGTGGCTAAGTAAAGTGCCTTTACAGAACACTACTGTATATATCCAAAAATTATGTACATTTCTTATGACGTGTACTTTGTGGGGGAAGCGTTATCATTAATATCGCATAACGAAAGTAGCTTTCAATTGATGCAGTTTCTTCTTGATACTGTTCTTAAAATAATACATTTAGGTTATTTGCCCCCAACACTTCCTTATTTGGCACTTGCTTATTCATGAGCCTGCAACTATTATCTTCCTTAGTTAGATCAGATGGAATTTAACTTTGTATGTTATTTTACCATACGCACAGTTATTGAGCACAGCACGCTTATGCATATGGATCTTTAAACCACCACTACCTGAAGCTATTCATAGATCAGGGTCGTGTAGAACCGCGCTGGTTTTTTTTCTCTACGTATTTTATTACACCATAATGTTCCTCCATTTAGATCAGTGCTAATTTGTTTACTTTAGCACAGCATGTTAATTTGAGAACTGAATTAAGTTAAGATAATTGGGAAATTTGTGAAAACCTAAAAGTAATCCATAAATATCGAGACCTTAGAACTTGACCAAGTGAAACATAGAAAGTTAATTATTTCTCGCTAAGCTTTATTAAATTGTTGTTACATGAATTACTAAACCCAGAGCTGTTGAGCTCTCACACCAATTAGTTGTAGCAAAAACTTTAGATTTAATTCTCACTACTGCAACATCAGGTTTATATAAATGCTAAAATAATATTTTTTCAAAATTACTTAAAAATACAAAGCTAAATAAAAAATATAAAATTAAAGGGAATAAATAAAACTGCATGAAAAAATATATCATCAAGCATCATCCGGCTTGAATGCAACTGCCCACACGCAGCACAACGACCATAATAAAAGAAACTGCAAAATGCTGGGCTAAATTTACTACACACATTCACTCACTTACTTGCACGAGTAAACCAAAGATAGATTAGAGGCTGCACTGAGGAATATTGTAAAAGAAATAAAGATACGGAAAAAGTGAAAAACTCTATGGCAGCAAACACAAGAAAAAGTAGCAAAACAAAATTACAAAAATAAAGGAGCATGGAATCAATGCAGACACCGCACACAAAACTAAACAAGTAGGGAAAATAAAAAAGCAGAAATGAAGAAAATAACAACAACAAAACACAACTTCTTGCTTTAAACACTTTACAATCACAGACACTACAATAAAGAAAAATAGCAGCTAGAGAGGAGTCAAGCATCATTATGTTTTTGTTGTTTTGTTTAATGATAGCAATGGCGATGTTGTTGCAACATTGCAATTTTAATAATTGCTGCAAATGCTGAACGCCTAGTAATGATGAGGCATAAAACACCTGGAATGGGACAGGAATACTCTGCAGAGGCTTATGCAACATGCTGCAAGTTAACCGGGACATAATAAGGACACTGGTAGCAAGCTAAGAAAGAATATTTTATAATATACTACAATTTTTACGCAAGTTGCATGCAACATATGTTGCTAGCAGCCGCCTGCATCTGCAGGCAGTATTTTCTATTTCTTTTTATTATTTTATGAAATATTTATCGTCGCCTTTGATTTGTTATTGTTGCTTTATTCAAAAACAGTTATAATAAATTGCAACTTTACATTGTTCAGCAACTCTTCAAATTTCTCTGAGAGAAATTTAGTTACATCTGCTGTCAATATCAGCACTGCTATGAAGGTTGCCAATTTTGCAGTTTGAAGAAATCAGGAGATTAAAGTAAGTAAAAATAGCTATGAATATGCTAGTTTGCACTTTACTCTTTTCAAAAATTAGAGATTCCGAAAAAAAAATACGAAATAAATTAAAGTCTGACAGGTAGACTCAACCAGACCATTCTGGTTAAATACACACATATATAATCGCATATGACCAAGGTGGCAGTCCTAGCGAAAAAGGAATAATATTTTTCGTCATTTTTTTGTCCTTTCTGACTCTTTGTTCGGTATAAACGGCGAGCGCTTTCGATTTGAAGCTATTTTTTAAGCCTGTACTGGGGAGTCAGTGTTCGTGTTTGGTTAGTTCTGTTGTTAAGGTGGTATCTACCCATATAGGTAGAAAGCTAGCCACCTGGATTAATATTTATTCAACATTTCAAGATGGTTTTGCCTATCGCCTGTCCATGTTTTTAAATATCGCTTTTTTAAACAACAAATTTGTTTTTCTATTGCGGCAACACCAACAATATGATAATGTTGACATTTAGTTTTTTAACGTATTGGCAGTAAATGCATTGGCAATTGTTACAATGAATTCAATTTCGCATTAAGATAATTTAAAATCCACTATGAAAATGGTGGTTCTCTTAAATTTAAATTTCGTAAAATCCGGAATATTTTCGGACAACATAGTCGTCCTTTGGAGACCGCTATCAGGAATTTAGTCGTTAAATTGGAGTCGACAGGCTCGATGCAAAAGGTGCGAACACCAACGCGAGTTCGACCGGGTCATTCAACTGAAAACATCGCAGTGTTGAAACAGATCCAAATTTCCTCGACTTTCTCAAAAATTGGGGTTATCCAAAACCAAGGTTCAACTGGTACAGAAATTAAAGCCGGCCGGTCGGCATCGCCGTAGATTCGCTCAATTCAGTTAGGAACAATCGGCTGGTTTTTCTGAAAAAATCATTTTTGCAGACGTAGCCCATTTTCACTTGTCAGGGTATGTCAACAAGCAAAATTGCCGTATTTAGGCTTCTGAACATACTAGAGCGATTATTATTTTGCGCCATGTGTTTTGGAATCGTGATTGTTCGATCTTTTTCGCCAAGGTTATATATGCGGTAACGCTCAATGGATCACACTATCGGGAAATTCTAACAACTAAATTTTGGGCTATTATTGACAACGTGGACGTCACTGATATATGGTTTCAACAGGACAGTGCCACATGTCACACAGCCAATGAACAATTTATTGCAAACTAAATTTCCCGATCACATAATTTCACGACAATAACTGGCCAGCTAAATCGTGTAATTTAATACCAATGGATTACTTTTTGGGGGCCTGTGTTAAGGTTTTTGGCCATTTTGCCAAAAAGTGGTTAAAAACTTTGATGAAAGAATTGGCATCTGTCAGTGTGGTCGTGAAAGACATTTGCCAGATATCATTTTTCATTCATAATTGCTGTACTTTTCTCTTCGTTATACAATAAAAATTTGAAATATCTTAATCTATTTTTTTTTTGTTTTATTTTGTTTTAGAAAACCAACTTCAGGTTGATAAATCCTTTATTTTTTTTTTCAATAAAAGGTATAAACTGTAGAGTTTTCACTGTTAGAAAACTAAGTAAAATCACTTATTGTTCTAAAAAAATTGTTATTTTCATTGGTGATATTCGAAAGGCCATTTGGCGAAAAAGCAAAAACATATGTTCTAATATAACCTGGACAATTCCCATTGATAGGAGGTTATGTGTTTAAAATGTTTATACAGTTTCCTAGGTTGACAGGTAGTACACCCATTATTTTAATTCTGTCAATTGTTCGATAACTTTTATACACTGATGAATGATTGAGTCTTCCGAAAAGGGCTTACAAAATATGTGTCTGCTATAAAAAGCTATTATTTCGTATTTTTATACATTGGTTATAGGTTATTTTGGCACAGCATGTTTTTATAAAATTGATTTTCTATAAAACATGTTTAAATTTTCATTTTCATTTAGCGCAAGTAATAAAAGTGTTTATAAGGTAAGAAATTTATTAAAAATTAAGAAATTTTCAATTGAACATTTAGAAAATCGTAATAAAATGTCATTGAACTTTCAGCAATTTGAGATTTTCCTACAATATTTTTCTGGCAACTATGCTGTTAACATCTCTCTTTAATAGTGGCCACTTGCTCTCTCGTACTTTGGCTCTCTTTCTATAATTTTTTCTCTGTCACAAATTTTAGTACGTTTGCACCAGTAAACATTAATATGATATTTTGTTATCTTTAAATTTTGTTAAATGTTGGCATCCTTGGCATCAGTGTTTTTACATCTGACGATTTCGTGCTAAAGTGGTGGTTGACGTTTGTGGAATATTCCATATTGCTAGAGTTTTCCTTTTGTTTTCGGATTATTTGTGTTTTTATAAATAATTGTAATTTTCCATTGCTGTTTGGCATTTTCATTTAATTCCTTTAGTTTGTTTAACTGAAACTAATGTTCGTTCTGGCGTTTGTTTTTGCTTTAAAGAAAGTCTCAATGAAATTTAAGGTTTTTGATTTCATTTGTAGAAAACATGCAGCATGTTTTGTTCTTTTCCAAGAGTGTAACGAAAAAAAAAATTGACTATCAGACACGTGTCATTTTAATTATGAGTTAAAGTTAAATATTCGATTTAAAGTGGAAAATTAATTTAATGTGATGAAAACCTTCACTGTTTTTATGATTATGCATTTTATCCAAGAAACTATTTGATACTAATGATGGTAATAGCAGAGACGGACATGTACTTCTATATGAGAATAATTAAACTTTACTTTTTAAACTAATA
This sequence comes from Trichopoda pennipes, assembly GCA_030448955.1. Lineage (NCBI taxonomy): Eukaryota > Metazoa > Arthropoda > Insecta > Diptera > Tachinidae > Trichopoda > Trichopoda pennipes. The sequence goes on along the minus strand of JASKUP010000008.1, from coordinate 4,419,890 downwards.
AATAGTGTTGGAAATTTTGAATCAAAGAATCGTTCGCGTTAACCCCGGATGCATTAAACGCTTGAAAGGATTTAATTTAAATAAAAAAAATTTAGTTGAAAGTACGACTCAGAGTGAAGCTAATTAAAATTGTAACAGAATATGTAAATATGTATTGTAATTTCTTCAATAAATGAACTCGATTGAACATTTGAATATAAAGTCTTTAACACTTAAGTGGCCATATTCATTTAAAACTTTGTTTGGGATAGGTAAAACCGAATAGAGTAGTCAGCGGATAGTTATACATGTAATTTCCATTGAAGGTGGTATTCCCCCCGGGGGCAAATTGATATGTCTTGATGAAATCTCACCATTAAGATATGTGTCATCTGAGGGTAAAAGTGAGTCCAGTCCAGTGAGGCTAGCAGAAGCCAACTGGGCAACTTCAACGGGAATCAGTAAGCTTTTGCTGTTCTCTGACTGATTATTGAGGTTGGCCCTTCGGGAGGTTGTGGTTTCGCAGGATCATTCACTAGGACCAGTGAGCATGCTATGTCATGTGTTCTGGACCAGGAGTTGGAAAGTCTCTTCAGCAAGGAGTGGGGGTGGCGGCCCTGCCCAGAGCTCCCGAAATCGCAACCAGAAGTGACTAGTGGATAGAGAGATCTGACGGCTTCCTAGTGCGTGGGTGCCGCTACATATCACTCAAGTGGTTGGATTCACCGTCGGGTTATGGCTTACACAGCTAGGTACTGACGCAAATCTTATCACGCATTACATTTATTTAAAAAGGAATGCAAAGCATATGCCGCAATAATAAATAAAATAACGCATGTGTGAATTATATTTTTAAATCAAGCTTGGATCCAATTCAAGAAAGATTTATCATTTTTTAATTGTTGAATTATTAGTTCTTCAAAAAATAAGTTAACGTTTTCTCTCAAAAAAAATCATATTCATTCTTTTTGCCGAAGAAAAGCACAGAGGTACTTTGACATCTGCTACCCATGAATAATACATATAATATAGACACAAAGATCGATGGGATAAGTTAAAAATGGAATAATTGATTATATCATATATTAGCACATATTTTGTTCCCTTATAAAATTAATTAAAGTCGTAGTAAATTTTTTCTTTTTTGTCGGACCAGCACTCAGGGGATGACCCCTATTCACACAATGCATTGAGCCAGAAAAATAGGCTATGGGGAAAAGGAAAGAGAGATTTAAGTTTCCGTACATAGAAAATGTCAGGAAAGACCTCTGTTTATCCCACATACGAACTGTTCTGTTAAAAACGAATTTTCTCTGTAATGCGTAGTGTGATTCACCGGCCAATCAACTACAAATGAATGGGCTCTCAACAAAAAGTGTGTTAAACGCAAAAAAGGGCGAGCAACGGGAACAAGTTCCCCAATTTCATTAGAACACTAATCATTGTAGTAACGATAAAACAGTGAAATACAACCCACATTGCGTCGATGCTGTAGAGCATGAATAGAGTTGGATGCCCTACTATCCCCAATGAGCTGCTTGGCAGTCTCTTGCACGCGGTGCAGCAACTCCACCATACATAAGAGTCGTATTTCATTTCTGGAATACATAGATAGTATGAATGGATATGGGTGATATAAATAGTGCGAAGATCGGATGGAGTGAAGTATCTTTTACGCTGTTTTAGAAAACCGAGATACTCGAAAGCTTTTTTAGACACCTGAAAAGTATGCTTAGTCCATCGAACATTACACTGGATTTTCATGCCAAGATTATCAAGTGCTTCCAATTCCGTAATAGTTATATCGCCCATAATAATATATGCAGCATCATTTTCGAACGCACATTAATGCGTAAGCTTGCAAAATTTAGTATTACGGGCATTAAAATCGACATTTTTCATATGACTCAATTTGGAGATTGTGATCGTGAGCATATCATTCATGTTTTGTCTTTTGGACTCCACTTCCAATTGGTTCGGTCAATTACTAAATAAATACGAATGACAAATGGTGCTGTCATCTGCGAAAAAGTAAAATAGGATTGAAATTTTAAGAAAAATTAATATTGCGAAAAACAGAAGCAAAAAAAGCTGTTCGATCTTTGAGGAAAACAAGTCCTCTTTTTGTATACTCGAGCAAAACTAAGATTCTAAGAATTCGACTGGCTAAGCGCACAGCTTTTAGATCCAATAAAAATGTTTTGAATTGGTCTTTACAGCCTCTCGAATTAATTTGGATGCTGTAAACAAAAAGGCAAAACATGGTGAATTGGATACAGAAGACATATCAGATCATATTGTTACGTTTATTCCTTTTAATAAACGTTTTTAATAAACGTTTTTTTATATTGAGTTCTTTTATGCAAAATAATAGCACAGCACTTTAGAGTTTTAAATTAAATTAAACGATTTATTTACTTTCAATACCCAAACTAAAGACAATGGTAAATTTGTTGTCTTTACTCAACGATGACTCAAATTAATTCATTCGCCCAAAAAGTAGTGCTTTTAAGCGATTATGGCATATGCAAGAATATTCTACGTTAACATCACCCCATATGGTTACTATAATTCAATTTAGGCGGCTCCTTGGCTGTATGTTTTGGTTTGCTTTGTGCTTATTGTTTTTGTTTTCTGTTGTTTATCTTATTTGGTAGAATTTCTTATAAGCATGTTGCTGTTGTCTTGTGGGTATAATATGTCTTAGAAAACCACGCGGTGTGTTAAATGCACAGGGAATAGTTTCGTTTGCTTTTTTTACTGACAATTATTTTCTTGTAAAACTTAACAAATCTTTTTTATAACAATTTCATGACGTTTTTTTTTTTGTTTTTTGTTTTTTTTTCTTTGCAAAAATAATTTAAAAATTCAAAAATAATTATGATAATAATTCCATATTTAGCAAAATTTTTATTGATCTAGATTGTACTATATAAATATTCCTTACTTTAGCAGTTAAAAATAAATACACTGTGACGCCAAAAGTCCCAGGGTCGTTTTTAGCACGACAAACCTATATATAATTGCTGTATTGAATTTCCAACGTTTATTTAAATAATATTTCCTCCATTGTATCTGAATTCCTAGTGTATAAAACAATGTATATTTATTTATAAACATATATATTTTGTGATTTGTTCAATCATAAATAATATTTCATCTATTTTTTCTGAATTCCTACTTTTGTTTATAATAGAATAAGTACTCTTGCTAATTTTAGGAAAATAGTGTCTTTATTTTTTTTAATTAAGTTAATATTAAGTTAATGAATTATGTTTAGTTTAAGTAATTTTAATTTATAATTTTGTATTTAACGGCCGCTCGTTTGGCAACGCCATCTGGAAGTATGGTTGGTGGTGAATACAGCCAACAGCTGTTTTAAGCAGCATCTGACGGTTGGTGGTGAATACAGCCATCAGCTATGGTATACATAGACTGCCATTATGGTGTATGTGTGTTTGTGTATAGCTGTGTATTAGCAGCATAAGTATAAAAGGGCAAACACCATGAATAAAAATTCAATTTGTGTGCAGCCGGCGGCGGAACAACAGGTAATTTTTATTATCATATTTTAGACTGTTAGATAAGACAGTCAGGTTATAAACAAAGCAGAGGTTTTGACCCAGCCGAGTTTATACCCTGAGATACGAACTGTGGTTCGGTCACAAATGAAGCCGAGGTTTTGACCCAGTGGAGTTTGTGTCTACCGTCACCATAGTGGATGACCAGAGCATTGGACAGTTGAGCGGAGGTTTTGACCCAGCCCAACCTACAGTGTTTTGGTTATTTCCATTGGACACACGTCAAACTGAACTGTGGCTCGGTCACAAACGAAGCCGAGGTTTTGACCCAGCGGAGTTTGTGTCTACCGTCACCATAGTGGATGACCAGAGCATTGGACAGTTGAGCGGAGGTTTTGACCCAGCCCAACCTACAGTGTTTTGGTTATTTCCCTTGGACACACGGCATATTGAACTGTGGCTCGGTCACAAACGAAGCCGAGGTTTTGACCCAGCGGAGTTTGTGTCTACCGTCACCATAGTGGGTGACCAGAGCATTCGACAGTTGAGCGGAGGTTTTGACCCAGCCCAGCCTACAGTGTTTTTGGTTATTTCCCTTGGTCACACGGCCACTTCACCGAACGAAACGCCACTGACCGGTATATGTTGGACACAGACTACGGACACTGCCGCACTCATACAACCACACCAGTGTAAAGTAGACGAAGCCGACAACGAGCTGCCATCAAGAAGAAAAATATTGGCAAAATAAAAATTAAGTAAACCTGAGCAACCGCGGGTTTTTTTTTTATTTTGTCCCCACGACACAACACGACCCTGGACGCCGCTGAGTATACCCCAGCAGCCAGGTAAAGCGTGTCGTTACAACACAATACCACTAAATGTCCATTCCTGATTCGTATCACTGGCCGGAAGCTGAGAAATAATAATATTAGAAATTAATAAAATCTTGTACTTTTAAGTAAACATTTAAACTGTTCATTTTTTTAATTCATTTTTTTTAATATTAATAATTTCTGTTAACTTGAGGGAAAAAAAATTTTACTATCTCTTTTATTGTTTCAATGAAAAAAGTACCTAAACAAGTACTTATGTAAATTGAGAGTGTGCTCAAAGTGAGTAAATAAACGGCCAAGCGTCTAATTCTTGCTGGTTTTTTTCTTTTTTTTTTGTTTTGTTTTGCTTCAATTGTATTGTTTTTATAGAAACAGCAATTTTATTTAAACCAAAGAACATGTGCGACATCAGTTCAGGTAAATGACCCAAATTGTGCGTCACTCTGGGCAGTGGAATTTTTTATTGTTGTTGTTTTTTTTTTAAATTTCCTTATTATTTTACTGGCGTTTGTGTGGGGCATCTGGTGTTTTGTGGGCTTTCTTTTTTTGTTAAATTAATTAATTAAGATGATATTTACAGTTTCTTAAGTATGTAAATTGTGTGAAATATTAAAATTAACATTTTTAATCAAGTTTTAAGGGTTTTAACAAGTTAAATCTTTTGTCGTATCCTTTCATAGCAGTAGAAAACACACCTGTTGTTGGTTAAAGCAAATTGTTTAAAGAGCGTAAAATAAATTTTCTCTTCTAAAAACTTTTGCGAGTACATCAGTTTTGTGACAAAGTAATTCGTTAGCATTTTGTATGCGTAAATGAATGTATTTAAAAGTTTTACTGTTTCCTATTTAACGAAAATATATAATTTGATAACAAAAACCAATAATAAAATTTATAAAATTTAATTAAAATAAAATTTCGGAAATACCAAACGCTGTGGTTTTTTCTATTAAAATAAATACCGCATAAAATAAAGGATTTTTGAACAAGAACTTTAAATAAATAAAACAACATATTTATTTTATTACGAAGCGAACAACGGCAATCCACCACGATCACACTAACAGATCTTGATTTTTTCATCAAAGTTTTGAATCACTTTTTGGCAAAATAGCGGCCCCATTTCGTTAACCACATTACGGATTTTGAATTTTAAGGCTGAAATCGATTCGTTTGGCTCCGCATAGACGACCTTAACATAGCATCACAAAATATAATCCAGTGGTGTTAAATCACATTATCTGGCTGGCCATTTAATTGCTGATTTTTATAAAATTATGCGATCGGACAATTAGGTTTGCAATAAATTGATCACTTCATTGACTGTATGACATGTGGCACCGTCACGCTATCCACGTTATCAATAATAGGCCAAAATAGGATTGTTAGCATCTAGCGATAGCGTGATCCATTTATCTTCGAAAAAAAACGGCCCAAACACACCTCCAGACTACATAGCGCACCATATAGTGACACGTTGAGCATGCAAAGGCTTCTCAATAATCGCTGTGGGATTTTCAGAAGCTCAAATGCGACAATTTTGCTAGTTGGAAACCCTGACAAGTGAAAATGGGCTTCGTCTAAAAAATGATTTTTTCCGAAAAACCAGTCGGTTGTTCCTGAATGAATTGAACCAATCTACGGCGACTTCAATAATTTGTGCACCCGTTCAACTTTGTTAGGCTGCAAAATTCGTCATATGGTAGTTTTGGATAACCCCAATTATTTAGAACGCCGAGAAATTGACAATTTCAGTTAAACGACCCGACCGAACAGGGGTTGATGTTTGCACATTTTATATCGAGCCTGGAATTTTTTCTTATTTAAATTTCCATGTCCATTTATATTTATTTATCTGTATACCCTTCATCCTAGATGAAAAGAGTACATATGTATAAGTTTGTTATTGTGTTTGTAATTTGTACAATATTTATTTCCGAAGGCATATTAAATTTGAGGTTAGAAAGTAAGTTGGCTTCCAAAACACGCTTTTTTTGACAACTTCAGTTTTATTAATATCAATGTAAAGTAGAAATGCGGAAATTACTAAAAATAATGTCGAGCAAATGTCCACTTGTAGCACATTTTGCAGCAAAGCTTCGCTTATCTCGTCAATGCGTCGCCAAATTAAATTTTTCCGGGCTTCAGCTGTTTGCCAAATCTACGCAACCGAAAAATTTCTCATGCAATAACTAAATTGCTTAGGTGGCTGTATAACTTATGGCGACGTCTTGCTAAAAGCAAATGTCACTGATCTCTTCATTAGCCAATTGTGGCCACACAATACTGTGTAGCGCAGCGAATTCACCTCAACGATATTTCCTTGCTCACTTTTGAAAAAATAACGGCCGATGATGCCGGGATAAACATAAACCACACCTTACGATCACCATCTTTGGATCCGCCCAGAGGCACATTGATATGTTTTGGCGGAATCTCAGCGTCATTACATGTGTCAGCGGGGGGTAAAAAGGAGCCCAGTCCCTTCAAGGCTAGCAGGAGCCAACTGCACAATTCCACTATATTTCACCCGCAATCAGAAAAGCCCCAGAGTTCAGCTATTTGTCTCTTTAGCCTTTTAGCTATTCTCTGACTGATTATTAAGGTTGGCCCTTTGGGAATATCGTGGTGGTTGTGGTTTCGAGGTCCTCGTTTGAGTTCTGTGGGTCAGATCACTCACAATGAGCGGTCTCAGAATGACGATTATGTTGTCCGAAAGTACCGCGAATTTTACGAAATGCAACTTTAACAGATCCACCATTTTCATAGCGGATTTTAATTATTTTAATGCGATTTTCGAAATTGAATTTATTGTAACAATTGCCAATGCATCTACTACGAATACGTTAAAAAACTAAATGTCAAAACTAGAATGTTGTTGGTGTTGCCACAATTGAAAAACAAATAAAGTTCTTGCTGAAAAACCCGATAGTACTTTGTCCTGACCACTCTTCTATGTTATTGTGAATTTTTTTTTTTTTTTTGATAAAACTTTTTACACTTGAGATTTCTTGACTGTTAATTAAAGCCTTTTGTTGTTTTTTTTTGCTTACCTTTTATTATTGTCTTTAGTATTGAATACAAATCTATATACGAGGGCAAGTTAAGAAGTACTTAAAATAACAAATAAATGCACATACTGAATTAGTCTATTTTAGGAAATTCCTTAAAATTTCCTTTTTTTTGCCGTGGATACTTATTCATAAGATTCAAATGCCATTGTATTTAGCTATTTGGAGACATATAAAAGACGCTGGGGCTTATGCCTGAAAATGGACCAATTAAACTAATACAGAGTATTTTTTTATTTCAACTAAGCATTTAAGGTGGAACACTTATGCCTAGATGGCTTCTAGGGTGACCACTTTCTATGAAGGTCCTGTGAACAACCCAAATTATAATTTGGGGTTATACGATAACTTTTAGGTCCGTTTATCTACTTAAAATAATTAAAATCAATCAATTTATTAATTTCCTATTTCTCTAAATCTTTTTTGTCTGCAATTCTTATCCTCACTTGTAAGTAGCTGTTCTTGTTTTAGTGGCCTGTTTTTGAAATGTATACTTTTATTAAAATTTTGGTTTAAAATTGTAGTTTCTTGTTGCTATCAATGCGTTCATAACAAACAAACAAAAAAATGTTTAAATTCGTTATGTACTCTTAGATGGTAGAGTAGAGAAGTATTCATGTCATGGTTAAGAAATAACAGTGAGTAATTGTATTTGAAATAAATACAATACAATACAATACAGAAATAACAAAAAACAACTGAAAAGAAGTTTAACCACTTTTTTTTATGAAAATCATACACAAGAGCAGTAGTTTGTACTCGCATTCTGCTGTTAAAAGTAGTGTAACATACACACGACACATTTATTTAACCCGTAGATCTTAAAGGAATGCAATGTGTTAGTACCATGTATTTACATATGTATGTGTGTGCATGCTATTATCGATCAGGTTAATTTGTACTTAAAATATTATTTATTTTGAAACCGAAGAGCACAAAAAGAAATCTCTTATAAATTGAGCCTGAACCATTACGGTGACCGGAAACGCTCAGTGTCAATAACTACGTATGAAAATAACTGCAATTAAATCTACGAAAAAAATATTAAGAAATTAGATTTGTAGTGAAAACATGAAAATCCGAGGAAGTTATGATTTCTAAGAGAAAACTCTCTTTTAACAGGACAATTAATCTAGTGGGTACTTATTTAATATTTAAAAAGCATCAAGGCAAATCCTTTTTTTTTAATTGATTTTTACAGAAAGAATGTGTCTTTAATTCTATGTTTTAAAGTTTTATTACTTTTTTTCACTTTTATTCGATTTGATTTTGGCAAATTTTTAAATGTGCTAGCAGTTGTTTAAACTTCGTACTGCACCTTTCTAAAAACTACCCCGGAAACTGAAATAGCGATGGTGATTTTTAGTAATAATAAAATTGAATCAGTTAACCGTTTCGTTCGATTAACTGTTTAAATTGTTTCTGTTTAACTAGGAAAGAGTTTATTTATTTCTATATTTAGTCTATGGATGGATTCAAGATTCCTACAGACATTAAAACAATAAATAATATAACACAAAACTTAAAACTAAAGGGTCTGCCAAATACCTTTTTTTTGTTTTAAATGGTATAAGCAAAACTACTGAATATTTTCTAACATTTTTATTATTTGAAAGTACAATACTTCCGGTTAATAATGGAAAATAATTTGATTCAAATGGCTGCCTCGGCTGGCCATGCAGTAGCCTACACGATCGGTCCAATTTTTAAGCACATTATCGATTGTGTGCAGCTGTATTCCACCAATGGCTTCAAGAATAGTGTCCTTTAAAGCGTCAATTGTTTCTGGTTTGTCGGCGTAGCACTTATCTTTGACGGCACCCCACAAACAATAGTCCAACGGTGTCAAATCGCAGTTCCGAGGTGGCCAAACGACATCAGCTCTGCGGCTGATAATGCGATCTTCAAAAATAGGGTTAAAACATCAAGTGCAGCTTCGGCTGTGTGGCATGTAGCGCCGTCCTGTTGAAACCAAATGTTGCCAATATCCTCCTCTTCAATTTTTATGAACAAAAATTCGTTCGCCATGGCTTAATAACGATTGCCATTGATTGTAACGGCCACTCCCTGCTCATTTTCGAAGAAAAATAGCCCAATTATGCCTCTGGACCAAAATCCGCACCAAACAGTGACTTGTTCTGGGTGTGTCGGCTTTTCAATGTATGCGTGCGGGTTTTCTGTGCCCCAAATGCGACAATTTTGCTTGCTTAGATACCCGCCAAGATCATAATGAGCTTCATCTGAAAAGATGATTGTTTTTGCAAAATCGGCATCTTCTGTAAGTCGATCGCAGGCCCACTTAGCGAAGCGAAAATGCATTGCATGCATTTTGCATTGCTTTAACTCCTAAAACAATTGGACTTTGTATAGCGTCATACCAAGGTCTTTATGCAAAATTCGTCTCAATGATGTCTCTGAAATGTTCAATTGTTGAGAACGGCGGTGAATTGATGTTGGCTTTTCACGCTTTGGTTTATCGATAAGGATGCCAATTTCCTTAACTTTTTCCACTAGAGAACGAACATACGGAACTGTTTCTCTTGTTCCAAAATCCGTACGAAATTTTCGCACACATTCTGCAACATTGCCATGATTTTCAAAGTAATGTCGCAATATTTCTCAGCGTTGTTCAAGCGTATAAACAACCATATTCGTTCAGCGGAAAGATAAAACTAATTATGAGGTAAGTGTTACCATTTACGAAATAAGCACTAGTTGAAAAAAAAAAAAACGTTAGATGGCGGACCTTTTAGTTATTTAAATAAAAAACTTAATTAGCATTAACATTCAAAGAAAAATCATTATGATTATAAAATCAGTATAAATTCTTAAAAACGGGTCAAAGTTAGCATAATTTAATCTGAATACTTTAATTACCAGTTTATTAAAATATCACACAGGACGAAATGGAACGTTAAATGAAATAATGCTAATAAAACAATCTAAACGGACATTTCCTTTTATTAAATTTAAAACAAAGCTGAAGTTTAGCATTATTTTATTCGGTTTTGTTAGAGCAAGTTTACTAATCGAGGATAGTAGAATTAAGCGATTCCATTGTAAGCTTCGAACACAAAATAACAAGAACTGCATTATAAATTGAATCTCAAATTATTGAGCCATCTTCCAGAATAGGTCTGACAAGTGGCTAATGATATATTATGTATAAAATTTTATATAGCATCCACTAAAATATCAAAATTTAAAACTATATTCAGTTTCTCAAGTTTGTGGTAGTTTCAAATATTGTTACGTTTATAAGTTTTATACACAAAGTTGACACTACAGAATAATATATTTAAGATGCACGTCTTTACCTCACGAGGTTTATTTTTACACTGACTAACTATCCACTCAGACGCTGACCTTTTATATTTCTCCAATAGAAGAAAATCACATTTTGTTGTTGTATGTTGTCCATTCAATGTATAGGCGCCTGTACGGCTGTGTGTATTTTATTTTTTGTTTTTATGCTGATAAAGTTTCTTCTTGGAATTTATTTTAAAATATTTGTTGTTGTCTTGTGTAGATAAGTTTTCTCAGAAAACCACGCAGTTAGTAAACAGCATATCAAATTGTTGTTGTTTGCGTGTATAAAATTTCTACGCAGTTGGTAACTAGAAATTTGTTGTTGTCTTGCATGCCACGTAGTTAATAAACAAAATACCCAGTAGTTTACTTTATTGCTTAATTATTTCCTTTTAAAACTTAAGCAAGACACATCCGTAATAATATATTAAAGTGTGTGAAGCCCGCTCCGTCAGTTAGCTTCGTATTTGCCAACCCTGTTATAGCTTACACACCTATCACTCAAGAAATGTTATGCTAACAGAGTTGAATTGTTTTGACATTTTGGTGCGAAAATGAAAAAAAAACTGATACAAAAAGCAAATATATTTAGAAAAAAATTTAACTTTATTTATTCATAACAAAACAAAAAAAGTCAAAATAAAGCAATTAAAGGAAAGGAGATTGAAAAATGCATGCATTTTTTTATTTTTCTGTGCGGTTTAGCGAAACACAAAAGGCGAAAGCCACAGCATTGTAGATTTCAGAACTATAGAGGTTATATTGAATATTTGTATAGGTTTTTAGTAATAGAATTCAGAAAATTGTTAAAATAGACATTTTGCCATATTGATATTATTGCTTTTCTGCTGTCCTTTTGAAGCAACACGTGGTCTAATGCAATTTTTTGAATGAAATGGAACTTGTATAGTCAGTTATGAATTACTTTTACTCCATATACTGTAATTTTGTTACTAAACAAACAAACATGTTACGCTAAAAATAAGCACTATCGCTTATTTGATAACTAAATTAAAAACTAATTTTCAAGCATAATCTATATAATTTGATTATTCAATCGCCAACATAATTGTTATGATTTGCTGCAGGATAATTAACATTAATATCTGTAAAACAGTTCATTTGCCGATTTGACAGAAATTTTATCCGGCTTAAAACACATCGGTATCGATAGGTCAGCTATAAATTTACAAATGTGCATTTTAAAATTGTTTGCAATGAAAAATAGCAAAAACAATTTAATATCATTGATATTTAAGGAAAAATAAAACAACATAACTATAATTGTCAACATTAACGGCTTATTTTATTGTCTCCTCAAAAAAAAGTCAGTCCTATAGCACCTCTAAAGGGTTTTTCAACAAGAGTTTTGTTTTTTTTAACAAAATAAAACCAAAAATTTAGATTAAGATGATTCACATTTTTATTGCATCAAGAAGAGCAAAGTCCGGCAATTACAAATCAAAAATGATATCTGGCAAATATCCACCCCGACTACGCTGTCCAATGTCAAGTCATTTATCAAAGTTTTTATTCACTTTTTGGCAAAATGACGATACTATTTTGTTAATCACATCTTGGAGATTTAAGGCTGAAATCGATTCGATTGGTTCCATATAGACTCTGTCCTTAACATAGCCCCACAAAAAATAATCAAGTAGTGTTAACTCACACGGTTTGGCTGGCCACTTAATTGCTTATTGTCGTAAAATTATGCGATCGGGAAATTTGGTTTGCAAAAAATTGATCGTTTCATTGGCTGTGTGACATGTGGCACCGTCATTTTGAAACCACATGTCAATGATATCCACGTCGTCAATAATAGGCCAAAATTGAGTTGCTAGCATCTCACGACATAGTGTGATTCGTTTTACATCCGCACCTGGCTATGTAGCCTTAATCAGATGGTAAACCACCCACTATTGTATAATTTGGAACGTCATACAGCGTCCTAGGAAGCCGAAGACATAATTCTAGGCAACAGAACCACCTAGCTGCAACTTTAATGATTCCAGGGCAGGGCTGCAAACCATCACACCTTACTAAAGAGTTGGAGACTTTCAACTCCTGTCCAGAACACATGTCTAGCATGCTCACTGGACTGGATCATTCACTTTGCGTGTCATTATCAGTGAGATGATCCTGGCCACCATAATAACCATTATACTGTTATGGGGCCGCGAAACCACAACCACCACGATACTCCCATATAGGGGCCAACCTCAATGATCAGTCAGAGAACTATTAAATGTCTAAAGAGACAAGTAATGAACTCTGCAGGTTCACTGATCCCCGTGGAAATAAAGTGGAGCTTCCAGTTGACTTCCTGCCTGTCTTCAGGGGACTGGGCTCCCTTTTTCCCCAGTTGCACTGTGTCTACATAGTGGAATTCTAATAAGACCATATTTATATGCCCCTGGGGGGAGCATCTCGCGACAGCGTGATCTATTGACCGTTACCAGATTTCCAGCCTTATCTTCGAAAAACAAAACGGGCCAATCACGCCTTGAGACCACATGGCACGCGATACAGTGGCAGTTAAGCATACACAGACTTCTCCATAATTGCTCTAGGATTTTCAAAACCCAAATGCGACAATTTTGCTTGTTGAAAACCCTGACAAGTGAAAAGGGGCTTTGTTTGAAAAACGGATTTTTTCAGAAACAACAGCCGGTTGTTCTTGAATGGACGAATTTACGGCGATGTAAATGGTCGGTCGGCTTCAATTCCTGCACCAGTTGAAACTTGTAAGGCTTCAAAGTCAAACCCTTACGCAAAATTCGGCATGTGGTTGTTTTGGATAAACCCACTTGTGAAAAACGTCAGAAATTACTTTAACACTGTGGCCTACGACTACGATGTTTTTAGTTGAACTACCCGGTCGAATACGTGTTAGTATTCGCACATTTTGTATTGAGCCTGTCGGTTCAAATTTAACGACCAAATTCTTAATTTCAGTCTCAGAAGGACGATTATGTTGTCTGAAAATATCACGATTTTTGCGAAATGTAACTTTAAAAGAATCACCATTTTCATAGCAGATTTTAATTAATTTAATGCGATTTTCGTGCAAAATTGAATTCATCGGAACAATTGCCAATGCATCTACTACGATTATGTCAAAAAACTAAATGTCAAAACTATCATGCTGTTGGTGTTGCACAATTGAAAAACCAACTTCTTGTTGAAAAAGCCCATATAAAATTTTTTTTTTTAATTATATAAAGGGTTTTACACAGTTTTATGTACTGTCTGTCTCTGTACTGTACTGTCGAGTCTTTTAATATTGGGAACATGAATTTGAGATTTTGCCTTACGCTAGCGTACGGCTATTGGCTTTTTGTTTAGTCGCTTAGTATTTGAGCACTACTTGAAATAGATGACTTAATAAAAAGGTGCCCCTGTAGGCTAGTAGGTAGTATACTAGCTTGTCAGTATGGGGGTTGTGGGTTCGGGGATGCTCAGCGATTAAGGCATAGTCACTGGTCGCTGTGCTGTCTTTATACGGCAGTTAATTTCCGTCTACTTTCACCACCTGTGTCATCTCTTCTCTATCCCTTTCCTAAAGAATGTAGCACGGTACTTGACTAAATAGGCATTGTTGCCTGAAGTGCTACTTCTCTTTAAAAAAAAAAAAAAAAAAAAAACGTTACATTTTCCAAGATAAGAAGACTTATTTGTGTTAACTATTTACTCGTACTAATATTTGATTTTACTCCCCTTAAATATTCAATTGAACTTGATGTGACGATAAGTTATTAGTAAATTGGAAATCTCTATTACGGTTCTGAGATGGTCTAGATATAGGACAGATGCTGTATGGGACTTAGTATCTGAGCGGCTGCTTGGCGTTTTGTAGAAAGGAAATTATGTTGTTGAGATAAGAAAATACGCAGCAAAAAAATCACACGTAATCTGAGCGTTGAACATTATCGTCATTGAAATTGATTAAGAGAGCAATTCTAGAATTTTATTTTTAATTTCATTGTCAAGAGACCAGACAACTAATATAACTCTTTCGATTTATGATGATATTTGAGGTATGTAAGTATAATCAGGTAGTTTGCTTTTCACGACATTGTCTGCAAAAGGAAGCCTATAGACAAATGTAATATTTTGCTTTGAAAGATACTATTTTTTATTTGGAGATTAGGAGATTGTTTGATCCAACATAATTGAGGTGATTTGGCATCAGTATTTACATATTTATTGGCTCTTGGTTTATCACTATAAGGCTGTGAGTAGCTATTGCCATTTAACTTTAATTACTTTCTAATCGATTTAAATATAAATTAATTATAATTCCTGTGACGTTTGAACTTCTTAATAAAATTTCAAATTATCGCTAGCATCTTTGAAAAAGAAACAAAAAACAAAATGTCTACATAAGCAACCTATTTGCGCTAAATAATTAAAAGTTGTCATATTAGATAACGTTTTTGGTTTTGTTATTTTATAGTTTTAAACGAATTATGTACTACAATCAGTATTAATTTTTTAATTTCAGTTGCTCTTTGTTTAGTACTTTTGTTATTATGAGCATTATTTTTATTTTTTTTTTTCTTTTAATTTTGATTATATTCGTATTTTACTCAAGCATTATTGTGTTGGCTGGCTGAGTGGCTGACTGGCTGGTGAGGTGATTGTAATGTGTGGTGGAACGTTTTATTTTTTCAAACTGTAAAACAGGTTTTTGTTGCCTATGCCTTGTTTCAATAACAGGGATGGACAATGAATATTATAAAAAGAAAAGCGCTTGAAGAGGTTTTTAATTAAAAATAAATTTCAGTACAAAAAAAAAATAAACAATAGTTGGAATATAATTATATACAATAAGTGTTCTTGGATAGCGAATTAGTCGTACAAGTTATTTCTTACAGATAAGAATCTGCTAAGACATCCTATATGATAGCGATATGCCACTTAAAACATTTGTCATTGTCATTTTATGACGATTACAATAATTAATTAAACATAAATTTGTAAAGAGTTGAATGAGTCAAACGAGTTACAACTAAATAAAGAAAAATATATCAAATTCTTTTTATATAGAACATTTAGTATTAAAGCATTTTTATGATGAAGTACTGTTCTCACATCGGTCGAGATTCTCACATTTTCTACTACCTCAATAGGCAATTTACCATTAGAGGAGAAACATTCTAAAGATAAATATTTTTTTATTGTTTTGCAAAGATAATTTTATAATTTACGTTAAGCAAGCTATAATATTTGGTTTTAACATCAACAAGAAGTTTATGTAATACAGGGAGGGTGTATTTTCCATCTCTGATATGGATGTATGCTTTTGATTAAGCATGCCCTACCAACAACGACAACATCAGTAATTGCAACAACAATAACAGTAGACACAGTTCAAAGTTATTGTAGACATTTCCTTCAAACGAAATATATACACTTAACAAAATTTATTCATTTAATTTATATTTAGTTTATCGATTCAAGACATTAAAATAATTGTACATAAAACTTAAATTTAGTTATTTAAATATAAATGTAGATAACATATAACAGGATTAGAATTCAGAGGAAAATCGATATGCCTATAAAATTGATTAAACTCAGTACAAATTCTTAAAAAAGTAACAGATTTAGTATAATTTGATCTAAATACTAATTAACTAATGGATTAAAATAGCGCATAGGACGACAAGGAACGTTAAATGAAGTATTCCTAATCAAGAAAATCTGAGCAGACATTTCCCTTTATTAAATTTAAAACAAAGGTGACATTTAACACTATTCTTTGGTTTTTTAGAGTTGGCGGCTTTATTAGAGCAAGTCTACTAGTGCAAGATAGTAAAATTAATAGAATTGACAAGAACTGCAATGATTCCATTCTATTACTATGGACTTTATAAATTGGATCCCAAATTATTGAGCCGTATTCCAGAATAAATCTGACAAGAGAAGTACAGAGATGTTTTGTGACATATGGGTAACTAAACTCCTTCGCCCAGCGTTCTTCGTTAGTGGCTAACGAAATATGCTGTATAAAATTTAATTTAGCATCCAGGAAAACACCAAGTTCAGTTTCTTAAGTTCATAGCCCTTTAGCATTTGATCGGTTTGATTTACATAAAAGTTTTGTTGTGGAGAAATGCTATTTTGAGATAAAGCAACAAAAAATTGAGGATTGTTTATTGAAATAGGCATAAAAACATCCTAGGTTCTCTTTATTGATATAGATCTTAACTATATAAATATAAATCTTCTGAAGCCCGCTATATATAAAAAGATATAGACATATATATTATTATATTAATTTGAGATCTTTTTGAACCCTTCCATTTAATTAAATTTTCGAACAAAATCATTTTATTGTGAAAGGAATTTGAGCCATTTTTAGAGGGTTTTAATTTTAAGATAATTAATTGCAGGATGTTAAGTTCGAAGAATATGACGTATGAGTTGGCTATTGCAAAGATTAAAGCTCTTGCTTTGTCTAAAAAGACTTCATTTTTAGATATAGTTAAATGGTTATTAATACTTCCTTCTGAAGGTCAATTTTTTGCTACTGTGAAGAATGCATTATCAAAAAATTGCGTGTGTAACATCGATAGTAATAAACAGACCTTCTTGATCTTCTCGGAGACTACTTTGGAAGTAGTTTGATTTCCTATGCATTGAGGACAGCTTTCTGAAACTGCAATTACAGAGACATGTTATATATCTCCACCACGGCTAACCTCTTGGCTGGTATATTTGCAAATAATTCTTATATGCTGAAAAGCAATTAACCACCGCCGGAGTTCGACAGAGTATCCGTTACTATGCCAAAGATATTCTTTCGAGCTCGAGCGGTTAAAAAGGTTTTAGCAGATCTCAACATCAACAAGTTTCCTGGGCCGGATGGGATTCCAACACTGGTGTTGAAACAGCACTCTTCGACACTAGCGCATCCGATGGCAGCCCTTTTCAGCACAATGTACCATGCCAGCGAATTTGCAAAGTGCTAATTTAACGTCGATCCTCAAAAAGGGTGAGGCTAATAACCCCGAAAATTACCGCCCAATTGTAATTTGTTTTGCACTTTCCAAAGTGATGGAAAGTATGATTAATTTTCATCTTGTGAGGTACCTGGAGTCCAACAGCTTACTTAGCGACCGAAAGTATGTTTCCGTAGGAGACGCTCTACCGGCGACTTGCTGGGTTTCCTACCTGAACAATGGATGTATCTCTCTCATTTCAGAGAGAGTAAGGTGGTGGCTCTAGTATCCAACGCTATTGATTCTATTGAGCATCAACGTAATGTAGGTTTTATTTCACTATTTTATCATTACTACAATGGTAAGCGCATTAAGGAAATTAGGGAACTTGTTTTTGCGTTTGATTTCGTTGAGAGCGCATTCATTTGTGGTCGATTGGTCAGTGAATTGCACTACGCATTACAGGGAGAATTCGGTTTTTAGCAGAATAGTTCGTATGTATAATAAACTCCCTGCAGAGGTATTTCTTGTCACTTTCAGTGTAAGAAAATTCAAATCGAATATCCACAAACACTACTCCCTCTTCCCTCCTACCCATAACCTAATTTTCCCTAGTTCTGGTACAATGCATAGCATGAGTAGGGGTCATCCCCTGAGTGCTATTCCGGACGAAAAATAAAAATAAAAAAAGGCACTGAATAATTTACACTTAAGTTAATCCGAAGCGGTATCAAAAGTTTGATAAAGGCAGAAGTCGAAAACAAACCCATCCAGTCCTAACTATGATTAAATTTTTATTCTGTTTTGAATAAATTCTTGAATTAGTTTTTAAAAGCATTTGAGTGTTAATCGCATTTACGTTTTTAAGAAAGAATTAAGAAGATTTTTCATTCTGTGTATTTTCTTGTGCAGCGATCTCAAGAGGTAAATCGGAGTATTCGGTGGCCGTAGTTCTAGCAGAGCATTAAGGGATTGTTTTAACTTTCTTTGAAAAGGGTTAGTTAGAGTAGAAGAGATAGGTTATAAAAAATTTTGATTTAGGGTTAGGCTCTTTATAACCCTACAGTTACACATTTTTTGTATTCTAAGCACAGTGTGGTAGTGCCTGTGGTATGAATTTGAAGTGATTGGAATAGGCACGCACCCAAGTTATCAAAGCAATAACGTGATAAGTGCTTGTCGGCTTTAAGCTACTAAAACAAATAAAAAATTTCTCTCAGTGTAAACAATGGTTGTAGATACATACATATGTAAGTAAGTTTTTTTATTATTTTTTGTTTTTTTTTTTTTGTTTCTGCTGCTTTGCCATTCAGCTTGAATGTGTCTGAAGTGTGTATAAAGAGTGAGTGACTGAATGTACCTAAGAATGAGTGAGTGAGCAAACGACGACCGACCGAATGCTTTGTTAAATTCTATTTTTTTTTTGGAGATGCACATGGAACGGGTACATATACGTTAAAGTACACCACCTCGACTGGATAATAAATGTGTATAAATGTTTTTTTGTTATTTTTTTTTTAATTTTATTATTGAACTTTTTCGCACCGCGTCATTTACAAAACACATATAGAAAAATATAAGAAGAGTTGTCTTGTTATTTTAATTTAAAAATTTTTTTTTGATTTTGTCGTTTTTATTTTGACAAAAGATGCGTTACTGCCTGCCTGGGATTTTTGTTGCTCGTTAAAACTTCCTTGGAATTTAGAATATTTATGCTATGAGTCATTAGATTTCTTGGACATCATTTAATTGATCAAAGATTAAGCGGACTATGAATTCACATTATGTAGGGTTAGAATGAGAAAAATTCTTTAAGAGAAAGAGCTGGAGAACTAATTATTTATGTGACTGTTAACGTATGCATTATTTACGTGTGTATAATAAATGTCTTTTGTGGAAGTGACTAAAATGTTATAAATGTTGTTTGACAAATAATATTTATTTGACTTAAGGGTTATTATACTCGCCCATAAACAAACATTTAACACATGTTACGAAAACTTGGCGCGTAACTGTATTATTTTTGTAGAAGAAATAATTTATTAACTGCTAATGCTTGTTGACTAAGGCTGTGATCAAGCTTTAAGAAGTTTTTAATGGCACATACAATTGCATATTATTAACACAGTAAGCATCGTGTTAGGAGAAACTCAGAAAATCTTCAAGTCTACATTTAAAGGCTTTCTTATTTCTATTTTTGAAAACACATTACCAAATGTAGAAAAGACGTTTGATAGTTTGGCTATGGAAATCTTACAGACCAGTCAAAAATATTCTGTATATAATTCATTACCTTCTTACAACCAAAATTCATTTAATTTTAAATCGAATAAGATTTTTTTTAGTCTGGGCCTTTGATGAAAATCGAACTAATGCTTTTTTGGTCTGAAAGCATATGTCAAAGTTGATGCAGCCATAATCAAAATACTCTGTGACTCCGACGAGATTCAAAGTTTAGACCTTTTTTTTGTTATTTGTCAAGAGGCATTAACCAAAAAAAAAGCCGCGACTGCAAAAGAATATTGTCAATTTTTGCTGCTCCGACGAGGCATACTATTTGCTGTTCACCAAACGGAGACCTCAAGTAATGAAGACTGTATAATAGTGTTAAGTTAAGCAGACCTTGTGCCACTTGTTGAGAGTAACATTTATTCAAACTATTTATTCAATATTTTCATAAATAAAAACTATAATTATGCTTTTAAATGTTTAATTAGTGCTTTAAATTTTTAAGGAGATCAAATATCGATCAAATATTCGCCGCTAAAATTAATAAGCATTTGAAATTTTTCATTCATGGTGAATATTTACTTTGAGATTCCTAATAGCCTGTTGAAATTGACTGATGACTTCAAGAAATTTCAAATTACTGTACAACATGTGATTATCGACGAATTCTCGGTGTTCTAGAATCCCCTATCTATTTGGCTTGTTTAAATAATGACTAAGATAAAAATGAATTGTTGAATATAAATTCTCTTTTCTTGTTTAAGTATAGCAATCCATGTCTTGTTTATTCGGTAGCCGCTTTCTTCACAAATATAAGAATTGACTTTGATGCTATTTTCAATAGTAATGGAACTTTGGCAGTTTTAGCAATAAGACAATACATCGCAAAATCAGATCGGCAAATACAATACAAAAAATACTTTGATACTGAGCACTAAGTACGTATAATTAAATTTAACTTGCTGGAGGTGCATTATTATTTGAAAGTTTAGTCTTCACGATTACTTTGTATGACTGTATTTAATCCTTTAATTATACTCCCAATAACTTTCAGCAAACAATGTTAATGTTAAGTCGGTAAGTATGTATGACATACAAAAATCCTATGTCATACTGTGTGATAATACTGTGCGCCTGATGAATTTTTTTGGCACAAGCCTAGTTCTTTATAACGAAACCATTTTTCTTCCATTGAAAAAAGTTTTAATAATATGTGTGTATATTGTCCGACGGGATTTGATTTATTTGGGTATGATTTTACATCTCTATAGAGAAAAAAGAATACTGAAGATGCCATATGGCCGATACCTATATGTTCACAAAACAAATTTGACGCCGGTTGACGTAAAATCATACTCAAATAAGGTTTTAATATGTGGAAACTCCTGCAGATGTTGTTTTTAAAAGTGTTAATGTCGAAAAGTTTTAACAGAATATTGTTAAGCATTAGATCTTCTAACCTTATTAAATAGTTCGACACAACATATGTCAAAAATGCTATGCTGATGTGATGTGTGGCTTAAAGAAGCATCTTGAATGAAAAGAATCAACTTTAGTGAATTGTCAATCCCATGTTCTCGGACAAAAAGGTAGGAAGGCGGAAAGGTAGCTGTCTCAATTGGTATTCGTGAGAGCTTGCCACACGTAGCTAAGATAACATGTTTTATAAATGAGCATCGTGAGATATAGCCATTGTAATAACATATTCTCGCCGTATGCGGGGATATAGATCACGGCTTTCAGGATTTATTACAAAAAAATATTCCTTTTTTCTCTATAACCAAAACACGAGAGGTACCTCTTTTTCTAAATAATTAAAACGAGCTAAACCTCTTTTTATTTTCTTAAACGTTATAAATTTTTTCATTAATCATTTTTTTTCCTCTTAGATTACCTTAAAATCTATTACACTGTGTTAAATATCACACCATTAACCATTCGCACGTACCGCGAACTTCTAAAGCTGGTCAAAGCTGATACTCAATTTCTCCGACGGCTTGCCGACTGTGGCTCACGTTGAAGCGAATAAAATTCTGTTCTCGCCTGACCAAACAGTAGCCTTGGCCACCAGTTACGACCTGTCGTTATTGATGCGAATAAAATTCTGAATCAACTCCTCTGCGTCTTAACTGGCGAAAGCCTTGGTGCGACTTGAGCTATCTTGTTCAGCTAGATCGCATAAGACTCTGGCCTGGGTAAACAAAAAAAGCCTTGGTTATCTCTCTCTCCTTTCTTGGGCGAATAAAATTCTGACCAAGTAAAGCGACTCCAAAACGGACTTTTCCAAATTGTTGGGCGTATCCTAATTAATTAAAGTTGTATAAAATTCTGACCTGAGCCGTACCTTCTCGAAAAGACGCTCTTTTTTAATTAAGTTGAATAAAATTCTAACTTACTCAAACAGGATGTCCTGCATGCCCCTGGCTAACCGAAAAGATATTTTACCAAAAACATCTTAGACGACAGAATATTTTTATTAACCATAATTCTTCACATCTTATTGTCATATAGCAGTATTTTTAGACTAATCATATTTGCAATTAATCGGATCTAATAGTGAGTTGTGCTCAATGCAGTAGACAGACTTGTCTTGGCTGAATTATCCAACTATTTTACCTGTCCAGTTTTAAGTTAAAGTAAAATTTGCCTTAAAATTATTGTATAAATTTCCTTATTGTAGCATGATTACATATTTGCATTAGTGTCGTCATTTCTATTTTTCCTGATTTCTTATTTTCTGTAAGTCTTAATTATATGCTAATACCATGTTCAGACGGCCAAATGTACCACTTGTTTCGCTCTTTGAATTACAATAGCAAACCGTGGTGTCCATATTTTAAAGTGGCATAAGTTACTTTGTTATTGTCATCTTTTTATTTTAAATTAGTTTATAAAACATTTTAATTTTTAGCCATTTTAACTAGTCTGTATTTAGTTTTCTTTCTGAAACGGATTTTTCTAATGATTCTGTTGAAATAAAATCTTTTTTCTCCATGTTGTGTACTGTCAAGAATTTTTTCGACAGGGGGCTATTACTACTATTATTATTTTGTCCTTTATATAAGTCACTATGTGCAATAATATGCTTTTGAGTTGTGACATTCTTAGATATTTTATACAACATAAAGCAACCTCCTGAAAAAAAAAAATAACAAAATAATGCTAATTATGTGTAGTATATTAGATATCACTGTAATATAGTTCAGTAAACTGCAATATTCTTTCGAACTAATAAAAATAAGTCCAATAATCACAACAATACTTCACACACACTTATTACATGTTTCTTTCACACTAAGCTCCGTAATTAATTTCCTTAGTACAGCGACTAACGTCACTTTCAAAATAAGCATTTTTGTTACACCGTTAATTATCAACACTCCTTTCAAACAAATCTCAATACTTCTTATCTTATTAATTTAAAATTTATTAAAAATTAAAAAAAAATTGTTCAATTGTGACGTATGCCACTTTCAATGTAAACGACTCAATTGACAATTATACTTTGTTATTCCAAAAATTTTTAAAAATGTTTATTAAAAACAAATTGTCGTACACAAATAATAATAAAAACTAAAACATAACATGCCAATCAATATAAAACATTTTTACATCATTATTTTATATTTTACAAAAATATAATTATAATTAATTATTTTAAACAAAAGTTTTTTTGATGTACATATAATCAAAACAAAGCTCGTTATCCGAATAATTATTTTTTTAATATGAACAAATTCTTTGTAAGTTCTTCGTAAGCCTTGCAAGTTAACCTTTTTTGGGTGCTTTTTTATACATCGTTAACTACAACATGACAACTGAATGGGTGGCATTGCCAGAATCAAAATACTAATTTTACTAAAGCATACATTAGCTAAAGTACTGTTTTTGAATATCATTTTTTAACAAACGTCTGTTAGCCTTAAAGTGCATACAGCCGTAAATATTTTATTTTGCACGCATTCTGCGGCACATCACAACACTATTTATTATTTCCATTTTTATATTTGTTTTGAGTTTTTGACAAATAGTGCAGATAAATAAATGATAACTTGTTTTTAAAATTAGAAAAGACAGTATTTTATCGTGCTTCACAACAAGATTCAAAATGAACCTACAAGATTCGCTCTCATATTTTAATGGCTAACCATGTTGTTTCAAACAAGATTCGGTCGCTAACCGCGAATGGGAGAGCGAACCTCGATATTTGCTACCAGTCTGAACACAGTATAAAACTCTCATCTCTTGTGTTTTCCCTGCTCTATCATCACTAATATTACAAAACACTTGAACAGCTAAAAAATGAAATGAACAGTTAGAGCACAATTTATTTAACTAAAAAGTCTATATCTTGTTTATAGTTTCGCATACAGAAAGGAGTTCCTTCATTATTTTGATACTCGCCGTAATGAAAAACTACAAGGCCAAGTCAATATGTCTTAATAATTTTTACTTTTTCTTTATTAAAATGATTGAAACGTAACACCTAAAACCGAAAACACGTAAACTAGCGTTTAAGACCATCTTTATTTAACCAAAGAAGTAGAATATCTACAAGTAATGAGGCTGGTTCATGAGATGAAGTTAACTTAGTTATTACGTTTCAGCTTTAAATGTGCTATCATGGCAAAGTAGATGGAAAGGTATTACGTGATAATATTTACATCTGCGCCTGGCCTGGCAACGTCATTCACGCCCTAGGAAGCCGAGGACTTATTCTAGCAACAGGTCATTCCTAGTTGCAATTTCAGCGGTTCCAAAGCAGGGCAGCGAACCACTGCTTCTTGCTGAAGAGCAGGAGACAATCCAACTCCTGGTCCAGAATGCATGAAGTTTAATATAGTTAAGAACACGACGGCATTCATACTCACTGGACCTGGACAATTCATTGTGTTCATTGTGAATGATCCGGCCCACAAACTCAAACGAGGGCTTCGAAAGACACAGCCACCACAATACTCTCGAAGAGCCAACCTCAATAATCAGTCAAAGAACAGCTAAAAGGCTAAAAAGGCAATTAGCGGAACGCTGGGGCTTTACTGATTCCCGTGGAAATATAGTGGATTTTCCAGTTGGCTCCTTGCTAGCCTGTTAGGGGACTGGGCTCCCTTTTACCCCCGCAAGACACAAATCTAGATGGTTGTAAATGTGGGGGGATGGTGTAACGTCTACGGACATAATGTCCACCAATGTAGTGTCACAATGTCCATGGATATCATAGATATATGACCAAAGGCCGGCTATACAGACAATATTTTGTTAGCGAAGCTGGTGTTTCATATACCATTGAAAGACCATTGAGCAATCCCGGTCTGTATAGCCGACCTTCGGCCGGATGAAAGGGTTTAACCTCTATAGTATAAAAAACCCTGACTCCGCTCACTAAAAGTTTCCTGCATAGGCGGCCTTCGGCCGGGCGGAAGGCTTTTATTCTCTATAGTATAACAAACACCGACTTCGCTGACTAAAAGTTTTCTCTGTAGCCAGAATAATGGAATAAGTCCTAATTAAATAGCTTCTATCAGGTGACTCCTAATAATAGCTCTTTAATTAATTGAAATGAAATAACTTCTAAACGAGGACTGCTATTCATTTGTGGCCTAAGGATGAAAACACAAACATTTAAAGACAAAATCTATTTTATTGTTTTTCAAAATATTCTCCATGAAGATTTATACACTTTTGCATGCGTTGGAGCC
Source organism: Trichopoda pennipes (assembly GCA_030448955.1). Taxonomy (NCBI): domain Eukaryota; kingdom Metazoa; phylum Arthropoda; class Insecta; order Diptera; family Tachinidae; genus Trichopoda; species Trichopoda pennipes. The sequence continues at coordinate 4,394,299 of JASKUP010000008.1, read as the reverse complement.
AATTTTCAAAGCACTTTTTCCACTCCGATTTAGGTACTTCTAAAACGTGGGTTTTAAATGCAGAAACTGTTACTTCAGGTGTAGGGAACCGTTGTCCACGTAGTTTTTTCTTGATGGTCGGAAGCAAAAAGAAGTCATTAGGTGCCAAGTCAGGGCTGTACGGCGGATGACCCATCAATTCAATGTTTTGCCCTGTCAAAAACTCCATTGTTTCAGCCGATCGGTGACAGCTCGCATTGTCGTGATGCAGAATAATGCGTCTTTTCTTTGACATTTCCCGAAGTTTCTCAAAGACTTCTGGCAAACAAATAGTGGTGTACCATGCCGAATTAACCGTTGCTCTAATGGCAAAGTCGCTACATGACCGGTAATGCCGAAAAGACAGGCAACCATTTGCTTTGATGTGCTTCTTCCACGAACAACTTTGGTGTGATTTCGCTCGTCTTGAAAGACCCATACGGTGGATTGCTGTTTTGTTTCAGGATCATGTGAGTATATCCATGATTCGTCACCTGTGCAGATATTATAAACTGCTTTTGATGCACCTTGAGCAAATTTTTGCAACATTTTCGTGCACCAATCAACACGGAAGGATGCTTTGTGCGTTTGTCAGGTTATGCGGTATCCAACGTGAACAAACCTTTTTCACATGCAAATGTTCATGCAAGATCTTATTGATGCTTGTCATACTAATCCCTACAGATGCCTCAATCTCGCGATATGTTACATGACGCTCATGCTTTATCAGCTCATGCACAGCTGCGATGTTTTCTGGCACAACAACCGTTGTTTGACGACCTTCTCGGGATTCGTCCTGTAGTGATTGTCGGCCACAATTGAATTCGTTATACCAGTTTTTAATGGTGCTGTAAGAAGGTGCTTCATTACCATATAAAGAATTAAGTTCGTTATATGGTATTAAGTAAGAATTAAGTAAGTTGAAAGTTATGAAAAATTATTGCACGAAAATGTTCACGAGTTAATTCCATTTTCTCCTAAGATCACTTTTTCAACCTGCTATCACTAACACTAACAACAATAAAATGACAAAATGTTTTGGTTGAGGTTATGTTTAACAATGTGAAGGTTGCACTGGAAACAGCAACAGTCAGTGTTACCAGGCCAGAAATATAAATAGCAGCCCTCGTACCTTACCTGAAGGTTGAAGGAGGAATATATTGTGTTAGCGAAGCGGGTGTTCGAAATACCACAGAGGAGAAAATTTTTCAGCCCGACCGAAGGCCGGCTATACAGAAGAACTTTGTAAGCGAAACCGATGCTCAATATACCATGGAGGAGAAATTAAAAAAAAAAAAAACAACTATAAAAATTCGAAGATTATATTGAAATTAAATAACTTTCCAATAAATATTTTTGCAATTTTAGTCAAATGAAATAACTCCCAATAAAAATGAAATAACGCCCAATTTTCAAAACAAATGAAATAATTCACTTGAAAAACTATGAAATAACCAGCAAAACATTGGGAGTTAATTCGTAATGAAATATGCATGGATTTTTGAATTTTTGGTTAGGACTTACTTCATATTTTTTTGGGAGTTATTTCATTTCGGAGTTATTTCACGGTAGGTACCAATAAAAACATGGTTAGATGTTGAGTATGTAAATTTGTTTTTATTGCAAGTGTGGACATCATAACACTTGATAAGTGGCGTAACATCTATTCTAAAAACGACTTAATGTCCATAGACATTATGACACTTTCAAGGCGACATAATGCCCATGAACATTATATTTTTTGTGCGACATAACATCTATGGACATTATGCCCGTGTACGTTGTGCCATGCCACCGGCAAAGTGCATTGATTTCAATTTTACATATAAAATTCAGTACAAAAATTGTATTGAAAAGAAACATCGGTGCGACAATTACTGATAACCGTTTATAAAACACATGGTATAACAGTTGCTTTTCCATCACGATGTTAGAAAAGTATTTCACCCCATTGACCAATTTGCGCGACCAACCTCAAAACAAATTTACTAAACAGGGACGTTCTCAAGAGTCAATGTATATGTACATGCTGATTTACCAGAGTATACTAATCACAAATGCCGTTAATTTCATCAGGCTTAAAGAACATCAACAATAATAGAAAAATATTGAAGTTGTATTATTTTATGTTTCTTATACATACTATTGATTTTACCTAGCTAAGTTGTTATGAATTGCTTCTTGTCCAACAAATAAAATTTTAAGGAAATAAAATAAATCTAACATTTCAAACTGAATTTAAATTTTACAAACATTGCTTGATCAGAGAGAGAGGAAGAGAGTGAGAGAGAGAGAGTTCAATGTAAGTAGCAATTAATAAATAATAAACTACAGGAAAAACAAACTATTAATTAAATTTAAATTAATAGCAAGCACGAAATAAGGAATCAACACTAAAGTTTATTATAACAATTAAAGCAAAATATCAAACAATTACCTATTTCGTTAAAATCAAACAACAATAATTACACAAAAATTAAAGAAAAACAAGAAAGCAAAACTCAAAACAAGATTAATCAATTACACAAAAAGTAAAACAACATTATTTATAATAAAACATTTAATAAAATATTTTTCTTGTTTATTAATTATTTTCTTTCAAATGCATCTTAATTTTAACATGATTTATTGTTGCACTTTAAAAAAAATTGCACTAATAATAATAATATGCAGCCAACAACGAAAAGTATTTTTTTAATAAAAACACAACTCATTGATCTTGCCAGGAAAAAAAGAGAGAGAGAAGAAAAACAAAGGCAAGAGCATAACAAATTAAAATATAGAAGCAAAAAAAATAGCAACTACAATTATAATGATTTAATGCAAATATCATGAAAGTAAAAGAGAGATGGCTGTATTATAACTTTCTAAAAGTAAAGAGCACATAAACAAAATATTCTCTTTTGTATTTTGCTAACACACATATTTAAGGCTTCCAAACTTCTTATGTGAGCTACAAAACTGAATTTTCAAAATCAATATAAAAATGTTTTCATGAATAAAACCCGACTATTAGTTAAAAAAAGAAACATTTTTTACAGTTTTTTTTAAGAAATTGTAGTTACACGTGAGTTCAAACATAAAATCAGCAAAAGAAAATTAATATACATTTACATGTGCACTTTAATAAATTAGTATAAACAACAGAGTTACCCCTCCTTTGTAGGGCTTAAAAAAATGGTGTTACTTATTGTTTAGAAGGTAAGAGTTGGTAATTTTCAGGTACTATAATAAAATAAAATGACAATCCTCAAAAATTATATATTAAAACTTATATACAAGGTGGCTGATGAAAGCTGCTACCAAAAAATAACGTAATAACTTATTTTCTATATTACCAACCTGTTCCATTTTTATTTTATAGATTGGTCTTTAAATTTAACTAAAATGGAGAATTGGGACAATGAAACAAGAATTTGGATAGTGCAAAGCTATCAGGCTTTAGACTCCGTAGTGTCCGTCCAAAGAGAATGTAGGCGCACGTTAGGTGGCACTCCTCCTAGCAGATGGACTATAATAGGGCTCGTGAAGAATTTTGCCGAGCGTGGCACAATCGTAAGAAGGCCTTATTATGCTACCATACAACCCAATCCTCGAATTTCGGCAAGAAGCTTATCTGCTCAGATGGGTGTCAGCACACAGTCACTGCAAACAATTTTGTATTACGATTTAAATTTATTTCCATATAAGATTCAATTAACAAACAAACTAAACCCAAGAGACTTTTACGATTTGCTTGAAATTTTGTGAGAAGATCATTCAAATGGCGTCAAAGAATGAAAACGTCTATGTCTAACGAGGCACATTTTTAATTAAACGGCAATGCTAACAAATAAAATTGTCGAATATGGAGTCATTCTAACCCACAGACACTCCATCAGATGCAATTACATTCACTTCGCGTCACAGTGTGGTGTGCAGTTTCTTCAAGGTTCACTGTCGGGGCTTACTTTTGCGAAGAAAATGGTCTTACGGTTACGATCAATAGAGACCACTACTTAAAGATCTTGAAGGAATTTTTGTTTCCAGAATTTGAACGAAAGAGAATCCATGTCAACTTTTTTTGGTTTCAAAAAGATGGAGCTACTTGTCACATAGCCAAGCCTGTTATGACAGAATTGCGGCGAAATTTTCCCAATAAACTGATTTCAAGAAACTCCACTTTCCGTTGGCCTCCCAGGTCTTTTGACCTCACTGAACCTGATTTGTTTGTGGGGAGATTACAAAGAAGAAGTTTACAAAAGAGACCCAGCAAATTTGGATGATTTAAAGCAATCCATTCGAACGTTAATTGAGTCAATTTCCGCTGCAACACTCCAGGCTGTAATGAATAACTTTTTGATAAGCTGTCGCACATGTGTCACCGAGGTTAGAGGCCATTTGAAATCAATTCTTTTCAAAACTTCATGAATCACTTTAATAAAAATGTATTATTTTTCAATTAAATTATTAAAAAATAAATTACATAAACTTTACAAAAGTTATTTGAGTTTCTTAATTGATCAGCCACCCGATATATAAATTATAAATTACTAGAAGTAAAAAATACACGAAATTACACGGCATGATAAGAATCAGTCAGAAATCAGAATCGGAAAGGTATTTAATACTTGAATTTCTTAATAAGGGTTTGAGTAGAAGTCTTCTTTTAAATGGAATTTTGGAAATTAATTAGGGAGGTTTAGTTAGTTCAGCAAAAATTGTAAGGTAGATAACAGCATAAAACCTTTGGCCTAGTATCATTAATTTGCTTTTGGTCACTTTTAAAATACTATTTTTTAGAGCGTTCATTTTATGAGTGTCAATGTAGTTCTAAACCTTAACAAACTTCACTTAACTACAATTTTAAAAAAATCAGTATAATGGGTTTTCTCTTCTATAGCTTTTTTCAGGAAAGCCAGTCCTGTATAGGCGTTACCAAGGGGTTTCTTTTCTTTGGGATGACCGTAACAGCTTTCAATTTCAAAGATTTCATTAACAGCATATGGCATCTTGAGCAAACATCGCTTTTCTCCTGGTATTTTTATGAAATTTCTAGTTTATGACACAACTTCAATTATTCCAATGCAACACTGTGCGGTACCAATAATTTTTTCTGTAATCTTGTCTCTACTAATATTCTCAAAAAATTTCTATTATTAATAAATGAATGGCAACCCTAATTCTAAAAACAAGAGAGCACAAGAATCCAAGAGCAAAATAATAAGTTTTATTTAGGATTTGTGTTGATTTTGCTTGTGCTTCTTTGACATTAATTAATTAAAAAAAAAGTTCTTTTCTTCACACAAGATGCATATAACATATATATCTATATGTATGTACATACATATATACAATCGCAATTACTTACATTATTCTAGAGTGCAAAATAATATTGCACTTTGAGCAGCAGATAAATTTATTGCAATTATTTTTAATACACAATTTTTGTTCAGGAAACAATTTCTTTGACACTTTTTTACACACAATAATTGCTTTTTCACGTCTTTTTACAACCAAAGCAGAATTTAAAATCTGTACAAGAACACTACAATTTATTAAATCTAATTTTGTTATTTTAAAACAGATTTGAACTTTTTATTATTTTATAAATAACGCGCCAAGACACATTTTCAAAACAATTACAGTTTTTAACCAGAGACGCGGCCAACAATTTATTTTTATTGTTTATTATGCATTTTCTAATTCTGAATTTACGGCAAACAATTGTTGTTTTTGTTTGAAAACACGGCGCGTTAGTTTCTCATACAAAACAACAATAAAATATTTAGATTTTCTTCATGACACACAATTTTATTTTACAAATGAAAGTAGTGGAAGAAGAAAAAGCAAACACTCATAGCAGAGGTTCAAATAAAAGAACGTTAAATAAACTACCGTCGTTGTTGCTGTTGTCGTTGTCCGTCACACATGTTACGCTTAGACATTTTTCCAACGAACTAAATGTTTGGGGGTTTTAAAATTTTTTGTATTTTGGTTTGTGTTTTTATTGACGTTAGAATGTATGTGTGCGTGCGATATCGGAGAGGATGAGTGAGAGAATGTTTGAAGACAAAAACAGCAAAGCCAACAATATATCTAAACACATTTGATGTGTTTTTGTCTCGAACATTGGAAAAATTGTATGAAGACTAAAATCATTTCGCTATTAAAACTACGACAAATTGACAGACATTGCAAAAATCAAAACACATCTTGTAACATGTTGGGAATGCCAACAAGTGGTAGTATATTAAACAATACGTGCATTTTCTCAACTCAGGCTCACACAATGGCTTTTATCAATATTATTATTGAATTTTTATGTATAGATTACAAGAAATACTACACTAAGAGAAACTTAATAGAATGCAATTTATTTAGATGTCCCGTTCGATGTACAAACGTGACTACTATAAGGTTTTTTTAATTAAAAATTAAGTATTAGACTTCAGTTGTAAGACATTTTCAGACTTAAATATCAAGTTCTTTCGAAGTAACATACTTAAAAGTCTTTTAATCACAAGATATATTTTAAAATATCCTTTACAGCAATTCTGGTAGAATTATTTACATTTACTGATTTACAGCCCGTCATTATATGTATGCATTCAAATATTAACTTTCGATTAAGTAAGGTTTCCTTAATTAATCCACCTGCGAATATTTATATAACACAATAACTTTTTTATATGATGCCAGGTGACTAACTGCTGTATGTTAAAATCCATCCTAAGAAAAATTTCAAAATATACCACAATGCAATATATTTAAAAAAAATATTTTTAGAATTTAATAAAAAATACTATTCAATCTTCGGTTTAATTTATGTAAACACACTTGAAAACTATCCATAAACAAGTAACATTTTTATGCATTTACTCACACATTAAATTTTCTTGTAGCATACGTAAACTTAACGCCGTAAAAAAATTGCTTAACTTTGTGATCTTGCATCCGATGATCGTCTTCCACCAGCTGTTTATTAAAAATATACTTATGAAGTTGTTTATGTGCCAATTATTGTTTGCTTTTTTTTCTTTATCAAAACATAAACAAGTTGTTTTTTATTTAGAATTATAAGTAAAAACTATTTTAAACTAATAAGTGTGACGTCTAGATATTAAATAAATATGGAAGATAATGAAGACTGGGCGGAACTCGATTTGGATGATGCGGCGTTACAAGGTCTGCTGGACAATCCTTTAGAACAATCAGACACTTCTAAACTATGTAATGCAGAACAGCATGCCGGATTTGACAACAATATGGGTGAAAATTGGATATATCCCAACAATTTGCCGTTGCGTTCCTATCAAATGAGTATAGTTCAGGCAGCATTGTATCGCAATACACTAGTGGTACTGCCGACTGGTTTGGGCAAAACATTTATAGCAGCTGTTGTCATGTACAACTTTTATCGATGGTATCCGCGAGGCAAAATTATATTTATGGCTCCCACAAGACCTTTGGTGACTCAACAAATAGAAGCCTGCCAAAGAATTATGCCATTTCCCAAAAAAGATACCGTAGAATTAACTGGAAAATTGCAGAGATCAAAGCGAACTGAAATTTGGAAAACTAAAAGAGTTTTCTTTGCAACACCTCAAGTTGTACAATCTGACATTTGTGGTGGGCGTCAACAAGAATGCAATACCACAGATGAATGCTTATTTCAAGATGAGGAACATTCAAATAAACTAAATTTTCCTTTTGATCTTGTAAAACTCATTGTTATAGACGAAGCCCACAGAGCAAAAGGTAAATATGCCTATACTGAAGTCACACAAATCCTAGCAAAAAACAATAAATATTTTCGGGTTGTTGCCCTGTCTGCTACTCCCGGCCGCACTGTAGATGATGTTGCTGAGGTATGTCGTAATCTTTTTATATCGCATCTTGAAGTTCGCTGGGATACATCGTTGGATGTATTGCCTTACGTACACAAAAGATCCATGGAAACAGTAGTTGTTTCAATAGGTGACAAAATTAAGGAAATACGTGAACAACTGTTGCTCATAGTGGATCCCTATCTAAGGCAATTAACAGAAGCTGAAATTTTATCTGGTTCCCTAACGAACATCAATCGTAATTATTTACTCTTTGAACAAAAACGTTATCGGGACCGTTCCTTTCATCACGGTCGTCATCCGCAACATTCAGCCATAAGTAGCAATTTCGCCATCTGCATTAGTTTATATCATGCTCTAGAACTGTTAGAACGTCATGGATTGAGGGTATTTCTTAATTATTTCGAAGAAAATGAAGATGGGAAAAATAAATTTGTTTTGCAAATGGATCGCCGTTTAAAGGATTTAGTAGATAATTTAAAAAAAGAAATGGGTCCTAATCCGTTTGAATTTTCGTCAGCTCCTATGACAAATGGAAAAATTGCTGAAATACCAAAGGATTTGGATTTTGGCCATCCGAAATTTGAAAAGACTCGCGAATGTCTGTTGAAACATTTTGAGGTGCGTATGCTTTATAACTTGTTTGGTTGAAGTAAAAATTCTTCCGCATAAGAACTGAACGAGCATTTATTCAAATGCATGCAAGGAATAAATTAATGAGCATTGTTTCCTCTTTGTGTGAATAAATAACTTTGTTGTTTACAAGAAGGATTCAGTTGAATTTTGCTTGAAAATATTATTATTGCATTTATTTAATTTTAAGTCAAAATGTTGCTTATAACTTTTAATCGAGTACACTGTTTCTTTTCAGAATAATAAAGATACTCGTGCCATAGTTTTCTGTGAATATCGTGAATCGGTATTGTTAATTTATCGCATGCTATTACAACATGTACCCATACTCAGACCCAGATGCTTTGTGGGCAAGTAAAAACCGTTTAACGCTTACAATATTCAATTATTAAAAACTTTTTCAAAATCATTGTAGGGCAAGGTGGTACTGGACCTTTAAGAGCATTAACTCAAAAACAACAAATTCAAATTATGAGTGATTTTCGTTCGGGCAAAAGCAATATTCTCATAGCCACCTCGGTTGGTGAGGAAGGAATAGATGTAGGCGAAGTTGAATTAATAGTATGTTTTGACATTAGCACTTCTAATCCCATGAGATTTGTGCAACGTATTGGACGTACTGGTCGTAATAAAAAAGGTTATGTTATAATAATGGTTACAGAAGGAAGAGAGCAACAGTTACTCCGTGAAGTATTGTCCAATAAGGATCAAATAAATAAAAAGCTCTTGAGATCAAGTGCGGTACAACAATCTTTGTATAAATATTCTCCCCGTTTAGTACCCACGCAATTCAAGCCGAAATGTATGCAAACATTTGTTAAACCATCTTCGGATATTGACGAGAAAGAAATCCCTAGTACAAAGGAGAAAAAAGGACGCAATACCAAATCGAAATCATCCGAAAAATATGCTCAGGATTTGCGTAAATTTTTGCAAAAGAAACCAACAAAACGCGATGAAGAGGATTTGGAGTTCTTTGAAAGAAATACAAATATGACGCAAGCTAAACCAGGTTTACAAACACAACAAAATATTGTCAATAAGTTAGATAAAATGAAAGATCTCTTCAAAGATTTACAATCTCCTATAGCAACACAAACACAAAAAACCCATATAAACTCACAATCAAAATTAAAAAATAGCCAGTCAATTAAAGATTTCTTTAAACATGCGAATGCTAAAAACAGAAATGAAGAAACTTTTGACGATAGTCGAACAACCTTTAAAGATATTAACAATTCTATAATTGATTTATGTGATTATGAAAGTAATCGCAACAACAGTGATATCATAGACAACAAGCCATCTACCACGAAAATTGATCCTGAACGTATGGGTAAACTGAAAATTTTACTTCACAAGACTTTAACTACACCAAAAGTTTTAAAGAGAGCTGCAATAAATGATTTGGGCTATCATTTAAAATCAAATGAGTTGTCTAGAGAAATGAAAACTTTACTGTTGAAAATGAGACCGGAATATATTAAGGAAAATCTAGAGCAAATGCAAGTTTTTTCTTGTCTAGATGATAGCGAAACTGATTCTTATTCTGAGGAGGAAAAATCTATAAGAGAAATTAATAATATAATTTTAGATCTATTTGGAGGTTTAGAAAAAGTTGAAAAATTTTTAGAAAATTTTGAATTAGATAAGTACAAGCAAAAATGTCTGGACAGTGATAGTGAATCTGAAGAGGAAGAATCTGAAGAAATGGATAGTTTCCAGAAGAAGTTGGACAACATTCTTGGAGGCTATGACGATGGTAAAAAGCATGATAATTACGATTGGATCCAAATGCGTCTTAAAGAGACTAAATTTTATAAAGATAAGTTAAAAGTTCAAGAGCAATATAAAGTGCAAGAGTCAATGATCTATGAAACATGTGCGGAGACAAAAGATGAAAACTTATTAAACAATTTTATTGATTACTCAATAACAGAGTCGAAATATTGCAGTCAATTTCTGGAGTTTAATAAAACCGATATAGCTTTCAAATCTACGCCCTTGCAAGAATCATTACAGAGACCGTTAAAAAATGGTGAGACTATTAAGAAAACCTGTTTACTAAGCAAACTTGAAGAGAATGAAGAAGTAAATGGAATATATGGAGAAAGAAATGAATCACCCAATACTAGTGCAAATTCTATAAAAGTGCAAAACATGTTAGTAATGTTAGAGCAAAAACTAAAGGAAAACTCTTTAAATGAATCGAAAATAGAAAATCACCAAGCCGACTTAGAAGAAGTGGAAAATTCTTTTAAAGCAGATAGTGCAATGAGTATGTTAGCTGAAGATGTGAATGATTTTGAAACATTTAATTCACCCGATGAAGATGATTTAATTACGGCTGCTGAAGAAGCTGAGTTGAAATTTTCTCAAAATCAATTCAAAGAGGACAAAAATGTTTCTGATTCCAGTAAAACTCCTGAAACATCAAACCTAACAAATAATAAATTACTAAAAAAAGACAGCTTAAACTCAACTCAATTGACGCCATCCTCTTTGAATACCACACCAGAATTAAACACAAGTTCTGGTCAAATAATAAAATCCGAAAAGTCATCCATACTCTCAGCGCTGCCAAAACCACCAGATTTAGCTTTGCAACAAGAATTAGACATGGATATGGAAGTATTTTTGGATACATTTTCAGAAGAACAAGAGCTATTGAAAAGTAGCCAAACCTCCGATAAACGTGAAAGCATCGATGAAAATCTAGTTATCTCAACGTCGCCTATTGTAAGAAAATCCCCTGATCTATTTGCGGAAGAACGTATACAGTCGCCTATCACAAAACCCATTGTGGATAATAAACAGTCTTTATCCTCAAAATTATCATGTAAAGTAAAAAGTCAAGAATGTCAATCAACTTTAAATCCAGAAAGTAATATTGGATCTCCACAACAAACCATAATTAGTGCAGAAATTATCAAAGAACATCTTAATTCTCCTTCTACTCGTTTAACCACCGATAAAAAGAAATATGAAAAATCTCCAAGCCTTTTTGATATGTATTTAAAAAATACCAAGGGTAAAGGCAAATTGCCAAAATCCTTAAGCAACAGCTTAACGTTAGCGTCATCTGTTAACATGAAAGATTCTCCAGTTATTTCAACATCACAGCAAAACGAAAGTGTATTAGTGATAAGAAGCAGAAACGTCAAGGCTTCCAAAAGAAAAATTTTCGATAGCGATTCGGAGCATGAAATAGAAGATAATAAATTGAATGGTTTAAGTGCAAAAGATTCTAAATTTAAAGAGACAAATGACAGCGATAATGAAGAGGTGGCGGCTACCCAAAGGGTGAGTTATATTATTTTGTAAATGTTTATCTGCAAGTAATTACGTACGTGACTTAAAACAAAAGTCAATTCTTTTTCAAAATCATTAATTAAGTATATTCGATTTTATATTTTAAAAATTTATATCTGACATAGTAGTTATTGGTGGCGGGTAACATCATCGGTTCCACTCAATATGTAGTTATCGATAGTAAATCTAATCATTTTTATTAATATTGCCATCAAAGAAGCAACTTAATACATTTACGAGTTTTCTGAATAGTTAACTGGTTTACAAGATTGCCTGTTCTATATTAGGGCTTTCAAAATACCTATATACGACACTGAGTGACGTCATTTGAAGTGTAGTTTTTATAATTTGTATTTTTTTCTTAATTTCTGTTTAAGTAAAAACGAAGCATTATCCATTTCCTTTTTTTGCAAATTATAATTTTTGTTATTTTAACATTTAAAGCCAAATGATCGAAGTTATATAAAACAACGTAGAAAACGCCAGCGTTTTAACTCGTTTATACAACAAGAAGCAAAAGTAAGTGGATCCGAACAAAGTGAAGATGAAGTTGAACATAGTGCCAATTGCTATATGCTCGATTCTGTTGTGGTGCTCAGCGATGAAGAGGATCCTGATCAAGCATCTACCTCACACGTACAAGCCATGTATTTACAATCCTTAAAGTAAGTAAATAAAAAAAGTTTTATTTATAAACTTCATTTACAATCCTTGTTTAAACGTCTCTTAGGAGTCCTCAGCAAAGAAAGGGAGCATTTAAAATACCAGTCCCCCGTGTCTACAATGATCATTCACGCATATTCTCTCAGCCTGTGCGACCTGAAGATACCTTTTCCCAATATATGCCCGATTCATTTATTGTCGAAGAGGAAGATGCAGATGAGCCTGACATTTCCATGTGTCCTTTAGAGAAAGCTGAAAAAATCCTTAAAGAAAGGCGAAGAGCCAAAAAATTGGGTATTTTAGAAAGGGGCTGTGACAAAAAGAAATCTAAAAATAAAAGAAAAATTTACTTAATTGAAGATAGTTCTGAGGATGAACCTTTTGAATAGTTATTTTTATTAAAAATTGAAATATATATTTATTTTGTTGTGCGATGTATTATAGTTTTCATTTAATTAAAATATTTTTTTATATAAGTGCTTGATATAAAAAATAGAAGATATTATGTCTTATAAATATTTATTTTAATCTTCGGTTATATGTGTTAGATTCCGTTAATAAATATTTGATGATATTTTACTAAAATATTTTTTATTCAAAACAAAAAAATATATATTTGAAATATATTACTGCGGAGGAAAGCATATCCATATGGCCATTTTATTTCTGCTCATATAGCTCATCAGCGAATTTTATCCCAAATTTTTTGTTTTGGATAATAAATATTTGATGAGAATATCATAAAATTTTATGAAAATAGCATAAAATATTTATAAGTAATAATAATAATAATACTAATAATAATAATTATTCGGAATCATTTTCAATATAAGCAATTTTATTTCGTGCTTGATTCCTTTAAATAAATATTTCATGATATTCTGGAAGACACAAGGACATAAAATTTACAATGGAAAAGGAAGAGGAGGGGAGAATTAATTATCTGGACCTAACGATCAAGAGGAACATAATCTCGAACAGAATAGAATATGAAATATACAGGAAACCAACAGCAACGGACACAATAATACACAACTCATCAAATCATCCCCAGCAACACAAAAACGCAGCAATCAGGCAGTTAATAACAAGACTCAAGAGAACACCACTAACACGGCAAATGTATATGAAGGAAATGGAAACAATATACACCATAGCGGAAAACAACGGATACGAAAAGCGCCTCGTAGATAACATCAGGGGACAATTTAGAACGAACAAAGGACAGGAGAAGGAAAAGAAAAAATGGGCTACATTAACATATATGGGAAAATCAACGTACAAACTGGCGAAATTCTTTGGAAAACACAACATCAATTCCGCACTCAGAACAAGAAACAACCTAGGCAGAATACTACGGAATAAAACAACCGAGGCAAATATACTAGACAAACAAGGAGTGTACAAATTAACTTGTACATGCCATTATAGCTACATCGGGCAAACAGGACGAAAAATTAAGACCAGATTTAGGGAACACATTAGAGACTATAACAAAAAACTACGAGAACCAAAATCAACACCAAAATCAAGCTTTGCGAACCATATATTTAACAACAAATGTACACCAGGACATATAAAGACAACGGTTAAACTGCTTCATACCCAACACAAAGGAAGGAGACTAAATGTATTAGAAAACATGGAAATATACAAACAAAAAACATTTGACGGACGAATAATAAATGAACAAATAAACACTGCTTCGGACACAATATTTGAACCGTTGAAACATTTTTACAGGAAAACAAACACTACACCAACACAGAAACGTTACGCAGGTGCACAGGACCAAAGCAATAAAGAACATCATAAACGTACAATTACAGATTATTATGTCACATAAAAAAAAAAAAAAAAAAACCCAATAGGTTCACACATAAACAAAAACGGACAGCAAGCATAACCGTAAAAGGATTTAAATAGAAGAAAAAAAAAAACAAGACGAATGAAAAAGGGATCGACAAATTAGGTAAAAAGAGACAAACGAAAAAGGAGAGATTCAGGCAAAAAAGACAGAAAGGGACGAACGCAATAACACGAAGGGAGACACGAACTATATAAACACAACTGACAATAGAACGCAACTAGTACGAAAAGAACACTGAAGATGGCAAACAGCCGAAACCGGTTTGTTCACAAACCAAATTTGACGAGGGTCGACGGAAAACCGTACCCAAATAGAATCCTATATCTCTATAAAAACACCCTACACAACCTAAAAATTAAGACAATTTCGGTCTGCTAAGTTTAAAAAGATTTTTTTGTGTTATTTTCCAATCGAAGGTTTGCTGTTGTTCATCTAGTGTAAAAAAACGCTACCGTACTGTTGAAAGAGTAAAAGCTCTAATTTTTGCGAACGTTTTTGTACATGTTCACAAACACTTAAAGAACACTGACGTAAGTTGTACTTTCAATTTTCGGTCTTCCAATTCACCTTCATGGATATAATTGCAACATTCTAATATCACCAAACCAAATCGATTTAAGATTTCCAGAAAACCTTTTTTTAGTATTTAAATTTTATGAAAAACAAAAAAAAATTTATGTAACAGATAGAATATTCCTCAACTATCAGCATATGAAATTTTCTTTTTATCAGAAAAAGCCGGTTTATTTTCAAAATATTTTGTTTGAAGGTAAATTCACATTGAATTTACCTTATTTTTTTGATTTTGCAAAATTTTTATTGTTACTTCAGACAAATTTAAGTTTTTATAAGACTTTTTAAAAGATGTAAATAATAATTTTAGAGTTAAAAATATTTTATTATTTCGTAACTTTAATAATTCGTTATTTTAATATTATTAAAGGTATGTGCGTATATTGTCCGACGGGGTTTGATTTAATTGTTTATGATTTTACGTCATTCCGCATCTCTGTAGAGAAAAAATAATACTCAAGATGGCACATAACCGAAACCGATGTATTTACAAACCAAATTTGACGCAGGATAACGTAAAATCATACCCAATTATTATTATTCAATTAGTACTCACGTCACCAATTTTGCTTTTGCGAAAGTGTTTCTCACTTACTTTTACATTGCATTTAACAAAGTGTGTAAATTCAGTACAAACAAAAGCTCAACGTCAGTTAAATTATGAAAACAAGTTGCAAAAAAATACTTTTTTACTTTCAAAAGTACCGAGCTTACCAAAAACCATTACCTCACGACAGGTTTGGGTAAAACAGAGGCTTTTTAAAGAATAACATTACTCTTCTCCTCCTAGACGAAACACTACAGACTTTTTCTTGTGTGGACTTTTAATCTATAAGCTGTTTGAAAACTAAACAATAGCACTAAACAAATTATATGTTTTATCCTTGTAAATATCCACCAAAAGTTTAATTCTAAGAAATTAATCACATAAACTTCCTAAATAGTGGTATTAAGTTGTTTGGATTTGTTACGCCAGTAAGTGAAATACTGTTGTACCCAAAAAAAGCAGCCAGTAACGACGGTTTTCACACAGGGGAATGACAACAGTATTCTTAAATATTGTTACTTTTACGCTTTACTAAACGTTTTGGTGTATTGAAATCTTTCAATGCAAAATGATAACACAACACTTTAGAGTTTTTAAATTACAGCACACGTTTTATTCAGTATAATACACACAAAATACCAGATGATAACTTTACCACTTTAACGCCTAAAAGGTGCTTTATTATCTTCGTGTCTTCACTCAACGATGTTTGACTTAAACTATTTCTATTGCCCAGATGGTGCTTATATATCTGTTTATAGCGGTTCTCGCATATACAAGAAAATTCTACATTAACGTCAGCATATATTGTTGTTGTTATCATTATTCTGTGTGGGCGCATGTTTGTCTGTGTTTTTTTTTTGTTCTGTGTTAGTTGTTTTTTGTTTCTTGTCGTTTAAGTTATTTTGTGGAATTTTTTTATAAGCATGTTGTTGTTGCCTTGTGTGTATAAAATTACTTAGAAACTACGCAGTTTGTAAGACACAATAGATAATTTCGTTTGCTCTTTTTACTGACTATTTTCTTTTACAACTTGAACAAAACTTCTTCATTTGTTCCCGTGATTTTAGGCTTTTTAGAGCAGAGAAGTATGTACAGATTAAAATTACTGTATTTTATTCGTTATACAAATTTAGCAGCGTTACTGGTAAAACGTTGCTTTTTCAATAAGATAAAAAGTTTAGTTTTAAGGTTCTAACAAGTTCTTTACAAAATATCCGTAAACTATTTTACTTTTTTTTCGTTATGCTAATAAGTTAAAATAATAATTATTATTTACTTCTTGATTTCTTTGGCTTCTTTTAATAAAATTAATACTTTTTTAAAACTGTAAAAACGTAACATATTAAATCCATTTTTTACAGATTTATGATTAAAATGCATAAATTTAATTTAAATATAATAAAAAAATACTTAAATCAGTATGCTAAAAATAAATATAAAAAAAAATTATACTAAAAAACTTCTTTGTGGTACACTGTAATCACTTGATATCGGTTTGAAGGTGGTATTGAATCGATGTTTATATAAATCTCTTGGTTGTATATAAACCTCTTTAAAATCTTCCGATATATCACTGGGAACACCATGTATAATACCCCTGCTTGTTTCTTCTACTGCTCTCAATTCCACTTCGGGTTCGTAAATATTTTCCACCAACATGTGACGCGATTTGTTAGCTCGCCTACGCTTTTCCATAAAATTATCTGCTCTAAGTTTTCTGCTGGAAATTCTTGTACAAGACAAGGTGATGCTAAGTAGAACACAAAATTCCACTACGGCCAAAATTAAACTGGCCGCCAAGAAAATGGCATATTGTTCACGATACCAATTATCTAAAAAATTCAGACAGGGTATGGTAAAACGATATTGATTATAGTCTTTCTTTTCTACAGATTGGCATAACGATTCATTGGCCGGCTTAGGATCTAGGTATGATTGTTTATCAGCAGGATTTTCTAAAACACAACATGTTAAGGGAACTATCCAATCCCGTTGACCATAATTTTGTAGCTTCCACATAGAGGTATCATAATTTATGTCACTGTTCATAGCACAGCAGCCAAATTTTGCTTGTGCTAAATCCATGGCTATGGTAAATTGTTCTCTGCCTGGCACTCCATAGTTGCCCTGTAAAGCTTTTACCATCTTTGATTCATCTAAACTGATGCCTAAGCAATGCGGCCATAGAGTAATCGCTAAGCAAACAACTGATTCGGCCAGAAGAAGCACCACCACTGTAAGAAAATAGAAACTTAAGCAACAGTAGGTGTTAAGACAAGATGCCCAAAACCCCATCATTGCGGCCAAAACTGCTATAAGACCGGCCATAGCGAGACCCACGGAGATATAGTAGAATAAGGGTTGTGGTAAATTATTAAGCTGTTCGCTGGTAGCTGCTAGCAGTCGAGAGAGTAGTATTCGTTTTGTATCGCTGAATAGATAAAAACCGGATAAAAGCAAAATTGTTCCGCAAATCTGTAAAAAACAAGAAAGAAATTTAAAAAATATTTGTCAAAATCGAAAAGCAACAAAATAGCGAAAAATTAGTTTTGAACTTTCTACTTTTTAAAGTTATTAGAAGCACCCGATGTTCTTTTCTGCACCCATTCTCAGAAAAATAAAATACAAGATCGATTTCTTTTCTGCATTTTTAATGTGTATTTAACAGCTTGTGGATATTAATTACAGTTTGTAATTAATTACACATTCAATTAGGTGCCTTGTAGGCTAGTAGGTAGTGTACTAGCTTGTAAATATGGGGGTTGTGGGTTCGATTCCCAACGAAGACCTTAGTTTCTTCACTACAAAAATACTACTTTCACCACCAGTTTAATCTATTCTTTATCCCTTTCCTAAAGAATGTAGCACGGTACTTGACTAAATAGACATTGTTGCCTGAAGGGCTACTTCTCTTTAAAAAAAAAAATTACTTCAATTCAATTACATGTCATGGTAATTGAAAATTTTCAGTAAAAATTACATTCATATTTTGCAATTGTAATTGATTTTTTTTTCATTTACACATTACATGTAATTGAGAAAATACATTAAGAATTACTTGTAATTATAATATTCCAATTAAAATTACTTGCAATTGTAATTTAAAAAAAATAGTATTACATGTAATTGAAAATTTCAAGTAATGAATGCTTTTTTTAGTATTTGTATATTGTCAAAAATATTTAATTAAAAAAATTATCAAGTATATATAAATTATAAAAAAATAACAATCCTATTTGAATAAATAAATTAGGAGTAATATACACTCTCTACATTTTTACATATTACATGTTGAAAAAATACATTTAAAATTACTTGTAATTATAATATTCCAATTAAAATTACTTGCAATTGTAATTAAAAATATAATTAGAATTACATGTAATTGAAAATTTTAAGTAATGAATGCTTTTTTTAGTATTTGTATATTGTTAAAAATATTTAATTAAAAAAATTATCAAGTATATATAAATTATAAAAAAATAGCAATCCTATTTGAATAAATAAGTTAGGAGTAATATACGCTCTCTACATTTGAACACCTAATAGCTCAATGGTACAACTTTATTTAAAATAGCATTTTTATTGTTTTAAGTTGCAACGCAAGAGATTCATTTTTAAGACTTATAATTCAAAATTAACTTGAAATTTTTCAATTGAAAACAACTGTAATTGATATTAGTCCCTAATTTCAATTGCAATTACTTGTAATTAATAATTAGAAATTTTCAATTACTAATTAAAAGTAATTATAATTGAAATATAATTGAATCCCCTCATGTCTGGTATTTAAGTATTATCCATTTGTACTAATTTTTCATCTTTTTCCTTATTATATATTTATGTATTATTAAATATGCATGCAACAAAAACAATTACACTGTTTGTTACGGTAATTTTGTTCCGATGGAACCTTTTTACCGAACGTTGTTGGAGAAGCACATATTGTTAATCGGCAGGCGTTCTTGGGCTATAAAAAATTACGATAAGAAAGTTGGTGGCGATCATTCCAACGACCAAAATGATGGCTCTCAACGCCCACCGAGACGAGTATTTCCCGGTTGATGACGCCAACCTCCGTGATTGCCACAAACTGGAACATGATACGTTTTTATGCCCAAATATCCAAGCTACGTATTCCAAGAATTCACAAATGTGTCGGTGTGAGATGCATCTATTCAACAATGAGTCAGACATAAGCTGCAACACCGAGGTCCTGGCCAGTAATAATGTGTGGTACCAGCTTCATAAAAAGAATCAATGGCTGCTAGCAACCAAGCATCTCCTCAAGTTAAGTGTGGTGTGCAACGGCATAAGGAGTTATCAGGTCCTTCAAGGGACTGGATTGCTTACATTGCCTGCAGGATGTACCATGAAAAATGATTTTATAACCGTATATGGGCACCAAACAATCACCTCGACTCTATATCCTTCCTATACAAGCTCAGGTATTTCGTTGCCCCATTTACAGCAGAAGGTCCTCAATTTAACCGAGGCATCACCAGATATAAGGTTTTAATAGCTGTTATGAGACTTCTTAGCAAAAAGCATACAAAAGCACTTCCCTTTATCAGAGTAAAGTTCTTCAGTAGAGAAGTACCCTGATCAATCAAAAAATTAAAGCAAGAAAGATCTAAAATAGCTAAAAAGCTCTTCACTTTTTAGCGTCTTACTAACATTTTTATATACTAAACTTTCCCGATATTATTCTAAGTGGTAACAAGTCTCGGTGGTTATTTTGCTACCGCTCGGTAACTCTTCAGGAAGGCTTCTCACAAATTTTAAGATTTTTGTCCACACAAGGTAGAAAAATAAAACTTAAATCTAAAACAAACAGTAATAACCAAAAAATGAAGTTATTTATTATAATTTGTTACAGAGCAATCATAAAGTCAGTCTACCGTTTACATATAGATTTTGAAAGCAAATAGCTTTTGTATCCAAGTTTACTTAGGTGATAAATTCAGTTCTGTTGCTGAATTTTGTCTTGATGTACATACTGTAGTGTGTATACACTATTAAACACAAATTTTATATTTGTACTATTATTTTTAAGATACACTGGTTAACACAAATTTTATACTTTTATTTTTAAGACACACTGTAGATATATTTTATTTCTTTACATCAGCATAATTTCATTTGACCATGAAAATAAAATTTGATACTGTAACATCAGCATAAATTTTATTTGGTTAATGGGAAAATTAATTGAATGCAATTATGCTGAATAGACATAATTTTAGTATATAAGCTGTAAATATTTATTCAATAAAAATTAATGTTAAATGATAAGGCAAAAGAATTGGACCTTAATTTATATTCGGCAGAAGTGCTCAGACAATACTGAAAAAACCAAATCGGCATTTTAATGCTGCAATATAGTGGCAGCAGTGCTAAGTATAATACTGAGCCCCACACTCAACACTATACACCAACACTCAAGGATAACTGATCCTGCCTTTTAGGAGCACATCCTCTCATTCGTTCACCTTAATTCGTTCAGTCATTTTTTCCTCATTCCCTACAATACTTATACTCTTAATGTCAAACTTCATTAAACAAATTTCATGGTCATTCACAAATATTGCGATTACCTGTTTAATAAATTAACAGTGGCTCACATTAAAAGTCGGACAAGTCATAGCTTTTTGTCATAGCTTTTTTATTTTTGAAAAACTTTTGAATGCTTTAATTAAGTAAAAAAATTTTGCAGTTAAAACATTGCCAAGAATTTTCCAACACGATACTTTAAAACTAATTTTAAAAATTTCTAAAATTAAGGTCACACTGAAAGGCGGGAAAAGCTAAATATTCATTTCAAATATCATTATACTTGTTCATTTCTTATTATTTTTATGTTATAATCGGTCAGAGTTGAATATTTGCTTTCGTAGCAAGAAAATATTTTCAATTATTTTTTGTAATGCCGCATACAATGAAACAGTCTTACCTTGAAAAAGCGAAAATTAGTTATTAATAACTATTTAGAAGTTAAAACTCAACATGAAATCTCTAATGTCTTTAATAAAAAACATCTTTACACGGCGTCATTAAGCGGCCCAAAAAAGACAACAGAATTATAAATAAAAGAGAACCTGTAAAAAGAAAACTTTGCCCGAGTGATGAGAAAGAAGTTTATAGTTCGATCTCCGATCCAAAACATACCACAATGGTTAAAGCCAATTTTAGAAAGAAACTACATGCCGAAACAATGAGAAAAGATTTTAAAGAAAAACAAATGTAATGGCCGAGTGGCTTGAAAGAAACTATGTGTCAGTTTCAAAAATAGAAAAGATCGCTTCGATCGATGGCACATGTTAAAAAATTTATCGTTCTGGAGCATGGTTTAAATTCTGTTTACGGATGAAAGCATATGTTAATTAGTTTGTTTTCGATGGCCGGCATTACGTGTGGCGTAAGCACAATGAAAAATTTGTACACAAAAACCCAAAGAAAACAGTGAAGCTTATCAGTTTTTTTTTAACTCTCAATAATTATTTATTGTATCTTCACGAAAAGAACTAATAATAAGTATTAAAATCTTAAATTCTAAAAAAAGTTACATTAGTCCTGACCATGCCAGGCCTAACCTTTTGGGTAAAAAAAGAAAATTGCCATAAAAAAAAAAACAAAGCAAATATTTCTAAGATGTATCGTCTGTAGCATTGAGGATTAAAGCTGCGGTATCCCTCTTTTTTAATCGGCTATGTCCACTATAATCCAAGATATTGCGAGCAAGGGGGTTAGGATGGTCTTCAAGCTTCATCAAGTATTTGTCTGCGTATTAGATGATTTCTGTAGTCACCAGCGGTATGTCTAAATCACAATGTATGTGTGAATTTCTTATGTACCATGGGGCGGAAGTTATCAACCGTAAAATTTTATTCTGCATACGTTGGATTCTATCCACGCTTGAAGCTGAGGCAGTGCCCCAAAGATGGATTCCGTAAAAAAGTCTTGTAAATTAGAAGCTTACAATCTAGGCTAAGTTTTGAGTTCCTGCCAATGAGCCAATGTAGTTGTCTTAGCTTAAGTTTCATTTGTGTTAGCTTTGAGTCAATATGACGTTTCCATGTAAGGCGACGGTCAAGATGTATACCAAGATATCTCACATAAGGTGAGGAACAATGTGATTATTGATTCGAACGGGTGAACAATTATCTCTTCGCAGGGTGAAGGTCACATGAATGCACTTTTGAACGTTCACTTTAATTCTCCATAATTTGAACCACAACTCTAACTGAGTTATATGTTGCTGAAGATTTATGGATGCTTGATGGGAGTTTTCATGCGAACTTAGACACGCTGTATCATCAGCAAACGTAGAAGTGTGGACAGTTTCACTTACAGGCATATCACAGGTATATATCAACTATAAAACTGGTCCAAGAATGCTACCTTGTGGTACGCATGAGGTAATTGGTTTGGATACACTAACGAAGTCTCCTTAAACAACAGAAAATTTTCGTCCAATTATGTAGCTTTTTAATAGGTTGCTTATATTACAAGGCAAGTGAGAAATAGACCTTCATGCCAAACTTTGTCAAAAGCCTGAGAAACATCAATAAAAATAGCTGAACAATACTTCTTCTCTTCAAAAGTCCTTCTTATCACCTGAACCAATCTATGGGTTTTTTCAATTGTGCTATGTCTACTTCTAAAATCAAATTGATGGTTTGGGATACAGCCACTATCCCTTAGCATTGGAGACAATTTATCCATAAGCAACTTTTCGAAGACCTTTCAAATAGTTGGTAATAGACTTATGGGCCTATATGACTCGGTTTTGGTTAGGTCTTTACCCGGTTTTGGAATCATTTTAACTTTAGAAATCTTCCAGTGGTCAGGATAGTATTCAAGCTGTAAAATGGCATTAAAAATTAATAGCATGATTCTGACTGCAATACTGGGGAGCTCCTTCAACATTTTGTTACTTATGCCGTCCATACCAGGAGTTTTTTTTCGGATTTACTTCAGAGATTAACTTTTGTACCTCACGCAACCTAAACTTTAAGCTTATCAGTGATGGTTTAGAGTTAGATGCCAGCTTCGGGTGTCGGAAATTTTTACTTTATTGAAGGTATCATGGACAAGAACATGTATCTTGACATTTTAAAAATTAATGTTAAGAAAAGTGCGCGCAAGTTAAGTATTGCTGATATTTTTAAGTTTTATCAAGACAACGACCTACCAATTGAAGAACTGATTGTGTTACAACTGCCCTAAGATTATAAAAACACTAGCCCAAACGTGGTCGAGGACTTATGAGATGAACGTGGACGTCATATGCAAAACAGATGGTGCAGTAATAAAAACCGTGTTAAGGCTGTATAGGGATGAAACTAAATAACGCTTGATGTGTCCAAAAAATTAGTGGACTCGATTCCAAGTAGAAAAGCTGTAAAAGCTATAGAAAATCAAATAGGATATGCAGAATAAATATTTTAATGAAATATTTTGCAAAATTTTAATTATATTTATAGCCCGACTTACGATATGAGCCACTGTATTTTCTTTTGTTTAAAAAAACACTGTAGTAAATTGATATTTGTTAAAAATAACATGTTAAGAAGATTTTCAAAACTAAACTTATATACACATTTACATATGTATACCCTTTCGACCCGTAGTGAGGGTGTATGAGATTACATTTTGTATTAATTGACTAAATTTATATAAAAATCTAGGTTAACCTAGATTTTAAGAGTTTTGTAAATGTGATATTAGTGCACGTATATTTTTATTTAAAATCTATTTTTCTACAGTAACTCTTACAAAATTTAAAGACTAATATTTCTCCAGATATATGGGGTTTAGCATTTCTATATACAGTGATCTCGCAGAAACGTGAACTAATTTTTACCGAGGGTGTTCACGTTTTAGATTGCATTTTTTATGTAACATATTTTAGTCTCTTTTTAGCTTTTATTTAATTTAAAATAAAGTACGTTATTTTTCACCTATGAGACAGGTTTTGATTCTACTTTTTGTAAGTTCCTGCCATATTTTAATATATGTACTATGCTACTATGGGTTGCAAAAGGGTTTCTAAGATACTAATTTCGAAATTAGTACAGAGATCTTTCCATTTTTGGAAGCTCCGAAGAATGCAGTGTTTTCCGTTTTCCAGTATTGGAAAATATATTATTAACACATTTTGAAATTGCATGTTTTTTATTTCTTATTGAACAACTCGTCGATTTGACGACATTATACTTTTTCGGCAAACCAGTTACAGGTGAACCTTTTCATAAAAGCTTTAAAATATCTGACTTTTCTTGAAGAGTTAACACTTTTGATTTTTTATTATTAGACATATTTTCAATAAAAATATTTTTAGAGATCACTTGTTTATATTATTTATGTATATGCATAGTCAGCACAGAGTGATGCTTCCAGTAGAACTGTCGCGGCAATACCATAACTACTTATCCTGCAACAGAAGTTGTTTACAACAAACAAACTACGAGATTCTTCTGAGGGCAATCCTAAAATGTTTAAATTAGCTTACAAAATTGAATTTTAACGTTCGATAAAAGGTTCACGTTTTAGAGTAGTCAATGTAAGAAAAACAATGTTCATGTTTTTGGATGTTCATGTTAGTGGGTGTTCACGTTTCTGCGAGTTCACTGTATATTCCTTTACCTAAGGCTTTTGCTTCTAAGCCCCTCAAAAGAGCAAAAATATATAAAAATATTCACTTCGCGTAGGATTATGCCCTCTTATTGGATAAACAACAAAATAATAACCCAAAAATCGGAAATTGAAAACCTCGGTATATACTTTAATATACGATTTAAAAGAGTTGTAAAAACGAAGTGGATGCAAAATAAATTAAAAGCATTACAAATAAACTAGACAGTGGAAGAAAATCGATTTTAGTCTACACTGCAGACTTATACTTTATTATGCGATTCTTAAGCCTATATGGTGTTATGGAATTTAGTTATGGGGTACGGCTTCGGCTGCAACTAAGAAAACATTTTGAGGCGACAAAAAAGTACGAACGATCACTACAGCATCCTGGTATATCATATAATCGAACCTGTACAAAAATTTCAACCTGGCATGTAGATATTTTCAAGGTCTACTTAAGTTTGAAAACTCTTAATATTTGAGTAAGAAATAAACTATTTATGACATTTCCAAAAAAAATTTATGCCCGATGTATCCAATTTTGGGGGCGTAGCCAGACGTTGCCGGTGCCGATCGTCTGCAACTTAAGTCAGAAATAGTTCCGCTTGATCTCTGTGAAAGTACTAAAGTGGTTTATGAGCTACCGAATTATTTCCAAAATAAAATGTTTTCCAATCATTGTACATTGGTAATAGCTGAAAACGTGAAACAACCAACAACGTCTCTAAAAAATCTTGAAACACGCCCCAACATCCTAGCGAGCAACATACTACACTATCGTGCTTACATTCACAGGAAAAGAAAGGCCGATTGCAGGCACCTAATTACGTATCATTGCCAGATTTAAAATTTTATAACTAATTATTTAAAACTTTTATTTGGGTACGATTTTCCGTCGACTCTCGTCAAATTTTTTTTGTGAACAAACCGGTTTCGGCTGTTTGCCATCTTCAGTGTTCTTTTCGTACTAGTTGCGTTCTATTGTCAGCTGTATTTATATAGTTCGTGTCACCCTTCGTGTTATCGCGTACGTCACTTTCTGTCTTTTTTTGCCTGCATCTCTCTCTCCTTTTTCGTTTGTCTCTTTTTACCTAATTTGTCGCTCCCTTTTTCATTCGTCTTTTTTTTCTAGCTAAATCCTTTTACGATCATGCTTGTTGTCCGTTTGTGTTTATGTGTGAACCCATTGGGGTTTCCCCCCCTCCCCATGTGACATAATAATCTGTAATTGTACGTTTATGATGTTCTTTATTGCTTTGGTCTTGTGCACCTGCGTAACGTTTTTGTGTTGGTGTAGTGTTCGTTTTCCTGTAAAAATATTTCAACGGTTCAAATATTGTGCCCGAAGCAGTGTTTATTTGTTCATCTACTATTCGTCCGTCAAATGTTTTTTGTTTGTATATTTCCATGTTCTCCAATACATTTAGTCTCCTTTCTTTGTGCTGTGTATGAAGCAGTTTAACCGTTGTCTTTATATGTCCTGGTGTACATTTGTTGTTAAATATATGGTTCGCAAAGTTTGATTCTGGAGTTGATTTTGGTTCTCGTAGTTTTTTGTTATAGTCCTGTTTGCCCGATGTAGCCATAATGGCATGTACAAGTTAATTTGTACACTCCTCGCCTGTCCAGTATATTCGCCTCGGTTGTTCCACTCCGTAGCATTCCGCCTAGGTTGTTTCCTCTTCTGAATGCGGTATTGACGTTGTGTCTCCCAAAAAATTCCGCCAGTCTGTACGCTGACCCTCCCATATACGTCAATGTAGCCCATTTTCCCCCTTCACCCTCCTGTTCTTCGTCCGTTCCAATCTGTTCCCTGATGTCATCTACGAGGCGCTTCCCGTATCCGTTGTCCTCCGCCATGGTGTATATAGTTTCCATTTCCTTCATATACATTTGCCGTGTTAGTGGTGTTTTCCCGAGTCTTGTCATTAACTGCCCGATTGCCGCGTTTCCGTGTTGCTGGGGATGATTTGACGAGTTGCGCATCATTGCGTCCGCTGCCGTCGACCCCCCGTATATTTAAAAGTCTAAATAGTCTAAAAAATGTTATTTTATAGTTTAAAAAAATGTTACTTAATAGTCTATAAATTCATTGTTTCTCAGAACTGAGTCGTCAGGCAGAAAATAAGGGAAATAGCGAAAATAATCTGCTATGGTTAGTTGCAACGTATAAATACCATTTCAAATAACAATGCAAATATTAATAATTTGTAAGCATACATTTTCGTATAAAACCACACTTCAAATTTAACTTCACTTTTATTTTTGCTTTACGCACTGTTATGATTTAAAAAAATACGTAACACTATTTAAATTTTGGTTTTCTAAATTAATTCTTCATTAATTCTTCATTCCATTTTTTGTTGATTTATTACATATTCGGTAGCTCATATACCACTTAAGACATCCTAATGAAATTTCATAGAGACCAAGTAGAGCTATTTCTGAGTGATCGGGGGAGGGCTTTTAGGTATGCCTCCAAACTTGGATACCCTGGAATTAAAATTTTTTGGAAATGTCATTGAAAGTTTATTTTTTACTCAAATGTTTAGAATTTTTGACCTTGAGTAAACCTTGGATATATCTGCAAAAAAATGTGCGTACATATTTGACAAATTTTATAAATTACATCAAAATTCCATGGAATGCAAAGCACCGATTGAATAAAAGTAAAAAGATTATTAAAATTTTAGGTTTGTTTCCGTACTCTACTTTGGGGCTCCCAAATTTACCCAAAAGCGTTCCCGTACACAAAGTTTGGGCAAGTGAGAGAGAATTTGAGAGAATAATATTCTTCTTCTTTCTGCCCAAAACAGCCCGCACTTTTTCTTCGGGCTGATTTGGTAAGATTGTAAATCAATCAGCTGTTGCATAAAACACACAATAAAAATTGTCAATTTTCTTTGGAGTTGAAATAAAACTTTATTGAAGAATGTTGAAAAATGCAAGTAAATGCTTGAATTTTTTTATTTATGTATGTATGTACTTATGTATCTATGTATAAAAAACATACTAATGAGATATATATGTATACATGTATAGATAACTACGTACAAATGTACATATTTCCATGGACATAAAACAAGTAAACAATTTTGACATTTTATTTCGGGCTAAAAATTTAGTTTTTAGTGTTCCCGTACTTTTA
Source organism: Trichopoda pennipes (assembly GCA_030448955.1). Taxonomy (NCBI): domain Eukaryota; kingdom Metazoa; phylum Arthropoda; class Insecta; order Diptera; family Tachinidae; genus Trichopoda; species Trichopoda pennipes. The sequence continues at coordinate 4,366,064 of JASKUP010000008.1, read as the reverse complement.
AACGTTTTAGTCTCTAATTGAGAGTATTTTTGCATTACTCTCATCTGCCCAAGTTTACCTAAAAAGTACGGGAGCACAGCTTTTATGTCTTAGCTACATACTTCAAAAAGGATTTGACAGTCCCGCATTAGCCAAAGCCAGGGTGACCAGTTTTATAAAAAAAACAATTTTTGGAACATTTTTTCCCGTTTAAGGAAGTAATGTGTTAAAAGTGAAAAAGTTTAAATTTTATTTTACCATTTCATCAAATTCTTTTTGATATCTATCTATTGCATCAAAAATTTGTAACGACATCTAAAAATGCGGCCCATAAAAAAATTTTAATAAGTTGTTATCTAAAAGTCATAAGCATTCCGCTGATACCATCTATTTTTATAAAGAGAAACTACTTATGTTGTAGGAGCTTCGCAAGCCTTGTCTTCTAATAAAGTTTTTCTCCCTTTTTTAAGTAGAACATCAAAAATATGTATAAACACAATGTTCCGTTTTTCAGTTTTATACAAAATCTGTTTCCGTCACTTCACTCAGCAATACGTCTGCTTGACACGTGTACAATTTTATTAGGATATCTTAAGTGGTTCATCAGCTACCGAATTATTTCCAAAAAAAGGTCTTCAAACCACTGTGCATTATTTGGGGTTATCGCCATACACCATAAATACGAGTATTTATAATGTTTACCAATGACGTTACAAAAGATACATAATATTCAAGTATCTTGCCTATGAATGTCCTCTAATTTTTAAATTTATATATTTGATTTTTATAATGGGAGCAATCTGTAAGTATGACAAATGAATCAAGAAAAAGTTTAACAAATTTTATTAAATACAACAGAGTCTTCAGTAACGAACAGTTAAAAAATACACAGAAAATAAGAGCTGTCAATTGAATTAGAAAAATTATCTTGACCGTAAAAACTTTATAATGTATTATCTTATATCCTAAGGTGAAAAAAGATCTCATTACTTCTTTTGCAATATTAAGAATTAGTTCATTTTTATTATACCTGAATTTGCAACTTAAGGTAAATAAGCTCTTTAAACATTTGCATACATAATTACAAAACTTCTATTAGGAATAAGTTTAAAAATTGAAACAGGTCTTAAGTCATCCAAATACCACTTAATCACATTATTATGGATAATTTAAATAAATTATATATTTCATATGCTGTCATCGCGGACTTGTTAGGCCTTATCACATATTCCGCTCAATTGATAATTTTATATTTTTGTTGTTGCTTTTTATTTCACACAAGACAAACTGTCTGGCAGGCAGGATGATTTACTTACTTACTTTAACACACTCATCGGTTATAATATTTAAAATTTTTATTCATCACTTAAACCAATGCATACCATAATACAAACAACAATAACCAAACACTTCTAAGTAACAAAAAAATGCTTGTGGCATACGATAATATTGATTCATCAAATGAAAAATGTAACAAAAACTCTGTTCAGCGAGGCATATACAAATTTAATGCAAAACAAAAGAAACTTAATAAATGAAAAAAAAACAAAAACAAAATAAAAGATTTCACCAAAAAATATTTAAACATTTTCATATTTAAAAAAATAATGTTCATGTAAATTAAATGCTGAATTGCAATATCTAACCTCATATAATATGTATATTTTAAAATTTTAGTAAGCAAAAAAGGAGTTCTGTAATTAATTTCGAAAAAATATCAATTAAGCAGGAATAACGGAAGGGCAATTTTCGGAATTCATGACAATACAACTTTTATTTGGGTACGGTTTTCCGTCGACCCTCGTCAAATTTGGTTTGTGCCGTTTGCCATCTGCAGTGTTCTTTTCGTACAACTTCTTTACGTACAGATAGAAGAAAGAATCAGGGGTTTTCTTAACTCCCTACTTATGCAATGCATTGTACCAGAACTAGGAAATTGGGTTATGGGGAAGAGGAAAGAGGGAGTAGTATTTGTGGACATTCGATTTGAATTTTTGGACATTGAAAGAGTAAAGATCTCTGGAGGTAATTTATTCCACATACAAACTGATCTGCTAACAATCGAATTTTCCCTGTAAGGCGTAGTACGATTCACTGGCCAATCGACCACAAATGGATGCGCTCTCAACGAAAATCGAATCAATTAGGTACTCAAATTGCTAAGGTACTCCAATTGCTTTAAAAAAATGTGACATGAAAAATGGTTACTACAGATTAGGGATCATGTATATGATAAGCTTACCGTCAGCACCTGGCCGCAAAGCCTTAATCTGACGGTGGTTTTGCCACTGGATGTAGGAAAAAGCGTCCTCCTGCGCTCTAAGATGCATACACGCAAGTTCGAGTGCAGGATAACAGCACCGTGCCTCCATACTCCTTGTTGAAGAGTTGGAGACTATACAACTATTTCTCCTGTTGCATGCGCAAGCTAAGACATTGGATGTTAAGCCTGTGTTAACATCTCTTCGGAACTTTCTTTAAAACCCGATTAAACCAACTGCCACCACGTTGCTCCTCAAACAATAACTAGAACATAGTCGTACCCCTGTGCATGCAACAGGACTGGGTGTTAGATAGTCTCCAACTCTTCAACAAGGAGTGGGGCACGGCCCTGCTACCGTGCAATCGAAAATTGCTACTAAGGCATGTATGCACCTAGTGTGTATGCAGCTTAGGGTGTGGGTGGACGCTTTTTCCTACACCCAGTGGTAAGACCATCACGTACATATCTCCACCTTTAAGTTATTGTCTGTAACTTTTGAAATATTTTTTGTATATATATATATATATTTGTAAAATATATAAATTTTCCAATATTGTTTCACAAGTGACGGATTTCTGAAGTAACAAATATACAAAAAAATGGGTGAATTTGATAACTTTCTTTTTTTGTCCTTTGAAAAGAACCATTGCTTAAAAAAGCTAAATCAATAAAAGTGCCTGGAATAAATATGCCGAGGTTCAAAAGAAAAACCAGAGCTTAATAAGAAGCCCATATATATATATATATATATATATATACATATATATATATATATATATGTATAGATGCAATTGTAGGCTTAATCGGCGTCAGAGTGGCCTATAACCCTTCAGCGAAAAGAAAAACCATGTAAGAAAAAAAAAATTGTTGAGGAAAAACTATTTTTTATTTAAAATCCTTGAGAATACACTTTGATCAAGTGCTTCACACTTTAAAAAATTTATGCAAAATGAATAAAAAAATTAAAATATGAAGCATTTTACATAGTGTGTTCTTCCTCAAATCTTATTATATTTTAAATTAAAATGCACATACATATGTACATACAAACATATGTGTGTCTGTTTGATTATTTCAGAAGAATATTCAACGATCTTTTCATTTATTAAATTTGTTGATCTTTAATTAAACTTTTAACTTTCTTATTTAATTGAACTAAACCCTCGAATAACATGAAATTTAATATTTAAATAAAGCATTTACATTCTTATTTTAGTTTAATTAAATTCTTACCAAAAATAAAAAATTACAAAAGTTGAGCAATAATTTGTGATTGAAAAATCCAGCCATCTTGATTGTATTGTAAATTTACTTTGTTATTATAAATTTATTAAATTAAAAAAGAGTCAGTTTAATAAAAATTATGATTTCATTTTTTAATTCAAACACTTTTTGTACACATTGTACTTAATACATACATATGTATATTTGTATATGTTGCAGCATAACTTTTACAAAAATCACTTATCAAATAATTATTTTTTTATTTTCTTTTATTTCTTTCCTTACATGCACTCTAATGTTTTTAATTTTTCGATGCTTTTTATTTTAGACCGTTACATTTTTAATTTGCGTTATGATTGTGCGGTTATACTTTAGCAACTAAATGAGCAACATTTTGTGGCAACACTATAGAGTTCAATGTTTATCATAATGATCATAACCATTAAAGTAGCAATAAAGCTCTCTTTAAAAACAGAATCTAAAAACATAGTTGCCAGATAAAATTGTCGTCTTTTTTAAAGTTTAAGCTTGTGTTTTTAATTAGGTTTTGACGTTTTGCTTTTTTAATTATTTTAGCTACTTTTTTGGAATGGACGCCAATATTTATAAACTAGTATTGGGTAATATATGTTATGAATATGCTTCAATTAATTAAGTATCCAAAAACTGGTTCTAGAAGTTTACAAAATAAAATGGTTTTTACAAACAAGAATTTGATAGCAAGTGAACTTCGGTAACTAGTTGAAAATAACACCTCTCTCAGCAGACAAAACTTATGCTTCATAAGACGCTCTTATTAATTGTTGTATGGAGCTGTAGCATGAAGCTGATACTATTTTTGGGATGTTCAAGAGAAATATTCTTTATAAAATTGTGTACCAATTAATATAAGTGGAGAATACCGGCTTTGTATGAACCATGAGTTGTACGCCGATATTGATATAGCTGAACGTGTGAAGCTCCAAAGATTACATGGACTTGGACATGTTGGACAAATTGATGAAGGTGGTCGAAAATAATACGTAGAAGAAGATACCCGAAACTCTCATGGAAAGGCAGTTTATAGAGAATCTCTTAAAACTTGGTATACGAAATTGGAGAATTAACGTACATGATTAAAGCGCCGGGGAAATATTTTACATTTGGCTGCTGGCTTACATAAGTTTTTACCCTCAAGTTCAACAAGAAGAACAAGAAGAAAGCACTTCTTTATAAAAAGGGATATTAAGATATTAGAAATTATATTTGCGGAGTATGTAAGTAATCATTATTTGGGTAGGGTATCTATCTCCAAAATAAGGATTATTGTTTGGAAATGGGTTACTTGAATTTTATATATATATATATATATATATATATATTTTAATACTATTTGATTCAACGTACTTACCTTTAGATTTTAAAGATACACTTTATTATTTTAGAGAATTTTCATTTTGTAAAATCGAAATAAGACAAACCTATAATAAGGCTTAAACGTATTTAAGTTAAAATAGCATTATCTTCACGGGAGATAAAACAAATTGGCTTTTGCGGACTTTTGTCTAAATTAAAAAATTAAGAAAAGCTAGAAACCCTGAAAGTAATATTAAATTTTGATTACAATGTTATTTAAATAATATTTAGGTTAAAATTTTCTAAAATTTTATAATATTGACCTAACTTTCTTCCTTAGTTTTAATATGATGTCAAAAATCAAAAGTTCTAACATATTAGCTGATGGTCAGTACTTTTGGTAAAAAAATATGTACGAATCTCCTTTAACTGGCAGTGGAAAAGCAATTACTCAAAAATCCCTAAAAAATTTTTAATATCTAAATTTTTCCCTGTTTAGTGAAAATTACCCTAATATGACAATAGTGCTTTAGATTAAAATCGTCAAATCTATTTTAACAGTAAAAAACAATATATGGCAACCGTATATACAAATGTTGTATCTCTCTATTTTTGCTCTCACCCACATAAGCAATTAAATATGTTATACTTAAAAAAAATTAACCAAAAATATTTGGGGAAAACTTAAGTGGATACTTGGCGCTCATTTAGTTATCTAACCAAATGGAACCTTAATGGTAAACAATAACAAAACTTAAAGTATAAACAAACATTCCGTCAGTTAAGAATCACTATTCTGTTTATCGCTTTGTAGGAACAAGAATAGTCTACAGACAAGTGTTTAAAAGCAAACTAAGCAAAGGTGAATGTGTGGTAAATAAGGTTTAATCAAAACAATTGAAAAATTGTTTTTGTTCACAAGCTGATCACGAAGCAAAAGGGAAAGAAACATCAGCGAGGTAACTTTTCATATAAGTTTTTGTATTTACTTTATGCGCTCATTAGAATTAACAAAATTATTGTTAAGATATCTTTAGAATAATTTTATTTAATCATTTCATCAGACCCATGTTTGGTATAAATAATAGCTTTAGCAAGAAACAGAAATAGCTGTAGAAGATAGATTTTAACTAATGAAAATTCAGTTAAGTTCGGAGTGAAACCTGAATTAAGCAGGTCTGGCTTTTCAGGGCTATACGGCATTTCGGGGTTTTTTCCACAAAATTAATATAATTAATATAAAATGAATTACATTCTCATAGAGCCCCAAAGCCCCACCCACGGTTACACAAGAAAAATCTAGCTCTTATCGTATAGTAATTATTATTTTGCCAATTCTTTTAAGATTCACAAATCCGACAGTTCTGTCATACATGTCGAGTTTGTAATACACACTTTCCTAATTTTTGGAAATAGATAGATATCATGGTCTCTAACGGATTACTAAGTTTTTAAAATCTAAATATACTTGGAAATTTAAAATCATAAGATTCAATACTCGATTATTAAGGGCATTTTTAAGAGTTCTATAACCAGAGATTAACATCGCTACAATATTTGCCCATCTGTCTACCTATTTAATTGTAATAAGTGGTCACTTTGATAGAAGGTGTATTGTTAGGGTCTTTTTAACGATAAGTTATAAAATTAAGTTAAAAACAGATGTGGTTTTACGTATATGGCCATATTTTTTAACCATATCAGGCATAGCTTTCAAATTTACACGGTGTGTGTATTTTTTTTTTGTAGTGAAAACAACCAACCTTAGATTGCCTTGTGGGTTCGATTCCCCACAAAGACATTTGCTGTTTTCCGTACAAAAAATAAAAATTGACTGTCAGTGGGGCTGCTCAGTGATGAAGGCATAGTCACTGGTCACTGTGCTATCATATACGACAGTTAATTTCCGATAACATGGACCTTCTAGACATGAAAGCTGCCTCGGTAGGCTAGTAGGTAGAGTACTTAGTCTACCAATCTAGGGGTGGCTGTTTTCACTACAAAAATAATACTTTCACAGCCTGTCTTATTTCTTCTCTTTCCATTTCCTAAGGAATTTAGCATGGTTGTGACTAAATAGGCATTGCTGCCTGCTACTTCTCTTAAAAAAAAGGTTGTGTATTTTTACGCTAACTATAACAATAAATTTAAGTGTGGCCCATAGAAAACATGGTTTTGCCGAAACAATGAATTCTTAAATACTGAACGGTGGTTCGCTTAGTCGATGCATTTCTGTCTCAAGACGACAAATTAGTCAAGCAAAAACCAACATATCAAAACTTAAAACGATTTTAATTTTGTAATTTATTTGAAAATAAGATTGTTAAAGTTTTATATAATGTTTCTATATAATGTTTCTATATATATAAACCTTAGCAAATATATTTCCCTTAACATTTCTTCCATTTAAATTATATGTACATCTAATTCATACAACTATAACTTAATTTGAAAATAAATAAGAAAACAACGATGCTTGTTTTCTCTTCCCATTAACGCATCTCTAAAGATTTATTCAAAATTTTGTTTTAGTTTCACTTCTGACCTCAAAACATTTTCCTAAGTCAGGATTTTTTTTAAAATGTAAGTAAAATAAAATATTTGAATTGAACTTTTTTTAATAAAAGAATACATAAAAATCGTTTTGCTCTAAATTTCATGATTCATGAGGTGTTTCTGCTTTTTTTCGCCTACAACCCACAAAAAAGTACCGTCAAAGCGTAACGATTAGACTTTACTAGATATAAAAGTATGCACTGCATGAATCAACAACAATTATTGGGGTCAAACATTGGCAGCGGTCTTTTGTTATAATTTAAATACAAAGTTTCTAATTAAACATGCAACTTGAATTAAATACAAATACTATTATAGTATAGTAAAATGTTCTCGTCTTGTATGGTTGTGTAAGAGAAAGTGTATGCATCTGTATGTTTGCAAAAGAAAAATTCGGAAGTAGAATTTCAATTGCACCACACACACTTCACTAAAAAAATTTTTTTTCTGTTCGTTTATAAAACTTACGACTTTTTTTTCTTAAAAAGTTATAAATGCGACAGAATAAATTGTTATTGTTGTCGTTGGAGCCTAACTAACGGCGTACAATATCGATGAACCCACACTTTATTGTTTGTAAATAAAAATATTCTTAGGAAACAAATACCGTTGCTGTTAATGGTGTAGGCGGACGTTATATGTTTAAACATGCGAAGTACATGTCTTCTCATTATTAAATTACATACGTACACATTAAGTGAAAAATGAAAAAGTATTATGCTTTTAATAGGAAGTTTATCACGAACTTTATATGACAAGTTTATCTGTAACTCCATATGAACCTTTCAATATTTTTTAAATTAAATTTTTCTTATTAAAATGAATTGAAATCTTAAAACCTATCAAATTCCTTAAGTATTGAGGTTTTCGAGAAAATAAGCTATATTTGTGATCACCTATAAACATTATAAAAAATCAACTATTATATAAAAATTTAACTAAAATCGTAAAACGGTTTTTAAAGAAATGAAAGCAATTGAACTATGTTTACTTTGTAATCGGTTTTGTATTAAACTTTAATACAAATTTTTTTAACCTATTTTGCTTTTTAGCAATAGAAGGATTTTTGAGAAATTAACGTTAAATTTGTGATCACCTATATATTGTTACAAAGATTAATTAAATTTAAAAAATATTGTCAGTAAAAAAGTAAACAAAACGACCTACTGTGCATTTTATAAACTGCGTAAACAAACAACAACACGTTTATAACAAATTTTACAAAATAAGATAATTAATAGAAAACGAAAAGAACTAACGCAGAACAAAAACAAAACACATTGCCAAGCAGACGCCTTAACTGAATGATAAAATTTACTTTAATATGGAAATATGGGCAAAAGAATAAATTCAAATTGAGTCATCAGTGAGTAAAGGCAACCAAGTTACCATCGTGTTTATTTTGTGTGTATTGAAAGTAAATAAATAGTTTAACTTAATTTAAAACTCTAAAGTATTGTGTTATTATTTTGCATAAAAGAACTGAAATAAACTGGATTTGTGATCACCGATATATATTTTCATTAAAACTCATGTTTAATTTAATTTTTACCTTAAAAGCTATTTTTATCAATAAATAGAAGAAATTTTGAGATAAAAGGTTGATTTGTGACCTCCTATAAATACTTCCGAAAATATATTTTTATGTGAAAAATCGGAAACCTCTTTAAAAAGTTAGTTACAACTTTAAAACCTCTATCACTTCACAATTATTGTTCTTTTTGGAGACGATACAAAAAATGATCTCCTCAAAATATTTTTAAAAATATATTTCATCATTACACAAAGAAATAATCAAAGCATTAAAGCCCTAAAAAATTTTTTGGCTTGTTAAAGTGTATAAAACAAGAAGTTTATAAGTCATGTTGTTTAGCGTGAAGTTTTTAAAGCTCACAACGTTTAAAATGTGTTAAAGTGTTCAACCCATACTGTGCATGCATGATAAGATTTACGTCAGTACCCGACGGTGGTTCAAATCGCTGTGGGTAAGGTCATTCCTAGTTGCAACTTGGAAGAGGCCGCCATCCCCACTCCTTGCTAAAGAGTCGGAGACTCACTGCACCTGGATCATTCGCCGTGTGTTAAGGTTAAACTTGATCCTGCAGAACTACAACCACCACGATGCTCCCGACGGGCCAACCTCAACAATCAGCCAGAGAGAGAGTTGGCTGCTAGCCTTTAGGGGACTGGGCTCCCTTTTACCCCCGGTGACACATGTAGTGACGGTGAGATTCCGTCAAGACATATTAATGTGCCCCGGGGGTTAGGGGGGTTCATAATGTGCATTTATTAATATGATTAGTTGCAAAAAATAACTGACCAATTAAAAGTTAAAGCTGGGATAATAAACTACGGCTAAGTTAATAATTATACCCGCCACAAAAATCTTCCGTAGAAAGCTTCTGATTTTTGTATGAATTATAAATTATTTTTATCTATACATATTTTATTTGTACTATTTTTGGTAAGGCCTAACCTCATTATTACTTACGATCAATAGTCAAGAGAAAACTAAAATATGTGCTTAGATTTTCCGAAGGGGCTAAAACTACTTTTATTTGGGTACGGTTTTCCGTCGACCATCGTCAAATTTGGTTTGTGAATAAACCGGTTTCGGCTGTTTGCCATCTTCAGTGTTCTTTTCGTACTCAGCACTAAAAGTTGGATTTGAGCAAAATAAATTGGACTATCTTTTTTACAGCGAGCTACGTCAACTTTCTTTGTATCTTTCTGCAAGATACTTATCGATTGTAAAATTCAGTATGAGAAATTTTATTTCCTCATATTGTATTTTTCAAACAAATATTTCTCCACTATTTATGATATTAATTGATAACGAATTATCTAGGAAGAAAGCTAAAATAGTTGAAGAGAAATAAAAAGTGTGTTTCAGTCTGCTGTCAGTTTTCTAATTAATTACGAACTTCAGTTTGTAAAAATAAAAAAATTCTTGATGGTCAGTTATTATTAACTGTCAGCATCTCAATAACCACTTACAGAAACCAACAAATAGATTACTTTTAATCTTTGAACTGTAACAGTTTGTGTTTTGTTGCCTAAAAATTAATAAAAACTCAATAACTCAACAAATATGCAACATTTGTAATTTGTACAAATATATTTTTATTTAATTTTCATTTTTATTATATATATTTAATATTATGAACACACTTTATAATATACAAACTTTAGAAAATTATTAAAAAAAAACTTTTTTTTTAACTCTTTAAATGTTTTCTCTTACATGGCGGCCAAAAACTCAAATTCCTAAAATATATAATTTAAAAGAAAAACTAAATAAAAATTTAAAAAAGTTTCTTCTAAATTTAAGTTGTTAAATTTTTATAGTATTTATTGCCCTTGAGTTGTTGTTGAGTTAATTATGTGAAATTAGTTTTTTAATTTTTAAATGAAAATGATATTTTCTGCAAAAATTTATTAAGTATTTTATTTATTTTGTATTTTTAATTTTTTATTTAAAAATATTAAAATTATTCTATTGTTTGTTAACTGATTTTGTGTTTGCTTAGTGTAAATTAAGCTGTTAAAAACTTGTACTTTTTTTGTTTGTTTGTTGTTTCTTTGCTTTGAGTTCTAAAAATCCAAAGAATTATTTGAATTTGGACTTGTATTGCTACTACAGCTGAGCGATGGCTTTGCATCTTGTTTAGCTGTTGAATCATCTTGCAATTCTATGAAAGCAAACAAAAAAAATCATTGTTTAAATTAATTTAAATGCAAATGCATATTTTGCTGTTTTTGAACAAGTTGTTATGTATAAATCTCATGTTGTACTTACCCGGTGGCAAATGTAATTTTTCAATAACAAACTTTTTGCGTTTTAATTTAAATGCCAAATCAGTTGTTTCCGGCATGTAGGCACTTAGTGTATTAATAACTGACATCTTACGCAACTGAAATAGACCATTGTACTCTTTGAAGGCTGGGTTCGTTTCTTTGTTTGAACCAGCAAATGATTCCAGCTCAATAGAATAATCGACTAAATTACGTATTTTTGATACCAACGTGTCATCCTGTAAAACAAAATGGAAGATTATTTATATGAATTAAGAATATGGTCAAAATGTTTTCTGATAATTCATGTGTTAAAAGATTTATATTCCAGATTTTTTAATTATATTTCTTTAAACGTACTGAAGGCGGGGTTTTATTAGCCAGAGATATTTTTAAGCATTGGTGGAGGTGTTCCAGTAACTTCTTCTAATGCTTTTTTATGTTTAAGCTATCTCAGTATTGTTATAAGAGGGTATTAAATAACAAAAGACTTTAAGAAAGTTGAATTCTTTTCTTTTCATTAGCTACAATTCATAAACTGCGGTAATAGCCACATTCTGTAATGTAGATATATCAATTTAATCATAAAAGGATTAACAAATTTAATATGAAGCTAAATTAATTCCATTATCTTATTTTGAAAAACAAAATATTTCAACTAAATAAAAAATAATAATTAATTAATTTTCTAAAATTTTAAGTTTTATTAAGCATTTTAAATAAGATTTCTGTATTAGCTAGATGGCCGTTTTCCTATTAAAATCCTTAAATTGTTTTTATCATCTACTCTAAAAAAATATATCTGTTCAAGCATTCCAACCAGAACACTTAGGATTTTTAATACCTGACAATTTGAAAATACTCATACTTGGTTTTACTTACAGAAGGTTTGAAAATGCCACTATTATTCATGTCTCTATTGTGCTTAAAACGTAATACAAATAAATAAATATAAACTCGGTATTTTAAAGTATCTTAGAAAAAATGCGTTTTAAGGAATACAACAATTATGGAATAAAAACTGATTGGCCTGTCTGAACTGCTAAAGTTTAGTAAGTCTTAGTTGCAATCATGTTTATTTACTATTGCAAAAAAAAAAAAACAAATAACAATTAGTAATTCTTCCAGTTCTATTTTAAGGTCACTTAAGTTTTTCACGAATATTTGATATTTGAATTTATTCTTCATCTCTTATTTGCTTTTTTCAACTCCTAATTCTAACTCATCAAAAATTTGGGGTTAGGAAGTAAATTTTCTGTCAAATGATTAAATGCCAAGAATTGATCCTTTGACATGAGGCTAGTAAAAGGTTGGAAAATTTTAAGAATTTTAATATTCACTATCAAAATGGTGAAAAATTCACGTAGCTTTTCATCATAATCTTGGTCATTCATTCTGACACACCGCTGTGCATATTTTAATCGCTAAATTCGAGGCTGATGGCATTTTTGCTGACATTAGATCAAAGCAATGCAATCATTGTGGCGGTAGCGATGCAAACGCTGTACAGCAAGGTACTGAGAATGAGCCAGGAACTTCAACTAGTCGACGTTCGCTACAATTGGCCATCACTAGAGCGACTTTGTACAACATTTTGCAGAAAGATCTTTATCTTCACGCTTATAAAGTTCAACTCCTTTAAGAATTAAAGCCGATCGGCCATTGTATGCGTCGAAGTCTGTGAATTGGTTGTTTGGAAAACTGACCGAAAACTACACAAATTTCAGAACTCATTTTAGTGTTGAGGCTCATTTTCAACAAGGTGATTATATAAATAAACAAAATTGACGCATATGGGGGCTCAGAAGCCCCCACAAAGAGTTCTTAAAAAACCATTACATTCAAAGAAACTGACTGCATGGTGCAGTCTGTGGTCAGGCAGCATGTTTTTGAAAATTAATAAGTAAACGCCGTCCCTGTGAACTCTCTGCGCTATCAAACTATGATAATCATTTTTTTTGTGTTCACAATTGGCTGATGTTAACATCAGTAACCTTTGGTATCAGCAAGACGATGCCACACAGCCACTCAAAAAATTCAGTTATTAGATGAGAAATTTTCCGGTCGCAAAATATTTCGATTTGGCGATGGCCAAACATCGTTACATCCTTTTTTCTAAGGCAATTTAAAAGACTATGTTTACGTGAACAACCCGCGAACAACTGACGCTCTGACGAGATAAGCGAAGCTTTGTTGCAAAATGTGCTTCTAAATTTTGTAAAAAAAGCGAGCGGACATCAGCTGAAGTGCTAAAGGTGGGCATTAATATTTCATTATTAATTTTAACATTTAAAGAAATTTTTATAAAAAAGAAAATATATAAAATTCTTTAGTTATATTTGAAGTCTTTTGATTTAAATTGCCATACATCTATTACTTTATTGAATACTGAATATTGATGACTTTATTATATTTATGTATTTGCAAAAGTCAGTTGGAAATGTTCCAAAAGCTTTATTGTTGTATGATTTCTGTTTTGTGATATTTACTTATTAATGATTTTTTACGCACAAATAAAATTTTATTTTAATTTTTTTTTTTTTTGAAAATTTGTCACAACTTTTGGGCTTTCATTGAAACGAAAACGAAATAATGCGGTGAGAGGCAAAACAACAATAATAAATCAATGTCGAAAACTGCGTATACTAATCCTATCTTTTTAAATTTATTATTTGCCGCCAAGACTGCATTTTCGAGGATACAACTAATAATTCTTTTCTAATTTAGGTTTTAAAAAATATGAAAAACAAAAGGTTAATTTTTAATAATGAAAATTTTCCAAGTAGATTTTGATTAAAATACTTTATATACTCACATATTTAGCAACAAGATGCATGGGCATTGTAATGAAACACACCGAGACCGATGAACGTATAGAAGCACGTAAAATTGTTAAAAATTTAAGTAAATCTTCACCAAAATTCTCTTCATACCACAAGGGAGAACCCAATGATGTAATGCACACACGACACAAGCTGCGCTTAACCAAAAAACCACCCGAATGAAACTTATCATCACCCAATATACTTTGTAATTCTTTGAGTAAACGAAAGTATTTTTCATTATTAAATAGAAGCGTTTCCGGGCATAAAGATGGTATCGCAGGGATTAAATATGATGTTGAAGTTTCAGTAGAATCAATCGTATTTTTAATCTCAATTACATCTTGTTTTTCATCTGAATAAATTGCTGTACTAAGTGAAGTAGAATTTTTGGGGGAATTATCCAATTCTTTACTAGAATCCAGCACGAAAGTTGCATTATTTGCAGTTTCAAAGTCATTTTCAGGATCTTTAGCATCCCAACCATCTTCGTCTTTCTCTGAATCAACAATATTATTATCTAGAGCATCATTGGACCAGATAATCGTATGGGCTGATTTTAATATTTTTGGATCCATAAATTCCATTAAATTGAAATTGTGACCAATTTTTTCATTAGTTTGTTCGGAATTAACCATGGGCAGATCATTGTAACGCCAAGCTATACGTAAACCATTTTTATCTGCCTCAAGATTCTCTTCTTCGACAGCAGCAGTACAGTGTTGTGGTAATTTTCTAATCAAGTCTTTTGGAGAGTCATCCAAAGAGGCTAAAAATATTGACTGTTTAGATAGAATTCCCTCAGCCATAAAATATTTCGCTAAAACTTTTGAATATGTTACAAATTTATCTTCTTCAATAAGACATATTGAGCCAATTGGTAAACCTCCACCTGTTAAGAAAAAAGACACATAAATAATCAAGAGATATGTAATAGAAAGGTTATATTTTAGTTTTATTTTTTAATACAGATTACGTTTAATCCTCCATATATTTATTTAGCCCAAAATATTTTTTTATTTTCTATTAAGATTCACGTACCTAAGATGACATCTAATGACGGATTTCCACTTGATGTTATAATTTGACCAGTCTGTGGACTAGTGCGGGTACCTGGTATTGGTCTTTTAACAACTCTTTTACGAAAACTAGACATTTCTTCTCGTTAAAAAAATGTTTCTATGTAAAAATAACGAAATTTTAACAAATAATTACGCAAAAATTATAAAAATTTTCGTAAACAACTCCGGCATACAATTTTCTTTTAGACTGCCATGTTGATTGCTATTGCCAGATTAGAATTTTTACATTTAGTAAAGAAATGGCAATACTTTAGTTATCCACAAAACGGAAACTGTAAAAGCGCTGTTAATAACTTGGCGGTAGGTAGATTATAAATACGTTTGGTTGATGTATTGACTATACTGGCGATATTGCCAGCATACAAATTTTGTATATAGTTTTGCGTAAAGATATTTTTTTTTATTCAAGTGTATTTAGTTCCAGCTGGATCTGCAGTATTATTTTTTGTGCTCGTAAATATTAGAACAGGGTGTTTATAATATACAATTTTATTTTCGGAGTTTTTTGAAGCGTTGTGTAAATTTAAAGAAACACATGTCACTTTCGTTAAATTATTACTTACAATAGTAATGCAATACGAGCGCCAGCAATGCGCCAAGAGTTTATCTACTAAAGACTATGATGAGCTGTTAAAACTCCTCAATTCAGCAGGGATTTATACAGGAGAGGAAATACCATTTACAAACCTGCTAGTAGAGGTTAACCAATATAATGTGTTTCCTCGTAAGCGAAAGCAGTAAATTTGTTTATTAGAATGCGAACATAATTTCCAAGGACCTGTTTTTACTGCTTCCTGTTACTAAGGGATTCCGTTTTTAACGGCCGCAGTATATCTCAACATTTTTATAAGGAGATCGGTTTAATTGAGCAGAGATTAAGTTAAGCAACCCATACATGACTTAAGGTATACACACATTTCCGCAAGACATCTGCTGTGTTCCCGTACTTTTTGGGTAAAGTTTGGACAAATGAGAGTAATTAAAAAATACTCTCAATTAGAGACTTAAACGTTTAAAAGTACGGGAACACTAAAAACCAAATTTTTAGCACGAAATAAAATGTCAAAATTGTTTACATCATTTAGTGTAAAAAAGCCGCCAACAAAGTTCGAAAATGGAAAACACAAATAAAATGGAAAATTTGGAAGTATATTGTTCTCCAGGCACTTACAGTCGCGTAAAAAATGGTAAGTTAAAATAATTATTTACAAGGAAGATTTATTTACTTATTTAATTTTTCAGACAAACAGTACGTGATGGAAGTTGCCAAAGGTATTGTAACAGAACAGCCAGGCTCATATAGTTAAATTACATTTAGTGAACGAAATGGTAAGAATAATACTTCGAAATCTTGTACACAAATAAAATTAAATGTTCTCTGATTAGCACCGGGGCAAAATGAAAACTCGGAAAGCATGGATGACATATTTATTCCCATATGTGATTATTTACAAGGTAAGAAGAGAAACGAGTGTCTGTCTGGCTCAACAAAGCAAGTATTAGTTTTGTATTTTTGGGCAGTAGTTGACATACAACGTCTGTAAATTTTCAATTCAATAGAAAAACCCTTCAATTGAAAAAACTAGTGCATAAAATCGATGATATAAAAAAATGTATTTAGTTTGTAAATAATTTATTCAATTCTGTATTTGTATTTCAGATGATGAGCAGCAAAAGGCTTGCTTGGAGGATAAAACTAATTGGCATGACGCTCCAATTAAAGTATTGTTGGCATTGATAGAAGAATTGCGTCCAAAGCTAGGGAAAACCTTTTCCGTAAAAACAAAGGGGAAGATGTATAAAATTATTTCCGAGAGAATGGCAGACGAGGGCTATAGTTATACTCCAGTGCAGATCAAAAGTAAATTTAGAGGCCTGGAGCGTAACTATAAGAAAACCGTTCTGCATAACAAAAAAACCGGCAGAAATCGACAAACATGTCCTTATGACAGGTGACTATATTTTATATTAAATTCGTTTTTGTTCTTTACATATGTATGTATATTTTTTTTTCAGCGACTTAAATCGAATTTTGGGCGAGAAAAAAAGTGTTAATCCAGAATATTTACTGGATAGTGGAGACTTGGAAGGCGCCTCTTGCAGCTCTGCTACTTATTCATTTATTTACTTATTTCATCTACAGAATTAAATTCCTACAGATTACTTTACAATATTAATAATAATGTTTGAATAAAAGAAGCTTGAACATATTATAACTGACATTAAAATTTAAATGTGGGTTAAAACTATTACATAAATGCAATCATCTTGCAAGCGGCTCATTAATTGCATAATTCGTTCTGAAAAGACATTCTTCAAACATGCGATTATTTCTCAAGTCTCTAGGAGGACTGTATAACGTAAAATAATTTTGAATTTCCGGGCTATCAATATTGTCAGATAGTATAATATAAACAAATAATAATGAGGAGCAAGTTCTACGATCCTCTAAGGATTGTAAGCCTAACATTTTCCTCCTAACATCATAAGAAGGTAGTTCATGTGGACAAATCAATTTTAAAGCACTCTTAGTGAATATCCTCTGAATTCGTTCAATACGATTTGATGGGCCTAAATGACTAGGATTCCAAACAATGGAACAATATTCCAAGATACTTCGAACCAAGGAAATGTATAAAGACTTGAGGGTGTATGCATATTTAAAATCTCTAGAATTTCTTCTAATGAAACCAAGCATACTATAAGCTCTAGAAATAACATAGTCGATATGCTTAGAGAATGTTAAGTTAGTGTCAAAAATGACTCCTAAGTCCTTAACTTCAGCTACACGTTTAAGCAGGAAAGCACCAAGAGTATAATCAAAATTTATTGAACCCGAAATATAAGCATATGTGACAACACAACATTTTGAAACATTAATACGTATGCTATTTTCAAAACAACAGTCAGACAGTTTGTTAAGATCAATCTGTATCTTTTCGCAGTCACCAATATCGCCAATAGTAGAATACAATTTCAAATCATCAGCAAATAAAAGACAGCTGGAAAACTTAAAATTCAATGGTAAATCATTACTAAAAATTATAAAAAGTAACGGACCATTATGCGTTCCCTGAGGAATACCTGAATAGGCATCAATTATATCAGAAGAGAATGAATTACCAATTTTAACCTTAAATTTTCTATTGGTCAAGAAACTATGAAAGAATGCTAAAATATTTTTCGAAAATCCAAATGTACAAAGCTTGAGCAGTAACAGATGATGGCTAACTGTATCAAATGCCTTAGCAAAGTCAGTGTATATAACATCGCATTGGCGCTTACTCATCATAGCAGATACAATATCACGGCTTAATAATAGTAAGTTAGTCGTTGTAGACCTATTCGGCATAAAACCGTGTTGTCGGTCGGAAATAAAGCTCTTAACATCCTCAAATAGTTTACCCTTTAAAATATTATCAAATATTTTTGCAAATGGGCTTTGTTTAATTATGGGCCTATAATTGGTAACTAAGCTACGATCTCCAGATTTAAAAATTGGAATAATGCAACAAAGCTTCCAGCAGTCCAAAAATTCACCAAGTTCAAGGCACGAATTGAAAAGCTTAGTAATTATAGCCGCAATATTAGCTGAACACTTTTTAAAAAATATAGAAGGATAATCTCCAACTGAACATTTGGTATCATTCCCTAAATCATTTATAGCATAATACACATCAGCAATGGTTATATTAAAATTGATTCCACCACTTTCGTTATCTACGAGATGGTAGCTGGAGTCATTACAAGCAGGTTTAACAAATGTGCTTTGAAAATACTTTGAAAAAAGATCACACGTACATAATACATCATACGATTGCATGTTATCATAACACATACGTTTTGAGGTAATATTATTCTCTTTTACCGCTTAAAAAATTCCAGAAAGCCGAAGAATTGGAATTGGATCTATCGACAAAAGGTAAAATTTTCGTTTAACAGTATTACAATTTCATTTTTGTGCTTTTTTAACTTTATGTTGTGTGGAAACGCAATTGTTTTCTTTAAGATGAAAGAAGCCCCGACGTTTCAAGGAAAAACATAAAAGACCTTATGAAAAAAATTACACAAATGTCGGAAGAGAAAAGGCAATTTCACTCTAAAGTCTTAAAATTCCTTGAAAAGAAAGATGAGAGAGCCCAAAGTCGAGAGGAGAGATCAAAACGAAAGCTCGAGTTATTGGAGCTACTCGTAAAGAAAAAGGATGAATAATATCTTTACACATATTCTACTACATATACATTACATATTTTACTTAATATTAAATTTGTTCGTTTTCTTTATTGAATTTAAATAGATTCTTTCTTATATTGTTTTTTATAATTTTAAGAAAAACCAAATATAATTTTAAGCTGCATTTAATTGCAGCTCCCTAGAAATTTTGTTTCTTATTGCATTTCCACTAGGCGTGTCTATAGATCGTTCAGTATCCAAAATTTGTAGCTCTTGTCTATTTTCTTCTTCAAACATCAAATCGTCTTCGTTTGCAATATTATGCAAGACGCAACAAGCTCTTATGAAATGACGTAACTTTTTCATCCCTCGCAATTTGCAATAGTACAATTGCCTAAATCTTTGCTTCAATATACCAAAGGTATGTTCAATACACACACGGCCAGAACTTAATTTCACATTAAACTTTTTTTGAGCTTGTGATAAATGCCCATTGTCTTTATACGGTGTCACTATATGTTGAGAGCAAGGATATGCGGAATCTGCTAACAAGTAGTAATCTATCATACAAACTGGGTCTCATGCATAAAAAGTGAGCTTGAGCTCGGACTCGATTCTTTGAGTAAAAGGTGCTTGTTGAATGCAAAATAAAATTTGATGTATTCGCTTTTACTCACTGCTCACGTTTGATCTCGTCTTGCTCAGTTCGAAATAAGTTAGATGAGCTTGTGCTCATTTGCATATGCATAAAAACAAGTTTTTGCTTTCTTTTGTGAGCTTTTGCTCAAATTTTGTTGAGCCTGCATTACAGTTGACTCGCGTGCACCAAAAAGGAAGGATGGCTGAATATTTTGTGCCACAAAGATATACAAAATGTTATCAACAGCGTAAAATAAATTTAGCAAGTGAGGATAAAAAATTATACAGGTTTGTATTTTGAATTATTAATTATTTTTTATAAAGGGTGTTTTTTTAAGCCCGATAGAACTTGAAATTGTAAAAAATAACACAAAAAATTAAATTGTAATCAAAATTTCTTTTTTATTCGAAGGATTAATACGTGACATTAACATTTGAAAATGATTTCGGGCATATGGGCACCGCGGCTGTTCTTGACGAAGCGCATTCTGGACGTCCGATTTTGGGCCACTTTTTCGAGCACTGCTGGGCGTATGTCACGAATAACACGAACAATGTTGTCCTCCAAGGCGTCAATTGTTGCTGGTTTATCAGCATAAACCAGTGACTTCACGTAGCCCCACAGGAAATAGTCGAGTGGTGTCAAATCGCACGACCTTGGAGGCCAATTGACAGGTCCATTTCTCGAAATCAACTTATCGCCAAATTTTGATTTCAATAAGTCGATGGTTGCGTTCGCTGTATGGCACGTAGCGCCATCCTGTTGAAACCACATCTCGTCCGGATCAATGTCATCCATATTTTCAAACAAAAAATCATTGAGCATGGTGCGGTAACGATCTCTATTGACCGTAACGCGAGCTCCGCCCTCATTTTTGAAGAAATAAGGTCCGATGATGCCACCAGCGTGAAAACCGCACCAAATGGTGCATTTTTCTGGATGTAATGGAGTCTGTAGGGTCTGTTGTGGATTGGTCTCACTCAATATGCGGCAATTTTGCTTATTAGCAAAACCCGTTAAGCCAAAAATGCGCCTCATCGCTGAACACAATTTTGCGATAAAACAACGGGTGAGTTGCCAACTGCTCTAGAGCCCAATCGGCGAAAGAACGACGCATATAATGGTCTCGTGGCTTCAATTCCTGCACCAGCTGGATCTTATACGGGTGTAGGCCGAGATCTTTGCGCAAAATTTTCCAAGTAGTGGACGGACAGAGCCCCAATTCCTGCGACCGACGACGAATTGATAAATTTGGATCTTCTTCCACAATTTTCGCACATTCCTTCGACGTGTTGGTGTTATTGCATCCTCTAGAGAGTATGTGGTACGAAATCTATCGACAGTTCGACGAATGGCTTGTTCAGATGCACGATTATGTACGCCATAAAAATGACAAAGTCGTCTATAAGTTGCGCGAATCGACGACTGATTTTCAAAGTAAATTTGGATAATTTCGTAGCGTTGTTCAAGCGAGAGTCTATTCATGATGATTTGTCAGAGTATACTGAAACAAATAAAAAAAAATGTTTCATCAAAATTTCATTTTTTGTGTTACTTTTTACAATTTAAAGTTCTATCTAGCTTAAAAAAACACCCTATATATATACTTCATAATAAAATGATAAATACATAGGTTTGATGATAGTAGCATCTGCTGTTTGGCTAATTTTTTTTTTGAGGAGTCAGAAGAAACACGTGGTGGTGCCCTCAGCAACATTGATAAAATTCGTATATATTTAAGATTTTGTGTAGATCCTGGATTCCAAGATGGTATAGCCACTGATATTGGAGTACATCAATCAACTGTATCGCGAACTATTGCGGAAGTTGCGAAACTTATGTCTTCCAAAGCAAGCGAGTGGATAAAATTCCCGAAAGATCCAGATGAAATAAAAGATGCTCAAATGAAATGGCAAGCAAATTATTGCTTTCCATTTGCAATTGGAGTGATTGATTGTACTCATATAAAAATTAAAAAACCCACAAATCAAAGCGATGAGTATATTTGTAGAAAGGGTTTCCACTCTATAAATGTACAGGCAACTTGTGATGGAAAAGAACTTTTTAGAAGCGTTGACATATCCTGGCCTGGTTCAGTTCATGACGCACGCATCTTACGAAACAGCGAGGTATGTAGAATTATGCAAAATGCAACAAACGATGCATTACTTCTCGGGGATGAAGGCTATGGAATATGCCCATGGCTAATGACACCATTCTGGAACCCTACAACTGACATAGAAAAAACAATCAACAAAGTGTTTACAAGGGAACGTGTCATTATAGAACGGTGTTTTGGGCAATTGAAGCAACGATTTTCGATACTTCAATACAAAATTCGTGTATCGCCAGAGTTAGCACCCCACGTTGTTTCGTTTTGCACAACATAGCTAAATTTTTAAAAGACGATTACATTGGTATCGTCAGTATCTATTTTATTATTATTTGATTCTACTTCACTTTCACTTGACGACATGTTTACACTTCAATAACAATTAGATGTTTGATCTCCCTTTGCTCAAGTAATTATAATTGGTCTGAACTCATTTTTATGCATACGAAATTGAGCAAAAGCTGTTGCTGTTTAGTTAAACTCGACTTACGAGTAATTGCTGACCTGCTACAACTCAGCGCTTTTACTCCTTTTTATGCATGAGACCCAATATGTTTATTTTTTTTAATATTAAAACTGTCTTTATTTACCTCCGCAAAATGTTTCTAAGTTTTGATACAAAGGAGAGTTCTTAAAAAGATGAGCCCGGAAATCCAACGAAAATATTGATGAATTTTTTTATTTTCGTTGCAAACACCCTGCATTTGTAAAGTTACATTACCTTTTCGGTCGATGTAATCATCCTTACATTTAGATGGAGGGTCAATAATTATATGAGTGCCGTCAATACAACCTGCAGAATGGAAAAAATATGAAAACAAGCATAAATTTGCAATATTTTTTTTAATGTTTAAATATTTTACTTTTTTTCGTACCTATTACTTTAGAAAATCCACATTTATTCGTAAAATAAGTAGCTGATTCGATTTTTTTTGCTTCATCGGGTGGTTTTATAACATCTAAGCTTAAACTGCTGATGAACATAGTGGTTTTGGCTGTAATTCTACTCACAGACGATATTGACAAATTAAAACGATCAGACAAGTCACGGTAACTATGTACATGCTTCGTGGCCCGCAAACCACAAAAAACTAACAAATATGTTTTGGCCGACAAGCGTTTGTCAGGTCTAAGGTTCTTATAAGCATCACTTTGAGCAAATCTCTCCGACAGACTTAAGTATAAGTTTGTTGATATTCTAAAATGGCTTCGAAATTCTTGTTCTGTATACGAAGGGACAATAGCATCCAAGTAATTTGGAATGCTGTTCCTCTTTTCACCTTTAAAAGCTTGTAAAAAAAGTCAAGCATCACAAATTCTTCGTCATCAGAGGAGTGGTTGAAAATTTCAAGAATATCATCATCTTACGAATCACTGGAAAAGTCTATTAGTTCTGCAACCAAAACTTCGAAATCATTGTCACCTGCTACTTCGCTACAATTGCCGGACTTTAAAGAAAGATATGTACATATGTAGATAAAATGCCCATGGAAATATGTACATTCGTAGTTATCTATGCATGTATACATATATATCTCATTAGTATGTTTTTTATACATAGATATATAAGTACATACATAAGTACATAAATAAAAAATCCAAGTATTTACTTACATTTCTTCATTAAAAAGATTTTTTTCAACTATAAAGAAAACTTGTTTGCTTACAATTTTTATTGTTTATTTTATACAACAGCTGATTGATTTACAATCTTACCAAATCAGCCCGAAGAAAAAGTGCGGGCTGTTTTGGGCAGAAAGAAGAAGAATATTATTCTCTCAAATTCTCTCTCAATTGCCAAAACTTTGTGTACGGGAACGCTTTTGGGTGAATTTGGGAACGCGCGTGCTCCCAAAGTAGAGTACGGGAACAAACCTATCATATCCACTACACAGCCCTAAAAAACCCAATTTGGCTAAATTAACAGCCAATAAGTAAGACGTGTGTACAAAGCTTTTTAGCTACATATGTCCACACTACTTCTCTGAGATGTTCCAAAATTGGTATGTTTATGCTATTCTATGAAAGGCAGAGTAATTACAAAGATCTTCTGCCGTTTCGCTCTCTTTCTTGTTTAGATGAATGAGAGTTAAATGATCCTGAATGCCCAGCTAGAGCCAGCCTGATTATAATATGCTCATTTATTGTCCATTTTTTATGTTGACTTTTGCAATCCAATTGCTAAAATTCGAAATTGACTGGCCACTCGATTAATAATATTTTTAAAACTCTTTTGAAATCAAAATTTTTTAAAATATACGAAACGATCCAGCGATTGTATTAATGATTCAAACATATGCCAAAAACAACATAACAAAAAGCAAGACGTACCTTCAAGTTGCTGTAAAAAATTAATGTCCTGCTGTGTTTACACATTTTTAAATGTACAACCGATCGTTGGTTGCATCCATGTAGTGCTGCAGTCGGTGTTCATTGGTCATTTATTCGTTTATTCATTTGCCAAACAAAATCTTTTGTTTTCCCTATTTTAATAGGTTCCCTTTAACGAGTTCCTTCACTATTTTTTTATAGTAATTTTACAATTTAACATTTATTTTAGGAATGCAGAATAATGCATTTAGAAAGGACTGACTGACTGACTGACGACTTTGTAAAAGTTACCCTTTTTGGTAATTTTAGCAACAAGGGTAGTTTTGCATTAGATCATGTTACTCAAACAATAATAAAGAAGAAAAAATAAATGTACATACATATGCATATGTATGTATGTATGTATGAAGAGATGGCAAATGGACAATGGTCATCATTAATTTTATCGACAGAAGAAAGTATAAAAAAAATATTTGTAAAAAGGGGTGCAATATTTCAATGGTTTTTGTATTCTTTTTATAATTTTCCATTTCCACTGAAATTACATAAAATTATTGTGAATTTTTTTAAGATAAATTTTTCACATTTTCAGACTTTATATTTCAGATTGTTAAGGGTTGAAAATAAGTTTTTTAATTTGTTGTGAAGTATATAGCAAAAGGGTTTGTGGGTGTTTTAGAATTTGTGAACAGTATTATGTATTTGAGGACAATTGTGAATCGAAATAAAATTAATTAAAGTTTAAAGAAAACGGAAAGAGATTTTAATTAAATGAATGATAAGTTCAAATTTAAAATCATCAAAAAAAAAAAAACTCAAAAAAATTAAAGATAAAAACTCGTCAAATGTGATCGTAAAAAATGTGATAATATATCACCTAAGTTTATTGAGAAATGTGCCTATCAAATCACCCCAATATTAGCTGTAATCTTTAATGAAATGTTAGAAACCTCTATCTATCTATCCTGAAAATTCAAAAAACAACTCCTATAACAAAAGAGAGTTTTAGAGTAGAGAAATATCGGCCAATCGCTGTACTTTCTGCAAACGATAAAATTTTTGAAAAAATTAAATATGATCAGCTTTTATCTTATGTAGGAGAAAACAACTTATTCACCTTTATTTTATTTGGTGACGCACAATGGTCCACATTTTACAAGAAGGCGGTCAAAATATATAACTTTTGAATGGATCGTAATTTTGATACGCGGTTTTTTTTTGCCTACTAGGTGAGATCATAGGCTTTCGTTTAAGGTATAAATTTAAAATCGACTGTTTAGAAAAACAGTTGTGATACACTCATAGAAAAAACAGCTGGAAATCAACAATTTCAACCTTAAATCAACAAAAAACAGCCGTGAAAATGAACTAAGGTTGGAAATTATATATTTAACAACGTTCAACATAAAACAACATTAATTCGAAATCGAGGTAAATTCACTGCTAATTTAATAATGCTCGGTGTTAAATTAAAAAAATGGCATCTTTAAATCAAAAACGAGCGACATTGAATCAAATATTTTCTACGTCTATTTAAAACAGAAACATTTTCAAATCAAATACGTGCATATTTAAATTAATATACTTACCAACATTTTCACCATTCATAAATCAAAAACTTATTTTATGATTTGTTTTTTTTTTAATAAAAACTAGCTGACCCGGTCCGCGTTGCTGGCCCTGAACAAACATTAGTGTTGTATTACAACACGATTTAAATTAAGCTTTTAACGAAATGTACGGGCTTTAAATAGAAATTCATGGAATACCTTTCATAAAGTTTTTTTACAGAATAACTTACATATGGTGCAGATATGGGCTCAGTCAAAAACAAACGCATGTATTTAAGAGAAAGTGGAAATTATATTTATTTATTACTTCATCTTAAGGATAGAGGATAGACAATGTTTTTCGTTTTTTGATTTGGTGTAAAAACGTATAAATTTTTTGGCGTGCCAACTCGGGAGCAAGCCACATACAATTGGCCGTGCGAAAAACATGAAGTTTCCAAAATTAAGCCAGCAATAGTCAATGATTGGCCTTGTGCTTTGTTGATGGTAATAGCAAAGGCAAGACGCAAAGGGAATTGGAGCCGCTTGAATTTGAATGGTAAATCGTTGGAAATCATCGGAATTCTCGGAATAAGTACGTCTTCGCCTTTGAATCTGCCACCGATGATTGTTGCCTCGATTAAATTTGGTGAACAGTTTTTTATGGTCAATCTGGTTCCGTTGCACAACTTTGGTGCGTTTAAGTTGCGAATAAGAATTACCGGTGATCCAACCTTTAATGTTAGCACATGCGGTGGCATTCCGGGTGGTTGCAATGAATTTAAAAATTCAGTGGGATAATTGACGGCTTGTTCTTCATCCATTACTGTGTTGCAACATTTCGGAAGTTTTAAAATTTTGATATTTTATTATATATTAGTGAGTTTTTTTTTTAAATATCTTCGGAACTACATAACCGATTTAAGAGATTGATATAAAAAAGAAAAAAAAATAATAAATATGTATATGTCATTAGTGGGTTTTGCCACGCCCCTCCGCCCACAGACCGAAAATCAAAATCACAGTGTCACCCGCCTGAATATTCTGAAGATTCTCTGAAAATCAAAATCATCAAAATCGGCCCAGCCTTTTTTGAGTCCATTTCTTACATACATACACACATCCTCTTTTATATATATAGATTATAAATACAGTGAACTCGCGAAAACATGAAGTAATTTTTACCAAGAGTGTTTACGTTTTCAAATTTGTTCATGTTTTCGATTGTAAAAATTTTAGAACAAAAAAGCAGAGTAAAGCTTGAAATAATAACTTCAAACAAACAATTAAATGTGAGATATTAAGATTGGATAAAATATTAAAATTTTTTATTTACTCACTTCACAAAAATAAAATTAAATGTTTATACTTTAAATAAAATAATGAATAAAAATTTATTAAAATAAATAAAAAAAAAAACTTATATCCCTTTAAAAGACGGGTTTTGCTTCTTATTAGTTTTTTTTACAAAGAATTCGTTCATCTTCGTTTGGTATGTGTTTTGTTTCACCATTTTTAATACAGCCTTTTCTTTCAGATTATTCAAAACTCTTATTTCAGTTTGATCAACCTTTTCCTTTTCAGCCCATTTTATTATTTTATTAAATGCTTCCACTACTTCCTTGTGTTTTATTGCGATTTCTGACGGTTCTACAGTACAATCACTATCTTCGTCACCTTTAGATTCATTACCAATTTCGAAAATTTCACCTTCTGTCTGGTTCTCGTCGAAATTGTTGTTCCATTCTTTCACTAACGAAATGGTAACGTTTGCCTGTAAAAATTGTGTTAAATTTTTAAAGAAAAATTAAAGATTTTTTATAAAACAAACCTGAGGACTTAAAATCTGCAGAAGACCAACCGCTCTTTCTTCCAACTGCTTTATTTCTGCCTGCCAGGTTTCTCTCAATTCACCTAAGGGTACGTTATCATCAGGGTTCTCTTGATCCGGAACTAAATATAAAATATTTTTCCAAGATTTGCACAATATTTCTTGTGTGATTCGACTCCATGAGGAGTCTAGGAGAGTTATTTCATCTCTTAATGAAATTTTTTTGATTGACTCCAACAAATTTAATTCATTTCCTGCAATTAAAGCCAAAAGGCTGTTTCTATAATGCAGTTTTGTTATTTTAAAAACATTTTTAACCCTTGGGCTGGATTAATGAGGTTACATTTGGAGGCAAAAACATTGTAAAAATGGAACCATCCTGAGATATTAACTCTTTTTCAGGAGGATGCGACGGGGAATTGTCTATTAATAAAAGAGCCTTTACTGGTAGACCCTTTTTTTCTAGTTAATCCGTAACCTAAGCAAGATATTGCAAATGTAAAAGTTTTCAATCATGTTTAATTGATTTACCTCAGGTACGAATGAATAGTGAAACCAATCCTTGAATAATGAAGACTTCATCCAAGCAGACTTAGAGCTTTTATAGTTAGCAGGGCATGCATAATTTTTTTCTCCATTTCAGCGCCTGGTGCAGTTTTCTCCAAAGATGAAACGAAAGATTTTTCCGGCAACTGTTTCCAATATAAACCAGATTCATCAGCGTTATACAATTGATCTTGACATAAGCCGAGCTTATTAATTTTTGCTCTTAACTTTATTTTAAACGGATCTACCAGATGTGGTCGAGCAGAAAGTTTTTCTCCGCTAATTTTAAGCAGTCGAACACCATACCTCTTTTTGAAATTTTGTAGCCATCCGTCTCTTGCACTAAATCCACGATTGTTTTCTTTGATTTGCTCATGAAGTTGTTTGGCTTTCGCTTTAAGCATAAGTCCACTTACTGGCATTTTCTTATTTCTCATGTTAGCAAACCATTTATAAAGATTTTTCTCCATTCTCGGAAGCTCTGATGTGCGTAATGTTTTGCGAACTCCTGGTCCACAAATTGTGTTGTTAACACATATTTTTATTGCTTTGTCTTTATTTTTAATCGAAGAAATCGTTGATTTTGCCACTTGATATTTTTTAGCTAAGTCAGTTACACTACCACCTTTTTGTAATAGGTCAACAATATCTGCCTTGTCTTTCAGATTTAAAACTTTTGGCTTTTTAGATGACATTTTTATTAGTTATTAGCACTCAGAAATCAAATTTGTACTTTAACAAAATGCAAGTAACAATATACTGACAGGTTGTGGGTTAATAGTTTAAATATCACGGCGCAACTAAATCAGTAAAAGTACATACATGCATATACTTTTGCATGTATTTGTGAAAACAATCAACGTAAACATAAAAATGTATTCTGGGATTCCCTGAATTAAAAGTAAATTCACAAAATAAAACGAAAAAACCTCAGAAAACTTTGTTCACGTTTTAGAGCTTTCAGACTTTGTTCACGTTTTAGAGTAGTCAGTGTAAAAATTAAAGTTTTCATGTTTTCGAGTCGTTCATGTATTCGAGTGTTCACGTTTTCGCGAGTTCACTGTATAGTGAATATATAATAAATGTAATAATATAATAAAAATAAAAATTAATTACAGTTATAAAAAGTTACAAAAAAGTTTTTGGCCGTATATAAGTCTTTGTTATTTATTACATATGAATGAAAAGGATTCCCTTTTAAAATATTTAACATTTAAAATATAAATTTAATCAAATTCTTTTATTAATTCATATAACATTCAAAATGAGTATCAGACTGACTTAAAGGTAATGGATAACATAAAACATATATTTCATTTATTATTTGTACCGACTTTAAAAAAATTGTTTACCTCTGCAGTCACCACACTGGGAAAAATCTCACATATGTCATCAACAATGTCAAGAATCTCATTTGGCTTAACCGATTTTTCACTACATACCATTTCTTCTATTATAATATTTATAATGTCGTCACGTCTGTTATCTGTTAGAATTTTGTTCTCTTTATAAAAATCCAAACAGGATTGGCCTTTAGATCTTTGCTTTAATATATCTAGTAAATCCTTGAAAAAAAAAAAATAAAAATGCAGACATAAAAATAAAAAATTATGTGTGCATGTTAATTATTTTTACAATACAAACCTTATTTAAAACAGGTCTTGTTGAAGATCCTGAAGAAATTGGTAATGCCACATACTCTATTAATCCATCCCTGGACTTTCGTCGGACTAGAAAGAGTTTCGTTGTCCATTCCAAACTGAAAAAAAAAATAATAAATGCATGCTAAATATATGCATATAATTTTCAAAAGAGTTAAGATTTTATTCACTTCTTTTAACCTTGTACAACAAAAGAGTTGTAGATGTTTAAAAATCAATTCTCATTTTGAATCACCCTGTTCAGTGTGATATAGTTAAAATAGAGTTAAAATAAAGTAAAATAGTATAAAGTATCTACTTTCGAATGAACTTTAAACTTTTATAATTGGGGACCATGAAAAAAGGACTTTTGCCCGCCTTCTCGTAAAATGGTCCACTGTGCGACGACAATATCGTCGTCGATTTTGAGGTAACATCACTTTACATCAATACATCAATACTACTTTGGTATTCCCTAACAGTCTTGCCAGTTTATCGATCATTTTAATAAAATATAACACACATATCTCATATTTGAGTCAGCTGATTTATTTGTGTATTACTTTTGATAAAATTGTTGTGAACAAAATATAAACTGTATGAAAAATAAAATAAAATCTGTATTAAATTAAACCTAAAATAAATTAAAATCAAAATGTTCTTTGTTTCCGACTCTGGCGCTAGTGATGAGAAAGCTAGAAATAATTAAAGATGGAAAGAAGACTTCTCAGACAGAAGTCAAGAATCTTTCAGTTAACAGATGAAAAGTTAAAGCCAAAGTAATGGATAACTTTGGCTTTAACTAAAGTAATACTTTGTTACTTTATTTAAGGTTCGAAAGTAATTTCCGTTTGAATAAATCAGCTTTTCGGTAGGCCTTGGAAAAATAGAGTCAGACTAAAAAAAATATTCATGCGACTTCCGTTCCAAACATCATAAAATTCGCAGCAACATTATGATTATTAGCTCAGGGATGGTAACAGCTCAGTGCCGGGAACAATTTTAACCTGGGACTGTCACAGCCCGTTGTGTCGAAAATTTTGTCAGAAACTTTGGATGTCGTGGATAGCAAAGTTTGTCCATTGTGACACAAGCCGAAAGAAAGGAGGCAAAATTACATTTTTTTGAAAAAACTTTCTGGGTGCTGTTGCTGCTGGTGCTTCTGGCTGTTCTTTCCTGTAAATAGCAAAATATCAATGAATGCAAGTAAGTGGACATATTGACCTCTTGGGTCAATATGTTTTACCATTTGAAATGAGTTCTGTACGTTCAAATCAGCGTTGTCCTTGACTTTTCAAGTTTCCATTTACTTGTGACTCCCTGCAACATACCTTCGTGGTTTATTTGTTTTTGGAATTGCAGCAGAGTTGCCACAGCTTTTTCCAAGGGGCTCAGCCTAAGTTGATTTAATATGCCGCCTCCACTAGTTTTGCATTCCATTTTGTTTTTTACCATCTTTTTTTTCAATTTAAATTTTAAGACGCACTAAATCTGTAAAAAAACTTTTGTCAAACATGTATTTGTAAAGAACTACATACTATACCTTTTGGCATCCATCACTTGTTTTATTTGGTGGGCCAAGGGCGTTTGGAGCAGTTCCCAAACTTTCCTATTGTTCCTTAAAATTAGTAGAAACCCTACCTCTTCGAAATCCCCTAGCAAGTGATGGAATTTTTCACAATTCTTCCACTAATTTTTCAAATTGGTTGGCGTTGGTAATTTTAATTTTTTCCATTTTCTATTTTATTTGTACTTTTTATATATTTCATTTTATATTTTTATGTTTTTTTTAATCCTTTTAAGTTTTTGTTTGTAACAGCACGACACCAAAATCACAGACAACAATATTAACGGCAATTTAAGGCAACATCAAGGACAAATTTTCTTACAGAACCGGTGTTGCCGGTCAGCGATAAATGGAAATATTGTCAACGAGATTTACAACAAACGACAAAAAACGCCGTCGTCTTGTATTGCCGTCGCCAAACAGAATAAGGGTGATTATATGAATTTCAGTTTGGTTTTAGAAAATGATGTCGTTCTGAGAATGAAGTATTAAAAGTAGTGTTTTTTTTCGATGAGGCTGGAAATGCGGTAACGTTCAATAGATCACGCTATCGTAAGATGCTAACAACTCAGTTTTAGTTTAGTATTGACGACGTGGATAACACTGTGGTTTCAACAGGACGGTGCCACCTATAAGCTCCAACTGGTTTAAAATTGTTTAAACAAAAGGCAATTTATCGAAAAATTTTGAATAAAATATTAAAACCTTTTAATTTTTAAACAAACCACAGATATTCCAAAAGTAAATACGATTATCGTTTTTATTATGTGAAGGACACACAATGTCAAACCGATAATTTTAGACTAAAAATCTTGGATCATCAATTGTTTAACAATTAAACCAACAACAACACTGAAATAGTTTTACAATTCATTAAAATAGTTTTAAACAGCAATTATAACACATTGTTACAAGATTGCATTGAAAAAAAGGCATTTTTATAATCACTTATTGAAATTTTTACAATAGCAAAAGGGATAACATAAAAAGGATAAGGAATGAATAAAAAAATAAATTTATGTTTTTCATATGGGAATAAATTAGTTCAAGTGTTTCGCCTAACAAGTGAATGAATTCCACTAGTAGTTCTATACGAGAATATCAAAGATAAATTGGACATATGGTTAAGCATAAGGATAACTAGGCCTTTTAAAGTGTTTGGTAATTTTTGTTATAATACAGAGGCAATAATTGGTACTGCTGCTGCGGGTATTTCATTCGTTTCGCTTATAAGCGATGACGTATGGGCTGGTTGTTCGGTTTAATAATTGGTTTATTTTGTTCTTGTTTTGTTGCAGAGATCTAATAATAGAATCTTAAATTTCTAAAGTAAAAGTGTAATATTTTACGCCCTTAAAAGATGCACTTAAAGACAGAAGAGTTAAAGGAGAAATGAAGGTTAAGATTTTCTATGTATTTGACTTTGAAATACAAAAAGACTGAAAGGCATTTCGTCATGCCTGCAAGATGTAATAATGAATTTAAAATGCAACATAAATTTTATGTTAAATTTCTTTTACAAAAAAAAAAAAAGAACTCATAACGAAATCAATACTGACCACGCGTTTGGCGTAACCAGCAGGATGTAAACAGCTGTTTTAAATGAATTTACTTTGAATCAATACAGAGTTTAAAGGATTTTATTGCAAAAACTATTTCAGCTATACATTCCTCAGTATTAGAAATTAGAGTAAACAGATTTGTATAAAATTTTGAATAGAAGTGCACCTATCGCCCGTTTTACACGGTATTCGTTTTACACGTTTTCAATCTTACACGGTTTTTGGAAATTAAAAAAGTTTTTTTAACGAAATTTATTAATTTTACACGAAATAATAAACACTAAACTATAATTTGCTTATATCTACAATAATATGTTCATTGTATTACTGTCAAAAAATACAACACTACAAAATGTATCTTATTATTACGAATTATTAGTAGTCTATGTCTATGATGGAAATAGAGAAGCTGCACAAAAATTTTCTCAAAAATTTGCTGAAATTATTGCTAAAAAATCCTACAGTCCTTCTCAGATGTTTAATGCCGACGAATCCGAATTATTCTGGAATAAAATGCCGGAGAGAACATTTTTAGCTAAAACATAACAAATCAGCTAGTGGCCACAAATCAGCAAAAGATCGCATAACAATTCTTTTTTGCAGTAATGCTTCTGCCGATTACATTATGAAACCATTTGTAATTAATAAAGCCATGAAGCAATGTTCGTTCAAAGAATTAGATGTTAAGAATCTTCCAGTATATTGAAACGCCCATAAGAAAGCTTGGTTTACCACTACCATGTTCAATAATTGGTTTCAAAACTTTTTCCTGGCAGATGTGAAAAAATATTAAATCAAAAAAGGGCTACCTTTCAAGGTTCTACTCATTCTTGATAATGCTCCTTCAAGATTTACAAAGGAAAATCCCTTGTTCAAAGGATAATTTCTACATTGAAGATACTGTACATTAAAAAGTGCTTCGAATATATTTTACATCAAATCGAAACTGGAAAATCGCTCTCGATTATTGATGCTTGGAATAAATGTACAATCTTAGATTGTATCAAGCATATAGAAATGTCATACATTAAAATCAAACAGTCAACGCTCCGCCATGCGTGTTGGAAAGCAGTATGGCCTACTATAGTAAAAGATAACAATAATAAATAGTCCCTAGAAAATGAATACTCTCAGTTAATTGAGATAGGTCATACGTTAGGTGGAGAGGACTTTGTAGATATGGCAAAATATGATATTTCCGAAATAATTGATGATCATAATGTAATTCATGACCTTATAGAAATGGTAGAAAAAAAAACACTGGTAATGAAAATGACAGTCCGTCTGATATCGATGAAAACAAACCTAGTGCATTTACAGCAAAGATCGTACATGAGGGGGTCTTGCAATAGGAAGTAATTTAAACAACTATTTTCAAAAACAACTTTTATCTCAATACGAAGAGGTACACGAAGATATGACTAAAAATAAATTGCAATTGCTCATAACAGATTTTTTTACTGCAAAATCTAACGGAAGTTCAAATTCTATGGAGAAAGAATCTAATGAGAGAGTGTGGTCAAGCCATGAAAGTGATATCTAAAATAGGTTTTTCTATATTTGTTTTATTATTGAAATAAATTAATATTCTTATAATTTATTAAATGTGTTTGATATTAAATATATTAATATTTATTTTTCCTTCAATATGTTTGTTATTCATCATATTAATAACTGACAAAAAGGGTTTTTTTTATAGTGATTTCGTTTAGCACGGTTTTTCCATATAGGAGTGAAATATTCGAGTTGCACGGTTTTTATGGAACCTATCTTTCGTGTAAAGCGGGGGATAGGTGTATGCCCATCAATCTTCAAGTCACTAAATATAAATATTTTAAATTAATTTATTTAGCTTTGAATTTTTCTTTATAATCATTGTCCTTTTTTAACCGTTGGTGCTGACCGTGTTGTTATCAAGTTAAATTATGTTGACATGCTTTTTAATCAAGAAAATATTTTTCAATTTGGATTAAGTTTAAAAAAAAAGACAAGTATGTCCTACAGACTCCTAACAACTGCTTGCTTAAATTCCTTATTTCATTATTATTTTTCGGTATTTCTTTTTTTTTGTCAAAAAATCTGTGTAAATTTTAGGTAATTGACAAAAAAGAAGGAATTTTAACAATTTTTATGATGTCTTTAAAAACTGATGAAGATGATGTTGATGATAAAAAAACAAAAACATTGATATTGTTGATCAACGAGAGTGGGCGACATTTATATTACAATCATTCATCTATAGTAACGGACATAAACGGATATAAACGTACATAAACTGGCATATATGGATACGAAAGGAAAACAATAGTTGCGTATGTTTGTATTTTGGTACACTTCAACATCCCTATACAAATTCTTGTAAAATTTACAATCAGAGTATTAAAAGAAAGCAATGTTCTAAAACTTCGACCAAGAGGAAGAGGGTCTGGTGTATTTAAGTTGCTCTGCAAATTGTGTGACGACACAGGCTTGAGTTCTAATTAAAACCTTTCAATGTGTAGGCTTACTTTGTCTTATTTTGTTCTAAAAAAAGTTTTACAATTTTACTACACGTCTTCTAATACACAACATATTAAAATAAACGTAATTTGACATTCTGCAAAATACAAG
Organism: Trichopoda pennipes; assembly: GCA_030448955.1. NCBI lineage: Eukaryota > Metazoa > Arthropoda > Insecta > Diptera > Tachinidae > Trichopoda > Trichopoda pennipes. Next base: position 4,330,445 of record JASKUP010000008.1, on the reverse strand, counting down.
GACTTGGCACTATTTATTTGATTCCTACCACCACAGGGTAGTTAAACCCCTGAACATTTTAGAAAAGCAGTAGAACCTCAAAAAAGGCTTTTTACACAACACCTAACTCTATTAATTTTTTAGATAATATGGATAATATTCCATTGAAAATGTATAAAAAAAGGTAAAAAATAAATTGGTCTTTAAAAGCTAATTATGGTAAAATATTCTACTGATTTTTAAATAACATTTTATGCTGAAAAGCTGAAAACAAAAAATTTTTAATAATACACTGCGACCACAAATACAAAATTTTTTAAATAAAATGTCAATAAAATATCTTCACGAGAGTCTTGACTGCATTATTGCCAAATATAATTAAACGATCTGAATTGGACGTTAGAAAAACTGGTAAAACCTCATTTGTATTGGCTCATTGACTTCCCAAGAAATAACCGTGGCCAATAACCGTGTGCAGATATGTAAACGCTTTCATATGATTGTTTTCTTAACAGTATTAATAAAAAGATACTGGCAAAATAATATTAAATCATATTCATATATAGGACTTTTCAACAGGAAGTTTGTTTTTTGATTGTGGCAACACCAACAATATAATAGTTTTGAAATTTAGTTTTTTGACGTATTCGTAGTAGATCCATTGGCAACTGTTACAATGAATTCAATTTCCTATGAAAATCGCATTAAAATAATTAAACTCCACTATGAAAATGGTGGTTCTGTTTAAGTTACATTTCGTAAAATTTGAGATATTTTCGAACACCATAATCGTTATTCTAAGATCGCTATTAAGAAATTGGTCACAAAATTTTAATTGACAGGCAAAATGTACGAACACCAATGCATGTTCGACCGAGTCGTTTAACTGAAAACATTCCAGCCGTGAGCAACAGTGTTGAAGCAGATCCAAATTTTTCGATTACTCAACACTCTCAACAATTGAGGTTATCCAAAGCCATCACACGGTGAATTTTGCGTAAGGATTTGACTTTGAATTCTTATAAGGATTCAACTGGTGCACGTAGTGAAGCCGATCGACCATTCATATCGCCGTAGATTCGTTTAATTCATACAGGAACAACAGGCTGGTTTTTCAAAAAATCATTTCTTCAGACGAAGCTCATTTTCACTTGTCAGGGTATGTCAACAAGCAAAATTGCCGATTGTGGACTTTTGAAAATCCGAGCGCGATTATTGAGAAGCCTTTGCATGCTCAACGTGTCACGTAATGGCGAGCTATGTGATCTGGAGGCGTGATTACCCCGTTTTTTTTTTCGAAGATGAAGCTGGAAATATGGTAACGATCAATGGATCACCCCATCGCAAGATGCTAACTAATCAATTTTGGACTATTGTTGAGGGTATGCATGTCACTGATAACAGGACGGTGCCACATTACACCCAGCCATTGAAAAGATAAAATTATTGCAAAGCAAATTTCCCGATCGCATAATTTCACGACAATCAGCAATTAAGTGGCCAGCCAGATCGTGTGGTTTAACACTACTGGATTATTGTTTGTGGGGCTATGTTAAGGACAGAGTCTAAATGAAGCTAATCGAATCAATTTTATCCTTAAAACTCAAAATCCATGATGTTATTAACGAAATAGAAACGCCAGTTTGCCAAACAGTGATTAAAAACTTTGATTAAAGAATCGACATCTGTCAGCGTAGTCATAGTGGACATTTGCCAGATGTCGTTTTTCATTTATAATAACTCAACTTTTCTCTTCGTAATACAATAAAAGTTTGAATCATCTTAATCAAAATTTTTTGTTTTTTTTTTGTTTTAGAAAATAAACTTCTTATTGAAAAACCCTTAATGTAAAATCATATATATGTGTTCGTATAATGTTTACGGAATGAAAACAGAATATAAAAAAACATCATATAAACTTAAAATTCATCTAGTTATTTAAAGTTCTGCTTACCTGTTTATCAACAATATCTTTTAACAACCAATTTTGTTATTTAACAACTGCTAAAGAAAATAACATCAATAAAAATGTTTTTGTTCCTACTCCTCCAGCTCCGCTTATTGTCTACATACATCGAATTGAAATAAAAGAAAAACTTATCAAAATTTTGCACTTGTAATAATCATCCTGCTTAAATCCTGCCAGTAAAGGCCATACATACGCCGTGTATAAAGTCTAATGCCAGCTAACACCCAAATGCAAGCTACTCCAATTTAATCCACTCCACTCCACTTTACTTTTCTTCTTTTTTCATACCACTATTATTATATTTCAATTATCCCTAAGCGTGTTCTAGAAAGGTTTTTTTTTTGTAGAAAACCTTATAAAACAAAATCTTAAAAAATTTAGACATTTTATTATTTACTCTTGTGAGCATAGAGCTGTTGCTAGGATACTCTTTTTGCCTTGCTTTGTTTTGATATAGCACGCTTTGTTAAGCTTTAAATGTTGGATTGCTTTAAAGGAAAATTAATATAACTTAATTTTTCAGCGTGCTATTTTTTAATGGAATCATTGAAATGAGTTTTATGGAATATTTTTGCGAATAATCAAAATATACAACGATTATTATTAATACTACTGGTGCTTAAACAAATTTAGTGTTTTATTTTACTAAAGCTTTTATCCTAATGCTAACATACTTATCATGTTTATGCTAACGTTAGACTCTGAGTAAATAGCACATACTTGATCTAATCATTGTGTTTATTGCATACGCCTTTCACACCTAGCTTAATCGATTGTGCGGTCTGCCTTAATATATCTTGAATTATGTGAAGAAAACATTTTTTTGTCAATTAACCTGAAAACAATAATTTTTCGTTGTGTAATTTACTTATACAAATGCAAAAAAGAATATATAATTTGCAAAAATAAAAAAGTGCCCTCTTTGAAATTTCATTAGGTTTTCTTAAATGGTTCACGAGCTACCGAATTATTTTTAAAATTAAACCTTTTTAAAACACTGTGCACCGCAAGACCTAATAAGTTGAAAACGATTGACCAATTGGAAATTAATATTATCCACATTATTGCCGATATACGGCCACATATTTTTGTTAAGAGCTATCGAAAATTGAACCTTTCGATGCGACTACGTCTAAACCAGCCATTGCGGTCACATGCTAGAAGTCATATTTATTATTATCTTTTGAATTAATTAAATTTCTTGTCAATTTAAACAAAATAATGTTTGTTTTATTCCTTTTTAAAGTGCTGTACCTCTATAAAATATAACAAATATAAATACAGCATTAAGTCAAGCACCATACTTTTAGTTCAACAATGAATGCCCTGAGTTTTGCATTTTAGCCAGAAACATCAACTAAGCACTTTTAGCGCTTTTTAAATATTTAAAAAGCGCAAATCTGTTAGTACTATATTCAGAAAACCACCATAGCGCTTCTTGACTTTCGTTGTGTGCCCTAGCACCTTTTCATCACAATAAAACATATTCAATTGTCTGGACGTGTTACGGCAGCAAATGAAATACCGTTGTCATCTTCCTCGTTATCTCCCTAAATCGTCATTACTCGGTATGACCGTCGAGTGCTTAACATTATTTTTGACTTTTATCAGTTTTTCAATAGTTTTATACTCAAAAATAATATTTTACTTTAAGTGAATTCTTGTATTAGATTTTTATGCCTGATTTAAGAGGCGTTGAATGTGAATCGCATTAACAATTTTAATTGCTATTTTGTCAAAAAATTAAAGAAACATGATGAAATTTAGCATAATTTTTTTATATGCAGGCTTAAAGTTTGATTGGCTGACTCTAGTCGGTAGTGTCAATTAAAACATCATAAAATTTTTATTAATTCTTTTCGCAAAATGGCGTTCCTATTTCATTAATCACACCACGGACTTTGAGTTTTAAGGCTGAAATCAGTTCGGCTGACTCCGTATAAACTCTGTCCTTAACATAGCCCCACAAAAAATAATTCGGTGGTATTAAATCCCACGATTTGGCTGGCTACTTAACTGCTGATTGTCGTCAAATTATGTGATCGGTAAATTTGGTTTGCAATAAATTGATCGTTTTATTGGCTGTGTGACATGTGGCACCGTTCTGTTGAAATCACATGCCAGTGATATCCACGACGTCAATAATAGGCCAAAATTGAGTTGCTCGCATCTCGGGATAGCGTGATCTATTGACCGTTCCGCATTTGCAGCCTCCTCTTCGAAAAAGGCCCAATCATGCCTCCAGCCCACCTTACAGAACCCCAAATGCGGCAATTTTGCTTGTTGACATACACTGACAAGAGAAAATGGGCTTTGTCTGAAAAATTCAGCTGATTGTTCCTGAACGCATTGTGCGAACCTGCGGCGATGTGAATGTTCGGACGGCTTCAACTCCCGTACCAGTTCAAAGTCAAATCCTTATGCAGAATTCACCATGTGGTGGTTTAGGATAACCCCAATTGTTGAGAATGTCCAGTAATAGACAAATTTGGATCTTCTTGAACACTGTCGCTCATGGCTGCAGTGTTTTCAGTTGAACGTCTCGTTTGAACACGCTTTGTTGTTCGCACATTTTGTATCGAGCCTATCGTCTCAAATTTAACTACCAAATTGTTAATAGCGGTCTTAGAAGGATGTTTATGTTGTCCGAAAATGTCACGAATTTTACGAAATGTAACTTTAACAGAACCATCATTTTCATAGCGGACTTAAACTATTTTAATGCGATTTTCACAGTAACAATTGCCGATACATTTACTAGGAATACATCAAAACTATCATGTTGTTGGTGCACTAGAATATCTAAGATTTAATACAGTCTTGCAAAGACAAAAGCACTTTTTCGATATGTTGCATAATTAAAAGTTTCAGTAAAAATCACGTAAATGAAAATATATTTAAAGAAAAATTTTAATTTAATATTTAAAGACACTAATCTTTCTCGCTCTCTAAAATCAATAATGATACAGTTGCATGGAATTCTTATTATCTTCTCATTTTCCCTTGAAATTCTTTATAAAGAACAAAAAAAAACTCCTTTTTTAGTTTAAACAGCAGGACATTGCAACTATCTATTATTAACATGATGATTGTTGTTGCATAATTTATGACATTTTTTACATTAAACAGTTGCCTTATTTCTTTTGTGGCCATGCAGCCCTTTGTTTATCATTCTTACAATACCCGTGTTTGCCTTTCCCACACATCACTGTCACTGACTTGAATTTTAAAGTCTTTGTTACCCTTTCGCTTTTAATATCCTTTTTGCTATTAATTGTTGTTGCAAGGATTTGTTAAAATTTTTTTTGGTTCTATCTCAATTGGACAATGATGGATACTGATCATAAAATGATTATTGTTTATCTTATTCTACATTTTTTGTTTCTTGATATTTTATTGATTGTGTTACATTGCGTGTGTTCGTTTTGGTAGAAATTTTGTTGTGTTTAGTAAATTTCCTATGAATTTTGTCTGCAGATATTATACTGTTAGTTTTGTGTTTTATTTCAACATTACAGATAGTACTTTTAATTCAACTGAGATTTAGGTACAAACATCAATTTTTTCAAATAAATTATGGCAAGTTAAAAATATTTGTAAGCCAAGACTGTGTGAACATTATTGACAATTGATTTGATCTTATATCTCTAAGAAATTAAATGTAAAATAGAAAATGATATAACAAAATTTCAAATACATATACAACTACAACTGCCTTAAACTCACTTTAATGATTTTATGTGAACAAGATCTTTTTGGACACTAAAAAAAGATATCTTCGGACACACAAAAAAGTTTAGCAGTTGTGACTCTATACATAGTACTCGCTGTAAACGAAAGTTCCATGTGTTTGTTCTTTCGTAATACTTGTTACACAGCAGTAAATGTACAAAGAAACTGCGTCTTAAAAAAATTACAAATTAGGAAAATGCCGCAATTACTGTTTTTATACATTAAAGTGATATAAAAATAGATCTTGAAATATTGAATCAAATAGATCTTGAAAATGAAAAATTCAAAATCTTTTCAGGCTGATATTGACTGTTAATGTTACAGCTATTAGTTATGGGCTCTCGACCGTAGCTGTATAATAAAGTGCTTCTCATTCTATAACATTTTTGCGATTTATTTGGACAGCAGAATGGTATTAAGTGACCGTTGAAATTTTGAAAATTTTAAAAAAATATTTCAAACAGTCTTTTGAATTCAGGCGAGACTCTTTCTAGGTTAATCTCTTCATTCACATGCACAAAATAAATTTCCTTTTCCGAAAAACTATTGAAACTAATTTTAAACAAAAATTAAAATTGGCTATATTAAAGTTTATAAGTGATTTATAATATTGAAAGTATTATTGAAAAAAAAAGTTCAAAATTAATTCAGGGGTACCGCAGAGATCCGTTCTTTGTTTCTCCTAATCTATTTCTTATATTTCTAAATGACCTTCTTTATCGAACTTTCAACCCAATATACACTTTTGCAGATGACAGCATCGTTAGTCATTTGTATTCATTCATTAATTCGTCATAGACTGAATCACTTGGAGGTGGGTTCCCCTTTAGGCTAGCAGGTAGTGTACTAACTTATTACTGGGGATTGTGGGTTCGATTCCCAACAAAGACCTTGGTTTTTTTCACTACAAAAATAAAAATTGACTGTCGGTGGGGCTGCTCAGTGATGAAGGCATCGTCACTGGTCACTGTGTCTTATATGACAGTTAATTTTCGTAACTATCCTTCTATTTTCACCACCTGTCTCATCTCTTCTCTATCCCTTTCCTAAAGAAAGTAGCACGGTACTTGATTAAATAGGCTTTGTTGCCAGAAGTGCTACTTCTCTTAAAAAAAAGCAAGCAAAATATGGATGATACGTTCAATCCAGATCAACAATATTCAAATGGTGTCGCCTGAATAGAGTCGAGTTAAATGCCCATACGACTCAATATTGCATGCTTGCGCATAGATGTGTGTATTCGGAAGTGATGCTATATCTGTTATTATGTTTGATATAAGTATATTATAGTAATCGGAAGCTCTTCATGTTCTTGGCATGAAACTTCAGTGTGATGTTCGACGGAATAATAACATTTTTCAGGTTTCTAAAGATGCTTTTAAGTGGCTGGATTTTCTAAAACGTTGTAAATATTACTTCACTACATCCGATCTTCGTACTATTTTATCCCTTTTTCCTCCTCCCCATAACCTAATTTCCTAGCTCTGGTACAATTCATTGCATGAGTAGAGGTCATCCCCTGAATGTTGGTCCCCCAAAATATAATTTAAAAAGGTTCGTTATTTCTTTAAATAAAATTAATTTAGTTTAATGTTTTTGGCCACTTTTATTGAGGCAGCCGAATTGTAAGTTCTTAAAAAAATTCGTGTTGCTTAAGCGCGTCGTATACTACAAAATTTAATATTAAAATTATCAACAACCTAAGTATTTTTAAATGAAATGATAGTTTGAAGGCAAATGTTATGTAAATATCACATAATATGGAAAAGAATTTGATATCCTAAAAAACATAAATACATTTTAAAACAATTTTCTGAATATTTTGAGCTCTTTTTTTATCAGAATTGTATTTATTCTAATAATTTTCATTTTACTTGACACGTAATAGTGCAAAAACATAACCTACTGTTACGTTGCATATATTAATAATCATTTCTCATGATTTTCTTTCATAAAAATTCCATTTGCTTTCATTTTGTAAAATCAAAAGTGTTATGAAGAATGAAAATATATCAGAAGTGTTTATATTTAAATACACCAGCAGTGAAATAAAAAATCTTCAGCTTGTCAAAAGGTTTAAAAAAAACTACTATCCACTTGGCGGATTTCTCTTTCTGTTTTGTCAAATTCTCTCTTATCGTTATTAGTATTTGTTTTTCTATTTTTCCATTTTTCTCTTTCGACCCCCCGGGGGCACATATATATGGTCTTTATAGAACTTCGACTATCTAGACACAGTGCAACTGGGGGAAAAAGGGAGCCCAGTCCCCTGAAGTCAGCAGGGGTACAACTGGAAAATCCACTGTATTTCCACGGGAATCAGTAAGCTCGCAGAGTTCCGTTATTTGTCTCTTTAGACATTTAACTGTTCTCTGGCTGATTATTGAGGTTGGCGCCTATATGGGAGTATCGTGGTGGTTGTGGTTTCGCGGCCCCATATCAGGTCTTTTGTTTAATATGGTGGCCAGGATCATTTCGCCGTTAATGACACGCTAGGTGAATGATTCAGTCCAGTGAGCATGCTGGACATGTGTTCTGGACAGGAGTTGGAAAGTCTCCAACTCTTAAGCAAGGAGTGATGATTTGCAGCCCTACTTTAGAATCATCGAAGTTGCAACTAGAAAGTTCTGTTGCATAGAATTATAGCTTTGGCTTCCTATAACGAGCATGACGTTCCAAATTATGCAGTGGTTTGATCCACTATCTGATTAAGGCTTCACGGCCAGCAGCGGATGTAAATCTAATCACACGTTCTCATTCGACAAAACTTTTTGACAGATGTAATTACATGTGGGATAATGTAGTTGGGCTTTGCATCATCGATTAGAACAAGTGGTCATCGAAAGAAGCAGAGTAATAATTTTTTCAACTTATACATTTATTTATATTCAAAATCTGCAATGTAGTCTTACGGCTAATAGTACGACATGGAGTTACTAACCTAGTTTAGGTATACATATTTTAAATTGTTAATTAATGTTATTACTAACTTATGAATCATAAAATATGAAAATAATATTAAAAATGAAATTAAATCTTCTATTTTAATTGTGATAGTCATCAGCTTTCTATCTAAAACTTATTATTATTACAAAAGAAACAAATATGTATACACGATCCAGTTAAGTGCCAAGAATTAAAATAAAAATACATGAAAAATATAATGTATTGACATAAGTGATATAGTTGAAAAACCTTACAATACTTTCAACCAGAAAACATTATTGAAGTAAGAAACATTCTTAAAAGGTTTTGCATAAAGTGACGAACAGATTCTCGGTATAAATAGCTAAGGATTTGAAATCGAACGTTCAAACCTAAACGTTTCAAAGATAGGTAACGCTCTTTGAACTCAGCGTTGTTCAAAGAAAACATGACATATTAGACACCATTTTCTGGATCGCTACATGTCATCAAGATTCTTCGCATTTATCTACCTTAGATACCATTGTTAAGATCATCTAATAAATCAATAATTATTTGGTTAGACCAAGGAAAAACACAAAGCTTTTTCTACGTTGTTCTTTCTATAACTCGTCACACATACTTATCTCTTCTTGTCTTTTGCTCATTGACGTGTGAGTTTCGGGGTTAGAACGTAATTTTTATTCTTTTATTAGATTTGTAAATTTTTTTGTTTTTTTAAAGTAAAGTAGCACTTCAGGCAACAATGCCTATTTAGTCAAGTACCGTGCTACATTCTTTTAGGAAAGAGATAGAGAAGAGATGAAATAGGTGGTGAAAGTAGAAGGATAGTCGGAAATTAACTGCCGCATAAGACAGTACAGCGACCAGTGACTATGCTGAGCAGCCCCACCGACAGCCAATTTTTATTTTTGGGAATCGAACCCACAACCCCCATAACGACACTAATTACTAGCCTACAGGGGCACCTATTCTTTTATTCGATTTGTAAATAATTTTTCTTAGATATTAATATGAAAATGAATTTATGCCGAAATTAATTCACTTGCTATAACATCAAACAGTTCAACTAATAATTTTAGAAATTAAAAAAATATCATAAAATGATTAAAATCATACTCAATTATATTTTGAACAAAGTTGATATGATAAAAAATTTTTCATTGCTCAAATTCTATGCTTCTGTAAGTAAATTAATACATAAGTTCTTACAAATATCGATAAGTTAGAGTAAGCTTAAGAAAGTAGATATTTTTGTTCTTGGATTGGCGCAAATTCTCTCAAAGTTATAGAAAATGGACATTGCTTTCATATATTGTTTCTTGATATCGTATGAAATAAAAATATTTGTTCTATATGAGAATAGGCGCAATATATTATATTCAGTTTACACATTTACATTCATCAATTGTACTTACAGGTCATAACAGTTAATTTTTAAAATTGTTTCTGCGCTTTGAATTAAAGCATAACGTCACCGTCAACATCGACCTTTAAAATAAAACAAAAATGAATTTTTGAAATTGATATGAAATTTATCTTATCCGAAAGACAAACATTTAGTATTGTAATTTAAATATGACTTCTGGCATTGTCCTATTTTCGATGACTTTTTCCAACATTTGCGATCGTATATCTGACCATCTAGTGGGTATTCATATCAGGATTATCGGCGTAGACTAGAGACTTCACATATCACTATTGAAAATAGTCTAGCGGTAATTTATGGCAATACTTAGAGGCCGCTTCACGGGCCCGAAAACTGAAACTGTGCGGTTACTAAAGTTTTCCTGCCATAAATGAATTGTGCCACAAGCTGCTGCAAATCATTTGTTCAATTGATAAACGCAAAAGTCAGTTATCACGGATCTATAGCGCTCACTATTAACTGTAACGTTCTGACTAGCATCTTTTTAAAGAATTATGGACCAATGTTTTCACTATCCCATAAAACACATCGAACAGTAAGTTTTTCTGGATTTAATTGAGTCTCAACGTACACTTGTGGATTATCATCACTTCAAATATGACAGTTTTGCTTATTGCCGTAACCACTCAAACAATAGTGAGCCACATCCTTAAACAAAACTCACTTAAAAAGTCGGGATTTTGGAGAAAACGTACTCTGCTGTCGCAAACTTTTACCAAAATTAAACAATAGAAAATTAGAAATCTATAGAAAAAAATATTTGAGAGAATTGTATTTTAATTAAAAATTATTCAAGAAGGAATTCTTAATATCGCATTCCAAGAGTCAAGCATATTTGGTATTTATCTTCTCTTTATCGTTGTGTGGTGAAAACTTGTTGCATCTTCTTCCAGTATAATCACCTCAATGAGTAATTTTTAGCTATTTCGTTTCAGACAAATCGCAAAAATGCGTTTTTTTAAATATTGATGTTAGTAAATTTGGTACTACCAGTTCCGCAACACTTAAGCAATTCTTAAACTGCTCAAAATGTGTATTTCGTTTTGATTTGCGACTAGAGATTTACAATTTATTTTTTTCTTAACTAATTTCCTTTAGTTTAGTATTATTTTCACTGTGATATTTTAAAAACGTAAACTTAAAAAATATATATAAATATATCCTTTCATTTTTGTTGCACGTTCCAGGAAATCATTATTACGATAACCATCAATCAAACACTTGCGTATTACACCCACTCCTTCTAATAACTGCAGCTAAAGGAACTAAACAATTAGTTAAACCCACGTAACTCCTTTTTTCTTAACTTCTTAACAAATTATTTTTCTACTTTCGTTTTATTTATTGTTATTCTTGTATATGGTTGCATTGGAATTGGTTGAACACAACTGTCTTTAACAAATCAAACATCTTTTACAGCATTAATTACACATTATCAAATGTGTGGCATGCGTGTTAATACTTGCAACCTGCTGCTATGCCAAACAAATCAAACGAAACGAAAAACTAAAAGAATTAAAACTCTTCTAGAATAAATTGTTGTTGTTTTGTTTTTATTTCAATGCAAGGATAATCAGGCACTTGAAATGTGAATTCGTCCTTTGTATAGAAAATTATTTTTGCAGTATATGCGTTTCTAATTTAATTACAGGTTATGGCAAGTGATTAAAGAACATCTTTTAAGATGGAACGCATACTTAAAAAAAAAACCCTTGTGTGCAGTGTTTTAAGAACCGCTTAAAAAAATAGAATTGTGGGCGTTTTTTAAGGCTTAAGCAAGGTTACTGTGCATGATGTGAGGTAAGTGGATTTCTCAGTAAGAGTTAAAGAATAATAATTATTTAAGCCACAATGAAATTAAACTCGTTTTCAGAAAAAAAACATTGTTATTTTAAAAGAAAGATGCTGCTGTTAACTGCAAACTTCATGAATAGAGTCTTTAAATTTATAGAATTATAACATTCAATATTTATTAATATAATGCAATTTGTTTGGAATGTGTAAATTATAAAAGTGATGAAAGAAGCAAGAAATACCAACCTCTCCAGCAACTAGCTAGTTCTAGCGATAGTGAATTCGCCAATGCTGTACGATTTTATGAAGTATAAATCAGAAAACTGCAGCGGATGATCCCTTTAACCCAGCTATTAGATCTTAAAATTATGCCCATCGGTTAAATGTTAAGACTAAATCTGTACAGTTTACAATATAGGAAGCCCAAACATTTCGAAACAGTACTTATTGCAATATAATTTGCTATTCATGGGTCATTATGAAACTGAAGGCCCAACTATAATATGCATAAGGTGACTTAAGCTAATGTCAAAAATTTAACAAAGTCTGACAAATGCTTAAGCAAATTATTAAGCAAATTATTAAAGGTGGCTATGTTGTACTTACATGAATATAGAAATTATTATGCACAGTTGCACATTTTTTTATTTTTACTTTTGCAAACGATGCGTAATATCAAATCTGTAAAGCACTCAAATTGGCTCCCTAGCATATTTTCTGTTTCAACATCATTAGTTTGTTTTTATGGGGTAATTTGAATATCGCAAACGTTACTATCGGTAGAAATAAAAGAAAGAAAGTTGTTACTTTATATGTGATAAAATTTCTCTAGTGATTATAATTTTCTTGCTGGTACACACGTTCAGGGGTTAGAAAATAGCTTTGTAAGATTTTCAAAGAAACCAACTTAAATCGCAAATTGAGATTATTTATACTAAACTCTTAATATATTAATTGTTTCGGGAAAATCTTAATACAGGGAATTATTATAGCATTATATATCATCAATTTACCTGTTGAAAATATGTATAACTATGGGCTGATTTAAGATCAAAATGAACATAAGAGGTTTTTAATATTGATTCCAACGCGGAAATTCTGTTCTGTGATTCGTGTAAAAAATTTTAGCCTTTATTTACCACATTCCAAAAACATTGCGTTTCTTAAACGTTGATCAGGAAAAGTTTCCTTGTCATGATACATTTTCTCTGACATAGCTTGTATAATTTTTGTAGTCACCAACATATCACCACCGTATATTGTTTTACTACTAGTCATCTTTAACAGATCATTGACTATAGATATGAAAGATGAGTCTCGGTGATTAACACGCACTTTTAAATTGTTTAAAACTGCGACATTGGGTTAAATCCGGTGTTAGAAGATGCCAAGTGGGTTTAAAATTAAGTAGTGTTAGATTAATGCACGCGGTGCCATTACAAATGGGTGTTTGTGTTGGGCAGATGGCGTTATTGTCTTCGTGAAGCGTCATTCGTTTCATTGGAACTCATCGCCATTTTGCCATGACAGTGAAACAACCCGGACAGTGTTGAACATTAACATCTTCTACACCTGTCATATTCCAAAAAAGATTAAGAATGTTTGACACAAGCAAGGACAAGTATATGAGAGCGTGACAGTTTGAAGCAGCTAAAAGTTTTGCAGCACATTGTTGAAAATTTCTAGTCATAAGGCATGTTTTTCGGTTTTAAGAACTCAGAGGAATTCCTTTCACAAAAATTGTGTACACATCTTGAATCCTTACAATATTCTGGTTTTGTAGAGCAACATATCATATGAAATGCTATTTCCCTAGGCAACTTTGTTGATTTTTTACGTTTGTTATTAGGGAAGTTTTCAACAATATTCTTTTTTTGAAGAAATGTCTGGAGAAAATGTCCTTCCTTAAGCAAAATAGGAGGAGTATAAAGAATATTATGGCCTTTAAAAAAAATTACAACAATGAACATTTTTTATTTTGTGGCTAGAAGAAACCTGCACAAAGGAGTGTCCTGTAAATTAAAGTGATATGCCACGATGATTTATGCGGCAGTTAAATTTCACAATGGCGAAAATTACTTTAATAAACGTTTTTGGAGGCGAAAAATCATATAATATCCTCAAAATACGAGCGGGACAGCTACACAATAATTAAACAGTGTTCGAAGTAAAACATCTATCTTGAATACAAATACACCATGTACGGTAATCTTGGCTTGTTCTGTAACTTAACCCAACCTTTAAACATCAGCATTCTTGATTTTCCTCTGGGTGAGGAGACAGAGTATCCAATTTAAAGGCATTCTTATGTTCTATATTTTTTTGCTTTTAGGCAAAGTTTTATTACAAATCAGCTATTGTTTAAGTATATATCGGAAAATCATACCCAATTATATCTTTCGCTTTTAAATTGTTACTTTTTAACTGCTATTTCTTCCTTTAGGTACCGGAACTAATTTGGATTCAGGAAACAAAAATTCTTCTACCGCCACTTTTCATAAAACTAAGTCAGGTAAACCTATATGAGTAGATACGACCTTAATGAAAGAACTACCTAAACTCGAACACTGACTCACCAGCACACTTTAGAATACGACTTGAGAATGATGTCATCACAATAGAAAGCGCCCGCCATTCATACTGAACAAACAACCTGCAAAGATGGAACGGAATAACAAAAGAGTTTCATTTACTGGCGAAACAAATCCAAACATCGTATTACCATTATGAAAACACAAAAGCAAAGCTTTCGAATATCGAAAATATTCCCTGGCATCTGTGATGCGAAATTGAATGAAAAAATCTTTGTCACAAATTTGCAAAATTGAATCAATCGTAATAACTATTGGCTTTTAAAAATGTGTGTTACAGTTTATTTTTTTGGCAACCCACAGATTGCAAAACCACCAGGAAATCTGTTCTTAAACTCAATCCGCCTTTAAAAATTTGTTTTAAGGTATCATACTTATATTTGTTTACTGACCATGGCGAATTGTTTTCGCAATATATTGAAGAATTTTCAGATTTTCTCGGTTGATTCGATGAAAACAATAACCAAATTATTTTCATTTGTTGTTTGTCTCAAAGTGCTTTTAAATAAGACTCATTTTGTTTTAGTTCAAAATGATAATTGTCTTCAAGTCGAAGACAAAGTTTTATTTAAACGTATCAGTGATAAATTCTAACACGTGCTTAGACACTTACTGGTGAATAAAATCAAAAAGCTTTTTATTAGAATGTGAATTAGTTTATTCCCAAAACATCTGATTGTAAGAATAATAATGAAAATCAATCATATTACCAATTGAAAAATATTGGGTGATTCATTTCGAGTTTCCCTACTTTTTTAAAGAAAAAAAACCACAGAAAATTTAAATTTAATGGAGAATGTTTATTATCTTTTGATAGAACATTCTCTGGCATTTATTTTTTGAAGGATATGTCTTTCAAATGTTGGCCGCGGCTACGTCTCAGATGGTCCATCCGTTTAGCTCAATTTTCGATGACTCGTTCGAGCATTTCGAGTGGTTACTGAATAATGATTCGGGTGATGTTGTGCTCCAAGGCCTGAATCGAAGCGGAATTGTCCGCATAAACTTTAGACATATCATATCCCCACAGGAAAAAGTCTAACGGTGTGATATAACATGATCTTGGTGGCCAATAGACCGGCCCAAAACGTGAAATTATTTACTCACCGAAGTGTTCTCTCAATAAATCCATTGCACAAGCTGTATTTGGTATGATATCAATTGAAGATCTAGATGTAAAATGCTTTAAGTCGTTCCGTAGGTCACTCCGAGTTGCTGCGAGCAGCGCCGAATTGACTCTCCACGGTCTGCGTGAACACTCTTAGCTACGGCCGCTATATTTTCTTCACTGCGTGCTGGACGTAGTTTATTCGGTCGAATATTATCTGGGTCTCAAAATGGGTGATGGTGTTGCGAATAGTACACTCAGTAGGCGGATTGTGTTGACTATAAGTTGAGCGAAGTTTACGAAACACATTCTTCACAGAACGTGAATTTTCGTAATCAAGTTGAACGATTTGTAAACGCTGTTCACGCGTAAGTCTTTGCATGATGAAATGTCAAACAATACTAAACAAAAATAACATGACAGCATGACACGACTCACACGTGATCCGTCAAAGAAAGGCTATTGAAAAAAGTATCTCTACTTGAATCGCACTGTAAGTATAAATTAGAAAGTAAAAATTAATTCAACATTAGTAAAAATTATATGTTTTTGGCACAATTTTTTGAATAATTCAGCAAATCTTGAGTTGATAAAAAATAATATATTGCGTGGAACGGTGTAATCAATTTCAGTGAATTTAGTTGAAAATTATTGTACTTTTCTATAGAGAGAATACTAAAATTGAATTATTAAGAGTACTTAATTTCAAAGGAAGCAGCAGACTTTTAAAACGAAAATGAACAGACTGAGTCATATCTCTAATCGGATAACTTAGTTGCATTATAATTTAAGGTTGCATTATAATTAAGGATTGGAAACTCTAGGACAAAAAAATTTGTGTAAAACAAAGTCATATAACGAACTAGTTTTTTATTATTAATAATTCTGTTTTTTATGAGTTTTCCTGGTTTTCATACAATATTTTGGTATTATTTTTATTAATTCTTATAACGCTTTTAAAGGTTTCAATATAAATGCAACTAGATTTTGAATTAAATCTTTAAATTCTAAAAACTTCTGGATTTTACCACACGTGCTTTATATTTGTAATTTAAAATATTTTCCCCCTCTCAACTTAAAAACAAAGAAAAATTGCTACTCCAACAGCAGATGACAGGAAGTCAATGACAAATTAAACAAAAAAATTCTTAGTTTAAAACACTACTAATATAGTTTTTTTTCTTGTGATGTTATTGTAATTTTATTATGTATGTTTTGGAAATTGTAATGAATTAAAAAATATATACAAAAAACTAAGAATTTTTTCTTAAAATTCTAAAAACAAACATGCACTTTATGGGTGTAATAGAAACAAAAAATAAAAAAGGAGACCTGGAATACAGCTTCTTATATTAAAGATGGGGAATACTTTAATGCTGTACTAAAAAAATTTACTAAATAAAGGATGTTTGTAATCTCTGTTCACCGCTAATGTGTTAAATTTGATAGACTATAAATTTTAAAAAAGGATTTCTTGACATTTTTGGAGGACATCTGTTCATCCAGTGTTTTTTGTTTTTTTTACAACAAAACAAGTCGAGAGTTCAAATTTTAAAACAGGATTAGATTTTTTCAACGGTGGCATTTTATAATAAAAAATTTGTTAGTAATGTATATTAATGGTGTTACTATTAACAGTTTTAAAGGGATATTTGTTTTTATGACAAAGGAAGGAAATTCTTAAGAGATTTGAAGGGAACATTAATAACATTTTACTTTAAAGCTAAATATAAAGGGGTTTTCACCAAGAAGTTTGTTTATAAAAACAAAATAAAACAAAAAAATTAGTTTAAGATGATTCAAATTTTTTTATTGTATTGCGAAGAGAAAAGTTTGGCAATTATGATGTCCATTAGGACCATGCTGACAGATGTCGATTCTTTCATCAAAGTTTTTAATCACTTTACGGATTTTGAGCTTTAATGCTAAAATCGTTTCAATTGGCTCCGTATAGACTATGTCCTTAACATATCCCCACAAAATATAATTCAGTGGTGTTAAATGGCTGATTATTTAACTGCTGATCGTGAAATTATGCGACCGGGAAATTAGTTTTTGTTTTTTGTAAAATATTTAGTCAATTACCGTGCTACATTCTTTTAAAAAGGGATAGAGAAGAGATGAGACAGGTGGTGAAAGTAAAAGGGCAGTTACGGAAATTAACTGTCGTATAAAAGACAGCACAGCGACCATTAACTATGCCTTCATCACTGATCAGCCTCACCGACAGGCAATATAACTTTGTAGTGAAAAACAGTCAAGGTCTTTGTTGGAAATCAAGCCAACAACCCTCAGACTGATAAGCTAGTACACTAACTACTAGCCTGCAGGGGCCCACAGGTTTGGCATTAAAAGGATCCTGTTGAAACCAGATGGTCAGTGATATCCACGTCGTCAATATTAGGGCAACATTAAGTTGTTAGCATATCGCGATAGTGCGATTCACTAATCGTTGCCGCATAGCGCACAATACAGTAAGATGTTGAGGATGCAAAGGCTTCTCAATAATCGTTTTACTCAAACCAAAAATATTAAACAATTAACAAAAATATCAATGATAATTTCAAAATAGCACTGTAAATCTAAAAAATGAATGTTTAAGAAAAATCCTTAATTTAACTTCCTTAAAATTTGCCGATTTATCAAAATTTTTTCATACTTTTTCATGTGCCTTTTAATCCATCATGTGTGCTTCTCCTAAAAGAAGCAAATTCGCAAAAATGTTGTTTCTATAACAAGATATATATGGTTGAAAACATTTTTTAAGACAGCAGTCGGTACCATTTAGAGATCAGTATATTCGAAAGAGTCAATTAAACATAAATTAATTGCACTTTGAGTGAAACAAACATGAATATCTTAGATTTCTAATTTAATAAGCTATTTTGTTTTCTGTCACATTTGCCTTGAAACAAACAAGACATAATATGAATTAAGACACATGTTTATGCCAATCGGCTGTTTTGTAATAATTCATAAAAAACATAGCATTAAAATTCCAAACTGCAATCTACACATACCGTATATCCTTTCCTCACTGATAAGGTTTGCTGCTGTTCTCATTGAACACTTGTGTTTTTTTTATGATCTGTTACATTTACTCCTCCCAGTGTCACTCATTTAAAGTAGAAGAAAAAAATAAAAAACTGTCACTTAAAATTTACTATGTGTCTTCTTTATTATTGCTTCTTGTATCCTTTCGTATCCTTATGGTTTCTTAGAAATTTCCATATTGTTTTCATTTATTTATTTTTTTTTTTAATTTCTATGTAATTTCCTGTGCAAACCAAAATCAATAAGTAAAGAATGGCTTTCATTGCCTTTGGAATTCTGGTTTTCCTGTGTTGAATTTTAAGAAAATGAGTTTTGGTTGCTTAAAGATGAATTATTGCTTGCTGACTCCCAGTTTATTTAAATCGATGATTTTTTAATTAGTTCTGACAGAGTTTTCTGAAAAACAAGAATAAATAATTGAAAAAAAAATTAATTAGCTGCTTAGCTATACATTTGTGGAGCGTATAAAGGTTACATTTTTAAATGTTTTTAATTAAATAAAACGTACCTCGCAATATATTATTTAGTTATTATTAATGTGTGTATGATTTAAAACAGCAAAACAGACAAATTTGGCTGCAATATTAAAATGTTTGTTCGACATTTTACCAGTTATGGCTCCAGGCGGTTATTCAATTATTGCAGGGACAAGACCTATCGAAAGTAATAATGTTGCTAAATGCTCATATTTAACAAAAAACGAATCGAGTTTTATTTGAAAAATACTATAACAAATTTCACCTCATTTAATTCCTTTAATATAAAGTTGCTTAAAAAACTAAAACTAATTTGCAAATAGTATTGTCGTTCCTTTCGGTGAAACCATCGTTACTGGCATCGTTATTTGATACAATCGCCGCGCACATTCGATGCATTGATATCATTATCAAGCCATGTTTTAGATAGTACTGGAGAGTCACTAATAGGTATGTTAGTAAAAACAGCGTTGGGTTTAGGTCGTTCATTCATATGGTCGTAATTATGCAGGTAAATTATTCGGCCACCTGGCATTTTATACTGGGCTAATTTGATACATTACTAATGGCTATAAACATCATTTTGTTTGGCATGAAAACTTTTATTCCATCCAAAGAAATTTCGATTAAAACCAAATCGAAGTCTTGGTTTAATCAGAGGAGAAAAGACTTTCAGTCTCTCTCGTAGAAACAAAAGCACAGATACTGGTTCGCTACACAAAAGGATTAGATCTTCGGGTGTCAATTTACTAAGGCAGGTAAAAAATCTATACGGGAGCGTCTACATGCTAAAGTTCTTCCTACTCCTTGAGGTAGCAAGAACATAAACCAAAAGGTCATTTGTTAAAAGAGTAAGGGATAATGCTAGTTCTTCAATTCCGATTCTTTTAAAGAATGACCAAATATTCACTAACTCGCTTGATAAAATTAAGCTTTTGGCTGGTATATTTGCAAGTAATTCTCATATGCCGGAAAGCAGTCAACCACCTTCCGTCAGAGTATCCTTTAATATGCCGAGCAGTTGAAAAGGTATTGGCAGATCTCAACGTAAATAAGTCTCCTGAGTTAAATGGGATTTTAGTACTGGTCTTGAAACAGGGCTTTTCGACGCTAACGTTTAAGTTAGTAGTTCTTTTCAGCACGTTGCATCATGCCGTCGAATTTCCAAAGTGTTGGAAGGTTGCTAATGTAACGCCTGTCGATAAAGGTTGAGGCTAACAACCCTGAAAATTACTGCCCAATTGCAAGTTGTTCTGCATTTTCTAAAATGATGGAAAGTATGATTCATTTTCAACTTGTGAGACACCTGAAGTCTAACATCTTATTAAGCGACCGAGAGTGTGGTTTCCGTATGTTGCGCGTTACGGGCGACTTGCTGGCTTCACGTATCATTTCGGGGAAGGTAAGGTGGTGTCTCTAGATATTTCCAAAGCGTTTGATACAGAGTGACATGATGCACTTCTGTCAAAACTTCTTGCTTTTGATGTCGGTGACAATTTTTCTCAGGAATCGCACTATACGAGTTGTTATAGATGGGATTTTATTAAACTAGTTCAAGATTAATTCAGAGGTACCGCTAGGCTCCATACTTACTCTTACCCTATTTTTTATTTTTCTAAATGACTTTTTTTGTCAAACTTTCAATCCTTTGTACTCTTTCGCAGATAACAGCACCATTTGTAAGTCGTACTCATTTAGTAATAGAACGAACCGGTTGGAGGTGGGCCCCAAAACGTAAAACATGAATAATACGCTCAATCACGATCTCCCAAGAATCTCTGAATGGGGTCGTGTGAATAGAGTGGATTTAAATGCCAGTACGACCCAACGTTGCATGCTTACGCATACATGTGTGTTCGAAAATTGTGCTACATCTGTTATTATGGGTTCTATGAGTATTAAGGAATCGGACGCTCTTAATATTTTTAGCAAAAAAATTCTGTGTGATGTTCGATGGTCATTTTTCAAGTTTCTAAAGAAGCTTTCTAGCGCCTCGGTTTTCTTAGACGGTGTAGGAGATACTTCACTCCATCCGATCTTGGTACTGTTTATACCACCTATATCTGTCGAAAAATGGAATACAACTCTCTTGCGTGGAAGCCCTCAAAGGCTATTTTGGTGTAAGTAATCAACTCATTTGAAAAATTTATATCAAAAGCACTAACTTTTATAAGGACTTTCTATACATATTTATTTATGGATTAATATAATAGTTCGTAATAGAGAAACAGAAAGCCTTTGGGAAATAATTTTTGAATGCATCTCATCAATATTCAACAGCTTAGAGACTGATAGATTAATACAAAAAGTTTGGGTCCTCTATAATAACATGTATAGAAAATGAAATTACAAATTAAAGGGTGTTCTCATAGAAAGCGTGATTCTTTTTTTTAAATAATTGACACTTAAAAACAAATCATAAAAACTTTCAATTATGATTTAAAGCGTGGCCCACTCATGATACTAATTACTTACGTATAAGATATTTTAAATTAATGAATTTATTCAAGACGTTCCTTATAATTTTTACTCATTTATCATGTTTTACGCGAGAATAATCTAAAATTAGTTTTGTTTCTTCAAATATGCTTAGCAAAGCGGAAATTTATTTTCAATATTATATTTCATATTTTGACAAATTTAAAATTAAACTACAACTCAATTTTCTGTAATCAGTTGCAGCCTTCTGTAAGAAAAATCTGATAGGAGGTTAAGTTGGAAAAAAATATATTTATCTTATTTATACTGAAAGAGCTGTCACTTGGGAGTCATTAAAGAGCTAAAGGATGTCTTGAAGGCTCATACATACCTACAGTAAACATACAGACGTTGAAATTTCCATAGAGTAAATGGCCAATAATATGTTTACTACGTGCACAGGTTAACATTTTGTTGTTTTTTGTTGTTGTTGTAAATTTAAATCGACTTGTATGCAGTAGATATGACTCAGTTTTTGTTTTCTTATTAAACAGTTTCCTTATACACAAACATAGTTGTGACAGGATATTCTCTAGCAAAATTTAAATATTAATGATTTTGTACTTGTTTCCTTTTCTCCATTTCGAAATTATTCCGTGAGAAAATTTTACATATTGTTGTAGTCGAAGAAATAGGACAATATTTTATTTATTTCAGTGTCAAAAAGTCATTAAATATTATTATTTGTTTAGCTCATTCCTAAGAAACGTTAGCCAGTGCTGTGAGTTTGTTTTAATAATATTTTAAAGGAGTTTCATTTAGAGTTTTTAGGTGTTACAAGTAGCAGTAATTTGATCTGTATGGGAAGTCTGATTAATGATTTTATGAAAATTGATTGATACTTTTGAAACTTTAGCGTGAAATATAACTGACTGAAAAAAAATCAGCTTGGAGAAAATTTTACTTCAAAACCAACTTGTCGTTTAGTATCAACTTAGGATTTCTATATACAAGAAGAAAATTTTCTGATTGTAAATATATATGAATAAGACTTTATTTCGTAAGCGAAGTAGATAAATTGAGTAGTATGAAAGAAATCTAATGCCAATTTTATTATTGAAATTCGAATTTAAAAATATTATAACCTAAAAAAAATCAAAATTTATTCCTAGATAAAACATACTTACACATCGTCCTGGGAATATGTTTTTTCTGTTTTCCCTGCTCGAAATGATGGATTTTCTTTCTCTTATTTTAATTAAGAAAAAGTAGGAATCACTCCCTCAGGCAGCTCCGGAAAAGTAAATCTATAATATTAGCACGGAGAAAAAACTGAAATTGTAATGATGGCAATATAAATTTACAGGTGACAACAATGATGTAGCTAATGCGTAACCTTTAAAATATTCCTTTGAATAGTAAAAATTTTATAGAAATATAAGGCAGCTAATGCAAATATTTGAGAAGACAGTTACATAATGTTGCTCATTATTTAATCCACAGTCGATGTTACACATGTAATTTTCCGAGAACATTAACTTATTACGATTTCTGATAAATTTCGAGATTACTCGTTCCTTGGAGTTATAGTAAATTATTTTGTCAGTCCTATCGATAGGGCCTTCTTACACACTTTTCTTAATGTATAAGCTGGCATACCGATATATCACATAATAGTTGAGTACATTTGTGTGCGCTCACGCCTTGATCATATTTGACGAATAAGCTAAGCATGCGTGATAGTCCCTATGGATATACTTTAAGCAAACCGAGTCACTCCTAATGCAACCTAGCGTTTTTATTAAATGTCCTTAAGATTAAGATTTGGATTTGATTTTTTCTGGAACGCGAAATAGGTTATTTGAGCCAGGAATTAAACACATGCAAGTATATTCCTTGATTTTAGCTAATACATTCTTTTTTATTCCAATCTAACCATAAGCTCAAGTACCGTGACTCATAGGATTATTTGTTTAACTTTTCTGTTCACTGTGCAATAATAAAATATTTATATCCTTTGGGCACAAAAAAGGTCCCCAAAGGAATTTAAACTTGAGAGTCCCTAAAGTCGGACGCATAGGCTACGTATTCCTAGGTCTCATCGTGTACTTCACGAAACCTTCAAACTTTGATTTCAGGATTCCCTTTCCATATTGACTAAAATGCCCAGTTAACCATCCCATAATCAGCCTGTCTCTCCTGTCTGTCTGAATCATGCAGGAGCTTTCCGACCAAAGGGGAAACATGTTGATCATAACGATTGCTTACAAAAAAGATTTATCCATGCCATATTCATTAGAGTTTAATTAATGCACTGTGCACAGATCGAGAGAAAAATGCTGTAGAGAATAGAAGTTCTTTCATTCATGTGTGTGCCATATTAATCGCAGCATAGGCAGGACGAAGGAAGCTAGACATACTTTACCGCCTTTTTGATAGCCTTAAATAATAGAGAAAGCAGTCTTTTTATTGCTAAAGACAACAGGTCTTCATAACTGTGCGGTTTAACATCAAACAAGGAATTAACGCAATGGTTTGCACAAATATCTCGATTAATATAAAAAAATTGAAATCGAAAATAACTGCCGACAAATATTTAGTTCCTTTTATGCGTCTACGCGGAAGCTTAAGAAGTAAAAAATACATCCTTGAAAACAAACCACAGAAAACAAAATTAAAAAAAAAAAAACTAAACTAAGTTGTAATTAAAACCCCTGCATGAACTGGTTACATAAATTTTAAAGAATAACAAATAAATCCTTTCGGACTTTACACTTTAATCTGGTATTAAAAGAATGAAAAAATATATAGATCAGAAAAAATAAAATTTGTTAAAGGAAACAAATGCCGCAATATGATCAAAGAATTTCATTCTCCATTTCAATAGCAGGTTTCTTAATCTTTATACACGGTAAAAAGGACGTAATACTTTGTAATCCTTCCACCTACAAAACAAAGTGATTAAGGTATAACGGCCAAAACAAAAATCTTACTCAAAACCAGAGAGTTTAGGAAAATATATCTAATGAAGGAAATTTATTTATTTCATTTTTTTTAACAATAATTTTTTTTACGACATGTCCTTTCTACTCTACGAATTACAATACTTGCAGTGTTTGTGGTAAAATAATAAAGTGAGGAATTTGAAATGCTATTTGTTGTTTTAATTTCTTACTTACTGGCTAATACAAATTTAGCTGTTTGTTAAAATTTTTGTTATATCTTAACAAGACAAGTACAAGAAGTTAAATTTTGGAGAAATGAAATCTGTATAAAACATTTAAAGATACAGAGATTCTCACTTTTTTTGGAATTTTTTATTAAAAAATAATTTTGTCCATCAAAAAATGATTATTAGAGGAACAACAATGTAAGGAAGCTACAGCAAAAGGATTTGTGTATTTTGTCTTACTCTCGACGACAAAATTATATTATGAACGCCAAAATCAGACTACTGCTTGTCGAACGATTCCGGTTTCAAATTTTTGTGGAGCTTGCAATTTTGATAAACCGGGGTTGCAGGGTATCATACCTGAATTCCATAATACTAATTTTGCCAAGTCTATCAAGACGAGTGTTTAACTTTCGAGCTTTGAGGTATTATTTGATTATTAGTCTGAATAGTAGAGAAAAAGGATCTGCAAGAAATAACTGTTATACGAGTTCATTTTTGCTTTTTCAATATATTTCTCTATTTATTTAACCACTTTTATAAATGCAAATAATTGGACAATGCAAGGAGCATTGCGCAAACATTGAGAAAACTGTGACGTTAGCAAACTTCAATATTTAAACAAGAGTGCTGATTGACAGGTCGGATGTATTTAGCAAATATAATACAGGTGCCGGGGCACTACCTGCTTGAACTTTAGTTTTAATGGCCAAACAAAAATGTTTAGTTTTTTTTTCAATTTAAAAAATAAACCTTGATGAGAAACGCCGATGAAAAGCACTATTGCAACAAAAGGCAGTTTTTTGTTTTACAAAATTTTTAAAGCAATCTTTTTGTTCGATTAAGCTATTTTGTCCTATGAATCTGAATTTAAACTATATCACTTCTCTCGCAAAATAGGGTTGGGTTTCGGATTATTTGTTTTATTTTCTTAAAAGTTGATGAAAGGCTAACGGCTGTATGCATAAAAAATGCTTAATTGAGCTTTAAAGTACGTGTAGTTAACAAACACTTTAAGGCTAACAGACGTTTGTTAAAAAATGGTATTCAAAAACAGTACTTTAGCTAATATATGCTTTAGTAAAATTAGTATTTTGATTCTGGCATTGCCACTATTTTCAGTTGTCACGTTGTAGTTAACGATGTATAAAAATGAATATATTTACCCGGGTAGTTAGATACATAAAAAATGTTTTTATTGTTTTCAGCAAAATCAATATTCTTTTTTTTTGTTTTTTTATTAATCTTTTTAATAAAAAGCAAAGCACCCAAAAAAGGTTAATTTGCAAAGCTTACGAAGAACTTACAAAGAATGTGTTCATATTAAAAAAATAATTGTTCGGATAACGAGCTTTGTTGTGATTATATGTACATCAATAAAGCTTTTGTTTAAAATTATATTTTTGTAAAATATAAAATAATGATGTAAAAATGTTTTATATTGTTATGTTTTAGTTTTTATTATTATTTATATACTACAATTTGTTTTTAATAAACATTTTTAAAAATTTTTGGAATAACAAAATACAATTGTCAATTGAGCCGTTTACATTGAAAGTGGCATAAGTCACAACTGAACAGTTTTTTTTTCATTTTTAATAAATTTGAAATTAATAAGTTAAGAAGTATTGAGATTTGTTTGAGAGGAGTGCTAATAATTAACGGTATAACAAAAATGCTTATTTTGAAAGTGGCGTTAGTCGCTGTACTTAGAAAATTAATTACGGAGATTAGTGTGAAAAAAATGGAAACATGTAATAAGTGTGTGTGAAGTATTGTTGTGATTATTGGACTTATTTTTATTAGTTCGAAAGAATAGTGCAGTTTACTGAACTATATTATAGTGATATCTAATATACTACACATAATTAGCATTATTTTGTTAATTTTTTATTCTAAGGAGGTTGCTTAGTGTTATATAAAATATCTAAGAATGTCACAACTCAAAAGCATATTATTGCACATAGTGACTTATGTAAAGAACAAAATAGTAATAGCAGTAATAGCTCCCTATCGAAAAAATCCTTTACAGTACACAACATGGAGAAAAAAGATTTTATTTCAACAAAATCATTAGAAAAATCCGTTTCAGAAAGAAAACTAAATATAGACTAGTTGGAATGGCTAAAAATTAAAATGTTATATAAACTAATTTAAAATAAATAGATGACAATAACAAAGTAACTTATGCCACTTTTAAAATAAACGACTCAGTTTATTGTAAACACAATTTGTTCTGTTTTTGAATTATCAATAATAAAATTGAACTGTCAATTTATTGTAGGTTTAAAGTAGGTTTTTCCTACTTTCCTAATTTAGTTATTAGTTAGTTCTGCTCAATATTTCGAAGATTAAATCAAAGCGCAACTGCTTCTTTAATATTCACAGTTAAAAACCATTTTTAAATGTTCAACAAACATTACCTTGTTTATATAACCTTGTTTATCATCCAATTAAAGCTCAAATTGTAGCCACAATTGCCACCAGCTTTTCAAGATTACTGCTTGTATACATTACTTGATTGGGATATTCCGTCAAAGTCTTCTAGGTATTTGTTAAAGATGAAATTTTTTACATTCTCTTAATAGTTTCACAAGGAGAGTTGTGTAATTACCACTCTCTTCTAATGATTATTATTCCCGTTAAAGTGTAATTTATCTGCATTGGAACTGGCATTCCAATAGCTTAATGAACGCTTGAAGAGAAATATATTGAAATATTCCATTTGTCTCTGACTTCCCGGTAAATAAATTCCACAACACTACGGCCTTCTTGTGAGGGAAAACGAATAACATCCTTTTTAAAACGTACTGCCTTTGATTTAGTCGTTTTCTTCACAACTTAGTACAGTACTACTTACATTGCCATTGCGGGTAGGATGCGTATGATCTCATCTTATTCAGACAAGCATTTTGTTATACCCCGAGGTTTGGTGAAATTCCTCCTCACACATATATTACCCACTTGAAAATCTTTAAGGAAAATGGTTCAATCTTCTTCAGTCTAAGAGTGAAGGTCATATCCATAGACTTATAAGCTCTGACTAATCAGAGAAATTCCCCTGTATAATCCAAAATGATACATACCATAAGTGCTACATCCACTGAAATAAAGTTTATCACTGTTGTTAAAGACTAAAGACTTTCCTTATAAATATTTTTTCCTTATTGGAAAAAAATAAAAATTGAAAATTGTTTTTTCTATCACTTGCACTACAGTTTGGGAACCTCTTTCATTCTACTGTTATTTCCGAATCAACTAAGGTTTTATTTTTAGTTAAGTGTTACTTACTATATAGTCCTCTAAATCTTTTTTATCTGCTACTAAAGAGAAATTAAACAATTTTTATATGTTTAATAAAAACATTGCATACGCGCTTAAGCCTGTAAACGATTCAAAATGACAACTTAATGTTTAGGTAAATCCCAATAATGGCATTATAAAACTCAAACAAAAACAAAATACAAATTCACTCTAAATGAATTTGTTTGCAACAGAAAATTAACAAAATAAGGACATTTTCAAGATTTCAAAATATCAAACAACTGGTAAAATAAACTTGAATTAATTAAACCAAACAAATGAAATCAAAAGAAAACTGAAGGCTAAGAAAAATCTGTTTGCACATAAACAATAATTTATTAAGAGCTTTTATAAATTAGTTCAAGTTGGAAACTACGATTTCATTGTACACAAAATTAGCAGCAGGGTTTAGAAAATTACTTTAAATAAAATTCAATTATTTCTGCTCAAAATAAATGCTATAAATTATTAAAAAACAAAGTATAAAAATAATAAAGGATAACATATATAAAACTCCATTTTAATGTGTTCGATTTACCACATTGACTTTTATTATTCATTGACGCTGCAGGATGTCGGCCAACAAAATTCACTGCAAAGAAACCCCCGTTTAAGTTAATATAAACTCAAACAAAAGGGTTGCATTTTGAAGCCATTATTACACAACATGCTTTAACGCTGCAACAAAAACAAAATCAATGGGTTTCTCATATCGTATTTTTGGTGACCAACTGTGAGCATACGTAATAGAACTCGTGAATGTGTTAAAATGTGAACCCTTTCAATTCGAATCTTTTGTGTTTTCTCATTTGTTAGTATGTGTAAGTG
Source organism: Trichopoda pennipes (assembly GCA_030448955.1). Taxonomy (NCBI): domain Eukaryota; kingdom Metazoa; phylum Arthropoda; class Insecta; order Diptera; family Tachinidae; genus Trichopoda; species Trichopoda pennipes. Next base: position 4,301,667 of record JASKUP010000008.1, on the reverse strand, counting down.
CGTGTGTTTAAATTTCTTAATTGTCCTTAACTCACCATTGTTGAAGCATAACCAGTTTTATTTGGTAAAATTAATGGCCGCTCTTGGATACTATTTTTCACGTTTTTTTTTGTTGTACCTACAAAACATGAGTATAATATCAAATCTCCTAAACGGTGGACCGCTTGCTGAATGGGTTAAACTCGATTCTATTAAAACACATTTTCAATTAAAGTATTTATATTGATCTTATTTGTGCTCATGTTGTGATGATAAGGGTAATTCCTAGATTAAGATTTGTTAGATAGAGTTGCTCCACGGGTATCTTTAAGGTGAAATGTTTTTGCAAGTACGCCTGCTTTAAAGGCACTACTATGCCGTCGTATTTGTTAAATATTATTAAATCTTAAATCTATATAAAATTATTAATTTAAAGTAAATGTAAAGTAAATTTAATGCTTTAAAAAGCATGTGGTTCACTGCACGATGGTTTAATGCCGTTAACTCTTTTTGGCAATTTTTACTTTCGTTGTCTACTTCCAATAAAATATTTTTAAAGCGAAACTATTTTTTTTTGTATTTTTTGCTTAGTTTCTTTGAACCCATGTTACTACTGGTTTTAATTTTAGAACATAAATGAAATGCATACAGAAAAAAATGATGTCGCCTATCAATATCCGGATGCAGTTAAAAATTTCCAAATTTTCGAAAAGTTATAGATCTTTCCTATAATTACTGTAAATTTTTCATATAGCGGATTTGCCCTTCTTAAAAAAAATATTTTTCTATAGCATATAGAAACATGGCAATAGCATGTTCTTAGGCTCCCCAGAGAGTTTTAAGTTAGTTTTGAAACTAAACAATATTCCGAATAAATATTCGCATCAATACAATATTAAATTTTATGTAAAAATGCTGGATGTCCTTAAACATTCTGCTATAAAATTGTATGTATAAGAAAAGATATCACTATTGGTGGCAATTGTGAGGCTGATAGAGTTGTTAAGATGGGCACGGAGATTGACATGCGTGATAAAATTTACGTCAGTACCTAACTGTGTAAGTCATAACCTGACGGTGGATCAAACCACTGTGGATGATTTTAGCGTGCCGCACGCCCCAATAAGCCTACGGATAACTCTATCCTCCAGTAACTCCTGGTAGCAACTCCGAGAGCTCGGAGCAGGCCAAAGCTCATACTCTTTGCTGAAGAGGTGGAGACTATTAACCCCGGATTCAGAGCACATGCAAGCGAAACCACAACCACCACGATGCTCTCGAAGAGCCAACCTCAATAATCAGTCAGAGAACAGCTAAAAGGTTAAAAAGCCAAAGAGCTGAGCTCTGGGGGCTTACTGATTCCCGTGGAAATAAAGTGGAGTTGTCCAGTTGGCTTCTGCTATCCTTTAAGGAGGCTGGGCTGATTCCGTCAAGACATATAAATGTACCCCGGGGGGAGGGGGGAACTAAAAGTGCTGCTAGATATTTTTTGAGATTTCCACGTAAATATTAAAAGGAAATTATTGCTAGAATTATTGGGCTTAGGTTCCGCGATTAGTTGTAATGCATTGGAGGAGAAGGAAACTTTCTTCCACTTCTATGCTTCTTTCTGATTTGCGGAATCTTTGACCTAGTTTGCAGCACTAGTCTACTAATCCACAAACCTAATATTATTTTTCTCCTTTATGGTAACCTACCCCTCCCTGTTTATTTTACCTTTGTCTATCTCTACAAATAGTTTACATAAATGGAACGAATCTGAACAAAAGTCGAAAGAAAAAAGAACAAAAAGAGCCGACAGCCCAATAACCAAATCTCTAGTAATAACTTATTTCATTTCAATTAATCCGGTTTTAGGTAAAATAATTGCATAACAGCACTTTGAGGGAAGTTTACATAAGCTCAATAAGGCTGACAATCGGCAACAAATCGATCTCTCTAAGTGGTCGTAGTATACCGTAGCAGGCGGATATCATACAGCGCGTTAATTGATAATTCTATAACTAGATAAGTTTTCAGTTCATTTTATGATACGTGTGTAGAATATTGTGATTATATACACGATATATAAATTTTCTTTCTATTGGAATTTAGAAATGTTTAGGTAAGTCCTTTCTATAACCTTAATCAATGTGCAAGAAAATAGATTAAACAGTCGTGTATATTTTGAGTCTGATGCTGAGGGTTTACGTTTGTTTCTGGAGTAAAGTTGTTTTTTATGATAGATGGAAATATCTTCGTGTTTTGTTTTTTGATAAACATTATGATGAGTGAATTACATACAGCCTTTAAATATTACACTAACTAGGCTTGAATATAACGATTCTTGTAAAGAGGAATAAGCTTAATTTTGTGATTTAGTTAAAGCTACTCGGGCTATTTATATGCAAAAGCGGTTTCCCTCCATAATAAATGCCGAACTTTTGTGCTTACTATTTTTTTCTATTAATCATTATCCTCCTGGTACAATTCTAGGTAATACGTCCGAAATTGGTTAGCATCGCAACTTTTGTCTTCTTTTAAAATAAAGGTTTTCTCTTTTCAAAAATGTCTAAACGGTTTGTATACTAATTTTAAGTTCACCTGGACGCTCCGGATTTTTTGTCCGCGATATGCTTAAAAGCGTTTTTGCTTTAAAATTATTTAATTTTATCAGAACTTATTTTTTGGTAAGCTGTTTTATTTTGCAAATATTTTTTTATTAAAAACATTATTTTTAATTTTTCAAGATCATTGGGTGGAGTACGTTAAAGATTGAAAAGTGCAATTTGTCTTTCAAAACATTTTAATAGGGATCTAAAGGGTGCACAAATTTCTAGAAAAAATTAGAACCTGCCATAAAAAGTTAGTACAGCCAAGGAACCAATCAATATAAGTGAAAATGAAACAACACTTTTTTTTAATATTTCTAAAATGTTGTTAGTTAGTAGTAGCGGTTAAGCATATTTTTAGCATGTTTTTAGTTTGAAAACTTTTTTTGGAAATAATTCGGTAGCTCCTGAACCAGATTAGACATCGTAATGAAATTTCACAGAGGTTAAGTAGAGGTATATCTAAGTCAACGTACGGACGATAGGTACGGTAGGCTTAAGGGTGGCTTGCGGGTATGCCCTTAAAATTTAGTCAAAAGTTTATTTATTACTCATATGTAATGAGTTTTATTATTATAAATTTTATTGAGAATGCAGCTAATATTTCACCACGTCAAAAATACTAAGTTAAGGTCGGCCAAAAATTAGAAGAAAATTATTCTACCCCGATTTTCTAACTAACTAAAAGAGGTAACCTAGACATGTAAAGATATTTTGTATTCTTTAGGTAGTTCAAAAACTCGGTAGCATATGAGTAATAAGTAAACTTTTTATGACAGTTTCAAAAATTGTATGCTCGAGGTACCTAACTTGGGGGCATACCCAGATACCGGGTATATTGTGCGTAAGTTTATTTATATATACCTCTGCTTGGCTTCTGTGAAATTTAATTAAGATAGCTTATGAGCTACCGAATTATTTCCAACTGGTTTTCAAACCAGTGTGCAACGTATCAATGTGTGGTATGGATTTTACCCTGAAAAAAAAGAAGTCAGTGCTACTTCTACTCGATAATATTAATATTAGCAAGATGTGACGATGGAGGATGTCATAATGTCATAGAAAGTAAAATCTTTAATGTTAAGCTGAAATCATAACGTAAGTATGTGTTCTAGAATAAAGCAAAACTCAAGCGGAAAAATTCTTAATGCAGAATAAAATTGTTGGAATTAAAAGCTTGATCAGACCTTAACGAATCTGGTTTTGAATTAAATGTTATACCTAATTAAAGAATCGCTCTCATGAATTTATTTAAGCATGAATCAGTCTATTTTTTGAGCGTAAGAATTTGTATGCTAAATAGTTGTCTATTATTATTTTGGCTTAAGATACTTAAAGCAATTCGTACATTAATAATTTAATTTAAGGAAGTTTGCGTAAGATTGTCTTTTGCTGGATATTTCTCCTTTTAAGTTAATTCTACTTTATGTTCTTTATGATTTCATCAAAATATATGTAATAAAACGAAAACAAAAAAAATCCATTTCAGGTTGACTTTTTGCATCTCAAAATTGTAATTTTTGTTTCTTTGTTGCAGTCTTTGTTAGCCAAGCCAAGGGCCAAAACCACTTCTGTCTTACTTTTCATTATTTGACTCTTTGGTTTAGAGAAATCAAACAAATAAGGCGACCAATACATATGGCGATTGTGGAACATTTGGTGATCAAGTTCCATCTATTTACTTATGCTAGGCATTAATATAAATTGTTAATCATTCAAGTCCACTAAAAGAAAACACATTATTGCTTTTCTAGAGGGTGTGCAGGTGATTTAGAGTTTTTCTCATCTTTTTTAAAGTTATCTATTAAATCTTCAGTATAATTGAAATACAAATAAGTTTTCAATTCCTTAATCTAACAATGATATTTAATTAATTCCAGTAAGGACCAGACAAACGAAAAAAGGGACTGCAATCATTATTTTTGTTTCTCTGTTTTCGACCCAATGGACAATATATCTTTTTTTATTGAATATAACATCTGGCGGGAATCAGTAAAGCCCCAGAATTCCGCTATTTTTCTCTTTAGGCATTTAGCTGTTCTCTGATTGATTATTGAGGTAGGCCCTTCGGGAGTATTGTGGTGGCTGTGTGTTTTGAGGCCCTTGTTTGAGTTTGTGGGTCGGATCATTCACAATGAACACAATGAATTGTCCAGGTCCAGTGGGTATGAATGCCGTCGTGATCTTAATTATATTAAGCTTTATGCGTTCTGGACCAGGAGTTGGATAGTCTCCAACTCTTCAGCAAGGAGTGAAGACTGCGACCTGCTTCGAGCTTTTGAAGTTGCAACTAGGAGTGACCGGAGGATATACGTATCCGAAGGCATTCTAGGGCGAGGATGACGCTACATTTTATCCACTGTGGTAATTATCCACCATCTGATTAAGGCCCACGGCCAGGTGCAGATGTAAATCTTATCACGTCATAACTTCTGGCGAGATGGTTGAGATATTTTACAAGTTTTTTTCTTAAATGCGTTGTTTTAATGGGATATTGAGGTTTATATTTCGCTTATACTAGGGGGCTGCAGTGACCATTCGTAGAACTTTGTTTTGGCTTATTTTAAATTTTTTTTTGCACTTAAAGCAGTGACACAGTGTGCCATATAGGTTTTAGAAGCGAGTTTTAAAGAAGCTTGCAGTCTAGGCTAAGTGCCAAGTTTTTTTAATTAATGAGTTTATTTGTGCTGATTTTAATATCATCTGCTTTAGCTTTGCTTCTTTATAGCCTTTCCATGTATTAGATAAGCCATCTATAAAATGCCAGGTGGCGGGCAATCTTCCTAGATGTGTAGACACGACCCTATTGAAAGAACTTACTCCCCAGTACAGTCCAGATCACAGCTTGACAATGTATGTCATCACATCGATAGCACTTGCCGGTCACGTCGAACAAACAGCCAGCAATGACAGTTTACACTAAAGAAAATGATAACAGCCATGTATACCAAGGTATATCGGTATTATCTAGTTGTTTTTCTAATAGATTATTCAAGATTTGTTGTTAGTAGTGATTTTCATTATTTTAGATGAACGGATATAACGGCTAGCAAACCTTTTTCTAACTCTTTTTGTCATTAGAAAATATGACTTTGGAAGTAAACTTTTCGTTAGTTATTGATACGTTATATTATTTATTTCTAATAATAATTCACTTAATTTTATTATTTCAAATAAAAAAAACTGCCGCTTTAATCTTTTCTCCTCTAAACAATTTAATGACACATCATATAATAAATCAAAACACCTACCAAAGGTGTAGGATTTTTATTGATTGCCAGTTTATTTTTGTAAATAAAAAACGAAATCCCCAGTTACAAAAACTAAAAAAAAAGTTAAGTGTAACAAATTTTTTAAGAAGTCTAAAGAATTTTTCTTTTATATTTATAAACAATTGGCTTAGCAATTTTTTGTATAAAAACGTAATAAAAGTGTTAAATGTTTGGGGTTGCATTAACCGTCTTAACCTTTTTGTATTTTTCAAATAATGACTACACGATTTTTTTCTCCTTTCATGCCATTCATTCATTCATGTCTGTTTTTATATAAGAAAGGATTCTTTCAGTATATAATGTTTTTTAATAAGAAGTGTCAATAGTTTGCCGACTGAAACGTGTAATTCATTTTTTATAGATTGTTATAAATTGTTGTGTTATAAAACTGTCTTTTTGTTAGCAATATTTATTTATTTGTTCCCCTACTTAAGGGTTAACTGACAAACAATTGCAAGAACCCTTAAGTGTGTTGGAATTCCTGCTTAAGTAGGGTTTTATAATCTTTGAGATATAAAACTGAAACAAATTTAAAATATTTTTATCTGAACATAATTTTATGAAATTTATATCAAAAGACCTTAAAAGTCTATCTTTGCTTTTGTTTGGCTGCTAAGCCAAGAAAAGTGTTGAAATAAAGAAATTTTATTTACTTTGTATTGTTAGTGTTATTCAATCAACGTAGGGGTATTATCGTAATATTCTTTTTAAGAAAAGAAATTTATTTTTATATGAAAAAGTTTACTGAAATAAAATAAGTCAGAAAATAAAAGGATACACGATGTTAAATTCTTTAATAATTTTTATACAATTTATATTTTTTAAGAGATTTAAAAATGAATCTTACAAGTGTCGGAAAAGCGATGAGTTCCGCTATTTTTTGAAATATTTTCATTAGTCGGACATTGTATTACCGCCTAAAATACATTTCTATTGTCTATCTGTTACGTTTAAAAATAACGCGATATCGTTCAAAGTCAGTAAATGCCGATTAAGTATGATTATAATTTTCTTTTAAACTTCATAGAACGGTTAAAAAGATAAGACTGTGAATGCAAATGTTATGTCCTGTATAGGAGCATCTGCCAATTTTTATATAATTTATTTATTTGTTACTATAATGAATATAATAAAGGTCTTTTCACTAAGACGAAGATTTGTATTAGGATGATTAAATTTTTTTATGTATTACGAGGAAAAAAATATATCTGCTACCACGACCACGCTGACAGTTGTCGATTCTTTCATTAAAGTTTTTAATCATTTTTTGGCAAAATGGCGGTTCCACTTCGTTAATCACATCACGAATTTAGAGTTTTAAGGCTGAAATCGATTCCATTGGCTCTGCATAGACTCTGTCCTTAATATAGCCCCACAAAAAATAAACCGGTGATATTAAATCACACGATCTGGCTGGCCACTTAACTGCAGATTGTCGTGAAAATATTTGATCGGAAAATTTGATTTGCAATTTTTGTGACATGTGGAAACCACATATCGGTTATATCCAAGTCGTCAATAATAGGTACAAATTTAATTATAAGCATCTCGCGATAGCGTGATCCATTTATCGTAACCGCATTTTCAGCCTCATCTTCGAAAAAAAGGCCTAATCACGCCTCCAGATCATACAGTGTACCATATAGTGATACGTACTACATGCAAAGGCTTGTCAATAATCGCTCTAGGATTTTCAGAAGCCCAAATGCGGCAATTTTTTTTTGTTGACATACCCTGACAAGGAAGAATGGGTTTCGTCTGAACAAATGATTTCTTCAGAAAAACCAGCTGGTTGTTCCCGAATGAATTAAGCGAATCTACCACAATGTGAATGGTCGGTCGGCTTCATTTCCTGCACCAGTTGAACCTTATAGGGCATCAATGTCAAATCCTTATGCAAATTTCGCCATGTTGTGATTTTGGAGAACCCCAATTGTTAGGAACGTCGAAGACAAGTTTGGATCTGCGGCTGACGGCTGCGATGTGGTCAGGTGCATCGAACCTGTCGGCTCAATTTTAGCGACCAAATTCCCAATAGCAGTCTCAGTAGGACGAATATGTTTTCCGAAAATATCACAAATTTTACGAAATATAACTTAAACAGAACCACTATTTTTATAGTCGATTTTAATTATTTTGGTGCGATTTTCGTGCGAATTTAAATGCATCGTAACAGTTTTTTGATAAAACTAAATGTCAAAACTATCACGTTTCTGGTGCTGCGACAATTGAAAAACAAACTTCTCCTTGAAAATCCCGGTACTACACATTCTGTATAAATTTCGATTTCTAGCTACATCGGTTCCTCAGATGAAAATATATAACAGCGGATATTGTAGGGAAAATAATAATGTAACGCTTTTACATTTTAGATGTAAAACGCAAATTATATGATGGTAATTTTCTGCTTTAAATGGAATAAGCATTCCTATAAATGACAAGCGCATTTGTATCAAATATGACTTTTCTAGAGGTCTTCCTTCCACTTGTTTTATATATTTAAGACTAGTTTGTTAAAGCATTGTCTATTTTTTTATTCTTTATATATAATTCTTTTATTCTTTATATAGAAATGGTAAACATCTATATGAGTTTGTCATTTTATTTGTTATTTCTACAATTGTCAATCTCATATATTTACCTATATTGCGGATCTTGCTAGATAAGGAAGTAGATTTAGCGATGTCAGTGTTTCTGTAATCTTGTTAAAATCAGTTTTACCAAGGCTCCAGAAGAACTGCAGAAAATTTAAGGCACCATAATGCGCAGCTGTAATTTCCAAAATATAAATATTTTACTTAAAAAATTTGAACTGCAATCAAAAACATAAATTATTGTTGATATATAAAAAAATATATATATATATTTTCACATGTAAATTGGAAAATATATTTAAAGTATTAATAAAACATCTCCATTCAGTTAAGGCCTAAATATAATGAAATGCTTTTTTTTAAGAAATCTACCACAATTATGTAAACTAACTAAAAGTAATTAACATTAAATGATCAGTCAAAAAAATTTGAAAGATCGCTAACTGCTTGAAAATTTTTATTTGACCTGAATTTGATCATTGCCTATGCATTAGAAGGTTTTTGAAATTCCACAATATTTTATTTTTTTATTTCTTTTTTATACACACGTGCCACACTCTTTAGTGATAGAAATAACAAATAGTATTTTGCGAAATAACTGTCGATAACTAACGCAATGTAACACTTAAGCTCGTTGCTTTTCTAACCATTTCGATGTGCAGTCTGTGCAAATTTCTAACACCTAATTGAAATGGATTAAATGATTTGTGAGAAGTGCATATCTACAGCAACCCTCCTAAGTTTAAATTTTATTTTTGAAAGTCGTTTAGCAGACTACAGGCTTGGCATAAATTTTGGGTGACTGCCTGTTATATATGTTTAACGTTTATTGAAAAATGTATACCAAAACTATTTTCCTGGTAGCTCCAATCTTATGTCAATGAACCATAATTTGTACACCCTGTAATCAAACTTATACATTTCTAAAATTAATTATATAACTGTGAATCAACTATATTTTAAAAATTGTCACTATCATTATAAAAGCTCTCAATAAGAAGAGTGTAAGCAAGATAGAGGAAAAAATGAAAAGAAAGTCTTTGAGACACCCTATAAAAGAATGCAAAACCTTCTAAGAAATTTATAAATGTTGAAAGCTTTAAATCGATCGCTGTAGCTAAGTTATTGCCTTAAAATGTTTATATTTCAAGGATATTGTTTGCTAACTGTTACTTTATTTCTATTTAAGTGTTGTAATGTTATACAATATTTTAACTTTTATTCCTTTGCAAATTTCCATTTTACATTTCTAATACAAATCTTAAAATAAAGAGGTACTGAAATTGATATATTCCACTGCTTGTTACCCGTACAAATACAACTTAGACAATACAATCACAACATGCAACATGTAATAGACCTCACGCAGAAATTAAAAACAAAGAAAAATTAGATAAAAGAAGAAAAAGGATAATATTAACAACAGACCTAACTCTTATTTTCATTGATTATGGTAAAAAAAAACAAAACAAAAAAAATAAAATAAATAAATACAAAGACGCAAAAGAAAATCTCCTGTAAGGAATCATAAGATTTATTCTGAGAATTGTGCATAATAAACAGATGCAAATGATTAAGAAGAGTCTTAAAATAACAAAAGCGCGTGTGCTCTAGATTAAAAAGTATTTGTTAAAACTAGATCTGACAATCTTTGCATCATGGTACTTTTAACAAATTTAAACTAAAGAAAAACCAGAATAACATTGACCGGTATTAGCCCTTTGAAAAATGAGTCCAGCATTATAATCTTTTGTTGCATATATCCAGTTAAAAGTATTAAAATGAAAAACAGGCTCTAAGGATTTGTAAATCGAAGCCATTGTTGTAACTTAACAAATAAAAACTGTTTGCAAATGTTTTACCACAATTTGCTTAAATAAACTTGGATAAGACTTAAGAGCACTGCAACTAAAATAAGCTGAGATTTTAGTTTATAAACTTAATCACGATTTAGCTTAAACATGGTGTTTAAAGCAAAACACAAAATATGAGCAATTTAGGCGTTTTGGTAGGCGTAAATCATTAGCATTCATTTGCTTTTAATATTTTACTCATTAGTTGAATAAATAGTTGTAATCTTCAAAGATTATTCGTCTTAGTTGGTTGAAACAGTAGTCTTAATCTACAGAGATTTTTGCAATAACTCAACCTTAATAGATAATGAGACAGTCTTTAACAATATTTCAACTGCAATAGGTTACTTAGCTGGTAAAAGGTTACACAAGTGTATTTATATGATATTGTCTATATTTGAAAAACATTTTGGAAAAATAAGTTTAAAATTATTAATCGATAACACTTTATTGATACTAATGAATAGTAATTACTCAGCTTAGCAGTTGAAATAGGAAAATTATGAAGGCCAATCCATGTTGAATAAATTATTGCGATTTCTTGATTGTGCAATCAGAAATTTTTAAAATATATTGTCATTCAAATAAGATTTGACAAAGGTTTACGTAAGTGTAACAGCTAAACCGTACTTTGAATTGTGTTGGCGAAAAAGGAGCCATGAATTAGTTGTTAATTCCTATATTATAAAAATATAAACAAATGTAGATAAATGTTGAAAACATAAAAGAAAATAATAACTTATACTTAACAAATGCGATTGCTTGTTTGTTAAACAGAGCAGTTTAAAAGGTTTTAGCAGATCTTAACAGCGACAAGTCTCCTGGGGCCAATGGTGCTAGCGCATCCGCTAGCAGCCATTTTCATAACTTTGTATCATGCCGGGGAATTTCCAACGTGTTGGAAGATTGCTAATGTAATGTCGATCTCCAAAACCGGTGAGGTTAACAACCTTTAAAATGACCACACAATTGCACGGATGGGATTCCAGACTGGTCTTGAAACAGTGCTCTTCTTCAGCACATTGCATCATGCCGGTGAATTTCCAAAGTGTTGGAAGGTTGTTAATGGATCTCCAAAAGGGGTGAGGTTAACAACCTCGAAAACTACTGCCCCACTGCAAGTTTTTCTGCACTTTCTAAAATGATGGAGAGTATGTTTAATTTCCATCTTGTGAGTTACCTGTAGTTCAACAGCTTACCTAGCGATCAACAGTATGGCTTCCGTGGGGGCTCACTACGGAAAACTTGTCCTGTACTTCCTAAAGTGCTGGAAAGTATTAATAGTTTTCATTTTGTGAGCTACCTGTCCAACAGCTTACTTAGCGACCGAAAGTATGGCTTCCGTAGGGGGCGCGCTACAGAAGACTTGCTAGCTTTCCTTTCGGAAAAATGGAGCAACTTCATACATTAACGCGGAGAATGTAAGGTGGTGGCTCTAGATATAGATGGTGCTTTTGGTGCCGGTAATAATTTCTCCAGAATGGCACTATACGAGTTCTTATAGATGGAATTTCAAACGAGTTTAAAATTAATGCAGTAGTACCGCAAGTTCTTTCTCTTGCCCTATTTTTTATATTTCTAAATGACCTTTTTTGTTAAACTTATATACTCTTTCATAGATGACAGCACTATTCGTCATTCCTATTTATTCAGTAATAGACCGAACCAGTTGAAGGTGGGGTTCAAAAAGCAAAAACCTGAATAATACGCTCAATCACGATGGCGTTGTGTGAATAATAAAGTCGAGTCAATGTTGCATGTTTACGCATAGATTTGTATTCGGAGATGATGGTGGCTCTAGTATTATGGGTGATGTAAATATTAAGGAATCGCCAGCTCTTGATGTTCTTTGCATGAAAATTCAGTGTGATGTTCAATGGACTAAGTATATTTTTTAGGTTTCTTAAGAAGCTTTCAAGTGATTCGGTTTTCTGAAACGGTGTAAAAGATAATTTTTCAATCCATCCGATCTTCCTACTATTTATATATCCGTCCAAAAGTGAAATATAAATTTCATTTATGGGTTGGCGTCCCAAAGTCTAATTTGGAGTTGCGTGACCTCACAAGACAGGGTCTAAATTCTCATTGGCGTCAGTAGTGTATCGATTTCTACTGATTCACTAGAGCAACGACGCAATGTGGGATGTATTACTACAATTGTAAGTGTTTTAAGGTAATCAGGAAACTTGTTCCCGTTACTCGCACGTGTTTGCATTTAACATGCTTTTCGCCCAGTGCTTATTCATTTGCGATTGATTGGCACTGCGCATTACAGAGAAAGTTCGGTTTTTAGCAGAACAGTAGGCATGTGAAATATACTTCCTCTAAGGTCTTTTCTGTCACTTTCAATGTAGGGAAATTCAAATCAAAAGTCCGTAAAAACACTACTCTCTTTCATCTCCTCCCAATAACTTAGTTTACTAGTTTTGGCACAAGGCATTGCACGAGTAGGGGTCATCCCCTAAGTGCTGATCCTCAAAAAAAAAAAAATATAGATTACAAATCAGGAGTTGTAAGCGAAAACTGTTGTCGTGTAGTCGTCATGTAAAAATTATTTACGATATAAACAAATGGAAACCCAGATTTCCGGACTCTCGGAAACTTAAAAAATATCAAATTTTAATTTTAAAATTTTAAATGTTCCGCAAGTCAATTGTCAAGTAAACGTGCATTTACCATCAAAAATTATCCTAATGCTTTATGATATTTTCGTTGCTTAATTTCGTTAAATTTTTTAATGTATATAAGGCTTCTGAAAATGCTGAAAATAACGCCCTTGTGAATCCAGTTTCTTTGGACAATCGAAACGTAATTTTAATTTTTTTAATTATTAATTCACCACACTTAAATTTAACTAAAATAAATTTGTATTTTACGATTTTATTTTAAGGTTTTAATACGCAACTTCCAAAAATCAGCTAACTCGGTATATATTTTAGCCACATAAAATTTGAAACTGGCGTAATCTGTTACCAAGTTAGTTATTCAGCTTAGGGTCCATGGATTATAATTAGATAATTCGTCTGCCTTCCTATCAAAGGAGCTTCCTTAGCTTTATTCGTTGTTTTAAATTTATATTCGACTTTGCTTGTTCCACGTTCCTGTGGTACTAAATGATAGGAGAAGCTGTTACTAAGGAAAGAAGGATTACAAAGAGAACACTGAAGATGGCAAATAGCCGAAACCGGGTTGTTCACAAACCAAATTGGACGAGGGTCGACGAAAAACGGTACCCAAATAAAAATAAATAATAAATTAAATAAACCCCGTCGAAAATATACGCACATATCAAAAAAGAAGGAGGTTGAGAAAGAATACATATAAGATTTTAGATTTTATTAAGTTAAATTATTATCTGCACTTTTGTAATTTGTAAGCTCGTGTTTGAAGTTGTAAAATTAAGCTTAAAGAACAATTTTAGTTGTTCTTCGTAAAATTTTTACTTAAACATTTTATTTCATACACGGAGTATTCTGTGTTGAGACTCTTAGTATACAAATATATTGTAAAGTGGACTAGGAAATTGTTTTTTATGTGTTATGATTTTGAGTCCATAATCTTTTATTACTTTTATTTTGTATTCTTTTTGCTGAAGAACAATATTTCCAGGTTATTTTATCTTATATTTATTTTAGACAGATTTCCTGTTTACTTCTAGGATTACCTGTATTTTTGCTACAAATAATTAAAATTTTGTTTGTATCTTAAGAGTTTTGAACTAACATAAGTTATTAAATCTTAAATCTAAATTAAAAATAAACTTGTAAAGTCCAGCCATTGCCAGACAATAAGATTGTACGTTAAATAGTTGCTGATATGATGAGAGCTATTCTTCTGATGCTCGGCTAATGGAACCAACAGATCTTCTTTTGATCCAAAATAATCACTATCGTTAAGGATGTTGCAACCCAGCGGATTTGGGTGCGTGTCTAACTTTTCCAGATACGATGCTGCATGTTTCGCTATTTCATCAGAAATTAATGGAATGTTAAGATCCTTATAAATGCTGTTTTTATATACCAGGGTAAAATCTGTAAAATCTTATTTTGGAGCCTTTGAATTTTTTCTATATTTGAAGCTGAGACAGTGCCCCATAATTGTATCCCATAACACCATATAGGTTTGATGATTGAATTGTACATTAGCCAATTAATATGCACTGCTTTTAGCTTCATCTGTATTAATTTTGCTTTTCCAGGTTAAGCGTCGCTCAAGATGTATGCCAAGATATTTAATGCTGAGGTATACTTTGGTTATTTACACGAAAAGAAAAACATGAGTCGCAGTGTGACTTTTATGTGGATACATTTTTATCTCCATTTTTAAAGACACCAGCAAATTATGTATGTGAACCTGAAGGTAACTGGATACTATTTGATGGCTTTCGTCAACGCTACCTTGGGCGACTCCTGTTTTAATTGGCTCAGGTAATCTTTATAAATCTCCTTCTTTAAGAAAAAACTTGCGACCAGTTAAATAGCTTTTTAAAAGCTTATAGAAATTGTTAGGTAAATAAAGCTTTAACTTATGTAGTAAGCCTTTATGCCATACTTTGTCAAAAGGTGGTGAAGTGTCGATAAAAGTTGCTGAACAGTAGTTTTTCCCTTCAAAGGCTTTTTTAACTACTTTTACTAATCTGTAAAGATAATTTTTATAAGTAACAGGCACATCTCGTTACGCTACAGTACACATTATTTTAAGTAAATAATAATAAATTTATTTTTAATTTTATTTACTAGTAGTCAAGTTTAATAAGATACAATTATGATATTGTAATTATTTGTTTTATTTGTTTGACAAATTATTGACATTTTCATTATTTGCTTAACATGCCAAACGTCATTTAACCCTTTAATTGGCCATCAGAAAATATTTATGAAGTGTTTGCGTGTTTCCAAATACAATAAAGCAACCCTTTATAATAGAAAAAGTTCAAATTTCATATGGCACCAGTTCTAATACAAAAGAAATCTACCATATGAATGAATGTACGCCAGGAAAAACTGTTGGCTACAGTCACATCCATACACAAAAGTAAACAACCAACATAAAAAGTACTTTCAACAGCAAATGGCCAACAAATAAAGAAATAATTTGTTTATAATCAATTTAAATGAGAATAAACTCTGCACAGGGATAAGGGTTACAATAGGGTTAAATTAATTTTTTATTGTTTAAATAACGGTTTTAAGGGAAGGGTTTTTCAATAACAACAGAAACACACACACAGTTTACATTATTGACCGCCACTTAAATGTTTAATATACCATAAAATGTATTTATATCCTTTTTTAAAGTGTAAATGAAAAAGATACAAAAATTCCTAAGAACTTCAATATTAAGGTACATCATCCGTTACTTTGTACGCCACCATATGGCGAATCAATTTTTTTTCTTAGCTGATATAATTTTCTTATTCTGTCTGTATCAATTTTAAGGTAATTTCTTCTTTAATAGAACTATCGTAAGGTTTTATGAAGGGGTTAAAACACTTTTACCAAAGAAAATTTATAATTTGATTATTTTATAACATGTGATGACGTGAAAGGATAATAATAATTACTAGTTTCATTTTAATTGATAAATGATACCATCAACATTAGATTTCGTTAATGTGTTTTGTGATCAAAGGATTTTCTTTTATGGAATAATTATTAGTTGTTGCGAAAGGATAATTTAGAAGAATAAAATGAAAGATGAGTGTTTATGCGGGCAACTATAAGGCAAAAGGTACTTTATACAGCTGGTTAAACGACAGACTTATTTTATGAAATTTTGTTCATTTTCTTTCTTTATTTTTATAATCTATATTAGATAATTAACCTAATCTAATACGAAGGGTATTACGAATTTTGCCAATTATTATCTCTTAAGGGTCACCACAAATTTTATAAAGCGTCATGCGAAATTTTAAGGAAAAGGTTGCAAAGCCTTTGATATAGATACTAAAACCAATTATAAATTTAGTTATAAAACGTTTTATAGTTAACACTTTTTTATTCGTTAAAAATTTTGGGAAAATAATTTCTCCAAAAGCCATAGTAAAATATTTTGATTAATTTTTCTGCTAAATTGTGAGACATTATAAAGGCCAGTTAAATAAAACGCAAAAAAATTATTCGTTTTTCAATTTTTAAAATTTCCAACAAATGAATCAATTAACATATTTTTACTCCATAAAAATTAATGTGTTAAAATAACTTTTGTTTTTAATGTTTTTGTCATCTGTATGCAAAAGTCAGCCCAATTGCTTATGTGCTCTTCCAGTTTTAGGCCATTTTATGGACAGCGGTGTAACAAACCCCAACTATGGAATTTTTATATACCATTTTGTAATTTTTAAATTCGGCTTGTTGAAATCTTATTTTTTACCCGAGTTATGTTCCCAAATGAATTTTTGAATTTTTAAATTAGTTAAAAAGCAAAATTATTTAAGTCCGGCTTAAGGTTCCGTTCATTTTAATTCAGACATTTATGAAGAAAGTAGATGAATTTTTGTGATATTTGGGAGGAAATTAGAGAAATCGTATGTGAACTCTCTTAAAATCAAAAATATATGTCAACACCCCTGTTACTATTTCCCTTTATAACTTGAAATATTTAGCGAGTCTTGAATTAAATTTCTCTTATCGGGTCTTATTTTCACATATGAGTTGGTTCTGCAATATTACAAATATGGTTGTGTTTGATTGCAAAATACTAACGTACGAGGAAATCAGCAGCGTTGCTATGTGAGACGATCTAATTAGGCCATCCAGAGAGTTTTTTAAAATTTCAATATTTGTAACTATTAAAATTCTTTTAAAAACTTTGCAGACTGCGAATACAAGACGTGATCCTTTTCCTACTGATTATAGGCAATATTTATGCTAAAAAATTTTAAATTAATATTCCATTGTGTGAACTATAACTGAACGCTTTTGGGTACAGATCAGCAAGGATTCAGGATTATTTCCTCTTCGTTTTTTGTTACTGATATTTTATATTTATATAAATAAAAATGAAATGAGACCATTGCTAAGCGCATAACTTAAGAATGGTTACTGTATGGTTGCGCTATGTGGTCTGGAAGCGCGATTGGGCCATAAATTTCGGCCTATTATTGACGACGTGGATATCACTGACATGTGGTTTCAACAGGACGGTGCCACATGTCACACAGCTAATAAAATGATCACTTTTTTACAAACCAAATTTCCCGATCAAACAATTTCACGACAATCAATAGTTTAGTGGCCAGCCAGATCGTGTGATTAAGCACCACTGAATTATTTTTAATGGGGCCATGTTAAGGATAGCATCTATACGGAGCTAATCGAATCGATTGCATCCTTAAAACTCAAAATCAGTGATGTGATTAACGAAATAGGACCACCATTTGGCCAAAAAGTGATTAAAAATTTTGGTAAAAGAATCGACATCTGTCAACGAGTCGAGGTGGACTTTTTCTAGATACAATTTTTCATTTATAATTACCGAACTTTTCTCTTCGTAATACAATAAATATTTAAATAATCTTAATCTCAAATTTTTGGATTGTTTGTTTTGTTTTTTTTTTAACAAACTTCTTGTTGGAAAACCCTTTATACATAAAAATGAAATGGGGCCATTGATGAACATATAACTTAAGAATGACTTGGCCTATTCCGCTAAATTTTTAAGTGTGCGAAAAAGTCTGGGAAAGGATGTTATGAAAAGAAAAATTGGAAATTGAAATATTCTTAACTAAAATTTTGCTTTTCTATGGGATTTTACATTTTTTTCATAGATTCCGCTGAAACTTTATACGAATAATGTCTTAAGTCCAGAAAATATGTATAATTGAGTGCGTCCAATTTTTCGGCATACTTACTTAACGTAGTTTTTGTTGTTTGTTAGCCGTGAAGCAGTTAAATTGCTAGCGAATCGGAGGATTTCATTACTAATCAAGACGATGTTATTAACTATTCAACCGAGTTTTTAAGCTGTATGGAATTGCCCGGAATGATATTACAATCCAATTTCAACTGAAAGACGGATCAATAATCATAATACTGAGAAACCACGTCTTTGCAATGGTTACTGTCTGGCCATGAAATAACTGATGAACAACGTCATTTAAGCAACAATTCTTAAGGAAAATAGAGAGAATAAAACGTTTTTGAATTTAAATGCATGAAGATTCGTAATGATAAAAATTATATCACAAGGTCGGTTATTGAGTGTTTGCAGCATAGATAATTCATGTGTTGAATCCCCGTAGAGAACCATCAGCTTTGTTTGTTTATGCTCAGGCAATATAACAAAAAATGTCATGTGGCATAAAGCATTGGAATGAATGAAATCGTACAAATAAAACATTTTTTTGTGTTTTATTACTAGAAAGATGTTCTTACAGTTGAAGTGTAAATAATACAGTTTTCTAAACTCTTGGTCTTAATACAAAATAAAACATGTTCAAAGTCTTATAAAAATCAAAATTATTAAAACAATTACAAAGAAATTAATTTCTTTTTAAATTCAAAAAATATTTTTCAGGTTGGAATGCAAAATTACATTAAAGCCCTATTGGGATAAATAATAAAAGTGGAGTACTTAGACCAGTAATTCATATAAATTTATAATTCTATTTAAGTTATTTTTCTGCACTGTATTGGCTCCATTCTCTTTAAGTTTCTCGAACCAACGAAGTGCTTAAAAAACAAACCCCAATAGATTTTTCTGCACTGTATTGGCTCCATTCTCTTTAAGTTTCTCGAACCAACGAAGTGCTTAAAAAACAAACCCCAATAATCAAGCAAGCAAATTTTTAAGATATAATTTTTGCCATAAGCATTTTTTTACACCACAACATAAAAAGGAACTGGATGATAAATAAAAATGTCAAAAAATGTGAAAAAGGGATCTGATACACATGAGTAAGCCCCTCGAAGTATAAATAACAACGATAATATGTAAAGTGTACAATTCTATGCACATGTGTGTATGTATCTCCACTTTTGATATTAGAAGAAAAATACTTTCTTTTTGCACCCTTCACCACAAATGGAATTTCGGTATTAGTTGAATTTATCAATCTGTTTGTTGCAGAAGGTACAACATAATTTTCAGACTTCTACATATATTAACATATGTATATGTAGGGCATTCTAGTGTATGGTATATAAAATACTTTACTGCGAAATACAGCCCTTTCTGTTACATTTTCGTAGAAGATGCCAATGATGACGCAAAATCGTATGAATGGCACGAATATAAATTCAGTACCGGAGGCTGTTTTTTATTTATGCACAAGATAAAATTAAACCTTTGAAAGGGGGAAATTTTTATGTTTTTTACATTTGTATTTTACGTATGTACGAATGAGTTGATAAAAAAAAATAAATAATGGCAACAGACACGCATGGAGTCTGTTCAATCAAAGGCCACTACACATGAGAGAAGACACCATATTGGAAGCAAACATACGCACGCTTTGACAAACACACACCCATATCAAAGACCACCCCTTTTATGCTTAAACTTTTTTATGGAGAAAATTATAATGATAATGCTGATGATAAACAGTGGGCTTGATTAAATTTAGTGAGGTAATAAATCGGATTAATATTTTTAATTCTTCAAATAAACAAAGCAGCTTATATTCTTTTAATTACTTTGAACTGAGTTCAAATATGTTTATTATAAAAATGGGGGTTGGGTCATCAGGTTGAAAATTGGAAATTGATTGAAATGTTGAACTTTTATCGATTTAGCAATTACAATCACCTGAGTGAATTGGCTTAAATACAAAAAAATATTTAAGCACTCACTATACAGAAGATATTGCCTTAGCAACTTCTTGGAATATTGATGCATCAATAAGAGATTTCACCGCTACCTTTAGACTGGCTACCACTAATCGTAAAATACATAAATGTTTGAATAATAACTGAGTAGTTTAAGAGAATGTGGCAAAGTAACAGATCACCCCAGCTTAAAGCTAGGCTGCGGTAATGCGCAAACACTCTAATAAATTTTCATGATATCCAGAGAACGGCATCGCTGAAAACATATTTGAAAGGCCTTGACGGTTATCCTCAGTTGAACTGTGCTTTATGGCGGTCGACTAAAGGATTAAAAAGTCCAGTGCAGAGTAAGCCACCCCTGCGTAAACCAAATGGTGACTGGGCTAGATGCAATTGAAAGAAGGGGATGTTATTTGCTTATTTCTAATTTATATTCTTTAAATACTTCTGACGATGAGGTAAGTCAACTATCGCCATGTGTAGCCAGATCGCCTATAATCGTTAAGTATAGTATTCAAGATGTACAAATTGCAATTGATAATGTAAACCATAGGAAAGCTCCAGATATAAACAATATAAATAATATAATGCTTGCAGAGCTACCTCGAGTAGCCAAAAAAACTGTTTCTATTTATTTTCAATGCAATTTTCCTCCTTGAGTATTATCCTGGGCAGTGGAAGGTTTTTCTGATTACTATGATTTCTAAGCCGGGAAGAGATCGCGCAAAGGTAGAATCTATAATTCTATTGCCAACTATGCTAAAACTTTCTGAAAAATTGTTAATGGCAAAGCTGACTCCGGCAATCATCAATTTGGATTCAGGGCTAAGCATATCACCATTGAACGATCTCATAGAATTGTTAACGACATTCGAGGATGGAAATTATTGTGCAGCTCTGTTTATAGATGTATTAAAAGCGTTTGATAAAGTATGGCATAACGACTTAATCTATAAAATAAAGCTAAACCTACTTAAAAAATACTCATATACTTTTGGAAACTTACTTCTGGTCGAGAATTCACAATCAGAGAAGGTAACTTTATTAGCCCCGCTCAGCCTATTTTAGCAAGAGTTCCACAAGCAAACATACTGAGTCCTCTCCTGTACTTGTTTTATGAGTCAGATATGACAGCAGGCAGCATATTTATAGGTTAGAGTAATAGCTGTGGCTCTGGAAAATAAGGGTAAACGAGGATAAATGTATTCATGTTGCATTCACTCTACGTACACATACGTGCTCTAGCATAACGATTAACAACAAACCAATATCTCAGCACAATTAGGTGAAATATCTCCGCATTCACGCGGACCGTCGATTAACTGGGAAGTATCATATTGGTACTAAATTGACGCAGATGAAATAGAAGACAGTAAAACTAAAATGGTTAATAGGCAGAAATTCAGCTCTAAAGTTAGATTGCAAGCTCTGTACAATATAATCCTTTAGCCAAGATCGTGCTATAGGATTTAGTTATAAGGCACCGCCTCGGCCTCAAACGTTGAAAAAATTAAGAGGCGACAACACAAAAATCTTCGAATGATGACGGCAACTCCATGGTACGTTGAAAAAATAAAGAATTCAGAAAGACCTAAGTATGTCAGCGACCTTAAACAACGTCCCAACACTCTATAAAATTCTTATCTTTGGCGGCCATAATAGGTTGAGTAGGACGGATATCCTTGAAGCCATCCAAGCACAAGAAACGATTTAACGATATAATTAATCACAGAAATTTCTTTTTATAAACTAGCACTGACTGGAATTAAGTATATATTTTTGTAATTTTAAGATTTGATTTCTTGTTGTTAGTTCACTTTCTGAAGAAGAAAGAAAAAGAAAAGCGATGAACTTATTTTACTTTTATTAATAAGCTTAAAAGTTGTAAGCTATTAATTGGTTTTATGAATTATGGATTTGAAATAAAATGATGTGGAAAAAATGTTTGACTTTACGCGGCCCAAATATTCGAAATTGTTTAAAAACCTGCATTTTATTGTATCACCAACCAAAAACAGCTAAATTCTCAAGTGTGAGATAAGCAAAAAGCTATTTTATTAAATCAAGGTAAAGAACCCCAAAATGCATTTCATTCAATTTTTTTCCGGCATTGGTAGTGCTACTCAAGTTACTCGATTTTGTTAAATTAAAAATTCTTCTAAAAAATTTTTAGAAGAATTTTTATTTTTAATGTGTAAAATGCTGTAATATATAATTGTATTTAAAGAAGAGTTGTTTAAATGCCTATAGCAGCTCCTTGTTATTAAAGTATTTGATTACTATTAAAGCATCTACCTTTTAATAGAATTTTCTTTAGGATAATAGCTGCAAAGACCACTGTGCACTAGCTCAAGTATCACGAGCATCCAGAATTCATTATATTTATTGTGTGTATGATTGGATGGGGTTGTTAATAAAAATGAATAAATAAAAGAGGGAAAGGAATGTCTGAATGAATGAATGAATGTGTAAATATACGTAAAGACTTCAACTCTGCAGATTTAGCCCATTAGCATATGTGTGCTTCTACATTCTTCATTTTTGTTTTTAAAATATAAAGGCATATACTGTCTCATATATAGATATTTCGGGGTGGCATAAAACCTTATATGAATGCTTTTTTATAATAGTATGCATGTATGTACATATATAATGTGAATGGCTTATTTCTCTAGTGGTATTTATTTACAATTTTTTAGTCGTAACTTTAGAAAGTAAAATCGTAAAGAATAAAAATATGTTTTGCTTTTTATAGTCTTAATAATTTAATAAATTAAATTTTCTTTACTATTTCAATTATAAGTAAATAAAATTTAGAGCCAATTTAACTAAAAGGCTTTGGGTTCCTTTAGTCAACACAAAAAGAAACACAAATATCTGCTTTTTTGGTACATTTCTTTTAATTTCCTAATTTATTAGTGATCTACCCAATGCTCAAAAGTTCTATTATATGCAGACAATGTGAAGATATATCATACATATATATAATCGTCAAGCTGATTCTCCTTCAAAAAGACTTTAATTTCTGGTTCTATATTAATCTTATGGAGTTGGACCTTAAAAAGTACAAATACATGTGTTTCTTCTGAAGAGGTCATACAAATGTGCAATGTACAATATTTTAAGCGGCTACGAACTTGAAAACTGAGTATTCTAACGGATGTTAAATTGAATTTTATACAGCATATTTTGTAAGCCACGAACAAAGCACGTGCAGTTCTTCAATTTATAATATGCTGGGCGAAGGAGGTTAATGACGAATATGTTACAAAACATTTTTATACTCTTGTCAGACCTATTCTGGAATATAGCTATTCTGGAAAATTGCCATATCTCCGTCAATAATAGGAGTCTCGAGAAAATAAACTAAATTTGTGATCACCTATATATTTCCGGAAAAATCGATTTGTATATAAAAATTAAGTAAAAATTTCAAAATGGTCATATCTCCGTAAATAATAGGAATTTCGGAAAAGTAAGCTTATTTTGTAATCATCTATTTATATTTAAAAATATTGATTTTTATATAAAAATTTATTAAAAAAATCACTGAACTTCGTAAATAACAAGAATTTCGAGAAAATAGGCTAATTTTTTGATCACCTCTTTATTTTTTTAAAAATCGGTTTTATATGAAAATGTAGTAAAAATGTTAAAATGGTACAGCCATTTTAAATAATAAGTGTTTCCAGAAAAAAAACTTATTTTGTGATCACCTATGTATTTAAAAAAAAACTGATTTTTACACGAAAATTTAGTAAAAATTTTACAACAGCCATATCTCCGTAAGTGATAGGAATTTCGACAAAATAGGCTAACTTTGTGATCACCAATTTATAGTTTGAAAAATCGACTTTTATACAAAAATTTAGTAAAAATTTAAAAAATGGCGATATCTCGGTAAATAATAAGAAATTCAGGAAGATAGGTCAATTTTGTGATCACCTATTTATTTAAAAAAAATCAATTTCTATAAGAATATTTAGAAAAATTTTTACAAGGTTCAACTGGTGCAGGAGTTAAAGCCGAACAACCATTCACATCGCCATAGACTCGCTCAATTCATTCAGGAACAACTGGCCGGTTTTTCTGAAAAAATCGTTTTCTCAGACGAATCCCATTTTCACTTGTCATGGTATGACAACAAATAAAATTGCCATATTTGGGCTTCTGAAAATCCTAATCGATTATTAAGAAGCCCTTGCATGTTACTGTATGGAGCGCTATGACGTCTAGAGGCGTGATTGGGCCGTTTTATTTCTGAAGATAATGCTGGAATGCGGTAACGGTCAATGTAATACGCTATCGCAAGAAGCTAACGACTCAATTTTGACCTATTATTGACGTGGATATCAGTAACATATAATTTCTACAGGACCGTGCCACATGTCACAGAGATGAAACGATCAATTTATTGCAAACCACATTTCCCGATCATATAATTTGACGACAATCAGCAGTTTAGTGGCCAGCCAAATCGTTTTATTTAATATATTTATATTTTTTATATTTGAATATATTATATATTTTTAATATATTTTATATTTTGTGTGGCTATGTTGAGGACAGAGTCTATTCGAAGCCAATCAAATCGATTTTAGCCTTAAAACTCAAGATGTGATTAAAAAAGTGATTAAAAACTTTGATGAAAGTTTCGACATCTGTTAGCGTGGTCGTGATGGACATTTGCCAGATATAATTTTTCACTCATAATTGCCGGACTTTTCTATTCGTAATACAATAAAAGTTTAAATCATCTTAATCTAAATTTTTTGTGTTAATTTGTTTTAGAAAGCAATCTTATTGTTGAAAAACCCTTTATATAATAAATTTAGGACAAACATTTATAATTTAATAAAACTAGGTGATTACAAAATAAAAGTTGCTGTGAGTGCTCACCTTTTGAAGCAACTGTATACTTTAGAATCTGCAACATTTTTGTTGTGATAATGTAATCCTGCATAAAAGAAAAACCACGGTTTATATTTTCTTTGCCTTCAGTGTCAATATTTATGCTACCGAATGACATAACAATAATGAATTTTTGCATGTGTCACCTAAAACTTTTTATTTTTCTTTTCTTTAATTCAAAACAATTTGTGGTCCTCTGAGTAAACATGTGAAACATTCTATACATTTGTACATCCATACTCATGTAAAATTTAATTATTGTCTTTGCAACAATAGTTAAAATACACAACATTTTATAAAATCTTATCGAAATCTTCGTAAATCAAGAATGAGTTATAACGAGTTATTGTTTACAACATTTGAAGATGAAGATTAAACACAAATATAAGTACATATATTTGTATGCAAGTACATGTAATGTCATTTTATAATGGCAGCCTGCCGTAAGTATGCAAGCGTTAAAAATATTAAACAATGCAACATGCATTTATTCACTTAAAGAAAATGAAAAGCAGTTGCAACATTCGAATTTATAAAGAAATGAAAAAGCGATGATTATGCAAGTTGTAATTACAATTGTATAATTTTCTTTTCTTATTTTTTAAATTTTATTTATTTTTATATTTAACTCAATTCTTATTACGAGTATTTAAAGTCTTTTTCTTTAACTGTTTTTAATCTTGCAAGAATATTTACCATATGCTGCTCTATCAAGTATCCTTTTTCTTTTTAGTCTTGTATGTGTGTGTCCTTTTATTTTGAATAGATTTTGTAGATGAATAATTTGGACATATTTTCTTTTTCAAATAGTGACATGTGCTACTTTAGTGGCTATCTAAGTGGTCAAGTCAATGTGTGCGTAATTTTGTAGAATATATTTTTGAACACCTTTTTCTAGTCTTTTGCAGGTATAGTAACCATAATCCTATCTTAATTATATTAGCATTTGGCACGAGTTTAATAGCGTATTTACTTAAGGGTGGTATTCAAATTTTTAAATTTAACGTTAAAGTGGATATTGCGCAATGACGCCAATCTCTTGCGAAATTCTAAAGATCCGTTGGAAATATAAAATGTCAATTGAAGAACAACTGGCACTACGAAGTAAATTTTTTTAACAGCAAAAAGGAAGAAAAAAAATTTAGTCAATTTCTTAATATTTATTTTTAAATTGAAAATTGTATAAGAAAAAAACGGAGGACCGCAACGATAATCAGAGGCTGTTCACAAAATGTAATTTTAACGATTTCTCTTTGGATCTTAGTCTCCGATCAGCTACTAGTGTAAGTCAATTACTTCGGCTTCTGAACATATCACTTTGCTGACGACTTCATCTTTTTTGATTGGAAGGATTAATCAAGATCTCGACACGACTACCAAGAAACGCAAATAAAGAGTTCACCCTACAAAAACATTCTTGTACCACTTTACGAGGCAAAGGACATATTTGTCATTGAAGTATAAAGTATTTGGTTATTTGATAAGTGTTAAAATTTAAAATACTAAAATGGAATTGGATCAAACTATTGCTGTGACAGTTTTTTGTGAGGAATTAAATTTTAAAGATACAGAACGTGATGAGATTTACATCAGTACCAAGCCATGTAGTCATAACCTGATGGTGGTCCTACCACCGGGTGTAAAAAAAGCATCCACCCACGCTCTAAGACGCATTCACACTAGGTGCATATACGCCTTAGCTGCAATTTTCGAGGGTACGGTAGTATTGTCGTTCCCCCACTCCTTGCTTAAGAGTTGGACACTATCCAATTCCTGGGCCTGCGGGAAACTGCTTGCCGTGGTACCAGTGTGTGTTTCCAAGTCACTGGTCGGACTTCGAGAGTGTTATGTCTCTTCCAGTATGGGGCTCCTGCTAGCCCAGGCAACTGGTTTCGCCTTTTACCCCCGAAGGTATATGTCAAGATGGGAAAGAGATCCATCAAGACTGCATGCCTCCGGGAGAAGCTTCCAAGACACAATTATTTTTTAAGTATTGATAAAATAATTTTACGTTACAGTGAAAGTCTTCTACTGACAAATAGCGTTGAAAAGAATACTATACACTGAACAGTTGTTTTAGGTAAGACAGACAAAAATGTTGATGTTTTCATGTCTTGTTACATATTTGCTAATATATGGATGCCCTTGAGTGTACTAAAATCTTATCTTTATTTCCGATGGGAATTAAGCCTTGTAGCACAACAAAGACAATCAAGATTTATTCTTTATAAACAGAAAAAATGATTATTTTAGAGCTGATGTCTTTGGTAAACATATAAAGGGTTATTTTGGGAAACCTGACGTTCTTTTAGGCGGTTATATGTGTCATTCTCATATCTGCTAAGCACTGTTTGGGAAAAGCGAAAGTGGACTAAGTTTTTTATGATATTAATATTGTAGCTACACTAAAGTTGGCATCCTGATTCAAGTTAAGACCTGTTTTGCTAATTTTCTAATTTCGCAATTAGCAACAGCCATGATACTTAATCAGAGCGGTCGGTTGGTAATGATTGAGCTAACTACCTAGAAACATAGATAACAGCAGCAGTTCTACAGTACCAAAATTCTTCTTTGATATATCTATTGCTTGCGCTTATGATTTCTGCATTGATAAAATAATACCAGATTGATTTTTATGTCTATTAAAATTTTATTTGAATAAATAATGAATGCAGAATATGTTACAAAAGTTTGGAAAATGACGAATTGTTTTTTTAAGTCGACCTGGAGTAAAAAATTTTTTCAGGAAAGTATGAATTGCATTGACTTAATATAAACATAATATCCTTTGGCTATCAATCTTCATTGCAGCTATGTTTTATTACAGAGAAGAATTAAGATAATATACATTGTTATTAAACTTTCTCTTCGCAAGTGGCTATTCTTCTTAGAAATTAAAGAGCTTGCATATTTTAGAAATGGGTATTTAATGGGAATCAATTAGATCTTGTGGAGTTAAGGAGGCTTCTATATACGTTTAAGTCTTATTAATTGTTTTGCACACACATAAGATCCTTAGGTTCTGCTGCTATTATTATCATTATTGTTATTATTGTAGTGTGTGAAAACGTGAACGTAGGAACGTGAACATAGTGCTGTTTTGTTTATCGTTCGTTATTTTTTCAGCTGTTTTTTTTTCTCAAATTGGCAAACCTACGAATTAAATTTCAGTTATTTGTTTATGTTGTAACGTTAACCTGCTATAATTACTTCAAAAATGTTGAAAATGATAAACCATTTTTATTTATGAAAGTGAAAATTGTCATTAAAAACGGAAGGGCTATCCTGGCAAGATGAAATATATATTCTGGAACAACGGCAAAATGGTTATAGTCTCTGTCAATGGTTGGGCAAGTAAATACAGTGTTATTAACTTGATAGTTCGTTTCATTAAAAACAAAAAAGGAACTAAAAAATAATGAAAATATGGTAATCTAAAGCATAAAATACTACGTGCCACTACTATGTGGCTTTGTGCTCAGCCACAATTTGTTTAAAGAAAAGTTGAAAGCCAAAATGAAAGAATTTATTAATTTCCAAAGTCAGCATGAATGAAGTCGGGAATTTTTAATAATTGGTTTCATTTATGTTAAACGATTAAAATAAAAAAAAAGTTAATACTCTTTTTCTTTAAGTTTTTGAACAAACTGAATCTGCGCTTAATGCCGGGTTTTTCAACAAGAAGTTTGTTTTTCAATTGTGGCAACACCAGTAACATGATATTTTTAAAATTTAGTTTTTTGACGTATTCGCAGTAAATGCATTGGCAATTGTTACAATGAATTCAATTTCGAATAAAAGTCGCATTAAAATAATTAAAATCCACTATGAAAATGTTGGTTTTGTTAAAGTTACATTTCGTAAAATTCGTGATATTTTCGGACAACGTAATCGTCCTTCTAAGACCGCTATTAAAAGTTTGGTCGTTAAATTTAAGTCAAAAGGCTCGATATAAATGCATGTTCGACTGGGTCGTTCAACTGATTGTAGCCGTAAGACACAGAGTTGAAGGTGATCCAAATTTGTCAATTCCTCGACGTTCTCAACAATTGGAGTTATGCGAATTGCGTAAGGATTTGACTTTGCAGACTTACATGGTTCAAGAATTGAAGCCGACCGACCATTCACATCGCCATAGATTCACTCAAATCATTTAGAAGAAGACGATTTTCACGTTGAAAAGGAAAATTGGTGCATTTGGTCTTTTGAAAATCCTAGAGCGATTATTGAGAAGCCTTTGGATACACAATGTGTCACTGTATGGTGCGCTATGTGGTCTGAAGGCGTAATTGGGCCGTTTTTTTTTCGAAGATGAGGCTGAAAATGCGGTCACGATCAATGATTCATGGTCGCGAGATTTTAATAACTTAATTTATTATTGACTACGTGGATATTACTGACATGTGGTTTCAGCAGAACGGTGCCACATGTCACACAGCTATCGAAACGATCAATTGCAATTGCAAACCAAAATTTCTGGTCGCATTATTTCACGACAATCAGCAGTTAAGCGGTCAGCTAGGTCGTGTGATTTAACACCACTGGATTATATTTTGTGCGGCTATACGAATGCAATCAAATCGATTTCAGCCTGAAAACTCAAAATCCGTGATGTAGTTAACGAAATAGGACGGTCATTTTGCCAAAAATTGATGAAAGAATCGACATCTGTCAGCGTGGTCGTGGTGGAATTTTTCAGGATATAATTTTTCATTCATAACTGCCGAACTTTCCTCTTCGTAATACAATAAAAATTTAAATCATTTTAATCTAAATTTTATGTTTTATTTGGTTTTAGAAAACAAACTTCTTGTTAAAAAATCCTTTATTATCTTGTGTAAAAGCCAGAGTACAGACCATTATAAGACTTTTGAAGCTAACCGCGTATAGATTATTTGAAACAGATGAAACGTAGTCATATCTACGCAAACCATAAGCATACCTAATGATATGGATAGAGGCGTGATTGGGCCTTTTTTTATGAACGGTGCCACATGTCACAGAGCCAATGAAATGATCAATTTATTGGAAAACGAATTCTCCAATCGCATAATTTCACGACAATCAGCAGATCGTGTGACTTAAAACCACTGGATTATTTTTTATGGGGCTCTGTAATATATCTATACGGATTTCACCCTTAAAGATCAAAATCCGTGATGTGATTAACGAAATAAGACCGCCATTTTGCCAAAAATTAATTAAAAACTTTAATAAAAGTGTCGACATCGCTCAGCGCGGTCGTGGTGGACATTTGCCAAATATCATTTTTCATTCAAAATTGCCGAACTTTTCTCTTCGTAATACAATAAAATTTTAAATTATCTTAATCTTAACTTTTTGTTTTATTTTATAAAACAAACATCTGGTTGAAAAACCCTATAGTTTGGTAAAATATTATTAGTTATATTATTAGCATAATCAAGATTTCCATAACAAAATTTTAAAGTTAATATTAAAAGAAAAATATGTCATATTGAAACATTTTCAAAGGGAAAGGATAGATATAGAAAGAAATTTAAGAAATCATCTTGGAGCAGAAGAAATGAGGGAATTTTTATATTATGAAAACGTATTGGCAGATTCATTTAAACAAAAGGTAAAAAATATTCATATTAAGAAATTTAATTCACTTTATGAGTTACAAAAGAGGACTTTTAATGTAAGACTAAATGATAAGTGGTTTGTTAACAAAACTGACTTAAATATTCCAACGGACGTTAAGTGGATTTTATCATTAGGACATAAACACGCCTTACCAACTAAGAAGGAGGATATCCCAATTTTAAAGATTATTGCAGATGGAGAAGATTTTGTACAGACATTTCAGGAAAAAGAAGATCAAGAAATAGCAAGAACAAAATTAACTACAATTGTAGATAATCATTTGAACAAAATGGTATTGACAAACAGAGATAGGTTCATTTTAGATAAAGTTAAAGAAACTGAAAGGTTCTTGAAGAATAATAAAGATTTATTAATTTTAAAAGCAGATAAAGGTAACACTACTGTAGCTTTAAATAAAACTGACTATAACGTACGGATTAACAATATTGTGGGAGATATAACTAAATACACCCAAGTAAATAAGGACCCTACTACCAAATTGCAGAAGATTAATAATGATATAGTAGAAGAACTTTTTAAACTTAAAATTATCAATATTACAGAAAGAAATAAGCTTAAAACTAATATTGCTATAGCACCTAGGTTATACGGACTGCCAAAAATTCACAAAGAGGAATTTCCTTTAAGACCAATTTGTTCATTTGTTAATTCACCATCTTACGAGTTGTGTAAATATGTTACTAACATATTAAAGAAGATCACTGAGGGTTCTAAGTATAATATAAAAGATTCAATTGAGTTTAAAGGAAAAATTAAAAACCTTCATGTACAGGATCATGAAAAGCTAATTTCTTTTGATGTAGTATCATTATTTCCAAGTATACTTGTTGATTTGGCGATCAACACAATAGAACAGAAATGGGATGTTTTGAAAAATTTTACAAAGATAGAGAAAGGTTTATTTTTTCGTATTCTCAAGTTTTGTATAGAAGATAATAGATATTTTCAGTATAATGAAAAGATATATATTCAGCAAAAAGGACTTCCGTAGGGCTCTCCAGCTTCTCCAATTGTGGCAGATATTGTTATCGAAAAATTGTTAGATAATGTTATTGAAAAATTAAATGTAAAACCAAAAATTATGACAAAATATGTAGATGATTTGTTTTTATTATATCTGAATCTGCCATTAACGCAATGTTAGAAACATTAAATGAATTTGACCCTTCAATTAAATTTACAACTGAAAGGGAATGTGATGCTAAACTTCCATATTTAGACACTTTAGTAATAAGAAGAAATAAAGAATTAGTTATAGATTGGTACCAAAAACCAACTGCTTCAGGTAGAATTATTAATTATTATTCTAAACAAAATAAAAGAATTATTATTAAAACGGCCAATAATTTAATAGAGAGAATTTTAACAATTAGTGACAAAGAATTCCATAGAAAGAACAAAGAAAAGATTAGAAATATTTTAACTGAGACCAATTTTCCAATACGATTAACTAATAGGTTAATTAATCAATTTAATAATAGGAGGAAAAGAGTTATAAGTAGTGGAACGGAACCGAAAATATATAAATCGATAACGTATATACCAGTCTTGTCTGAAAGAATAGAGAATTCAAAAATTTATGATACAAATAAATACAAAATGGCATATAAGAATACAAACACATTAAATAGGTTATTTAGTAAAACTAAGGATAAAATTCAAAAATTAAATATGTCCAATGTAGTGTACAAAATTCCTTGTAACGGTAATGATAAGGAGGATTGTAATAAGGTTTATGTAGGCACAACAAAAAATAAATTGAAAACTAGAATCGCAGAACATAGGTCAGACCAGAAATACAGGAATAATATTAGTTTACAAAAAACAGCATTATCTTCGCATTGCTCTAAAGTTAATCACTATCCTAATTTTGAAAATGTTTCAATTTTAAATTTAGAAAATAATTATAAACGTCGTTATATGTTAGAAATGTTACAAATAATTAAAGTACCATTAACTAAAAGAATAAATTTTAAAGCAGATACGGAGAATGTTACACAAAATTATAGACATTTAGTGCGTAAAATTATAAAACAAAATTCTGTATCTGCATAATATTAATAATTAATATATTAATTTTTGTAACGTTCGGTCATTAAATTTATGTTTTAAAATATATGTGTAAAATACTATTGTTTTGTAAATGTGTTTGTATTTTCAAAATTGTTTTTCATTTAAAAAATTTGTTAGTATTGAAAATTTGTTTGTATGTATGTAAAACAAAAAAAAAATATCGAAAATATAATAAAAAATAAACTTTTTTAAAAAATTTTTTATTAAAAAAGACCTTGTGCTTAAAATTAATTAATAAAAAATAGTAAAATATTATTCTTAAGAAACAGCAGTCAATAAGTAAATATTGTTTATCTATTATGAAGCGTTTGAATTATACAATGTGTATGAATGTCAAATGTTCAACAAATACATACATACATCGTTTATTTACTATCGTTAATTCATGCAATTGACACATCCCCTTCGATGTCAGCCAAAGCCATAAACATATGGATTTATTCTTTGATGCTCTCGAAAAGACAAAAATTATATCATTTCAATAATCAGATATTAAAACAGCTTAACTTAATATATTACAGTAAAAACTCACTCACTTTCATAAACAGAAATAAAAAATAAAATCATTTCAAAAAATACATTAGAAGCACACGTTGCTTTCCTTAATTTTTGTCAATCTTGAACAAAAAGAAATACAATGTTCGAGTATACGGATGCAAAAAGTCGCAAAAAAACAATAATAAATGATCATTTCTAAATCTAAAGACAAGAATAATAAGATTTTTAGTTCTATTAACGGACAGTCATGGAAGAAGAATCGAAACAGGCTTTTTTTTATTACAACGAGAACATTCATTATATTAAGTTATGCTATGGATACTCATATGTTAAATAGAGTTTATAAGTGACCACTTTAAAAACACACATACAAATTGTCACCCTCAATTTTTTTTTAATATATGTCACAGGACAACAAAACATTTCAATATAGAAATTAAGGCATTACGTTCACATTACTTATATCCAGTTTCTAAGTTTCCAAGTATTATTTCATTTTTTAAGCAAATTTTGTTCATTTTTTGTTTGCTTATCTTTTTTAACAGTGCCCTATATTTGGTCTATTTAATGTAATTGCATTTACACCCAGAGGTTAAGTATTTCTGCATATAACAGCAATACATATGCAAAAAAACAATTGTTTATTGTCCTTATTTTTCTGGTTACTTCCTCCAAAGGAAAACGATAGCCGCAAGTTATTTAATTGATATTGATATTTTTGTATAGAGATCTCCGACGGCACTCCTAAATCCAAGAACGTTTCTAGAATTTTCTAGTGTTCTGTCAAATCTATCGAGATTTGTTCAAAGAAACGTAGCTTTTTGTTTAGCATAACAGTAACCGTGTTCAGGTAAAACTAAGCCCAATACAGTGGGCGATTTCGCAATAATTTTGTAGATTAATTTAAGTGCTATAGAATTTGTAAAATTCAATTAAGATAATATTTCTCCTCGTTATTGTAAGGCCTATCGAATGTTCGGTTATTCTATATTATATTTGTCTACTTTCACCTGGTTGTAGATGGCACTTATTGGAGGTGAGATTTATAGAGTAGACGACCTTTTAAAATTACCATTCAAAAAGAAGTTTAAAGAATAAGGGATGTGTGCAATTGTGGAATGAAAAAAATCAAATTTAAAGCTAACTAAATTTGAAGAATGAAAAAAGGAAAGAATTTAAAATAAAAAAATTAACGACGGTATTATTACAAAACATCGGGCTTAGAATCCATTGCAGAATTTGAAAAGCAACAAAGCGAGCGTGTATTCTTACAAAATTTTGAAACTATATATATATATATATATATATTAAAGCCTTTAATCAAGTGGTAAAATAAAATTTTAAAATCCTAAACGGGGAAAAAATGTTCCAAAAAAATTGTTTTTTTTATAAAACTGGCAACACTAGCTTTGTTAACTTCTGGGCTGGCAACTACTATTTGTAGTATGTAGCCAAGCTTTAATAATCTGTTTACTTTTTACTCCGAGCAAGTTTGATGTAATTCATAGATTTTGTTTTAAAATTGACCATGTTTGCACAGGGTTGGAGTGTGAACCGTTACATTTTTAAACACAATATTTCTTTTAGTTGCATTTGCTATAGCTTGTCTGTTAAATATAACAAAAAAAAGTACTAGTACCGACGTAAGTTTAAATTATATAATCATTATATAAGCATACAATACCACCTTTTTGAGGAAAATCCAAAAACGCGTAGTTTTTACGTTTTCCCAATTTTTTCACTTTTTAACGAAATATGCTATCAGAAGTGAACTTACTATTCTTTTTTTAAAGATTTTAGCGAGAATGCAGCCAACAATTCAAACACAATTTAGTTTACCACGTTAAAAACACTAAGTTAAGGTCGGCCAAAGATTAAACAAAATTTTCTAACCCGGTTTTCTCCCAAACTAAAAGAGGTAACCCAGACATGTAAGAACACTTTTGTTAGATATTTTTGAGGTCTACTTAAATTCAACAACGTTTAACTTTTTTTGACATTTCCAAAAAAATTCTATGCCCGAATTTTGGGGACAGGGCTTCCCTTCGCCCTAGAGGGCCGACCGTCCGTTATTTCACTCCAATATATCTCTGCTTAAATTTTTGAATTTTTATTACGATATTTTTTCCTTAATCGGCATCAGGCGTTTCTGTTGTCCGACGCCCTAGTTTCCGTAAACATTCCATATGAATGCCCCATAAATTTACAAGTCACTTTTATTTTCATTGCTTCCTATGGAGTGAATTCAGTTGATAAGATTTGTAGTTGCATTGCTGATACAAAAAGTTGAGCCCCCATTTTATCATATAAACGGAAAAGAGAAGACTTTGCATTACACCTCGAGAATCACGGACACTTACCAAGGGAAATAGATGAGTGTATGACTTTACTGCATCCTAACAAAAGAGGACAAAGACTAGGCATATTTGAAAACATGGAAATCTACAAAACAAAAAGTTTCGACAGCGAAATTATAAACGAACAGGTAAATCATAAACTCAAACAAGGGAAAAATACCCTCAGACGGATACATGTACCTGAACAATAAAAAAGACGAAAATATTACAATTAATACCCATATGAAACGCCAGATGGGTGACATTCTGACTACGTAGGTAGACACGACGATTCCAGAATAAATACCTGGACCAGAAGTACTGACTCACCAGTATATGATAAAACGTTGCCTGAATTGAAGCTCTCGCCAATTGCAAACAAACAGTCACGAAAGAAGTTAAGAGGAGGAATTGAAAATAATTTTATCTGTAGTTATGTATCAAACTAACAACAACGCCACAGAAAAGTTCTTGAAGTAGATGCACGATTGCTTTTTTGCTCTTATTTTAGATATTGCGGCATTCAATTTTAAATCCTATCACAGAAATACCTCTGCCTGAGCTCTGTGAATTTTCGTTAGGACATCTTAAGTGGTTTATTAAGATACCGAATTATTTCCAAAATAAAACCAATGTGCAACAATTGGTAAACTTTTAAAGCATTCGACTATAAATTTTTATACT
Organism: Trichopoda pennipes; assembly: GCA_030448955.1. Taxonomy (NCBI): domain Eukaryota; kingdom Metazoa; phylum Arthropoda; class Insecta; order Diptera; family Tachinidae; genus Trichopoda; species Trichopoda pennipes. The sequence goes on along the minus strand of JASKUP010000008.1, from coordinate 4,265,481 downwards.
TATATCTTTGCCACGACTGTAACCTTGACATAAATGTTTTTCGCTTTTTCGAATAAATATTATAAACCATAACTATTCGTTTTGTGAAATATAAATTCATTTCCAATTGTTTTTCTTTTCTTATGAGAATAATTTAAAACACTCTAATGATAACTATAGGGTTACATTTTTAGCTTTTGAGCCTAGCACCCTAAAAAGCATGGATTTTTCAGAGAGATATAATAAAGACGAAAAAAATTTGTGTAAGAAAATTTTCTTTGTTTATCGGAATTTGAGTTCATTAATGCTTAAAAGTAACACTACAAAAATGGTTATCAAGACAATTGCAAATTTAATCGCCTGTTGAGAACTTAAAATTTTAACACTAGTATTTTTAATTTGGATTTCTACCGCCAGTAACTGAAATACTCTTGTCATCTTTGCTGGCTGTTTGCTCGAAATCTCAATGTGAAGACACCATTCTCAATCTGTGTTCTAATCTGTACTTTTGAATCAGTGTTCGGGTTTAGGTAGTTCTGCCTGCCACGGGGGCTAATGCAGGGCTAATTTTCAATATTTCCGTATTTTATTATTATCTATGTACGTGTGTCCGTCTGTGGTTGTTTTCCATTTGTTTGGGTGTATGAGTAGTTTTAGTGGTGTGAAAATTGTGTCTGAGGCCGTTTATAATGTCACTGCTAAAAGTTTTTTTTGTAGATTTCCATGTTTTCAAGAATGTATAGTCTTCGTTATTTTTTGCTAGGATGTAATAATGTCGTACAATCAAATATAACTCAAAGTTGGAGTCTTCTCTTTTACGTTTGTATGAGCGTATGTGTTCCATAAATCTAGCAAAAAATATTTTTTTGTCGAATTATGTTTTTTTATTAATTTAATCAGCTTTGTTTCTTAGACACTGTAAAAAAAAGATCGGATCACTCATCAGTATTTACCTGTATAATAATGCAATGTAGTGCAATTAATTGTCGGTAATGAACTGTATAAAACGCTTTTGGTTTCATTTTTTAGATGATTTACCAGAGAATTTGTGGTGAAAAAAACAAACCGTCAGATTCACATAAAAAATGGGTGACAATTGCGTTTAAGATGTTTATCAATACAACCAATCACACACATGCTTTCATACCCATATAAACATTCATTTACTTAAACAAACACCAAACATCATCCATCTACATACGTTTCGACTACTATATTGTTGCAAACTCCAAACAAATTTGTGTATAAAAGAAGTAGTAAAATTGGATTGACCGATAACATTATAAGGGTGTAAATAAAAAAATATTAATGTTAAAAAAGTTTTGGTTTTGGGAAAAGAAAAACAAAAAAAAAATACCACTGACAAAGTCGAGTACACTTATTGATGTTTCTCTAAACACACATGATAATAATGTGCGAAAATGACCACTTACGCATTTGTTTTAATGCGAATTTCTGTTTGTTTTCTAAATTGAGATTTTTCATTCAAATTGGGCAATCACTTGGGGAAGTTTTGATCAAAATAAAACAAGTCAAACATATTAGAAAATGTTATTAACGTAAAGGTGGATTTGTGGATAAAATGTTAAGGATAATGATGAATTTGATAAAGGTTGTCTGTGGTTTAAAATGAATAATGGTTTTTTTCTTCTTATATAACTTTGTGATGCAGATACAGATTTTGTTTTAAAAATTAAAACATTTTGTTAAGCGTTTACAGCCATCAATTGTGGATAAAGTAATTTATTTTTGTTTATACAATTTTGTTAAGTGATCAAAACTATTACTATTTGCATCAGTATTTACTACATTGTAGTGACTTTAAAAGCGTAAATTTCAAATTGTACTCAGCTTCCAAGCGACATGCGTCTCTATTTAAGGTAAAGATCAACAAGTTGTGCTACCTACTGTTTCTGTAACTTCATTTTGTTCTTTTTATTTCCATTATAAAGCGTTTTTCAACAAGAAGTTTGCCTTCTAAAACAAAATAAAACAAAAAATTTAGGTTAAGAAGATTAAACTTTTTATTGTATTATGAAGAGAAAAGTTCGGCAATTCAAAATGAAAAAAGATATCGTGCAAATGTCTACCACGATCACGGTGACAGATGCCGATTCTTTCATCAAAGTTTTTAATCACTTTTTTTCGTTTTTTTTATTTCGTTTATCACCTCACGGATTTTGAGTTTTAAGACTAAAATCGATCCGATAGAGTCTCTTCTTAAGTTAGTGTCTCACAAAGAAAATCCAGTGGTTTTAATCACGCGATCTGGCTGGCCATTTAACTAATGATTGTCGTGAAATCATTGAAAATTGGGTTTGCAATAAATTGCTCGTTTCGTTGGCTGTGTGTTATGTGGCATCTTTCTGTTGAGACGCCATGTCAGTGATATCCATGTCGTTAATAATTGGCAAAAATTGAGTTGTTAACATCTCGCGATAGTGTAATCCATTGACATGTGCTTGGCTTTTCCGACGGGGTTAATTTTAATTTTATTTGGGTACGGTTTTCCGTCGACCCTCGTCAAATTTGGTTTGTGAACAAACCGGTTTCGGCTGTTTGCCATCTTCAGTGTTCTTTTCGTACTCGTACCAAATTTGACGAGGGTCGACGATAAACCGTACCCAAATAAAATTAATCCATTGACCGTTACCCTACCCCCCCCGGGAGCACATTATAGTCTTTTTGGAACCTACTATTCCATTTAGATTTGTGTCTTGCGGGGTAAAAGGGAGCCCAGGCCCCTCAAAGGCTAGTAGGAGTCACCTGGACAATCCACATATTTCCACGGGAAATCAGTTGCCCCAGAGTACAATATTTGCTCTCTTTAGACAAAAAATGTGCTCTGACTGGTTATTGAGGTTGGCCCCTATATGGGAGTATCGTGGTGGTTGTGGTTTCGGACCCTCGCGAGAGTTTGTGGGTCGGACCATTCAAATTAACACAATGAATGGTTCAGGTCCAGTGAGTATGAATGCTGGCGTGTTCTTGATAAATAAGAGCTTCATGCGTTCTGGACCAGGAGTTGGAAAGTCTCCAACTCCTCAGCAAGGAGTGAGAGCACGGCCTACTCCGGACTTTCTAAATTGCTACTAGAAGTGACTGGAGGATATACGTATCTGAAGGCCTTCTAGGGCGTAGTTGGTGTTCAAACAACTAAGTGGTTTAACTACCATCTGATTATGACCTCGCGGTCGGTGCAGATGTAAAACAAATCACACACATTGACCGTTACCCTGTTTCCATCCTAATCGAGCCTACATACCGCACCATACATGTGGCGTGTTTAGCATGCAATGGCTTCTTAATAATTGCTGTAGGATTTTCAGAAGCCCAAATGCGGCAATTTTGCTTGTTGACATACCCTGACAATAAAAGAATGATTTTATCAGAATATCCAGTCGGTTGTTCCTGAATGCATTTAGCAAATCTACGGCAATGTGAATTCAATTCCTGCACCAGTTGAACCTTGTAAGGCTTCAAAGTCAAATTCTTACACAAAATTCGCTATGTGATGGTTTTGGACGTCAAAGAGTTGACAAACATGGATCTGCTTCAAGACTGTAGGTTACAGCTGCGATATTTTCAGTTAAACGATGTGGTCAAACACGTGTTGGCGTTCCCACATTTTCCATCCAGCCTCTCTGCTCAAATTTAACGATCAAATTCCTAATAATGATACCAGAAGGACGACTACGTTATCTGAAAATATCACGAATTTTACAGAAGCACCATTTTCATAGTGGATTTTAATTATTTTAATGCGATTTGCTTGCAAAATGAAACTCATTATAACAATTGCCAATGCATCTACTACGAATATGTCAAAAAAATAAATGTTAAATGTTTTGTTGGTGTTGCCACAATAGAAAAACAAACTTCTTTAAAAAAAACCGACATGAAAACGGTTACAAAACGACTGCATACTGATTCTGTCTTCATATAAATTTTTATGCACCGTGACTTACTCGTAACGCCATACTGAGCGATACTTTATAGATATTACTGTGTTGTCTTTGGTACCACACATTTTGACGGCAATGTCTTACTAACTTTGCACAAATGAATGCTGGCTGCTCATGGAAGCCATAACTGCAATCGACTTCTAGATGAAATGCATATTCTGTATTTACAACTAGGCCGGCAATTCAATATTTTTCATTAATTTTCACACCTTCGATAAGCCTGTAGCGACAGATATCATAATTTTTATAAATTATCACGGTATTCTTATTCTCCGACTGCTGAGTGTTTTCAAATGACCTCAGATATAAAACATTTTCTGTAGGGGTTTGGTTCACTTCTTTCCAGTTCACATAAGTTTTTTTCTCCTACGGTGAAAAGATTTGATGGGAGTGTTAATATAGCAAAGCCGACATCTTTTTGGCGATCATCTCGCTTCACACAGCTTTTCACATCTTTTTCACATGCTGCCTCTTTTAAGGCCTCAGGAAGCCAAGTCTACATATTTAGACTACTAGATATCGATTGATATTCGCAGTAAGCACATTGACGATTAAGCAACTTTTGATTACAAATATTTGAAAATAATTACTTCTCTTCGTCCAACAAAAAGGTTTTGTTTGATAGCTATCTACTGACTGCCAATATTTTAATGTGGTACAATTTAAGAGTTCTAAGAATTAGACCTCACACTTATTGCTAATGGAATCCTCACTACAATCTTTGATGATTAATTATTAAAAAGATGAACGATGAGAATACCTGTAATCCGTCAGGGAATTATATGAAGTAGGAACATTACAAGCAGAAATTTAATCCTTTATGTATTGCAATTTTTCAATTATCCTTTCTTTTTGTTCCCATTCCTTACTAATGTTTTGAAAATACTTTTAAAAAATACATAAATACGTCCTACCCAATGATGAGTTTTTGTTTTAGAAATTAAACAAAAATATAACAAAAAAAATTTTAAAGGATTCTACTCAAATAGAAAAAGAAAAATAATTATTTTACTGCCACCCACGTTTTTAGCAAAGGGACTATTTGTGTAAGGATATAAAAAATAAAAATAATGTTATATTTTGTAAAACAAACTGTTTCAATTAAAATTTATCAAAGATCAAGGATAAAGAAACTACGTTTTCATTATTTAGGTAGTGAAAATTTTCGTAGGAAAATTTATGATTTTTAGCGCATTCATGGTTATCATTAAAATTCATATTCATAATTTTCTATTTCTATTTTTGTTTTTTTTTTTGTTTTTAGGACTTAAAAGCAAAGAAAAAAATTTACAAGATTTTTGCAAGAATTAAGAAAAAGTGTGTGAAAATTCTTTGCATTATAAAGACAAAGACTTTTGGCTGTGTTGTATAATGTAAAATATTTGCTGCAATATTTCAAACAAAAAATATTCATATTTTAGATTATTACTTTACATGTAAAATAACTATGCAGAGTAACGCAAATTACATCTCCCCGATAGTGTTTGTGTGCTACAGTGAAATTTCAATTTAAAAATTTGCAAAGTAAAGGACCTTGTTGTGTTTATTTGAGAGCAGAGCAATAACAAGACATTTCTGAAAAAGAAAATATTTTGTTATAAAAATGCATCTTTTGTTGTTGTAGTTGATTGTTACTGTTGTTTATCCCTCTTGTATTGATGCATAGTTTGCATATGTTGTAATTTTTTTGTTTCCTTTGTTTCACATGCATTCTGACACATACACACACACACACACATGCAAAAATTTAGCATACATAATTTATTATAGAGCATGTCAAACTACATAAAAGAAGTTCATCTCAGTTGGTCATCTATTGTTGTATTTTTTTGCAATCGTCATGCTCTGATTTTTATTTTAATGAAAATCGTTTTGTCTCTTTAAATAAGAAACAGTTTTTTTTAACGACAAACAACAGCATGAAGTGCAAAATGAATATTTTGACTTTTAAAAGGTCATTAGGTTATTTAGTTTTTCTTCCTTCGAAGGATATTAAAAATATAATGTTTGCAAAAACTTTCCAATATTAAAACAAAAGTATGTTAAAATTTACTACTTCGGTATATAAATTTGTTTTCTACAATTTACATTATTTCTAAAAAATCTTTAATCCAAATTACAAGCGTTTTAAAAGCAATCAAATCTCAAGAGTATTTGCTTGTGCAAAAAAAACTTGCCAACTTCATTAACGCTATCAGTATATCAACAACTTTTTTGAGGAGAAAAACTTGAAATAAAAAATAAAGAAATGTCAGTTATATGTTCCTATCAGTAGAACGAGGGTTAGTCAAGAAGTACTTATAAAAACATAGAAAAAATATTCTGAAATTATATATATATTTTTAAAATATTTTTAACCGCTCTATTAAGTCGCTTTTTGAAAGGAATAAAAAAAAGATTCATTAAGAAATTGCTTTCCTTATTCGTGTTCAGGTATTTCTGTCACAGTTCTTTTGACATTCCAAAAGAATGCGCCCATACCCTTACAAACCATTTTTACTTTAATTGTTTCGTTTGAGGTGAATTTCAGTTGGTAAGATTTGTAGTTGCATTATTGATATCGGGTTTTTCAACAAGAAGTTTGTGTTTCAATTGTGGCAACATTATGACATTTAGTTTCTGGGACGCATTTGAAGTCGATGCATCACAACCGTTGTGTGATGTTGAAGCAGATCCAAATATGTCAATTTATCCACGATCTCAACAATTGGGGTTATACACAATTACCACATGCCGAATTTTGCGTAGCCTTACAAGGTTCAACTGGTGCAGAAATTGAAGGCGGCCGAAAAGACATGTCGCCGTTGGCTGGTTTTTCAAACGAATTCTATTTTCACTTATTAAGGTGTGTCAACAAGCAAAATTGCCGCATTTAGGCTTCTAAAAATCATAGAGGGATTATGTGCTAGAAAGGTGATTGGGCCGTTTTTTTCAAAGATTAGGCTAGGGATGAGGTAACGGTCAATGGATTTCGCTATCGTGAGATACTAACAATTCAATTTTGCCTTATTATTGACACAGTGGATATCACTGACATGTGGTTTTAATAGGACGGTACCTAATGTTACACAGCCAATGAAGTGATCAATTTATTGCAAACCACATAATTTCACGACAATTAGCAGTTAAGGACCAACTATAATATGCATTAGCTGGCTCAAGCTAATGTCAAAAATTGAACGAAAAGTCTGTCAAATGCTTAAGCAAATCATTGAAGGCTTGAATATAGAAACTCTTATACACAGTTACACATTTTTTATTTGCTCTTTTTGAAGTTTATTAACAAAAAGATGTTTTATAATCATATTTTGTCCACTGCCTGATGGAGTTCCCATCCTCTTAATTTCCTTGCAGAAACGTTCCCGTAGCAACTTCCATATGTGTTTGCACTACGCGAATTTATATAAATCATACCAGTATGAAAATGAAAAGCGTAAACAAAATTCTTTAAGGTATTACTCATCACTTTTACTCCATTTTCTGCTACGTTTTTTCATACTCATTCCTGTGAATTGCGGTTATAATAAAACGCACGGAATGTGCGATCAGTTTCGTACAATTGATATTTAACGAAACTTGACGAAAAGTTTTGTTAACAAAATTATAGTTTGCCACATATGATTATTAGGTATTTGCACAGTTGTTTTAGTTGGCTTAAGCCAGGTTATGCATTTTATAATTTTTTAAGTGGCCAGCCAGATCGTGTGATTTAACACCAATGGACTATTTTGTATGGAGCTATGTTAAGGGCGGAGTCTATATAGAGCCAATCGAATCGATTTCAGCCTTAAAACTCAAAATTCGTGATGCGATTAACGAAATAGGATCGCCATTTTTTCAAAAAGTGATTAAAAACTTTCATGAAAGCCAGGTATGATTTTTCATTCTTAAGTGCCGAACTTTTACCTTCGTAATACAGAGTGTGATTTATTTTACATCCGTACCTGGCTATGTAGCCTTAATCAGATGATGCACAAACCACTATAGTATAATTTGGAACGTCATACATGCGTCCTAGATAGTCGAAGGCATAATTCTAAGCAACAGAACCACCTAGTTGCAACTTTAATGATCCCAGGACAGGGCTGCAAACCATCACACCTTGCTAAAGAGTTGGAGACTTTCTAACTCCTGTCCAGAACACATGTCAAGCATGCTCACTGGACTGGATCATTCACTTTGCGTGTCATTATCAGTAAAATGATCCTGGTCACCATCATTTTCATAAATCCCTTATGGGGCCGCAAAACCATAACCACCACGATACTCCCATATAGGGACCAACTTCAATGATCAGTCAGAGAACTATTAAGTGTCTTAAGAGACAAATAATGAACTCTGCGGCTCACTGATCCCCGTGGAAATAAAGTAGTGCTTCCAGTTGTCTCCCTGTCTGACTTCGGGGGACTGGGCTCCCTTTTTCCCTAGTTGCACTGTGTCTAGATAGTGGAATATTCTATAAAGACCATATTTATATGCCCCTGGGGGGACCTTCGTAATACAATAAAAATTTGAAGCATTAAAATTTTTGTTTTATTTTGTTTTAGGCAACAAACTTCTTGTTAAAAAAACCCTTTACAAAAAACTAAACCGCCATTTCATAAGTAGGTATGTATCAATACCAAGGTGATCACAATAGAAAAGCTCTCAAAAATGTTTTTAAAGTAGATGTACGATGGCATTTTTGCTCTGGTTTTAGATTACTGGTAACTCATTTCAATAAGATGAGGATTAAATTCAATACTTAAGACAAAATTAAAATTTCTTAAACATAACCATTTAAACAGGAATTATACACATACATACATGAGTTATATACATACGATAGACATAAAGAGCACGTACTTCATAAACTAATAATAAAATACCATAAAATAGTCCTACATCTCCAACGGGACTGACATAAACGAAAACTAATAAATTCTATACTACTCCTGTCATGACCTTACGATGCTCATTAAACCTAACTGATGTTGGAGAATTAAACGTTCGACATTAAATCTTGGTGACATATATATCTAACATTTTCAGCTGTATTATTGCAAACTAAAATGTGCTTATGTTTTCTAAATAGAATACACGCGGGTTTATCAAACGCCAAGTTATCATGGTTCCTATCCGAACGAGTTCTTGTTATGAATTAGCGTATTGACGATGAAAATTAATTTACCTTTGAAGATATTTAACTATCTACTTTTTTAGTTTCCTCTAACATAATTCCTAACCTCTTTCAGCGATATCCTATTATTATCAATTCACATCCATTAGTTAATAGATGAACTGTGATCCAAATGCAATTTGAACCAATAAAATTGCCATATCTTAACATATCTGCCATTAATTTTGACTAACTTCTCCTTGATTCCTTTAAGTATTTACCTAATAAAGTTAGTAACACTACAGAGTGCTTTTTAATACATTTTGAACCTGCTCTCATATAAAGAAACTTTTATTAAAATACTTAGCATTTACTCACATGTCTTGTTAAGATGTTCCCGTGAGATTGTTATGTGATTAATGACCACATATTCAAAAACAGAAAAAGCTAAAAAAAAATTTTTTTCTATAAATTTCCTTAAAAAATCTACTAAACTTTTTCGAATACAATTTTATGTCTGTTTTTGATTTAAAATCATTTATTAAGGAGAAAAATATGGCGAAAAACCAAAGATTTTTTACATATACAAAAGTGACATTTACCCAGTCTTAAAAGTGACAAACATTTTAATGTGGTCGTAGTTAGTATGCAGCTGTATGTGTTTAAGTTGAAAGCCTTAAGTTTTCAAATTTAAATTTGATTGCTAAAGTTTTATTTTAGCAATATTCACTTTTTTATTTGATCACTTTTCTATTTAAATAGCAGTTTAACATGCGATTGGTTTGTTTGAAGTCAATATTTAACGCTTAAGCTGGAAAGTATTTGGGGTAGTCTAAGGAAATTTTATAAAAAATTTGAAATATGTAGAAATAATGTAGGGAGGGTCCAACTCTTCCCTGGTGTACTGCACAGCCAACGCCATCTATTCAAATAGCGGCGGCGAATTGCTTTGAAATTCTTGTTATATTTTCACGCGTTCGTACAAGTTCACTACCGCAAACCAGTGAATTATTATCGGTTCCAGTGCCACTCAAATCGGCAACTTCATCCGCGTCGGGTTCCTGCTCTTCAGTTAACGAAGCTGCTACAACTGCTATCGACATTGAAAAACCTAAGATCCAAGTGGGAATGGACAGATACCTAACGGTTACCAAACGTGGGCGAAGTCCCAAATCGTCCCAGGTCGCATCAGTTTGAAAGTTATCGAGAAATAGTGACGCCGCCTCAGTAATTTCTCAAAATCGATTTTCTTTGTTACAAGAAGACAACGAGAAATCTGTCTGCACAACCAAATCCTCTAAACCTCCACCGATCTATTTGAGGGAAAAGAATTCAAACGCCCTTGTTAAGAAATTAATTTCGACTATTGGTGATAAAACGTTTTATGTCATGCCAATAAAACGTGGCAAAATTGATGAAACCAAAATACAGGTTCACGAAGAGGCGAATTTCCGTAAAGTGGTTAATGAACTTGAAAAGAGTAAATTAAGCTTTTACACATATCAGCTTAAAAGTGCAAAAGGTTTGCAAGTTGTAGTAAAGGGAATAGATCCAAGTGTTGAACCAAACGAAATCAAAGGTGCCCTCATTGATCAAGGTTTCAAAATTAAAAATGTCGTAAACATAATTAATAGGGAGAAAATACCACAACCTCTGTTCCGAGTAGAATTGGAGCCCAACGACATAAAATTGAAGAAAAATGAAACTCACCCAATTTACAATTTGCAATATCTTCTGCATAGAAAAATCACGGTAGAAGAACCCCGCAAACGTTCAGGGCCCGTACAGTGTCACAACTGTTAAGAGTTTGGGCACACAAAAACATACTGCAAACTTCCATCTGTTTGCGTTATATGCGGAGAATTGCATGCTACTGCTAGTTGCAATAAACCTAAAGGGGAAACAAACCTTAAAAAATGCAGTAATTGTGGCGGTAATCACACTGCAAACTACAGAGGTTGCCCCGTTTATTCTTTCATAAAACAGGGTGCAACACCAGCACCTAAAGTTACATCGGCCCAAAAACAGCATATTTTATCTACTTCGTATCCCCAAATGGTCCGACCAATCAATACTCATGTATCGTATGCCGACGCCGTAAAAATCAACACTGTTCCACCAAAAAATGTTCCATCAGCAAATACCAATGCAGACGCTAACTCAAGCTTCAATTTTACTCGTCTTGCAGCTACTATTGACAACCTTGTGCAGACAATAAACAATTTCACAACTAGTATGACTAGCACGATGCAACAAATGCTGCAAATGCAGACTACTTTGCTTCAGGCAATCGTAAATAGAAAATGAATTCGTTGAAAATATGTTTCTGGAATGCAAATGGCATTCGCCAACATAAAAACGAACTCGAATACTTCCTCACGGAAAATAACATTGACATCATGCTGGTCTCTGAAACGCATTTGACCACAAGGGGTATTTTTAAAATTAATGGATTTACATTTTATGATACAAAGGATCCGAGAGGAAGAGCATGCGGCGGCTCAGCAATTTTAATAAAGTCTAGACTAAAACACCATTTTTTAGACAGCAAGCAAGAAGACTATTTGCAAGCCACAACTATTTGTGTTGAAAATCTTTTTAATGATATAGTAATATCATCAGTCTACTCTCCTCCCAGGTTTTTAATAACCGAAGAGCAGTATGAAAAATTTTTTAAAGGTCTTGGACCATGTTTTCTGGCAGCTGGCGATTATAATGCGAAACACAATTACTGGGGTTCGCGCTTAATTACACCTAGGGGCCGAGCATTGTACAACGCTATTAGCAGTAATGATTTAGATGTTGCTTCGAGTGGTCAGCCTACATGTAATAGATTTTGCTGTCACAAAAAATATTTCAAGAAATTTAGTCACTGTAGAATCTTCCATGGATTTATCATCGGATCATTCTCAACCATTGTAACTATTTGCAGCCCGCTTAGAAGACATTTGTTTTTTCCTGATACAAATATGATCAGTCGCATCAACTGGTTGAGTTTTAAAAAATATCTCAGCACCCATTGTTCGGAGAATATTTTGCTAGAAACAAAGGAGGATGTGGAGTGTAGCCTTGCAACTTTTAGTGAAAATATTAAACAAGCAGCACATCTTGCAACAACTAAACATCCGCAGACTACTTTAGGTCACATCTATTCTGCAGACATTGAACGTCTCGTAGCGGAAAAACGAAGAGCTAGAAGAGATTGGCAACAACACAGATCGCCCCTGCAGAGGCAGAGACTTAGAGAATGCACAAAGCGGCTTAGAGACTTACTAGCATATGAAAAAACTGCATCTTTCGAGAAATATCTGGAGGGCCTCGATGCTACACCAAACTCCAATTATTCTTTATGGCGTGCTACAAAAAACCTTAAAAGGCCCGTTGAGTACAAGCCACCCCTACGTAATATAAGTGGAGATTGGGCAAGAAGGGACGCTGAAAAAGGTGACTTATTTGCCGATTACTTGAAAGATGTATTCACCCCACACATATGTACTGATGATGTTAGTTTGCCAAGCGTAGTTGGATTACCCCCTGGACCCTTAAAGTTTAAGTTGCGTGAGGTACAAAAGCTAATTTCTGAAGTAAATCCGAAAAAAGCTCCTGGTATGGACGGCATAAGTAACAAAATGTTGAAGGAGCTCCCCAATATTGCAGTCAGAATCATGCTATTCATTTTTAATGCCATTTTACGGCTTGAATACTATCCTGACCACTGGAAGATTTCTAAAGTTAAAATGATTCCAAAACCGGGTAAAGACCTAACCAAAACCGAGTCATATAGGCCCATAAGTCTATTACCAACTATTTCAAAGGTTTTCGAAAAGTTGCTTATGGATAAATTGTCTCCAATGCTAAGGGATAGTGGGTGTATCCCAAACCATCAATTTGGTTTTAGAAGTAGACATAGCACAATTGAGCAAACCCATAGATTGGTTCAGGTGATAAGAAGGACTTTTGAAGCGAAGAAGTATTGTTCAGCTATTTTTATTGATGTTTCACAGGCTTTTGACAAAGTTTGGCATGAAGGTCTATTTCTAAAACTGACCGCTCACTTGCCTTGTAACATGAGCAACCTACTGAAAAGCTACATAATTGGACGAAAATTTTCTGTTGTTGAAGGAGACTTCGTAAGTGTATCCAAACCAATTTCCTCAGGTGTACCACAAGGTAGCATTCTTGGACCAGTTTTATATTTGATATATACCTGCGATATGCCTGTAAGTGAAACTGTCCACACTTCTACGTTTGCTGATGATACAGCGTGTCTAAGTTCGCACGAAAACTCCTATCAAGCCCCAATAAATCTTTAGCAACATATAACTCAGTTGGAGTTGTGGTTAAAATTATGGAGAATTAAAGTGAACGTTCAAAAGTGCATTCATGTGACTTTCACCCTGCGAAGAGATAATTGTTCACCCGTTCGAATCAATAATCACATTGTTCCTCACCATAATTATGTGAGATATCTTGGTATATATCTTGATCGTCGCCTTACATGGAAACATCATATTGACTCAAAGCTAACACAAATGAAACTTAAACTAACACAATTACACTGGCTCATTGGCAGGAACTCGAGACTTGGCCTAGATTGCAAACTTCTAATTTACAAGAGTATTCTGAAACCAATATGGTCTTATGGAATCCAACTTTGGGGCACTGCCTCAGCTTCAAACGTGGATAGAATCCAACGTATGCAAAATAAAATTTTACGGTTGATAACTTCCGCCCCATGGTACATCAGAAATTCAAATATACATTGTGACTTAGACATACCGCTGGTGACTACAGAAATCATCAAATACGCAGGCAAATACTTGATGAAGCTCGAAGACCATCCTAATCCCCTTGCTCGCAATATCTTGGATTATAGTGGACATAGCCGATTAAAAAAGAGGGATACCGCAGCTTTAATCCTCAATGCTACAGATGACACATCTTAGAAACATTTGTTTTGTTTTTTTTTTAATGTCAATTTTTTTTTTTACCCAAAAGGTTAGTTCTGACATGGTCGGGACTAATGTAACTTTTTTTTAGAATTTAAGATTTTAAAACTTATTGTTAGTTCTTTTTATAGAAGATACAATAAATAATTTTGAGAGTTAAAAAAAAAAAAATATTTTCACTCAAAAATATATATATATATTTTTCTATTTTTTTTCCTGTATCTGGCTTATTTGGAATCGATGTGACAATGCACAGTGACAGTGGCTTTAGAAAACATGTAAATATTTCTGGTGTTTCCCAACGGATATTTCGATTTGTACTGATTGAATGTTGAAATGCCTAAGTTTTTAAATTGAACATTATGCTAATAACATACGATAATTATAATTATTAATTATAAATATTGGATGTAAAAGGTTTTTCAACAAGAAGTTTGTTTTCTAAAATACAATTAACGAAAAAATCACGTTTTAGATGATTCGAATTTTTATTGTATTACGAAGAGAAAAGTTCGGCAATTATAAGTGAAAAATTATATCAGGCAAATGTCTAACACGACCACACTAACAGATGTCGATTCGTTCATCAAAGTTTTTAATCACTTTTTGACCAACTGACGATCTTGTTTCATTTATCACATTACAGATTTTGAGTTTTAAAGCTGAAATTGATTTGATTGGCTCCATATAGAAGACTGTCTCTTTAACAGAGCCCCATAAAACATAATTCAATGGGGCTAAATCACACCATCTGGCTGGCCACTTAACTAATGATTGTCGTGAAATTATGCGTTCGCGAAAGCAGGGAAATAAATTGATGGTTTCATTGGTTGCGTGACATGTGGCTCCGTCCTTTTGAAACCACACGTCAGTGATATCCACGTCATCAATAATAGGCCAAAATTGAGTTGTTAGTATCTCGCGATAACGTGATTCATTGACCGTTACCGCATGTCCAGCCTTATCTTCGAAAAAAACGACCCAATCTCGCCTCCAGACCACACTGTGCACCATGCAGTGACACGTTGAACATGCAATGGCTTCCAATTATCTTTCTAAGATTTCCAGAAGCCCATATGCGGCAATTTTGGTTGTTGAAATACTCTGACAAGTGAAAATGGTCTTCGTCTGAATAAATGGTTTTTTTTATAAAAGCCAGTCCTGAATGAATTGAGCAAACCTACGGTGAAGTGTGTGGTCGGCCGGCTTCAATTCCTGCATCAGTTGAACCTCGGAAGCCTTTAAAGTCCAAATCCTTTCCCAAAATTTGCCATGTGATGGCAGGAATTGACAAATTTTTATCTGTTTCAACACTGTGCCTCACGGCTGCGACATTTTCAGTTGAACAATCCGGTCGAACACACGTTAGGGTTCCCACATTTTGTATCGAGCCTGTCGACTCAAATTTAATAACCAAATTCTTAATTGCGGTCTCAGAAGGACGATTATGTTGTCTGAAAATGTCAGAAATTTTACGAAATGTTACTTTAACAGAACCACCATTTTCATACTGGATTTTATTTATTTTAAAGCGATTTTTGTGCAGAAAGAGAGTCATTGGTAACAACTGCCAACGCATCTACTACGAATATGTCAAAAATCTAAATGTCAAAACTATGTTGTTAGTGCTGCTGAAAAATAAACCTCTTGTTTTAGAAATCCGATATAAAAATTTAAAATAGTTGACAAAATGTGATGATCATAGATTCCGTAAATTTCAGATACCGGCGATAGCTCTTGTCAAGCGCAAAAAACTTTGCTAAAACTATGTATTAAATTTATAGTTTAAGTAATAACAATATAATTTTTGCCCTACCTTTGTCTTCTTCCATTGGTTCCAAAACACATAATTTTGCTAAAATGAATTTTTTTTGACAACAAGTTTTCATTATTCATGAGGAGGCTGCAGGAAACTAAAAAGGAAAGTCGTTTTTGTGTAATGTTTTAGCTAAAAAGTTATATTTAAATTGTACGAATTATGCAAAAATCTATAACCAATATAAAATGCTGCTCTGCTAGCTACTTCTAGGTTAAATATTAATTCTCGATCGAGCCTTTCAAAATGCATTTTTTATGGAAAATCAATTTGAGTATTGAGTTTTCCTTGTTGTGTAGAAATTACAGATAAAGATTTAAATAATCTCATTTTTGGAATTTTTAAAATTCTTCTGGGAATTAAGAAATTTGCGTTAGTTAATATTAACAATTTATGTAATTTATCTATTTATTGCAAAAATCATTACTTATGATATGAAATTTTAAAGCCCTAAAAATAAATTTAATATGCAAAAATCTAATTAATAATATTTTGCCCGGTTTTTGCAAAAAGTGTTTAAATTTTAAAAATTGTATATGCCATTAAAAAAGGGGGCACATTTCCCAAACATTGAAATGTCATATGTCTGCCTATCCTATTAATGGATTTAAATATAACACATGGGCAACAGGTAACACAGTTGTATTTTGTTACCTGAATCAAGTCTGTTTTGCATAATATTGAGTGCAATTACAATTAAAGAAAAATGATTTTATAAATTAAGATAACTCTTTTTGTAGCTCAGTTAGATATGGAAAAAATAAACTTGATTTATAACGTTGGAATGTAAATAAAATGGAAGTAGACACATTTCTACCTGTGGCTGTGTGAAGTTTCAATACAATCGAAATAGGCATTTAAAAGCTGCAGAATTGTTTTCATTTTTATTTTCAAATCGCCTATTAAGCAACGTAAGATATCAGATTTGTGACATTAGGCGAAATTTTTAAATTGATTTATTTACATTTATAAAGATTGGCATGAAATAGAATATTGTTCAAATTATTGCCTCGACTTTGTTAACTAGTGCAATTTTTTATGACTCGGTCCTATATACACGAGAATAATTGGACGAGGTTGTGTCGTATATCGGCTGGTTTTAGAGGACTGGCTTTCTAATGTAAGCTAACAATTTCATTTTCCCGTTTAAAACATAGTCGAGGAGTTTTAAGTTAGATAATTATCACCACTGATCCATGAACGCTCACCACATAATAACCCAGTTGTTGCTTCGTTTGTATAACAATTAGCACTGTGTTGTGGGAACTACAGCTTTGTTTATGCTATCGAACTCTGCCCGCCATAGGTCAGTTTATATCACTCTTTCCCAGTTGATCGGCGCCGTTTTGTTATTTCTAAGTGTTTTTTTGATAGTAAAATATGCAACGACTGTTCTTTTTTTCATTTTCATAGTATTTTTGTTTTTTTTTTTATAAAGAGAAGTAGCACTTCAGGCAACAATGCCTCTTTAGTCAAGTACCGTGCTACATTCTTTAGGAAAGGGATAGAGAAGAGATGAAACAGGTGGTGAAAGTAGAAGGATAGTCGGAAATTAACTGCCGTATAAAGACAGCACAGCGACCAGTGACTATGCCTTCATCGCTGAGCAGCCCCACCGACAACAATTTTTAAATTTTGTAGTGAAAAAACCAATGTCTTTCGTTGGGAATCGAACCCACAACACCCATACTGACAAGCTAGTATACTACCTACTAGCCTACAGGGGCACCTTTTCATAGTATAACAATTGATAACGATCCGGAATTTTCTAGAAATAAATTAATTTTAATCAAATAAAAAATTTAAAAAATTAATAATTAAAATATGAGAATATCATAAAATATTAATGTTTAATAGAATGTAGTAAGAGCACAAGGGTATTAAGGAGGTTGAATGAAACTCCATATAGCTTCAAAGAATATTGGGAAACATAATCATATCTTCTCAATCCATAAACATATCTAATGACGTTTAGCTTTCTTTTACAAGTAGAGTCACAGCCTGCTAAAAGTTCACAACCGTAGATTATTTTAGGAACAAAATAAGATTTTGCCAAAAGTTGCTTTACATTAAGCGGTGTATAGTGATGTAACGACCAAAGACATCTCAGCTTAGAATAAGTCGAGCCCACAAGTGAGTAATCATGGTTTGTCCAAGTAAGACTGTTATTGATTATTATTCCTAAGTTTTTGGCAGCATTTGCAATAGTTATTTTTTCTCCATTTATTAAAATATCAACTTTTGTAATAAGATTAATAGAGTTATAATATACTTTGACTTGTGAGGATTTAAACAAAATCTATTAACAGTTGCCTGGCAATAAATTTTTTTCAAATCCTTTTTCACTTTTGAAAAAACTCAGTGATAGAGACGATTGGACTGCTCAAATACAACTGCACATTATTTGCTTACATATGGATTTTGCAGTGTAAAAGCTGCTTAGGTAAATCATTAGCATAAATAGAAAAAAGGAATAGTCCTTGAGACACTCTCCTAGATAAATGTAACACCGAAGATTGAAGATTCTTTAATAACAAAAACTGCGAACGACTATAGAGGTATGAAGACAGCAGTGGTGTGCAAGAAAAAGAGAAGTTAAAAAAGTGTCAAAGTTTCATGCAGAGAGTGCCATGATCAAATGTGCCAAAAGGCTTAGAGTAATCAAGAAGTACCAGGAAAGTTATTTTTCCTTCATCAAGTTTACATCGTATGTTCTCAGTTACATGCAATAGAGCAGAAACACAGCCTTTTTGTAAAAAAATTTTATAAAATTTTTTATTTTTTTTATTTTTAAAATTATATATGAATGGTTTCCAATGGAAGCCCTTATGTTAAAAAAATAAAACTAAAAAATAGTTTCTTAATGGTTACGGTGTGTTGGTATAAAGGATTTTTTAAATTGTGTTGTCTTTTTGATTTATTTATTAAATACAAGTCTCATTTAACCAATTTGGCTTGAGATATAAGACTTTTGAGCTTTCTATACAAAATTTGGATAAAATTCACTGATAAGTTATATGAGTTGTAGCGAAATAGCCATATGAATGTGCTTTCTCAACAGTAATTTGCTTAATATCTTAGAAGAATGTTTAATTGTCTTTATAAAATTGGTGGTTTTTGTTTTGAAAAAAAGTTATGTAAAATCACCTGTCTCGGTATTTGATTACTTTAATCTCCAAAACTCTCTAATCAACCTGATGAAAAACTTAAAATTGTTAGTTGTTTTCTATTTTAGAACTATGAATTATTGTATTTTTCAATCGGGACCTTTTTTAAATTTAATACCTCTAAATTTTAAATGAACTTTTTAAACATTTTCTCATTTTCACTAAGCGCAAATACATATCCACACCCTTTGTTTAGGATTATTACACCCTTTCGCGTAAGCTTTTCAATATTTTTTGTTTGTTTTTTTTTTAATGGCAGCAAACAACCCCTTTATATTGCGATAATCCAAAATACACGTGCGTAGTTGACAGGGAGCATTTACCATGCATAAAGCTTTATATAAATTTACACACAACTACATGTATATTAGGAGGTTACATAGGCATATGGACAGGGGTTAAATGGCGGACTACATACAGCATATAGTTATATGCATGTGATGCATATGCATGTTTAAAGGGTGTGTTTAATAAAGTATGCCATATCAATTTACATGCAACATATGCAAAAAAAGGAAAAACAAAACAAAAATGGTATAAGAAAATGCATAAAAATATTAACCCCTGAAACTGTAGCTACAACAAACGGCAATCCGCTTAAAGATATTGGGATTATGCTGCACAAATATACTTTACCTTTGAAGTAAGAAGTGTATTTTTTAATGGCCGTCCTTAAATAACAACATTTTAAAAGGACTCGTGTCCTGGCTGCCAAAACATCTTAAAAAATTGCTATAAAAAATGCAGATATAAAAAAAGTGTGGCAAACGCACGTTAAAAAACCAGAAGCCTGCATATCATTTTTATCTTGTTTGCTCAAGATTTTTAAAATCAGTATACAAAAACTCTTAAGCAAGAGGTTAAAAAATATCCTTAAATAAATCTTTTTTTTATGAAAATAGCAAATATAAAAAAGATACAAACATGTCATCTTAAAAATAAACATAAAAAATCAAATTTAAATTAGTTTGCATTTAAAATGTTTTAGTCAATAGAAACAAAGGAAACCTCCCTAGTTTATGGATTTGAAAACATTTTCTAGAAAAAAATGTAGGCAATTTTTATTTGCGTTACATTCTTAAAATCATTTATATGGGATATTGCATCCCTTGCACGATCATATGTACATATGAAATGATAAAGCCGCTGGCAGTAGCTGCAAAATTACACATTTTAAACAAAACCATTAAAATGTATAAATTTTTTGTGTGGAAAAATGTTTAACAGAAATCAGAAATGAAAATCCCGTTGATGACCTTTAAAATGACCCCAACCCAAGACCGTTATGCTGACGGGGTTTTTTGTTAAATATAATACTACACTCACACGTACACACACATGCACAACTCACATAATCCTATTGCTATTCATTCATTTTTTTTTGTTTTATTTTACTTTTATATTTCAACAAATTCACGTTAGTTTTTCATTAAAAACTATGAGTCCTTTTTTATTTCTTTCTTTTGTGACTGATTGCATATCCTGCCCATTATGATTTCATATGCAAGAAATATCTTTACATAAATTTCATGTTTTCCTTATATTATGTATGAGCAGCTTTTGAAATATTCACTTTTTCCCGCCATCGCCAATCACCACTATCACAAACTTTATTGTTATCCTCATCACCATTATTCTTTCTATAAAAATTTTAATATTTTCAGCTTAATAAACTAAAGAACACAATGCTTGAAAGAGCTAACAGCAAAACCTAAATAAATGACACGAAAGGATATTTTGTAGCTGCTTATTGTCTGTTTATTAAAAGGCAATGGTTGCATTTTTTTTGGCATTTTTCCAGCGAATGAATTTAAGCAGAGATAACTTTATGTTAAAATCATGCAGCTACACAAAGAATACTTTGCATTTTAAAGGTTGGTTCTTTAATGTAAGACGAAAGCTGTTTTGTTTAAAGGAAAGAAGAGCAAAAATGTTACCTTACTTAATTTTGCTGCATTAAAGATTAATGTCCTTAAGTATCCTTAGAAAAAAATATCGCTGTGATCAATTTTATTTATATTATCTAACGATCAATTTTCTAATATAATATAACATAACATTATCCGAGTTTCCAAATCCTTTAAAGATCTTACATGCCTTCGAGATGAAATTAGTGGCTCTGAAGAGGCCGCCAACATATTGAAAAACTTCTCATTCTCTATACAATTATTCGTGTATCTAAAATGTTTGCAGTCTTTGTTTTTGCATTCCTGCGCTTCTTCTGATAACTCGTCAATTGGTAAGCAAAGATTTTAAATTAATTTTTACCATGAAGCAACATTTTTACTGTAGGAGCAAGTTTCGTCTCAGGGTACAAAAGTTAGGCAGTTTTTAATGCATGGTCATCAAACTTTAGGTCATTTACTATTTCTCAAGAGCTTACAATATTAGGATAACCTTTTTATGATATGATTGTCGGGCTGTTACCCTTATCATTTTCAAAAGTGCTTTGAACATATTACCATCGTTAGTATTTTCATACCCCTGCTTTGAACAGTCTACTCCCAGTTCAAGGTTCTTAAGAAATTCATTTAGTATTATTTCTCATTAGCCGAGTTTTCACTGTAATATAAAAAATAATATAAGATATTTTTAACTTATCTAAAAACAATATGAATTAATCTATAAGCGCATTGCCAGCGAAAGATTTTTAGTTTTTAAATAATTATTTTCAGTTTTATTCGACCTCTTTTTATTTTTATTAAATCTTAATCTTTTAAACGGTCTTTTAAATTATAACGATTTAGTTTTTCGATTTTCACTTTTCTGTGGAAAGCTTCTTCAGGAAATTATTTTTTTTATAAATTATTTTTTATAAAAAATATTTGTCATTATCATAACTAAAAATAATAACCACAATTGTTATTATTATGGAAAATTTTCTATTATTTAAAAATTCAATCTTAATCTTTTAAATGGTCTTTTAAATTATAACGATTTAGTTTTTCGATATTTCGCTTTCCTGTGGAAAACTTCTTCAGGAAATTATTTTTTTTATAAAAAATTTTTTTATAAAAAAAATTTCCTGAAGAAGCTTTCCACAGAAAAGCGAAATATCGAAAAACTAAACCGTTATAATTTAAAAGTCCATTTAAAAGATTAAGATTGAGTTTTTAAATAATAGAAAATTTTCCATAATAATTACAATTGTGGTTATTATTTTTAGTTATGATAATGACAAATTTTGGAAACCAGTTACCAGTGGATTAAAATAGCGCGTAGGACGAAATAGAACATTAAATGAAACATTCCTAAAAAATCTGAACAGATATTTACTTTTATTAAATGTAAAACAAAGGCAACATTTAACATTATTTTTCGGCTTTCTAAAGTTGGCAGCTTTATTAGAGCAAGTCTACTACTGTAGGATGGTAGAAGTAAGGTATTGTATTATAAGCCTCGAAGACAAAATAACCAGAACTGCTTTTGCACCGATTCCATGTTATTACAATGGACTTTATAAATTGTACCCCAAATTACTGAGCCATATTCCAGAATAGGTCTGACTGGAAAAATATAAAAATGTTTTATGACATATGGGTCATTAAACTCCTTCCGCCAGCGCTTTATAAATCCAAGAACAGCACGTGCTTTGTTAAAGGCTAACGAAAATTTAATTTAGCATCCAATAAAATACCAAGATCTGAAACTACATTAAGTTTTTCAAGTTCATAGTCGTTTAAAAGAAGAAACACATATATTTACCTGTTTTTAAAGTTTAACTCCACAAGGATAATATTACTCCAGGAAATAGATGCATCTAACTGCAGGAGAATATGATTAGCGTAAAGATAATATGTTCGAAATATTTTCACGTCGTCGGCATATAATAGAGCGTTTGAGTATTGAATGGCATTGGGTAGATCATTAATAAACAAGGAAAATAATAAAGGACCCAGATGGCTATCCATCTTTTTTGAATAAGAAATATTTTATGATATTCTATTCTTATTATAATCTTACTAAAGGAATTTACCATAAATTAGCGTAGATATATAAAATATTTTTAATTGAAATTTATTTTCAAATGTTGTTGCATTTGAACTTTAAAATTTCAATCACTGTTTCAAATTAATTATACTGAAAGTGTTAATATGTTTACTTCAGTTAGGCTTAAGTTCGTGAATAGTTATTGTTACCAGTTAAGAGAAAAGTAACAATTATATACTTGTAAAATTTACCATTTTTTTTTATTCTATATTATTGTTTGCATTGAAAATTTTCTAATTTAATAGTTAAAACAATTTTCTGCATTTACTTTAGAGACATAAAATGTATTTCCTTTTTAAGCAAGAGAAAACAAATTTTCAACGGAAACATAAGATGAAACGCATACATGCAGAAATATGCAAAATATATATTTACAAAACAATAAAATTAATTTCAATAAATGAATTGTATATACATGGAAAAGCCATGTTAGGTATCATACATAATACTGTATATTATATAAATTAGAAAAGGATTTTTTAGACGTACATTAAGGGTGCATTTTATTCATTTGGAAATATTTTGCTACAATTTTATATAAATAGTGTTTATTGAAAGTATAATGGATTCTTCCAATATTTGCTAAAATAAATTTTGCATAATTGTAACTATAAAAATTTTGATTTCAAGCGTATTCATATTATCCTTTTTAGGGTTATTTTTACCCCATATTTATGTCTTTTAAATTCTTTTTTTTTTGGGCATTAAAGTGACATAAGAATAGGAAAAATGAATAATGAGCATTTGTTAGACGGAGTATTAATTTTAGCGCGCTTTATATTATCTGCCAGTTCACTGACAGTTTTCTATGCATAACTAATGACGGAAAAAGGTTATGTATACGTATGTGGGAATATGTTGGGAAAAAGGGGAGGATAGAATATTTAGCTAAATAAAAATGTAGAAAGCTGTATGTAAAGTATAACTGTACTAACTTCAAAGTGTTAAGCGTTATAAAAATAAATAAAATTGCAGCTATCTACATGCAAAGATTGCCTAACCGATTAGATCTTTTAAATATTTTGAAGTTGCAACGCTAAACTAAAAATTTCGATGGTATTTATGAAACATATATATTTTCGATATATTCGAGCAATATATATATAACATTCACATCTAAATTTTGGTTTTTGTTTTATTATTTAATTTTATTTAATTGAATCTTCAAGAGAAACTGAACTAGCAATAACTATACAAAGCTTAATTATAAATAAAAAATTACTTTTGTCCAGCCAAAGCTAAACATAAGTTGTGTTTCTGCGAGTGCTATCTACACATGTCGGGGGATCCGATGATGGCAACGGTATTCCTCCTTTTCAACCGCGTACGGCCACGAGAGTAGAGGATGTTGCATGCAGGCGAGTTAGAGTGGAATTCAGGTTTGTTGACATATATTGCTGCCTACTGTGAGAATTCAGTTTTTACGAGACGTACGCTTAGATCTTTGTAATAACTTTTTGACATACCAGGGAGCAATAGTAATTATGCGGAAAAGTTTGTTTTGCCATCTTTGAATTGTTTCAATATTTGGGACTGAGGGGGCGCCCCATAATTGAATGCTACAGCCCCAATTTTATAATGGAACTTCTTTCGATCAGCCAAATTATTTGTAGAGCTTTCAATTTCATCTGAGACAATTCCGCATCAAAATGCGATTTCCATGTTAGCTGACGGTTTTGGTGAATGCCGAGATACTTGACTTCGCCGTATTAGCAAATTATTTGATTGTTGATCCTGATTTCCTTGTACAGTGTAAATGTAACATGAGAACATTTTTGTTCATTCACCTTAATTATCCACATCTTTACCCATTTCTCCAAAAGTGTGAATGTTTTCCTCTAAATTTCGTGAGGACTCCTGATGTGTTTTGTGGATAGTGAGGAATGCTGGCTGTATCATCTGTAAAAGCTGAGGTGTGTAATTTGGTGTTAATTGGCATGTCCGAAGTATAAATCAAAAATGACATAGGATCCAGTGTGGTGTACGGGAGAATCCCTGTTTCAATTGTTTAAGTTGCGCTTATAAAGTCATTATCTTTGATTATGAATTTACGACCTTTCCAAAAGCTTGTCAGTATTTTCATGCAAAGTTAGCTTTATTTTGTGCACTTAGCCGTCACGACATACTTTGTATAAAGCTTGAGATACCTCAATAAAAAGAGCTGAGTAATAGATTTTTCTTCCAAAAAATTTCTTATGGCATTTACTAATCTGTGTGTTTGCTTTATGGTACTAAGTTTGGTCCTAAAACTTCGCCATTAGCAATTTTTGTTTAAACAGTCTAGATATATATTGTTTTAAAATAAAAAGTTTAAAAATTAAAACGCTAAATTAGTTTGTTTCAATAAGACTTATATGATCGACAATAATTAATAATAATAAATAAATAATCAATAATTAAACCCGGCTAAAAATTTAAAATATTTTAATAATTTTAATTTGGACCTGAGTGAGTGGGCACTTCTTTATTTGGAACATATGATTTAGATTGATCGCAAGTTTATTTTATTTTTAACTTAACATTAAATTTCTTCATTGTCAACTTCAGGCATAGCCATTTTATATTTTATAACTGAAAATCGGGTAATGAACTGAAGCCTTTTCAGCATATTTAAAATTTGTAACGTCAAAAGGCAAAATTGCAAATGCTAGAACTTATAAATCGTCGATTCGGTGAGCTAAAGATAAGGATAACAGCATTTCTTAATTAAAATGAATCAATAAAAACTCGCGATATTACTCGAAGATCAAATGAATAATTTTCGATTGGTTACATTGAAGAATTTCTTAGTGTAATGACGTCAGCTAGGCAATTCGAATGATTCACAAATGGTCACTAAGAAAATGCAACCTTAGGCAAACTTATTGATTATAATATCAAATACTATTTAGTTTTTCAACAAGAAATTCATAGTTCAATTGTGGCAACACCAACAAAATGATAGCTTTGATATTTAGTTTTTTAACTTATTCGTAGTAGATGCATTGACAATTGTAACAATGATTTCAATTTCGCACGAAAATGGCACTAAAATAATTAAAATCCACTATAAAGTTGGTGGTTCAGTTAAAGTTACATTTCGTAAAATTTGTTATATTTTTGGACAATACAATCGTCCTTCTGAGACCATAATGAAGAATTCGGTCGTTCAATGTAAGCTGGCACGCTCGATACAAAGTGTGCGAACAACAAGGTATGTTCCACCGGGTTCAACTGAAAACATCGCAGTTGTGAGCCACAGTACTGAAGCAGATCCAAATTTGTCACTTCCTCCACGTTCTCAACAATTCGTGTTATACAAAACCACCACATGGCGAATTTTGCATAAGGAATTGAATTTGAAGCTTACAAGGTTTAGCTGGTGCAGGAATTGAGCCGACCGATCATTCACATCGCCGTAGATTCGTTCAATTCATTCAGGAACAACCGGCTGGTTATTTTGAAAACATAATTTTTTCAGACGAAGCCCATTTTCACTTGTCAGGGTATGTTAACAAGCAAAATTGCTGGGTTTGGGCTTCGGAAAATCTTAGATCCATTTATGAGAGGTCTTGGCATGCGCAACGTGTCATTGTATGGAGGCTGGAAATGCATGCTATCGCGAGATTTTTGCCTATTATCAACGATGTGGATATCACTAACATATGGTTTTAACAATGAAACGATCAAAAAATTTTACGACAATCAGCAGCTCAGTGGCTAGCCAGATCGTGTGATTTAACACTACTGGATCATTTTTTTGTGGGGCTGTGTGTGGGTCGTGGTGGACATTTATCAGATACAATTTTTCATTCATAATTGCCGAACTTTTCCGTTCACAATACAATAAAAATTTGGATCATATTAATCTAAATTTGTTGTTTCATTTTGTTTTAGAAAGCAAACTTCTTATTGAAAAAATCTTTACTTATAAATTTAGTTCTACTAGTTTAGTACAGTAAAGAAAAGTAAAATTTTCTTATAATATATGAATTTGTCCGATATTGTGCTATGGATATATATATCCACATGCAGAAACATAGTTATTTTAAATAAAAAATGTTATTCTAAAAAGGCGAGTTTTATCCAAAAATGGTATCATGTGTAATGCTTCAATTCTGTGGAGAAGTTGGTATTTATAGACATTTTGCTGCTGATGCCAGATTAATGTTAAAACTTTTACGAAATCGTAGAAGAATTTTAATTTACCTTTTAAATAAAATATGGATTAGAAATATTCGAATAATCTATAATTTTGATTTAATAACTTTGTTTGCATTCATAATAGAAAATTTTCTTCAAATATTAAATATTACGAGTAATAAACTGTTTTTCATTTGTAATTAAAATACTTATTTTTTCAGTTAAACGTAAAAATTAATTCGTGTGACAAAATTAGTATAGGCCTATGACCTGGTATATAAGTCATTAAAAAATGTTCCTGTTGAAATTTGTACTAACGGCACGTGTTTTTTATATCATTTTAATAATTCAAGCTCACAACATTACCTTCCCCTTACCCTATTTGAAATTAAAGAAATAATCTTTAAATAAACATACCAACAAAATTAAGGAAACCACATAATAGTATTATAAGAAATTCTGGTCGTTTTTATTTTTCTATACATTGCATACAGCAGTGCTGTATTGATTAAAGTAAAAAAATGTATTTGTATCTTAAAAAAACAACTGCAGGCCTGATCAAATGACGACATTAAATAATAAACATTTACAATACAAATGCCACGAGAAAAAGCCATCAAAAGTGTTTGTAAGGAACACCACAGCAGACAATCAAGAAATAGTACCAACGAAATGCAAATTAAATTTTAAAAATGCAAGTAGTAGAGGGAGGCAAGGCATGTATCCAGCATATACCTCAATCCTGCACAGTAATGTCAAATAAAGTGTGGAACACATTAATCCCCCTGTTGTTACTTATTGTCCCTCTTTTGTGTTGGAAAGAAAAATGACGAGTGGCAGCAATTAAAACACTTAAATGACAAACAATTTTTAAAGTTTTTTCTTATTTTATTTACAGAAAACTAGTGTTTTTCGTTTGACTGTTTTGTTAAGATAAGAGAGAAAGATATTTCTTAGACCTTAATTAACACAGGGAATATTCAAGATATCCTCCTCCTTAATTATACACTTTTGACTAGTTATACGAGGTCTGTAAATTAAGTAATGATTCTGGCAACATTACGCTCGATCTGACAACACTTGAGGCGCAGGGGTTGGAGTGGCGGCAGATGAATATGTTATTTGCCTTCAGTTCGCGTTTGACATCGCTCAAGTCATTTGGTTGTCAGTAGCGATTTTTTTAGTGAAACAAGTTTTTGTGCGTTGTGTTCTAAAAATGAGTGACATCAGTTAAAAACAACGGTGTGCTATCAAGTTTTGCTTCATTCTTGGGCACAGTACAACGGAAACTCTTGCTAAACTTTAACAGGTCTACGAAGAAAGTGTTTTGTCAAGAGCCCATGTTTTTTGGTGTTTTAAAGCATTTTGAGAAGGAATAGAATTTATTACAGATGAACCAAGAAGCGGAAGGCCTTCATTTTCAAGAATCCATGAAAATATCGACAGAATCCGGGATGTGGTGCATTCAGATCGTTAGTTGATATTCAGAATAATCCGTAAATACTCACACCACCGTTCATCAGATTTTGGGGATGAGAAAAATTTACGCAAAAATGGTTCCAAAAAACCTTTCGAAAGCATTGAGTGGCACACGTTAACCTTTCCAAGGCCCAAAAAAAGCAATGATGGCAAAGTCTGTCTTATTTGTTTTTTAGATATCCATGGAATCGATATCTATGTAGAAAAGGATGCAAAGTCTAATAGGCGACAGTAAAATATGACCGTCTATCACTATCTATCTATCCAATATACCATGCACTTTACTGTTTGAATGTTACTTCAGTGCAAATTGCGCAGGGTATTCTTTTGAAAATTACACATTTATTTGCATGAAACTCGCTATTCAATAAGGACGCTCATATTTGTTAAACTTTTGGGAAACGAACCCTGTGCCTAAAACTTTCTTGTCACATATAAGAACATATAAACATTTCTCGCATTATCTTTTATCGCAGAATCTGTGTTAAAATTTTGGGTGTTTTCCTAAATTGTGATCGTAAAAAAAATGTTGAAGTTTATATGAAGCACCCTCATCAGTAAGGACGCACATATTTGTAATCCTTAACAGAGAAAATTTATTTTTGGAGGTACAGCTGGTTTGGGAAACCAACTTTGTGTAGAAGTCTTTCCTGTCATGTATAATGTAACAGTGTTAAACTTTAATTTCCACAAATATTTCGCCCGTTATTTTTTATCGCATAATCTATGGCTCAAGTTTCAGGTGTTCTCACAAATTACTAATTTTAATGCGTTGAGAACTCGATGGGTAAGGATTATTTTATATACCATACTCATGACTTCCTTAATAAAATGATTACTCGTTTTTATATCTTTTTGATAACGGAGAAACTACTTTTATCCTCACCCAACAATTAACATTTAAAATAATGTATGAGCCACTCACAAAATTCCTCTTTCATACAAAATAAAACAAAAGTAAAGATAAAGTAAAGTTATGCTAACAATGTGATATGTAAATGTGCGATTAATGAACACTTTAAATAAGTTGACTCCCCTTAAAAACTAACACAGCTTTATAAAAAAAAATAAAAATAAATATATATATATATATATATATATATATATATATATATATATATATATATATATTCATTTTCACTGTGCAACTAAAAATAACTTAACAAACAAATGATAAAAAAGATCAATTTTCTTGTCAAGAAACCAAAAATAAAAAACACAACAAAAAAAGTCCAAAATGAAGATGCTGTTAAACGCGTGCCAGTGTTAAAAAACAAAGATAAAAAAATTAAAGAAGGAATAAAACGACAAGAAAACTCTTTGTATGAGAGAAGAGAAGACACGTTCCTTTAACAAGACAAATATGTGATAAATAATATATTCGAAGAAGCAGCTTCCCTATTTGTTTATTTATTTATAAAAAAAAAAGCCAATGAAAAAATTAAAATGATCTTTTCATTTTTTAGGGATGCCTGCCTTTTCATATTTTTTAAATTTCCTAACATCAACGCGGGTCGTCTTTAAAGATCTTGGATTGCTAGCAACGTATGCCGCCGGCATTTATTTCAAATATTTAATGCATTTATGGCATGCGCTTGTGAGTAAAATTTACATTTTAATGTTTTGGAATTATATGCCAAGGATAACAGTTTTGAATTAACGTTAAGCCACCCCACTTGAATCTTTGTCTTTGCCTAGGTTTGCAATGGCTTGTGTTGAAATGCAAAACTAATCATGTTATTTTTTAAGAATATAGTTTCTATTAAAAAAAAATCATTTCTTATTTTAGGTAAAAAAAAAACAATTAAAATGAATTTTCTTTAAGAAAAGAGCGTGTCTTTTCTTGCTTGGCTGTGGAGGTTAATGAACTGTAACACTAAATTAACAATAATAATGGTCTTTAACTATTTTTAAAAAACTATTACAATAAAGACAGGATTTGCTACAAGTTTACAGTATTTAAAACTATAATGAAATGGTTACTTAAGCGGCGCCATTTTTTTGTATATTGTGTGAATTATCTAAGGTGAAATTAATAAAAATGAATTATTTTGATTGGGTTGGTTTTGCTGTCGGCATATTTATTCGAGTGATTCCTCAAACCAAGTCAGCAATATACAGAAATATACGTTTAGTCACACTTTCAGGAACCCAATAAATATCAGCGTTTTCAACAACAAGTTTGTTTTTCATTTGTGGCAATACGAACAACATCTTAGTTTTGACATTTAGTTTTTTTGTCGTATTCGCAGTAAATACATTGGCAATTGTTACAATGAATGCAATTTAGCACGACAATCGCTTTAAAATAATTAAAATCCACTACGAAAATGGTGGTTCTGTTAAAGTTACATTACGTAAAATTTGTGATATTTTATGAAAACATAATCGTCTTTCTGAGATCGCTATTAAGAATTGTCCGTTAAATTTGAGTCGACTGGCTCGATATAGAATGTGCGAACACTAACGCGTATTCGACCGAGTCGTTCAACTGAAAACATTGCAGCCGTGAGCCACAGTATGGAAGCAGATCCAAATTTGTCAATTCCTCGACGATCTCAACAATTGGGGTTATCCAAAACCACCAAATGGCGAGTTTCGCGTAACGATTTGACTTTGAAGCTTTACAAGATTCAACTGGAGCAGAAATTGCAGCCGACCGACCATTCACATCGCCATAGATTACCGCAATTCATTTAGAAACAACCGGCGGGCCAATGGATCTCGCTCGTGGTTTGTTTTCTAAAACAAATTAAAACAAAAAATTTAGATTAATATGATTCAAATTTTTATTTTATTATGAAGAGAAAAGAACCGAATTATGAATAAAAAATGAAATGTACCAACCGAGCAGATGTCGATGCTTTCATTAAAATTTTTAATCACTTTTTGGAAAAATAGTGGTCCTATTTCGTTAATTACATCACGGATTTTGAGTTTTAAGGCTGAATTCGATTAGATTGGTACAGACTATATCTTTAACATAGCCCCACAAAAAGTAAACCAGTGGTGTTAAATCACACGATCTGGCTGTTCGTTTAACACCCCCCAGGGGCATATAAATATGGTCTTTATAGAATATTCCACTATCTAGACTCAGTGCAACTGAGGAAAAAGGGAGCCCAGTCCCCTGAAGACAGGCAGGTGGTCAACTGGAAACTCCACTTTATTTCCACGGGGATCAGTGATCCGCAGAGTTCATTATTTGTCTCTTTACACATTTAATAGTTCTCTGACTGATCATTGAGGTGGGCCCCTATATGGGAGCATCGTGGTGGTTGTGGTTTTGCGGCTCCATAAGGGAACTATGAAATTTATGGAGGCCAGAATCATTTCACTAATAATGACACGCAAAGTGAATGATCCAGTCCAGTGAGCATGCTTGACATGTGTTCTGGACAGGAGTTAGAAAGTCTCCAACTCTTTAGCAAAGTGTGATGGTTTGCAGACCTGCCCTGAAATCATTCAAGTTGCAACTAGGTGGTTCTGTTGCATAGAATTATGGCTTCGGCTATCTAAGACGCATGTATGACGTTCCAAATTATACAAAGTGGTTTGTCCACCATCTGATTAAGACTATATAGTCAGGCGCGGATGTAAAACGAATCACACTCTGTTCGCTTAACAACCTCCCGGGGGCACATATATGGTGTTTATGGAGAGCTACTATGTAGACCTGTGCAACTGGTGGAAAAAGGAAGCCCAGTCCCCTGAAGTTAGACAGGGAGACAACTGGAAGCCCCACTTTACTTCTACGGGGATCAGTGAACCCGCAGAGTTCGTTATTTGTCTTTTTAGACATTTAACTGTTCTCTGAGTGATTATTGAGGTTGGCCCCTATATGGGAGTATCGTGGTGGTTGTGGTTTCGCGGCCCCATATCAGTCTATGGTTCTATGGTGGCCGGGTTCATTTCACCGTTAATAACACCTACCTGGTGAAATGTTCCCCGATCCAGTGAGCATGCTAGACGTGTATTCTGGACAGGAAAGTCTCCTGATGATGATGTGATGATTTGCAGCCCTGCTCTGGAATCATCGAAGTTGCAACTAGAAAGTTCTGTTGCATAGAATTATAGCTTCGGCTTCCTAGGACGAGCATGACGTTCCAAATTATGCAGTGGTTTGATCCACCATCTGATTAAGACTTCATGGCCAGGTGCGGATGTAAATCGAAAACACACAGTTGTTCGCTTAACAGGCGATTATCGGGATATTATGCGATCGGGAAATTTGGTTTGCAATAAACTGACTGCTTCATTGGCTGTTGAAACCATATGCAAGTTATATCCACGACTTCTATAATAGGCCAAGAATAGGCCACGTTAAGCATACAAAGGCTTCTTAATAATTGCTCTAGGATTTTTAGAAGCCCAAATGTGGCAGTTTTGTTTGTTGACATACCCTGACAATTGAAAATTAGCTTTGTTTGCAAAAATGATTTTTTCAGAAAAGCCAGCCGGCTGTGGTGGTTTTTGATATCCCCAATTGTTCAGAACATCGAGGAATTGACAAATTTGGATCTGTTTCAACATTGTGGCTCACGGTTTTACTAAATTTAAGTTGACAAGAACCACCATTTTCATAGTAGATTTTAGTCATTTTAACTCGATTTTCGTGCGAAATTAAATTCATTGTAAGAATTGCCAATGCATCTACTGTGAAAACGTCAAACCGCTTTAAAAGCTGTTAACAGATTACAACAAAATTCATAGTTAAAAACTCCTGAAAGTGGATCGAAATTGAATAGAAATTAAAAACACTAGCGCAGAAAATCACGCGCTGAAGTAAAACTAAAAATGCAAGGTTGTTCCTATACAAGACCGTGTTTTGACGCTTGCTGTCTTACACTTTGAACTGTTATGGGCAGCACTTTCAATTTCAACAACAAATAACCAAATTAAATAAAAAATAAAATTAAAGGGTACCGTTTACATAGCCAGAATTCTACTGCATTTAAGGGATTTATTTGATTTAATAGTAATTTTCTTCGAAAACTTGGAAAAGTACAATGGAGTATTGCAGGTAGATTTTTTGTTTTTATTTAAAATCTAATACCGCTTGAAGAGAAACTCTTGTCATAAAGAGAATTTAAATTGTGGTGCTAAAGCAACTTGCATTAAATAACTTTTTAATCATTTTCACTATGAGAACTGAAAGCAGTTAAATTAAACTAAAATTAATTGTTACAATGCCACATATCGCGATTTGTAAAACAATTTCAAAAAATCATATTATTTTTATAGTAAAATAAACCCAAAAATACATTAATAGTAAAAAAAATTATTTTGAAACAATAACTTCATTCAACTCAACATATTCCTATTGTATTGTTGTATTTAAAAATCCTTTTGTATTGAAAAACTGAAACAGTATACAACGATTTTTATGTCGTGCTTAACAAAAAGAAAACAAAAAAATAACGAATCACAGGAACAAAAAATCTCGGGCCAAAGGTTATCACGGTGACACAATGTGATGTGAACAAATGTTTTTAAAACTATAAATAACGAATAGGCCAAGTAACAAATCAACCAACTAGCAGCTGCATATGGCACAAACACTCAGAAAAAAAACGAACGAACAAAATCTATTCATGCGATTGTAAAATGTATAAAAATGAAAATTTTATTTGCTTCCTTGCAAGAAAAATAAAGAAATTATAAGATTTTAATGCAAATAATAGAAATTGAATTGCTAAATTATAAACCCTTTTATTTTTGAACTAGAAGTCATAAACTTTTGATAAAAACCAAACTTACAATAAAAGAACATAAATTTCCAAAGACACCAAAAGTGGTAATTCTAAATAAATACAAGTTTTATCCCCCTTTTGTTATTAAAACTTAATATTAATCAAATTTACGTATTTCTGTTCAATACTTTAGTTTTGATATTCATGTGTAACGTCATCGGTATTATAATCATCTGGCTGGTTGTTTGGCCAGACAACCCCTAACTCTATTATCATCTTGTTTCCAATTTACGTTTGTTTTTTGTTTATTTAACTGGACAGTAGCAAAATGTACGAGTAGATACGTTATGTGTTTAAGGATATTAACAACAGCTGGCCACTCATTGCTCGAATTTATTCTCCTGTAAGAAAACAAAAAGATACAGTTCCGCGCCAAATTTGTATCTTTTTGTTTCTTGTTAAATACACAAATTTACGCAAAATTTGTTTTTTATTTTTTTTCTATCTGCACCCATCATGAGTTACCAAAGGATATTTTCTTTAATCAACTTTAACCTACAAGTATAGCATTAATGTTTATTGTTGTCTTCTTCCTTTTTCCACAAAATTTTAATATCTTCTTTTGATTGACGTTTAAATAGTTCGTGTATCTTTCCTGGGTTTGTTGTTAATAAAAATGAGGTTTTTGTGTTAAAAATCATTAATATTTAATATCTTTTTCCTATTAATTATCCTGTTTTAGTTTCACCAGTTTATAGAAGTGGAAATTTTGCTCATCATTATGTACAAAGTTATGTTTTGGAAAATGATTGTGCATTTTTTATTTGAATTTCTCATCATCATGAAATGTTTTAAGATTAAATTTTGGTTTAATTTTTACTCATGTAAACATTATAGAAAATGTATAATGTAAAATATTAATTTGATTAAAAAAAATATGTGTTCAATATAATTAATAAATAAATATTTTGGTTACCTCATATTTTCGCAAGTATTACATTTTAAATCAGACCAACTCTATATTTTCGCTTTTTAGCAGATATCTTAAATTAAGGAAACTTTATCTTATGAAATTCAAAAACAATTTACCTGTGTCGATAAATTCACATCTTTCAAACATTTCATTTCATTTTATTTTCGATGTCCCACACACAAGACTTTAAGTCTCATCTTGCAGTATGGCACTCAGTATCAGTACAAACAAAAATTGCATTTCAATCAAAAGTTTAGCAAAAAAAAAAAAAAACAATAACAGAACGACTATCTTCCAAAGGAATTATTGTTTCTTCAGGTATGCCGCAGGGTAGCCATCTGGATCCTTTAGTACTTATCTTGTTTATTAATGACCTACCCAATGCCATTAAATACTCAAATGTTCTATGATATGGTGACGTGAAGATATTTCGAACATACAATCGTCACGCTGATCATGTTCTCCTGCAAAAGGTAAGTCCTTGTATTTAATTCCTGGTATAATATTAATCTTATGGATTACACATGTATTTGCAAATGCATGCGCTCTCAACAAAAATCGAGTCAAACGCAAAAATTAACGAGTTTCGGGAACAAGTTCTCTAATTTCGTTAGAGCACTTACCATTGCAGTAACGATAAAACAGTGAAATACAACCTACATTGCGTCGATGCTCTAGGGAATCAATAGACTTGGTCCTCTCCTGTATGCGGTCAAGCAACTCCAAAATAGACTTTGGGGCTCCGGCCCATACATAAGAATTATATTCCGTCTTTGGACGGATGTAGGTGGTATAAATAGTACGAAGATCAGATGGAGTGAAGTATCTTTTACACCGTTTGTATAAAAATGAGGGGTTAAAATGTATAGATAGACACAAGTATATCGAATCTTCAAACTTACATATGTATTCTGAATATGCAGATTATACATTCAGAAAAAATTTACAAATGAATAGACTTACTTGGGACTTTAAAGGAAGAAAGCGTTGCACTATCCAAATTCTTGTTTCATTGTTCCAATTCTCCATTTAAGTTAAATTTAAAGAAAATAAGTTATTACGTTTTTTTTTTCGTAGTAGCTTTCCTCAGCCACCCGTTATATAACATTTTTCATATAATAATAATGAGAGAACTTTCATTTGCTAATGAATTATGATCACTAAAACTATTTTTGACATTTGGGCTTCGAATTTCACGGGAACGTTAAATAAATAATAATTTATTTTGCAAAATATATATGTGCTTCAAATCCGTATTATAAGAGGTCCATTGAAAAAGTGTGCTAAAGATCGAAATAAAATGGACCCTGATATTTTTGTAGTTCAGTTAAAATTAGTTTTCAAACTTTACTTTAGTAGGCTCGAAATTAATGCTGATATATTACATTGAAGCCTAAAATGTCTTCTATTCAACGACAAAACTTAACTAAAAATAATTCCAATCCAGCCTTACTTTGAATTAATTCATTTGCCGCACAAGTGGTGCTTACATAGTTGTTTTAAGCGGTTCTGGCATATACAAGAATATTCTACTTTATCATCGCTACATATTGTTTTCGTTATTATAAGTCAGTTTAGGCGCCTGCTTGGCTGTGTGTTTTGTTTTGTTCTGAGTTAGTTGGTTTTGTGTTCTGTTGTTTATCTCATCTGGTAGAATTTCTTATGAGCATGTTGTTGATGTCTTGTGTGTATAAAATTTTTTAGAAAACTACGCAGTTTGTAAAATTCACGTCTACTCTTTCACTGATAATTATTTTTTTTAAACTTAATTATCATCTTCGTAACAATATTATACTTTTCTATTTTTATGTTTAAAAAGTTTCTAATTTAACTTTATATTTAGCTAGAAGTTGGACATATAACACTACCTATCGTCTTATCTATTGTTCAGTGTATTTGGAAAAGCACTAAGAAGATTAAAATTTTCAAACTATTGATTTCCAAAAGGTAAATAAATACGCAATCGAAGAAATAAACAAACGTCTATGTGTAAAACTTAACTGTCAAATTTCAAATGTTAAACAAACGCTGATATAAAAAAATTATAACAAAAATTCGTAAAAAGTATAAAAAATTATTAAGAAATCCACCACTTTTTTCAGGTTTTAATGCAAAAATCCATAGAGAAAAAACAAACACCCTCAAATTTTTTCATACATGAAAAATAAAACGGACATTTGAGTACATTTTTACTATAAGAGATAAATGACACCAGTCAAATCCCAAAGTAAAAGGATAATAAAAAAAACATTAGTATTACCAACTACTACCACCAAATTCAACAAAGCAACCCCTTAAAGCACCCGCAACTTTTTATTTTGTGCAAAAATAAAACACCTCGACTTGTTTTCAAAGTCCACTCCAGTATGAAAGTAGGTTGTGTAATGTTTATTATCCTGCAAACCTAGTTGATACGTTTCGTATGGGAGGGCCAACCCCTTTTTTCAAAATGTTTATCAATTTTAAAGGATAAACAACACCCTTTCCACTTAATGCATGAACATGTGTGAGCGTTAACTAGCACTGCACTGTCATCATCAGTGGGGTGGTTTTTCATTGTTCCAAAACAAAAAATGCGTTAAAAATTAAAGATTTTGCCTTAAAAAACGTTTCAATAATTTGTTAAAATATAAAAATTTTAAATCCTTTTCTATGCAATTAGGGCACATGTTTAAAGTGTGCTGGTTGGGTGGCTGCATGTCTGTCTACATCTTGCTGAATATATACAATTCTTTTATCCTTTTCGACATCCTTTCGTTTATTGTAAATGCAACATCAGTCATTTTCTATTTTTGCACCAAAAGCAACAATTAACCACGCACGAGTTGCGAATTTGGTGTTTTGTTCATTGTATTTCTTTGAGTTTCCCTTTGTTGTCCTGTCAGTAGCTCAATTTTCAAAAACTTCAAAATTGTTGGTAAATTAATTTTTATTTTTTAGTGCAAATTTAAGGTCCTTTTTTAAAACATATTTTTTACAAAATAAATGTGTCCCTTATAATTTTAAACTCTAATAACCCTGTCTCTCCCTCAGATTGTTTGGAATTTTTGCAATAAAAACGGAAAGTGTTTAATGTTTTGTCATTGCCAAAAATTAAACCCATTTTTTGTTAGTTTTTTAAGTATTTTTGCTTTGTTTTTATCCTTTTGATTGTAATTATTGTTACCCATAACGGTTACCCCGTTTTTATGTGTCTGTAAGCACGAGTGTGGCGTGCGTAATGGGTTCGTTATATTTTATCGACATCATCATCATCACGAATATTATCGTTGTCATCATTATTATTGTTATTATTTGTTGTGTGTATGAGTTTTTTTGTTGTCGTTGCAAGTGATTATCCTTTGATTTGGTTCTGTCTGATTAACGTAAAGCATTGATTTCAATTGATGCTTTAATTTGATGCGGCCCATATATGAGAATAATAAATTCGGTTTTAAGGATTTAAAATATAATTTTTTTTAGTAGTACAAATAGCAGGTGTGTTATGAAATACAAAGCATGTTGCAAAGCATGTACCCGATAGTGATAACAAATTAAAAAATTCCGTGGTATTTGTTGGAAGATTTCTTAATGGGCAGTAAAATTTGCGAAACAAATGTTATCATAGATAATAAGTATTTTTCTATAAGAAGTTCCTATATGTGAAATGTTTTATAAATAACAAGATTTTATGAAAAAATACCTGTTTTGACTACAACAGTTACTAAAGAAAAGTATTATCCTTAACAGGATTTTTTAAATAGAATTCAGTTATCGATAACAAGATATATGTATATAAACTTGTTATCGATAACAATATTATATACATTTGAATTTGTTATCTAAAATGAGATTTTTTAAATAAAATATAACACGATTTTCTAAAGACAGATGTGTTGCCGATAACATAATTTTCAAAAAAAATGTGTTATCGACAGTGCCATTTTCAAAACAAATATAGTTTATCGACAGCACGCTTTTCAAAACAAATATGACTTAATATTTCCAAATTATTTTCTCGAATTCAAAATAATAATGTGTTATCGATAGCACGATTTTCAGAGCAAAAGGTGTTATCTAGAGTGCCTGTCTTAACAAAAATGTATTATCGATAACACAACTCTCAAAGCAAATATGTGTTGTTGGTTATACGATTTTCTAAAGAAAAAACCCCTTTCTATCAAAATTTTTAAAGCAGAAAATGTTATTGATAACAAATATAATATAATATAATATAATATAATATAATATAATATAATATAATATAATATAATATAATATAATATAATATAATCTTTATATATATAAAAATTAAGCCCAAAATAGGTGTCCGTTAGGCGCAACAGTACGTCCACAGTGCGTGTTTGAAACAAGACAAATTTTTCAAAAAAATCAACATTTTTTTTCCATTGAATACTTCGCTGGATGTTTTGTATAAAATAGAGTGTGTGTTTTCGTTTGTACGTTGCTGTGGGTGTGTGTGCTTGCACAGAATGCTACGGCAATATAAATCGAAAAATGCTCATATTCATAGCAAGTGGATGTGCAAACAAATAGAGAGTTTTGTTTTCCATATTCTGCTGCATTTCGTGTGTATGTGTGTGTGTGTGTGTAATTTGCGTGTTCAATTGCAAAATGATCCATCAGGCGAACGTTTTTCAAAGCAATTGTTAGATATTGGGAATGGCGCAATTTCAATTGACCCCACCACAAAAATGATTACGCTTTCAGATAATTTTTGCCACTTTGCACAATCAAAACAAGAATTGGTCACAAACGTATTTCCCGATGTTGCACAAAATTTTAGAAACCATGATTGATTGGGGGAAAGAAAAATGCGAAAAATGCAGATGTTTTGGGATATCATGGTAACAATTTTGAACGACATTCCCGGGGAAATTTTTACCTAAAAATTTACGATGTAGTAAATTATCCAGTCGAATTTTAAAATTCGCTTGAGTTACCTGGACTGTACATGTCGATCGATAATTTTAAATATATTTCACAAATACATATAATCATAGTAGTGTACAAAAAAGTTGTTAATATAAATTGTGTTAACAACAACAAATCTCTTACGTAACGTAAATTCTCTTAATTATTGACAAAATTTGGAGGTTAGTTTTATCGATATATTTGGTATGTATAAAAAAAGCTTAATACTTTTGTGTAGTTTTTATTATTTGCCTAAACGAATTTTTTGT
Source organism: Trichopoda pennipes (assembly GCA_030448955.1). Lineage (NCBI taxonomy): Eukaryota > Metazoa > Arthropoda > Insecta > Diptera > Tachinidae > Trichopoda > Trichopoda pennipes. Next base: position 4,225,067 of record JASKUP010000008.1, on the reverse strand, counting down.
TCTCAGTTTTTTATCCATAGTCCAATTTCCGCAGTAAATTTCATGACATAATCATTAAAATAGCCTTCCACGAATTTTTAAATGTAACCGCAAAGTTGTCATAACTAAAAGTAATGAAACATTTTCTAGGCTTTTTGGCTGTTACTGTAATTATATGTATTCTGTCGTATTCATTATTTGGAACTCTCACTTAACCATTTTGTACTTTGTTAATATCAAACCACCATCCGCTACGTATTTGAAAGGATGAATTGAAGTTTTTTTTCCTCGAGTTAAACATGGGGTCACTTTTATCTTTGAGTAATGTTTCTACAGTTTTTCTAACTTTGTTTTTGTTAAATTATTTGTAGTAATCAATACTTTGTTATTCAGTTTACAATCTTTTTTAATTTTAGGCTTCCATGGTGACTTTTAACAGACGCCAAGCAAATTTTTTATAAAGGTTGTTTTTCTTAAAAAAAGAACTTTTCAATTTTTTGATCTTATGACATTTTTTATAGATGCTTTTACCTAAAAAGTGGGTAAAAAACTTTTTGGGATATTTGTTTTTATCTGAATGAATTTAATGAAATGGGTGGCACTTTAATTGCTTCATCTGTTGAGAATGAAAAAAGTATATATTTAAAAGAAAATTTTTTTTTTATTTACGTAATTATTTATTATGCGCTTGTGTTGTTCTACTGCTAATTTAGAATCAAAGTTTAAATCTTTGTGTTAAAGGAAATACAATAAACGAGAAAAAATCACACTTAAAGAAATTTCATTAAAGATAGTATTTATATATCTATATAACTTTACACAAGAACAAAAAAATAGTGTTTCGCATATTTTCGTCAATAGAGTAGAATACCTAAAGAAAATTCTAATTTAATCACTATTAAGTAGATAATGATATTATTTCCAAAATATTTGTAATTTAAAACATTTTTGACTAAATGGGAATTAATTATTTTGTTCTCATTTGTTTTCGTCTTTACTGGTTTTTTGTTTGGTATGAACAGCGAGCACTTGCGTCTATCATTCTGAAAGCGTGTTCTTAACTATACTTGTGAGTCAGTGTTCTGGTTTAGATAGTTATTTTATTAAGGTCGCATCTATCCATGTAGGTAGAATGGCCGCCACCTGGCATTTTATGCGGGATTAATTTTCCATATTTCCATCCTTTATAATTATTTAGGTCGGTCTGAGGGAGTTTTCGGTCTGTTCGAGTGTATGAGTAGTTTAAGTGGTGTGTAAATTGTGTCTGAGGTTGTGTTTAGCGTTTAGTTTATAATGTCACTGTTAAAAGTTTTTGTTTTGTAGATTTTCATGTAATAAAGGATGTCTCTAGTTGTTGTCTTTTTTTGCTATGATGTAGTAATGTCATACATTCATCTATTTCCCTTGCTGGGTATCCGTGAGGGTCAAGGTGTAATGCAAAGCTGAAGTCTTCTCTTTTTCGTTTTTATGAGTTTATGTCTCCTGTAAGTATTGCTTTTAGTGTTGGTCCTGTTTGTCCTATATAAGTATATTTACAGTCATTATACTGCCATGGATTATGCCTCAGAGTGTTCACGGTTTCTAATGCAGTGACTAAACTTGTTTTGTGAAAAAGTTTAGTTAATAAATATATTTCTAGTCCCGTGTAAGTAAAAATGTGCCTTCGTGTTGTATCGGTTGCCTCTTTATTCTCTTTATTCCTGTTTTTAGTGTTGTATTGTCTAAGAGGTTTGTCGATAGTAGTAGGTTTGTGGGCGTTATTTTAAGCTATGGGGTAAATTGTGTTCAGTTCTTTGTTGTACTTATCTCGAGTAAGTGGGATTATTTTAAGTCTGTATATCATATGTCAAAAAGCTGCCAGTTTATGTTAGGTAGGGTGATTCAAGGTGATATATATCATATCATAGTTGGTTTTCTTTAAATGTCAAATGTTAAACAGTCAGTTAGTTTCTCGTGTTATTGTGATGTCGAAATAATGCAAATTTCTGTCTTATGTGTATGTAATATTATTTTGTATGTAGTATTATTACGGTCTGTTAGAATTTGTTCGGCGTTGTCGTGTTCGAGAATGCATATGATGTCATCTATGAATCTATAGTGATGAGTTATTCTGTGTTTTTTCATTAGTATCTTTATATGTATTAATTTGAGATATTGCATGAAAATTTCTATTTATATTACTGAAGTTGGGTTTTCCATACCGAATCCGTCAGGTAATTTGTAATAGTGGTTATTAAATCTAAAGTAATTCTATATTATTATCGTCTTTGCAATATCTATAATGTCGGTGATGTATTAGTTATCGTATAAATTGTCTAGTGTGTCGCCTAGGATAACTAACGTTTCTTCTGTTGGCATTGAGATATATATATCCTTGATGTCAAAAAAACGTGTCGCGCATTTTCGATTATCTTGATGTCTTTAAGTTTTTCAATAAGGTCTTTGTGTATTACGTAACGTATATGTATTTTGTAAATTTGTCTTTTCTTTAAGCTTTCCGGTGAGTTGTTTCAACAGGTAATATGCTGGTGCAGGTCTATAGTTTACAATTGGTCTTATTAAAATGTGTATTTTTGATTGTGTTTTGAGTCTTGCTGGTCCTGGGTTCATGTTCATGTATTTGTATACTTTTCCTTCATTCAACATTTTGCATGGTTTAAAATAGGCTACGTGTACTTTTTGGAAAGATTCAGTTGGGTCGTTTCTAAATTTAATGCAGTTAGTCAGTTGTATAAATGACTCAAGCATGTATATACATATATATATATATATATATATATATATATATATATATATATATATATATATATACATAGCTACTTTGTAACGTAAATAATTAAAAAATTCTAAATTTGGCGTTAAGCCAATTAATTTATGAGTGAAACATGATATTAGAAGTCGTAATTTCTATAACCATAATTTATATTAATAATTCTCATTTAGTTTTCAAATTTATTCGTATGGGACAGTTTTGTCCCATAATTTTGATTGATTAACTTGCGAAAATAATGTACATAGGTTGAATTGCTTATGAAGATTCATTTTAAGGCAGCGTGCACGTGAAATATGAACTGTAGAGATAAACAAAAAATTGAACTGAAAAAAGGTAATAATAGTAATTTTTAAAACTTTCTGTAATTTGCCCAAAAAAGAGCTGAGTATCTCACCGACTAAAAGTATCCTGTAGTAATGAACTTTTGAAAATAAGATACTGTAAATCCTAAACTCTAGATCCTTAATTTCTTTAAGAGTTTTTTTTTCGAACCAGCACTCAGGGGATGACCCCTACACATGCAATGCATTGTGCCAGAACTTGGAAATTAGGTTTCGGGAAGGAGGAAAGAGGGAGTATTGTTTGTGGACATTTAGTTTGAATTTTCGCAATTAAAAGTAACAGGAAAGACCTCCGGAGGGATCTTATTCCACATACGGACTGTTCTGCTAAAAAACGAATGTATCTATTTTACAACAAAATTCATTATTTTTATTTAGCTTCAAAGAAAATGGTCTTAAAAACGAGGTCGCAAAAATTAAGTTGAGGGGACTTAAAATTCAGTACAGAAGTTCCGTTTAACCAGTCTTCAGAAGATGGGAAAACTTTCTGAATTTTTTTTACCTAAAGTAATGATTTATATAGTCTTCTGTTGTTATTTAGAAATTTATTAAACTATTTTTTATTTATTTTATCTAAATTCAGTCTATGGATTCAAGACCCCTGCAGACATTAAAATAGTAAATAATAATAGTACATTAAACTTAAATTAAGTTATCAAATATTAAATTATATCTCATATAACAGTCTTAACATTTAAAGAAAAAGCAATATGGTTATAAAATTTTTTAAATTCAGTACAAATTCTTAAAACGGATCAGTGCTAGCATAATTTGAGCTGAATACTTTAATTACCAATGGATTAAAATAGCGCGTAGGATTAAATGAAACGTTAAATAAAATAATGCTAATCAAAAAATCTGAACAGACATTTCCTTTTATTGAATTTAAAACAAAGGTGACATTTAACATAATTCTTCAGCTTTAAGGAGTTGGCAAGAGCAAGCCTACTAGTGTAGAATGGCAAAATTAAGGGATTCGAAGACAAAATAACAAGAATTGCTTAACTATGCTATTACTATGGAATTTATAAATTACATCTCAAATTATTGAGCCATATTCTAAGACAGGTGTGATAAGATAAGTATATAGATGTTTTGTGACATTTGGATCGCAAAATAATTGGTGCATTTTAACGTTTATTTCATCTCGTTTGATGCTTGAACGAATAACACAGGGATTTATTTATGCTTTTAACCAACAAGCAAATTTAATGATATATAAACAGAATTTCTAAATCTTTCTAAAATGCCTCTTTAAAATTAAAATTTTAAAGTTTTTAACTGTCTCTCATTTTATTTAATTTCAGCCATTTTAAATCTTGTTATAACTTTAATTCCATGGCTTATGAAAAAAACCATAAAAATTAATATAAAAAATTTCACTTTTAATGGGCTTTAATTTTACTACTGGGCTTAATTGAAAACATTTCTCCTTTTAATTTTAAAATGTTGTTAATGTCTTGAAAAAGCTAAAAATCATTTGCATTTGTACTCCTTCTTTAATTCATAATGATTTTTCTTTTGTAATTTTTTTTAATGTAAAAAAAAAAAATATTTGTTATGCCTGTATAATAATGTGAGTTGAGAGTGTTCTGATTCATAAAATAATGTTGGAATTTTAATGGAAAATGCCGCCAAATAGAAAGAAATGCGTTAACAAATGTTCGTTTTTTATTTTTATTTTTCATTCTTTGCCAAACAATACGAACTGTTTTTTAATGTAAAGGATATAAGAACGAGATGAGCTTGCTACCATTGTAGTTATTTAACGGACAGTGTGACATCAAGTTAGTTGGACGAATCCATATAAAACAGTGCAGATAAAACATGCATTTTTAAAGCGATTGGTGATATTTTCATTTTTCTTGTGTGGTTTTTAAGATAGAGATGGTGCGATTAAGTTTGCTTTTAAATATGTGACAAGTAGTCATGGAGGTGCTAATTAACTTCGTAGACACACATAAATCGTTTTAAAAATTCTCCAAAAAATATGGCACTTATTAGAAATGGATAAAAAGATTTACGCTGGCAAAAGTCAAAGTTTCGAATGCAATAGTGTAAACAGGGTAAACTGATGTCTTGGCGTCCTCTCGTGTAACCATAATGATAAGAGGCATTCTTAAGGCGACATTCTAGATAACTGCATGATTCTATTCTAGATGTTGGTTTTTATTTAGACACTTAGTCTAAACCGTAAACTTTTTTTCAATTGATAAAATTATAATAAAAGGTTCGGACAGACTATAATACTTCGATAATTTTGTTTGCCACAAAGTGTGGCTTTTCTGTTCGATAAGATAGAAATACTATGGAAACTAATTTATTTACTTTGATCTTGTTTTTCAACAAGAAGTTTGTTTTTCAATCGTGGCAACACCAAGAACATGATAGTTTTGACAATTAGTTTTTTAACGTATTTATAGACGATGCATTGGCAATTTTTGCGAAGAATTCAATTTCGCACGAAATTCGCATTAAAATAATTAAAATCCGCTATGAAAATGGTGGTTTTGTTAAAGTTACATTTCGTATAATTCGTGATATTTCCGGACAACATAATCGACCTTCTGAGGCCGCTACTAAGAATTTGGTAAGTAAATTTGAGTGAACAGGCTCGATACAAAATATGCAAACAGCAATGCGTGTTCGACTTAAAACATCGCAGCTGTAAGCCAAAGTGTTGAAGCAAATCCAAATTTGTTACTTCCCTGACGTTCTCAACAATGGGGGTTATCTAAAACCACCATATGGCGAATTTTGCGTAAGGATTTAACTTTGAATTGAAGCCGACCGAGTATTCACATTGCCGTAAATTCACTCTATTCATTCAGGAACAACCGGCCGGTTTTTCAGAAAAAATGATTTTTCTACACGAAGCCCATTTTCACTTGTAAGGGTTTGTTAACAAGCAAAATTGCCGCATTAGGGCTTCTAACAATCCTAGAGCGATTATTGAGAAGCCCTTGCATGCTCAACGTGTCACTTTATGGTGCGCTATGTGGCCTGGAGGCGCGATAGGGCCATTTTTTTTCGAAGACGTGGCTGGAAATACGGTAAAGTTCAATGGATTACGCTATCGTGAGATGCTAACAACTCAATTCTGGCCTGTTATTGATGATATCACTGACATGTGGTTTCAACAGGACTGTGCCAAACGAAACGTTCAATTTATTGCACATCAAATTTCCCGATCGCATAATTTCACAACAATCAGCAGTTAAGTAGCCAGCCAGCCAGGCGGTGTTTTTATAACACTACTGGACTATTTTTTGTGGGGTTATGTTAAGGACAGAGTCTATACGGAGCCAATCGATTTCAGCCTAAAAATCCGTGATACGATTAACGAAATGGGACCGTTATTTTGCCAAAAAGTGTTCAAAAACTTTGATGAAAGAAGCGATATCTGTCAGTGGGGTCGTAGCGGAGATTTGTCAGATATCACTTTTCATAAATAATTGCCGAACTTTTCTTTTCGTAAGACAAGAAAGCAAATTTCTTGTTGAAAAACCCTTTATATTTACTAATTTTTGAAACTAATATATTCGTTTTATATCCATGGTGCACAAACGATATTTTTAAATGCTTCAATAATAACAAAATGATATTTTGGAGGGTAAAATCTGTCAATCTATTTCAATATTCGGTAGACGCCAAATTGTAAACATACATTTTTTCAATCGCTTTCATTGCGTCGAACTTTGTGCCTAAGAAAAGTTTTTTGTGGGGAAGTTTGATAATCTTCTTTCATTTGAAGATGCGCCAACTCAAAAAACTTATGAACGATGGTTTGGGCAATTCAAAATGATGATTTCGACAGAGAAGACAAGGAAAGTTCTAGTTTGCCAAAAGTGTTTAAAGATGAGGAATTCGAAGTATTAATTGACGGAGATTGTTATCTTGAGGAGTCACACAACAAGCCATTTTCCTACGTTCAAAAACATTCGGATTCATTCAAAGTCAACGAAATAAGATCTTATGTGAATTAAAGCCGATAGACGTTGAAAGGTGATGTTGCATGTCAGAAATAATGCTTGAACGCTACCAAAAGAAGTCATTTTTATATCGTATACGGTAAGTTGGTGATGAAAAATGTATATATTACGATAACCCTAAGCACAATAAGTCTTATGTAAAGCCATGCCGAAGCGAAATATCCATAACATCAAGATAATGTTGTGTATTCGGTAGGATCAGAAAGGTGTTTTGTGTTATGAGCTTTTGAAATCGGGTCAGACAATCACAGGAGAACTGTACCGATAATAATTAATTCGTTTGAAGAGAGACGACGAAAATATTCAACCAGAAAAGTGACCTTAATCTTCTAATATGACAACTCTCGGCCACATGTGTAAAAACTGTTTGGAGCACTTGTTTCGATCGATGTAGAACGCCCTTATTGAAATACGCTTCACTTCAGAACAGAATATCAGAAATTGACTTAATTAATTAAAAAATCGTTATGATTATTATTTCCTGACTCGCTAAAATAACATGGGTATTTTCAAAGTGGTGCAGTTAGTTAATTGAAGAAATAATATTTGAAGTCACCAGACTTAAAACCAGACATTATTAAGTAGACTTAAAATTTATTTTCGAGCAAACGAAAATGAAACTGGATACTTGTTGACTTGTTAGAATTTTCTTTCTTAAAAAGAAAAAGAAGAAATAGAGTTACTTAAGAAGATTTTATTTCTAAAAACACAATAACAATATTCAAAACTTTTTTTCCTGGCAGCCCTGAATTATAATTCTTAACTGTGAATTTAATTGCACATGGTTGGAAACATCAGTGCCATTCTTTCAAAGTCTCCTTTGTTCATACTAAATTTTTGTAAGAAATATATTGTCCCACACTGTAAAATAAAAAACAAAAACAATATGATTAATACTTATGGGTAAAGAATAAAGCGCGTAAATTGAATACAACAAAAACAAAACTAACAACAGCCATGTTTTTAACTGCCTCCTACATTTTTACAGTTAAAAAATTAAAAGTTGGCAACTTAAATGAAAAATTACCCAGTACAAAAGCTACAACAATAACAACAGGAAAGAAAAAAAAGGAATAACAACGAAACAATGGACTTTTGGCTAAAACGGATATTTCAGTAACCTTAAGAAAAATCGCGGCTAATTTTAATTTTTTCATAACAAAAAATACAAAAAAAAACAGCTTATCTAGTAAATATTTATCCTGTGACTTGAGGCATTCCATATAAAAAGGTGTGGGTTCTTAAGCGTGATTATTTTTCAACCCAATGCAAGATGTTGAAAAAAAAAAATTAGAACAAAAAGAATAAGATGAGTTGCTTAGTTAAAGACTAAGCTTGTTTATTGTACGCCTCCTATTTTCTATTGTTGTTGGTATTACTTCAGCCTTGTTAGTCTCCTGGGTTGCTTTGTTATTTGTACATCAACATACAGGCCATGATTATAGGAAAGTATATAAAAAACCATCGTATATTTTACTATAATTTTTTTTTGGTTGATAAATAATGATTTGGCACAAACAGAAAATTATTTTTAATTTTTCTATTGTCACTTTTAGGAAAGAATACTGGATCTCTTTTAAGTAACTAATTCATAATTCGCAAAAAAATTCTTTCAAAGTAGAATTTTTAAATTTGAAAGTAAATGCAATAAACGCACCGCAAGGAAAAAGCATTTAAGAATATAAACAGATTAGCTGTGCCCAGACTATACGAAAAGAAGCCAGCTAATGAAATCTCAAAGAGAAAGTACGGCTTACGTTTTTTACCCATGATAGGGCTTCGGGAGTTTTCTTTAAGACTATTCTGCTTCGATCATAAAACTAAATATTTTTAAATAAACTAAAATTTTGTGACGAGTTATTTGAAAATTAGATACTTTAGATTCATTCAAGATGGATAATATTTTCCATAATTTAATGTTTTTTTTTGCAGTTAGCTTCCCAGCAAAAAGTTTAAAAAGTTACCTCCACTAAGTTTTCTCTTTCAGGAATAAACAATTATTAAAACAAAAAAATCATCAATAATTCTTTCCTAATGAATGCATTTTTATTATCAGCGTTGTGATGATGGCTGATGTAGGAAAGAGTTCGAAGTATTTTCCTACAAATTAAGCCCGACCTTTAAAGTTGCCCTTTTCAAAACTGTTGTAAGAGCAGCTTAGTCGTATGGAAATGTACAATCGGCTGATCTTGTCGGCCAATGCAAATCTCAGATATTAGGCGACCATAGTGCATAGCTTCAGAATTTTGATCGTAGATGATATGGTGTGCTCCAATTATCCATCCTTTTGAACTCAAATGTTCTCCAGTCCCAATCCCTTCAGAAAAATATGGTCGAAAATGTCTCAATGCGCTTAAAATAAATAAAATTCTCCATGAAATTGGTGGTTCTGTTAAAGTTACATTTCGTAAAATTCGTGATATTCTCGGATAACATAATCGTTCTTCTGAAATCACTATTAAGAATTTTGTCGTTAGGTTTGAGTCGATGGAGTCGATACAAAATACGCAAAGACCAGCGGGTGTTCGACCGAATCGTTCAACTGAAAACATGGCAGCCGTGAGCCACAGTGTTGAAGCAGATGTAAATTTCTCAATTCCTCTACGTTTTTAATAATTGGGGTAATCAGAAGCTCCACATGGTGAAATTTGCCTATGGATTTGACTTGAAAGCCTTGTAAAGTTCAACTGGTGTAGCGATTATGCAGGAACAATTGGCTGGTTTTTTTAAAAAATCATTTTTTCACTTGTCAAGGTATGTCAAAAAGAAAAATGGCCGGGTTTCTAAAATTCCTAGAGCGATTATTGAGAAGCCTTTGCAACGTATCACTGTATGGTTTGCTATGTGGTATGGTGACGTGATTGGCCATTTTCTTCCATAAGACTGAAAATGCAGTAACAGTTAATAGATCACGCTATCGCGAGATGCTAACAACTCAATTTTGGCCTATTATTGATATCCAATCACTGACATGTGGTGTAAATAGGCCGGTGCCGCATGTCACTCAGCCAAAGCGATCAATTTATTGCAAGCCAAAATCTTCCGATCGCATGATATCACGATGATGATCAGTTAAGTGGCCAGCCAGATTGTGTGATTTGACACCACTGGTTTACTTTTAGTGGGACTATGGTAAAAACAAAGTCTATACGGAGCTAATGGAATCGAAATCATAATGAATCGATTAATGGCGAAATAAGACCACCATTTTGCCAAAAAAGTGATTAAAAACTTTGTTGAAAAAATCGACATCTGTCAGCGTGATAATGGTGGACATTTGCAAGATATCATTGTTCATTCATAATTGGCAAACTTTTCTCTTCGTAATACGATAACAATTTTAATCATCTTTATTAAAATTTTTTATATAAATAAGTATTAACCTTTATGACGGTCTTTTTAAGTAAAAAAAACGTATATTTTCAATATTTCGCTTTCCCTTGGAAAGCTTCAGGAAATAAATTTTTTTAAAACAAAAATTATTAACAATTCCAAAAATTTCGAATAAAAATAATAATCAAATTAAATTTTTTATTTTATTTTAGAAAACAGTTAAAAAAACTCTTTATTGGCTTGATGACCGAGGTTTACATCCCAGCCGTTACATGATTATCGTATCTTATTGCTCTACAGAATTTAATTATCGGCAAAGAAAAACAATAAATCAAATTGCTAAACCTAGTTCCAAACAATAGCACTCCTTCTTGCTATCGGAGGTGGCTGATACTGCGTAATAAAATAAACGTAATGTGCAAAATTTGGGAAAAATAAATCTTTGGAATTACTGCACTTTAACAGTGTCTATCTCTACTTTAGATTTCTCCGTGAAAGATAAGAGTTTTAGGTACTTTTACCAAAGTGGTGATTTATTTTAAAAAAGTTAGGGCGCCTGCACAAAAGCACTGCAACTTGGTTGACGATAAAAACACAACAATTTTAACCTTCACTGTAATGCTTTAAAAAAATTAACATATATTTTTAAAGAACAAATATAATGAAAATTGTGTTGCTGCTTTCGTGCCAAAGTTAAACAAAAGAAAATCTGAATAATATAAAAAAGAAAAATTTCAGCAAAAACTACCTTAAAAATCTAGAATTTTTGTGAATAAAAAACTAATAACACAAGCAAGAATTCTTATCTCAAACTCCGATGACAAAATATGGCTTCTTTTACTGGGTCTAATTTTTTTTTTTAAATTTGGTGATGACAAGTGTAAAAGAGAAGAAGAAGAAGCAAAAGAAAAAAAATAATATGAAAGCAAATTAAAACTGAAATGATATAGACAAATAAGAAACTTGAAGTAGAAAAAAAGGAGAACAAAATATATATTTTTAATTTATCATCAGCATCAAAGAAAGCAGTAGAAGACAAAAAAGCTGTTGAATTAAAAGTCCCTATTCTTGAAATTCTAAAGCTTTTGGAGTTTGTTATTTTCTTTGTTATTAATGTTCGGCTGTTTGCTTTTGTTTTCATTACATTTTTGGCGAGTGTTTGGTCGACAGTTTTCTATTATAACATTTGCCCAGGATACTTGCAGCTTGGGAAATTATTAAAATCTCAATGATTTTTCAAATAGTGACAACATATTTTCAACACACCGAGTTCACTTCTTCACTTACATAAATAAGAAATAATTTGAAATTTTAAGGCATATTCCTTTATAAGTATTTGGATGGTTTGACTTTGCTTGATAAGTGTTAAGTTAAAAATGTGGAAAAATCTTTCTTTGTTTCTTTTCTTTTTAATTAGCCATTGTAGCCATTAATATGATGAGTACAAGTGACTGGAGCTGTAAAGTCCTTTTAGTTTTTTGCTAAATAAATTTTTTTATTGTTGTTAATACCGCGTTTTCTTTTTTTATCTTCTAGCTTCTTGGCCTGCAAAGATGGCGTAAATGATGACCGGACATTGGACTGTCATTTGCATGACAAACATTGTTAGCTTTTTGTTTTTTCTACCCCTCCTTTTATTTAACATTTTTTATTTAATTAATGTGTGAAAATATGTAACTTCTTATTCTTGGCAAAAAAAAAAAACAAAATAGAAACAATATTTATATTTTCACATGAATTCATTTAAGCAGAACAGTTTTCTTTAAGGCGTTTTATTTCGAAGGACTTTAAAGAAAAGTAAAGATAACTACGACCGGTGTAGGTGTTCTTCTAGTTTGAGGGTTGATTCTATCACAGTTATTTTTTCTTTTAGTTTAGTTAACGTTGTGCAACAACTATTTTGAATATATTTGAATGTCTTAAGCTAATATTATTCTAATAATAATACTTAGGAAAATTTACTTATACTTAAAAAGGATAATTAGTGGTTGTAAGATTCTCCTTCCTTGTGTTATTATTTTTTATTTTATCTTTTATTATATGTTTATTTTATATTAAAACTTTATTGTTGGTTAATTTATGACTACGGAATGGTTATAGTAATAATTAGAACGAATTTTCTTATAATCATAGAAATATTAGCGTAATGTATAAATAGTAAAATTTCTAGGCTAAACACAACAATAAAAACTTTTCAGTATTTTATTTTCGACAATATCTATGGCATGTTTGTAAGATCACAAATATGATCTAATGAATATGATCTAGTTTTATATATTAGTCGCTCTCCGGCATGGTTGTTACCCTTGTTGCAATGGTATAACAGCGTACGCCGACTTTGCTAAAAGATTTTTTATTTCAAAGAACTCATATTTCCAAAATTTAAAATGCACAAAAACGTATTTAAAAATTTAAAAATTGTTTAAACAGTTTGGAGGCCAAGGAAACATTTTAATCACAGATTTTGCCCTGCTGAAAATAAAATAATATAAAGAGAATTTGGCCATACTCCTCACAGAAATTCAAAATTGTAAGTTATGACTCTTTTGCAGCAAAGGTTGAACACAATAATGAATTTAAGCCAAACAAAAACAGGATTGTTACACACAAAAATTTCACGTAACTTTCTCATCGTCACAGTAATCGATTAAATGTTTTAACGATCCGACAAATATGAACTTTCAAGACCAATGTTTAACAAAATGGTGGCAAATTAAAGTAGTATACCTTCTCGGTTGACAGCGTATATTACTTTGCTAAAGAGGGTCATCATTTTTATTTTCCATGTCAAATTGTTTTTAGTGATAAAATCTAAAGCTGCAGTGCTAGAAAAATTTCGATTAATTGCTTTGTTACCAATCATTGGTAAGATTTTTGAGAAAATAATATTCAAACAGCTTTCTTCATATTTTGAAGTCAATAACTTATTATATAATTGTCAGTATGGCTTTAAAAAAGGATGTGGCACAGAAGAAGCGGTTATAAACGTAATTAATAATATATGCAAAGGTTTGGATGATGGATTCAGTGGTGTTGGTGGTATATTTTACGATTTATCCAAGGCTTTTGATCTTGTTGATCACGATATAATGATAAATAAACTCAAACACTATGGAGTTAATGGACGAAGTTTGTTATTGCTAAGGAGTTATTTGGAGAAAAGAAAGCAGTATGTTGAGGTGAACGGCGAAAAAAATTTTATTGGCCCTGTTGAATATGGAGTTCCTCAAGGAAGTGTATTTGCACCACTATTATTTAAAATTTACGTAAATGATATACAAAATCTTCAGTTATTTGGAAACATATTTATGTATGCAGATGATATAAGTATTTTTTATCCGTATACGCATGAAACTGCTTTAAAGGCTCATATGGAATACGTAAGGAATATGTAAGGCTTAACAAATTGAAGCTTAATGCGGAAAAAACTAAAATATTGCGATTTAGACCGAATCATATTCATAATCAAGTTTTCAGCATTTGGGTAGATGAAAATGAAGTAAACGAATGTTATTCAACGAAATACCTTGGTGTGCATTTATAGAATAATCTCTCATGGGACTTACATATTCGGAAACTAAAATCCAAAGTATTGTCGGCAGTTGGTCTGTTATTTAAACTATATGCCATTAATATATGGTCATAAAAGAACTAATGAATTGAAATACCTACAAAGAGTACAAAATAGAGGATTGCAAACTGTTTTTAATTTGCCCTTGATGCACCCAACAATACCTCTTTATAGGAACATAGCTCTAACCATTCTTCCTGTGCACGGATTACACAAGCTACAACTTTTACTTTATGTATTTAAATCAATGAACAACATTGGGCATCATACAATTACTTTTTCAAGAAATCAAACAGAGTTCAACACAAGAAATAATATGAATCTAAGAGTAGTACGATGTCGATTGGAAACCACAAAACAGAGAATAGAATACATTGGTAGTTCAGAGTTTAACAAACTTCCTCAGAATATTAAAAATATTGCTCGAATCTCCGTTAAAAAAAAAATGAAAGAGCATCTTTTACAAAATTTGGAAATGCTTCTATAGTGATTATACAAATTATTATTTGATCTCAATTTAAAAATTTGTTATTTTTTTTTCTTCTCTATTACAAAATTTGTTATTTTGTTTTATTATTTCTCATTATTAAAAATTTTAATTTTTTATTATTTTATTAATTTTTTGTTTAACTTAATTATTTATTCTTTTGGTAAATTTTTGCCAACACGCCTCAACAATGTCTTTAAGACGCAGAGGCATTATATATTGTAAAATAATTATCAAATGAATAAAGAATTGATTACAAAAAAAAAGTCCAACTCCATAAAAATAATGAGCTTATTTTTAAAGTGCGAATTCTGCTAATAAAAACATATGAATGTTCACTAAAATGTTAAAACAAAATTTTTCACTTTTAAGGCAGTATCTTAATTCGAATTTTTTTCTTTTGGAAGATATTACTTTCTCAATATATTTTATATATATTTTATTTGTACGGTGTAAGGGGTAAATTGCCAACAGAAATGTTGTTTTGTTAAGCTACTTATGGTTGTTATTTAATAACAACTTTAGCTTAATTGATTTTAGCTAAACAAAGTCGCGTAAAAGCTGTTGCCTAATGTTTGCTGGCTACAATTTTTAAATAAGTGAAAAACTTTTGTTTTATGCTTATTTCTGATTATTTTTAATGAGAGTAGAATCCTAAACCTGCATACCCGACAAATATTTCTTTCTGAAGTTTGTTCTAAAAAACTCGTGATTTCTAGAAACTACACAAAACCTAGAGCGGATAAATCGCAAAAAGGTAAGATTAGGCCACCAGAAAATGCAGCTTCAGAAGATGATTTTAGCTGGTGTAGTATGCTTCAATGCTCTATTCTGTGGGAATAAACTGTTCTCCAGTTCCAATTCTTCCAGTTGAAGTGGGATGAATATACTCGAGAATGGCTCAGTAGCGCTTATTATTCACAGCAGTCGTTTGACTTGTGTTGTAGAGGTCACCCAGATATAATTTGATTCAATATTCCCATCATCCATGCATAACATAAAAAGAATCTAAAATACCTATAAAAGACAAGTGATAAAAATCTTTTTAAAAATTGTTTTTTAAATATTTTTACCCCATCCCATTGTTCCCAAATCTTGGATCTCATCCCAAAAAATATTTAAATAATGGGAATAAATAAACCTTTTGGGAATTTTTAAAAAGAAGTTTTGAAGATTTGTTTGGAATTTGTATTTAATATTGTTATTGCAATTTGAGTATCTTTGCAAAATGTATAAATAATAAGTTAAGAAAATATGAGCGAAGCAGTAAAATTTACTTTATTGCTATTGTTGTTTGGCGTAAAGGTTTTTTTGGAAAACAGTTTTTCAACAATAATTAATTTAAGCTTGTTTGCGATATAAGATTGTACATATGCTGCTTGATCAAGACCATTCGAAGATGAGGTCATTGAGGATGAGGTCAACAGGTCATTCCTAGTTGCAATTTCGTGAGCTCGAAGCAGGGCCGCCACCCCCACTTCCTGCTGAAGAGTTGTAGACTGTCCAACTGCTGGGCCTGTATACATGACGTAGCATGCTCACTGGATCCGGATCATTTACCCTGTGTTCTTGGTCAAAAGTGACATTATCCTGGCCCTGTGAAACCACAACTACCAACAATGGGCCATTTACAAAAATTTTTTATTTTCTGGAATTTTCAAATTGCATATGAATGGTTTCCAATGGCAACCCTTATGTAGAAATGATTGAAAATAAACAATGTTTTTTTTTGTTTTTTGTTTTTTGAAATGTTTTGTAGTGTTTGTATGAAAGTGTCTTTGAGTCTTGCTGTCTATGCTATGTTGATTTTATGGTAAAATTCTCATAAAATCAGTTTGGCTTTGGATATAAGACTTTTAGGTTTTTCTATACAATATTGGGGTAAAATTCACTGATGAGCTTTGTGAGCGAAAGTGAAATTGCAATATGGATATGCTCTCCCCCATTACAATACATTTCATTTTTTATTTTTTATTTTTATTTAAATAAATATTTTATGAGAATATCATGAAATATTTATTTAAAAAAAGGAATCAAGCACAAAATAAATATTGCTGCTTATATTAATAAATATTAAATTAAAAACAGAAAAGTTTTTATTTATTCTTACTCAAATATAATTTACACATAAAACAAAGCTCAACTTATTATTTTATAAAATCATCACCGCTGTTATATTTTAGAAACTCCTTTAACAGCTCATATAATATTTTACTTTTAAAACTTTATTTTCTCTAAACAATGAATTAATTCATTATCCCTCCATCAAAAACAATTTTTACGACCAATTAATTACTAATTGAGTAATAATTAGTTGTGCCATCCAAATGAATAACAACCCTTTTATTTGTATAATTTTGTTTGTTGTTTTTTGGTGTGGTTGTTGCTATCATTACTCTTCTTTGAGTTAATAAAAATTGCTATAACTAAGAATTTTAGGTGTTGGATTCTTTTAATGGAGGATGAGTACTTATTTTTTTTTTGTTGTGTTTCCTGTTAGAAAAGGGTTTAATAAATTAAGAACCCTTTTCGCTGTCATAAGAGACTATTATTTTGTGTGTTTTGTGGTTGATGTTTCATTTACAAAAGGGTTGAATCTTCGTAATTACGGCTTTCATCAATGGCTTACATGCATTTTAATCGGCTTTATTTAGGAGTGACGCGTTAAAACAAAGGGATAAAATACTTTCATTTAACATTTTAATTTTACATATGTAGAGTGGAAAAAATGTGATTTCCTTCATATTTTCCCTTTTTATTAATGATCTACCAAACCTTATCCAATTCTCCAACATTCTGATGTACGCAGATGATGTCAAAATTTTCTTCAGTTATATTAATCTATCGAATCATTCATTGTTTATATCTGATTTGAATAGCTTTTAAAGTGAATAACTTTTATGAAATTAAACCTACTGAAAAGCTCGAGCAAAAACTGTATGATACTCACTTTTTTTAAGGGAAACATCAGTTGCATTTTAGATTTGGGAATTTTGATGGACACCAAATAGTTTTATATTTCTTGCGTTCATTAAAAGGTGGGCTAAAGAGTTCACTGACCCGTACATAACAAAACAATTATACATGCCACTTGTAAAACCAATTTCAAAATCAAAATCGGTAATATGGGAGCCACAATATAATGGAAAGTAAACAAATTGAATCGTTGCAGAAACAATTTTTAATTTTCTGTTTAAGGTTTAACATGGCAATATAGACCGAACTTATTGGGTTAGATTGCAAATACTGAAAAGCTGAGGAAAAATGAAAAATGTATTTTTTGCAATCAGTTTAATTAATGGAAAAATTGCAGCCAAATTCCTGACTTCTAATAGCTGTTTTAATGTTCCGCTTTGTTCACTTCTATGTAGTCAGCCTTCCGCAATAATTATTCCAATGCGGATCGAATTCAAAGTATTTGTATAGATTTAAAAAATTTTAATAGTCTATATAGATTTTATGATTATCCATTATCACTATCATTTGTAATTGGTATTAAGTTCTTTGGATTTGTTCCGCCAATAAATGAAATACTATTGTCATTTAATTCCGTCTTTGCTGGCTGTTTGTTTGGTTTTATTGGAACCACTAGTTGTGGTTTTAAGAAAAAGATGCATATACACTAAATAAATAAATAAAATAAATAAATAAATGCCCTGCAAGAATATCTGGTATTCCCTAAAATTGGCTTTCAAAAAGAGCTATGAGAAGCTGGTTATATGTTAAGGAATTTTGAGTGGCATGTGATCCTGGACCAGTGCAATTTGGAAAACAACTGCACAAATAGAGCTTTTTTCTCTACCGACTATTGTGTAATTTTGTACACAGAAATACTGTTCCAGTTTTAGTGGCTACATATTGATAGCTAAGCATATGATCACTTATCTTCATAATAATTTTTCTGATACCTTTTAATTCCAACTAGTTTTATTAAAACTTTCAGTACCCTCATTCCCTACCGGTGCCCGCCGGGGGCACATTGATATGTCTTGATGGAATCTCACCATCACTACATGTGTCATCGGGGGTAAAAGGGTGTCCAGTCCCCTAAAGGCTATCAGGAGTCAACTAGACAACTTCCACTCAGTTGGACCCAGAGTTCAGCTTTTGTTGTTCTCTGTCTGATTATTGAGGTTGGCCCCTTGGTGGTGGTTGTGGTTTCACAGGCCCTCATGAAGTAATAAAGGGGTCAGTATAATTTCACTTTTGGCCAAGGACACAAGGTGATTGACCCGAATCCAGTGAGCATGCTACGTCATGTATTTAGGCCCAGCAGTTTTACAGTCTATAACTCTTCAGCAGGGGGTGGGGGTGCAACTTGGGATGACCTATTGGATAGAGATATCCCTCGGCTTCCTAGGGCGTTGTGCACGCTACATATCACCCAAGTGGGTTGATCCACCATTACGTTAGTAAGCTCTGCTTCTTAGCTGTTCTCTGACTGATTGTTGAGGTTGGTTCTTCGGGAGCATCGTGGTGGTTGCGGTTTCGCGGGCCTCATGAAATGATTAAGGGGCCAGGATCATCTCACTTTTGACCAAGAACACGGGGTGAATGATCCGGATCGACTCCAACACTTCAGCAAGGAGTGGGGGTGGCGGCCTGCTCCAAGCACTCCACGTTGCAACTAGAAGTGATTAGAGGATAGAGATATCCGACGGCTTCCTAGGGCGAGGGTGACGCTAGATATTAACCAAGTGGTTTGATCCATCATTAGGTTATGGCTTGCACAGCTAGGTACTGATGTAAATCTCATCACGCATTCCCTGGCAACATCTTTACGCATTAAATAGTTGACAATGCAAAGGTAGTAAGAAAATGGTTTACCATCATTAAAATGGAAAGTGGTTCTATGATCAGAGGTGTGCTTTATTATTCTGAAAGTCCAATTGTAGATTGCTTAAATGACAATTTTTTTTTTACTCACTTTATTTATGAACTTAAACCAGGGGTAGTCATATACCTCCTGACTTTTGTGAATTAATTTGTTATACATCATACGATGAGGTTATGAGGGTCAAGAAATAGGTTTACTGCCTGTTTAGAAAAATCATATTTTATATAGCTACAGAGTTATATAAAAGAGTGGACTATTTCCTTAGGCGGCTTTATTTCGTTAATCACATCATGGGTTTTGATTTTTAAGGCTAAACACGAATCGACTGGCGACTTTGTCCTTAACATAGCCCCACAAAAAATAATCCAGTGGTGTTAAATCACACGATTTAGCTGGCCAACTAACTGCTGATGGCCGTGGACTAATGCGATCGGGAAATTTGGATTGCTATAAATTGATCGTTTTATTGGCTGTGTGATATGAGGCTCAGTTCCGTTGAAACCATATGTCAGTGATATTCACGTCGTCAATATTAGGTAAAAATTGAGTTATTAGCATCTCGTGGTAGCGTGATCCATTGACCAGTACCTCGTTTCCAGCCTCATCTTCGAAAAAAAAGGCCCAGTCAAGCGTCCACATTACATAGCGCACCATACAGTGACACATTGAGCGTGTAAAGGCTTCTCAAAACTCGCTCTAGAATTTTCAGAAGACCAAATGCGGAAATTTTGCTTGTTGGCATACCCCAAAAAATTAAAATGGGCTTTATTTGGAAAAATATTTTTTTTTAGAAAAACCATCCGGTTGTTCCTGAATGCATTGAGGGAATTTATGGCGATGGGAATATTCAGTCGGCTTCAATTCCAGTTGAACCTTGTAAGGCTTCAAAGTCAAATCCTTACCCAAAATTCGCCATGTGGTAGATTCGGATAACCCCAATTGTTGATAATGTCGACGAATTGGCAAATTTTGATATGCTTCAACACTGTGGCACACGGCTGCGATGTTTTCAATTGAACGAGCCGGTTTTGTATCGACACAAATTTAACCACCAAATTCTTAATAGCGATCTCAGAAGAACGATTATGTTGTAGGAAAATATCACGAGTTTTACCAAATATAACTTTAACAGAATCACCATTTTCATAGTAGATTTTAATTAATTGTAAGGATTGCCAATGCATTTACTACGTCAAAAATGTAAATGTCAAAACTATCATGTGGTTGGTGTTGCCATAAATGAAAAACAAACTTCTTGTTGAAAATCCCTTGTAAATGACAATATTTATCAAAACAGTCATTTTCAGTAAGGCACTCAATCATCAGCTAGCGATGAGATCCACTTCGATTTAAATGGATCCACTTCTAATTTGTTTAAGACGTAACCAAGCCACCAAGCCACACATTATAAAAAAAATAAGATTTCAAGTTCAAACAATTTTTTATCTTAAGTTTAAAATTTAAGTAGCTGAAAATCCTAAGCAGTGTTTCTAAATCATGAAACATTTAATTTCGTGATTTAACATTAATTGATTTAATTAAAGATGAAAAATAGGTATAATTTAAACATAATTTGTTCAAAATAATGCCAATCAATATAGTTATTATTAAATTGCTCTTAGTTATATTTTAAGTATATGCATTCTCTTTAATTAGAGGCGTTATAGATGCAACGCACAATGCAAATGACAGATGATTGTCTTTTTTATTTACAAATGAGAAATAATCTATTTCCGCTTTAAGAAAAGGAGGTAAATTAACGATGTTAAAAGATTATAATATTTATCATAAAAGGAGAAATCAGTTGAACGAGAGTACAATTTAGTAGACTTTTGTTTTACTTCTATTATCAATTAAAGTAGGCGTTAAAGGCCCAGACCAATGGCAAGGCATTTCTATAATAAATACAGGAAATAATTTACTATAAGAATTGCTTTTAAGAAATAAAAGCGAAAGTTTTTGTATTACAAATTGAAAGGAACACGTGCTTAAAGAAGAGAGGGAAACTGCTGTATTATCTGCTAAAATTTTATTTTTAATAAACAATTAGATTTTAATTTTTAACGTAGCGTTATTACCGTTTAGTGAATCAATTACTCGTCAAGGAATTTAAGAAGTTATTTTACAAACCACCTAAATAATTTGATTTTTATCTTAAGCATTTTTTCATTAAATACAAAGTAGTGGTTAGTTGTTTCTCCTTAATATTGCACCTGCCCTTTGTCACCTCAATTGATGTTCTATTTTCATTTCATATTAGACTTGTTTGTAACCTTTTTGTACCTCTTTTGTCACATCGTTTTATGAGCCATAGATAAAATAAACTCACACATGCTGTTATTAATACAAAAAGGCCAGTTTAGTGGACATTGAAAACATGCGGCTTAATGTTAAACTAGTTTTGACTTTTTACTAACCAGGTTGTAAAAACATAAGAAATAGAATTCAAGGAACAGAAGTCATTTGTGGTGTAAAGTTTTGAATAAATTGTAAGGAAAGATAATAAGAAACATATGGCTCCTAGTTTGTTTTTTGTAGATTTTGGAAATGGTAATGGAGATACTTGCATGTACGTAGTTTAAGATGTTTGAGACCACCATCAACAGTTTTTTTCGAACTTTAGTATAAAGGAGTATTAAGGAGTTTATTTCTGTTAAGTCCACTCTGACAAAAACTGTTGCAATCAATCTAATTTAATTTCAATATTTTAAATGACTTTCTATAAGTGACGTGTTAACTTGTAGAAAGTCATTTAATTTTATCTTATATTATAGCGGCTATGGTAATATATCCATTGTAAAAATGTTCCAAAATTTAAGGGCCCTGAAAGATCGACAGATGTTGTAATAAAAACAGTTTGGTTACATTTTTACCCTTTAGCTAGGGAATCTAAAATCTATATATATGTAGTTGCCACAGTCTCACTAAAGAATAGACCCAATGGGTATTCACAAATTTTAATAATTAGTGAAGAGTACTTCTTTTGATTACATTTAAAGTGTGTTCGATAATTGTTTCCGTTGTGTTGAAGCACAGTGTGAGCGAAGACCACGAGTACTGAAATCACAAATATTTTAAAGACAGTTGATTCTTTTTAGAATGGCAAGAAACT
Source organism: Trichopoda pennipes (assembly GCA_030448955.1). Lineage (NCBI taxonomy): Eukaryota > Metazoa > Arthropoda > Insecta > Diptera > Tachinidae > Trichopoda > Trichopoda pennipes. The sequence continues at coordinate 4,202,642 of JASKUP010000008.1, read as the reverse complement.
ATCATTTAAAAAGAAGTGCATTTTTCTGTATCTAATAAGTGATCCTCGGATAAAGTGAATTATTTTTGTTAACTATCAGTGTTGTCTAAACGACGTAATAAAAGTACTTATCATTTATTTATGTGTACATGCAGTAAAGCATACATACAAAGCAAAAACTTAGCTCTTAGTTTCAAATAAAAATTCACAACTAGTTTTTATCTTACACCCCACTGTGTCATCGCAGATACAGAGACGACGACAATTTCCTTCGTCTTTAAATGTAATTGTTTACTTTTTTCTTCAATAAATCTGCAATCGCTAAGCGAATATTTTGTAAAAATATTTTGTAAAAAAATAAAAACCGATTAGAAATATTTCCCTTTGCACATCTGACGGGTTGTTGTAATATATTGGGTTTTTCAACAAGAAGTTTCAATTGCGGCAACACCACCAACATGATAGTTTTGCCATTTAGTTTTTTGACGTATTCGTATTAGATGCATTGGCAATTGTTACAATGAAGTCAGTTTTGCGCTAAAATCGCATTAAAATAATTCAAAACCAGTATGATAATGGTGGTTCCGATAAGCATATATTTCATAAAATTCTTGATATTTTCAGACAACATAGTTGGAAAGACCGCTATTAAGAATTTGGTCATAAAATTTGAGTCAACAGGCTCGATACAAAATATGCGAATATCGCCGCGTGTTTGAAAACATCGCAGCCGTCAGCCATAGTGTTGAAGTAGATCTAAATTTTTAATTCCTCGTTCTTAAGAATTTGGGTTATCCAAAACCAACCAATGGCAAAATTTGCGTAAGGATTTGACCTTAAGGCCTTAAAAGGTACAACTGGTGCAGGAATTGGAGCCGACCGATCATTCACATCACCGTAGCTTCATTTAATTAATTCAGGAACAACCAGCTGGCTTTTCTGTAAACATCATTTTTTCAGACGAAGCCTATTTCCACTTGTCAGGGTATATCAACAAGCAAAATTGGCACATTTGTGCTTATGAAAACCCTAGAGCGATTATTGAGAAGCCTTCTCATGCTCAGCGTGTCACTGTATGGTGTGCTATGTGGTCTGGAGGCAAAATTGGGACGTTTTCTTTGGAAGATGCGGCTGGAAATGCGATAACGGCCCATGGCTAATGCTAACGCGAGATGCTAACAACTCAATTTCGGCCTATTATTGACGGAGTATATATCACTGACATATGGTTTGAATAGGACGATGCCATATGTCATACATCTAATGATGGGATCAATTTGTTGCAAACAAAATTTCCCGATCACATAACTTTACGACAATCAGCAGATAACTGGCCAGCCAGATCGCGTGATTTAACACCACTTGCTTATATTTTGTGGAGCTACGTTTAGGACAGAGTCTATAAGGAGTCAAACGAATCGGTTCCAGCCTCAAAACTCAAAATCCGTGATGTGATTAACGAAATATGACCGCAGTTATGCCTAAAGGTGATTAAAAACTTTATGGAAAGAATTAACATCTGTCAGTGTGGTCGCGATGGACATTTGCTCAATTTATTCAAAACCGCCGAACTTTTCTCTTCGTAATACAATACAAATTTGAATCATCTTGATCTAAACTTTTTGCTTTATTTTGTTTTAAAAAACAAACTTTTTGTTGAATAAAATTGAAAAAAATTTTAAAAATATTCTGATGTGTAATAAATAATACGGGTGAAATAACTTTTTAGAAAAGAATGATGCTCTCAAGCAAATTTTCTTAAGTGTAAAATAAGCTTAACTAAATCCTAAAATGATAAAATAATAATCGAAAGGAAAACATCAAAATGTAACAATCAGCTCTAATCGATATTACGCTATAAAATTTGGACTTGTTTTTTTTTAGTAAAATAAAAGGGTATAAAATAGCAAACAACAGAAGAACGATAAAAAGCCCACAAACAAACCAGTCATCGTAAAAAAAAACAGTTAATGGTTGTCTATGGCAATGACAACATATAATTTAACATTTCATTGAAAATTCGATTATGATACCCTTTGTAGTAAAATGGTTATATGTGAGTTTTTATTTCTTTCGTTGTTACATATAAAAGTTATTTTCAATATATTTCCAATACCAGAAAGAGTATGTGACATAATGTCACACAATTACATCAATGACACAAAATATAGAATTTTATCTGCTTCTGTTTCTGTTTTTCATTTGACTATCTCCTTTAACTTGGCTGAAAACGTACAACACAACAAATGGCTAAATCGAACATTTGAAAGCATGAGTCAACAACATGTATAAAATGTATAAAAAGTGTATCCTTTAACATTTTTAGACAATCTATAAAAATAAAGTCTATCATTTTGCTTATAAAAAATGACAACAAAAACAAAAAAAAAACAAAAAAAAAGAAATTTAACTCACATACAAAAATTGTCTATTCGGAATAAGAGGCAAAATGAAAACATTAAAACAGTGTTTGAGGACATTGTGGAATTATGAAGGAGTTTTTCGATTTTTGAACCACATTATATTACACACAAACATATCAAGTAGTTCGTTAAAAGTCATTTGAAAATTAAGAGAGTCCGCCATATCACTATTATTATCAGATAGATCATTAATTTATGACAATCACAACGTACTTTCGAAATATAGATACAGATATTTTTCTACTCTTTCTTAGTTAAATGGGCCAGTCGCAGCCACTTTTGAAGTCATAAAATATTAATAATACGAAAAACAAACCAACCAGCTGCTTTTCTGAAAAAAAAAATTTTTCGGACGAAGTCCTTGTCAACCAGAAAAATTGCTTCAATTTAGACTTCTGAAAATGCTAGAGCTATTATTGAGACATCTGTTCAAAGTATCGCTGTATGGTGCGCAACGTTAGATGTATGCGTAATTGGGCCGTTTTTTTCAAAGATGAGGCTGAAAATGTGGTAACGGTCTATGGATCACCCATAGCAAGATGGTAACAACTCCATTTTGGCCTATTATTGACAACGTAGATATCACGGACATGTGCTTTCAAAAGGATCGTGCCACATGTCACAGAGCCAGTGAGATGATCAATTTTTTGGAACCCAAATTTCCCTATCGCATAATTTCACGACAATCAGCAGTTAAGTGGCCATTTGTTGTAGTACAGAGTTTATATGGAACGAATCAAATAGATTTCAGCCTTAAAACTCAAAATTCGTGATGTGATTAACGAAATAGGACCGCCATTTTGTCAAAAAGCGATTGATTACTTTGATGAAAGAATCGACATATGTCAGCGTGGTCATGGTTGCCATTTGCCAGATATCATTTTTCATTCATAATTGCCGGATTTTTCTCTTCATAATACAATAAACATTAGAATCATCTTAATCTAAATTTTTTGTTTTATTTTGTTTTAGAAAACAAACTTCTTGTTGAAAAACCCTTTAGTTAATGCCACCCTTAAATGTAAGAATACATATAACATTTTAAAAAAGTTTTCCATTTACACATTTTCCCAATAAACAAATAAATTTAGGACCAGCTAACTAGCTTTCTTAAAATGCTAAAAAGCTTATTGCCAAGTTCAGCTTCAAATTAATACGTATTAAAGCGTAGAATAATTTTTTCTCTGTTCAAAAAGGCGATCGGAAGCATACATTAAAATTAACCGTTTCATTTGCTTTTAGAATTGTGATGACGTATAAAGCTTTTACTTGTTAATAATTGAGCTTTTGTTTGATATGTAGGCTATTGAAAAAATTCATAGTACTATTTTCCATATATTTTTTGCCATGCTTAAAGCAAAGTTGAGTTTTGCCTTTAAAATGAGAATGTTTTATGACAATATTAAACGCAATGTTTTGCTTTAAAACTATTCGAATAAAAATTGCATTACCGAAACTCATAACACAGCGTTGATTTCTATAGACATCACATCGTTACAAAGTCTTTGGCCATTTTTTCCATTATTTCTTTATAAATTTAGTAATGGCTTTGACCTACACAATAACCGATAATACGATCAGCAATGACGGTTAAGTGAATGGTCAACTGACCGTCACTATTATGATAGGATGAGCCACAAATGCAAAATAGCACTGCTATGAGGTGGCAACCACCAGCACAATCTAACCAATGAACTGCTGGGTATTTGCAAGAAATTTTATAAAAAGTCACACAAAAATCGTTTAACTGATTAGAATTTATGGATAAGGACATGTTGTGAAGAGAAAACACGAAAAGAAATTGACTTGTTGTTTAGTTGATCAATAAAGGATATTTTAATAAAACAATACCAGATTACTTATTAAGGTTTTTCTTCGATTATCTCTAAAATAAATTGAGCCAAAATTTTTAGACAATAAACTAGCTGAAATCGGTCCTGTCTCTACGCACGTCTATACATATAAAAATGGATGCCAGCATGAAAAGGAAAAATTAAAGATGTCATACAGAATTGATAAAAAATATATAGATTTAATTAATAGCAATAATTGAATGAATGAGCTATATGATGACAGGAACTTGTGCAAATAAAACTAATCTATCGTAACGCGAGTCAATATACAGTAAATTTGGCCTTCTCGTTTGGTGCGTAGATGTATTGAGTTTTTGGCATTTTAACTTGAGAGCAAGCAACGTAGAATTGACCATGAGAAAAACATGGATTTTCTAAATGCAAACCGACAACGCGATTGTCCTTGCGATTTTTTGATTGCCCTTGCGAAAAAGCGAGACGCATGAGAAACTGAAGTCGCTTGAATGTGAAGGGCAAATCAGTGGGGATCATTGGAATACGTGGAGTGAGCACACCCTCTCCTTTACATTTGCCACTGATTCGCGGCGCTTCAATCACATTCGGCATCAACTTTTTTACGAAAGGTCTAGTTCTGTTGCACAAATTGTGCGTGATGAGATTCCGAAGAAGAAATTTTGGCGAGCCACTTTTAAATTGGATTGGATAATTGACAGCTTGGTTCTCTTCTGTGACTGTGTGTACTGAGTGACCGCTCTTGAATCTTATGATTGATGCGATTTACGTCATTATTCTTTAGAGCTCGCTCGCAAAGCTAGTCATGATTCTGGAAATTTTTGGCAATATCCGGGAAAACTACCTTTTAAATATCTCCAATTGATGCGTAAAGTTGACGGAAATTCGGTGGGAGCGATATCTCGTATGTTACAGCATCAACCAAAATTTTACCGTCGCCCATATTCAAAAGCTGCTTGGCAAATGCTTGTGTAGAAATATCTTCATGTAATTGCACACGAATATTAGTCGACAGTATAATTTTCTTCACATGTCCCCAGAGAGCCGATTTCTTCAAGCATGCGTTCATCTCATCTGCTGGTGTTGATCTTGGAATGACAGACAAGATTTGACGATAATCAACAGCGAGCAGTATCAGAGCTCGAGCCATTAGGCATTGAGTGCCCCAGAAATTGCGAAGAGTGCGATCAAGTGCCTCAAGTGCTTTCTTGTGAACCATCGTATATTCATCTCAAAGTTGGAACGTTTTCAACACAGTGGCCATTCCTGATGTTTTTCCGATGTTGAAGAGAGGAACGGCGGCTATATTTAAATTCAATGGCAGCTAGAATGCCAAATTCGTCGTACGTCCTCCATCGAGCAGTATTGCCACAATTTCCGACGGTGCCACAGTCAAAGCAATCTCATGTTTCATGCGAATTTCGGCGAGAATCAAATTGAACTAAAATGTTTTCCCACCGAAGACCATCATTTCCGGCTCTCATATGCTCCATGACTGCGTTGTACGCAAGTTTTTGGCAGTTTGGTAAGAGTCTTTTCTGAGTCTCTATATAAACATGCAACGTATCAGCATCGTATTGCATGTCTTGCAACACGTCTCTGTCGACAGCATCATTTCTGTCATGCTATTAACAAACGAAGAATATGCACTATGACCTCCAGCACTGAAAACAATTCGAATGGAAATGCTTTTTCGTTTCATATTTACTCAACAAAAACTAATTACAGGCAAAGTCACAATCACAATTTATTATTATTGAGGACAGTAAAAATCACTAATTATTTTCTACTACCGTCAAAATCAGTTTTATTGTAAGGCCAACGAAAAAACTATGCTGCTGTATCGCTGCTGTTTCAATGTTTTAATATAATCAGAACCAACGAACTTAAGCGTGTGCAGCGCTTTTAAAAAATTGATATACAGCGCCATCTAGCGGCAAGTTACAGAAACCCTTTTCTATAAAAAATTACTTATACATGTCAAGTTTTATAATGATCGGTTGAGCAATATAGAAGTTTATCACTAACCACTATATATGTAGATTAAAGGGTTTTCAGGACCTAAGATAGGACAACTTGGAAAGAATAAAATAATATATAAAAAATACATGCGTGCTATTTTGGGAAAAATGGTTTCTGTTTTCGTTAGATTGTTGTTGTATTTTTAAATAGTTACCTCTTTCATTAGTAAACCACCAAATATTTGGGGCAACTATTGGCTTTGCTAACATACTTTCTACATTCTTTCATAGTGAAATAAATAATATTCTTTAGATTTTTATATAAGGATTTGAGTGTTTAGTGGCCATAAAAAGTATTTTTTTTTGTTGGAAAAAAAGAACTCACACTTGTTATTGAAACAACAAAGAAGAAAATAAGAATCGCTTTTTATTTATTTAAGGGTCAATTGGGAATACGTTATAAACATTGAATGTAATATAGCCATAACAACCACTACCAACAAAAAATGATTCTAATCTTTACTAAAGATTTTGATTTTGTCCTTAACACACACAATAGAAATTATACCAAGAACTTTGCTAGTATATGTGAGTGTGTATGTCACATTTTTGGAAACAAAAAAAAAACCCATCAATTGCGTGCCCATGATTACAGTAACGGCCCAGAGTGGCAACTAAATTAGAAGCATACAAACGGTTTTAGTGGCATGGGTTAGTTCACCTGTTCAAAATAGTTAAAATATTTTGTGTATATTTTTCTTTATTTTTCATATATAAAACTGCTAACTGAAGCCATAAATTTTTCTTTAAAATTGATCCAATTATAACCTACAAATGTCGTAATCCTTGATATGAAAAAAAATATATATAACAAACAATTAAATAAAAAAATGGATGAGTTGTTATTGCAGCTTGTGTCTTGAGTTTCTATTTACTATTCAATTTCTATACTGTTTTGTATTGTGTGGTCGTTTGAATATTTTTGTTACTTTTCTTTATTCTTCTTCCTTGTGGTTTTAAATAGTTTAAATTTGTTTTTTTTTTCTTAACTCGTAGCGGCAATTCATGTCTTACCTTGTTATTAAAAGTATTTTATTTGTTAATTATATATAAGAGTTGGCGCTTCAAAAGATTTTATAAAAAAAAACCTTTCTAGTATTTTACATTTAATTATGTGGTTTTCGAATTGTAAATTATATGTGTCAGTTAGCAGGTGTAAATTAATAATTTAAATTTTCAATTGACAAAGGATTTTCATAATAACAATAATAATTTGAAAGCTTGTCGCCTTAGGCTTAGAAGTTTAAAAATTTTTAAAAATATTCAAGTCCTTTGCAATAAAAAGAAGTTGATTGAAAAATCGATTACTTTTAAACCGAAGATTGTATCGGCTTTTCAATACGAAGTTTGATTTTCAATTGTAGCACCAACATGATAGTTTTGACATTTAGTTTTTTAAAGTATTCATATTAGATGCATTGGCAATTGTTAAAATGAATTCAATGAAAATAGTGATTTTGTTAAAGTTTCATTTCGTAAAATGCGTAATATTTTCGAACAACATAATCGTCGTTCTGCGACCGCTGTTAAGAATTTGGTCGTTTAATTTGAGTCAACAGGTTCGATACAAAATCTGCGAATATCAACATGTGTTCGACCTAGTACTTCAACGGCAGCCGTGAGCCCCACAGTGTTGAAGCAGATCCAAATGTATCAATTAAAATCCACTATGAAAATGGTGGTTCTGTTAAAGTTATATTTCGTAAAATTCCTGATATTTTCGGACCACATAATCGTCCTTTTGAGATTTTGGTGGTTAAATTTGTGTCGATACAAAACCGGGTCGTTGAAATGAAAACATCGCAGCCGTGAGCCACAGTGTTGAAGCAGATCAAAATTTGCCAATTGGGGATATTCAAAGCTACCGCACGGTAAATTTTGTGCAATGATTTGACTTTGAAGCCTTACATGGTTCAACTGGAGCAGAAATTAAAGCTGACCGACCATTCACATTTTCGTACATTCGCTCAATTTATGCAAGAACAATCAAAAAACCGAAGCCCATTTTCACTTGTCGGGGTTTGTCAACAAGCATTTGGGCTTCTGAAAATCCTAGAGCGATTATTGAGAAACCTTTGCATGCTCAACGTGTCTATGTGATCTGGAGGCGTGATTGGGCGATTTTTTTTTCGAATATGAAGCTGAAAATGCAGTAACGATAAATAGATCACGTTATTGCGAGATGCTATCACATCACACAGCCAATGAAACGATCAATTTATTGCAATCGAAATTTCCCGATCGCATAATTGCAAGGCAATCAGCAATTTAGTGGCCAGCCAGATCATGTGATTTAACACCACTGGATTATCTTTTGTGAGGCTTTGTTAAGGGCCGAGTCTATACGGAGTCAATCGAGTTTATCACAAATTAACCTAGATGAAATTGTATAATTTCAAACGTGGTTTATCACATCATTCAGCAGCAAAAGTGTAAAGGTTTCTTTTCTCATTTAAAGAACTTTTCAAATTAATAAATTTTTTACTAAATTCAAAGTAATTTTTCATTTAAAATAATGATACTCAAAGGATAAAGATCTTCTTGAAATATTTCTTTTTAAATTAAGAAATTTCAGTTTAACTCCTTTTCCAACAGCTAAATAGTAAGAAACATTAATCATTTCTATTGTGAGTTAATTAATTGTTAAACTAACATAATAAACAAAACATAAATTAAATTATTTAAAAGATAAAACACAGAAATAAAACATTTTTAAGACAAATAAAACAACACCTTTGATGACACAAAAAATAAATGAAAACGTGACTTTAAAGGCTTTAAATTGAAAAAGTAGCAAAAACTACCTGAACGCTAAAAAAAAGAAAACTACCAAAAGCTGGAGTACAACAGGAGGAAAATAAAAAAATAATTAATCATTTTGAAAACAGTAATGAAAAATTTAAATTGTAACAAATAAAATCAAAAGAATAAGAAAAAAAGAAATTGATATGCATCAAACAAACAAAAAACAAGCTGCCTGTTTAACAAACGCAAATCAGCAGGACATTGAAATCTTCCTAACAACAACAAAAAGCTTGTGGCAAAAATTGAGAACAAAAAAGAAAAACAACCATCGGCTTATCAATGGACAAGTGCACTTACAAATGACTGATCTTTTAGATCTTATTGTCGGCTGTCTGTTTTGTTCTTCTTGTCCGACCAGTCAGTATAAAGGATTATTGCAACATCGCTGCATTTTGTTGCTTTTGCTACACGTTGTGTTATTTATGGCTATTTTTATTTTTTCTTGTCCAGATAAAAGTCAAATACTTTCTCTACTCCTGCTCTATTTTTGTCATATCTTCATTGCATTTTTTGATATTGGCCAGTTGCAACAACTATCTACACAGAAGTTGTTAAAATTGTTCATCATTCTAAGAAGATTTTAAGTGTTTTGTTCTTTTGTTATACTTTTTTTTACTGGATAAATGTAGCAAATGCTGAAATGATGTTTGTTATAATGATCGAATATTTATCTTATCAATTCACCTGTTTTTTTCTGAGTATAAACTATTCAACTACTGAAAGTAAATAATATTTAATTTTTCTACTCACTCCGTCAAGTCAATGTCTAAAAGGCAGGTGGTTAAAGGAAACTAAATCTATCATAATTATGTAAAAAAATGCATAATTTTAAATGACAGCTAGTGAGTTGAAAAACAGGGATACTCTTTTTATAAATTTAAAGAATAATTAACGAATTTAAAATATATTATAGTTTTTATTTGTAATTAAATAAAATTCACATTATGAATTAAGAAAAAGCTGCAAAGAAGCGATTAAATTTGTGTGCTTTTTCTAGAAAAATCAATAGCTGACTGATCATAAGAATACACTGCTTCGATTTTTATTACAATTTTATAAACTTAATCCTTCCTGCTCTTCATAATTGCCACTATTATAATGCACATTGTTATATCGTGATGGAATCTCACCATTATTACATGGGTCCAGTCCCCTAAAGGCTTGCAGGAGCCAACTGGAGAATAGAGATATCCGATGGCTTCCTAGAACGATATCAATTTTCATTAATAATTGCCGAACTTTTTTCTTCGTAATACATTAAAAGTTTTAATCATCTTAATCGAAATTTTTGTTTTTTTTTCGTGTTAGAAAACAAATTTCTTGCTGAAAAACCCTTTACATAATTAATTCGATTTTACAGCATTTAGTTTGTTTTAGCCTCATTTTATTGTAGGAAAATTTATACCGAATGCCAATAAACACGAAACCTTTCATTCTACATTCTTCGATATATTATCATAGTTTGTATATAACGTTTTGCTGGAATAGATATACCGTAACCGTAAGGTTTTCTTTTTTACGGATTCGATTTTCTATCCGACTTCATATCGAAGATTCTCGACAGTTGCCCCAATAGTGAAATTGTTGTAGTTGATAATTTCAATGTTCACAACCGTTCTTGGCTTTACCATTCAGGCCATATAACTGCAGAGGACCACTATGTTGAGTTATTTGCCTCGCATAATCACCTTGCGCAATACGTGAATGAGCCAACTCACATTCCTTGTGCTGAAGGGTACATTCGACCTTTTTCTAACTTCACATCCTCAAAAGTATGAAGTTAGTGTTTGTACACCTCTCAGCAACCCCGATCACTGTACCATCTCCGTCTCCTTTTCAGATTCGGAGATTAACAATGTTTCGAAACCAGCTCGTTGGGCTGAGCTCAATGAATTTCTTGGACAATAATGTCGATGACATGGCGGAAATGGTTGTTAGGAATGAAAATTTTATTCCATCCAAAAAAATTTCGATTAAAACAAGATCGAAATCTTGGTTTAATCAGACGTACAAAATTGCAGTCAGATCAAGAGAGGAAACATTCAGTATCTGGCGTCGAAATAAAACCGCAGATAGATATTCGTTACGAAAAAGGCGAGATCTTTGTATGCCAATGTATAAAGGCGCGAAAAAATCTATACGAGGAGCGCCTTCGTGCTAAGGTTTTTCCTACTCCTAGCGGTATCAAGAATTTTTGGTCATTTCTTATAAGAGTAAAGGATAATGCTAGTTCTTCAATTCCGACTCTTTTAAAGAATGATCAAATATTCACTATCACGGTTGATAAAGCTAACTTTTTGGCTGGTATATTTGCAAATAATTCTTATTTGCCGCAAAGTAGTCAACCACTGACCGAGCTCGACAGAATATGCCATACTACGCCGAAGATATTTTTTCGAGCTCGAGTGGTTAAAAAGATTAAACATATCTCAATGCCAACAAGTCTCTTGGACCGCATGGGATAGCTTCACTGGTTTTGAATCATTGCTTTTCGCGTCCGCTAGCAACCCTTTCTACCATGTTTTATCATTACGGTGAATTTCCAAAGCATTGGAAAGTTCCTAATGTAACGCTAATCCCCAAAAAGGGTGAAGCTTACAACCCTGAAAATTACCACCCAAAGCGATGGAAAGTATGATTAATTTTCATCTTGTGAGGTATCTGGAGTACAACAGCCGACCGACAGTATGTTTCTGTAGGGGTCGCTCTACGGGTGATTTGCTGGTGCAACTCTATACATCGCTTCGGAGAAAGTAAGGTGGATATTTCCAAGGATAGAGTCTAATATACTTTTTTCATAACTAGTTGCTTTCAGTGTCGGTGATAACTTCTCCAGATTTATATGGAGCTTTCTCAGGAATCGCACTATACGAGTTGTTATAGATGGGATTTTTAACCACGAGCTCAAGATTAATTCTTTCTTTTACTCTTTATCTCATTTTTCTTTACCTTCTTTGTCAAACTTTCGACCCTATTTACTCTTTCGCAGATGATAGCGCCATTTGTCATTCGTATTCGTAGTAGGCGGAACATGAATGATGCGCTCAATCACAATCTCGCAACAATCTCGGAATGGGATCGTGGGAATACAGTCGATTTTAAAACCCGTAAGATAAAATGTTGCAGGCTTACGCATAGAACTGTGTTAGGAAATGGTGCTGCACCTGTTTCTATGGATGATATAGCTATTAAGGAATCGGAAGCTCTTGGTATTCTTGGGATGAAAATGTAGTGTGATATTCGATGGACTAAACAGATATTTCAGGTTTCTAAAGAAGCTTTCAAGTGCCTCACTCCACCCGATCTTCATTATATTTGTGTCACCTATATCCTTTCAATGATGAAATACAACTCTCATGTATGGGCCGGCGCACCAAAGTCTATTTTGAAGATGCTCGACCGCCTACAGGAGAGGGCTAAGAGGCTCTTTGGGGACGGTAAGGTATCCAACTTATTGATTCCCTAGAGCATCGACGTAATGTAGGTTGTATTTCACTGTTTTATTGTTACTACAATGGTAAGTGCTTTAACGAAATTTGGGAAATTGTTTCTGCTACTCTCATGTTTTTCCTTTGACTCGATTTTAACTGAGAGCGCATCCATTTGTGGTCGATTTGTCAGTGAACCGCACTACGCATTACAGTTAGAATTTATTTTTAAAAGAACAGGTCGTATGTGGAATAAACGCAATCGTTACTACAGTGGTAACTGCTCTAATGAAATTAGAGAACTTGTTCCCGTTACTAGCAAGTTTTCGCGTTTAAATCGATTCACGTTGAGTGCACATGCATTTGTGGTTGAGTTTCCAGTGAGTCGCACTACGCATTACAGGGAAAGTTCGTTTTTTAGTAGAACAATGGGTATGTGAAATAAACTCCCTACAGAGGTATCTCGTGTCACTTTCAATATAGGAAAGTTCAAATTAAATGTCCAGAAACACTACTCCCTCCTTCCTCCTCTCCATAATCTAATTTCCTAGTTCTGGCACAATCCATTGCAAGTGTAGGGGTCATCCCCTGAGGGCTGGTCCGTGAAAACAAAGATCCTAGTGACGCTGAGACTATTAAATATTATTTGTTAAAAATAATGTTCTAATATTAATAATAATTAAAAAAAAGATATGTGCCAAAGGTTTGAGGATATCCTACATGCATCCGTATTTTCGCAAAAATCCTTAAAATGTTTGCAGGTTAAATTAAGAGTCATAGTATATGATGTTTACAAGATATGCGAGATAGGCTTTACAAATAATGATTTTGTACTCCGAATCATTTATGAAATGATGGTTAATTAACTATGAATAATGAAGCTAATCTGTTACACACGACTTGGATGATTTTTCTAAAAAATGTTTAGAATAATAGTACAATGAAATACTAGATCTTTCCTTGTTTGAAATAATATTCCTTTAGTATTTGAAAATATTTTTACTATCACCCAACATTTTTTATATATTTGCCATAACAATTAAAAATCCTTCGTTATTACAATTTAATAATTTTTATAACTCAAAAAGCAATTTTTATTCATTTAACTTGCAAATGTATTGAAAGCACACAGTTTCGCATCAATAAGAATTGCCTGAATTGCACTAAAATAACATTTATGTGAATATTTATTCTAGAAGTTAACGAAATTAAAATGTTATTTGTCACCATATGAAGATTTCAATTATTACACAACATGAAAATAAAATAAAAATTAAAAAAAATATGTTGGAAATAAGAAATTATACACTATTCTTGAAGAGTAATAATAATTTGTTATATCGTTCATGCTGTTTGATTTGCAATAAAAATCCTTGCACTAATGGGTTTTTATGTAATTCACTTTCATTATATTTGTCTATAAATTGAAAAATAATTTTTAATATCAATAGTTAAGCTATAAATAGGAGTGTAAATTAAATAATAGTTTTTTACTAAAGAAAGCTCAAAATATTTCTGGAACAAATTACATGTGAGGAATTAAGATGCTGCTGAAGGAATCCCATTGTTTCAAATATGTAAACATGTGATTATTATTTTCCAATAAAGTTTATGCTCTGAAAAAATATATATTTATATATTGGATTAAAAAATTAAAAATAAAATTAAAGTTAAAATTTAATCTACGTTTATTTGTGGTAGATTCCTTTAATAAATATTTTATGAGAACATCATGCAAAAAATATATTGGAAATGTATTACTGCAGGGGAAAGCATGTCAATATGGCCATTTACTACTTGTCATATAAGTCATCAGTGGATTTTACTCCAAATTTTTTATAGAAAATTCAAGAGACTTACATCTCTAGAAAAATTGATTAAATGAGAGTTTTCATTCAACCAACAGCAAGAAAGCCAAACTCCAAAAGACTTCTATACAAAAACACAACAATCATTTTGAAAACAAAAACACTTCTTATTTTCAATCTTTGTACATAAGAGTTTCCTTTGGAAGCCATTCGCATGTAATTTGAAAAATAGTGTAAAGGATTTTACAACAAAAAAAAAACGCAACGTGTATATGGAATAGAAATAAAGAATTTTTAATTTTCTGGAACCATTTTTTAACTTAATCTACGTTAGATTCCTTTAATAAATATTTTATGATATTTTCACAAAATAAAGTATTTTTCTTTTCGAAATGTTTGTTGTGTTTTCCTATAGAAGTTTTTTTGAGGGTTGTTGTCTTTTTGAAGTGTTTGTTTAATGAAAACTCTCATTTAATCAATTTGTCTAAAGATATAAGACTCTTAAACTTTCTATACAAAATTTGGGGTAAAATCCATTGATGAGATATATGTATAAGCAGTAGTAAAATTGCCATACAGATATGCTTTCCCTGCAGTAATACATTTCAACTATATTTTTTGAATAATAGCTATTGGATCCAGCTGTCATCAAATATCAAATATTGGGCTATATCAATTTCATTTCTTGATGAACATTAAATTTTCATATAAATATGGTTCGAATCGTATTCTGAGTTGCATTCTTAACAAATGTGCTATGTCACTGGCAATACCTGGTACAATAATCTTCAAAATACCATTAAAATTTGCTTATTTTCTTAAAATATTGGAAGAATTCTTTTATTATTCCTTTATTCAAATCTGGTTGTGGGAATAATGTTGTCAACTACAGAGGTACTGCTATACCTAAATTTTTTGAGAAAATTGTTAGTGACCATTTTTCTCATCAAGTAGCGTCCAAATTGGTTCCTGCTCAGCAGAGTTCTAGAAGGAGTTGTACATCTGTTACTAATCTTTTGGAGTTAACAATGTTAGTCAATCGGGAATTTCAACGAAAACTAACTGATGTTATTTAGAGCGTCTTAAGTAAGTAAGACATTTGATAAGATCAACCACAAACTCCCGATAACGACACTTGACCTTCTGGGATTTACAAACAATTTACTTATGTTAATTAATTTATATCTGTCATTATATCTGTAACTTATATCTATTAAATACTCAAACGTTTTATTATATGCAAACGGCGTGAAGATAATTCCCACATATAATAATCACGTTGATAATATTTTCCTCTTATGGAATTGAACTTTAAAAAGTGCAAATACATGTGTTTCTTCGAAGATGTCACACAAACATAGAATATATTTTAAATGGGCACGAACTTGAGAAACTGAATGTAGTTTAAGATCTTGGTATTCTACCAAATGCTAAATTAAATTTTATACAGCATATTTCGTTAACCACTAACAAAGTATGCGCAATCCCTGGATTAATAAAACGCTGTCCGAAGGAGTTTAGTGACCCATATATCACAAAACATCTTTATACTTATCTTGTCATAGCTATTTATAAAGTCCATAATAATAGCATGGAATCAGTGCAAAAGCAGTTCTTGTTATTTTGTCTTCGAGGCTCACAATCGAATCACTTAATTCTGCCACACTACACTATTGGACTTGCTGAAATAAAGCTGCCAACTATAGAAAGCCGAAGAATAATGTTAAATCTTCGTGTGTCAATGTACTAAGGCGCGAAAAAAGCGCCTAAGGTTCTTGCTACTCCTAGGGGTAGCGAGGATTTTTGGTCATTTGTTAAAAGATAATGCTAGTTCTTCAATTCCGACTCTTTTAAAGAATTATCAAATATTCACTGACCCGGTTGATAAAGCTAACCTTTTGGCTTATTTGCTGGAAAGTATTCAACCACTTCCCGTGCTCTAGCTACTATGCCGAAGATATTCTTTCGAGCTCCAGCAGTTAAAAAGATTTTAGCATACTACAACGTTAACAAGTCTCCTGTGCATTTGTCTTGAAACAGCGCTCCTATCGGAAAAATGGTGCAACTCCATACATCTTTTCGGAGAGAGTAAGATAGAGTAAATACAACTCTCATGTATGGCCCGGCTCCCCAAAGATTATTTTGGAGTGGCTCGACTGCATACAGAAGAGGGCCGAGAGGACCATTGGGAACGTTAGGGTATCTAACTCTATTGATTCCCTAGAGCATCGACGTAATGTAGGTTGTGTTTCACTATTTCATCGTTACTATAATGGTAAGTGCTTTAACTAAATAAAGGGAATTTGTTCCATAAGCCCGTACTTTTTTGCGTTTGACTTGATTTTCATTGAGAGCGCATCCATTTGTGGTCGATTGGTCAGTGAATCGCACTACGAATTACATTCGTTTTTTAGCAAATCGGTTTGTTTGTGGAATAAACTCCCGCCAGATGTCTTTCCTGTCACTTTTAATGTAGGAAAAATTCAAACCGAATGTTCACAAAGAAAACTCCCTCTTTTTTCCTCCTCCCCATAACCTAATTTCCTAGTTCTGGTATAGTGCATGGCATGAGTAGGGGTCATCCCCTAAATGCTGGTCCGAACGAAAATGAAATATATATTTATTTCATTTAATGTTCCATTTCGTCCGACGCGCTATTTTAATTCATTGGTAATTAAAATATTTAGATAAAATTATGCTAACTCTGACCCGGTTTTAAGAATTTGTAATGAGTGTAATAAATTTTGTAACCATATTGATTTTTATTTAAATGTAATCTACTTTTATATTTGAATAACCTAATTTAAGTTTTATGTACTATTATTATCTACTGTTTTAATATATGTAGGGGTCTTGAATGCATAGGCCAAATAAAGATAAAATAAAATAATAAAAAATCTTCTTCCGATTTCTTAATAAAGACTTAAAGAACTAAAAATAAATTTTACAATTGTTAGATGATTGTAAATACAGAAAATAAACGTAAAAAAATTAATTAAAATTCTTCTTAAGAACAATTCAAGCAAACATCCTTTTTGAAAATCATGTCTTTTGTTAATTTTATTTTTAAAGTTGTTATTGTTGTAAACTCGCATTAATTTTAGAAACATATTGTTTAAGGGCTTTTATCGTTTGTAACAATATAAACTTTAAACTTTGTTATTTGTTATGTTTTGTACATCTTAATATTAACAACATCTTTAGCAATACAAATAAAGGACACATTTTTAGACTAAAAGGACACTAAGTAAAAGTAAATGAAAAAAAAAAATAGAATTAATTTTGTTCTCTTCACTATTGTTATCTTTAAATACTAATACCTTGTGAAAACTATATGATAAACAAATGGTCCCCACAACCGTCGTTGGAGCTTAAAAAATTTTGTTGAGCATCGGATTATGTTTTAATTGTAAAAATTTAATTTTTTCAAATTTACAAAGGCAAAAGTTAAAAGCCAGGATACAATGTGATTAGCTTATAAAAGGACATTAAAAAAAGGAATATAATTTTATTACTGAAAAGTAACTTGGTTGCCATTTTCTATGACTATTGTTTGAAATCTTTCTTAACTGCTTATCTTTCAAGTTAGTAGACGACCCAATTGGAAAATTAATGTGTCAAGTTGGAAGCGATTTGGTTTTGAAATTATTAACTTATTTCTTTTGTTTAAATTTTTCCAAAAACAAGCTTTTATACTTTGCGATAAGAATTTGAATTTTGTGATTGAATGGTGATTCCTTCATCGCTGCACCATTAGTAGCAGAATTAAATACTCAAAATCAACATGCTACAGAGTAATAGCTCCTTGTGATTACGACTGAAGGCAGACTCGTAGTAGCATAGTTGACTAAAACAGTCGGGTGAAGGAAATTATAATAATGTATCTGTTTTTCAAGGTTCAATAGCATCCGCCAAAAATTGGATAACTAAGGAGATTTATAGAACTGGTTGCAAATAGGTCCTCTGTCCCTAATGCCGTAAATTGAAACCATGTGTAAAATAATAACAATAAGACGACACAGTTGGCTGACCCCAATTGAAAATGCTACATTTAAATAATTTTTAATGGAAGGTTTATCACTGGGCCTGTGAAAATGGACTTTGCTTGAACCCTTATAAATCTAAGTGCATTAAAATAGGCAAACAAAAGTCTGGCAACAATTTTTTTTTAATTGGCGAGAATGAAATTGTTAATAATCGTTTTTAACAACTAGTTGACATGGTCTAATAACTTTAACGCTTTAGTTGGTCATATGTACCTGAAGTAACGGACGCTCTGGACCGCTCAATATTTGACTCCATTACGGATAAGAACTTTGCTTGCCGAAGCATGATTTCAACTTTAATGTATGGATATGAATGTTCTATATAATAATATCATTAGATATGCCTATGGTTAGCGTAGATATGACCACGTTTCATCTGTTTCAAATAATCTATACGGGGTTAGCTTTAAAACTCTTAGAATGATCCGTACTCTGGCTTTTACACAAGTTTTTTGACAAGTGAAAATGGGCTTCGTCTGATAAATACTTTTTCGAAAAAACCAGCCGGTTGCTCCTAAATGAATTGAGCGATGTGAATGGTCGGTCGGCTTCAATTCCTGCACCAGTTGAACCTTGTAAGCCTTCAAAGTCAAATCCTTATGCAAAATTCGCCATGTAGTGGTTTTGGATAGCCTCAATCGTTGAGATTGTCATGATTGTGGCTCATGGCTGCAATATTTTCGCATGAAGGATCCGGTCAAACAGGCGTTTGTATCGAGCTTGTCGACATGAATATGACAGCCAAATTCTCAATAGCGATCTCGGAAGGGCAATTATGTTGTCCGAAAATAGCTCGATTTTTACAAAATGCAACTTTAACAGAAAATGCAACTTTTGCGAAATAGAGGTCTAAGAATGCGTCAAAAAACTAAATTTTAAAACTATTATGTTGTTGGTGTTGTCACATTTGAAAAACAAATTCTTGTTAAAAAAACTCAATATAAACCCCTAAATATTTAATTCAAAAATATCTTGACATCAACATCTAGTGTTCGACTGGCAATTTTTTTTGCATGCTGCTCGCATTTGGAATAGTCATCCACCATATCAAGTTAATTCCAACGCTAATAACTTGAATAAAATTACTTTTTATTTTTTTCAGATAATTTTTCTTATTTTATTTATTTATTTAACTTATTTAACTGTTTTTAAATGTTTTAGTTTAATTTAATCTACGTTTAAAAATAAATATTTAATAATATTTTTATAAAATATTTATTATTAAAAATATATATATATTTAAAATGTAATACTGCTGGGGAAAGCATATCCACCTGTCATGTCACTACTGCTCATATAGCTCATCAGTGGATTTTTCCCCAAATTTTTTATAGAAAATTCTTGTTAAAATTTATTTTACCTTTTAAAAAAAAAATTTATCTTAATTTTGAGTGTAAGGCAATGCGTTCCTGTACTATAAAAATAAGATTTAGTCTTGTTGTACAGGAAATAAACAACTAAATAAACAAACAAACAAGAGTGAATAGCACATTGCAATCCTTAAACAATATTTCAATATAAAATGTTAACGGCTATAGTAAGATACTATCATTCAGGCTACTGAAACTACTATTGATTTTGATGAATATAGTTTTGAGCAAAAATAAAGCGTTCTAATTCGGAGCTGTATGTGAGAGAGTAGCGGAAATTCCAAAATAGGGTGTTTGGCGTCATATTTTAGCATATTCAAAATTTTTTTTCTAATGTGGGATGACCAAAGCTTTAACGTCAATAGCTTTATTTTAATCAAAATGTTAAACGCATCTATTCGCTTCAACCAATCATTTCGTTTCAATTTGTATTTATAATAGAAGGGTTGCTAATTTTACCAAGTGAAAGGGTTTCGTAAAAGGGTTAAATTAAAAGGTTGTAGCATAATTGTATACAAAATACTATGTCCATTAAAAAGGGTTGAATATTTTAATTATTTAGCCAATGGCATTAGTGAAATTAATATAAAAATGGTTCATGAAAAAAAGTATTAAAACTATTTGATACAAAAAATATTTTACTTCATTTAAAGGGTTGATTTTTTGCACTTAACAGAAAATGGCGCAGATATATTTATTCCTGGCTCTTTAAAAGTTTGGCAAATACATTTTTCAAGTTTATTTTAAGTTTAAGGAATACATTTGTAGGCAGGCACGTAGGATAAAGCATTTAAAAAATCAATATAATTGAAGCATCCTTTTTATTACGTTAACGAGTCATCATTTAGAGATATACTTTTTGTTTCCCTTAAAAAAGCTTTAAAAAAAGGAAGAAAAAAGGAATGGTATACAAAATTTATAGATTATTTTGTGACATTAATATAAGAAATCGTTCTTTGTTGACTTTTGCTGTTAATGCCTTTGCTGAGCTAAATTTTCTAAAAATTAAACGACTTTAAAATAAAAAACTTTAAAGTTGTTACACAATGATATATTACACTTCTTTCACCTAAAGAAAATTTTGAAAGGAGCCGTGACACTTCAACTTACTCTAGATTATTAATTTCGTCTTCTTTTATCACCACCGGAATCCTATAAGTACCGGTGTTTTCAACAAAGAATTGTTTTTCAATTGTGGCAAAACCAACAACATGATAGTTTTGACATTTAATTTTTTGACGCATTCGTAGCAGATGCATTGGCAATTGTTATAATGAATTCAATTTGGTACGAAAATCGCATTAAAATAATTAAAATCCAGTATGAAAATGGTGGTTCTGTAAAATTCGTGATATTTTTGGACAACATAATTGTTCTTCTCAGACAGCTTTTATGAATTTGGTCATTAAATTTGAGTCGACAGGCTCGATACAACATGTGCAAACACCAACGCATATTTGACCGGGTCGTTCAACTGAAACATAGCAGCCGCGAGCCGCAGTGTTGAAGCAGATCCGAATTCGTCAATTCCTTGACGTGCTCTACATTTGGAGTAATCCAAAACCAGCAAATGGCAAATGTTACTAGGATGCAGGATTTAATGCTGAACCGTGCATTCACAGCGTCGTAGATTCGCTGAATTCATTCCGGAACAAACGGCCGTTTTTCTTAAAAAATTATTTTTTTAGACGAAGCCCATTTTCACTTGTCAGGTTTTTTCAACAAGTGAAATTGCCGCATTTAGGCTTCTGAAAATCATCGATTATTGAGAAGCCTTTGGCATTTTTTTTTTTGAAGATGAGGCTGGAAATGCGGTAACGGCCAATGGATCACTCTATCGCGTCATGCGAACAACTCAATTTTGACCTATTATTGACGAGGTCGATGTCACTGATATATGATTTCAAGAGGACGGTGTGTGTGACATGAGACACACAGCCAATAAAACGATCAATTTATTGCAAACTAAATTTCTCGATCGCATAATTTCACGATAATCAGCAGTTAGGTGGCCAGCCAGGTCGTGTGATTTAACACCATTAGACTGCTTTTTTAGGGACTATGTTAAGGACAGATTCTATAGGGTACCCATCGAATCGGTTTCAGCCTTAAAACTCAAAATCCATGAGGTGATTAACGAAGCAGGACTGCAATTTTTCCTAAAAGTAATTCAAAACTTTGAAGAAAGAATCGAAATCTCTTAGCGTGATCATGGTGGGCATTTGCCAGATATCATTTTAAACTTTTCTCTTCAAAACACAATAAAAATTTTAATCATTTTAATTGAAATTTTTTGTTTTTTGTTTGTTTTAGAACACAAACTTGTTGTGGAAAAACCCTTTACTACTTATGCTAGTGAGTAATCAAGTTATTGTCTTTTAGATATTGAACTTCATAAATTTGTAAACAAACAAATAACAGCTACTAGGTAGTCAAAGTTGCTAAGATATAATGGAGATATATTATGTTTTTAGACTGAAACTGTGGAAAAATAAAAAATGTCGTATTGTGCCTGCTCCATGAGACAATGTTTAGAGAACTATAGCTTAGAACTCAGCTTACTAATGAATAACTCATAAAAAATGTAATAAAATGAAAATATTTCCGAAATTGTTTTGAATATTTGATTCACCGTCGTAGAAAATATATGTATTACTCAATCAAGAAAGATATATTTTCTCGTGAAGAAGTGTCTTGTGTATTCGGATTGGCATAACATAACAAAAATACTTTTACTTTTATTTAGAAATTTTATTTTTCTGTTTTATTTTTGTTTTCTTTTTGTTTAGAAATAAATATATGTATTTGTTGTGCCGTCATCTGGACAATTTTCTAACCCTTATCGTAGGCAACAACACGAATGCTTAACCGTCTTGTTAAATTCACATATCGAAACAATCAAACATCCAAACACACAAAACATATCCTTTTACTTTTACCACTTTGTTCACCCATTTCTAAGTAAAATAAGTAAAAATAAAATTTAAGCAGCAACAAGAAATGGCATGTGCAGACCTTCTTGTAGAACTGTTGCTGTATTGAAAAAATATAAAAGTTTTATAACAAACTCAAATAAACAAACTCTTATTTCTGTTCGCATCCATAGAAACATTTCAAAATTTAAAGATCCTGGAGGGTTAAAACAGAAAAAAAAATAAGCAAATGAACACAAAAAAATATTAAAACAACAGAATTTTTGTATGTATTTTTCTATGCTTTTTCTGTTTTTATAAAATTTTGCTCGTGTTTGTTGCTCCTGGCTGCCGTTTTTATAACTGCTACTACCACAAAACTAAAAGATGAGGGTTATACAGGCTTTTTGTTTTGGACGTTTCATCTCGTACGAAACGATGTACGCATACAAGCAAATATTGACACACATATAACTGAGATGCTTGGTTTTTATTTTGTGAAATGTAATAAAATATACATAACTTTGTATGTAAGTGTTTATCTATGTTTAGTTGACAGAGTGTGTATATGTGCGCCTTAATATCAGGGAATCAAAAAGAATACAATTATTCACCCCTTTTTATTGCCAAAGTGTCGTTGTCGTATAAGTCTTGTAGATTCTCGTTAGAGTTAAAGAAAGTAAAAGTGACTGGTTCAGTATTGGTCGAATATATAATACCTGTTTAAAAAGTTAATTCTATGTAATTTTTTCTGTTTAACAGGCATAAAAGTAAAATACTTATTTTTGAACACACATTTTAAAAGTAAAGTCCCCAAGTTGCTAACCAACGTTTTGTTTGTTTGGTTTTAAAAACTTAAGTTTCGATTTGAAGATTTAACCTTAAAATAGCAATTTTTATTTAAAAATTAAAATAAAAGTTTTCTGGGGATATGGGGATTTGGGATTTTGTAGGAAAAATAAAAAATATTTTAAGGATTTTACATAATTTTTCAATATTATTTTAACTTAAAAACTATTATAGCATTTCAGCATGGCAAAGAAAATAGCGTTTAAGATAAATATGTTAAATAATAAGTATTGCAATAAAACTGGACTCACCATACTTTCATTTGATATTAATGGCTTAAAGTTATGATTATGAAGAATATTCTTTAAGGCCTTTATTTAAAACATAACAACACAAACCTAACAACCAAACAACGTATAATTTAATCAAAATGTGCAGGTAAAATGTACAAAAAGTTAAGATAAAGTACCACTAAAGCAAGACTATTCTAAGATCTTACAAAATTGGTTTTGACTCTACTTTGTATATCTAGGAAAGTAAAAAGATTTTTTCGTTAGCGAACTCAAAATAGAGAATTAAAACTATGATGAGGAAGAGCTGGGATGTTAAGTTTTTTGCTTTGTAATCAAATTAAAAGTCGTTAAAAATATATATAATTAAACAATTTTATTTTTTGTAATCATTTTTAATTTAATCTACATTAATTTGTGCTAGATGCTTTTAAAAATACACATTTTATGATATTCTTGTAAAATATTGCTTATTTAAAAAATATTTTAAACATCATAAAATGTTTATTTTTAAATTAATGTATATTAAACTAAAAATTATTAAAAAAAAAATAAAATTGTTTGTTTCCATTGCGTTTTTCTTAAATTCTATACAAATATTTTTTATTTTCTTTATTTTTTAAATTTTGTATGAATGGCTTCTAAAGGAAACCCTTATATAGAAAGATTGAAAATGAAATGTTTGCTGGGTTTTTGTATAGTAGTATTTTTGAGTTTTGTTGTCACAGATTCAATTAAAGCTCTCATTTAATCAATTTGTTTTGAGATATAAAACTCTTGAATTTTCTATACAAAATTTGGGCTAAAATCCACTGATGAGCTATATGAGTAGTAGTGAAATGGCTATAAAGATATGCTTTCCCGCACAGTAATACATTTAAAATATTTTTTTAATAATAAATTTTTTATGAGAATATCACAAAATGTGCACTTTTAAAGGAATTAACGTATACTAAATTAATGAAATTTGTTACAAATTAAATTAATTACAAAACAAATCAGACATTATTGTCCTGGAAATTATGGGGTTACAATAAACTGCTTTCTGAAGATTGTCATAGACAAAAAATTTTAGTGATTTGGAAAATTCGAAATTAAAGACAAATTTCAAATTTTGGGTCAAATTACGAATTTTGTGTTGTTTTTTTTACGTTCGGACCAGCACTCAGGGGATAGCCCTTACTCATGCAATGCCTTATACCAGAACTAGGCAATTGGATTATGCAGAGGAGGAAAGAGGGTATAGTGTTTGTGGTTTTTATATAAGATAGTGGATTTAGTTAACAATAGTTAACTAAATCCTTGGAGCTTATAAAGTGCAGTAAATTTATTATCAACTCAAGCTGTGAAGAAACCTGCAGTTCAAAACGTCAACAAAAAGAAAACTCTTTATTTGGTCTATTGAAGAATGCTTAGATTATTAGAGCCTTAAGGAACAATTTGGCAAATTAAGTTCATCTATGCAGGTTATCTGCATTTCTCAGAAATCCCAATAAAATTTATTTAAAGCAAATATGTGTTGTTAACTTCGTAAGCGTTTTGCAGTGATAATGGCGATACGTTAATTGGAAGCGAAAAAAATTGTGATATAAAATTAAAATTAGGATATTCTTCATCAACTTATAAAGTGGCATAAATTTTTCAAATATAGAGCAATCTAAACTATTCCTTTCAGGTACTATATTTAAAGAAATTAAAATTTTACATTTATATAGTTAACAGAAGTCTATATTAAACAAAACGATAATTTTTGGAAAAAGTGAAATCAACTACAAAATAAATCAACTATAAAAAATCAGATTTTCAAAAAAATCATAAACTAAAATCGATCGATTCATCGACAAAAGATTTTATTTTTACTATCACTATACAGTACAATATTTTTCTGCTAACTGATTTGGGACTTAATTCTGAGAATTGCTCGTGAAAGCAGCCTCAAAAATAAGAATTTCTGCATCATTCGTTTTGCAAGTTGACTGCATTAATAATTTAAGGACTATTGCTCAAATTGTATTTTTATCATCTTTTCTACATTTTAGAATGATTATATCTCGGTATAACATACGAAATATCTCTTTGAAGCAAATTTGTAGATATTGAATAGGAAAAAACAAAGCGGAATAAACGTATTAAAAAAATGCATCCAGTGCCTTAAAAATCGCAAAAATGACCATTTGCCTTGTTTTTCACATTTTTTCTTAATAACTGGACTAAAAAATTCACAAATATGCTGTTTTTCTTTATAAACATATTATAGCTATTATTACACAGAAAATATGAGATTTTAGACCATTTCCAATTATTGACACTGAAATTGGTAAAAACATTGAAGAAGAAAAGCCCTTGAATGTTATGTGTAACTCAGATGATGATGCAGACTCAGAACATAAATATGAACAACCTACGAAGAAAGCAAGATCACCTGAACCACAGGCGTCAACTTCAAAGAGGATGGACATTGAATATTCGTTCTGATAGCCCATTAAGCACTTTAACTAACACAGCCGTCCTAAATGCAATTTTGTGTCTCAATTGTAGCTCAAATGATAATTTACTTGTTTACCGAATAGCCGACTAAACCAGCGTACTACCTAAAGTAAGATTATACTGATAATTGGGTGTTTTAACCAACTTATTGACTGCTACAAAATAATTATTTATCTCTCGATTTAAAGTCCTGGCGAGGGTTAAACTCACGATCTGTACAAAGTAATTATATGTCTCTCGATTTAAAGTCCTTTGCGAGGCTTATACTCATGATCTGTTGTTCTATAGCACGGACGCCCCCACCAGTTAAGATACATAATAATAATTTCTATTTTTCCTTATTTCTGTTTTATTTCACTTTGGAGTTGCAATTATCTAATCCACTGTTTACTGTTCACTGCGTATACTGCCTTAGCCAGGGTGGATTAACGTTGCAAGCAATTTTTGTTTTGTTATTGTTGTTAATTATCGAATGAAACCCAAAAATAGATACGTTAACTATTTAGCTTTTATGTAAAAGACAGGTGACCATAATTTTCAATTTATTTTGATAAAAATAAAATTATTTTAAATTAAGCCTCGTGAGTTAAATTAAGCCTTGTGAGCTAAAAATTGAGTTCCAGTTACTTAAAACAAAGCGATATTGAAATCCTTACAAACAAATCGAACATTTTTGTGGTTGAGATAAATAAAAGAGATAGAAACAAGAAATAGATAATTAATTAATGCAATAAAATTATTTTTTCAAATTAAACAAAACTTAATTAAATTTTGATCAACTGGTAATATTCTTACAGGGTTGGGAGTTAAATAAGCAAGGATGCTTTGCAGTAAATGTGTTATTTATGCAAAATTGGATAATATAAACCCAATAAACACAAAAACTTAAATGATTATATAATGTTACATGCCGAGCACTCTGTTTTCCTATATGCTGAAGTATTTTTTTTTTATTATATACTTTGGGATAGAATTCGGATTTAGGTTTTTTTGTTTTATATCCTTTTTTTTGGGAACAGGTTGCAAAATTGAGTTCTTATTTATACAACTGTTGAGACATAAAGTTTTTCCTTAGTAAGTAATTTTGCATGATCAAATATTTTTTCATTGACATACGTAACCACAAATTGAATTTATCTGTCTGCTCTCTACTTTTGAATATTATTAAATCGCAGTTTGCCTTAAATTCATATGATGAGAAAAAATTAACAATAAAATAAATTTGGTACATAGAGGTTCTGTGAAAATTGTGAAGGAATAAAAAGGATCATTAAATTATTTTCTTTCTTTTCTTTCAGACTGAACTGATTTTTCGTCATATTAGTAAAATGGAAATTTTGTAAATTTTTTTGCTTATTATTATAAAGCCGTACCAACAACAATTAAGTTTTCGAATATCCTCATGTATGTCGATAATGTTCATATTTCTTTTAACTTATTATTATCCGGATCACATCTTCTTCAAACATGATATCCTGGTGTAAAATTTATCTTATTATAAAAAGTGCAGCAGTATGTGTTTCTTTCGGAGAACACATTTTAATGTTGATTATGTCTTGAATGATGAAATATTAAACAAAGTTGAAGCAATTTACAGTAAATAAAGCCAAAACTGTCTTGTTAAATGATTTTTATATAACAAAGCAATTGTATACATCTTTAGTTGGACCTATTCTTGAATATGACTCTTTAGTCCATATGGCTCTTTAGTCCATATGGCTCAATGTTCATATTAACACCGTTGCATATGTTCAGAAATAATTTTTTCTCATTTCGTGGTTTGCATTGAAATATGCCAAATTAGCCGTCATTATAATAGACTTGCTTTAACTAAACTTCCGACGCTTAAAAGTCGTAGAACAATGTTGAATATTAGTTTCGTCATAAATTTTATTAAAGGAAATGTGTACAGTCAATTTTTTAATAAGCAAAATCTGTTTTAATGTTTCATCACGTTCTACACGTAATTTTATCCCGCTATCTATACGAATTCATAGGGCTAACTATGTTAACTGCAATTCGTTATTAAAGATTTTTTCTGAATTTAATAAATATTATAGATTATCGATTATTATAAGAAAATAAGACTTTAAGAAAGATATTGTTTTTTTTTTGAGTAATTAATGTTATAAAAATCTATTAAATATTGTTATAGTCTGTAAGGACAAAAAAAGATGATTTTTCAACAAAAAATTTATTTTCTAAAAAATATAAAACAAACAATTTGGATTAAGATGATTCAAATTTTTATTATATTGAGAAGACAAAAGTTTAGCAATTATGAATGAAAAATAATGTCTGACAAATGTCCACTACGACCATGCTGACAGATGTCAATTCTTCCATCAAAGTTTTTAATCACTTTTAGGCAAAATGCATTACATCATGGATTTTGAGGTTTAAGGCTGAAATCGATTCGATCGGCTTCAAATAGAATTTGTCCTTAACATAGCCATAATCCCGTGGAGTTAAATCACACGATCTGGCTGACCACTTAACTGCTGATTTTCATGATATTATGCGATCGAGAAATTTGGTTGGCAATAAATTGATCGTTTCATTGGCTGTGTGACATGAGATACCGTCCTGTTGATTGATATTCATATCGTCAATAATAGGCCTAAATTGAATTGTTAGCATCTCGCGTAGTATGATCTATAGACCGTTAACTAATTTCCAGCTTCATTTTAGGCAAAAAAAACGGCCGCCAGGCTACATAGCGTACCATAATCGCTGTAGGATTTTCAGAACCCCAAATCGAACAATTTTGCTTATTGACCCTGACAAGTGAAAATGGGCTACGTCTGAAAACCCAGGCAGTTGTTTCTGAATGAATTAAGCGAATCTACGGCGATGTGAATGGTCGATCGGCTTCAATTCCTGCACCAGTTGAACCTTGTAAAGCTTCAAGTCCTTACGTAAAATTCGTCATGTAGTGGTTTTGGATAAACCCAATGTTGAGAACGTCGAATAATTGACAAATTTGGATCTAATTCAACACAGTGGCTCATGGCTGCGATGTTTTCATTTGAATGATCCGATCGAACACGCGTGGTTGTTCACACATTTTGTATCAAACCTATCGACTCAAATTTAACGACCAAATTCTTAATAGCGGTATCAGAAGAACGATCATAATGTCCGTAAATATCACAAATTTGACGAACTATAACTGTAACAGAACCACCATTTTCATAAAATATTTTAATTATTTTATCACGAATTTGACGAAATGTAGCTTTAATAGAACCACCATTTTTATAGAAGATTTTAATTATTTTAATGCGACTTTTGTGCGAAACTGAATTTATTATAGCAATTGCCAATACATCTACTGCGAATGAAACCAAAATTTCAAAACTATTATGTTGTTGGTGTTGTTACAATTGAAAAACAAACTTTTTGTTGAAAAACCCGATGTATAACTAAATAGGACATAGTGTTACTAGTACTGTGTAAATTTTACATTTCTGCCTATCACACCTCTAAAACTAACAATTTTATGTTAATATCACTTCACTTTCTGAAAATTTTTTAATTTAAAGTTTTTGTTGTTATAGCGGCTGTGTTGACTGTAGCCCTATGATAATTTCACGATTTTACCCATTATTTGGATAACCCTCAAAACGCTTTTTATAATTAGATAAAGTATTTATAAATAAAAAATTTACAAATTTGTAAAATCTACACAAAATTAGCTTAAGATAGTCATTGATGAGCTATGTAGCATTAACGAAATAGACATGTGAATTTTTTTTTTTTAAATAAAGTAGCACTTCAGGCAGCAATACCTATTTAGTCAAGTACCGTGCTACGTTCTTTAGGAAAAGGATAGAGAAGAGATGAAACAGGTGGTGAAAGTAGAAGGATAGTCGGAAATTAACTGCCGTATAAGACTATGCCTTCATCGCTGAGCTGCCCCACCGACAGTAAATTTTTTTTTTTGTAGTAAAAAAAAACCAAGGCCTTCGTTGGGAATCGAACCCACAACTCCCATACTGACAAGCTAGTACACTACCTACTAGCCTACAGGGGCACCTAATTTGGTTTCCTAGCAGCAATAAATTTCAAAATAAATAATTTTGGTAAAAAATATTTTGAGAGAAAATTACGAAATATTTTATGTTTTTTAAAGAATCAAGCACAATTAATGTAAACAAAATTCAATAACGATTTCAAAAAACCAAGTTCATATTGAAAAAATATTATCAACCATAATGGATGGCCCACAACTGATGCTTTATATACAATGCTGCACTGAAACTTATGAATAGTTTTCTTGTAC
Organism: Trichopoda pennipes; assembly: GCA_030448955.1. NCBI lineage: Eukaryota > Metazoa > Arthropoda > Insecta > Diptera > Tachinidae > Trichopoda > Trichopoda pennipes. The sequence continues at coordinate 4,172,173 of JASKUP010000008.1, read as the reverse complement.
GGCACTTCAAATTCTCTACTAGCTAATGTTAAGACATTTTTCTTATCCTTTGACAAAAATACACAGAAAAACTTTTTGTGATGATGAATGAGTTTTGTCAAAATATGTGTAGCTGCAAACAGTCTCATGCATCATTCTTTTTATGAAAGTTTAGTCTTTATTCTTAAAAACAAAACGTACACAATAACAGATTTAAAGCACAATTGTGTTGGTCGTAATCTTAACATTTTTACGGTTACCAAATATAATTTTATAAATGACTTTCAAATTTGTTTGATATGTTATTTTATAACACAGAAATTTTTGTTTGATAGTGTGTGTACATAGTGCGTATATGTCACACGCATATTTAAACATAGAAATTTATACATAAAATACATAAAAAAGGATTTTATACACAATACATATCCTTGATTTTGATAAACCCTTACTGGCACAACACGTTTTACTAAAAATAATTTGATGTTCATGTGTATAAGTGTATTTCTACCCACATCTAAAGAATTACATTACATAAAAATATACATAAACTTAGGCATACATACATACATTTATATGTGTAATGTATATTTGTATTTTATGTGCTTTTATGTAGCTTTGTGCGTTTATATATTTATTGTTTGCTTATAAACAATCAAAGGGTAAATTGTGAGGGTGGATTTTGGTGGTCATTTAATACGACATGTCTGGCCGTAAGGGTTTGAACGAATGTGTGTGTTTTGATGGATTTTATTTTTATGTAATTATATATCCATACGGTTTAATGGCACAAAGGCTATTTACAAAATTTTTATAACTAACGGCTGTTTCTGCAATAGAATTGAAATAATTTTAATAGTTAAATTTAGAAATCTTTCGTACTTATTTTGTTAATTAACAATAAGTTTTAGTAGTTTTTCAATATGTGGATAAGCTAAATAAAATTATCCAGTTAAAAAAAAGTACCATCTCTTATTTCACTCAAATATATAATGCGATTTCGAAAAAATCTTTGCCAATTATTTGATTAACAAAACTGGCAGTATCTCATTTATACAACGTTAATGGGGGGGTAAAATTGTATTGGCATTGTAAATGGTAGTTATGGTCAATCCGTTCTGCATTGTCTTTCAAATCTAGATTTTGTATATATATATGTATATATATATAGTTGACAGACCTTAAATAGATTTTTCTATATAGTGAAAAAGTATCGCAAATTTCGACAATCTGATGCAACAGCAGATTTGTTATTATATAGATGTATATTTCGTGATATGATTTACATCTGCACCTGGCCGTACGCCTAAATCAGATGTTGGTCAAACCACTGGTAATGAAAAGCAACGTCATTCATTTCCTAGGAAGCCGAGGACTAATTCCAGCAACAGGTCTTTCCTAGTTGCAATTTCAGCGGTTCTAAAGCAGGGTTGCAAACCACAGCTCCTTGCTGAAGAGCTGGAGACTATCCAACTCCTGGTCCAGAACACATGACTAGCATGATCACTGCATCCGGATCATTCACCCGTTGGTGTTATTAAAGGCGAGATGATCCTGGCCACAACTACCACGATACTCCCGAAGGGCCAACTTCAATTATCAGTCAGAGAATTAAAGAGATAGTGAAACTCTGGGACTTACTGATTCCCGTGGAAATATCGTGGAGTCTCCAGTTGGCCCCTGCTGTCTTCAGGGGACTGGGCTCCCTTATACCAGGAGCTCAATTCTAGATGGTTGAGTAATCCATAAAGACTGATAAATGTGCCCTCGGAGGGGGACAGATGTGTATTAGTGGCTGACATTAGTGGCGTTTGTAGGCTATACTTTGTTTCTGCAACTAAAGGCCCAATTATAGTATGCATATACTGACTTAAGCCAACGTAAGCAACTGTGCCAATACCTAATAATTATATGTAGCAAACTATAATGTACTTAACAAAACGTTTCGTCAAATGTCATTTGCTTAAGCAATGTGCGAAAATTATCGCACAGTCCGTACGTAGCTGATTTTGCGGAGTGCAAACACAGATGGAAGTTACTGCAGGAACGTTTCTGCAAGGAAATTGATATGATAGAAGCTCAATCAGGCAGTGGAAAGAGCTATATTGAGGAAAGGGCACTACTGCAGCTTTATCGCACCCCGCCGGTATAAGCTTTTATATTGAATCTTTTTTTTACTTTCTTACAATGTGCATCTTTATTTTGTAGTACTCGTGATAACGTTGAAGAACTAGAGTGAAACTTGGAGTTTAATAACTTACGGTCTCTTAAACATTTTAGTTTCTTTTCCATTTATTTAACAAACAATTTGTAAATAAATGTAAAATATTGTTTATAAATTCATTTTTAGTACTTTTGGCCCAAATAATACAAACAGCGAAACATGTGTAACTTTTCTTTCGTAATTTTCTTAAAACTATTAAAAAAATTTATATTTGTATAAGGATAGTATTGGGTATACAATTTATAATTATTAAACAACTTTTTGTTAATAAATTTTATTTATTTAGAAAGAAATTATTATTTTGCAAGAGTACGAATAAAACAAATTTCCAACTGTGCATAATAATTTCTATATTCATGTAAGTACATTATAGCCAGCTAAAAGTCTTCAATTATTTGTTTAAGAGTTTGACAGACTTTTTGTTTATTTTTTGACGTTAGCTGGCTTACAGCTTATATATATTATAGTTGGGCCTTAAAGCAAAAAAAAACTTCTCTTATGAAAATATTAAAGTAAATTGTGAATTTTATAATATAAAGAAATCAAAAGATTTTGTTTAATTTAAGCTCCCATTGTGTATAGCAAAATGACTATAATATTTTTATTTTCGAAGCTGTTTACTTAATTTATAAAAAAGAGATCCAGGATTTAAATAATACTGCTCAAAAACATGAAGTAAAAAAGTGACTTCTGATCAATAGAATAATAAAATATGTTCGATAGACATCAATTGCAATTAATTTAACAAACATTTTGAAAGTGGAGAATTCATTAATAATTATACTAATTTAAGGTTGATGGCTTTGGGGACACTAACATATTAAAAAAGGCAATTAGAAAATGTTTCAACTTTGTCAAAAAACTTCAGTATAATTTAGTCTAGACGAATCACAAGAATGATGAGGTATCTTCTCTGTAGGTCAAAACAGTAGTACAAGTTTTATTATGATATACTGATGAATAAATGGGAATATTCTGGATCTTAAGCTTAGCTAAGAAAGTCGCAAACAACCAACTGATAACGTCAAGCAAAGGGTGCTGAAAACGAATATATACTAGCTCTTATTTGTTTAATATTAACTCTTAAAATAATATTCTTTCTGACTATACTGATACTAACTAACGATTACAGAAAAACTTGATTGGACACCAATTAATATTTGAAGATTATCAACAATTTGCATCATTTAAATAGAACACCGCAATAATTAACTTATATTACGCGGAATAATTTATGTAGTTATTTTACCAAGTTTTGATCTATTGTTGTCGTTATGCACCAAGCAGGAATATAAACCCTTTTGTATAAACTTTAACCATTCGTGAGAGATTGTTGTAGGTAGCACAATAAAAACTACTACTCCGGCCATGGAGATTGTAAAATGTCTACAAACTTCTGTAAGACCACTTTATATGCAAACTTTGTACAGTGCAAATTTGTTATAAATAAACTAACTTTTCGCAATAAACTCGCAAAGTCTCATGTTTTTGTAAAAGAAATTAACAGTCCGATTGCCACTTAGCTTATTTTTTATTTTTTACTTAAGCCTCGCTATCAGTTCAAAGTATGCCACATCACAGATTATTCCGGTTCAATTTAGTGCTTCAGTTTTTTTCTGTTCTTTGGACCAGCACTCAGGGGATGACCCCTACACATGCAATGAATTGCGCCAGAACTAGGAGGTTGGGTTATGGGGAGTAGTGTTTGTGGACATTCGATTTAAGTTCCCCTATATTCAAAGTGACAGGAAAGATCTCTGGAAGGAGTTTATTCCACATACAGACAGTTCTGCTAAAAAACGAATTTTCCCGATTAACTGGCCAATCAACCACAACGAAAATCGAGATTATTGCAAAAACGTGTGAGTAACGGGAACAAGTTCTCTAATTTCCCTAGAACACTTGCCATTGTAGTAACGATAAAACAGTGATATAAAGGGTGTTTTTTTGACAGGTCCATTTCTCGAAATCAACTTATCGCCAAATTTTGATTTCAATAAGTCGATGGTTGCGTTCGCTGTATGGGACGTAGCGCCATCCTGTTGAAACCACATCTCGTCCGGATCAATGTCATCCATATTTTCAAACAACAAGTCATTGATCATGGTGCGGTAACGATCTCCATTGACCGTAACGCAAGCTCCGGCCTCATTTTTGAAGAAATAAGGTCCGATGATGCCACCAGCGTGAAAACCGCACCAAACGGTGCATTTTTCTGGATGTAATGGAGTCTGTAGGGTCTGTTGTGGATTGGTCTCACTCCATATGCGGCAATTTGTCTTATTAACAAACCCGTTAAGCCAAAAATGCGCCTCATCGCTGAACACAATTTTGCGATAAAACAACGGGTCAGTTGCCAACTGCTCTAGAGCCCAATCGGCGAAAGAACGACGCATATAATGGTCTCGTGGCTTCAATTCCTGCACCAGCTGGATCTTATACGGGTGTAGGCCGAGATCTTTGCGCAAAATTTTCCACGTAGTGGACAGACAGAGCCCCAATTCCTGCAACCGACGACGAATTGATAAATTTGGATCTTCTTCCACACTTTCGTTTACAGCGGCGATATTCTCTTCAGTACGCACATTCCTTCGACGTGTTGGTGTTATTGCATCCTCTAGAGAGTATGTGGTACGAAATCCATCGACAGTTCGACGAATGGCTTGTTCAGATGCACGATTATGTACGCCATAAAAATGACAAAGTCTTCTATAAGTTGCGCGAATCGACGACTGATTTTCAAAGTAAATTTGGATAATTTCGTAGCGTTGTTCAAGCGAGAGTGTATTCATGATGATTTGTCAGAGTATACTGAAACAAATAAAAAAAAATGTTTCATCAAAATTTAATTTTTTGTGTTACTTTTTACAATTTAAAGTTCTATCTAGCTTAAAAAAACACCTCATCTCACATTCCGTCGATACTCTAGAGAATCAATAGAGTTGGATACTCCATTGCTCCAACGAGCCTATTGGCCATCTTCTGTACACGATCGAGCAACTCCAAAATAGACTTTGGGGCGCCAACAAATAGTACAAAGATTGGATGGAGTGAGTTATCTCTTACATCGTTTTAAAAACCGAGGCACTTGAAAGGTTCTTTAGAAAGCTGAAAAATGTGTTTAGTCCATCGAATTTCACGCTAAATTTTCGTGCCAAGAAGAGCTTCCGATTCCGATATACCTATATCACAAGTAACAAATGCAGCACCATTTCCGAACACATATCTATGCGTAAGCATGCAGCATTGTGTCTTACGGGCATATAAATCAACTCTCCTCGTAGGACACCATTCGAAATTGTAGAGCGATCGTGATTGAACGTATTATCCTTGTTGCTCCTTTTGGAACTCACTTCCAATTTATTCTATCTATCTATCTATCGCAAATGAATACGAATGGCAAATGGTGCGTGCTGTCATCTGCGAAAAAGTATATAGGATTTAATGCTTGACAAAGAAGGTGCTTTGAACTGTTACTAAATTTGAACTACTAAAGTTTTTCAATTGGAAAAAAAATAAGTATCTCACCTGCTTTTAGCATCTAATGAAATATATATTATCATATGATATCATATTATATCATATCATATCATTTATCATTTCTTGATAAATAACTTCTGTTGTAAAGAAGTCATATCTCGAAAAAGTCGAGCTAATTAAAATCTGCTTAAAATGTTAAATATCTGTTTGAACTCTTTGAGGGGCCATACAGTAGCTCAGTATACTTTATGCAGTTGAAGATTAAAATATATAAATTTTTACTAAGAAAGAGATATCAAGCTGAGAAATACTCTCCCATGCTCCAGATAGAAATTTAAAATTTTAAGTTGTTGAATCCTTGAAGAAAAGTCCTTATATAATTTTATTTAAAAACTGTTCTTTTATTTAAATCAAATTTTCTGATTTCGGCTAAAAAACATGTTCTCTCTAGGAAAAAATCATCAGCTACATTTATTGAGGCAGAGAAAGGGGACACGCCTTTCAACTTTAACTATACGGGAAATTGGAAAACAAAAAGGCATGTCAAACAGCGCTTAACACTTGCCAACCTTTGCGTGTTTCTAAGTATTCAAAAAATTAAGAACGATATAACAGCTGTAGGGGTTACAATTAAAATTGAACTGTATATTATAGAAAATAGGAAGCAAACACGCCAAGCGTAAACTACTGATATTCGTACGCAAGTTTGCATAAGGCCAAAGGGGTTTCATTGTAAATTTTCTACATAACGCCAGACCTCATATTTAACATTATTTTTTCCAAAATTTTTATTATTTTTATTTTATTTTGTAATATAATTTTTTTTTGTGTTTTCTTTAAAAAAAATATAAAAAACGAAATAGTAATTAAATGAAAACCTAACAAACACGACAAAAGGCTAGCAATAAAATGTTGGTGTGAGAAGCCGTTATTAGTAAAAAAAGGACATTTTACTAATAATGGCGGATTGTGGGTGAAATATATTTAACATGGCAAGTAGTGCAAGTCTGGCCATTAACTATACACTTCTTAGATACATTTTGGGGTTTGATTTGCCTGTGTGAATAAATATAAAAATAGAAATCGACTGACCTTAAACTTTGAATCAGTTATTTTATGAAAACTATTGTGCGTTTAATTGTAAGCATTTAACTCTTAAATTGTTATTTTATACTTAACAAAGGGGGTCAATAAAAGAATAAAATACTTTTTTTTAAGCCATATTGAAATTTGGGTTGATTATTTGTTATTTTGGTTAATTATTTTGTATTATTTATAATAGCATTTATTTTGAATATTACAATATAATAAAGGGTTTTTTAACAAGAAATTTCTTTTCTAAAACATAATAATACAGATTAAAATGATTGAAATTTTTGTTGTATTACGAAGAGAAAAGCTCGGCAATTATGAATAAAAAATGATGTCTGGCAAATGTCTACCACGACCACACTGACAGATGTCGTTTCTTTCATCACTTTTTGGCAAAATGACGGTCCGATTTCGTTAATCACTTCACGGATTTTGATTTTTAAGGCTCCGTATAGACTCTGTGCTTAAAAAAATAATCCAGTGGTGTTAAAACGCACGATCTGGCTGGCCACTTAACTTCTGATTGTCGTAAAATTATGCGATCGGAAAATTTGATTTGTAATAAATTGATTGTTTCATTAGCTGTATAACATGTGGCACCGTCCTGTTGAAACCACATGTCAGTGATATCCACGTCGTCAATAATATGCCAAAATTGAGTTGTTAGCATCTCACGACAATATAATCCATTGACTGTTATCGCATTTTCAGCCTCATCTTCGGAAAGAAAACGGCCCAATCACGCCTCCAGACTACATACTGCATACAGTGATACGTTGAGCATCTAAAGTACTTTAGGATTCTAAAAAGCCCAAAAGTGGCAATTTTGCATGATGACATATCGTGACAAATGAAAATGGGCTTCTTCTGCAAAAGTCAATCTTTCAGAAAAACAAGACGGTTGTACCTAAATGAATTAAGCGAATCTCCGGTGATGTGAATGGTCGGTCGACTTCAATTCCTATACCAGTTGAACCTTGTAAGGCTTCAAAATCAAGTCCTTACGCGAAATTCGCTATGTGGTGGGTTTGGATAACCCCAAGTGTTGAGAACGTCGAGGAATTGGAAAATTTGGAGCTGCTTCAACACAGTGGCTTACGGCTGCGATATTTTCAGCTGAACAACCTGTCGGTGTTCGCATATTTCGTATCAAGCCAGTCGACTCAAATTTAATGACCATATTCCTTATAGCGATCTCATAACGACAATTTTTTCGAAAATGTGACGAATTTTAGGAAATATAACTTTAACAGAAAAATCATATTCATAGTGGATTTTAATTATTTAAATGCGATTTTCGTGCGAAATTGAATTTATTTTAACAATTGCACATACCACGAATGCTTGTTGAAAACTCTATACAAAAAAATATTCTTTTCAGATTCAAAAAATAATTAAGAAAAATATGTAATCAAGACAAAAAGTTGATATATAGCAGTACGGCGGACACGGCTTTATCTAGTCTGAATGATTATACCGCTAAGGGGGACAGGATTGTAACACGTTGAGTAGTTAGAGTTTCCCTGGTTTATAAGAGTGTTGTGGAGTAGCGGCTGATGTGAGTACTAATAATAGCAGAGCCACAGAGTAATACAAAATAATAAATAGAATGAACACAAGACATTTATATCAAAGTAATTGAACAAAATATTTAAGCAGAATCAATAAAAATTTTATTTTTTGGAATTAATCACAACTTTCTTAAGTTTCTCAATTTTCTTAATGTACTAGTTTTCTATTTAATATCAAAATTTTAACAAATATTATTTCTAGAATTTTTTTTTATTAGTTTTGGTGATTTCAGTATTTTATTTAAGTTTTTTTTTTTGTGGATAAGTCAGATTATTACAATAAAGTTTAGATGTAGTGAATGCTTTGTGATTTTGTCATTTAAACTAACTATTTTGTATGGGTTAAATTAAATAAAATATGTGGAATTTAAATTTGAAATTTATTTAGTTCCACTTTATCTTTTCTTATTTAAAATTAACCTTTCTCTTATACTCTTTTTTTTGTACTTTAAAATGTTTTTTACCAAAAATTTTCTTTCTTTTCTCTCTCACAATTTAAAAATTGTAAATTTCCATTCAAGTTAAAACGTGCGTTAAAAATTATTTCCTGCTTGGCTTATGCTCTTTTGATTTTGGTTACACTAAAAATCCTTTTGCAAAATAAAGGAATACAAAAAACCCAAAGCAATATTATTTATAAAGGATTTCATAAAGTCCATTTTTAATAAAAAAATTAAATTTGTAGTTTTCTTCTTTGCTGAAATAAATGGCATGTGCTTGTCTTATATTTTCATAAATGGCCTTTAAAATGACCTCTTTTTTATTTTTCGGTTTCTTTTCGTATTCTTTTCAAATATTAAATTATAATATAAAAATATAAAAAAGACAAAAGCCTTCCTACATGTATATATTTGTTGTCATAAAGAAGCATTCTGAAGGATTTTAAAGGACTTACAATATATGTGTTGTTTATTTTAAAAATATGCTCTTTTTTCTGTTTTGTTATAATTTTGCATATGTTTGCATTGTTTATAGAATATGCGTAAAGTGTGTCTTAAAAATAACGCTAGACTGGCACCTGGGAGATTAGTTAAAGTGAAACGAGAAAAACATTAGAAAATATAATATATTTTCAACAAAATGCAAAATAATATCTCCTCATCAAGGGCCATCTTGTGATTGCTGTTAAATATATGATTCAGGAACTTATCAATGCTTAGTGCGGAGTACAGCGCTTGAACCGATATGATAAATAATTACTTCTTTTTTAACTGGTGGACATGGTTGTGGAGGATATGTAATTAACACAAGTTAGTTATGCATACCGCATAGCATGTGAAACAATATGACTGTTAAATGATACACTTTAGAAATAACAGTGGCTTTCCTTTTTACTCCAAATAAATTTGCCAGCAAATTCGCAATAGTATGTAAATTGGGAAAACGAGAATACATCAATAAAAGTAGCTTTGAAATAATAATGTTGATTTGACTGAATTCATATTACATATATAGTCTCACTCCGTGCACTTTTATGCTTTAATTCTGTTCTTTCTTAAATTCCAAAACACTCTTAAGAATTTTAAACTTATGGAAACAAAATTTAAACTTTTTTAGGAATATTACTTTTTCTTTAAATTTTGTTTATTTTTTTCAATTCTACATCTTGGAATTCTTAAATTATCCGAATTTCTGTATTGACTAGAGACCTTTTATCTGTAAACTTTTGACTTGATGATCAATGTTATGCAAGGACTTAAGGACATATTTCAAGACCTGGTATTTGTGCATCCCATAAATAGGCAAAACCTGTTTTACAAATGTAAACTTAACATCGTTATAGGTAAATTAAAAACTGTTTTCAGAGCCTTATTTTGTATACGTTGAAGAGACTTCAACATAACATTGTTACTATTAAGCGCCTATAGAACTGCCATATAACTAATATGCGTGAGTTTCATTTGTTCGATTTTCGTATTTTTCTGTTATGTTGGTACACATGTCTGTTATATATGTTGACAATATTAGCCATTTTGGATTGTCAGTTTGATTTTTTACAGATAAAAAGGTGTCGTGTTTTGGTGTGCTCTTCGATTTTTTACTATTCGAAAAGATGGATCAAAGAAACTGTATTAAGTTTTGTGTAAAAAATCAAATTCAATGCGCAAGGACATTTGAAATGTTGACTACGTCGTTTGGCGAGTCTACTATGAGCAAAACACAAGTTCAATTGTGGTATAACCGGCTTAAGGGAGGCCGAGTGGATTTCAATGACGATGATCGTCCTGGTCGCCCGAGCACGTCAACAACCTATGAAAAGTGATTTTTGATAATCGTCGAATGACTATTAGAGAGGTTGCTGATGATGTTGGGATATTGTTTGGCTCATGTCAAGCAATTTTTATGGATGTTTTAGGCATGAAACGTGCGGCAGCGAAGATTATTCCAAAATTGCTTAATTTTAAGCAAAACCAATGTCATACGGGCATCGCTCGGGAACTGTTGAACGTCGCAACGGCGATCCAGATTTGCCCATGGGTGTATGGCTATGACACTAAAACCAAAGCCCAGTGGAAGCGTAAAGAAGAAAAGCCAAGATCGAAAAAAGCATGTCAAGTTCGGTCAAATGTGAAGGTTTTGCTTACTGTGTTCTTGGATTGCAACAGCGTGGTGCATCTTGCATTTTTGCCATAAGGAATACTCATTGACCGCACGAAGTTATGCGCCGTTTGCGTTAAGCATTTCGCCAGAAACACACAGAATTTTGGAAAAACCAATCATGGATTTTGCACCATGATAACGCACCAGCTCACCGGACGATGCTTGTGTGTGAGTTTTTGGCCAAAAGGAAAACCGTAATCCTGCTCAACCACCGTATTCACCGGACTTGAACCCCGCTGGCTTTTTCCTCTTTCAAAAACTGAAGACACCGATGAAAGGAAAGCGTTATGCTACGACTGAGGAGATAAGAGAAAAATCGAAAGAGGAGCTGTTGGCGGTACCAAAAAGCGTGTTTCAAAAGTGTTTCGAGAATTGGAAAAAACGCCGGCATAGATGTATTTTATCTAAGGGAGATTACATTGACCAAGATAAAATAGTTATTGATGAATACTTTTTGAAAAACTTTAAAACAACGGATATTTTTGGTCATACCTCGTATATTCCATGAAAGGTTACTCTGTAGTGTAATTCCAATATACTATACTTAACAGCATAGGTTTCCATCAATGGTGTACTATCCAGTTGCATCGTAAAAATATTCGAACGCAAATAGTGCGGTCTGAAACGTGAAAATTTTGTCTTCCTGAACTTAGTGCAAGATGATTTATGCGCGCATATTAAATAATCGTTAGACATATCAATGTGTGCCCTTTAGGTAAAGCCCTGCCTATATGCATAGAACTATCACAGATCATCCGCAAACATAAAGATCTTCTCCTTAAGATCAAGTGCACTCTTGTCATTGGACCCATACCACGTCGTTGAGACACCCCATATTCCACAACACCAATAAAACTACTCTCTCCAATAACTTGAACATACTGCTTCCTGTTTTTACAATTACTCCTAATTAGCTGCAATTCATTGTCTCTAACTCCATATATCGAAAATTTGTTGAATAGTATTTGATCTTTAGCACCATAATCTTGTCTAAAACCAAATTGAAAATCATAAATTACATTATTTTTCTCCATGAAGAGCATTATTAGTTCTCAATATTCTGTTGATACATTAGATTTTCTTTTAAATTGAATAGGAGAATTTTGTGGTTTCTTTAATTTCATAATTGATGAAGGCAAAGAAATTTATCCGAATCGAAACTCATGTTTCGCAACGTTTAAACGTTACACCCATCTATAATGTGCACGTGCTGGGGGAAAATTTAAGATGAGTCATACAAAATTGATGCAAAAAATATATAGATTTAATTAATGGCAATATTTTGATGAACATGAACAATGAAAAATATTTTTACTATATGATAAAAGGAACTTGTGATAATAAAACTAATCTATCATAACGCGAGTGGATACACAATATTTTTTGCCTTCTCGTATGGTCCGTAGATGTATAGAGTTTTTGGCATTCAGTGACGTAGACCATGAGAATAACATGCCGGTTTTCAAATGCAAACCGGCAACTCGCAGCGACTATCCTTGGAATTTGTTGATTGTCATTGCGAAAGCGAGACGCACGGGAATCTGAAGTCGCTTGAATGTGAAGGGCAAATCAGTGGGGATCATTGAAATGTGCGGAATGAGCACATCCTCTCTTTTATATTTGTCACTGATTATAGTCACTTTAATTACATTCCGCATCAACTTTTTTACGGAAAGTCTGGTTTGGTTGCACAACTTTGGCATGTTGAGATTCCGAAGAAGCAATATCAGTGAGCCAACTTTTAACGTCAATATATGCGGTGGCATTTTAGGAGGCTCCAATAAATTAAACAATTCGACTAGATAATTGATAGCTTGGTCCTCCTCTGTGATTTGTATTGCGGGACCGCTCCAGGAATTTTTAATTGAATCTTATGATTGATGTGATTGACGTTATTATTCTTCTGAGTTAAGATAACTCGCTCGCAAAGCCAGAGATTCTTCAAATTATTGACAATACCCGAAGAAAATTGTATTGTATTGACAATACGAAGAAAGTTGTAGCTGTCAAAGTTACAATCACAATTTGTTATTATTGAGGACAGATAAGATCACTAATTATTTTCTACTGTCGTCGAAATCAGTTTTATAGTAAGGCCAACGAAAAAACTATGTTGCTGTATCGCTGCTGTTTCAATAATTTAATAGAATCAGAATCAATGAACTTAGGCGTGCGCAGCATTATAGAACAGTGCTTTAAAAGTACAGTGCTTTTAAAAAACAGCACCATCTAGTGGCGAGTTATAGAAAAATTTATATTTTAAAAATCTTTTCTATAAAAAAAATATTTATACATTTCAAGTTTCATCACGATCGGTTAAGCGATGTAGAAGACTATCACTTACCAACCAACAAACATCCATTTTTATATATACATAGATTTGACCCCTTCGAGAAACTAAAATCATCAAAACAAAAGTTATCCCTTGCCGTAGCTGTTAACACCAGTTCCTTATAACTTTAGTATGGATTAAATAATGATTTTAAAAGTTATTATCCTCAATGAAGTTTCTGAATAAGACTCAAGACTTCCTCCAGTGTGGGACTATTTTAAATGGTTGTGTAGTTGCCTAACGTACTTCTTCTACATAAACTATTGATTCTGCAGAGCTTTTCCCATTCTAATAGAAGTGTTTAACATCAGAATTAATTCAATTTTTGTATTTTCAGTAGTACTGAACAAAGTATATCTCTCCAACATTTATCTATCCGAGTTTTTAAGAAAAGCTTTTATATATTTAATTTTTTCTTTCAAATGTTAGAACAAAATATTTAAATAATATTTTAAATATTTAATTTCTCACATAAATCATCAATTAAAACGTGATGCTTCAACATACATTATTATAATTAATACTAATTGAATTGGATAAGAACCAAGATCAACTTAAATAAGATGTTAAGCATAAAACACGCGATCTTATCTCCAAATAACTTAATAATTCCCACATAAATTTATTTAAAAAGGCGAGTTAAATGCATTATTTATTAAAATAATAAATAAATTACAATTTTAATATCAGCTCAAACATAAAAATTTTGTATATTTATGGGCAAAATAGTTTTAATTAAAATGTAATTTCTTTTCAAGTTAAATTGGTCATGTTGATGAAACAAATTTATGTTATAAAAAAGGTGTTCTTTTCAAATATGGAGAAAGGAAAGTTTTGGTTCCAAAAATTTTATTTCAGCCATTATCTTTTATATTGAAAGAAAAACTAACAAACCGACGGTTAAATCTTTGTAAAAACGTGGAACTAGAGCATTAATTTAATTTTTAATTTTTGAAATTATTAGTTGACCTGTTTAATATTTAACAAATTAATTAATAATTCAGCTAAAGTTCATTTTATTTTCAAAAAACCGTTTTTAAAAATATTTTTTATTTTTTTAATCGACCTTTTTATATCTTAAGTAAATATCTGTTATTCTTTTTAACGCTCTTTTTTAATTAATTTAACAATATATATTTTTTCAAGATTTCGCTTTCCTATGGAAAGCTTCTTCAGGAAAATTGTTAATAATTGTTGTTATTAAAATTAATTTTCCTGAAGAAGCTTTCCATAGGAAAGCGAAATCTTGAAAAAATATATATTTTTAAATTAATTAAAAAAGACCGTTAAAAAGAATAGCAGATAATTGTTTATAAAAATATTTAAATATTGTAATTTATTGTTTAAAAAAAATGTTGAATTTAAAACTAAAATGAACTAAGACCGCATTAATTCACTGTTTGGTTAAGCATTACCTTTCAAACTAACCACCAGTAGCAAGCGCATTTAGCTGAAGTTTGTTTTCTAAAACAAAAAATTTTGATTAAGATGATTCAAGTTTATATTGTACTATATTGTACTAGCGTTCCCGTGACTGCTTTGCAAGTCATTTCTTCGACATTTTTTGATCGATTTTGGTTCGCGGTATTGAAAAACAAAGCACGTGAACGTGATACATATAACTGAAAGTGCAAAAAACAGGGATCATTGAAAAGCAACAGGTATGGGGAACTGAAGCCATTTAAAATCAAACGGCAAATCTGGAGGAATCATAGGAATGCGTGGTTTCAACACATCGCCCTTATATTTTTCTTTTAAAATTTTTGCTTCAATCACATTTTTCATGACTTTTTTGACTACTAACATATGTCATTGCATCTGCCAAGTGTGCATACAACGCCATCTACTGGCAATAAAGCATTTACAATCATGTTTTTTTATGGGTTCTTGAGTTAAGATAGCGTTGTAAAAAAAATGTATGTGAAAATGAATTTTCTTCATAATTTTTTTTTTTTGGGAAATTTTCCAAAATTTTCTTCAAAATATTGTATTAAATCAAATTTAATTTAAATAAATAAGGAAAGCTGATAAAAGCGGAAAAAAATTCCAATATTTATGTTACTAAAACTCCAGTCACATATGTCATTGCATCTGCCAAGTGTGCACACAACGCCATCTACTGGCAATATAGCACTTACAATCATGTTTTTTTATGGGTTCTCGAGTTAAGATAGCGTTGTAAAAAAAAATGTATGTGAAAATGAATTTGCTTCATAATTTTTTTTTTGGGAAATTTTCCAAAATTTTCTTCAAAATTTTGTATTAAATCAAATTTAATTTAAATAAATAAGGAAAGCTGATAAAAGCTGAAGAAAATTCCAATATTTATGTTACTAAAACTCCAGTCACATATGTCATTGCATCTGCCAAGTGTGCATACAACGCCATCTACTGGCAATATAGCATTTACAATCATGTTTTTTTATGGGTTCTTGAGTTAAGATAGCGTTGTAAAAAAAATGTATGTGAAAATGAATTTTCTTCATAATTTTTTTTTTTGGGAAATTTTCCAAAATTTTCTTGTGTATTCTTCTTATTTGGCCGGAGACCTGCCCGAATTGGTGC
Organism: Trichopoda pennipes; assembly: GCA_030448955.1. NCBI lineage: Eukaryota > Metazoa > Arthropoda > Insecta > Diptera > Tachinidae > Trichopoda > Trichopoda pennipes. The sequence goes on along the minus strand of JASKUP010000008.1, from coordinate 4,156,329 downwards.
TAATCACCTAAATCGGTCCAGGCATTCTCGAGTTATAAGCGTAGTAACTAACATCACTTTCTTTTTTATATATATAGATTAAGAAAAGAAAAGTTCGGCAACTATGAATAAAAAATTATATCTGGCAAATGTCCACCACAACCACGCTAACAGATGCCGATTCTTTCATCAAAGGTTTTAATCAATTTTTGGTAAAATGGCGTAAGCTATTTTGGTTATCACATAACGTATTTCAAGTTTTAAGACTGAAATCAATTCGACTGCTTCTTTCCTTAACGTAGCCCCACAAAAAACAATCCAGTGATGTTAAATCACGCGATCTGACTGGTCACGTAACTTCTGATTGTTGTGACATTGTGCGATTGATAAATTGAGTTTGCAATAAATTGATTATTTCATTGGCTATGTGACACCGTCCTGTTGAAACCACATGTCAGTGATATCCACTTCGTCAATAATTGGTCAAAATTGAGTTGTTGGCATCTCCCGACAGCGTGGTTCATTGCCGTTACCGCATTTCCAGCCTCGTCTTTGAAAAAAAAACCGGCCCAATCACCCACCCTAAAGGCTTCTCAAAAGTGGCTGAATTTTGCTTTTTAACATTCCCTGACATGTGAAAATGGCCTGTTTAAAAAAATGATTTTTTCAGTAAAACCAACCGATTGTTCCTGAATAAACTGAGCAAATCTACGGCGATGTGAATCGTTGGGCGATTTTAATTCTTGCACCAGTTGAACCTTGTAAGCCTTCAAAGTAAAATCCTTTTATAAAATTTTCCATGTGGTGGTTTTGGATAACCCCAATTGTTAAGAATGTCGAGGAATTGATAAATTTCGATCTGCTTCAACACTGTGGCTCCCGGCTGCGATTTTTTCAGTTGAACGAGCCGGTCGAACATGCATTGGTGTTCGCACATTTTGTATCGAGCCTGTCGACCAAATTCTTAATAGTGATCTCAGAAGGACGATTATGTTGTTCGAAAATATCACGAATTTTATGAAATGTAACTTTAACAAAACCACAATTTTCTTAGTCGATCTTAATTACTTTAATGCGATTTTCGTGCGAAATTAAGTTCATTGTAAAAATTGCCAATTAATCTACGACAAATACGTCAAAAAACTAAACGTGAAAACTACCATGTTGTTGGTGTTGCCACAATTTAAAAATAAACTTCTTGTTGAAAAACCCGATATAACAGTCTACTTTATAAATTTGATGTTTAAATAAAACATCTTTTAACCCGGGTTTAACATGTCACTTATATACCAAGCCCTCAAAATGTGCAAATAATCCGTTAAACTGTACATTATAATTTCTCATCATATGAAACATTCAATCAGTATAAAAATCAGCTTTGTCACACACCAAAGTAAAATACATTTTATTGAAGATGATCTTAAATTGAAAGTGAAAGCTTCTTTTTGCTTTGTAGAAATACAATTTTAATAAGGCAATAATAGATATCACTCCTTCCTTAACTCATGCTACAAAAAAAGAAAAGAAATAAAATAAAAGAAAAGAAAACGAAAAAGAAAACAGTCTTAGGAATTGTTGACTTTTCAAGAATTGAAACTGATCGTGAGAAGAAACTAAACTCGAATTAATCAGAAGCTCTTCTTCTATATGAGTACAATTAATGCAATGGAATTGTAAAGAATTCAAATATGAGTAACACAATTGTTTGTTATATAAATTTAAGTTATTTTCATTCATTTTCGTTTAAGAATTTTTAAGAAAGAGGCGGGTTTATTTATGTTTTTAATCATTTAAGAAGAATATGCAACAATAGCTATCTGAGTTGTTAATCATGTAAAAAGGGGGTCTTTTGTTAATCGTTATTATTTATTTAAGTTTTTCTATATGTGAAATTGTTATTAAACGGAAGTCTTTAACAATGGCGACTGACTGACGATCACAAGTTTATTAAGTGTTGATTGTCACTTTTTCCGTTTTCTTTTTTTTTTTTTTTTGTTCGTGGTGGGTTTATTGTACTCATATTGTGGTTGGCTGTACATAAAGAATTATATGACTTAAAATTGAATGAAAGTAAGAAAAACATTTTTGTTTATATTTTAGCTGTTTTGCTTTATTTTGAATCTAATCAATATCTAAAGCGGGAGAACCGCATCTATATTTTGTGGTTATATTTTTCAAAACATAATTTATATAAATTATGACCTGTGCTGAATTCAAGCATTCGCTTATAAAATTTTCTCTAACTGGAACGTTTCACTTTAGACTGGATATTTTAACACGTCAGCAGCATTAATCGTTGAAACAAATGATCTTTTAGTTGAAAATAATTTAATTAAACACTCATCCAGGAATATTTTTTCGGTATCATGTTACTAAAAACAACAAGTATTCTGAGACAACCTGAGAACAAAAGCTTTATTGGATTTTTATATGAGGCTGAAAATGCGATAACGGTTAATGAAACATGCTGTCGTGAGATACTAACAACTCAATTTTGGCCTATTGACGACGCAGATAACACTGACATGCTGTTTCAACAGGACGTTGCTCCATGTCACACAACCAATGAAACGATCAATTAATTGCAAACCAAATTTGGGTTTGTGAAAACCCTAGAGCGATTATTGAGAATCCTTTGCATGCTCAACGTGTCACTGTATGGTGGGCTATGTGGTCTGAAGGCATGATCGGGCCGTTTGTCTTTCGATGATGAGGCTGAAAATGCGATAACGCTCAATGGATCATGCAATCGTGAGATGCTAACAACTCACTGACATATGGTTTCACACAGCCAGTGAAACGATCAATATATTGCAAACCAAATTTTCCGATCACATAATTTCGCGCGACAATCAGCAGCCAGATTGTGTGAATTAACACCACTTTATAATTTTTTGTGGGGGCTATGTTAAGGACAGAGCTTATGGGGAGCCAATCGAATCTATTTCACCCTTAAAGCTTAAAATCCATGATGTAATTAATGAAATAGGATCGCCATTTTGCCAAACAAATGATTCAAAACTTTAATGAACAAATTGACATCTGGCAGCGTGATCGTGATGGTCATTTGCCAGATATAATTTTTCATTCATAATTGCCGATGTGTTCGCTTCGTAATACAATAAAAATTTTAATCATTTTAACCTGAAAGTTTTGTTTTATTTTGTTTTAGAAAACAAACTTCTTGCTGAAAATCCCTACAAAATTTATACATCTGAGCTCTACATATTAAGTTGTGTTTTCTTTCAAGTATTGTATTTAAAAGAAATACTATTTTACAGGTTTAGATGCTAATTTAATTAGCTTTTCTGTAGACTGTCATGCAGAGGTTTTCCAAGTTCATTAATAGTTTATTTTCAATAATAATTAACGTTCTAGAACTATGTCTATGCATTCAGGAGAGCTCTAATTAAGAACAGCTCGGCGTTCAGTATTAATGTTTTCTTCCTTTTTTGGACAAAATAAGACAAATAAAACCGTCACTTTTACAATTCTTTTAAAGACATTTTATTAATTTGAAGAGTAGTAACTTGTTCAAATGAATAGAATATTCAATTATTATATTTAAATAAATTATATTTAGGAATAAAATATGGCAAAAAATAAATATATTTCAAATAAATTCTTATGTTTTTTGTGTTAAAATTCAAGTTTAATCAAATTTTATCCCTTAAGTATGATTGCAATTTAATAGCGTAGATTTATGGCTGACAAAGTGTAACTAAATGCAAAATTTATTATAAAAATACTTCGTATTACGAAACTTAAAACATAAATAATAAACTCTTTGAGTTGGCTTTTCCCAAAAGTAACTTAAAAAAATAATAATACAAGTCTTTTATTTAAAATATCAACTCTTCTTTGATAACCCCTAAATAACAAATGGTGTCTTTTTCGCTAATATGAAAATACAACAAACCAACAAAGAAACATCATAATTTTTTAATTAGTCATGGTACAATAGTTATTATTGCTGTAATATTCTGTTTAAATTCTGTGTTCTTTTCTTTGGAAAACCAAAAGTAAATTTATTTAAACCCTTAAAATTTAGTTAAGGGAACAAGAAACTAAAAATTGAAAGTTGTAGAACAATGTAACGGTAAAAATACTTGTGTCTGACACACTTTTGTTTTTTAAAACGATTTTTTTGTTTCTCTTTTTAGATTATGTCGAAAAGGAGTCTATTTTGTATGGTTTAATCATAAATTTTTGACACAACTCATAGCATATGTCATCATCCTGTGGCACTCTCACTCTTTATTCTTCTAACCATCAGTTTTCCTTATCCTGATAATTTAGTTATTTTTATGATTAACACTTCTTAATATTTTATGCCAAAGGATAAATTGATGGAACACTAACGAAATGGCCTTCTACTTTTAATTTCAATTTTTTTAGCTCTAACAGCTGATATGAATAAACACGCCTCAATATTTTTTTAGTTTTTGTATTAAAAAATGAACTTGCGTTTGATATTGGCTGTTGAAGAAAGTAAATTTAAACACATGCTGATCATTTAGTTTTTTGATTTTTTAAAGCGATATTTTTTTTCCTTAATAAAGTCATAATTTAAGGTTTGTTTATCCTGCCTCTTTTTAATGAAAACTCTCATAAAATTTAATAGTTTCAAGGAATTGTTTTCATCACTATTCTTGTTTTTTATTTATATAAATTATTTTTAACGAAAACTTCTAAATATCATTTTGGAAATTGGTGAAAGCAAGTTAAGTTAAGACGTTTCAAAAAATATGAAATTTTTACACACTAGTGATTATGAATTGATGAGGCACTTAAAATTGTCATAGTGTACTTATTGGTATATTTTAGTTTTGAAAAATTAAAATATGGCATCTCTGCAAAAGAAGTTAATGTTGCGGGCGGCATTTGGGAAATGCTTCAATACATTAAAAAGGAGGATTTTTAAAACGAAATTATTGATCGTTGCGCAGTGATTTGAAAACGTTTTATTTTGAAAATAATTCGGTAGCTCATGAACGTCTTAAGACGCCATGGCGAAAATGGTTGTCAAAATCATTTTGTAGGAAAAAATCGATTAAAACCGGATCGAAATGGTTTAATCAGACGTGCATAAACGCAGTCAGATCAAGAGAGGAAGCGTTCAGTATCTAATGTAGACACAAAAACGCAGATACTGATTCGCTACGCCAAAAGGCAAGATCTTCATGTGCCAATATACTAAGGCGCGCCTTCGTGCTAAGGTTCTTGGTACTCCTAGGGGTAGCATTTTGTAATTTGAATTTTTGATCATTTCTTAAAAGAGTAAGGGATAATATTAATATTCACTGAACCGATTGATAAAGCTAACCATTTGGCTGGTTGGCACATTTTGTTTTGAGTCTGTCGACTAAAATTTTAAGTCCAAATTCTTAATAGCGGTCTCAGAAGAACGAATATGTTGTCCGAAAATATCACGAGTTTTACGAAATGCAGCTTTAACAGAACCAACATTTTCGTAATGGATTTTAATTACTTTATTGCGATTTTCGTGCGAAATTGAATTCATTGAATTCACAGTAAATGTTGCAACTATCATTGCTGCCACAATTGAAAAACAAACTTCTTGTTTGAAATTCCAATATAAAGCAATTATTATTTTATTAAAATTGCCAGCTTATGCTATTTGCAGTAAAATCCATATCATTACAGGGACAGGTCTATCTAAGCCAATGCTAAAAAACATTTTTGAAACATTTAGACCTAAACAAGAAATGAATCAATTGTTTAAAAGAAAACCCAAACCACTTGTCGATAGTAGTTAACATTTCTTGAATTTTTAATTGTCAATTTTAATAGCAAATATTTAAATTAATTGAAAGGTTTTTTATTTACTCGTCCAAGTAAATAAAAAACAAATATAAAATAAAAGAAATAATAAAAGTCAAATTTACACCTACAAAAAATACAAATGACAGCATATTTCCGGGAAATGTAAATTTATTTTATTGCAACAAATCATTCAAGAGACCAAAAAAGGAAAGAATTTGTTAAATCTTTCAATTTACCTGTGATGTAATCTATAAAAATAAAGGAGAGCACATTATTGACAAACAAAATATAGGGAAAATCAAAGTAAGAAGGCCGGCATAAAAAACCAAGAGCTTATCAAATGTTAAATAGTTAATATTTAAGACAAGTACCGGAATGAAAGGAAATTTTTTGTCCATTTATAAACATCCACTAGAAAATTATAAAATAAAACCTCAAATCCTAAATAAATTTAGTTTTATTTACGTATGTACACCAGTACGCATGTAAAGTTCTTATCAATAACGCTCATGATTTCATCATAATGATGGTATTTTTGTAGGTGATATAAGCGATAACACTGTTGATTTTGAAACATGTGATATTTCTCTTTGTTCTTTTTTGTTTTGTAAAATTATATATTAAATAGAAGTTATCATAATGTTTAAAGTTCTGTTCTCCTATAAAATAATTAACATGCAAAAAATAAATAAAATTTAAATAACAAACATCCTTTACATTTTCAACATCATGAAATTGTATTTGCTTTTTATTTCATTTCAAAATCTTTTTAAAGATTTTTCTTCTCTTATTTTCATAATCTTTTAAATCTATATGTACAAACATATTTAAATAAATAACTATTTAAAAGTAAAGTATCACATGTTTCATAATATCGTTTACGTTTTATTCCAGCCAAGCTAAATGAATGAGTTGTTTCGAATACAAAACAACCACAACCGCATAAATCACATCCTTTTGTGAAATCCTTTCTTAACATTTATTTACTCTTTTTATATTTTTCTGAAAGAATTTCTATTTGCTTGTGTTTTTATGTTTGCTTTTCTTAAATATTTAACTTTCCTAATTATCAAAAAAAAAGGAAAAGTGTCGCTCTTTCTTTTATTTTAAACCGCACTTTTCTGTTTAACCGCTAACAACCGCTCGCTAATTGTGTTATGTGCGCGTGCGCATTTACTTCGTTGAGCACCTTAAATAAACAACCCATTACTGACATCAAACCAAACGGAATGCAAACAAAATTTTTAAACTTTATTTTCCTTTTTTTCTGTAGTTGTATATATCAGGTTTTTCAACACAAAGTCTGTTTTTCAGTTGTGGCAACACCAACAATATGATAGTTTTGACAGTAAGTTTTTTGTGGCATTCGTAGCATATGCATTGGCAATTGCTACAATGAATTTAATTTCGCACGAAAATCGCATTAAAATATTTAAAATTCTCTATGAAAATGTTCTGTTAAACTTGCATTTCGTAAAATTCATTAAATTTTCCGACAACATAATCATCCTACTGAGACCGTTATTAAGAATTTAAACCAATTAAATTTGAGTCGACAGGCTCGATACAAAATGTGCGAATACCAACACGTGTTTGGCTGGGTAATTTTACTGAAAACATCGCAGCCGTGAACCACAGTATTGAAGCAGATCCAAATTTTTCAAATCCTCGACGTACTCAAAAATTGGTGAATTTCGCGTAAGGATTTGAATTTGAAGCATTACATGTTCAACTGGTGCAGGAACTGAAACCGATTGACCATTCAAATAGCCGTAGATTCCCTCAAACCATTCAGGAACAACCGACTGTATTTTCTGAAGAAATCCTTTTTTCAAACGAAGCCCATTTTCACTTATCAGGGTATGTCAACAAGCAAAATTACCGTATTTGGGGTTCTGAAAATCCCAAAATAATTATTGAGAAGCCTTTGTATGCTCAACGTGTCACTGTATGTGCTATGTGCTACTAATATGTGGTTTCAACATGACGGTGCCACATATCACACATCCAATGAAACGATTAATTTATTGAAAACCAAATTTCGCAATCGCATAATTTCACAACAATCAGACGTTAAGTGGCCAACCAGATCGTGTAATTTAACACCACTGAATTATTTTTTTTATGGAGCTACGTTAAGGACATGTCTACACGGAGCCAATTGAATCGATTTCAGCTTTAAAATTCAAAATCCGTGATGTGATTAACGAAATAAGACCGCCATTTTGCCAAAAAGTGATTAAAAACTTTGATGAAAGAATCGACATCTGTCAGTAGATATTAGTCATCTATCATTTATCATTAATAATTGCCGAATTTTTCACTTCGTAATACAATAAAAATTAATATAACCTTATTAATCTCAAAATTTTTTGTTTTATTGTGTTTTAGAAAACAAACTGCTTGTTGAAAAACCTTTTATATATTTTGTTATAAAATTCTAACACTCCGCTTGTTGTTGTCTATTTTATAGTTGACTGAAAAAATTGTTTGCTGTTTGTATTTTCGGACAATTTTGCAGAAAGTATAAGCTCCCAAACTAATAAAACGAATATATAATTGTGAAAGGTTAACCCAATAACACACTGGGGGATGTTTTATACTGCTGCGTTAGCGGCAAAGTTTTCAATAATTTTTCAATAAAAATATTATAGTAAAGTGCGTTAAGATGTGTTAGCAAAATACATTTTTTACTAACATTTCTGAGTATTTAAATTGTAATTTACCTTTTAGATTAAATATATATTTGGCTGTCCTGTATAACAGGATATACTTTTATCCAACACGAGCTATCAGTTACTATGCCATCTCTGTAGAATGTCATCAGCAGGAGTTTAAAATTTAATATTTTTAATAAGAGGCTTATTTGAGTTCTCTATTTAAGATTATAAACGGGGATTTATTGCGGAAAATCATCTTTCAAACACTTTGCACTTTTCCTTTTTCCAACAATTTTCCAACCTTTTATATTTTTTATATAATTTACTTATATACTTAATTACTTATGTAATTAAGAGCTACTTATAGGGGTCCTTGCCTTTTCTTTAAAAAATCGTCCATGACTCATATAACGCTGGATCAAAATCAAAGTTGACCCTCTTAAAAAAAAGTTAAGACTGCAGAAAAAATTTTTGAACTTTGGCCAATCCATGAGCTTAAGTGTTTGAAAGAAATGAATTCTGGCCTAACTGTTGTTCTATAAGGTCGTTCTGCTGATATACAAAAATAGCTGTTCTTCGTAAAGGAGATTTAGATGTGTGGTGGTAAGGGAGATGGAAACAACCGCACTGAAATAGAATTCCTTTCACCTAAACTCCTTCAGATAAAACTTTTTCTCTTACAAAACTTGCCCTAAGCCTAAAGCTTTTCTGCTTTCCCTCTGTATCTCTCTTAAAATTTGTAAATTCTCCAATCACAGCAGAAAGATTAACTTCATTTGCGTAGATAAGCCGATATTTAAAGTGGAGGTTTACTTACGAGTAATAAAACTAGCATCGTAGCAGAGACGAGATCTAACCAGTGATCGCCACAGCGAACTTCGAGCCATATATTCAGCTACGGCAATTGATAACCTGATGAGCAAAATTGCTTGTTAAAGGAATAAATAGAGTCAGCTTAGAAGGCTACACTTAAGCCCGTGAGAGCGGGCCAACTTGGCAGCCAACATTTGAAATATGACGTCCAATTCAGAGTACTTCAGAGTACTCCAGATCGTCATTTATTTTTATGTTTATTTATTTATTTGTTCTCAATTAGCTATCTGGTGACTCCTGTAGGAAACGTGATAAATGCCTTAACATTTAAATATTTATTTGATCTACATTGACTCTCTGTTGGCTCGTGTAGGAAATGTAATAAATACCTTAACATTTCAGAGTACTCCAGACTGTCATTTACTTTAAATATTTATTTTTTCTACATTGGCTATTTGTTGACTCCTGTAGAGCATGTGATTAATAGCTTATAATGGTGACGGTCCGAAAAGTGCACCTAGCAAGCCGTCTGTACACTAGGAATGTTGGATTAAAATCAGGAGAGAGAAGAAAAAACGCGCTATCAACCACCGTAGAGCAGTACACACTAGGGACACCAGTAACCAATGGAGCTATGTCATTTATAAATGAACAGATAAATTTAAATAAATCACTGGACTGATTGAAGTGATTTGGACATTTAACTGGGAGCTTTTTGTTATCTAGTGGATAGATAAAAGTCGTAAAAGCTTGTAAAAAATAAAATTTATTATCTTTGTATAAACAGAATGCAAAGATTTAATAAAACACATACAAATTAATTAAGAAGTGGATGCACGACAAATATTAAAATATTCCTGAAACTATGACCCCGTTTACATAAGAAACCTTTCATTTTTGGAACTTTGATGTTACAATGTAACCAAACGACTTCCTTTTTAAATGTAGATTGAGTAGATGAATCTTCACCATCACTCGAGTAACAGAAACATCAAAGCTTCTTTCTACTCTCAAGCATTTCAATAACTTTTTAAAAATATTTAAATAAAAAACTTTCTTCAGACCTGAAAATTTATAACTAAACTTCTTAAATAATACTAAATATCCTTTTTAATATTACGAATTCTAAACAGGGAATTATGCACAATATGTGGTCACAGTTTTCTCACCTCGCCTGTTGGTAATGCTTGACTACTCTCAAACATTTTTACCTACCGCATAATACAAAGAGGTATTTTAAATATTTTCTACACATCCGTCGAGTAAATTGTAAATCAATTTTATAGGCATTTTATTACCAATAACAATGCACTACTAAATCAAGCCAATTTAACTTAAATGACAAAACATTTAAATGCCAACCAACTGCAAGTGCAATGAAAGCTGTTAAGAGGGTCGATGATATGGAATATATTAACAAATGATTAATTTGACACGTGAGTGACATTTTTAAGTAGCTTCGAAAAATATCACAAGATGCAGCTAGCACATGACTAAAGTTATAAATTAACCCCATCCAAATTAAACATCCTTAAACAAGCCATTAAAATGTTAAACACCCAAAGAATTTTAAATAAACTAAATGATCATGTTGTACAACAAATTAAATATGCCGAACAAATAAATTCAAAAATATAAAAATCCAAAAACCAAAAACCAAAAAGACACATATTAAACACACACTTTAGGAATTAACAACAAAGATGTTAGAACTAAGTATGAATAGAACAAAAAGGGAAGGGTAACAAATAAAGCCCCCAAGAATATAATCATTATCATGATCAGCGGCAACACCTCTTACTATCAACTTAAATGGAATGATCTTTAACTGTTGCCTTAAAGGGCAAAATTCTTCAACACCTTTACTCCATTCAGTCTCCTTCAATAAACACATTCCATTTTTTTTTATACTTTTTCATCTTTTATGTGACCCTTTCAACGATGGTTTTCTTAAAAGAAAAATATCTTCCCCTTTCATTGCTTTTCTTGTTTTATTGTTTGCATTATTAAGATGATCGTGTGTGCGCGTTATTTCTTGTTATCAATTCTATAATCACTTTTTTAGAGAATAAAAAAGTATTTAAGCGTTTGCTACTATTTATTTGAGTCTTTATTAATCTTTTGAAATGATCTCTAACGATCTGGAAGTTTTTCGAGTTTATTGTGTGTTTTTATAACCCTTAATTTATTTATTTACTTTTTCGGTTTTTTCTCTTTATGTGGTTGTGTTTCTTATTAAATGTCTTAATTTTTTGCCTTTTGTGGCGTCTTGTTTACCCTTCATTTAACCTCATATTAAGATTTGATTGATTTTATTGTTTTACGAAGGATGTCCGTGAAGTTTTATAACTAAAATTAAATTGACAAAATAATTTTGTAAACATCATAAAAGGAAAAACAAATTCTTAGTGCTTCTTCTTCCTTATAAACTGTTAAATGAATTGTTTAAATTCATACTTGTCCAACTACGAATCACCTTCTACTGGTGATGGCTCCACGTTTATGTAGCCAAATCGCTATGGTATTTGATTTGGACTCTTATTCTATTACTTTATATTTTCGAAGAGGTATTCGGGCGTAAGTCAGCCCGAAAATCTAAAATCTAACATTTCATCAAATGCATGTGACTGTTACGTATTTTTTTCGGACCAGCACTCAGGGGGTGACCCCTACATATTTTAGAACTAGGAAATTAGGTAATAGGGAGGAGGAAAGAAGAAGTAGTGTTTGTGAACTTTTCTACGTTAAAAGTGATATGAAAGACCTGTGGAGTGAGTTAACTCCACGTACGGATAGTTCTGCTCAAAAACGAATTTTCCCGATTTACTGGCTAATTAACCACAACTGGATGCATTCTCAACCAAAATCGAGGTTAACGCAAAAACGTGTGGGTAACGGGAGCAAGTTCTTCAAGTTCCCTAGAGCACTTACCATTGTAGTAACGATAAAACAGTGAAATACATACCGATGCTCTAGAAAATCAATACGGTTGCCACAATAAGCTAATTAGCCCTCTCCTGTACACGGTCGAGCAAATCCAAAATAGACTTTTTGCTCCAGCCATTACTTAAGAGTTTTATTCCAGTTTTGGACGAATGTAGGTGTTATAAATACTACGAAGATCGGATGGAGTGAAGTATCTTTTACATCGTTTTCGAAAACCGAGGCACTTGAAAGGTTCTTTAGAAAACTTAAAATCTGTGTTTACTGCATTGAACATCACACTAAATTTTTATGTCAAGAACAACAATGGCATCCGATTCCGTAATACCTATATCACCCATAGTAACAGATGCAGCACTGTTTTCGAACACAGATCTATGCGTAAGCATGTGACATTGCCTCTTACAGCTATTAAACTCGATTCTATTTACACGACTCCATTCCTAGATTGTTTCGAGATCGTCATTGTGCGCATTGTCCATGTTTTGCCTTTTGGAGCTCACCTCCAACTGATTTGGTTTATTATTAAATGAATACGAATGACAAATGCTGCTGTCATCTGTGAAAGAGTATATAAGGGTGAATGTTTTACAAATAATTCAATAGCACCGCGCCTTGCGATACTACTGAATTAATCTTGAGCTCGTCGTATGAAATCCTATCGTATAGTGCGATTTCTGAGAAAAGTCGATATAAATCTGGAGAAATTATCAGCAATTAATTCCTGCAGAAATATCAGTCAGAATGATAAAAACAATAACGGCTAGGTAAAGGTTGCTCTATTGTGTACTTGCGTATATGCCCCTATATGTCCGTCTATACTAAAAGCCTGCTTTACTCTGGCGGGATAGGAACTACCCACTCAGATAACCAAAAGCTGTGGCTTGGAAGCGAGACTCGTACTTTAGAACTCCAATTTTATATTATAGTGTTTCTTAACTATTACCCCCCGGGGGCACATATATGGTCTTAATGGAGTGCTACTATGTAGACCTGTGCAACTGGGGGAAAAAGGGAGCCCAGTCCCCTGAAGTCAGCGGGGTACAACTGGAAACTCCACTTTATTTCCACGGGAATCAGTAAGCCACAGAGTTCGTTATTTGTCTCTTTAGACATTTAACTGTTCTCTGACTGATTATTGAGGTTGGCCCTTTATGGGAGTATCGTGGTGGTTGTGGTTTCGCGGCCCCATATCAGTCTATGGTTCTATGGTGGCCGGGTTCATTTCACCTTTAATAACACCTACCTGGTTAAATGTTCCCAGATCCAGTAAGCATGCTAGACATGTGTTCTGGACAGGAATTGGAAAGTCTCCAACTCTTAAGCAAGGAGTGATGATTTGCAGCCCTGCTCTGGAATCATCGAAGTTGCAACTAGAAAGTTCTGTTGCATAGAATTACAGCTTCGGCTTCCTAGGACGAGCATGACGTTCCAAATTATGCAGTGGTTTGGTCCACCATCTGATTAAGGCTTCATGGCCAGACGCGGATGTAAATCTAATCACACAGTTGTTTCTTAACTAACTCTGGCATGCTCTGTTTTTATCAACCACTGAGCCTACAAGGTTCTTTTAGAATTTGTGCTCATTCTCATGATTTCCCGTTTGATAAAGAATCCTACGAACGCGCCTGTGTTCAACAATGACCTCTACTTACCTCACATACACACACACATGCACACGCACACAAACCGTCCTCGTACCGCCCTACGACCACGGTAGTGGTAATATAAGAGCCTGGCTAGATACCGCTGTTTTTGAGTAAGCTTATCACAAAATGGAGGCTGTCCTTGTAACCAGTCCCTAGTAGTTGGAATATGCAAATTTCTGGGTATGAAACCAACTTAGCAAATCCATAGAGTCTGTAAAGTATCTTGGTGTTATGCTAGACAACAGGCTGTCTTTTAAAACACATATCAAGGACGCAAGCAAGAAGGCATCAATTACGCAAAGAGCCCTGTCCTGAATGCTTCCAAACACCGGTGGTCCTGTTAATGGAATACTACTGTTACTACTACTGTCAGCTGAATTCTTTTCTACGCTGCCTGGAATTGGGCAGAAGCCTAAAAAATCGAAAAAGGCAGAATAATAGTAGCAATCATTACTAGGTTCATAGACTCTGTACAATAAAAGTTATAAACGGCTTTAGGACAATATCTGACGATGCTGCGTGCGGCTTAGCCTTTTGATGAGCTCAAAAGGGTATTACTTAGGTGACATATAGCTCTATGGCAAACTTGGTAGAACAATTTTAAGAAAGAACATACAGGCTAATCCCTGACATCCTCTCATGGATATCGCTATCGATAGAAAACTGTAGTTACCATATTGCGCAGTTCTCATCCGGTCTTGGAGGCTACCATCAGTACCTCAACAAACATCGACTCGATAGTTCGCCCCTTTGCTTGGCATATCCAGAAGTGAACGAGGATGCGGAACACGCAGTTTTTCACTATGGACAGTTCTCAAAAGAAAGCCAGTCGATAAATGTGCTAAGCCTATAGGGCCTTATTTACTTCATGACAGCTCATTACTACATGCCAGCTTATTTACTACATGACAGCTCATTTCATTTTTGATAGTTGTTCAGGAACACCTACGAAGAGCAAAAGCAAAAAGAAGCGTCAATGAGGCCGCCTCTTTGAATATAGCATAATTATTGCTAACCAGCCCCGCGAAGTAGTACTTAACGGCAGTCCTTCGGAGAGAGTGGTTGAAGTGTGCAGAGTGTAGCTTTAGTACGAAGGCGGTTTCCGAAATCGAGCTCTCGAGTGCGAATCGTGCAAGCTGTTAATCTGTAATAGTAGTAACTTAAGAAGATTCCCACATTCTTGGCGCGGCCGGGAAAAAATTCATAAGGACAACAACAATGTTAGCTTTTTTGTTACAGCTATAAAACGAGTTATTTATAAAATCTTATTTTCATGAAAAGATTTTATGTTTTTCCATTTACTAAATAAAATATATGTCCTGAAAGAGTGTTCGCATTGGATATCCTCGCTGGCCTTGTTTTCTCACCTTTTCATAGTAGTTTATTAGACCCATGGTATCCTTGCACAGCGATTTTTAATTCCAAATTTGGAGTACCAATTAATCTAATCATAACTGTTTAATATAGTATGAATTAACAGGCTTTTAGAGTTTGATGGTATTGAATTTAAAGCCTTGCCTTACGATTAAGTCTTCACGACTAGTACACGTGCCCTCGTACTGCGACACTTGAACATCCTTTTTTTTTGTTTAATTACTTAAATGAAGCATAATAAAGCAACTGAAAACTTACACCTCTTTTCATAAACTCTGGCAACAACTTTGTTTTATGGAGATGAATTGTAGGCGTTTTCTTCTTGATCCCTCTTGCATGTACAAGTTTGGGTTTGTTTTTGTTGTAATTTTTTTCTTTTCTTATAGATTTTTTTTAGGCATTTGCTGCCATATGGCTACAATTTGATCTTTATAAATGATTTTGACGTGTGTCAGTCAGTGTAACAAGCAGAGAATTTGAAATTTTTATTGGCTTTCAAATGGGGTTGTGGGGAGGATGTGAAACGTTCGTGTTTATTTAAAATTAGCTAGATCAGTTGAGTATAATTTTAAAACAGAAAACCTTAGAAAGTGCCGCAAGTAAAGTTATTTATTTTGTATTTTAAATTGTATAAAAAGCGTTGAAAAATTATTTTTAAGAACTCTAGAGATGCTTGTAGTTTACATAAGAATAAATGAAAATACATTTTTATTTATTGTGCGCTGATGTTATATACCAAGCCTAGTAATGAATAGCTTTAACCTCTGTGGCTTTAAAAGAGATCCGAGTTTGTAGTAATAAAATCTTAGATTATTTAGGATAGTTCTCTACAGTGCCATTTGTGTTAACTGCTTCTTTTTGCGATCGGCCCCAGTGTGCAGTGCATAGATGTAAAAAGAAATAATTTTTATTTACATCCTCAATTTTATGTTGAATTTTAGGAAATAGTGAATAGGTTGCTATACGGTCTGCTATTTTTTGAAACATAAAAAAATTATTTAAACCGCTTCTCTATTGTATTTGACTCTAAGTACAGGACTTTTCAGTTAAACCAAATTTAATATACTATTTTGTGCCTTTTGCTTAAACTCTAACTACTTCTTTGTTGATTCAATTAATATTTGTTAGAAAACTTCTCTAAAAATAGTATACCATTGTTATTCTTTGTAATAGACTCCACTAATGTTTCCCACGCTTGTTGTATACTATAAATATCGTTTTAATTAACAAGTCTGTTATTTTGTATAAGAGCTGATCATAAAAACAATATTTCCCAAAACATTAGTAATGGTCAGTTAAGAATGACATAAAACGAACAAACTCTTTATTATAAAAACTGATATTGATCACAATAAATACGAAAAACAAGTATACAAGTATGCAAGAATACACCCTCACGTTTACTAAACGCTTAATAATGGGAATACTTTGGTTTTTATATGTTTAAGACATAAATACATAATTAAATAACTATGTAGTTGATATTGCTAATAAAAAGTTAATAGGAAGTATACAAAATTATTAATTATTTTTTCGGACAAAAGTCTGGCCATCTGTTGCAGCCCTCTCTAGAATCGTTATAAATAGATTCTTTAAAATTTGTACAGAAAATGTATTACTGAAGCCATTATAACAATAACTACTAAAAATTAAAAGGTACTCCGAAAGTAACATAAAATTCATAAACATATTATCAACCTTATTCAAAAAGAAATGTAAAAATTAAAGGATGCTTCCATAGAGGCAATCATTTTAGCGAATATAAAGTTTTCTTTTAAATACTTACAGAAAGATTAAGTCAAAAATTAAAAGGTGGGTCATAAACAATTTATGAAATAAATTCGTAAGCTTTAGGTTTGTTTTGTTCTTACTACAGGTTTGGTTATTTATGCAAATATTTCGTTACACCATTGCATTGAAAATAAGCCGACAGCAGAGTTTTGTCAAATATTTAAAAGATGGTCACATAAAATAAAACTTTTTTATAAACATATAAATTTGCTTTTCTTTTTTGAAAGCAAATTTAAAAAATTTGATTTTAATCTTGACGAGCTATATCAAAATTGCCAAATTAGGAAATTTCTTTTTAATTTTGATAGGTTAGAGAAGCCAAAACTAGGAATATGGTATCGTTTAATAAGTATTTCGTAGTAAATGCACAATGTGTCCAGAGTTTTTAAAAAAATAAAAAAAATTATTTCTTATTTTAGTTTTGCATAAAGAGAATATTAATTATGATAGTAGTATGGCAAGTAGTTGTGTTATGCCGTAAAATATTTCAATTTCTGTTTAAAGCATTTCTTATTTGCATACCTTCGCATATGTGTGATAAAAATAAGTAGCTTCCATATTACGGACCAGCAACCAAGGGATAAACCCTACTCATGCAATTCATTGCGCCAGAACTAGGAAATCAGGTTATGGAGAGGAGCAAAGAGGGAGTGGTGTTTGTGGACATTCAATTTTTTTGAACTTTCCTATATTGAAAGCGACAGGAAAGATCTCTAGAGGATGTTAATTCCAAATACGGACTGTTCTGCTAAAGAATGAATTTTCCCTGTAATTCGTAGTGCGATTTACCGGCCTATCAACCACAAATGGCTGGGCCCTTACGTAAAAGCGTGTTAAACGTAAAAACGTGCGAGTAACGGAAACAAGTTCCCTAATTTCATTAGAGCACTTACCGTTGTAATAAATTTACCCCCCCCCGGGGACACATTTATCGGTCTGTATAGAACATCGACTATCTAGACCTGTGCAACTGGAGGTATAAGGGAGCCCAGTCACCTGAAGTCAGCAGGGGTACAACTGGAAGCTCCACGTAATTTCTACGGGAATCAGAGCAGAGTTCCGCTATTTGTTTCTTTAGACATTTAGCTGTTCTCTGGCTGATTATTGAGGTTGGCCCTTTTGGGAGTATCGTGGTGGTTGTGGTTGCGCGGCTCCATAACAGGTCAGTTTTATATGGTGGCCAGAATCATTTCACTTTTAATAACACGTACCTGGTGGAATGATCCTAGATCCAATGACCATGCTAGACATGTGTTCTAGACAGGAGTCTCCAGCAAGAAGTGGTGCTTTGCAGCCCTACCCTGGAATCATCGAAATTGCTACTAGGAAGGACTTGTTGCTAGAATTAGACTTCGGCCTCCTAGGGCGTGAGTGGCTCTGCTTTTCACTCACAGTGGTTTGACCACCATCTGATTAAGGCTCATTGCCAGGAGCAAATGTAAATCATTTGGTGCCCCTGTAGGCTAGTAGGTAGTGTACTAGCTTGTAAATATGGGGGTTGTGGGTTCGATTCCCAACGAAGACCTTGGTTTTTTTCACTACAAAAGATAAAAATTGACTGTCGGTGGAGCTGCTCAGCGATGAAGGCATAGTCACTGGTCGCTGTTGCTGTCTTTATACGGCAGTTAATTTCCGACTATCCTTCTAATTTCACCACCTATTTCATCTCTTCTCTATCCATTTCCTAAAGAAGGTAGCACGGTACTTAACTAAATAGGCATTGTTGCCTGAAGTGCTACTTCTCTTTTTAAAAAAAAAAAAAAAATATCACGAAATGTAGTAGTGATAAAACTGTGAAATTGCGTCGATGCAGAAAATCGATCAATGGAATACACTACTGTCCCCAATGAGCCTCTTGACCGGCCCATACATGAGAGTTATATAGGTGGTGTAAATAGTACTAAGATCGGATGGATGAAAGAATCTTTTACACCGTTCTAGAAAAGCGAGGCACTTGAACGCTTTTCTAAAAACCTGAAATATTTGCTTAGTCCATTGAACATCACACAGTATTTTATCAAGAGCTTCCGATTCCATATATGACCTATAACAATAGATGCAATTATTACAAGTCAAAGGTCTTTTTGTGTATTGAGCAAGGAAATGGCTGGGAAATTAATAAATATACATGGACAATTTAAGATTAACTTTAACTAAAAAACAAACACCCCGCAAACCATATTTTACTTATAACCAATTTTTGTATTGAATTAATTATTTAAACGCAAATCGACCTATAAAATCAAATGCCTAAGAAACCTTTGCTTGAACCTTTTAATTAACACGGTTGAAGAAATGAAATCTTAGTTATTTTAGCTAGGACATTAGGCATGTTTGACTTTAAAATTTTTAGTTGTAAGTGTCTTGCCTCTAATTGTAATTTAATTTGATTTATTATTATTTTTATTATTTTATTATTAAACTAAACCCGTAATTTCAATAAAAAAGAGAGCAAAAATATATTATTTTTCTTCAAAGAAGCGTTGCCATGTTAACTTTAAGTCTGATAAAATGTTTTAAGATATATAATTAAATGTGTACAATTTAATAATGTTGTTTCGATTTTCAATGCGAAAAATTATTTTTTTATTCGATTAATATCCAATAAATAAGAAATAAGAGTTAAAAATTTTTAATAACAAAACTAATTTATTGAAAAACCAAATACAGTAGCCTTATTAGACAAAACAACACAATGCGACTTTTATTTTTGCCAACACTGTATGTAACTTAAAAATTTTGTTTTGTCATTAAAGTTATTTGAATACAGAAATTCTGATATTTATTTCTGTTTAAATTTTGTATATATTATTTTTAATAAAGGTATAGAATTTTAAGTTGGCAACACTTTTCAAAAACAATTTTTAAGAAGTCTAGAGATGTTTGTAGTTTACATAAGAAAAAATAAAAATATATATTTTATTTATTGTGCGCTGACGTAATTTACCGAGCATAGAAATGAAAATATCTAATCTCTGCTGCATTAAAAGAGACCAGAGCTTGTAGTAATAAAACTTTAGATTAAAATTACCACCCAGAGGTGATAAATAGTTTTCATACCCGAAATAGTTCTCAACAGTGCAATTTGTATTAAATGCTTTATTTCGCGATCGGCCCCAATGTGCAGTGCATAGACGTAGAAAACAAATATTTTTTATTTGCATTCTCAACATTTTGCCACCTGTAAAGGGATTTATGTTTAATAGTTCCGCATTATAACGTGAATAGACCGACGCCAGAACAACGCTCTCAAAATGTGCAAATTGAGTCCAAACGGAATTTTGTTAAGCGATGAATAGATACGTCAATAAGCAAAGCTGCCATATTTAAAGTGATGATAATTCTCAAGTGTATGTTGCACTGTTACTCCCAGAAAAACTGACTATTTGGTGTGCTTTATAGGCTGGGTAAATCATTGGTCTGTACTTATTCAAAAACGATGCCAGCCAGAACGTTACAGTATATGATGATATCTATAGAACCGTAATTACTGACTTTTATCCATTTATCCATTGAACAATCATGACGTGCAGAAGCAGTAGTTTTGACAATACACCTCAACAAGTCACACAGCTCGTGCCACAATTGATTTATTGAGATAACATTTGCTAACTACATAGTTTCAAGTTTCGGATCATGAGATTTAACACCGCTGTACTATTTTCTGTGGCGATATGTTAAGTCACAAACTACGTCGATAAGCCCGAGGAGGAGGCCACTTGAAGAACAACTCTACTCATCGCGTTATTGCTGATATAGCTCGCAAATTTTGGAAAAAGATATCGCAAATTGCAACTCCGGAATAGACTACGTCCGAGCCAACCATGGCTGTCATATGCCAGAAGTCATATTTAAATTATAATGCCAGAAGATAATTTTTTGAATAAAGTAAATTTCATGTTAATTTTGAAAAAAACTAACTTCAAGAATAAAATTATATACCTCTATAAAAATACCCTTTACAACTTTTTTTTATAACAACAAAAATGATTAATCTTTCAAATTATTTAAAAGGTTTTCCCAGTGTAAATTTGTTCTCTACAATACAACTACATTTTCATTATTAACACTGACTGTAAGCTTGTTTTCATTGCCAAAAAATTGTTTCCTTTTATTCAAAAACATAAATAATAAGCTGATTTTTCGTACACACAACTTACCTAATAACTAAGTTTCATAAGACTATTTCGTCATAGATCAAAGGAATTATCTGAAATTAATCAGGGCGATAAAAAATCTCTCAATTGTTATTATTCATTTTGAGTTAATTATTTTTTTATAAATACTTTAATCGTTCCAAACGTATTGATATAGAACGATAGCTTGATGGGCATCAAATCAAATTTCCCCTCACATCATGCCCATTTAAAAATGGTGCCATCTTTATGTTAAAATGAGTATTTCTTCCTAAACAATTTAATTTTAAAGTGTTAAAACATGTAAACTCTTTCGAGCAAGCCTATCATCATGCTTCCAATTTAGTATATACACAAAGTATCGATCAAACTCCGCCTCCCCAAAAATTATTATTCTATAAAAACACCAAGTAATCCTATCAGCAAAGAGTTAAAAGAGTTGTATGCATACATAAAGTAAATCCATAGTAAAAAACAAACAAACACATGAGAGATAATATCACCACTTACTTGTTATGTTCTATCCAGTAAAATTGTTAAAGTATATGTAAACAAAACACACTAAAAGTAATAATCAATAAAAATCACAATAAAAGCATTTCAAAAGAAGAGGGAACAGTAATAGTTACGAGCTCACATAAACGATTACATACTTACATTTGGATGTATGTATGTATGTATAAATATATCCATACACGTTGTATTATGTCTGACTGGCTTCAATAATTTTACCCTTTTTATATGAAACGTCATAGCTACTTTCACTTTCAATTTATTTCTGTTGATTATATTTTTGTTTGTATCACAGGAGAATATGAGTATGAGTATTACTAAATAAACTCTTTGCAAATTCTCTTTATATTAAAAATATTACTCTTTTAAATTTACAACAATTTAAAAGAGTTGCATATGTTAAATCAAAGAGTGCAAAAGTTAACGAACGGATTGGTTTTAAGCATTTAAAGGGGTAACGTTTATAAAATTTCCCCTCTTTTCAAAATAAAACTCAATCTTTTCAAAAATTGCATATGTAACTCGTTCTCTCTTAAATTAATGAGAAGTAAATTATATAATGAGAGATTGCATTTGTATGAATTTGGTTTGGTGGCTTAAGTTAAACATGTTTCACATGCAACTCTTTCCATTTAGATTAATGAGAAGTAGAAAGTGTAATGAGAGATTGCATTTGGGTATGATATTGTTTTGATGGGTTAAGTAAAACATGTTTCATATGCAAACAAAAATTATAATAAAAAGTGTAAGTGTATTAAGGGAGAACTGAATTCACTAGTGAAAACCCTAAGCTAACAAGTGTCAATGGCCGTCTGTCGTATAGAAATGATTATATTTATGTTTGATGTTCTTAGATTTAATATTTTTTTTTATTAACCAGAATTAATCCAGTAGTGTATTTATGAAAATATGTTTGTAAGGGGCCATATTGTGGGAGTATTCGTGTTTAATATGATAAGACGCCATTAAAAGGGTTATATGGCAAATAAACAATTGGGAGTAAATATTTATGTGAGTGTGTGCCTGCGTGCGGTGTTAAAAGAGCCTATAAAAATTTTATTTTTCGTTTTTGTATATTAGCTGTTCTTTTAAAATTCCGTTCCATTATGATTTGATTGAAAAATTAAATTTTTTCGGATTTGAATGAGAAATATAACTGCGTGTAGCTATTAAATAATTTAATGTGCTTCACAACATATTTCAAACTACTTATGCATTTTTTTTAAATTTGTATCAGATCAAAAACTTACAAAATTTTACAAAATTTTGAAGTACATTTTTCTTCTAACCTTTTGCAATCAACTAACAATTTTCAATAGTGTCAATTTGGGGCGGTATTAAATTGTCAGTTGCGGTTTTTTTAACGTTTTTTTTCGACTAGTACTTATTTCGTGAATAATAACACTTAGCTCATGCTTGATTTGACAGATAAGTAGTTTTATCCTTCCGCTGAACGAATATGGTTGTATATACGCTTGAACAACGCTTCGCTAAGTGGGCCTGCGATCGACTTACAAAAGATGCCGATTTTGCAAAAAAATCATCTTTTCAGATGAAGCTCATTGATCTTGGCGGGTATGTAAACAAACAAAATTGTCGTATTTGGGGCACAGTAAACCCGCGCGCATACATTGAAAAGCCGACGCAACCAAAACCACTGTTTGGTGCGGATTTTGGTCCAGAGGCATAATTGGTCCATTTTTTAGGAGTGGCCGTTACAGTCAATGGCGATGGTTTTCGGGCCATTTTGAACGAATTTTTGTTCACAAAAATTGTAGAGGATGATATTGGCAACATTTGGTTCCAACAGGACGGCGCTGCCTGCCACACAGCCGAAGCTGTGTAGTTTTGTTTATAGCATTAAAAAAAAAGTTATTTGGCGGACCCTATATTTTTATAAAACATTAATCTAACGCAAAGGCTTTTTGCGTTTACATGTTTCTATGACCAAACGGTTTTTTTCAAGTGGTATATTCGCAAAATCTAGTGGTTTTTTATTCGAGATTTTAGTATGATTAAACTTTTATTCTATTATTTTATTCCATTACTAAAAGATATGATAGATAAGATGACATTTCATCTACGTTAATAAACATTTTGTTATTCTCATTAAATAGATATTATTGAAAAAATACTTTAAATGCATTACTGTGGGGAAAGCATATCTATATGGCCACTTTACTACTGCTCATATAGCTAATCAGTAGATTTTATCCCAAATTCTGTATTCAAAATTCAAGAGTCTTATATTTTAAAACAAATTGATTAAATGTTTTTTTTTAAAGGAATGTAGCACAAATTTGCATGCTTACAAATAGGACTGTGTTCAGAAGTGGTGCTGTACCTGTTACCATGGGTGATATAAGTATCACGGAGTCGAAAGCTCTTGATGTTCTTGGCATGAAAATTCAGTGTAATTGTCAATGGACTAAACATATTTTTAAGGTTTCTAAACAAGCATTCAAGTGCTTCGGTTTTCTAAAACGGTGTAAGAGATACCTCTATTTATCCGTCTGAAGATGGAATATAACTCTTATGTATGGGCGCCCCAAAGTCTATTCTGGAGTTGCGCTACCGCGTAAAGGAGAGGCCCAGGAGTCTCTTTATGTACGGTAGGGTATCTAACTCTATTGATTCTCTAGAGCATCGACGCAATGTGGGTTGTATTTCACTTTTTTATCGTTACTACAATGGGAAGTGCTTTAAAGAAATTAGAGAACTTGTTCCCGTTACTCGCACGTTTTTGCGTTTAACTCGATTTTTGTTGAGAGCGCATCCACTTATGTTCGATTGGCCAGTTAACCACACTATGCATTAAAGGGAGAGTTCGTTTTTTAGCAGAACAGTTCGTATGTGGAATAAACTCCCTCCAGAGGTCTTTCCTGTCACTTTCACAACACTACTCCCTCTTTCCTCTTCCCACAACCTAATTTCCTAGTTCTGGAACAATGCTTTGCATCAGCAGGGGTCATCCTCTGAGAGATGGTCCCAACGAAAAAAAAAATTAAAAATGATTTGAAAAACTACAATTTTTATTAAGCTTACAGATTAATTTTTGTATTAATATCTTGTTTATTAAATTCATTTAACAATTGGATAACTTATACTCTTTAAATAAATAGAAATTGTCCCAAATGTCCAACTAAATTTCACATTATATCTTTATAAAATTGTTTTATGTAAGGTTATTGTATTTTTAATTAAAAACTAAATTAACTAAATGAGTATTAAATGATCAAGCTCAAAGTGACAAATTTACTATGTTTTTTCTCTTTTTTTGTAGTTTTCTCTTTTATATTTTTTAAATAAATAAAAGGGGGCTTTTTTTGAATATTTAACAACATTTTTGGAACCTTTTTTAACTTCACATGTGTTGATTTCAAAAGCGATTCTAGTAAAATGCTTGCCAGATCGCCTTTAATACATATGTGGTAAATTATAAGAGCTAAGGATAGTTTTATTATAGTCAATTATTTTTTTATATTAAAGTGGTACTAATATTTATCCATTTTTTAAAAGAACCCTTCATACTCATTAATATATAAAAGAGTTACTTATATACATACGTATGTATATATATTTTCTGCACGTGTTTATTTGGATATTCTACATGGCTTTTTGCTTTTATTTATCATTATGACTTTTGTTGCCTCTTAAATCATTTATTATGTTGTTGTTTAATATGTCGTCACTACTTACATATGTGGAGTAAAGAGAAAAGTGTTAATTTGGAGCACACATGCGTTTAACCAAGTTTTTGTATTTTGGCAGCCATGTTGTTTAATTTGCTTTGCTTTTTCATTATTCAATTCAAGTGTTTTTGTTTTGTTTTCTGTTTGCTGCTGTGATTTGCTCACTTTAATTTGATAGATAGCTGTGTCAAGTCACAAAACACAGAGAGAATTTTGTGCTGTTAAATGAATAGAATTAATATTAGTTTTATTCTTTTTTTTCAATTATTGCAAAAGTCCTCGTTTTTACTTAATTAATGGGAATGAATGAAAAACAATTCTCCAAAAAACTATAGTTGTCTAGTGCAATTATTTTTATAAAAAATAATCGTATTTTATATGGAACCGGTATTTTATCACAAATGTATATTATTTTCATATGTATAAGAAATGAAGAAAAGAAATAATTTGTTAGAGAATAAAATATTCTTTTAAAAGAAAATTTATTATTGGCCACAAATTTTTAGGAAAATCATTTTTAGAAATTATTTTGTATGGAGAAATTTTCAATAAGTTTTATAATTTTTACATTAAAAATAAATAACTAAAAATTTGTAAAAAAAGAATAAAATCTAGCAAAAAATTTGAAAGAAAAATGGCTGAAAATGTTCCTATAAATATGCAAACACTTTTGAGTTTTTTATAAGAAAAAAGGCTCATTCAAAGTCCTTTTTTGTAAAAAGATACTCGACGAACTTTATATAGAAAAAAAATTATTATTATTGACGAAATCTTTTCCAAAAGTTTTTCGTAAGAGAAGGAATCTTAAAGTTTTCAATACGAATAGTAGTTGCCGAAAACTTTAAAAAAATTTTATGAAAAAACCATATGAGAATTTTCTATGGAAGAATCGAAAAATTGTCTTTTATTATAAATGTAAAGTTGTACAGCCTTACGTAAAACAAGTTAATATCAAAAATGCTTCTTTAAATTATCTAAAAAATACATATCTTTTAATGAAAAACACATCAAAAATTAAGCAAAATCGTCAAGAAGTTATTTAAAAAGTCGTGGAATTATTTTCTACATAAAAGGCTATATAAATTTTCCTAATAATACTATTTATATCGTATAAGAATTTTTCTTTGAAAAGCTTTTTCTGTCAGTGTTTAAATCTGTTATTAATGGCAGTCCTGTGGGAAAAAGTTACTTAGATTCTTACAACAAAAACAAGGTGCTACGAAATGGTGTGTAAAGGAGAGTAGAAGGCTTAAAGATTCTTTCTACATACAGTGTTATCGTATTTTTGGATTTGTGGCAGAATGTGGATTCGTTTTTATTTAATAGAGCAAAAAAATTTAATTTGAGTAGAATTTCGGAATATCTCTGTGGATTTTAGAAATTTTATTTTTTTAATAATAAAATAATTTATTTTATTAATCATATCTTTACTATTTTATCTAAGTATAACCCTTAAAGTTAGCAAAACAAAAATGTATAAATAATAAGTCTTAAAAACATATTTATTTATTTATTTTATTTATTTATTTGTATCTATATTTAGTCTATGGATTCAAGATGTTTACCGACATTAAATAACACAATAGCATATAAAACGTAAATTTGGTGATTTTAAATATTAATGTAGATAACAGAATTAACATTTAAAATATGTTTAAAAAATAAACTTATAAAATTTTTTTAACTCAGCATAAATTCTTGAAAATGGGTTAGAGTTAGGCTAGTTTGACCTAAAACTTTAATTAGCAATGGATTAAAATAGCGCGCAAGACGAAATAGAACGTTAAATGAAATATTGCTAAACAAAAAATCTGAACAGACTTTTCCTTTTATTAAATTTAAAACAAAGATGACATTTAACATTATTCTTCAGCTTTTTAGAGATGGCAGCTTTATTAGAGCAAGTCTACTAGTGTAGGATCGTAGAATTAAAGGATTACGAAGTAACAAGAACTGCTTTTGCACCGATATCATGCTATTACTATTGACTTTATAAATTAGATCCCAAATTATTGACTATATACCAGGATAGGTCTGACAAGAGAAGTATAAAGATGTTTTGTGACATATGGATCACTAAACTCCTTCGCCCAGCGTTTTATAAATGCAAGAACTACATGCTAACGAAATATACTGTAAAATTTATTGTACACATTTTAATTTATTTAGTAAAATACCAAGATCCGAAACTACATTCAGTTTCTCAAGTTTATAGACGTTTAAAACATATGGCACATTTGTATGACATCCTTGGAAGAAACACATATATTTGCCCTTTTTTAAGTTTCAACTCCATATTGTAAATATTACACCAGGAACTAAATGTATTTAAGTTCTTTTGCAGAAGAATATGATCAGCGTGACGATTATATGTTCGAGCATATAATAGAACCTTTGAGTATTTAGTGGCATTGAGTAGACTATTAATAAACAAGGAAAATAATAATGGACCCAGGTGGCTACCCTGCGCCACACCAGATGAAACAAAAATTTTTTTGAAAGTAAGCGTGTTAAAACGGGCAAGTTGTAATCAATATGCTTTCCTACAGATTCAATAGATTAAGGTTTTTACTTTAAGGATAATTAATATGTAGTCTCAGCTCTGTTATTCAAATTTCTATGCAATAAATTCTGAAATGTTTTCTGTCAAATCTTAGTTTTTATGCTACGTTTTTAAAGCATGCAAAACAACATTTTGTCCAAATTTTCGAGCAGCAACATATTAAAATTCCTCTGGATTAAAACCATTAAAAGACTAGGCAAAATAGTATTTACTCTTTTTTTTATTATCTAAGGACTACATCAGGCTTTTTGCGACAATGAATGCAAATGAGCTGTAAAATGCTAATCGCTCAATAATTCAAAATATTATTTTCTGGGGGATATTACAGGCTAAAATAAAATGGTATCTTGGGGATCAAAACTGTCAATTAATATTTGAATTTCGCAAATTTTGGGAACTCTGATTCAATATTATACTAATGACCTACATTTTTGATAACAACACTTAATAATTAATTCCAATATAATTCATTTTCATTTATTTATTAAATTTGCAACCATATAACTATTTTTTAAGTTACCCTTCTAGTTTTAATTTAATATTAAAAGTCATAAGTTAACAGTTTTGAGTAAATTGAAATACAGTGAGAGTGAAGGCCCCTCATAATTTTTTGTGTTTTAGTTTAAGTTTATATTTGTTGTTGTGCGTAAGGAATGCTGTCTATTAGAGTAGTTTGTTTACTAAAGTTTTTCTTTTGTTTTGTTGAATTTTTTGTTTGTTTCACAAACAAGTTTTTCTTGTAATTTAGTTTAGTGGTTTAAAATTGTTTTAACAAAAGTAGACGAGTTTGAACGGGTCACATGATAAATTGATTTTCTTGTGGATGCAAAAGTATAAACTAAAAGACTGTAAAGTATAAAATTTTTTCCATCGTTAATACCAAATTCATTATTTGTTATACCAAATGTTAGTTGTTGTTTAATTCAAAAAATCTGGTAAGTTTGAAAGAAGACTTGGAATTTTTTGAAATGTAACAACATTTAGCAGTTTCAAATAGGTAAAGTAAAACATAATTGTTTTAACTACAATTTAAGACCAGCATATTATTTTAGTCAAACTATTGTAAAATTTAAGCATAATAATGTTGAGCATATTTATGTTACATAATAAAGATACGATGTTAAAAAAATTATTACAACATTTAAATTTAATGAGTAGTTTATTGATTAAGCACTTGATCTTAAACAAAGAATTTATCTTTTTTTTATTTTTTATTTCAATTTACGATATTTTGCCAATCCATTGGCATCTTCAGGTAAGGAAAAATATGTATAAATAACACAGGCCTACAAAAAAAAAATGTTTCTAAAAATTGTTTGAAATTCTTAGTGCTGATTTCAAAAATACAATCCATTTTTTTCTATCACTTCAGGTTTTCCCACAAAAAAGGGAGTATTTTTGAGTATAATAACAAAATTTAAACAATTTTTAAAATTTTTTTTAAAGTTATAAAATATTTTCTTATAAGCAGCAATTTTATTCGTGCTTGATTCCTTTTCAAATAAATATTAAGTGATATTCTCACAAAATATTTATTACAAAACAATTTTCAATTTTGTGAGAATATCACTTAATATTTATTTGAAAAGGAATCAAGCACGAATAAAATTGCTGCTTATATTGATAATGATTCCGAATAATTATAAATTACATATTTTCTTATACAGAAATCATGTTCTAAACTTAATTTTTAGTACACTTTCATTTCTCTTTTAGCCCATAAGTACTTATAATAATGCTGTCGTTTTGTATCGAAGCTTCTTTTATTGCTTTTTCGGCTGTGGATTCGTTGAGGATCATCCATCTTCCTTGATACTTTCATTTCATTTCTTTGATGTCTTGGTGGAATTTTTCGCCCTGCTCTTTACTACATCACCAAGGTTTGCAGGGAAGTATTCAAGATGTGAGTGGAGGAAATGAATTTTAATGCTTACGTTACAGCTTATTAAAGTTTTCGTGCAGGTCTGCGACGATTGTCTTGTAGTTGGATCTTTTTTGTTTCCTAGGAAACCGGTAACAACTAATTTAAAAGATGTTTATGCTGCCTTTTCTTTTGTTTCCATTTTGTCCACAAAGTTGGAATCTCTCATTAGTTTTGTAATGTGTGGGCCGACAAAGACTCCTTCCTTTAGCTTTGCATCGCATAAAACAATAAACTGTCCACAAATATATCGAAAACACTCCCCTTCTTTTGGAAATGCCTTAACAAATCCTTTCACCAGCTCCAACTTAATGTGAAGTGGTGGAAGTAACACCTTTTTGGGATCCACAAAGATTTTCCTCTGAATATTTTTAACTCTTACCTGTAAGGTTTTCTCAAGGGTCAAGCTTTTTTATGTAGTTTTGCTTTCTGTTTCTACTGTCCTATTCACAGAGAAAGCAAGGGAACTTTGTATAGACACTTTTAAATCATCACAAAGTGTCTATTTGTGGTCTGAATTGCACAGTTTGTCTAAAACCAGTTCAAGGTTTACGTAACATTCTTTCAAGTGAATCGAGTGTCCAACTGGCACAGAAGCATACTTATTTCCATTGTGTAGAAGTACTGCTATAAGGGTTCTTTTTTAACAATCAATAAAAAGCCTCTACTCATGAGGAGCATATTTAATTTTGAAACGTCCATAAGTCCAGGTACATCACTACAAAACACTAGGTCACCTTCTTGAAGAAAGAAAGATACAAACTCCTTTTCCCTCGATCGAAAGAAAAATACCAAGAAAAGGATATACTCGGAGCCAACATATGTTTATCTTTCAATCCAGATCCTTATAGTCTTTAGGTAGGTTTAGATCTCTAACTAAATCGTTCAGTTCAGATTGTGAGAATTGAATGGGATCGGTTGTGCCAAGATCGTAGCAATCACTGCCTTCTTCACTATCATCTTGCTGAGCCAATGGCTCCTGATCATCTAAAATGTCTTCCAAAGAATCTGGAAGAGAGGGTATTGATACTTCAGGTCCATGAGGAAGAGGACGAATGACTGATTGAATATAATATAAGGGTAAGAAATATCCTTCTTGTTTTTCAAATTGAAACCTTGCACGTTGCAGGAACAAAAATAGCTGTTATTATTATTATTTTATGCTCCATTCAAAGCATAGGTATTTGAAAACAAAACGACTGCTTTTTATGTTATAACCATTGCCTCAGTTTTTCAACATACACTAAACAAACTTTGTATGGGGCCCAAGGCTTATCATGATCGCCTAACTTTATACCAAAATAGGCAAAATATACCTTTTCAACAAAATCAGAAATGTTTCTTTGTTGCTTTTTAATGGCGTAGTTACCATAAATGTAGCAGAAGCAATCTGGTGAGTTTATACATCCTCTGGTAGACATTGTCCATAAAACAACTTCACGACACAAGAAAACAATCACTACTTTGAAGCGCTTGTAACAGCAACACGAGAACTGCACATAGAGAAGAGGAACTGTAAACTGAAGGAAAATAGCAGAAGTTCAGTGCTTGGTGACGGAGGGTAAAAATAACTGTATGTGATGGAATTTTTTCAATATCTTTCCGAAATCGGCGTTGAAAACACTATAAAAATTACTTATAAAATTTGAAACAATTTTTATGTCGCAGACCTGTGTAATTTATCAAATTAATCAATAATGACAATCAAATTTAAAACAATCAAACATTTTTTTCAAACAACAATAAGAACTATAGTTACATAGTTTATATATAAATTGAAAAAATATTTTAACTATACATACACACATACAATTTTCTAATACAAATAATTTTTTGAAATAAATACAAATTTTCAAAATAATAAAATTATAAAACAATATTATTTTACATATGCATTCAAACATAAATTTTACTGAACAAATATTGCATAAGATTAAAATATTGATTATTAATGTGAGATAGATACAGAGTTTTGTTTTATAGATATATGTCTATAACTTTGTGCAACACTTTTTGCGTCTGCTTTAAAGTTTATTCCTTGGATGGTATTTTAATTATTTTATTTCTAGCATATACCGACGATTATAATTATTTTCTAAATTTAAAACTGAAACATTTTCAAAGTTAGAATAGTGATTAACTTTGGGAAAATGTGAAGATAATACAGTTTTTTGTGAGCTAGTATTATTCCTTATGGCCTGCTATTCTAGTTTTCAATTTACTTTTTCTTGTGCCTACATAAACTTTATTACAATTCTCTTTATCATTACCGTTACAACGAATTTTGTACACTATTTTAGACATATTTAATTTTTGAATTTTCTTTTTAGTTTTCCTAAATAACCTATATAATGTCTTAGTATTCTTCTTCCTTCGGATAAAACAGGTATATAAGTTATAGATTTATACGTTTTGGGTTCTGTTAATTAATTCCTATTGATTAATCGTATTGATTAGTTGTTATCAGTTAATATGGAATTCTTTGTCACTTATTGTTAAAATCCTCTCCTCAAATATTTAGCTGTGTTAATAATAATCCTTTTATTTTGTTAAGAATAATAATTAATAATTCTAACTAGTGCTTAATCCATAAATTACCTTTAAAATAATAAAAAGATCAAATAACTATAATTATTATATATTTAAATTTATATTTTTGAGTTTATTTACTTATTTTTTTGAATTTTTCGAATTAAGGCTTCCTATTGTTCTCACTATAATTTCTGCTCATCTATTCTCTACCGAGACCTTTATTTCTGGAGCACTTTCAATAATAATACCGTTGTAACAATAAATATTAAATGACGTTAAAAGTTGAGGAGTGTAAGCAACTGATTTTGGTGCATACGATTTTGTTTGCTGAAAACTTCTAAACCTACAGTTAAAACTAACCTTTTTCTGACGAAGCCCATTTTCATTTATCAGAGTGACAAGAGCGATTGTTAAGAATCCTTTGCATGCTCAACGTGTCACTGTATTGTGCGCTATGTGTTCTGGAGGAGTGATTGTGCTGGAAACGTATCGGTCATTTCATCACGCTAGCGCGAGATGACGTGATAAGATTTACATCTCCACCTGGCCGTGGGTCTTAATCAGATGGTGGATCATTACTGTGGATGCTATGTAGCGCCATCCTCGCACTAGAAGGCCTTCGGATACGTATATCCTCCGGTCACTCCTAGTTGCAACTTTAAAAGGCCGGAGTAGGCCGCAGCCTGCACTCCTTGCTAAAGAGTCGGAGACTATCCAACTCCTAGTCCAGAACGCATGAAGCTAAATATAATTAAGAATACGGCGGCATTCATACTCACTGGACCTGGACCATTCATTGTGTTCATTGTGAATGATCCGACCCACAAACTCAAACGAGGGCCTCGAAACACACAGCCACCACGATACTGCCGAAGGGCCTACCTCAATAATCGGTCAGAGAACAGCTAAACGCCTAAAGAGACAAATAGCAGAACTCTGGGGCTTTACTGCTTCCCGTGGAAATATAGTGGATTGGCCAGTTGACTCCTACTAGCCTTGAAGGGGACTGGGCTCCCTTTTATCCCGCAAGACACAAGTCTAGATGGTTGTAGGATCCATAAAAACTTATAATGTGCCCCCAGGGGTAGCTGGCGCAAGATGTTTTCAACAGGACGGTACCATATGTCACACAGCCAGTGAAACGATAAATTTATTGCAAACCAAATTTCCCGATCTCATAATTTTACGATATTTTGCAATTCAGTGGCTAGCCAGATCGGGTGATTTAACACCAATGGATTATTTTTTGTGGGACTATGTTAAGGGCAGAGCCTTTGGGGAGCAAATCTAATCGATTTTAGCCTTAAAACTCAAAATCCGTGATGTGATTAACAAACAGGACCGCCATTTAAACAAAAAGTGATTAAAGATTTTGATGAAAGAATCGACATCTGTCAGCGTAATCTTGATGGACATTTGCCATAGATATATAATTGACCACTGTAAGTCTTGTGTCAGGTCTACATAACTATATACGTGCTCTGTCACATTAGATGCTCATCACCGCCAATATGAACTTGCTTACAGATATGAGTTTTGTTTTCATTTACATCCACACGCTCATGTTAAGAAAATAGCTTTTCATAGTTAAAGAAGAAGTAAAAATTTTAGTATTTAACTAACCAATATAAGAAATAAAATATTTTAAAAAAAGTTTTGTTTACAGAGACTAATTACGACTATGCTCAATTAAATATTTTAGCAATAACCTTTCGTTATCAGTAAATATGAATATTTAATATTTGGCACTGTCTAGACAGTAGGTTTTTTCTTATACCTGGCAGCTCTCATAGATTTTATGCAAACCTTTAAATTAAACTTCAACACTTAATTATTGCAATTATTTTTTATCAAAATAAAAATTTTATAATCTTAAAAAAATAGTTTAACGTAGAAAATTACTTACTTAAATATTTTCACAAAACCAATTTATATTTCTTGGTCGTAAACGTAAAAATTCTTACTAAACGTAAAGGGTTTTTAAAACCGGGCTTAGACTCTTAATATTTTTTTATTATTAAGAAAAATAAAGTCAAGGTTAAAAATAACAAAAAGAAAAACTAAAATAAATCTTCTGGAATTTGTTATGGTTACACTTTAAAATGGTAAAAGGAGTTGTACATTTTAGTTCAGGATATAAAAAACAGGTTTGTACAAGTGCATTTATACCCTTTTCTTTAGTTATTTAAAATCCTAAGGCGAGACTTATAGACATCAAATAATCTTTTTCTTTTATTTTCAAACACCATGAAATTGTTTTGTATCCCTTTTTTACTTCAGCCTTTCATTCTTCTTAAAATATTTGCCAAAGTCATGCGAGAGTAAACATTGGAGTTTGTCATGGGAACATTTTGTCTATGTAGTTAATCCTTTCATTCAGAGTTAACCCCTACAAATTATTAATTTCAACGATTTTTTTTTTATTTTGGTTTCTTTTTTTTCAATTTTAATCGTTTCTGATCCTGTCATCTGTATTGAATAAGATTTTATCATTTTAGGTAAAACGATACCTGCCATATTCTTTAAATGATTGATGGCATTCC
The DNA here is from genome assembly GCA_030448955.1 of Trichopoda pennipes. Lineage (NCBI taxonomy): Eukaryota > Metazoa > Arthropoda > Insecta > Diptera > Tachinidae > Trichopoda > Trichopoda pennipes. The sequence goes on along the minus strand of JASKUP010000008.1, from coordinate 4,121,433 downwards.
CATCAATTATAAAACACCTGATCAAGGATGAGAGATTGACGAATATGTCACTATCAGAAAGGTGACAGTTTACAAACAGGCTTGTTTTTGTTTTGAAAAAGTCATTTGATTTAAAATATACTTTGATACTATTTTATGTAACCCTAATCATTTCTTCCTTTATTTTTTGTCTTATATTTTTTGTAGTTTTTGTTCTATCTGTATATTTGAATTTTAAGGCAAAATATAGATATTTTTATTGAAAATAAATACAAATAAATTAAAAATAAGATTTTTAACCAGCCTGTTAACTGCTACTATTCCATAATTTTTAAGCATTTAAAATCAATTATATATAAAGGATCTTTAAACATGAAGTTTGTTTTCTAAAACAAAATAAAATAAAATATTTTTGATTAAGATAATTCTAATTTTTATTGTATTATGAAGAGAAAAGTTCGGCAATTAACTGCTGATTGCTATGAAATCATGCGATCGGAAAATTTGGTTTGCAATAAATTAATTGTTTCATTAACTGTGTGACATGTATCAGGGTCCTGTTGAAACCATATATCAGTGATATCCACGTCGTTAATAATAATGGGTCAAAATTCAGTAGTTAGCATCGCGCGAGAGCGTGATCCCATTGACCGTTACCATATTTCCAGTCTCATCTTCGAAAAAAAGCGGCCCAATCATGCTGCCAGACCACATATCGCAACATACAGTGACGCGTTGAGAATGCAAAGGCTTTTTAATAATCACTCTAGGATTTTCAGAAGCCCAAATGCGGCAATTTTGCTTGTTGACATACGTCTGACAAGTGAAAATGGGTTTCTTCTGAAAAAAGGTATTTTCAGAAAAACCAACCGTTTGTTCCTGAATTAAGTAAGCGATTCTACGGCGGTGTGAATGGCTGGTCGGTTTCAATTTCTCCACCAGTTGAACCTTGTATGGCTCCAAAGTCATTTCCTTACACAAAATTCACCACGTCTTGGTTTTGGGCAACCCCAATTGTTGAGAACGTCATGGAATTGACAAATTTTGATCTGCTTCAACATTGTAGCTCACGGCTGCAATGTTTTCAGATGAACGACCCGGTCAAATACGCGTTAGTGTTCGCACATTTTATATCGAGCCTGATAACTCAAATTTAACGACTAGAAGGACGATTATGTTGTCAGAAAATATCGCGAATTTTACGAAATATAATTTTAATAGAAATTGAACTCATTGTAACAATTGAAGGCCTTCAGATACGTATATCCTCCGGTCACTTCTAGTTGCAATTTCGAAATCCCGAAGTAGACCGCAGCCTTCACTTCTTGCTAAAGAGTTGGAGACTGTCCAACTCCCGGTCCAGAACGCATGAAGCTTAATGTAATAAGGAACACGACGGCATTCATACTCACTGGACCTGAACCATTCATTGTGTTCATTGCGAATGATTCGACCCACAAACTCAAACAAAGGCCTCGAAACATACAGCCACCACGATACTCCCAAAAGGGCCTACCTCAATAATCAGCCAGAGAACAGCTAATGCCTAAAAAGACAAATAGCGGAACTCTGGGGCTTTACTGATTCCCGTGGAAATATAGTGAATTTTCCAGTTGGCTCCTACTAGCCTAAGGGGGCTGGGCTCCCTTTTACCCCGCAAGACACCAGTCTAGATGGAAGAAGTAGGATCCATAAAGACTATCATGTGCCTCCGGGGGGATTTGACAGATATGTATTAATCCAAATAAGTAAATTATTTTGTGTATCCCTTGAGGTTAAGTTTCCTTACCACACGCTTGCGGTAGACCTTATTAAAAGCCGTACTTAAGTCGATGTAAATAACACCAGTTTGCGTTGAACAAATCCCCGATTGGCTAGCGTTCTTAATTCCAAAAGCCAAGTAATAAGTGAACAACCCTTTCTAAAACCATGCTGTACCGGAACCAGTATATACGATACTTGACTTTAGCAATACCTCAGTAGTTGACAACATTATTCCTACAATCGGATTTAAATAATGGAATAATAAAAAAATCCTCTCATATTTTACGAAAATATCCAAATTTTAATTTAAACATTTTTTCATAACGATATCTGCCACAATTGGAAAAACTGGAGAGCCCATCGGAAGTCCTTTTTGGTGAATTTATATCTTTTCATTTCACTGAAAATATCTATATATAGAACCCTCAGTGATGTTTTTTAATATTAGTACTAAATTTACATAAATCATATGATGGCGAAGTAACAAACGAATAAATTGATCTCAAAGGAAATTCCTCTTTATGAATTTGTGACAGTCCGTATAATCTAGATGCAATAGCAATATTGGTTGTAAGCTTATTTCTGTCTGTAATACTGATAATTTTAAATTTAAAAAGTTAAAAATTATCTTAATTGTGTATTTAACAGATTTTCTGCTTAAACAATAAATTACTTATAAAATATTAAAAAGCTTAAATAACTATAATTATTATTTGTGATTAAATTTTGTATGAAGTTATTAAATTTACAGTATGTAAATTAATAATTTCTTACGTATAAAAATTTGTATTGATTTTTTAATTTAATTATATAAATTAGTGAAATTAAAGCTTAAATCGGTGCAAAAACCTTGTTTATCTATTTTAACTTACTAGAAACGAAATAACTGAAAATTATTACAAGCAGATCTCATACCTTCTCATAAGAACTTAACGAATTATCTATAAATGTTAAAAATATAATGATATGAATCCATCAATTAATTCATAATTTTTATTTCAATGAAATCGAATATTTATAATAAATTTCATTCCGCTGGATAAATTTTTATTTACGAAATACCTGTCTTATAAATTGCATTTACATTGTTATCTTTGGCAATCATCCTTAGTTTTATTTTTCTTTTGTTTGTTAAGGTTTAAAAATAAAATTTCTTATGGAAGCTGTGTATAAATGGGAAAACAAAAACAATGAAAATATTTTAATGCAATTTGAGATCGGGTTCATTGTGGTGTCCGGTATATTTATTTACACTTTTATTTTCAATGAAAAACCACCAACTCCTATAAAAATGTGGTTTAATTTTCTTTAAAAAAATCAAACAAATCATTTATTTATCCCATTTCAAATCATATCCTGTTTATCAGCAATATAATTAAAATCAGGTTGAACATTTTGCTTTTTTCAAAATTCTTAAAGGTTTCAAATTTCATTAAAATCTTATACTTTTGTTTCTTTGGGGCCAAACGTTTTTTCTCTATTAAGCAAAGTATAAAAAGTGATGAAAATTTCAGTTAAAATTGAAAACAATCAAAACAACTGCAGTTTTATATTTTCGCGCTTAAAATTTCATTTTCATTTCCACTTTATTTTTCTGCATCAGTTGTGGGTTTCTAGGTCAGGGTTGTTAAAAAATGGTCGCTTATTTACACTTGGCACACATAAACAATTTACAGGTGTCATACAGGATACAGGTTAAAAATATCTATTTCTTTTTAATATTGATTATTATTAAAATATGTTAAAGCAAAAATATGTGTGAGTTCAGTAAAATTATTTACTATCTCTGATCACTTTTTCTTTTTGAGTTTTTATTTGTTAAGTTTATTTAAAAACAATAATTCCAAATAACAAATTTTTATTTTATTTTTATTTAAAAAATACTATTTTTTTACTTATAGAGAACAATTACATTATTCAAAATTATATAAATGTATGAATTTCTAAAGGGTTTTTCAACAAGAAGCTTGTTTTCTAAAACAAAATAAAACACAAAATTTATATTTAGTGCATTAAAATTTTTATTGTTTTACGAAGAGAAAAGTTCGGCAATTATGAATGCAAAATGATATCTAACAAATGCTCACCTCGACCAAGCTGACAAATGTCAGATTTTCATCATTCATTTTTTATTACTTTTTGGCGGAATGGCGGTCTTATTTCGTTAATCACATCACGGATTTTGAGTTTTAAGACTGAAGTCGATTCGATTGGTTCTGTACAGTTTCTATCCTTAACAAAGCCCGACAAACAAAATAATATACTGGTGTTACGATAGGCCAGCCACTCTTAACTGCTGTTTTTCGTTAAATTGTGCGATCGGGAATTTTGGTTTGTAATAAATTGATCGTTTCATTGGCTGTGTGACATGTGGTATCGTCCTGTTGCCACCATATGGCAGTAATATCCACCTCCTCAATAATAGGCCAAAATTGACTTGTTAACATCTCGCCACAGCGTAGTCCATTGACCATTACTGCATTCTCAGCCTCATCTTCGAAAAAAAAATAACGCACCAGACCACAAAGCGTACCATATAGTGGAAAGTTGAGCATGCAAAGGCTTTTCAATAATTGCTCTAGGATTTTCTGAAGCCTAAATGCGGTATTTTTGAAAAGGCTTCGTTTGAAAAAATGATTTCTTCAGAAACACCAACTACGGCAATGTGAATTAATTAATTCCTGCAAATTTAACAAATTCTTAGTAACGGTCTCAGAAGGACGAATATGTTGTCCGAAAATATCGAATACGTTAAAAAACTGAACATCAAAACTGTCAAGTTGTTGATTTTGCCACAATTGAAAAGTAAACTTCGTGTTTAAAAACCTGATAATTAACGTTTGGAGAATCTCATCAGTTTTTTCAGTTATAAATAATTACACATTATGCTATCACACCCTGTCATAAACCTAAAAGAAACAAAATAAGCATAGAATATCTTCATCTTGGCCAATGTTTAAAAACCCTATACCAATTTTATTTTTTTATTTATATTTAATGCTAAATAAAATCAGACATAAAAATTAATAAACTAAATTGTAACTAAAATTTTTTCTCTCAACTAAAAAATTCGTCTTAAATTTTTACCTGAACCAAATTTTTAAGTATTTGGTGTTTATTGATTATTACCATATTATTCTAATTTAATCTACGTTAATTTGTGCTTAAATCCTTTAATAAATATTTTATGATATTCTCATAAAATATTTAGTATTCAAAAATATGAAATGTATTACTTATATCTAAAGACAAATTGATTAAATGAAAGTTTTCATTGAGACAACAGGAAGAAGAAATAACTCGCTTTGAGTCGTTTCATTTTGAATTTTTTCGAAGTTTGGTGGGTGCTTAATTAATATTACTTTTTACTATGCGTCGTTAGCTTTTCGAGGTTATTTTGGAAATTTCTACCTACTTTTATATCTAAAACAGAAAAACTTGCACCAGGATTTAAAGCTAGCAAGGATAGACTGACTCTTCTTTTTGGTGGTAATGCACATGGTTATTTCAAATTTAAACCATTTCTCATGGATTGTTCTATTCCAGAGATTAAAGCTTAATGCAAGAACGAAAATTTAAACTGCAAGTTTTGGTCCTAGTAGACAATACTCTTGGCTACCAAGTTTATGTCGAAAATGTGTCAGAAAACGTGAAACATATTTTTGCCGCCTAATATGACACCTGTTATTCAGTCGATGGATCAGGAAGTAATACCGAATTTTAAAAGTTATTATCTTGGACGAATATTTAAATTTCTTTTAAGTGAGACTAATAGATAAGATAAGACTAGTATGGTAGGCTTTGGAGTTTTAGAAAAAGCTCAACATTATGAAAGCCATGGAAATTATTTCCGATACGTAGGAGTAGATTAAAAGTCTTGCATGAATTGTATTTGGCGCAAAATATGCGCTTAAGAAGTTGATGATACAACAGCTGTTCTTCATGAATTTTTTTATTTAGTCAGAGAGTCTAATTTAGAATAATAACCAGTAATTCTGTAATGAAGAATTATTGCAAGTGGACTGGCAATTTGCTTATGAGTAAGATGACAGTGACCGTTCAATAAACATCTCCGAAAAAAAAATGTAACTTCCAAACAAATTTCCCAGGCGATGTGTTTGATTGGCGAAGCTATGGAGAATTTTTTAGACAGCAGAAGGAGTGGTAGAGTGTTCCAGGCAGTAGCTAAGAATGTCAATTGCTACAAGGAAATTTGTTTTACGTTGAAAAAAAAGCTGCTCAGCAAACATTGGACAAATTTTTTGTGAAAGGAAAACCGATTTACGACATGAGACAGTGATTTTTTTCATTTTTAATTTCGTTTTTTATAAATTAATTAAATAGCTTATTTAGTTTATGTAATAAAATTTTATATTGTTTTTATTTTTTAATTTTTACTTTTAATTTTCTTTTTAAAAAGTATTTTCGTAACTCTGAAACCTATCTTCGATCTGTACATGGTTTCCCATAGAAAATCTTAATTCACTTTGCGTCGTGAAGTAAGGTATTGGTATATTTAAACGTCAACTATATTCTGTGAAAACTACTATGCACGAGCGTACAATACAGTATTTCTACAACCATCTTAAACAAAAAAATTTTAAGTGCTCCACTCACAGTGATAATCTTTTAGAAACAGGCAAATGATATAATTGGATACAGCAGAGAAATAAAAAGTAATATAAATTGTAATTTCACACCTTTTCTGTAACACTTGGTGGAGACGTAAAATCAACACGTGAGACTGATAATGAAACTTAAATGTTGAAAAATTATTTTATTATTATTATTCACAAAAAGAAACAAAAACTGATCTGTATTCTCAATTAGGATGTCACCTCAAAGAAGCCTGCTTTAAACGAATTTTTAACACAAAAACAATATTAATCGCCCCTTGTGTAATTAACAAAAAGTTTTGAATATTTTTAAAGATAAATCACTTCTTTAATAAAATAAAAAAAATAATTATTTAAATTCAGCTGTCGCAAAGCACAACATGTTCCCAACAAACAAAACCCACTTGTATTAATTAAACGTTACACAGAAGCTATTTGCTTAAAAAAATCAGGATGTTTATGTTTGTTGAAAAAATTCAACACGTTTTTGAAAGGACTATTTACCTAGAGAGGTCAATTCAAATGCACAAGTAGATGACTATACTGCAACAGGATGTTAACATTTTAAATTAAAATTGGCAGCTATGTGGCATAAAGTAAACAGACTGATTATTTCAATGCTTATATAACCAACAGACATAACTGACGTTTTTTACACAAAGTAACTTAAGACCATGATCATGTTCATACTGCTTGAGTGCAATATCATTACTTCAAGAGAAATAACAATCGTTTTTGCAATTATTGATTAGAATTAAATATATTTTTCCCCAAATAGTGCAACATTAGTAACTTAATACAAAATAGAATACGATAAGCAGTGATAAAATTTTTACTTAATCAATTAAGGAAAGTTTATTTGATAATGTTAAGTTTATAGATTGATAAGTATCGAAAAATGATCCCAACTACAAAGCCACTTACTGATGTCATACTTGATTGTGCTCGCTTTCGAGCATTTTTAATTACGACTTTCAGAACATCTGGTTTTATAAGTGACTTTTACTTGAATATTGCCTTCTAAGGATATTCAATTATGAAATTTGAAAGTCATCTGACAGACTTCTAGGACAGTTTTAATCCTTAAAATAAAAAAAATCTAAGGGCTTAAATATTAGTATTTCAAAATTTTCTTTTAGTTTATTTGATCTAAGTAAACATACAAACAACACCCTCGACTCAGGTTGCAACTTGTAAAAAAGGCGAAGCAAAATCCCGAAATATCGCTTGCTGTAATGTTTTTTTTTTTTTTTTTGCGGACCAGCACTCGCATAATGATCTCTACTCATGCAAAGAATTGTGTCAGAATTAGAAGCTTCGGCTATGAGCAGCAGAAAAGAAGGAGTACTATTTGTGAACATTCAATTTGAATTTTCGAACATTAAAAGTGACAGGAAAGACCACTGGAGGGAGTTTATACTACATATGGACTGCTCTGCTAAAAAACGTATTTTCTCTATAATGCGTAGTGCAATTCAAAGGCCAATTAACCACAAATGGATGGGCCCTCAATGAAAAAAGGGTTAAACGAAAAAACGTGCGAGTAACGAAAACAAGTTCACTAATTTCATTAGAGTAACGATAAAACAGTAAAACAGCTCTAGAGACTCAGTAGAGTTAGATATCCAACTGTTCCCAATGAGTTCGTAGGTCCTATCTTGTACGCAGTCGAGCAACTCCAAATTAAACTTTAAGGCGCCGGTCTATACATGAGAGTTGTATGCCATTTTTGGATGAATGTAGGTGGTATAAATACAACGAAGATTGGATGGAGTGAAGTATCTTTTACATCATTTTCGAAAACCGAGGCACTTGAAAGGTTCTTTAGAAAATTTAAAAAAAGTGTGTAGTGCATCGAACAGCACACTAAATTTGCATGCCAAGAACAATAATGGCACCCGATTCCGTAATACCTATATCATCCATAGTAACAGATGCAGCACCTTTTCCGAACACAGATTTATGCGTAAGCATGTGACATTGCATCTTACGGCCTATAAACTCGACTCTATTTATACGTCTCCATTCGTAGATTGTTGCGAAATCATCATTGAGCGTATTATCCATGTTTTGCCTTTTGGAGCTCACCTCCAACTTCTTAGTTAGTGCATCGTTGTCTAAAAAGTTTGGTTTTCACTAACAATTCTAAACAAGGCTATCATTTAAAATGGCTTTTACTTAGTTTCAAGGCATGAAAATAAAAGGCAGATTTGTTTTAGTTTGGAAGAAATATATTTACTTGTTTTAGGTTTTATGCTTTATGAATATACATGTTGCATATCTAAATGAAATTCAAAACATTATATTTTAAAGTGCCGCCGATCTAGCCATTCAGATTTATTACAGAGTCTATCATTATTATTTATGAAATATAAAATTAAGAGCAAATTTGCGCGATATTAAAATAAATCACATACGAGTATGCCTCTTATATTATTAGCAAGCCTCATTTGTATTGTGCTTAACTAGTGTAGTTGGCTTGGCTCCGTCCATTTTATAAATTTAATCAAGCGGCTTGTTAATACTAGAATACGACAGTACTAACTACAAATAAAGTAGAACAACTAATGTTTTAATTACTTGCTGAATATTTTAGAAACACAAATTTTCAAGAGTTTTATTTTTGCAAAATAATAATAGAACATCTTAGTTTAAGCTGTTTAGCCACTGGCAGCAGTGGTTTTTATAAAGGAGCGCTTGTATGTTGACCATTATAAATTTTGTTGTGGCCACTTTCAGATTGAAAGCCAAAACAAAATTCAATAGTTATAGCCTAGCCCTACAATGACCATGCTCTATTTAATTCCGGAAGTTTCCGAACAAAAGTCTATTTACATATTTCTTTTCCGATATCCTCTGCTCAATAGTTTGCCAGCTTTAATAAGTGATATAAGAAAACTGCTAAGCATATGTTAATACATTCATAAAAGTATTATTTAAGTAAACCAATATTCAACACTTGTTTTATTTTTATTCTATTTACATATATCGATTCCTCAAGTTGCTTAAGTAAATTTTTGATATCTTCTCCCCATAAAATAACACAACAATATTCAATGAACAAGCACTTTTGAAAACCATTTTAGAGTTTTATATTCCCATGACAATATTTCAACTATGGCAATAAAATTAAAGCATAAATGTATCTAATAGTCTTGGTGTATATGAACTAATATCCTTTTATATCCTTTTTCTACATTTGTCATTTCTTTTCTGTTATTATTGTCAATATTATCCTTTCTCATAATTGTTGAATGCATGGGAACTATTCGTACTTTTTCCCATAAAAATATTCTTATTATTTACAATACGACCATAACGATGCACCAACAAACGATGACATTGCCACCATCAAGTGAAAGTGAGAAAATTGTATAAATTTCGCTCAATAAATAAATAAATAACAATTGTTTAGAAACATCTCCAATTGCACACGCACAAACATTTCCATATAAGCAAGTCCGTGTGAAATGCACTTGCATGTATGTGATATACTCGCATATGCATGTGTTAATATAATCTTGTTGCATGGTTATTTTTCTTATTGTTCTTGTTGGTTCCTTTTAGCAACTGTTAGCTAAAAGCGGTTTTAAAAGTGACTGGATGACAGTGCAAGTGAAAATGAAAAAAAATATTTCAATGATTTTTTTTGTTTGGATTCTTTACAGGTGACATTGCGGCTGCAATGATTTTTCTTATGACGCTCGTATCCTTTTATTCAATTTTTATAATAAGGATTATTGTACAAGTCTTGTGCATATGTATAAATGCCAGTAAGTGTCTAAAGTAATGTTTATTGTGGAAATTTAATATTATTTTTATTTTACCATGACTTTCTGTAATTTTTGTGTAATTTTTTGCTTGGGATTTTATTAGTTTTATGAGAAAATTTAAGGGCAAGTGTTTTATGTTAGTTATGTATATTATCCGCAAGGTTGTGATGCCTTTTCTATGAAATTAAATTTTTTAATATAATTTTGCTGTCTTTGATATTCAGTTTCGATGTAATAATGAAATTTAAATTTTTGTAATTTTTGTAAATTTGTATTTTTGTAATGAAAATTAATTTTTCTGTTATTTTTGTTATCATTAAATGGTCCAGTTGGTCTAAATAAAATAATTTTTGCAAAAATTCTAATCAAAATAAAATTGTTATGACTATTCGATAATTATAAGGTTCGTTTGTCATTAATGTATTACTAAAAACGATTAAAGTTTTGTTTTAAAACTATTTTGGTTTCTCTCTTAGCTGAAAGCTTCTCTATCTGTCCTGAGTATTTAAAAACATTTTGTTGTAAGAAAAACGGCAGTATTTCCTATACTAAAGAACTATGGTTATACTTAAAAACGTTATTTTTAAGTTAGACAACAATAGGATTATAATAGCTTTATATCATTAAGAATAATAGTAATTTTTAATTTTCACTCTCCATATATTTTCATTATAGCAAAATGTGAGTATAGTATTTCTTGTACTAAAGAACTATAGTTATACTTAATAAAGTTATTGTTAAGTTAGACAGCAATACGGTTTTAATAGCTCCTAATATTATAAAAAAATAATAGTATTAACTTATTTTAATTATTGAAAAACGCGAGTGAGTATAGTGATTCTTGTACTAAAGAACTATGTTTATACTTAACAACGTTAATGTTAAGTAAGACTACAATAAGGTTCTTATAGCACATACAATTATTGATAAGAATAATAATTTTTAATTTGTGCTATTCATGTATTTCAATCATACTGTTTCAAAAGATATGAGAAGTAATAAAGCGTAGATAGAACTGGAAATAAAATAAGACTATATAGGAATTTAAAATCAGAAATAAAATAATAGTAATAATGGTAATTTTTATTTTCACTACCCATATGTTTTAATAAAAATTATGACTCTATATAGCAAAAAAATATTTTGTTTAAGTTTGAATTTTCCAGTTATCGATCATGTTAATATCATGAGTCTAAAGAAGCTTGTATTTATTAAAATTTTAGTATGTTTTCATTCGGCGATATTATTCGGTTTTTTTACTAATAAAAAATAAATATTTTATCATAAAAATATTTTATTATAAAAATATTTTATTATATAAAAATATTTTTTCTGGAAATGTTTTAAGAAAATCCAGAAATATTTTAAATGAAATAAAACGCGCTAGAACAAAATAAAAATTCGCTAAGTAGAACAAAAGGAATATTAACAGTTGCATGCATAAGAAAAAACTTAGTATGAATTTGACATAATTAAAAGAGTTGAGCAGGGCTTTATTTGTTTGATCACATCTCCTGTCTTTTAAAATTCAACTATTATTGTGATCTGTAACTACATTTTTTGACTATTTTTATCTTCCAATTATTTAAAGTACCTTGCAGAGACTCTACTTGATTTCGTCACTTATGCCCATCTCATGCCTGAGTTTAACATAAGATTGAAGGATTTGGCTAACAAAATTGCAAAACTTTGTTAAGGCACCAAGCTTTTAGAACACTAAAGTACAATTGAGGTGCCGCACCTATTAAGTTTTGAAACTGTGAGGTATATTTCTTTGTATTCGTTGCAATATTTGTTTGTTTTATTTTCTTTTGAGTTTTTGTTGTGCATACTCACTACAGTGGGTTAGCTTTTTGGACAAGCTCAAGTCATCCAAACGATAATTTGGTTTTACCTAAATCTTGGAATTTTTGTAAATAAATGGTTTGTGTAGCGCTTCCCAGCTTTTGTTAAAGTGTAATGAAGTTTTGGTATTTCAGAAAAAATTTTCTTATTTTGTTCATTTTTTTTTTTGTATTTTAACAAATTTTTAAGACTGGATTGTTACTTTTCTATAAATAATCGTGGTTTTAGATGTTTTCGTAATTTTTATAATTTATTTTTTTGCTTATAAATTTAATTTTTTCACTTTTTAAAGAAGTTTTTGTTTTTGCTGAAATTTCAGTTTCGAAAATTTTGCAATTCGATTGCGAGCGCCTCTTCTCCTCGTTTCATGATATAATAAGATATTTTTGTTAAGCGTGAAGTATTAAAACATTTTAAGGCTTCAATTTACGAAAGCGCGAAATTTTAATTGCATAAAGTGCGAAAAACCACACCAAAATTATTAAAATTAATTTGCATATTTCGTATATTCAAATGAGCAGCCAAAAGTTAGACAATTATTGTTGTAAAAGTTGCAAACAATTTTATATTTACAAAGCGCCGCACCGATAAATGCTGTAAATTTTAAGACACAGAAAATATTTTGCTTTAAATTTGTTTTCTTTACAATATTTATATCAGTTTTTTTTTGCTCAGATTTTAGGAAAGCCATATGTCTTAGACAAAATTTCTTTTAAAATTTCCCATTATTATAATTGCCATCACCACCCTTTTGTTAAATTACACTAAAATTTTATTTTATTATATTAGCCTTTCTCAAACAATCGATAGTAATACCATGTTGCATATTATTGCTAACATACAAACAAACAAACAAAAATCCCATGTTATCTTTTTTATCCTTATTAGAATTGATATTTTTATATAATTATATCTTCTTTGTATTAAATCATTTCATTGTAATTAATCTTTTGTGTGAAAATATTACGCTGACCTAATTTTATTGAAAGAAGTGCAATTGGTGCAAAAGTAGGCGTCGAAATTTTATCGCATCAGTTGGCCAGTTAAGCGTTAATTCGGTATTTAACAAAGAAATTGAAAAATTTTTGTATTTCGTTGAAATCTGTTAATTTGTTGGTCAAGCGTAAATCCTAGTTCTTGAGTTATTGAAATTTACTTTGATTCATACTGTTTCAAATATAATGTGAGAAGTAATAAAGTGTAGTTAGAATTAAAAATAAATTAAGGTTATATGGGAATTTAAAATCGGAAGTAAAATAATATTACAAAGTAGTTATTGAAATTTGGCAAAATTTGATTAATTATTTTTAAGAATGTTTCCAAGTGACTGTATAATTAATTCGTCTGATTTTTTTATTTAGGTGAACTCAAACTAGACAGCAACGTATAAGAAAGAAGAGAGGTGGTGACAGTAGAAAGATAGAAAAACAAAATTTTTTTTGTTCAACATTGATATTGCAGTTAATCCAGTTGCGCTTGTTACTAAGCAAATGACCGTATTTATTAGTTAAGTTATAGAAGTATGTAAGCATTGTTTTAAATACCCTAAATATTTAATATGTTTAGTTATATAGCATTAAATAGAAAAAATATATATTTTTCTTTTCGATTGAAGTCTGGACCAAATCGGTTTTTAGTCAAAATATATCGTCTGATATTGAAAGCCAATAGTATCATGATTTTAAAGATATCGAATTGTCACAAATTTTTAAATTTTGACTTAATGTTGCAATATATGCTCGCAGAATAAAACTGTCGCTTTTTTCGTTCACTGTTAATAATTTTTTACCAAGTTCTGTTTATCGAAATTTGAGACGTTTAACAAAATAAATTGCGAATAATAAAATTTATTACAGCTTTTGAAGTTACAAAACTATCATTAATGATATACGAACTATTGAATTTAAACGCAAGATAAGGAAAGCAATTAATGATTTCAAAAATATCGGTATGGAATAGGAAGTTGGATACTTTAAAAAAAGGTTTTTCTCCTTTTTGGAATATTCAAAAATTTTAAAGAAGAAATCTACTCAAATTGCGATATTAAAATACAAAAGCGAAAAATTCATTACACAAGAGGAGAAATGTGAAATACTGGCTCAAGTTTTTAGTTTCAGTCACTAAATTTCAATGACAGAAATAAGCAATACTATTGACCATTTCAAAACTACAACTTCTGATGCAAACCACATAATTGTTTCGACAGATAAAATATTTTCTTTAATAAAAAACCTCTTGGCTTTAGGCCCTGTAAAACATGGAATAACGAATAACGGCCATATGCATAAAAAAGGTCTTACTTGAGCTTTAGCGTACACGTTAGTTAACAAACACTTTAAGGCTAACAAACGTTTGTTAAAAAATGGAATGCAAAAACAGTACTTTTGTTTGGGTACGGTTTTCCGTCGACCCTCGTCAAATTTGGTTTGTGAACAAACCGGTTTCGGCTGTTTGCCATCCTCAGTGTTCTTTTCGTACTGAAAAGTAATTTTAACCCCGTCGAAGAATCCAAGCACATATAGCAAAAACAGTACTTTAACTAATGTATGCTTGAGTAAAATTAGTATTTTGATTCTGGCAACGCGATACCAGTTTGGGCTACATCAGCAGATCATTATATTAAACAACTATAAGTTGCTCAAAATGAATTGTTAAAAATGACTAACAACTGATATTACTCTAAACAACGACTGCACACATTGGCTAACGTTGCTCTTGTTAAAAATGGAATAAGAATACTCACTTCCAATTCCAATTCCAGATGCCCACTTTCTAAGTATACACACATCAAAACGATCGCTTTTTTACAATTTTATCCTTAGTTTTGTTTTTACATAACCTTTGAAAATGTACATGAAGGTTTTTGTTTTCTTAAATTTTCCTTCACTTTATTATAACGGAGTTTTTAACAAGAAGTTTGTTTTTTTAATTGTGGCAACACCAACAAAATGACAGTTTTGACATGTAGTTTATTGATATATTTGTAGAAGATGCAATAGCAATCCTATTAAAATAATTAAAATCAACTATGAAAATAGTGGTTTTGTTACAGTTTTATGTCCTAAAATTCGTGATATTTTCTAAAAACATAATCGTTCTTCTGAGACCGCTATTAAGAATTTGTGTTTAAATTTGTGTCAACAGGCTCGATACGAAATGTGCGAACAAACAAGCGTTCGACCGCGTTATTCAATTGAAAACATCGCAGTCGTGAGCCACAGTGTTAAAGCAGATCCAAATTTCTCAATTCTTTTGTCGATGTTCTCAAGAATAGGGTTTATGTAAATCCACGACATGTCGAATTTTGCGTAAGAAATTGACTTTGAAGCCTTACAAAGTTCAACTGTGCAGGAATTGAAGTTGACCGACCATTTGCATCGCTCAATTCAACATATTATCAAAGAATTCGAAAATTCTAATGAACGATAGGAAGATGCTTTGTTTGTACACCCTGTTATCTAAAATCTAAAAAAGAAAGAGCACATTTTCTATACCAACTATAATAAATAAAAATTAATAAAATGTTGATTTTTGCAAATAATTATCAAGAAAAAGCAAAGCTTTACCTCTTTTGCAGATAATAGATTATAAAATATATAAAATCATTTAATAAACGAAATTTATTTAATTTAAATTTAATTAAATTTAATTATGAAAAAATACACTAAATTGCTGTTAAAGATTCGCGCCTTATCCGCTTAATTGATAAGCCAAAATTACTTAATTTCCAAAAATACCTCATGACAATACAATAGATGGTTGCATTTTAATCGCTTGAAAGAATAACGAAAAAAGAGTAATCTAGAGTAAAGCAAAGATTTTAGCAAAAATGAAAACACACACACACATATATATATATAAATCACTGTCACTCTGACGCCAACCAAATTAATGAAGCATTAAATCTACATAAAATGTGATGAGTTTTGTGTTGGGACTTTAGTGCGACTAAATGCATTTTCGAGTAAAATGAAATATTAATTCTCCACCAAAAAAAATTTATGCATTAATTATTTCAAATTTGAGGTGACCCTTAAACAAAAGGTCTCTTAATTTATAGACTTTGAAAGAATTAAATTAAATTAGTTTAAGCAACAGTTTAGCATAGAATTTCGCTGGCTATTTGTTTGTGCTAAATAATCTTTTAAAACATTTAAATTTTTATGTTTAATTTATTTTACTTTTTGTTACTTGAACGATTAAAATTGAATGAAGAAGGTAAACAAGATTTTGTTTTTATCAATTATTACGTTTTTTTCTTTATTTGAATTGGTTGCCTTTTTGTTTTTTTTTTGTTTTTGCCTTTTGGTCAGCGCTATCAAACAGTAATTATGTGTATTTTTCTTAAATATTTATTTAATACAAGCCATTACTCGTACACAAGTTTTTAAAATTATCAGTTCTTAAGTTTTTTCCACTATTTAGTTACTTAAATATTTATTGTGTCTAGTGGCGCCAAAATTTTAAAATAAGCCGCCCTGCCCTAATCATAATCGTTTTGGTACAATTTTATATGAATAACAAAGTCAATGAATTTATATTGATATTGAACTTGGAAGTAGCTACTAAAATTATGTATGACCTAGAGGTCATTCATATTAGTAAAAATTTAATAACAATATTTTTCTCTTTTTAGGAAAAAAAGAATTATTTCATCAAAACATCTGTTTAACACCAAAACACCATTCACATAATCTAAAAATTTTCTTTATTGTTAACCAAAAAATATAAATATATGTATTTTTTTTTTTTTTATAAATTATTTATTGTATCTTCATACATATATATGAATTATCAACAATTTCTCAAATCTTAAATCTAAATGTATAGTCATTAGGCCCGACCAGTGTCAGACATAATCCTAGTGACAGCAAAAAGATAATATTAACAAATTCTCACAATCAAAAATAAATTTAAAAAAAAAAATAAAATAAAAACTATTTTCAAGAGATTCCATTTCCATTAGGAGGGTTATTGACCAATGCCCCTGTGTCTCTCCTTCTTAATCGGATATGACCTCTAAAATTTAAAAAGTTCCGCGCAAGGGGATTCGGGTGGCACTCGAGCTTAGTTAAATATTTGCCTGCGTATTGAGCAATTTCAGCAGTCACGAGTGGAATATCCAAATCACGATGTATATTTAAATTTCGCATGTACCATGGAGCTAATGTAATTAATCGTAGTATTTTGTTCTGTCGGCGTTGAATTTTTTCCACATTTGAAGCTGAAGCAGTGCCCCATAGTTGTATTCCATAGCACCATATTGGTTTCAGAATCGACTTATACAATAGAAGTTTACAGTCCAGACTAAGAGTTGAGTTCCTGCCAATTAGCCAGTATATTTAAGATAACTTGATTTTCATTTGGATTAGCTTTGTGTCGATGTGGTGTTTCCATGTAAGCCTACGATCAAGGATTATGCCAAGATATTTAGCGTGCAAGTGGTGAGGAATAATCTGGCCGTTCATACGAATAGGGGAGCAATTTTCCCTTTTTAAAGTAAAAGTTAAGTGGACACACTTTTGCTCGTTTACTTTTATTCTCCATAAATTCAACCACAATTCAAGATTCGTAATATGTTCCTGAAGAACCTGAGATGCTATACGGGGGTCTTCGTGAGAACTAAGGCAGGCCTTATCATCGGCAAATGTTGAAGTGTGGATGCTACTGCTCACAGGCATATCACAAGTATAAAGCAGATATAAAACTGGACCCAGTATACTCCCCTGCGGCACACCGGAAGCTATCGATGCGGGTTCACTGATGAAGTCTCCTTCGGCTACTGCAAACCTTCTCTCTACAATGTAACTTTCCAGAAACTTCACCATATTGATTGGGAGATATGTCATCAACTTATGTAATAGTCCCTTATGCCATACTTTGTCAAATGCTTGCGAAACATCTAAAAACAAGGCAGAACAATATTTCCTTTCCTTAAATGCCTTTCTCACTACTTGAACCAATCTATGAGTCTGCTCAGTGGTGCCATGCTGGCTCCTGAAACCAAATTGATGGTCTGGAATGCACCCCCTAACACTTAAAATTGGTGACAGCTTAGTCATAAACAACTTCTCGAAAAGCTTTGATGAGGTTGATAATAAGCTTATGGGCCTATATGATTCGGCCCTGGTAAGATCCTTGCCCGGCTTCGGAATCATTCTAACTTTGGCTATTTTCCACACGCTTGGATAATACTTTAATCTTAAAATACATATATATAAATATATGTATAGTAATTAATTTGATAACTAGCTTTAAATAATACCCAGAGTATGACTTGCTAAATTAAAAAGATTTAATTCGTGTGACACTTTATTACAATAGGATAGTTGCTGTATATTTTGTTTGCTATCATTATCCGTAAAGTATTAACGTATAGCAATATTTGAACCGAAAGTTCAGTCGGAATCCTCTTCCTAAATACCCAAGATATTTAAATTATTGCTATAAAATGCCACCTTCTCTTATTCTAATGATTAAAACATTCATTATGAACGTGTGAAACGGTTTTCTTTATTCTGGATAGCAGTGAAATAAGTGCAATTACTTTATATTTACTTAAATAATTTACTCTGCAGTCTTCAGAGGTAAACGCTGTAAATAATCAAGCCAATTTATGTGGGTCCAAGATGTTTTTGTACGTTCGAGGTATAGGCGAGAAATGACACTGAGAAAGCTTTCTCTTATTTATTAAACTTATTTATTAAACATTTTAAATTGTCTTTTAATATAATGCATCGACAGACAAGGCTGATTTTACACCTTATATTTAAGGTCATTTTACGCTTTGAGATGTTGAAAGAGCTATCGCTAAACTAAACTGTTAAGCATACCGGATTTTTTAACAAGCAGTTTTTCAAATATAGCGACACCAACAACATGACAGTTTTGACATTAGTTTTTTGACATATTCTTAGTAGACGCATAGGCAATTGTCACAATGATTTGAGTTTTTCACGAAAATCGCATTAAAATAATTAAAATCCATTATGAAAATTGTGGTTCTGTTTAAGATACATTTCGTAAAATTCGTTATATTTTCGGACAACATGAACGACCTTTTGGGACTGTATGTAAGAATTTGGTCGTTAAATTTGAGTCGACAGGCTCGAAACATATCCAAACACCAATGCATATTCGATCGGGTCATTCAAGTGAAACATCGCAGCCGTGAGCCACAATGTCAATTCCTCCTTGTTCTTAACAATTCAATTTTACAAGGTTCAACTAGTGCAGGAATTAATGCCGACCCATCATTCACATCGCCGTTGATTCGCACAATTTTTTCGGGAGCAATCGGCTGGTTTTTCTAAAAAATCAATTTTCCCGACGAAGTCCATTTTCACTTGTTAGGGTATGTCAACAACATGTGGAATTGCACCATTTGTTTCTCTGAAAATCCTAGAGCGATTATTGAGAATCCTTTGCATGCTCAACGTGTGACTGTATGGTGCGCTGTGGTGTGGTTTGGAGGCGTGATTGGGCCGTTTTTTTTTCGAAGATGAGGCTGGAAATACGGTAACGGTCAATAGATCACGTTATCGCGTCATGATAACAATACAATTTTGGCCTATTATTTGCGAGCTAAATATCATTGCAGTGGGGTTTCAACAGAACGGTGCCACATGTCACACAGCCAATTAAACGATCAATTTATTGCAAACCAAATTTCTCGATCGCACAATTTCACGACAATCAGCAGTTATGTAGCCAGCCGGATCTTCGATTTCAGCCTTAAAACTCAAAATCCGTGCTGGGATTAACGAAATAGATATACAATTTTGCCAAAATGTGTTTAAAAACTTAAATGAAAGAATCGACATCTGTCAGAGTGGTCATGGTGGACATTTGCCAGATATCATTTTTTATTTATAATTGCCGAAGTTTTTTCTTCGTAATACAATTATTATCTTAATCTAATTTTTTTGTTTTATTTTGTTGTAGAAAACAAACTTCTTGTTAGAAAACCCTTCACAGGAAAGATTCAAGTATCGACAGTTTTTAAAGCCGTACTTTGCCTTCAATACTTTCCTGTAGAGCTTTTGAACTTTCATTCATTACCATGGTAACATCGACAGAAAAGAGTTGCACAGAGCTAGAATCTAATATACTTATTAGCCCTTTACCAAATAGATCAAAACTAATGAAGTAACTACATTTAGTCAGGCTAGACCCTACTCCAATGCCAAACGCAAGGTATTCTAAATCATCACTTTTTGAAAGTGCTACGTATTAATCGGGCTAGTTGTGTGATTTTGAAAATCATGCGGAAGCAAAGTTAATGCATATAAATTTAAAAGCAATACAAATGAAATTGCTCTGTTGTGGAAACGGAATACTTAAACTAGATTGCAGATATCTATTTAATAATGCGATTCTAAAACCTTTATGGTTATAATGTCATAGAGTTACGTGGCATTGTGTCCGTTTCACACTTAAAGAAAATTAAAAAGGACCAAAATAAAATCAGAGGAGTGATTACTTCCTACATATAAATAACATGCAAGAGAGCATTTGAGGATGCCTAAGGCACTCCCGCAATTCCAGATTAAAGTATCATGTTTATACTCAGCTAAGAAATTACAGAGATGGAATCTAACGTTGGAAGTTAGTTTGAATAAAATTAATATATCTAGCAGAACTTATCAAACCTTAATTTTTAGATTTAAGATATGGATACCTATTATTTGCTTGCTTGTTCAATAATAATTAAAATAACATAAATAACTAACTTATAAACATAAAAATAAAATAGGAATATTAACTTGCGTTAACTTGAGGTCTTAAAATCTCTTATACGCTGACTATTATACCCAATTAAAAGAAGTTTAGCTAATTAGTCTACTTTCTTAATGTCAGCTAAGTTCAGGAATCCGGTAAAGGGTCTGCCGTCGTGATTGGAAAGTTGTTAAACGTTGTTATAATATTAACACTAACCCAGATGTAAGAAATTTTGATGAGAGGGACCGCTTTAAGAACAACATTAATATTGTTTTTAGAACATCTTGGCATAAATTTGATGCGTAGTGCTTGCGTCATTTAATCGAGAATTATCAGCATATCCATTTAGGTGTATGAAGAGCCTTGGGCTCTCATATTTGAAAACTTTTCTAGTGGAAAAATGTTAAATAACTTTGTACAAGCTCTCTACAGTTTGTGAGGAGCCTGGCAGCTCGTACGTCGAGAATTAGAATCATTGCTTTATATATTTAATATAACTGCAGTGGTTTTATCCTTGTATCTTCAATAGACTAAAGGTGTAGCAACTGGCACCATTATATTGAAATTCCAATTTTGTCAGGAGGAATGATTGGACCCTAGTTCTTTGAAAATGAAAACGGCATTAGGGTAACTGTGATTGTGCGATGTCGTGATTTGATTGAAAAGTTTTTAATGCCACAATTGCATGCTTTTGGGCTTGATTAACATGTGGTATCAACAAGACAGTGCCACATAGCATACAGCTAGGATTACTATGGAATTGCTGCGAGACTACTTTCTACAACAAGTTATTTCAAGAAATGGTGATGTTGATTGACCTCCACGGTCGCCTTATTTGACTCTTCCGGACTTCTTTTTGTGGAAATATCTGAAAAGCAGGCAAACTAGAAACGCTTAAGCAACTCAAACAAAATATTCGTGATGAAATTTATAAATACCGTGTGAAATGTGTGAGTGTGTAATGAAAAATATGCTCAAAAGGGCTCGCATTTTTGAGGCTAACAGAGGCGGATATTTATCTGATATTTTTTTTGTTCGAACCAGCAGTCAGGGGATGACCCCTACTCATACAATGCATTATACCAGAACTAGGAAATTAGGTTATGGGCAGAAGGAAAGACATTCGTTTTAATTTTTCCTACATTGAAAGTGAAAGGAAAGACTTCTGGAAGGAGTTTACATACCATGTTGCTGACATTAAGTAAATCATGTGTCAATATAAGATCCATTCTCTTTCATTTAATCAAAAATTATACACAAACAAACAAATCCGCGGACACCCTGTATAAGTGTCCATATATTCTGATTAATCTCAATTTCTAAGATTTGAATTTAAACAATAGATTTGGAGCATAGTGATCATCAGTAAATATTTACAGTGAAATTTCATAATGTGTAGCAAAAAGAAATAAAGAATTTGAAATTTAAAGATCAACCCAGTACATTTTGATGTTGAATATGATAATGCTTTCTCAGAAGTCCTGCCTATTTGTTATCACTGCATTCAAAGCAATAATTTCTTAATAACATTCAACTGGTGCTTTATTAAATAAAGATTTTTTGGAGTTGTTTGTTTTAAAAAAATTTAAATAGAAAACATTTTTTAATTTTGCTTGAATAAATCAGAAATGTTGTCCAAATAATGCAGTGTTAAAATATCTGAAGGACATTTTATTCCGAAATTTTTGTTGTTTGGATTAACATAATCGGTTAAAGCATTCTTTTGAAATATTTTCATGTCAACATTTAATTAGAAGAAAAATTGAAAAGCAGGTTTTATTAGGTTTGGAAAACTCCTGATATTTTTTAAATTTTTTTCCAGAAATTAATTTTTTGCAGAAAAGTGTAAATTAAATAATTAAAAGTCTCCCGTCATATCCTAACATTTTTGTTGTTGTGTTAGTTATCTCTACAAAAATTCTCTCAAGTAGTTATTTAATTAAATTTTTATTTTTATATAAAGTCAAAATTAAATATAAAACTATAAAAAAAACTATTTTAATACACATTACACAAAATAAACAATTAGATTGCTAAACAGATGCACTTAAACCTTAAATAACTCCTCAAATAAACAAACAAAAATCATAAATACACACTTGTCCTGATCCAACCTTCGCCATACTTAAACAAACGTTTATGGAAATAAAATCCTGCTATCTAAGCTGCTAAAAAAAATATCACAAGTACCACACAAATTACAAAATATAGCCTTAAAATAGGCGCGTAACTAAATAACATACAAAAATAACACAAAATTAAGACGACTATAAAAAACTGCTTAAGTAGGTTTGTTGTTAAAATAATACGGAAATAAAAAATTCGAAAAAAGAATGAAAATCCTACACAGCCATAAAAACAACAACAGCGCATATTTTAGGAGCCAAAAAGAACTACTGAATCTGGTAGAAAAAATAACAAAAATATTTAAGTGTCACATAAAAAACAAAATACCGCAACGTATGGAAAAATATACAACCTGCAATCAATTGCAGACATTAGTCCAAAATCAAACAGTAAAATCAAATATATAAAATAAACATACAGCGGAATAAAATTTATGCAAGTAAATATTTTCAAAAGCCTACAACTTTTAAATGGCAACACTCTGCTAACAAGATCTAAAAATTGTAATAAAAAGAAGAACGTTTTTATAATCAAAACCACGTAACTTTTTGATGGTATCAAAGGACCTGTTTTGTTGTTCGCAACAAATTAATTAGGGTTTATAGATTACTTTTTATTGATATGTATCCCAGCAAACTTTTGTTGCTGCTCTTGAGTAAGCCCTAAACTACAAAGTTTTTCGAAATCATAATTATCGCTAAGGCATCAAATTAAAAATTAAATATAAAAAACTCACCGAAAGCTAAGAAAATAGAAATCTAAATACTTGTTTTTTTCGGACCAGCGCTTAGAAGATCACCGCTAATCATGCAATGCATTGTACCAGAACTAGAAGTTTAGAGTATGGGAAGAAAAAAAGAGGAAGTAGTGTTTGTGGACATTCGATTTGAACTTTTCCTAATTGAATGTTAGAGGAAAGACTTCTGGAAGGAGTTTATTCCAAATACGGACTGATCTGCTAAAAAACAAATTTTCCCAGTAATGCGTAGTGCACATCACCGGCCAATCAAACACAAATTGATGGGCCCTCAACGAAAAGCGTGTTAAATGCAAAAAGTGTGGAAGTAACGGCCACAAGTTCTCTAATTTCATTACAACATTGTAGTAATGATAAGATAGTGAAGTACCCCACTGTCCCCAATGAGCCGCTTGGCCGTCTGTTGTACGCAGTAGAGCAACTCCAAAGTAGACTTTGGGGCACCGGTCCATACATGAGAGTTGTATTCGATCTTTGGACGGATATAGGTGGTATAAATAGTACGAAGGTCAGATGGAGTGAAGTATCTTTTACATCGTTTTAGAAAACCGAAAGCTTCTTTAGAATCTTGAAAAATGTGTTAAGTCTTTTTTCTTTAGAAACTTGAAAAATGTGTTTAGTCCATCGAACATCACACTGAATTTTCATGCCAAGAACCTAAAGAGCTTCCGGTTCCTTAATACCTATATGTACCTGGAACTCATCTTCAACTGGTTCGGCCTGTTACGAAATGAATTCGAATAAGAAATAGGAAGTTTGACAAAGAAGACCACTTAGAAAAATAAAAAAGGCGTAGTTGAAAGAACGCAGCCTCGCGGTACCCCTCAATTAATCTTGAAATCGTCTGATGAAATCCCATTTATAACAACTCGTATAGTGCGGTTCCTGAAATAACTCGATAGAAATCTGGAGAAGTTATCACCGACATCAAAAGCAACAAGTTTTGAAAGAAATGCATCATGCCACACGTTATCAAACGCCCTGGAAATGTCTAGAGACAATACCTTACTCTCTCCGGAATTATGTGATAAGATTTACATCTGCGCCTGGCCGTAAGCCGTAATCAGATGATGGATCATTACCAGTGAAAATATAGTGGATTGTCCAGTTGGCTCCTGCTAGCCTGTTAAGAGACTGGGCTCCCTTTTACCCCCACAAGACATAAGTCTTGATGGTTGTGTAATCCATAAAGGCTTATAATGTGCGGGACTCTCTCCGGAATTACGTGATAAGATTTACATCTGCACCTGGCAGTGAGCCTCAATCAGTTGGTGGTCATACCACTGTGAGTGAAAAGCAGTGCCACTAACGCCGTAGGAAGCCGAAGTCTAATTCTAGCCACAGGTCCTTCCTAGTAGCAATTTCAATGATTCCAGAGCAGGGCTGCAAACCACCACTCCTTGCTGAAGAGTTGGAGACTCTCCAACTCCTGTCCAGAACACATGTCTAGCATGCTCACTGGATCTAGGATCATTCCACCAGGTAGGTGTTATTTAAAGTGATATGATCCTGGCCACCATATAAAACTGATCTGTCTGTTATGGGGCCAAACCATAATCACCACGATACTCTCAAAAGGGCCAACATCAATAATCAGCCAGAGAACTATTAAATGTCTAAAGAGACAAATAGCGGAAATCTGCGAGCTCACTGATTTTCGTGGAAATAACGTGGAGCTTCCAGTTGCACCCCTGCTGACTTCAGGGGACTGGGCTCCCTTATACCCCCAGTTGCACAGGTCTAGATAGTCGAAGTTCTATAAAGACCGATAAATGTGCCCCCGGTGGGGACTCTCTCTAGAATAATGTTCCATACACCATTGTTGGAATAAAAAATCCAGCAAATCGCCAGAAGAGTGCCCCCTATGGAAACCATACTGTCGGTCGCTAAGTAAGCTGTTGGACTCCAGGTACCTTACAAGATTAAAATTAATCATACTTTCCAACAGTTTAGAAAGTTCAAAACAAATTGCAATTGGGTGGTTATTTTCAGGATTGTTAGGCTCACCTTCTTTGGGGATCGGCGTAACATTAACAACCTTCCAACGCTGGAAGTTCACCGGCATGATACAACGTTTGAAAAACGGGCGCGCTAGCGCTGTTTCAAGACCAGTGCTGGAATCGCATCCGGCCTAAAGGACTTTTTGATGTTGAGATCTGCTAAAAGCTTTTTAATATTTGATATTCAAAAATATGTTTAATTAAGTTGAATTCTGTTTTATGTATGTTTTTATATAATTTACACTTTAACACATCTTAAGCGTTTAAAAAGTTCTTTGGGTTTTACAGTTCTCCAAAAGAACACTCATGAAATACTCCAAATTAATCAAAATTTAAAAAAAAGGCAGATATTTCTTCTAATAGCTTCACGAAGTCAGTTCTGTAAACGATAGAATATTAAAAAACGACTACTACTTCCAAAATATGTCTCGCTGGGAACACCGAATATAATTTTTATTAAAAAACATCTAAAGTAGCTATGTTGCTGCAATAGTTTATTCTTCTCAGTTTATTTTCACTTCTTTCCATATGTGCTAAAGATGTGTGATATTTAAACTCTGTTGTAAATATCCTTTATATTCATGCGGCCTGCTAAAATTTTATAGATGCATTTCTGTTTTTATTTTGTGTAAATTAAAGCAAGTGCCATTTATAGGATGCTCCTTTTTATTTATTTTTTTATTATTTCACTCTGGGTCTTATACCACAATGAAATATTTGTCTCTTGTTATATAGTTTTTAAATGGTCTATTTTTATTTTGTTATTTTATGTCCTCATTTGTCAAGTGGCATATCTTTCGTGTATCCTGTATTGAAAGTGTATTTAAGTGAGATTTAATGTTGGAGTAATTTTATTATTGTGGTTAAACTACAAATACATTTAATAACAAATTTAAGATGTTATTGTTAATAAAAAATATTTTATAAGAAATTTGTTTTTATTTTCCTAGATTAGAACATGTTTCGAATAATAAACAAATTGTAGTTTTTAGAAAAGTTTGAAAAAGTATTTCGTCAAATTTTATTTTAATAATCGTCAAAAAAAGTGATCAATAAATAACAGAGATCTTTCAATTTCAAATTTTTGATTTTTTACTTAATTTTAAATTTAAATAAAACGTTTTTTGGTAGTTAATTATAAAGCACTAGGTCACTATTTAATAAAAAATTTTTAAAAAATTTATTTTTTTTTATTTTTTTTATTTTTTAAAAAGGTCAAAAAACTATAACAATTATTTAAATAAAACGTGTTAAAAGTTGTCTTCACAAAACAAAATTCAACAAATTGGTTTTTATATTATCCTAGCAAAAATTCTATACCATGTTATCTAGTATTTTCACAAAGGCTTAAACATTTTCAAATTAAATTCCTTAAAAATTTCATTTCCATTGATAAGTTTAGAATAAGATATTTAAAACATTTTGAAGCTGATCCGCACGGTTTCTAAATTTATAATTAACCTTAAGCCTTTCGAAGTAAAGTTTTGTTTCAAAAATTATCCAAGTATAATTAAAAAAACGCTAGAGAACTTCAGGAAATCTATACTAGTTGCCGAGTTTTTTT
The DNA here is from genome assembly GCA_030448955.1 of Trichopoda pennipes. NCBI lineage: Eukaryota > Metazoa > Arthropoda > Insecta > Diptera > Tachinidae > Trichopoda > Trichopoda pennipes. The sequence goes on along the minus strand of JASKUP010000008.1, from coordinate 4,094,287 downwards.
AAAAATCTGGCTCATTTTAAGTTGTTTTCCAAGTTACCTAAAACTCAAGAATTGTTAAAAGCAGAGACATTTTTCAGATCACTTTAAGCACAGAAGTTCATGTTGGTTCTAGCGAACGCAGATAAACTTTAATTTTATTAACTTGTCAATGATAAAGCGATAACCCAAATAAAGGGGTTTTCAAAAAGAAGTTTGTTTTTCAATTGTTTCAACATCAACATCATGATTTGGTCATTAAATTTGAGTCGACAGGCTCAACACAAAACCTGCGAACACCAATGCGTATTTGACCAGGTCGTTCAACTGAAAACATGGGTAGTCGTGTGCCTCGTGTGCCCCAGTGTTGCAGCATATCCAAATTTGTCAATTCCTCGATATTCTAAAAAATTTGGGGTTATACAAAATCACCACATGGAGAATTTTGCGTAAGGATTTGTTTTTGAAGCCTTAAAAGGTTTAAATGGTACAGGAATTGAAGCCGACCGACCATTCACATCGACTATTCACATTCGCTCAATTCGTTCAGGAAATCCCGGCACGTTTTTCTGAAAAAATCATACACATCGACTATTCACATTCGCTCAATTCGTTCAGGAAACCCCGGCTCGTTTTTCTGAAAAAATCATTTATTCAGACGACATTATCATATGTCAGGGTACGTCAACAAGCAAAATTGCCGCATTTGGGCTTTTGAACATCCTAGAGCGATTATTGAGAATCCTTTGTATGCTCAACGTGTCACTGTATGGTGCGCTATGTGGTATTTAGGCGTGATTGAGCCGTAACGGCCAATGGATCAAGCTATCGCGAGATGCTAACAACTTAATTTTGGCCTATTATTTACGACGTGGTTTCAACAGGACGGTGCCACATATCACACAGCCAATGAAATGATCAATTTCTACTAACCAATTTTCCGGATCGTATAATTTCACGACAATCAGCAGTTAAGTGGCCAGCCAGAACGTATGATTTGACACCACTGGAAAATTTTTTGTGGGGCTATATTATGGACAGAGTCTATATGGAGCTAATCGAATCAATTTCAGCGCTAAAATTCAAAATTCGCTATGGAATTAACGAAATAGAACCGTCATTTTGCCAAAAAAGGCGCCTGTAGACTAGTAGGTAGTGTACTAGCTTTTAAATATGGGGGTTGTGGGTTCGATTCCTAACGAAGATCTTGGTCTTTTTCACTGCAAAAATTGACTGTCGGTAGGGCTGATCAGCGATGAAGGCATAGTCACTGGTCGCTGTGCTGTCTTATATACGGCTGTTAATTTCCGACTATCTTCTACTTTCACTACCTGTTTCACCTATTCTCTATCCCTTTCCTAAAGAATGTAGCACGGTACTTGACTAAATAGGCATTGTTCCCCGAAGTGCTACTTCTCTTTAAAAAAAAAATAAAAAAGGTATTAAAAGCGTTGATGAAAAAATTGACATCTGTCAGCGTGGTCGTGTATTAACCCTGGCTAGAGAGTAACTAACCATTTCTCTGATATTTTGTTTCCTTACGAAATCTTTAACAAGCGATATAATAATATATAATTCATCCTTATGCGTTTATTTTCTGTTTCCAAGCAGAACCTAATATAAAATAATATAGAAAATTTTTTTTTAATTTTTAAAAAGGTGAAATTAAATGTTTATAATTTCACCTTTTATCCTGTTATCCTGTTATCCTGAATTTTCCCCCCAAATATGAGAACTTAGTCTGGCAACTATGCCAACTGTAATAAGCTGTCTGAATATGTTCAGATTATTACAGAATCAATCTTTAAGAATAAATATTTGAACTTGGTTTTTTAGAATCTATTCGTAGAACTATTTTTTTTAAATGTATTCAATTTGTTTCATTTATAACAATTATTTTCAATAACATTAATGATCCTGACAAATCGAACATACCCAGAAAAAGTCGCCAACTGTTATTGTGTTTTGAAAAAAAAAAATGAATCGCCAGTTTACAAAAGGGCCACAGACTAGAAAATCATCAATTATGTCAGGACACATTGCAAAATTTTGTTCAAGCAAGTAATGATTTTTATATAAATACAGTTAAGACAGTTAGACAAAAGAATTTCTAATAGACAAAAAGGATTTCTTTTTCCTTTTTCTTGAAATAACAAAAAAATGGTCACATAAAAAATTAAACAATGGCCTACGAAACATTGTGCAAGATATCAACAATAACAAGGCCACAAAGGATACATATTATAACAAAAAACTCTTTATATTATTTATGATATGTCCGGCAAAAGATCTTTAAATTACTTGTGGTTCTTAAGTTTTTAGGTAGACAACCTGCAGGAGATAAATGAAGACTACGAATCGTATTTAGTTTCATAATTCTTCGATATTTTTGTAATTGTTATTGTCAGTAGTATTACAGATTATTTAAAGACTATAAGAACCTTTTTTTTAATAAAAACAAAAACAAGTGATAATGAGGCTTAAAACTCTTATTATTCTGCAATCGCAATGTAAGAATTGAATAAAAATAAAAATAATTTAAAACGTATAGTTCTTTAAAGAATTACAAAAGGATTCAGAGTTTCGTTTGCATAATTGTATTTCTTTTCATCAACATCTGTCGATGACGCTGGGAACTTCAGTAAATTGAGTTGCTAATGTCAAGTTACCAGCAATTGACAATATCCTAAGCACTCTGCCAGTAAGAGAAACATCACCTACGAATAAGAAATTCAAAATAAACCACAAAAGACCAACGTTTGTAAATCATTTTTTGTGTTTTTGTTTTTAAATGTGTGTTATGGGTTACTGTTATGCTGATCTTGAGAACTACTTCCGTATAAAACTGAATATTTTATTGTTTTTATAACTATTTAAAATAATGAAAGAAATTTTATCTTAAAAAAATCTCGGACACTTGTGGGAAAATTGTCAAATGATTTTTTAAGTCTCACTTTTCAATTTCTATAATAAAATTAGTGAATTGACAATGTTTCGTTATCATTAATTTAGCAATCTTTAATGTTCTTTTCAATTAATATTCCATACGTTTAGCCTTTTTTAAAAGGTTATTCAGGAGTCTTTAACCGATGTAGTTTTTTCAATAACTTTTGATTTTCAAAAGGACAAAAGTTATTTGAGACGTTGCTACTAAATTGAGCAGGTTTATTGTTTTATTGGCAAGTGTTTATCAAGATCGGCTAAAAAAAATTATTTATAAAAAAAAATATAAACAATAAAACTTTTTTATTGAAATATAAAATCAAATTATGATTTTGTTTTGATTGCTTTTAAATTTCGGAAATTCTATTCTTCAATCAAAATGTTAAATAGTGTGGAGTTGAAAATAGCTAGATTATCCAAAGTCTATTCTTTCCTTTTCTTTTATTTTATTTATTTCTCTTTTGGTTTTATTTAACTGTATTTAAGAAATTTTAAAATAAATTTTAAAATATTTTAAATGGAAATCATATGGTTAATTCACATATGCCCTCGTGAGACGCACACAAATTCAATAATTTCTCAAAATCCTTAAATAAATTGCATACTAGGATGGACCAATAAACCCGTGAATTTTTAATATCCCGCTTCTATGAACAGGCAACAACTATCAGTTGACTCCTGTCAAAATTTTAACAAACTGCGTCACTTAGTTTGTGTTTGGCAGTCATTAAAAAGACACTCAATTTCACACTGTTTCGTCTCCGGTGTGTTGTGGTAAATATTATTGATCCACCTTGGTATATTTAAAGATATTATCCATAATAGCATTAAATCCTATTCACGAAAATTCACAGGAAAATTAAGTTTTAGTTAGAAAGAATGGTGGTTTTTCTTAAAAATTTTTATATATAAAATTTATTGCTGTTGTTGCCGATTTTGCTTATTTTTGGCCATGAATTTTTTTTTACATCGAGAAGCTAAAAGTTTTAAGTTTAGAAATATCGTTACGTTCTTTCCTTCCGAAACGTAACAAATATCAATAAGCAAATTTAAATATTTTTGTATATTTTATTATAAAGTTCTGGTTATTTTTGTTCTTACAGTTCTTTCATTTACTACGAGATGTATTTTTCTGTCGCGGCCACTTTTATTATTTTTCTTTTCTATCTTTTTTTTTCTAATCTTCTTTCTAATCTTTTCTTAGTAAGGAACTTTTACTAATTTAGATCATGTTTTCTAAATAATAATAATAAATATACAGCTGTGATCATTAATCTCTCTGCCACCACCCTTTCTGATCTAAAGTCTTCGGAAGATATAATGCAGTTTTGTTTACAACTCATCCAACCATGATTATTTGTCTATATATATAATATTGATGGGATTTAAACTTATGGTCTTCTGTTTTAGCAAACACACAGATACCTCGAACATGTGCTATTTTGCTTTTCACACATCGCAAGTATATTATGAGTGGTAAAGTAAGCAGTCTTCGAAAAAAAATGATGACGTACTGGTAAAAAAACAGTACGCTATAGTAGCGTGCTAAAACAACGTACTGATCTTTTTTTACCGTACACTTTAGTGAACTTTTTATGTATGTGTACAGGTCTTTAAGAGTTTACGTTATGAACTTTAAGTGGCTGCGTTGGATTCTTTAACACAAAGCAACTACTAAAAGTTTACTACGTAAACTGTTAAAAATCAATACACATACATAACACGTTTACAAAAATACGCTAAAAAAAGATCACTACGTTATTTTATTCTTTGTGTTCATGAGCCAAAAATCTTTATGGACGGTATTTTCTTTGCGTACACTTACACAGCGTTTAAAACATTTTTGCGCATTTTGTATTTCTTCGGAAATAATGTGCTTGTGCACTGATCTCAAAAATCACAGAACAGAAATACTAACGTAGCGTACTTTCTTCGAACATTGAAAGTAACGACGTGTTCAGATTTTTAGCAATATCTTCAACTGTAAGGAGTTATGTTAGAAATATTATGCCAAAATATTAAAACTGAGATGTAATAAATACAATAAGAGTCATCTTCCTTTTGTTCTGATTTTAACTCTAACTAACTTGATAAATCACTTGGTGTTGTTTCAATCTATGACCCAGGTACGTTGAAGGAACAGTCCATAGTTTCCTAATCCTAGTCTTATATAGCAAAAATTATGCAATGCGTTTAAATTTAATGCCTGCTATATTAGACAACTCGAAAAAGCTATCCTTTCGTTTCTCAAAACTTCGAGATATAGATTTAGGAACTTTTCGGTTTAATGCCCGGGAAGATGTGGTTTCTTGTCATGAAAGCCTAGAAAGACAATCGTGTATTATAGTTTATTCATACATTGATCATTTGGATAAGACATTTTAAGCAGGCACAGGTTATTAATATAACCATGCAAGGCAGGTTATATTAATCAAATCTTTCGAGTAACCAACTAAAGTGCATGAAATAGAAAAAAACAGCAGGTAACAAGGCATTAAGTATTTTGTGATAAGTGTTAATTCTCTGGTATTACTAAGCGAGAAGTGATGTTAAAGTACTCATATTTAATAAAAATCAGCAGGGCTTTTAAAGCATTCTATAGAAGCTTTTCTGGCAAATTATGGATGATTTAAAGCCTTTATTAAAAGAGCCAAGATGTACGATAATTTAACGTTAGTAAAATGTAATAAGTTAAAAGTAATCTTTATCAAACTTTTTGTAATCAACAATATGCGAATATAAGCTACAAAATAAAAGGGCTCATTGTTACCGCAATACTCAATGTAAATTTTAAAAAAGGAATTTAATTGATTTTTCATAACTAAGTAATATGAGATTTTGAAATTTTTAAAACAAAATAATAAGACTGAAAAAAAAACGCGTAAAAATCCATAAAATTTCTATTTAATTTGAGCGAGTGTAAAAACCACTTCCGGTAGGTGAAACTGTAGGCATCCTTTCCTGGTTTTAATGCATTTTTAAGGAAATAAATCACAATTTACTTTCACTCACTGTTGTTGTGATTTTTTGAACTATATTTTATTTAATTTCTGTTCTTTTATTCATTCACACACACAATTGAAACACCTTAAATAGAGGATAGCGGATGAATATTAGATCATTGCGTTGCGATATGATTGCAATTTGTTTTATTGGGATTTTATTGAAAACCACAATCTTTTGTTCACAACTCAAGTAAACGCCTTTAGTTTTCAATCACGTTTCACTTTAGCGAGTTAATTTTACTTTCTTTTTTAGGGTTTTTAACACAGCCGGATACTTTCTCTTTCAATCGATATTTTTTTTTTGTTTCCTGCAAAGGAGAAAATAAGCAAAAATGTAAATTTGGATTTTTTGCACAGATCTAAACTAAGAGTGAAATTTCTGTTTAACAACAAATTGTATGTTTTTTTTTATATTTTATTTATATAAAATTTTTTGATAAATATTACTCGCCTGTATCGAAAATGATGAATGGAAACAAAAAGATTGTTATTTACAGAGTTTAATAATATGTTATCGAATTGCATTTAGAACATTTTTACTTTCAAAAAGGAGAGAAAGTATATTTTAATTGTTATAACAAACAATAATTTAGAAAAATTGTATAATATGGCAAAAGAATGTGGTGAAAATGGAGACTTTTTTGGAAAAACTTGATTTTAGCATTGTGACAGAATTGTTTAAATTAGACAATAGTAAAGTGTATTAAAAAGTAATCAATATTTATGGAAATATATAACCATGCACCAGGCAGCTCTTTATAGTTACATTCGCTATCAGATTAAACATTTTATAGTTAATAAAAAATACCCATTTTGCCAAAATAGTGTTAAACTAAATCAATTATAAAACAAATTAAATTAAATTAAACAAATTAAAAAATTAGCATACAGAAAAGTGCTATGGATAACTTAAATTAAGACGGCAAATACACAAACTTTACATATTCACACAAAATTAACTATAAATTAATTATATAATGGTACGAGTACTTATAATTTATTATTGAAAATAAAAATTAAATAAAAACTGTTTAAAGCTTTTAGCATTGCGTTTAAGTTATTATGCTTTAGGAAGGTTATTCCAGAGAACGGTGTAAAGGAATTATAATCCTCTTTCTCCTGACTGATCTAGCAAGCCCGATTTTCTCAAAAAGATATTCACCCCTATTCTGCGTTTCGATTATGTCTCCGCATTCAGTTCCGTTGCGATCGAAAATTGGTATTCTGAAGAAAAACGGAATCGAAAGAAAAAGAAGAAGACAACAATGTTTACAAAATTAATAGCATCACTGTCGAATGTGGAAATGAAATAGCAGAAATCAGAGGCGACAAAAAATTTAGATAGTGTGCGGCTCTTGTGCAAAGAATGGTGGCATGGCCTTGCTTTCGGTGCTCTTAAAATTGCTATCTAAGGTGTGTTTTTTTAAAGGAGAAGTAGCACTTCAGGCAACAATGCCTATTTAGTCAAGTACCGTGCTACCTTCTTTAGGAAAGGGATAGAGAAGAGATGAAACAGGTCGTGAAAGCAGAAGGATAGTCGGAAATTAACTGCCGTATAAAGACAGCAACAGCGACCAGTGACTATGCCTTCATCGCTGAGCAGCTCCACCGACAGTCAATTTTTATCTTTTGTAGTGAAAAAAACCAAGGTCTTCGTTGGGAATCGAACCCGCAACCCCCATATTTACAAGCTAGTACACTAGCTCCTAGCTTACAGGGGCACCTAATATGTTGGCATATTAGGGGCGTTGAGGGATGCATTTTTGTACCCAGTTATAAGACCACCATCAGATTAATGCTAAACAGCTAAGTGCTGACGAGAATCTGTATCACATCTGGAAATTCCCCCCGGGGGCACATTTATCGGTCTTTGTAGAATACTTGACTATCTAGACTTGTGCTGCTGGGGGTATAAGAGAGCCCACTCCCCTGAAGGCAGCAGCGGTCAACTGGAAGCTCCACGTTATTTCCACGGGAATCAGTAGCCTGCAGAGTTTCGGCTATCTTTAGGCATTTAGCTGTTTCTCTGGCTGATTATTGAAGTTGGCCCCTCGGGAGTATCATGGCTGTGGTTTTGCGACCCCATACAGGTATTGTTTTATGGTGGCCAGGATCATTTCACCTTTAACCACACCTACCTGGTGAATGATGATCCTAAATCCAGTGAGCAGGCTAGTCATGCATTCTGGGCAGGAGTTGGATAGCCTCCAGCTCTTCAGCAAGGAGTAGTGGAGGAGTCTGGAACCGCCGACATTGAAACTAGGAAGGACTTGTTGATGGAATTAGTCTTCGGCCTCCTAGGACATGAGTGGCGCTGCTTTTCACCCACAGTGGTTTGACCACGGCCAGGTGCAGATCTAAATCTTATCACGAAATCACATCTACAAAGTAAGAATTTCCTTAGTTCTCCTTTACTTAAATTTTGATCTTTTAAAATATATTTTAAATTAAAATTTTTAAATTTATTTAAGGAAAAATTTTTTATAAGCAACTGTTATAAACTTTGACATTACAAGCATATAATTTTTTTATGTGTCAAGCTTCATTTACATATCCAAACAAAATTTTCCGAAATTGAATTGGACATCCCATATAAAAACAGTTCAAAATGACTCATAATCAAAACTAAATTTACATAATTTTAGCGTAAAAGTTAATTTTCGTTAATAATGCTAGATAAATATTTAATGGAATTTCTATTAAATTTTAATCTTTTTACTCGGTCCTTTAAATTATAACGCTTTATTTTTCTATTTCGCTTTCCTTTGGAAAGCTTCTTCAGGAAATTATTTTTTATATTTTGAAAAACAAAAATTATAACAATTTGAAAAGAAAAAATTTTTGAAAAACATTTGACAAAACATATAAAATTATTTTCTTCATACATACAAACATACAAAAATTAAAATTTAAAATATTAAAACATACAAAAACAAGGAAACGGAAACTAAATAATAAATTCTTTCTTATGAAATAATTATAACAAATTATGTGTTTTTTGTATTAAGTACCTATAATTCTGCGCTAAATTGTCTGTGTCTGTTTTGAAATTTATTCTCCTTACATTTGGTACATTAACAATTTCTAACATTTCCAACATATAACGTCTCTTGTAGTTTTTTTCTATACACAGACAATTTAGTGCAGAAAAATAAAGCGTTATAATTTAAAGGACCGAGTAAAAAGATTAAAATTTAATAGAAATTTAAAAAAAAGGTCGAATAAAACTGAAAATATTTAATGGAATTTAATATTAAAAAAAATATTTTAATATTTACAAAAATTACTACATTGAATGTTAAAGGAATAGAAACAACCACTACAGCTTGCTTCAGGGCAGAGAGATTGGTTTGAAATTTACCAGTTTACCTTAAAAAAGTTTATATAATTTGTCTTTAAAAACTACTCTTTTATGATGCCTTAATTTTGTGCTATTGTTTTAACTTTTAATTTAACTAAATGGCTTTTTCTTATTAGCTTTTTAGTTGAAGAAAATATTTATTTTTAAATTGGCGATTTCCTGTTTAAAAGTACATTAACAATGTCTTTTTCTTACATCATTGACATATAAAAATTAATGACGTGTATTTTTTTCCTTAGTCTTTGTATGCAAGAGTAAGCATTTTAATAAATATAAGTAAAAAAAAAGCAGACTTAAGTCCAATAATCAGCTATAATACAACCCGCATTTATGATTTTCTTTTAAAACACTTTCCCAGCATTCCATTGCCCTGACAAGAAGCAAAGGCACGAATACTTTGAAATCTCTCAACTATACGCATCACAGTTAGTCAGTTATAACAGTGACATGACAATGACAAAATTCAATGTGTTAAACAGCAGCCGCAAAACACAATTAATCGAACTTTATTTTATAAGAGTAAATTAATGAACAGCCCACGTTACAACTACAAACCAAATTTTCTAAAATTCATACGTGTATTAAAAATTGTTTTTAATAAAGAATATATTTAACACTATTTCAATAGCAATAAGTAAAATTATTTTAATGTGTGATTGTGTTCATTTGAAGTATCCCGCAGATTTTTTGATTTTTCAGTATTGTGATCACTACTTTTGCATGATTCTTTTAACGTTTAGTGCTATTTATTTATAGTTTTTTTTTATTTACACATTTTCGAATTATGCAATATTAAATACATTCACTTACATCCTCTATAAGAGTATTTTCTATCATTTCACTTTCATTAATTTTGAAGTGGTCATTATGGCTTGTTTCATTAAGTGGTTTCTAATTTATTTTCAAACTCTCATTGCACATTCGGAACGAGTATTTTAATGTTTATTGGAGTCATACAGTAATCATTGCGTTTTGACAATTTTATGGAGGCGTGTAGTTATCGATTTGTTTTACTTCAACTAACCTTTTTTTCGTTTTTTTTTTCTAATAAATTTCCATAGTTAATAATGTGTGCATTTGTTTGATTTTATTTTTTGTTGCTCCTAATTTGAATAGAATTTATTTTAGTTGTGTAGCAATCAACTACCATATGCTGGTTAATTCAGATCATAAGTGTAAAAAGATCATAAATTTAAATAAGATTAAAATTGCATTAAAGTCGCTATCTAGGCACAATGGGCATACGTTAATTACCTCTAATAAAAATTTGATATTCATTCAATTATAATTTTTTATAAATTTTATTTTTATTTAAATTGTTCTTCATTGAAACTAAAGAAGAAATCGTACCATCATCTGATATTGGAAAAAGAGATAAGGTTGAACGCAAAAGGTGGGTGAAGACCACTAATCATGGAGAATTTTAATATTTGAAAAAGCTACCTTTAGTTCAAGATATTTGTTTTAAATTTCTAAATAAGGCGGCGTTATAAGCTTGTTTTCTCTCCTTTGCAGTCTTCTTTTGAAATTATCAGATCACAAGGATTTTATCTTTGTACTCTTTATAAGTGCGAAACCTTAAAAAAATGAGTCGGTGAAATTTCGTTTTTATTCCATATGCTTAACTTAGAAAGACTTACCTCTTTTTGAGCAAACATGACCTGTTGTTTTATTGGATAAATAAAAGTATAATTTAGAAATCCTTGACGGATATATTTACTATTTTTTCTAGTTAAGAAAGGAGATCCGTCATGAGTTTTATTTATACAGTTAAAGGCGATGCAGTAATTTCGGTTGAAAGACCATATTACGAAACTTTAAATTTATAAATAAAAACGAACGAAACATTCTGTGTTGTGGTTTTAAAAGTAGAGTTTTTTAGCTTCTGATGAACTTTTCCTACAATGTCCATTTTTTCTATCAACACTGCGAGAAAATAAAAATCTTTCATGCATTATCTCTCTGCACTCAATTTAAAATGTGTGGAAGAAAGCATACCATCTTCTGACAAAAGTGATAAGGTTGAATACAATAGGCGAGTAACGACCACAAATCATGGGGAATTTTAATATTTAAAAAAGCTACAAGTATTCATTCAAGATATTTGGATTCAATTGCTTAATTATGTTGCATTTTTAGCGTGTAACGCAAAAATCGTTTACCAGCACCAACGTTATCATTTGTCAAGTTTCCTTTTTTTTAAATCTTCTGTGGAGATTATCGGATCGCAAATATGTTATCTTTTGTACTTTTTATAAGCGTGAAACCTCCAAGAAATGAGTCAGTGAAATTTCGTTTTTGCTTCATATGCTTACGTATTTTCGAACAAACACGACTTAGGAAAAAGGTATAATTTAGAAGTCCTTGAAAGATAAATTTATTATTTTTTCTGGTTAAGAAATTAGCCCTGTCATGAGGATCATCTACATAGGCGAGTGGGCGATGCAGAGATTTTGGTTGAAAGTACATATAACGAAACGTTTTTGCTTTAATATTTACATCGGGTTTGTTTTTCAATTGTGATAACACCAACAGTAAGATAGTTTTGACATTTAGTTTTTTGACGTATTCGTAGTAGATGCACGGGCAACTGTTACAATGAATTTAATTTCGCACGATTATCGTGTTAAAACAATTCAAATTTACTATGAATATAGTGGTTCTGTTAAAGTAACGTTTGTGATATTTTCGGATAACATGATCGTCCTTCTGAGACCGCTATTAAGAATTTGGTCGTTAAATTTGAGACGACAGGCTCGATACAAAATGTGCAAACACCAAAACGTATTCAACCAGATGGTTCAACTGAAAACATCGCAGCCATGAGCCACAGTGTTGAACTAGATCAAAATTTGTCAATTCCTCGACGTTCTCAACAACCGAGGTTCTCCAAAACCACCATATGGCTAAATTTGCATAAGGATTTAACTTTGAAGGTTCAACTGGTACAGGAATTGAAGCTGATCCCTGAAGATTTTTGCAATTCATTCAAGAGCAAGCCGCTGGTTCTTCTGAAAAAATCAGTTTTTCAGACGAAGCTTATTTTAACTTGTCAGCGTCGGTCAACAAGCACAATTGCCGCTTTTGGGATTCTGAAAACCTTGAGGCAATTATTGAGAAGCCTTGCTCCACGCGTCACTGTATGGTGCGCTATTATTGTCTGGAGGCGTGATTGGTCTGTTGTTTTTCGAAGATGCGGCTGGATCACGCTATCGCTAACTACTTATTTTATACCTGCCATTGACGACGTGGATATCACTGACATGTGGTTTCAACAGGACGGTGCCACATGTCACACAGCCAACGAAACGATCAATTTATTGCAAACCAAATTTACCGATCGCATAATTTCACTATAATCAATTGAGTGGCCAGTTTGATGAAAGAATCAACATCTGTCAGCGTGTTTGTAGTGGAAATTTGCCAGATATCAGTATTTCATTCATAATTTCTGAACTTTTGTCTTCAAAAACAATACAAGTTTGAATGATCTTAATCTAAATTTTTTGTTTTATTTTGTGGTAAAAAATAAAGTTCTTGTTGGAAAAGCCTTTAGATAAAAATGAATGAAACATTCTGTGTTATGGCTTTAAAAATGGATTTTTAGCTTTCCACAATGTCCAGTTTTTCTATCAACACTGCCAGAGTAGAAAAACCTTTCATGCATTGGCTGCTTATATTTAAAAATATTATATTGCTCTCCGCACTTAATCTTAAAGGTGTGGAATTATCTGTTTTGCAAAGTAACGAAACCGGAGAAAATATTCAACTCTTCCTCACCTCAGTTAAGAGCCTGGAACTGCATTCAAGTGTATTTGAGTTGCAAAATATTAATTCTTTAACAAAATAATAGTTACAGTTAGAGTTGTGCCATTAAAAGTGCTGCGAATTTTAATAATCATCACTTATCCTTACTTTTTAATCCCATTCTCTTTAGTAGTTTTCCCTTTTACCGCACATTTTGCATAACATCAAAGATCAGCTAAATACAATGATGAATTCTGCCATTAAAAATAATTTCAAGTAAAATAATTTAAAACAAAAATTTATATCAAAAATATATTTCTTTTTTTTTTCGTCGAAATATTTATTATAAAAAATCATACAAATCAGGACGAACAATATTAAAACAATAATGCATTTGCAATTCACTTACAATCCTTCTTTGTGTTATGATGAAATAATAATATAATGTTATTGGACATAATTCCTGGGAACTTTCAAAGATGTCACCTAAAATTGCACAAAAGTAAACAACATTCAAACAAACAAAAAATCTTACAGAAAAAAATGTCCCAACGGAAACATCTGTAAAAACACAACTGGACCACAGTGACAAACAAATAATTTTAAAAATCGTTAAGTGGTTTACACATGTTTATTTTAGATCAAGAAAAAGACATTTATAAAAAGGAGTATTGGTTATTTTCACTAAACACAAACGACAGGTTCTTAAGGAAGGATATACAAATATGACAGTTTTTGTTTGTTAATGCAAAAGAAGAGCATTTTTTTAAGAAAAATATTTATTTAAATAAACAAAAGGAAGTTGATGTGCAAGGTATTTTTTGTCTTGTGGTTTAGTGGGGGTAGTTAAGATAGTACCAACAAATAACGCGTTGCTTTAAAAACTAAATAGGCCAGGCACAGGAAATTTTGTGTGGTCATAAGATTACCCAAGTTTGTAAACATAGAATTCAACTATATAAATCATAATTTAATTTTTATTTCTTAAAAACTTCCCATTTTCTATGTTAGGAACTGACAAATGAAATTCATATACTGAGACGTCTGTAAGAAAGCCTTCCCAATCGAATTGTATCATTAAAATAATTTTTTTTTAATTGGAAATACAGCTAAAATAATTCAGCATTACTCTTTCTTAACACAACAGCCTTTTTGATATTGTAAAGATAAAATCTATAAACTTAATAAAAAAGGAAACATCACTACGGAATTTGAAGTAAAAAACGGAAGTGAAGAATGTGGTAAAAATTATGCATAATTGTAGAAAGACGAAATCAAAATTGGTAAAAAGTATATATATTCTGGATTCTTATATCCGGTTTTTCAACAAGAAGCTTGTTGTTCAATTGTGAAAGAATCAACAACATGATAGTTTTGGCATTTAGTTGTTTGACGTATTTGTAGTAGATGCATTGGCTATTGTTACAGAGAATTCGATATCGCACGAAAATCGTATGAAAACAATTAAAATCCATTATGAAGATGGTGATTCTGTTAAAGTTACATTTTGTAAAATTCGTGATATTTTCTAACAACATAATCGTTCTTCCGAGAGCGCTATTAAGAATTTGGTCATTAAATTTGAATCGACAGTCTCTATACAAAATGTGCGAATGCGCGTATGATCGGCTCGTTTAACTGGAAAACATCGCAGCCGGAGAGAGTGTTAAAGCAAATCTACATTTTTTAATGCCTTGACGTTCTCAACAACTGGAGTTTTCAAAAAACACCAGCACATGGCAAAAATCATGTTTTCAGACAAAGACCATTTTCACTTTTCAGGGTTTGTCACAAAAAAAATTTGCCACATTTGGGCTCCTGAAACCCAAGAGCGATTATTGAGACGCATTGCATGCTTAACGTGTCACTGTATTGTGTGCTATGCGGTTTGGAGGCGTAATTGCGCCATTTTTTTCGATGATAATGCTGGAAATACGATAACGACTAATGGATTACGCTATCGCAAGATGCTAACAACTCAATTTTGGCCTATTATTGATGACGTAGACATCACTGACATGTGGTTTCAACAGAACGGTGCCACCTGTCACACAGCCAATGAAACGATCAATTTATTGCAAATCAAATTTCCGGATCATATAATTTCACGACAATCAGCAATTAAGTGGCCAGCCAAATCATGTGATTTGACACCACTGGATTATTTTTTGTGAAGGTTAAGGACAGAGTCTATACGGAGTCAATCGAATCGATTTCACTCTTAAAACTCAAAATCCGTAATATGATAATGTGATTAACGAAATAGGACTGCCATTTTTATAAAAAGTAATTGAAATGTTTGATGAAAGAATCGTGGTTATTTGCCAGATATCATTTTTCATTCGTAATTGCCGAACTTTTCTCTTCGTAATACAATAAAAATTTGAGTCATCTTAATCTAAAGTTTTGTTTTATTTCGTTTTGGAAAACAAACTTCTTGTTAAAAAACCCTTGATATAGCCAAATCGATATAGCGACACGCAGCTACCTGTGTTCGTGTTAAAAATATTCTTACCAAGACTGTAGAAGAGCCACAGAAAATCTAAGCGCACCAATTTTTCAGATATAATTATGAGAAATTTGCAATTGCAAACAAGCAAAATAAAAATAGATCTTATCACTAAAAATAACAATAATTTTTACATTTAATTCTACCGAAATCCCAAGTTTCGGCAGGACAACATATTTTCACACAAAAACAAGCAAATGCATTATGAATCCTCAAAAACATCCGTATTGAAATATGGAATTTTTTTGTTTAGTTCTGATTGGCTATTTCGCTTCTGATTTAAATTTTTCTTTAGGTTATTGGATGCTTTATTTAAAGTTCTTAGTTTTTTTTACAAAAAATATCAAATTTATCCAAATATCTACTTTTGAGTTACTTTTTACCCTTTTTTATCACCTTATGATCAAATTTTAACAAACACATGATAATCGTAGTGTAAAAACAACCATTATTCGTTGATCACAACTTTATATAGTAATAGAGAACAGAATATAATTCTTGTGAACATACTCGAACCATACCCATAATTTAAGTTAACTTGTTATTGAAAATACGCTACTTCTAGAAAGTTATAACCAGTTAAGTTGGTAGGAGGTCATGGATGTTTAATATGACGTTATCAGAACTAAGTTTTGTTTTGGTTCAATTAACTTTATGAGACATTTCCTGCACGTGTGTTCGTTAGTCCAAAATGCATTTCTAGCTTCCATTTTGTGTGCTATTTAAAGTCAGAGAATAATACAGCTAGTTAAAATTATTGTAAACATTGAAGGATAAACTTGAATGATAGATCAATGAAGTTCAGTTTCATTTAAAGATAGCTTTGCTCGAGGAGCTTTCCCATAAATATTCCAACTGGCTTTAGCTTATGATTTAGTTAAAACAAAAATAAAAATATAAAAATTTTAATTTTCTATCAATAAAAATATTGCGCCAATTTTTATACATCCTATTTATGATATTAAACATTATGCTCTCTATTAGATGATAAAAATTATGTTTATAAAACCAAACCCAACAAGTAAAAACCCTGCTGTCATAAAAAATAAGTTAACTCTAGATCTCTTTTTTGATATTGTTTAACACGTTATCAAATTAACTTACCTTTTGACTATAATGAATGACCTACCATTAGTTCAAATAATTATTTCAAACAAAAATTACCGCTCTACATTGTTTTGTTAATATATAAAACCTTTAATTCAAAGACCGCTCACGTAATTATAATTTCGTCAAATTGAGTCATTTAAAGATTAACATAATATATCGATTAAACTGTCAAATCTTGTAAAAAATTATCATTTAAAAGATCACGCACTCTTTGAAATTGTCACATTTCAAAGCATGTCACGCATGATTTTACAATATTTTTAGACAAAAGCAACCAGTAGTCTGGCACAAAGCAAGGTGCAAATATGAAAAGGAAAGGATTAATTTACCAATGATAATATGTGACAATTCTGGCATAAATGAGGTGACAATAATATAAAGATTACATGCCGCCTTTAAGTCACCGTTCTTATTTTAATTCATAAAATTTTCTAAAACACACGTTGCAATTTGAATCACTTTTTATATGAGAGAAAGTAAAATAAAATAAAAGGATTATCGTGTTATATTAACACTTCTAAGATTATGGATATTTGAAATGTTATTCAATTTATGAGTTATTTTTAATGAAATTAAAATCTTTTGTAGATGTAGACCGTTTTCATTTGGTGTTATAACAATTGATTCCCTGAAACAACTTTTGTTATTTTTTGTCAAATTAAAGAAATAAATATCGTGTTGGTATTATCAAATATTCTATTGCCATGGTTATCTGCACTATGACTTGCTACTATGTTTGAATGTAAGACAAACTATTAATATTTTTTTTTTTTGTTTTCTAGATCAAGTTGTATGTAAATGAGTTTTTGGCATGCAAAAATTTAAGCACGTCAATATTCTTGATTTTATTTTTAAGAATCATTTCAATAGCATTTGCTAAACATTTATCCAATCCAGGTCTCTTTTGTTACTAAAAGTTTTGGATCTAGCGAGACTCCCTCTATGTATTGCTTAGATTTAGCAATCATATGCTCCCAATCAGCTCACTAAAGTAATTAGTGGCTCCGGCGAGACTTTATCTCACGATCTCCTATTTCCGTTTCAGACATTATTATTTGTTATTATTCTCCATAAACGAAGGCTATGTTGAGCTTAGGACCACAAGTTTCTTGTTTCATAATACCAGCTCTTAGCTATGTCAGCTACGATTGTAATAAAGCGGCGCATTTCCATCTTACTTTGCTGTGTTATCATAGGGTGACTGCAAGGCTTTCTGTTTATATTCATTTGCCTGTTTTACAACAACTTATACATCGCGGCTCACCTCTTTTTGTTCCTTTCACTAAGTTTTTAAAGGGGTTTTGAACTCATGTCTCCTTGTATTCTTTGGACACACACTACAGATATTTAGAATTTACATAAAGTGTTTTTCCACTATTAAAATAAGGGTGCTTTCATAAATAAAGTGATGCGTGATAAGAGTTACGCTAGTACCTAGCTGTGTAAGCCATAACCTGACGGTGGATCAAAACACTGTGGATGATTTTAGCGTCACCCACGCCCCAGGAAGCCTTCGGATATCTCTATCTTCCAGTCACTTCTGTTCGCAACTCCGAGAGATCTGAGCAGGCCAAAGCCCTCACTCCTTGCTGAAGAGTTGGAGACCATCCAACTCCCGGTCCAGAACACATGCAAGCTTAATAAAATTTCAGAACACAACCGCAAGCATGCTCACTAAATCAGGACCATTCATTTTGTGTTCATTATGAATGATCCGACCCACACAACTCAAATGAGGGCCGTGAGGTTGGCTCCCAAAGGGCCGACCTTAATAATCACTCAGAGAACAGCCAAAAGCCTAAAAAGCCAAAAAGCTGAACTCTGGGGCTTACTGATTCCCGTGGAAATAAAGTGGAGTTGTCCAGTTGGCTCCTGCTAGCTTTTTAGGGAACTGGCACATGTAATGATGGTGAGATTCCGTCAAAAGATATCAATGTGCCCTCGGGGCGGGAGGGAGGGAGGGGAAGATAAAGTGATTATGACAAATGTGAATTTATCTTTCATGCTGTAAGAAATATGCCAAAAAAATTAATTGAATGAGGTGAGTCCCAATAATGACGTGAGTTGCACTGGGCCTTATTTTAATTTTAGCCACATATAAGTTACTCTGCCAACTGTAACAAGTATAAAACCGCAGTTACAAATTAAAGGGTAGCCCCTAAATGGTGCGGGATACTTCGTGTGTTGGTCCAATTTACACTTAGTGAAATTATTTCAATAAGTTAAAAAAAAATTATTACTATGATATCTGAGCCTACCATATTTGAGGATGATCTTACAAAAAAATTATAACAAAAAGTCATCACTTACAGAATATTAAGAGACAGATACTTAAATCAAGAAAATAAATATGAGAGAGATTGTAATGACAACAAAAACGAACACAAAATGATGACACAGTTTTCTCTTTTCAAAAAAAAATAAAATTTTTTACTTAATTAAAAAGGAAATCGAATGGCCCAAAGAATTACATACTTTGCAATATGATTAATGAGTTAGTTTTAAAATTTTTTAATGGTTAAGTCAACAAAATGTTCCACAATAAGAGACAAATGCAATTGAAGTTAAAAGAAGTTTGTCGTAGAGATCATAAAAAATCTACTCTAAGGACAATTGTTAAAAAAGGAGAACAATCTAAAGTAAAAAAAAAAAATAATTGACACCTTTCGTAACAGTTGTTTAGCACTGAATGGCAAAATGTGTGCGGGTGTGTTGGCAAAGTGTTTGAAAAATGTCTAGAGACGAGTTAGCAAATGCTCAGTCTCACATCATAAATCATGACCGAGTTAATAAAAGAAAGTCAAAGGATCTAACAAGATTGCCAAGAAAAAGAACAAAAATGCAGTATAAAATTATAAGAAAAAATAAATAATATTTTTTTATTGTATTCCAAAAACAACAAAAATAATTCAATGTAAAGAAGCAGATTAAAACTATATACACTCTTTTAAAAAAATCCTAAAATTACATTAGTTAAGGCTGTTGACATTTAAAGATTTTTAAGTCAATTTTAAAAAACTTAAACAATTGCTAATAATTACAGTGACGGCTAAGACAGAAAGTCAAACAAAAAAATTAGAAAAGTCATAGTTAAATTTTTGCAATGTTTTTCAAATATTCCCTGCCATATGACTGTCATCGAAAAATTCCCAGCAATTAATGCTTATTCATGCAAAATTTTATTTTAAACATTTAAATACGCAAACATTAAAAAACATTGCGAAAAACAGAAAAATGTCATGTTTAAACTGATGACAGCTTGTTGATAGTTGACAGCTACAACAAACTAACATGTCAAACTACCACCTCATTGCCACAATTGCAAAATGATTTGTTCACACATGTAAATTGAGAGGTTTCTTGCAGCTCTAAAAAATTAATTCTTTTGGCGGTTTATTTTTTCACAGTGGGTTCCTGTTTTTGCTAATATTTTTTGGGTATTTTTTTGTTTCTTTTTGTTTAATCCTTAAAGCCCTTTTTAAATTTCTTTAGTGGGGTTTCTGGCCAGACAGTAAGTTCGTTAAAATTAGTGTTTTATTGTGTATTTTTATATTTTTGACATGTTGTCTTAATTGGATCACAAATTGTTGAAATGATTTCACATGAACAAAATTGTCACTTGATGTGTTGACTCTTGTTAAAAAAAATACGTTACATTTTTTATATTAATTTTTATTTTAGCGCCAAATTGGGTTTTTAAGGTAAACTGTGTCAAGGTCATTTAATTAAAGTTAATTTATTTTTTTGAAGGGAAAGCTGTAGTAACTGCATCCCTTATTGATTTCAACATAGTGCTGTAACCAGCAATTAAATTGAACAGTAAGCCAAAGTGTCATAAATGCTATTGCATGACAAAATTTAGCCTTAGTCCTGGGATCAAATCATGACATTTAATATCCATCTAGGTACAAGCAAGTTTACAATAGAAATTTTATAAATATTTTAAGATCAATCTGCTGTAAAAGTTCTCAAAATTTTCTATTCAAAGTAATTATTGCTTGTTTAGTCATCTGCCATCTAACAATCATGCATCTGTTGGGCCGCCAATTGCTAGCAGTTTATGCGTGATGAATATCCATTTTTAAATGCATTTTTTTGCAAATTCAAACTATAGATGAATGCTACGAACTCACCATGTATTCGGTTAATTTATTTAATTAAAAAAATAACTTTAAGCTTTAAATAAATCTATAAATTTGGCAATAAAATTACTTAATAAAATTATTTGCCCATCCCAGTGTTCTACAAAAGCATTTTATAACTTTTTCCATAATATTTTTAATGTAATGTTAAGTTTTTCATTTTAACACAAAATGTGTTTAAAACCATTTTTTATTTTTACATATAAAAAATAGAAAAACTGCATTAGAAGGCGAGGTTTACGAGACTGCTACAACTTAAGTATATGCTCTTTATACAAGTTGATGGCATCGGAGAAAAGCTTATGATTTCTAGTTTGGCAATTTATAAACATTTTTTAAGCGCCGCATTTTTTGCATATCATTTACTTCTAAAAAATGGTTATTATTTTGAATTACTACAATATCTTAACGGATAGAAATATTCTTACAAAATTGTTAAGCAGAATATATAAAAAAGAGCTTTTATCAAACGGTAAAGAGTGTGATTCGTTTTACATCCGCACCTGGCTATGTAGCCTTAATCAGATGGTAGACAAACAACTATTGTATAATTTGGAACGTCATACAGGCGTCCTAAGAAGCCGAAGACATAATTCTAAGCAACAGAACCACCTAGTTGCAACTTTAATGATTCCAGGGCAGGGCTGCAAACCATCACAGCTTGCTAAAGAGTTGGAGACTTTCCTACTCCTGTCCAAAACACATGTCTAGCATGCTCACTGGACTGGATCATTCACTTTGCGTGTCATTATCAGTGAGATGATCCTGGCCACCATAATAACCATTATACTGTTATGGGGCCGCAAAACCACAACCACCACGATACTCCCATATAGGGGCCAACCTCAATGATCAGTCAGAGAACCATTAAATGTCTAAAGAGACAAATAATGAACTCTGCGGGTTCACTGATCCCCATGGCAATAAAGTGGAGCTTCCAGTTGACTCCCTGCCTGTCTTCAGGAGACTGGGCTCCCTTTATACCCCCAGTTGCACAGATCTAGATAGCTGTTACGTACTATAAAGACCATAAATGTGCCCCCGGGGGGATCAAGCGGTAAAATAAAATTTTAATTTTTGTGTTTTATTTTATTTTATTTTAAAAGGGGAAAAGGGGAAAAAATATTCCCTGGCTTTGTTAACTCCGGGGCTGCCAATTAATTTTTGGAGTATGTAGCCAAAAGATAGAGCTTCAATAACCTATTTACTTCTTTTCAATCGATGCTTTGCACTACAACCAATTTTGATGTTCTTCATAAATTTTGTTTATGCATTTTGTTTGTTTGGCTGGAGGGTGAACCGTTCATTTTTTTAACGCATTTTTTCTTTTATTCACATTTGCTATAGGTTATCTTTAAAATAGTTAAACAAAATTTACTAGCATCGAAGTAAGTTTCGGTTATAAAAGCTTTTCAACAAGAAGTTTGTTTTTTAAAGCAAAATAAAACAAAAAATTTAGATTAAGATGATTCAAATTTTTATTGTATTGTGAACAGAAAAGCAGTTATGAATAAAAAATAATATCCGGCAAATGGCCACCACGACCACGCTGACATATATCGATTCTTCCATCAAAGTTTTTAATCACTTTTTTGGCAAAATGGCTATCTTATTTCGTTAATCATATAACGGCCCCATATAGACTCTGTCCTTAAAGTAGCATCACACAAAATAATCCACTGGTGTTAAATCACATGAACTAGCTATCCACTTTACTGCTGATTCTCGTGAAATTATGCAATCGGGAAATTTGGTTTGCAATAAATCCCAATCACACCTCCAGACAACATAACATACCATAGAGTGACACTTTGAGCATGCAAATGCTTCTCAATAATCGCTCTAAGATTTTTAGAAGCCCACATGAGGCAATTTTGTTTATTGATATACCCTGACAAGTAAAAATGGGCTTCGTGTAAAAAATTACTTTTTCAAAAAACCAGCCCGTTGTTCCTGAATGAATTGAGCGAATGTAAAGCGATGTGGATGGCGGTCGACTTAAATTTCTGCACCAGTTGAACCTTGTGAGACTTCAAAGTCAAATCCTTAAGCAAAATTCCCCAATTGTTGAGAACGTTGAGGAATTGACAAATTTGGATCTGCTTCAACACTGTGGCTTACAGCTGCAATGTTTTCAGTTAACGACCCAGCCGCAAACGCCTTGATTTTTGTACATTCTGTATCGTGTCTGTCAACTTAAATTTAACGATCACATTGTTAATAAGGTTCTCAGAGGAACAATAATGTTGTCCAAAAATGTCACGAATTTTACATGTTACATACATGTAACATGTATTTTGAATATTTAAATGCAATTTGCGTATGAAATTGAATTCATTGTAACAATTGCCAATGCATCTACTACGATTACGTCAGAAAACTAAATGTGAAAACTATCATGTTGTTAGTGTTAGTAAATACATCTAAGTCCTTTTGCAGGAGAATATGATCAGCGTGACAATTATATGTTTGAAATATCTTCACGTCGTCTGCATATAATAGAACGTTTAAGTATTTAATGGCATGGGTAGATCATTAATAAACAAGGTAAATAATAGAGGATCAAGATGGCTAACCTGCGGTATAAGTAAATTGTTTGTGAATTCCACAAGGTAATCCCTGCGATTGCTTGAAATTTTGAAAAATGGATATTGTAAAAAATCAAATTTTTTTAATGAAAATCTCAAAAGTTTGTGGTTGACCTTATCAAACGCCTTACTAAAGTTGGTGTAAATAACATCAGTTTGTTTTCGTTGAACAAATCCCCGATTGATCAGCCTTGTTAATTCCAAAAGTTTAGTAACAGTTGTACAACTGTTTCTATAACCATGCTGGGACTGGAACCAATATACACGATACTTGATGAGAAAGTTCTGTTATAGCGCTAATTTTTAGCAATACCTTTGTAGTTGGCAACATTATTTCTACAACCAGATTTAAATAATCGAATATAATTCTTCCTTATTTTAGGAATATAACCAAATTTCAGTAATATGTTGAAGATGGTTGTAAGACGTTTTGCCAGTGTTATAGCACATTTGTTAAGAATGCAACTCGGAATACCATTCGAACCATATTTATATGAAAATTTAACCTTTTTTTAAACAGATCAAAACTGTTGGTTCATCAAGAAATGGCATTTCTGATAGAAAAATTCTTGTTATCTAGGATGAATCCCAGAGATCAGAAGATTATCTACAAGAATACTTTATAAACTAAGAAATGTAAATTCACTATTATTCAACTATTTTGTTTTATTTATTTATTACTATTTTTCAATTTGGAATTTCCAAAGTAAGTCGATTGGCATTAAAAATCACAATACTAATTGAATTCCTTACGATCTCTTGACAAAATACTAACCGTTGATAAATTCCATTACGGGATTGTGCAATCAAGAGCATAAAAAGTATATTTAAGCAACTAAAGTGACATGTATACAATACATAAAGGACCTAATGGATGGACTATTAATGGACCATGTGCAATATTAATTTATATTAAAACTACAAAAAAAAACAAATTATGTACATAATACAGCAGCACTAAATACTAAAGGAAGTATCCTACAAAAGAGAACGACGCAAGGTTGCTAAAGAAGTTTTGTTAAATAAAAGAAGAATGAAAACTCAGAAGGCAAGTTAACTTCCTGTCTATTCTGTTAAGTCCTTTTTTATATTTAAAAAGAAGGCACTGAGTGAATAAGGATTAAAATCTTATTGATTTTATTAAATAATAAAATTGTTTTCATAAATGCATCATGAGTGATACAATATTGTTACACTGAAATAAATAATTTTGCTATTTTACAGTTTATTGATTCCTTTGTTTTTTATTTTTTTTTTTTTTTGCTACTTAAAAAAAAATTTTTTTATAACAAGTAATAGAATCTCTAAGCGTATTTTTATATTGATTTTATGGTTGTTTTTATTTATTTTATTTTTTTTTAAACAAAAATGAAGTACCGTTTTCAGTAATTATTTATTTGATCCTTTAAATGACCTTTTTCCTGCTAAATAAAAATATATTTCTTTTTTATTTTGTTGATGCAATATATTAAAGTGATTGAATTCCACTATCCTCCTCTTGTCAATTTGGCTTTGTTGGCGGAAACGCTTGCGCTAAAATTATTTAATCTCCACCAACAGCTGTTCCAGGTTTTATACTGATATGTCACGTTACATTTCTAAAGCATCCGTTCTATTTTTTTAACTGGTGGGTTTTAAGCGGATTTTAAAATGAAGGTCAGTGTAAGTTTTTTCATTTAAAAAATATCACGTGGATTTTTGGGTGTTTCTTTTTTTTCTATAAATAAAGGACCTGATTTCTAATTATTTGTTTGATAGACAGATGTTTTTAAATTATTGTGTGACTTGTTACTACGCATTAAGGTGTATTAAAGTTTCTATGAACGTGCCAATTTCTTTTAAATTACAACTTTTAAAATTGTGGAAAAAATAATGCTTCTTACGCTGAAGAGCTGCTTGAAGCTCCTGGAGAGCTTTTTAACTTTTATATATTATACGGCGGCAGCTATAATCTTAAGCTAATGATAGTTTTAGTGACGTGTTACTGAAGCATGTGTTTTTTAAAGCTTCCTTTGCTGTACAATGTTATTTCATTCTCTTTTTTTTCTCTTCTTTCCCAGACCGCTATAGAGGTGATTACCCCTACTAATGCAATACATTATACCAGAACTAAGAAATTAGGTTGTGGGAAGGAGGAAAGAGGGAGAAGTATTTAGGGGAATTTAATTTGAATTTTCATACAGGAAAGATCTCTGGAGGGAGTTCATTCCACATGCGAACCGTTCTGCTAAAAAACGAATTTTCCCTCTAATGCGTAGTGCGATTCAGTGGCCAATCAACTACAAATGGATGCGCTCTCAACGAAAATCGAGTTAAACACAAAAACGTGCTATTAACGGAAACAATGTTGTAACGCTAAAACAGTGAAATACAACATGGATAACCTGCTATTCCCAATAAGCCCTTGGCCCTCTCTTGTACGCGCACGAGCAACTCCAAAACTTTGAGGCGCCGCACAGTGGACCATTTTACGAAAAGGCAGTCAAAAATATATAACTTTTGAACGGATCGCAATTCGTTTAAGGGATAAAAGTTTAAAATCGACCGGTTAGAAAAATAGTTGTATTTAAAAATACATTCTAAGTTTTAGCTGATCTTTGGTACGAAAGTAAAGTATTTAAACTTGTTCAAAGAGGTTGTTTTACATTTTGATTCACGTTTAGAACTTATACTTATTAAAAACTTAAATTTAGTCAGATGGCCCCCGTGAAATTTTAAGTACGGAGGCCAAAGGTTGGTTTTGTGAAACAATTTGAGTTAAGAATTAGTTCATTAAGTAGCAAACATAAAAAATATATTCATTGGCTGAAATTTACTTTAGATAAGGAAGGTATTTAAGTCCAAAATAAACATAAATACTACTCGTATATGTAAACTTTTATTGTAAATTGATTAATACTTCATTAATGTACAAAAAATTTTAAAAGGATGAAATACATACAGATAACTCTTGTGTTTAGAAAAATGACTTTTAATTAAAGAACTTTAGTAAATATTTCTTCTAAGCCTTGTTCTTAGCTTTGATTTTCATCTTCTAGAAGCAGTTTAGCTTCTACGTCTAGTTTAATGGAAGCAGTTTTCCATTTTTGGAGTATGTAGCCAAAAGATAGAGCTTCAATAACCTATTTACTTCTTTTCAATCGATGCTTTGCACCACAACCAATTTTGATGTTCTTCATAAATTTTGTTTATGCATTTTGTTTGTTTGGCTGAAGGGTGAACCGTTCATTTTTTTAACGCATTTTTTCTTTTATTCACAGTTGCTATAGGTTATCTTTAAAATAGTTAAACAAAATTTACTAGTATGGAAGTAAGTTTCGGTTATAAAAGCTTTTCAACAAGAAGTTTGTTTTTTAAAGCAAAATAAAACAAAAAAGGATGAAATACATACAGATAACTCTTGTGTTTAGAAAAATGACTTTTAATTAAAGAACTTTAGTAAATATTTCTTCTAAGCCTTGTTCTTAGCTTTGATTTTCATCTTCTAGAAGCAGTTTAGCTTCTACGTCTAGTTTAATGGAAGCAGTTTTCCATTTTTGCCGGATATTGGACATAAAGGGATCTGATGTGCATAATAAAATAACAATCGTCTTCATTAGTACAATATCTAGAAATTTTTCTTGTGTTATGCTCACGAAAGGGTCTATAGTCTTTGTTTCTCCTATTGGTAGCATATTGTGTTCAATTATTTGTTTCCCATGGTAAAAATTTTATGAACTGTGGATGGCATATATCTCCAAGAATATTTTTTGTTATAAAGTATAGCTGTTTTGTTGGCATACTCTCCAAATTTTTTTGCATTTATCTTTCTGCTGCATGCTAGAACTTGTGAAACAATACTGAATCTGGATAATTAGGCCTTTTTCTAAATATTTTTCTTCAATTTGTTTTTTGTGGTTTCTTTTTTCGTCATTTTCCTTATTTTTTCTCACTGTTTCGCCCAACGGACCAAAATCCTCATCATAACCCAATTTAAGAATATGCTCCAAGCAATTTAACAATTTGAAAAAAAAACTCTTTTACAATCAGTGGAAATCAATTTAAAGAGCAAAGTACTTTTGTGACCTAAATTATATCAATTTACGTTATTTTAAGTAGGCAAAATATTTTTGTGACCAACTGTGCATGACTTTGAAATTGACTAAAAATTTTTGTTTTCTTTCTAAAAATACGCATATTCATTTAAACAAAGTCTCTCGTAAAGGCGATTTAAAAAATAAATAAAATGCTTACAAAATAGCAAAGCAGAAAAAAAATTTTAATTCCATTTTCTAATTCTATTTTGGAAAAAATTTTCGACCTTGTGTCAAAAAAATTGTTCTGATGCTCACGGTCGGTTCGTGGGGTACAGGCGTGTAGGGGACATTTAGGGCTATGACACAGTGCTAATGCTTTTACATTCCCTAACGAATTTTAGAAGTTATGCTCTACTAAGTAAGAGAATTTAGAAAAAATTTGGACCTCTAAAAAAATAATTTCTAAAAATTAAAAATCAATCAACAATAGCTAACAAATTATGCTATTATACAAAGTTTGTCTCGTTTAAAAATCTTGTATAACAAAAAAATGATAGATGTTTAAAAATCAAAAATTTACTAAGAAATTTCTAATTTTAGCAAAATACTGAAAATGCTCATTTTGAATCACCCTGTTCAGTGTAATATAGTTAAAATAAAGTTTTAATTTTTTGGCTCACGAGGTACACTAGTATCTACTTTCGAATGAACTTTAAAATTTTACAATTGGGGACCATGAACAAAAGGACTTTTGGCCGCCTTCTCGTAAAATGGTCCACTGTGCGCCGGTCCATACATGAGATTGTATTCCATTTTTCAAAGAATATACGTGGTATAAATGATCGGAATGAGTGAATACTTGAAAGTTTCCTTAGGAATCTGAAAAATGTCCATCCCACATCACACTGTATTTTCATGCTAAGAATATCAAGAGCTACCGATTCCTTAATACTGATATCACCCATAATACTGATATCATTTAATTCTCCAGGGAAACAACAATTATGTAATAGCGAGCAAATAAAATAAGTAAAACAATGGGCAACTGCAAAGAAAAAACGTTTTGTTGGCGGATTCAAGTGAGGACAAAACTTAAAAAAAGATAAGCCGTTTACTTACCTCATTGCTCTCACAAACAACTCTTTTTGGTTTTCTTAATATTAATTATTTATTTTTTTTTTTTTGATTACATTGCAAAAAAAAAGAAAAAAATATTTATATTTTGTATTTAATTTCATTTTAAATAATTCTTATCACTCCCCGTTGAAATTGGTAACCAAATAATAAGAAGTAATAAAACCAAACGATTATGACAGAGAAGATGATGATTATATAACCCCTGAGAACAATTGATATTTTAAGTTGGGAAGGAAGTCATACAAGAAACATACAGCATAAATCAAAAATCCATGAAGGTTTATCAGTAACAAGTCGCATTAACAAAATACAGTCGCAGTTTATTTCGTTTTAAGGTTCTCTTCTATATGAAATATTTAATGTATGAATATTTAATATAATTTTGGCAATAAAAATGTAAAAGTTTGAAAAACATAAAATCTTATCAGTTTGAATTTTTTTTTGTATTGTGGAAAGAAAAAAATCTTTGAATACTGCATTAAGAGCATAGAACAATCATTAATATAACACAGGCATATTATTTGAAGCATTTCATTATTGTATTTGAGTTGATAGAAACTTTTTTCTGAAATTTTAAATAGATAGTGTTGCGGTTACATAGCTGCCTAAGCCTTCACAACAACAACTTTCTATATCCATATTATACTTTCCCTACGTAAGTTTGATTGCTTAACGAAAAAGAATTTAAATTAACTACTAAATAAATATTCAACTGTTGTCAATCTTTAAATTTGTTGAAGGTTATGAGGGTTAGTGCAAAATTTTGTTTAATGCTGTTATTCACAGCCTCTACGGCAATAGTGTTAAATTTATAAATAAATTGTTCACACATATTATTAAAGCAAATAGACCATACTGACAGATGCCGATTCTTTCATCAAAATTTTCAATCACTTTTTGCCAAAATGGCGGTCCTATTTCGTTAATCAGTTTGCGAATTTTGAGTTTTAAAGCTGAAAACGATTCGACTGGCTCCGTATAGACTCTGTTCTTAACATAGCTCCACAAAAAATAATCCAGTTGTGCTAAATCACACAATCTGGCTGCCTACTTAACTGCTGATTGTCCTGAAATTATATGTTCGGGAAATTTAGTTTGCAATAAATTGATCAGTGATATCCACGTCGTCAATAATAGGGCAAAATTGAGTTGCTAGCATCTAGCGATAGCGCGATCCTTCGAAAAAAAACGACCCAATCACGCCTTCAGACCACATAGCGCACCGTACAGTGACACGTTGAGCATGCTTCTCAATAATCGCTCTTGGATATTCAGAAGCCCAAATGCGACATTTTTGTTTGTTGAAAAATGATTTTTTTCAGAAAAACCAGCTGGTTGTTCCTGAATGAATTGAACGCATCTACGGCGATGTGAATGGTCGGTCGGCTTCAATTCCTGCACAAGTTGGGCCTTGTAAGGCATTAAAGTCACATCCTTACGCAAAATTAACCATGCGATAGTTTTGGATAACCCCAATTGTTTAGTACGTCGAGGAATTGACAAATTTGGATCTGATTCATTGTCGCTCGTGGCTACAATGTTTTCTGTTGAACGACCCGGCCGAACACGCATTGGTGTTCGCACATCTTGTTTCGAGCCTGCCGACTCAAATTTACCAACCAAACTCGTGATAGCGGTCTCAGAAGGACGGTTATGTTGTCCGAAATTATCATGAAGTTTACGAAATGTAATTTTAACAGAACCATCATTTTCATAGTGGATTTTAATTATTTTAATGCAATTTTCGTGCGAAATGGAATTCATTGTAACAGTTGTTAATGCATCTGCTACGCATACGTTAAAAAACTAAATGTCAAAACTATAATGTTGTTGGTGTTACCACAATTGAAAAACAATTATTGCATTTCAATTTTTTTAATCCTACGGACTATATTTATTACATCCGGATTCATGTGAATGCTTTAGTAAACTTTTCGTTTTTCAAAGTTTTCTTCACTAAGATTTTGTGGACGTTTTTGGTGACTGATACGAAAAAGTCGCTTCCTATTTGAACTGAGGATTTCGCGTCACTCAGTATCGTTCTATAAAAGTCCAGCAATTTTTCTGGTATGGAAGACTAGTTTTTTTTTGTCTATTGTTGATTTTTCTAGGCTGAAACCAAACTGATAAGGTTGGATCATATCAGCGAGCTTGGGATGCAATGATTGTTAAATTATATTTCCAATAGAAGACTTGTCCCTTTTTCTGTTAGTGGCCCTGACCTGCCATTCAAGGCAGACTAGCTGATGCATACAGTTTATCAGCTCGTCTTTCCTGGTATTATACAGTTTTCCTGATGTTTCATCGACTCCTATAGCTCTAAATAGACTCCAATTTTTATCTCGACTTAATTTTATTAAATGAATAATTTTTCAAAGTAATTAGAAGTTAACAACACTTATCTTCACCTGCAATACACAATTAATAAATTTACAAATTTCATTATTTAGATCTCTCCAATTTTAAACATTTTTAATCAGTTGCAACAATCCCTTCCGTTATAGCGATGCTCTAAAGTAGAGTGTTTGTGCTAACTAATCAATGACAGTTGCCAAAATATCTTTCCCAAAACATTTGCTCTAAGGCTAACGATGCAATCACTTCAATAAGCTGCTTAGTATAATGCAGATAATTAATTTTAAAAACAGAGTCCAGGTGAGTTAAGATTATTAATATTTTCCAAAAACAAAAATTTGCAAGGACTTCTGTTGAGAAATATATTTGCATGTTGTCCTTCGATCTTTTAGCAAAAAAGAAAAAGACATATCAATCAAATTTAATCCACTTACTTAAAAGGCAAATGAAGCTAATGCGTATTTAATCTATAGATTAAATATTTTTTTCTTCTATAAAACCAAATTTACCTCTTTAATAGAAGTAGACACTAAAAATTAAAAAGAAGAAAAAAATAATTAGAAAAACTGAAAAATTGCCAAAAAAAAGTTTGTATTAAAACACATGTACGTAGACTTAAGATGTTAATCTGTATGTGTTAGCGCTAATCCTTGCACTAAATGAAGCCTTAGAAACTTTTTACTTTTTAAGCCAGAAGATTTATTATTTTTTTGTTCTTCTTTTTTTGCTAATAGTCGAACCAACATTTGTTAAAAGAGTGCTTACGTAGCACGAACAGCGAGAGATTAAAATTAATCCGCTCGAGTGTAAGAAATACAAATGATTTCATTTGTATTTAGAGTGGGCGTAATATTGACGGATTTTCCTTAAAAATCCATAATTTAATCTACAGCTTAGCGAGCGCGAAAGTCCATGATTTATTTTTTTGCTTAGCATCTTAAAATAGTGATTAAAAGAGAGTGAAGAAAATATGAGCAAACAAAAAATAAAAGAAGTCAGGTCAATTTTTAGCTTTAAAGAAGATATGAAGTGAAATGAAAAAATAAAACAAAAATCCATTCCCAGAACATATCCGGATTTAAGCCGGATCAAAATGGAATCATCATAATGGAAATTCATAACAAACCAACAACAGTAAAGAGTAAAAGGCAAGTGCTTGCATAGCTTTGATTAGTTTACGTAAACACTTTTCTCTACCTGGCCTCGTTTTGAACAATTCTTTTTTTCGTTTATTTGCCCATTCCTTCCTGGCCTGGTAATGAAATTTTCCTAGAATTTTAAGACGTTCACCAAATATACTTGCGTGCATGTGCAATTAAGAAGTCAAAAAATTTTTTGTTTTAAAAAAACTTTAATCTGAACTAAATCCGGCTTAAGAATAGACTTGCGTCATAAAAGTGTTTCAACTAAATCCGGCTTAATATAAAATATTTGCAGTATTTTATGTCTTTTAGTAAAAATATGCAGATTTATGATATTTTTTATACAAAACTTTGGTTTATGACTGAGAGACACATTAACAAAGCAGTCAAGAGTAACAAATAATTGCAACTGAGTTTTTTCCTAATAAATTTGAGTGACTTAAGGAGTGTATACATAATATATACATTTACATAAGTGAGAGTGATAACATGGTTTCACATTTTAATATTAAACATTTTCTTGTTTTATGAAGATCCTTTTTAGGTTTTTTGGCGGTTTGACTTTTTACCAAATATTTAACCAGATTTTTTATGTTATTTTTTAAAAGAACATTTTTATTACTTCCGCTTTGGCGTAGATTTTTTTATCTTTTACCTAGAAATCTTTTTTAGCCTACAGGAAAGTGCATTACTCTAAGCTATTATGTTTTTTAAATAACAAAATTATTTGTCTAATGTCAATAAGATTATACTAAGCAGCAGAAGCCATAACACAACAATTTGTAGAATAAAGTAAATGATTAAATTCGAACATAAGCTTTATATAAGTTGTAGTTAACAATCAAATCTTGCATTAGAGTTGCACTTTAAAGAAAAAGCACTCCTGGAAAATATTATAAGGTGGCATCACAAGCCCAAAAAAAAACTTTCTTGATTTTGTTGAAATACAAACATGATAAAAAACATTTAAAAATAATTTTAAATATTGGTCCATAAATATTTTACACACAAAGAAAAAATATCTGATAGCCATCCACTATCTAACAGCAACAAATTAGCCTTGAATTTAATTGTGGTATTGAATTTAATTTTTTTTTTCATATTTAAATTTATTTAATATGATTTTATTTCTGTAATTTTTTTAATAAATAAATTTCAAGAAAGTGGAAAAAAATTAATAAACTAAAATATAAAAATTTACGTTTGATAACAGATAGCAGAAGTAGGTGAACATTGATTTTTTTAATTTTAAAATAGTTTTTATTGTATTACGAGGAGAAAAGTGCGGCAATTATGAATGAAAAATTATATCTGGCAAATGGCCACCACCAAATGACCACGCTGACAGATGTCGATTTTATCATCAAAGTTTTTAATTACTTCTTGGCAAAATGGCGGTCCTATTTCGTTAATCACATCACGGATTTAAAGCTTTAAGGCTGAAATCGATTCGATTGACTGCGTATAGACTCTGTCCTTAACATAGCCCCACAAAAAATAATCCAATGATGTTAAATCAGACGATCTGGCGGGCCACTTATCTACTGATTGTCGTGAAATTATGCGATCGGGAAATTTTTTTACAATTAAATGATCGTTTTATTGGCTGCGTGACATGTAGCACAGTCCTGTTGAAACCACATGGTGGTGATATTAACGTCGTCAATAATAGGCGAAAATAAAATTGTTAGCATTTTGCGATAGCGTGAGCTATTGAACATTACCTTTATCTGTCAAGTCAAAATAGGCTTCGTGTAAAAAAATTATTTTTTCAGAAAAACCAGCCGCTTGTTCCTGATCGATGTGAATGCCTATAAAGTAAAATCCTTAACCAAAATTCGCCATGTGGTGGTTTTGGATAACACCAATTGTTGAGAGCGTCGACGAATTGACAAATTTGGAGATCCTTCAACGCTGTGGCTTACGGCTGCCAAATGTTCAGCTGTTTTGAGATCAAACTCGCGTTGATGTTCGCAAATTTTGTATCGAGACTGTCGACTCAAATTTAACGACCAATTTCTTAATAGAGGTCTCAGTAGGACGATTATATTGTCCGAAAATACCTCGAATTTTACAACACATAACTTTAACAGAACAACCATTACATATTTTAATTAGTTTAATGCGATTTTCGTGCGGAATTGAATTCATTGTAACAATTGCCAATGCAACGACTACGAGTACGTCAAAAAAGAAAACGTCAAAGCTATCATGTATTGTTGGTGTTGACACAATTGAAAAACGATATATTTAAATTTATATAAAAATATAAAATAAAATATAAAAATATATAAAATAAAAAATAAAAAAATAATTAAACATTAATTGATTAAATGATTAGAATTTTAGGCGCATTTTTTATTTTTGAAAGAAAAAAAAATAGATTGAAAATCATGTTTATTTAAGAAAAAAGTGATGATATTTATTGATTATGAATACTTCTGTTATTTTGATTTTTTAAGTTATTTGATTCAATAAATTTTTCCAGTATTATTAACATAAACAATTATTCTTTGCAATCATTTTTAATTCATTCTACATTAATCTGTGCTAGATTTCTTTTTTCATAAAATATTAATTATTTAAAAATTATTTATTAATTTGATTATTATTTTTTTATTCAACCTTTTTTTTCTTAAATAAATAAGTATTATCATAAATAAGTATACTTATTTATTTAATTATTTATTAACTTAAACTAAATTTAATTTTCACAATTTTTTTTCAAAATATTTGGTTTTTTATCACTTTTCGATTGTTTTTTTTTTAAATTAAATTTTTGATTGAAAATATGACATTTCGGAAAATTTCTACAGTTAAAAGATACCCCGAATTTAGTTTGATTGGGCTCTAATTTTGTTTTATTATAATTTTTTTTTCTTTATGAAATTTTCATGAAAACGTGATATTTTTGTGAAATTCCGGTGATAAATTTTTTTGCTACTCTTCTAAGATCTTGCTAAATCTTCTCTTAGCCCGATAGCAGACAGTGGGACAATCTTTAATAGGCTTTTCAATGCACAATAATTTAAAATATCTACACTTTATGGGGCTAGAAAAGAATTTTTTTTTGGTGAAAAAAATACTTATGAAAGAGGTCGGAATACTAAACCATTTTTTAAAATTGAAAATACATTATTTAGAAAACTGTATAGGATTACACAAAATATAATTGGTAAGTAACGGCAAAATAAAAGCTGATATTTCCTTAAAGACATTTGCAAAATTATTTATTAGGTTTGCGATAATTATTTTCCAGATTGTTAAGCCTACACAAAATCTCACAAATGTAAAAGATTGATAAAGAGACCACCTCTTTTTTAGCTGTTTTCTTTAGAACAAAAAAAAAATAATAATAAAATCTTAATCCTGTTTTAAAGCAAAAAATGTTTTTCGCATACATAAGGCTTAGCCTGTTTGTAAGAGGGAAAAAAGCAGACAATCACACTAAATGCAAAGTCTAAATTACATATTGAAACACATTTCGTATATTATGGGCAGTTCTGCATATAATTTTAATTATAAACACAACCTCACTAAATGACCAAAAACCCGTTTTCGTTTTTGTTCTTCAAGAATATTTTTTGTAACAGTTTTATCCTTTTTCTATAATTGCAAATTTGAGGAAAAGGGATTTACCTGTTGTAAAAGGATTAAATAAATTGCTTGAATATAACTGCTGCTTATTTGTCAGAAAATGGGTGGTCCAAAATTTTGTTAAATTATGAAAAGAAATTAAAGATTAAGAAAATGCTTAACGATCTCAAAAAAAAAACAATTAAGTGCATGAAATTTACAGTTAACTAAAATAATTCCATTAATTTTGTTATTTTTTAATTTTGATTCAGCAGTTTTCTAGAATATGGTAACACAATGGTATCTTCTAGAAATTAAACCCTAAGCCTGATTTTTAGTAGGCCTCTCAATAATCTTAGCAAGGACACGACCTTCTGGAAAAACCTTTTATTTTTAGATATCACAGAAATTAAATTTTAAAGGATATACATATAAAAGCTAACAATTTAAACTGTTCATTTTAAAAAATCCATTACTCAAATGCCTTAAGTTTTTAAATCCCAAATATAATCAAAAGAAATCAAGAGAAACAAGAACACGAAAAACAAATTAATTAATTAACTATACCTTTAAAAAATTGTCTATTCAATTTCCTTTTTAGACTTTAATCTAGAAACTCTTTCTACAAAAATGTTTCTTAAACATTAATCCCCTGGATGTAGTTTAAGTCTAGACAAACATAATTTAAAAATTTGCTAATTTATAAAATTCAGTGAATGAAATCAAGTATATTAGAATTAAGCACATAGGAAATACTATTTTATACCGCGATTTTATTAATCCATGAACATGATGTAAGCTGGAGGATTTACTTAAGCACCTCAACTGGCTTAATTTAGACGTAAAGATGAAGCAAATCAGGGAATTAGTAAAACCAAGATTACAAATTAAAACTTCCTGCATGGAAAGGGATTTTACTAAACAAAATCTCCTGGTGTTATATTTGTTAAATAAAATTTAAATTTTAAGTTATGAATTAAATTATGAAAAAATATTTCTCACATAATTTTATAATTTTAATATATTTGATTTGACTTTTCGTTTTGTTTCTGCAATTTTCAGTGAATTATTTTAAATCACATATTTCATTTAAAATCAGTGAAAATCGAAAATTTAGGACCACGAAAAAACATGTTTTGTGGCGAACGTTTCTTTATGAGTTTTTTATGCACAAAGGAAAATTTGTGGTAAGGATATTCCTTCTCTTTCTTTAACTAATTTTAGAGGTTGATTTCAAGGCGAATTTATAAAAAAATTCTATTTCTGGCGAGGTGTTCGATTCACCTCCAGAAAAAATGACAACAAATTAATTTACGTAATAAACGGTAAATTTGCGAAGTAAACTTTTTAATTTTAATTAAACATATACATACATATGTGTCCTCTGGACTGGCTAATAAAACATATCGCACTCTAAATACAAAAGGGCCACAACTCAAAATTTTACAAAACTGACATTTTTCCATAAATGATATCAGAGTATAGATCTCTAACTACTGCAAAAATTTCTGTCACACCACTATCTTCTTTAACCTAAAAAATACAGTTGTCTATTTTTGTGTTAAGTATGTTGCTTCTGCACGATAAACTAAAAAGAATAATTTTGAGTTGCGAAAATTGTAATATTTTGAATCGTGACTCTTTTGTTTTTAAGGTACGATATACTTATTTATGAAGTCAATTATCAAATGGAAAATTTAATTGTTAGAATTCTCCTGGTTATGACACGTGATGATGGAAAAGTTGGCCAAGCACTTCCAAAAAAAAAACAGTTGTATATTTAACTCCAGTTTAAGGAAATACACTTTTTCCAGTACAATGGAAATGTGCAGAATTCGCAAGCCAGAACAGTTTACTAGTCATTTTTGCTAAAATATTTGAAGAATTAATATTATTATTTTAGAATTATTAATGCCAGTTTTAGACAGACTTAACATCATTCTGGAATACCTTAGTTTGCGGAAAAAGATAGTACTCCCAAGCAATGTCATCGTATCGTTGCCTATATATGCGATATATTGGAAAATAAAAGATATTATGTAGGAATATTTCTCGAGGTTTATAGATTTATGCTTTAAAATGAAAAAAATTCTTCCAACATCGTTTTACTGTTAAAGTTAACATATAAGGGTTCCATAAGGCAGTGTACTTGGACGAATTTTATACACAATCTTTACGTCAGAATTTAAGTTGATAAAAATTTTTTGAACGCCACATAATGCCATTTTGTTATCTTGTAATTGCCCTAATTTTGCATCAGATTTCCTGTGTGAATGCATTGGAAATATGGTCCAATAAATGGAAAATCCTAGTCAGTATGAAAAGTCAGATGTCCCTGTGCTGCTTTATTATAATATTATACCTCAAAAAGAATCTGTTAAATATTTAGTTATACTTATAGACAGAACACTAACACGGAAAACACATACGCCCAAGGCAGTCAAGTGGTTAATTTAGTTAAAGCTGCCAATGCCATTCCACTCTTAGTATCAACTCATCCAGACTTTTGTGTATCCTTTAACTGTGATACTAATGTTCATAGAAAATATTTGAATCTCTATGATTTGGCGCTTTCGTCAGGAGGATCTTCAATTGGAGAAGTATGCATAAATAAATAAAATGAAAGGTTATTTTAAGGTTTATTTAAATGGTGCCGGCATAGCTTTATACGTTTACCTTCCTTATGTTGTGGCGTTTTTGGTCATAAACCAGCAGGTGGTATAGTTTCTGTACACGGACATTTTCCGTACAGTAATTCGAGTTCAACAACTTTTTACAAATGGGCCCTATAACGAGATTTGCCGCCACTCATACAAATAATGGTGGGTAAAAATGCTCAAAAACTCAAGCTCGAAGAGGGTGTCAACTTCAATAATATAAGAAAATTTTTTTCCCAAGGAATAATTAGTATTGACTTTTAACATGCATATTAAAATCAGACGTTGTATAGCAAAGACTTAGATTGTTAAAAATAAACAAACATAGAATAATTGAAATTCGGTCAGTTGTTAACCGGATTATTATTTCTTACTTTTGTTTAAGGTAACGATTTTATATATTTTTATCTTCGAAATTAAATGTGAGCATAAAAATATATGTCACACATCGTTTCCTCTAAGCGACTGCAAAATTAAGATAAAAATTTATTTGAATATTTTATAAAATGAAAAATGTATTGGGTATCATAATTGAAGTTAAACCTGCTTATAGAAAATAAAACAAAAAGTAACTAGCAAAATTGTAAATTTTTAAAATCAAGTTAAATAAAATACATAAATTAATCACTATCCTAATTTTGGAAATGTTCCAATTTTAAATTTAGTAAATAATTATAAACGTCGTTGTAAGTTAGAAATTTTACAAATAATTAAAGTACCATTAACCAAAGAATAAATTTTAAAGCAAATACGGAGAATGTTGCACAAAATTATAGACATTTAGTGCATAAAATTATAAAACAAAACTCTGTATCTGCATAATATTAATAATTAATACTTTAATTTTTTGTAACGTTTGGTCATTAAATTTATGTTTTAGAATATTGTTTTGTAAATTTTTTATGTATTTTCAAAATTGTTTTTAATTTAAAAATCTTTTAATACTGAAAATTTGTTTGTATGTATGTAAAACAAAAAATTTTTTCAATTTGTCGTTTTTTATTGTTTTTGTTTGTTTTGTTTTTTAAAAAATTTTTTTGATTATTTTGAATTTGTTAATCAAAAAATTTTTTTCAATTTGATTGTTCATTATTTTTGTTTTTCCTGGTAATGCCAACCAACGGGTGTGGCGAAATATCGAAAAAATAATAAAAAAAAAAAAATAAAAGTTTTTAAAAATTTTTTATTAAATAGTGACCTAGTGCTTTATAATTAACTACTAACAAATTTTTAATAATATTATTTTTTTTAAATATTCCATATTTTTATGTCTATACTGATTCTTTCATTAGAGCATATTCTCTTCAAAAAATCATATATAATTTATTGAATAAAAAATTAATGTTAAATGTTTGGCTTTTATTTGTACTACTTATAATAAAATAATCAGTTACTTACTAGTCTTTAAATATTTCATATATAAATGATTATCATTTGATTTATAATATAATGGTTTATTCTTTAAACTCATACATATATAAATAACACCGCTTTACATCGTAAAGGCTCAATTTTTCTATTGCATTATTTGTAGATTAATTCTGATTTTTGTTTGTCATTTCGGCTATAAACCAATTCATGGTATACATTTTTTTAACCTTTAAACCATTGTCCAAAGTTAAAGCCGTGTTCAATTAAACTTATTTAAGTAACTATTATATAATGCGTCAAGTTATATCTAAGTTGTTTTGATACTTATTGTCTTTTCAGAAGCAATTTTTTTAAAATATTCTTTAAAAGTTTAATTCACCGACATCGCTTAAAAACAAAATTAAATTAAAAAAATACAATACCATACAAATTTGAGCTCCTTAATTTAAAGTTTATGTTTTTTTATTTTTTCTAGGTTGTTTGTACCTTCACTAACCGAGCAATAATAGACGAACAGCAGTTTGATTTTCCCGACTGGTGATGGTTTAACGTTTGCTGTATAGACGCTTCAGCAGCAATACGTTCAAAAATATAATTAACAAAACTATTCATGATACTCATGGCCTTTGATGAAATACTGGTATAGGAAGTGCTCGTTTCAGTACTTTGTAAGAAAAGATGGCATAGGTTTCCTTGCTCTTGCCTTCTTTGTTGCTTTACCACTGTTTTTGGAAGGCATTCTTTACTTGTTTACACTTTGATTATATTATCATATATTTACTGCCTTTTTATATATCCATGTTTGAATATAGTTTATGAAACTCCCGACAAATACAATTAATTCAAAAAAGGTGTCCTGCAAGTTCGATTCGATGCTTTTGTTTGCAAAAACCTATGTGTTATAAGATTTTCGTCGGTACCGCTGGGGCGATATGATATTGATGTGATTTGATTTTGATGTGATTTGATTTACATCTGCACCGACTAGGTAGTAATAATCAGATAATCAAACCACTTTGAATGATTTGCAAACGTCATTCACGCCCTAGGAGTCCATCAAATACGTATATTCTCCGGTCACTCCTAGTAGCAATTTCGAAAGTCCGAAGTAGGCCGCAGCCTTCACTCCTTGCTAAAGAGTTGGAGACTTTCCAACTCCTGGTCCAGAACGCATGAAGCTTAATATAATTAAGAACACGACGGCATTCATACTCACTGGACCTGGACCATTCATTGTGTTCATTATGAATAATCCGATCCATAAACTATAACGAGGGTCTCGAAACCACAACCACCACGATACTCCCATATAGGGGCCAACCTCAATAACCAGTCAGAGAACAGCTAATTGTCTCAAGAGACAAATATTGAACTCTGCGGGCGTACTGATTCCCGTGGAAATATGTGGATTGTCCACGTGACTCCTACTACCCCTGGAGGAGCCTGGGCTCCCTTTTGCCCCGCAAGACACCAGTCTAAATGGAATAGTAGGTTCCAAAAAGACTATCATGTGCCCCCGGGGGGAGGGCGATAGAATATGTGCGCCGCGCCCTAGGAAGCCGAAGACTAATTTCCAGAAACAGGTTATTCCTAGTTGCAATTACGGAGGTTTCGCAGCAGGGCCGCCAACCCCCACTCCTTGCTGAAGAGCTGGAGTCTATCCAACTCCTGGTCCAGAACACATGACAAGCATGCTCCACTGGATCCGGATCATTCACCCAATGTTCTCAGTAAAAGTGAGATGATCCTGGCTCCTTAATCAAATTTATGAGAGCCACGAAACCACCAACGATACTCCCGAAGGGCCAACCTCAATAATCAGACAGAGAACAGCTAAGAGACTAAAAAACCAAATACCTGAACTCTGGGGCTTACTGATTCCCGTGGAAATAACGTGGAGATTCCAGTTGACTTCCTGCTAGCCTTCAGGGGACTGGGTTCCCGTTTTGCCCCCGTTGACACATGTAATGACGATGAAATTCCATCAAAACATTTCACTGTGGGGGGAGCAAAAACCTATAATATTTTTTTCGGTTGTTTCCGTTTTTTTATTCCTTTGTTTAATACAGATAACAAGTGTATGGAAGTACTGCATAAAAACACTCGGCATAAAATTTGTTTTGAACATGTTTAGTTCAAACACATTCATTGTTTTATTTGCATTAGAACTTTATAACATTATAGTTGTTAAACCTGTTATTTCTACAGTATTTACTATACCTGTGTTAGTCACTTTGTGTTTATAACTCTTTTGCAGAGTTACTAGCATCCCACGTAGACGTTTTTTGTTTTTGTCTGTTTAAGAAAGTGGCACTTTCATTCTATTTAATGTTAGTTTTAAATATTTATTCTTGTCGAATAATTTATTTAAATATCGTTCTTAAACCCCTCCTTCCGTTTTATATTAAAAAGGAAGTTTGCGGGTTTAAGATCAATCTATCCGATTATTCGATTAATTATTGTTTTGAATAAAACATTTTCTTTAGAAAACAAAATTTTTGGAGAACATTTGTTTGAATATTATTCTTTTAATTTAACGTAATCATTTGTAAAAGAAAACTGTCTTAAATTTCACTTTTCCTTATGCAGTCATTGTTTAAAAGAAATTTTTCATTTGTTGCTTCAAAAACTAACAATATCCTTAAAGAATTCTATTAACACATGCATATCAATATGTGAGCATATGTACAAACATACATAAATCTGCAAAACCCGTGTGTTCTTTTTTAACAAGGATCATCAAGGTGCAACTAAATACCTCAGCATCCTTAAACAATTTCACTTTTTTACATTTAACATACATACACCAAACGAAAGGAAGTTTAATACGACTATTGAACTCAAAACGTGTGCCGAGTAACCTCCTCCTAGTTCCTACATTAAATAGATAAAAAAACTAAATTTAAATCATAAAAAACAATAAAAAAAGATTTTTTCCATAACGAGATGGACGTATTTAGGAAAGTGGATAAAAAAAATTAAATAAAAAAAGTGATTGAATACCCGGCAAAGGATCTAATCAGGATATGAAAATGAATATACCAACAAATATATATGCATGCCTGATACCTTTTGCATATCAATAACCAATACATAGAAATAAAAGTCTTATTTTTAACATAAATAAATACATAAAATAATCATTTATTTATTTCTTTTTTAAAGTCTGTCTCTGATCATTTTAACAATTTTTAAACTAAAAAATTGTAGAAAAAACTTTACATTAATGAATCATCATCATGAAACAAATAGGGGTGATTTTCTTGACATAAAACACACGGCTGTTTCACTAAATATTTTTAAGTATTTTTTTTTTATTTTATTTCCATTTATTTTAATGATTTCAATACATTTAAGATTATTTACCTTTTGTGGCATCCTCTCCATCATCGTTTCAGTCAACATATGCTGCTGCTTTGGCACACATGCACACACACTCTCATACATATGATTAAATATTTGGGTTCCTATTATAAGGATGTATAGAAGGACTCGTGTTTGGATTCTTTCTAAATACGCGCTTGTTTTTTATATAAAAATGTCTCATTTTTATATCAAATGGAGGGTTCCTTTCAAAACATTAAATGCTGCATTTGAAAATATTTCTTTTTCAAAGCAACGCGTGGTATCTTGTTGCTTTTAAGATTGTTTTTGCCTGTCAGCAATAGCAGCACGTTCTATGTGTGGTTGTTATTTTCGTTAAAAAAAAAGAATTGATCAAGGATTTATAGAGGGATTTGTTTTTTATCCAACTAAAAAAGTGAAGTTGTACATGTTGATCACTAAGATGTTGTCTACTGCTTCTACTTTCACAACAATATTTCGTTTGACGTATGCCAAAAGCATGCTGTGTTATTCTTGTTAATGAAATAGGAGTTGATTTTACTGTGAAAGTGAAATTTTTGTTTTTTCTAGAAAATAAAATAAACT
The DNA here is from genome assembly GCA_030448955.1 of Trichopoda pennipes. Taxonomy (NCBI): domain Eukaryota; kingdom Metazoa; phylum Arthropoda; class Insecta; order Diptera; family Tachinidae; genus Trichopoda; species Trichopoda pennipes. The sequence goes on along the minus strand of JASKUP010000008.1, from coordinate 4,050,722 downwards.
CGAAAAATTTGAAAATTAAAGGAAGCTTTTGGGAATACTTATATTTTTATGAAATAATAAAACTTCGTCGAAAGAAAGAAAGCTTATAAAGATACCAAGTATCTCTAATATAAATGTTCCGGTTATCATTTGATCTACAATTCAATACAGACTTTTATGTTTTAGGTCACCTAAATAGAAACCAACTGGTATAGCAGGCTAGAGTGTAAGTTTTATGGTTGTTGAACTTAGTTGGACAAACTTAAATTAGACTAAAGAGTATAAAGAGAATACTGAAGATTGCAATTAGCCGAAACCGGTTTGTTCACAAACCAACTTTGACGAAGGTCGACGTAAAACCGCACCTAAATAAAAACTAAAGAAGTCTATCTACTAGATGCTGCTTAAATACTTTTCCCCAGCCTCCATAGCAATGAAGTTGTATACCAGTGCCAGAAACCACTGGGCACATAAGATCTTGAATTTAGGCTTCTCTGGGTAAAATTTAGGATAAGGTCACACTTTAAGCATTTTGCGTTTCTCTACAGAATTCCAAACGCCAGAAAGGCTACGATTTTCTTTCCAACTCCATATCGAATAGTGAAATTGTTATCCGAATAGTGAAATTGTTGTTGCTGGCGATCTCAATGTTCACAATTCAAAACTACAGTATGCCAGAATGTTAAGTTATTTTCCGCGCACAAACATCTTGCGCAATTAGTGTATGAGCTAACACACATTCCTTGTGTTGAAGAGGACCACAGTAATACGCTCCAACTTTTTCTATAAAGTTAGAGTTTGTCACCTCTCGTCAACACCGATCACTGCACTACATTTTCACCTCCTTTTCATATTCAAAGCTTTACAGCGTTTCGAAACCAGCTACCAAACATTTAAAATATATTTATTAGAAGGCTCGTTGGAAAAAGCTTAACGAGATGCTAGACAATTTAATTGGAAATTATGCTTCTTGGATAATAATATCAGTGCCAGAGCGGAAATGACTGTAAACATCATTTCGTTGGAAATGAAAGCTGTTATTCGATTAAAACCAGATCGAAGTCTTGGTTTAATCAGACGTAAAAAAATGCAGTCAAATTAATAGAGGAAACATTCTGTATATAGTGCAAAACAAAAACGCAGATACTGATTCGCTACGCAAAAGGGCCATTGTACTAAGGCGCGAAAATAATCTGTACTAGGATCGCCTTCGCACTAAAGCTCTTGCTACTCCTCGGGGTAGCATTCATTCAGTAGTAAATCGAATCATTTGGGAGGTGGGTTCCAAAAGGCAAAATATTAGTGATGCGCCTTATCACGATCTCGCAACAATCTCCAAATGGAGTCGTGTGAGTAGATTCGATTTTTATAACCGTAAGACTCAATGTTGTATTCTTTCGCATGGAAAATGATACTGCGTCTGCATGTTTTTTAGCAGAACAGTCCGAGTGTCGAATACAAACCCTTTAGAGGTTTTTTCTGTCACTTTTAATGTCGGAAAGTATAAAATGAAAGTTCTGGCACAAAGCATTGCATAAATGGGGGTTATCCCTTGACTGATAGCCTTAAAAAAGCACAATATTTTTCGCCTCTCTTTCCTATTGCCAATGGCTCTTTTGTATTCGCTGACCATATACCTTTCGTTAACGCATTTCCCCTTTGAAATAATCTACCAAATTCTATGCTCCACTGGGGATATCATCTATGCATTCAAAACATTCAATTAGCCATGGTAAAATTTCTGTTCCTCGACATTCCCCAAATGCTGGATTAATCTTGTCAGAAATTAAAGCATTAAAACAGAAAAAACTTTACAAAATTGGAAAAAGTGAAGGCTTAAATGCTGGTTGGTTATCTAAAACTCCTTTTTAACATGAACAACGAGCACGGTTAGAGATGGTAAATTCGTAAAGGGCACAATTTTTATTACAAATACTGGTGTCATTTAGTGTAAACCGTCATTGCTGGCTGTTTATTGGGTATAACGGGCGATATGATGACATCACTTTCTTGTGGGTTCGATTCCCAACGAAGACCTTGGTTTTTTTCACTACAAAAGATAAAAATTGACTGTCGGTGGAGCTGCTCAGCGATGAAGGCATAGTCACTGGTCGCTGTTGCTGTCTTTATACGGCAGTTAATTTCCGACTATCCTTCTGTTTTCACCACCTGTTTCATCTCTTCTCTATCCCTTTCCTAAAGAAGGTAGCACGGTACTTGACTAAATAGACATTGTTGCCTGAAGTGCTACTTCTCTTTTAAAAAAAAAAAAAAAAAAAAAAAAAAAGTGAAATTTTTCACAAGTACGTATTAAATGTATTAAATTAATATTATTTTTGCAGAGAAAACAAAAAATTTTCTTTATTTTTTATGCACTTTTGTAGACCACCGTAGTAAATAGATAACGAAAAGTCAAACCATAATTATCTGATACACAAATTTAATTGCTTGGTCGTGGTACGTGATGAAGAGCTGATATTTCTATCGATAATTTTTTAAAATATGTAAACATAAATTGGCAGTTAAATAAAAGACAAGCCCGTTCTTAAAATTACCATGCGAAATAAGTCCCCTGCATAATACTTTATATGCTGATATAGTATACTGCTAGAAACATTTAATATATTTCACTCAGAACACATTATGTGATAAAAAAAATTCATGTTAATTGTCATTATTTATATTTTGATAGCATGTCACCTTAAAAATTGCTTAGATTACTTGACTTTCTATTTCAACGAGTAACTGACCTCTTTAGTTTTAAAGTTACGAAAAAGCATGAAAACGTTTAAAAGAATTTCTTATAGTTGTTGCGCTGAAAGCTGCTACACTAGAACATTAATATTTGCGTTTTTACCTACGATTCTATGTTAAAAACAATAATGTCTTATCTCTATTTTCGAATGTGTTTTTCTTGTTTTGTATTGCGAAAAATAAAAGTATTGACCTTCCAAAACAAATAACCTTGAACGAAAAAATGTTTTAAATTTTTATTGCAAAAATTTTGAGCATAATTTGCTTTGCTATTCATATTCAGTGCCTTAAAGCAAAGCGCTTAATAAAAAAAATATTTAAATCTCATAAATCTCAATGTGTGCTTCTTGATCTTTAATCACTTTAGACAAATAAAACCGGCAGACTTGGCATATATGCCATCTCAAAGTGTATGCAAAAATATAGAAAACACAAATCTCAAACTTAAACTCTTTCTCTTTTATTTTAGTTTTTCAAAAGCAAAATAAACCCCTAGTAAAATCCATTAGTTTTAAAAACCCATTAGAAGGACAGAAACATTTCCCCTGGCTTACAAAAAAAGGGTTCTTTTTAATTATGTTAAAGGGCAGCTAAAAAAACAGATATTGTGTAAAGTCCTGCTTCCTTTAGCAATCTCCTTAAGTAATATCCGCTTCGAAATAATGTTAAGAAAATATTACTTTAAATTAAACTTCATTAGTAAAATTTTCAAATCCAACCATATTTTCATGTTAAGTGTATTCAACCAAACGCCTAAATGGTGATTTAATGATTTGTAATCCTGGCTTAAATGGCGCATTAAGGTGCTAAGCTATCGAAATAAATTCTTTAAAATCCTAATTTGTGAGGATATACAAGAATAAATGTGTGTATGTGTGTATGTGTGCATTCACATTTGTGCTTTTGTATTTATTTTAGCGCTAGAAAAAGTTTTAAGACTGCATATATGAAACTAAGAAAGTTGTGCCAGTGCTTGAGATTAAATTTTGTTTAATCTTAGATCAAAATTTTGCTAAACACTAGATTTGTGGTTTCTTATCCCGAGCCCAAAATCTCTGCCAGCAAATTCATTAACTAAATACAGATCATTGAATTATGTTAAGCATATGCTGCATACTAACATGTGTACTAAATTGGCAGGGAATACCATATAACGCTTTTAAACAAGAGTTTTTAAAAATTGAAAATTTTTGTTTTTCGAAGCGACAATATTTTAAAGTATAAATAAAAAAAGTTTGCAACATTCAAGAATATAATATAAAACAAAATAAGTTTTGATAAAATAATATAATATAAAATAATATAATATAATATAATATAATATAATATAATATAATATAATATAATATAAAATAATACAAATATATAAATAGTTCTGGGCACTACGTTAAAGAACTGTTGAATAGATTTTAAAACTATTCTTTTGCTGGACTTTATAACTTTGTTTTTATCTTTCCTCACAGGTAATAAATGAATATTAAAAAGAGGTTTTTCAACAAGAAGTTTGTTTTCTAAAACCAAATAAAACAAAAAATTTAGATTAAGATGAAAGAGAGAAAGGTTTAACAATTTTGAATGAAAAATGGTATCTGACAAGTGTCCACCACGACCACGCTGACAGATTTAGATTCTTTCATCAAAGTTTTTAATCACTTTTTGGCAAAATGGCGGTCCTACTTCGTTAATCACATGACCTGTTTTGAGTTTTAAGGTTGAAATCGATTCGATTGGCTCCGTATAGACTGTATCCTTAACATAGCCCCACAAAAAATAATCCAGTGGTGTTAAATAACACAATCTGGCTGCTGATTGTCATAAAATTATGCGAGCGTAAAATTTGGTTCGCAATAAATTGATCGTTTCATTGGCTATATGACCTGTGGCACCGTCCTGTTGAAACCACATATCAGTGATATCCACGACGTCAATAATAGGTCAATATTGAGTGCTTAGCATCTCACAATAGCGTGACCCATTGAACGTTAACGCACTTCCAGCCTAATCTTAAAAAAAATGGCCTAGTCACGCCTACAGACCACACAGCGCGGCATACAGTGACACGTTGAGCATTCAAAGGCTTTTTAATAGTCGCTCTAGGATTTTCAGAAGCCCACATGTGGCACTTTTGCTTGTTGGCATACCCTGACAAGTGAAAATGGACTTTGTCTGAAAAAATGATTTTTTTCAGGAACATAAGCCGGTTGTTCTTGAATGAATCGAGCGAATCTACGGCGATGTGAATGGTCGAAAGGCTTCAATTCCTGCACCATCTGAACCTTGCAAGGCTTCAATGTCAAATCCTTAAGGCTGAGGCACATGGAATCCGTCATCCGTCATACATTGTATTTTTCAACTGACAAGTAAGTTGAAATACACGTTTTCCTATCAGCGTTGTCACAATCAATACGTCTCCGTCAACGCAAAGTACGAAAGTTGGCCAACTTTTAACTTTTGACGTACGTTGAGTACTTTGACATTTTTTATTTGCTTCTTCTTCTTCTTTTTGTTTTTTTTTTTTTGTTTTCGCTCTATCGTAGTAAAATACTTTTAAAATAAATTATAAATAATAATATTAAATAATGGAATAAATAGTACAAATTACCATTAATAGAAAGTCTGAGATGTCGTCTAACTCCATTTCAAATGTGCACTTTAATAAAACTTTGCTGCAAAAAAATATAAAATCAGAAAAACAAAAAAACAGCTGATTTCTTATCCGTCAACAAAGTACTCATTGTGCCAACCTAATCCGTCGTTACTTTGACTTCACCTGAATACGTCAAAGTATAACGCATGACGGATTCTATGTGCCCCGGCCTTAATGCGAAAGACTTTTACAAACTAAATTTTAATCTTCAAAAGTTCTTATTTCCATTGTTTTTACAAATTGCAATTAATAGTTTTTATATCTGGCAGAGGGTATTGTAGTGCTAAGCTATCGAAATAAATTCTTTAAACGACTTAAACAAGAAAAAACCTTTCCAAGGTATCTTTGCTTGATGCAAATAGTGGCGTTCAAAATATTAAACTGCTACCAAGTGTTGTAACATTTTTGCAAAATCCGTAAAATTCATATTTGAAAGACAAATTTTAATATCATTTTCAAATAATAATTATTAAGTAGAATTAGAAAACAAATAATTTTAAAGCAAAGCAAAAAAAAAAAACACTCAAAAAAATGTAACCAATAATTAAGAGTAAAATTTGTCCAAAAAAGTAACCAAATGAATAAATGAAAACAAAAAGAGTTTGTCAAACCACTTTATAAAAACAAAACAAAGCCCTAAACACAATGAACAAACGTATTAAAAACAAAAACTTAAAACCAATTCCAATAGTCATAAATAAAAAAGAAATCTTTTACAAATAATAGGATACAAATAATAACATCAACAAAATAAATAACATAAACTGTTGGAGTTTTAACTTTTTTTAAAGGGTTGGGCATGCGCTCGAATGACGTTTGAACATAAAAAATAGTTATTAACACTTTTCCTTTCTACTTCTTTTTATGTTTGGCCCTCCTTTCATTAGGGGTTGTAAATCCACATACATAAATAATAAATAAAGGAATTTTTGATGATCATTATCAATATCATCAATGATCACAATATAATTTTTTAACAATTTGTAGCAATCGTGACAATGAAACAGAAAGGATCAACAAAAAAGAAAAGGGTTCCTTTCATTCATTATTGATATTTTCTCGACAAATATAATTATTTATAGACAATTAAATATTGTGGGCAAAATGATTTTTTGATGTGTTGATAAATGCTGACAATAAAAAATGCAAGTTATGGCAGTTTTTTAAGGGTTAATCGCCAAATATGAGATAATAAAATTTCACTTAAAAACAATTCTTTTAAAAATCAGTAAAATAGATAATAAAACAAACATAATTTAATTCAACATTAATTTCATTGTATGAAATAATTAGAAGGGCATTTTAAGGATGATAAACAGGATGGCAGATAATTTGGTTTTTTATCCAACAAATATATTGTTTATTGTGTTTTTATATGTTTCAGCCACGTTCCTTAAGTTGTTTCACAAATAACACTTGGGAAATGTTTTTTATATCTCTAATGCCATGTAAATAACACTCATAATTATTTACAATAAAATTATTTAAGAAGTAAAATCTAAAATTTGTTTATATCTTTATAGATATCAGCAATGTATTGCTTTCATTTTTTCATATTTATGAAAAATGCTCAAGCATAAGGATAATTGATAAGTATGTAAGATAACACATATAAAGTTTTCTATTTGCCCGCCACTATAAATAATTGGATGCTTTAAGTCCTTACGTATATTCTTTCCAGCAGATACTACTAGCTTTCTAATTTAATATTTAGCCACTTTTTCAGTTGAGGAGATCTTTAGTATATTCTGAAAAACATATTAATAAATCACAGGACATTGACAGCAAAGGCCTTGTTGTTGCAACTTGTTCCATAATAAAGAGTAAGGACACAAAAACAATTCCATTATTTCCCAGTCAATTCATACTTTAAAACAAAAATTGAATATATATATACAAATGCAACACGTTAAAATGTTATTAATTCTTCTTTGCAGTGATCTTTTTTGTTAGTAGGTTCCTTGTGTTGAGGGCTCTTGAAACTTTGCTTTGCAACGCTTACCATACGCACATGATTTTATCCTTCATTGTCATTAAGTTAGACAGCTTTTTAAACTGTTTAGCTGTTTTTATTTTCTGAATGCTCTTAAATGTCCCTTTGAGATAAATTATTTAAAATATCGGGTCTTTTATTCGTGGCAACACCAACAACATGATAGTTGCCAAATGCATTGCCAATTGTTACAATTAATATAATTTCGCACGAAAATCAAATTTAAATAATTAAAATCCAGTCGAAAAGTGATGGTTCTGTTAAAGTTACATTTTGTAAATTTCGTGATAATTTCGGAAAACATAATCATCCTTCTGAGACCGCGGAGGCTTGATACAAAATTTGCGCGAACACCAATCGGGTCGTTCTACTGAAAATATCGGAGCCGTGAGCCTCAGTGCTGAAGCAGATTTAAATTTGTCCTCGACGTTCTCTATAATTGGGGTTATAAAAAACCACCACACGGCAAATTTTGGGTAAGGACTTGATTTTCGAGCCTTAGAAAGTTAAACTGATGCAGGACCATTCACATTCGCGTAGATTCGCTCAATTCATTCAAGAACAACCGGTTGGTTTTTCTGAAAAAATTATTCTTTCCCACGAAGCTCATTTTCACTTGTTAGGGTATGTCAACAACCAGACTTGTCGCATTTGGGCTCCTGAAAGTTCCGGAGCGATTATTAAGAAGCCTTTGATAGCTCAACGTGTCAACGTACGCTGTGTGGTCTGGAGACGTGATTGGAAGGATTTTTTTCAAAAATGAAGCTTTAAATGCGGTAACGGAAAATGGATCATGCTATCGCGAGATGCTTACAACTCAATTTTAGCCTATTATTGACGACGTCTATATTACTGGCATATGGTTTCAACAGGACGGTGCCACATGTCACACAGCCAATCAATTTATTGCAACCTAATTTCTCGATCGCATAATTTCACAACAAACAGCAGTTAGGTCACCAGCCAGAACGTATGATTTAACACCACTGGATAATTTTTTGTAGGGATATGATAAGGACAGAGTCTATACGAAGCCAATCGTATTGATTTCAGTCTTAAAACACAAAACCCGTTATGTGGTTAACGATATAGAACAGCAATTTTGCCAAAAAGCGATTAAAAACTTTGATAAAAGTATGGACATCTGTCAGCGTGGTCGTGGTGGACATTTGCCAGATATCAATTTTCATTCATAATTGCCGAATTTTTTTCTTCGTAGTACAACAAAAATGTTAATCATCTTAATTTAATTTTTTGTTTAATTTTTTTTTTTTAGAAAACAAACTTCTTGTTGAAAAACCCATAGTTCCTGTAAGACAAACCTTTTATGACTCCTACTTGCAAGCTGTATTAGTATGTCCTGCTAATAATGAAGGCGCACTAGTTTTGTTGGATGCCCTGCTTTACCTCATCCAGAAGTAAGATGAAAATAATTTATACCTCTTCCATTAACCCAGTTTTACATCCATCTCTGTGATCGCGTCTCTTCAAACTATTTTTCATTCAGTTGTATTTAATTTGTTATCTAATTGTCACTATCGATCTTTTGGTTTTCTTTTTTGTATACTCTCCCAAACAATTATCGCTTAAAGCACTGTCAGCGATATTAAGCCAAAGTCTTTTGAAAGATTAAAAACAAATTTCTAGAAACAGTTCGAGTGCTTCAAATAAAGGCTTAATATTAGAAATTTGTGGCAAACTATTTAATTCTCAAATAGACGTTATCTGATGAAAACTAATAGTTTGCAAAAATTAAACAAAAAATTAGCAAATAAAAATATTTAGTTTAAGCGGGAAGCAAGCAATTAAAAACAATTTGCAATGTTTAGGTTAAACATTATTTGTGATAATTTCAATGCCAAGCGATACAAAGGTCTTGATTTTAAAATTTGAAAATAAAACTTTCCTCTGTGTGGACAACAAAAACAATTGATAACAGCCAATTTTTAATCCCTTATTATTTACAATGAAACCGTCAAAATTTCTTCTAGTTAAATTGATTTTCGCTGAATGTATTTTTTTTCTTTTGATTCTTTACGTTTTTCCAAAAAAGGCATTTATGTAGATTTCTTAAGAAAAATCGACTGGCATTAAAACATTTTAGCGGCATTAAAATAATGAACTACTTAAATAACAAGACGGCGAAAATTTTGTTAGAAAAGTATGTAATGGCAAAAAAATATTCTATTGTTTGAATTTCAAAATAACTTTTTCAAAACGAAAAGATTAAGAAAAATGATTAAATTTTACGTAATATTTGTTACGAAAGCGAACATCTTTTCTTTTGTGTCGTCCGGGTCGATTGTCTGTGCTTCCCTTTCCCTTTTGCTTGTTAATATTCGTTTGGCTTTAAAGGCAAAATGTATTGTTTTACTTTGTAACGGTCAGTTGATGAAAAACTCAATATAAAATTTATGCGAAAAATTTCAAAATTTTCTATGGCCAGTAAATCAGAGTTCCATTGTTTATTTCCAACCTTTTGTTGCTTTCTGAAGGATATGCAAAATGTGTGTGTATATATGCCTGTATGTGTGAATGTTTTGTGTTAAGGGAATGTTTGGCAGTAGTTGAAGTAATTTACCTAAGAATGTTTTGTGTTGTTTGAAGAGATGATGTCCTTGCTTTAAGTAACACCCTGGGACATCATAAAACAATCATTAAAAAGTCAAAACGCAAAAATGTGACACACAAGCGAAAGGGAGTATAGTTCTGGCACAAAACAACAAATTGTTACTGATTTTTTAAACTGCTTTTAAGGAAAAAAAATGAACCAAAAAATGTTTTCTGCTTACACCAAAACTATTTAGATTTTTATGTTTCTTTGCTTTAAAGCAAAAGGGTTGGTTTTGTTTTTTTTAGTTTTATTTTTCTGATTTCTTGCTGAATTTTCACTGCGTTTTTTTACCTGGCATTTTTTATGCATAACTAAGTGAATTGCTTCGTCGTTTTTTGTTGCATTTTTTATGAAGATGACGCATGCCAGGAGTATGCCTGCAATTAGTTTTTAATTAATGTGACCTTTATATCGTCAACGACAACTGTGTGTGTGTTTTTTAAAGATTTGTTGCCTTAAAAAAATAATGAAACACGAAACGAAAATAAATATGAATCAAGAATTAAGTCATTGATGTTGCGGTCACAGTAATTAGTAAGAGGTCCACGTTGGAAGTGAATAAGTAAATGTAAAATTAAAACTAGATCACATAAACGTCTCTTACAATAGTTCTACATGCTAAAGCTAACATAATCGTAGAAATCGAATATATCCCAAACTTATTTAAAAAAAATTTAATAATCGATTATTCACAAAAAAAGCCTTAATTGGACCTGCCATTGAACCACACAGTGACACGTTGAGCATGCAAAGGCTTCCCAAGAATCAATTTTAGATTTTCAGAAGCCCACAAGCCCCAATTACTGAGAACGTTGAGGAATTGACAAATTTAGATCTGCTTCAAAACTGTGGCTCACGGCTAAGATGTTTTCAGTTGAACAACCCGGTCGAACACGCGCTGATGTTCGAGCCTATTGAGTCAAATTTAACGACCAAATTCTTAACAGCGGACTCTGAAGGACGATTGTGTTGTCCGAAAATATCATGAATTTTACGAAATGTAACTTTAACATAAACACCATTTTCATAGTGGATTTTAATTATTTTAATCCGATTTTCGTGCGAAATTAAACTCATTGTAACAATTGCCAGTGCATCTACTACGAATATGTCAAAAAACTAAATGTTAAAACTATCATGTTGTTGGCATCGCCAAAATTCTATTCAATATTAATTAGGCATTCACTTAATATTGCAAAAATTGTAAAAACTTATATTGTAATTATATCTTAAAAAAACTTAAAATTTACGTTGTTCTTAAACTGAAATCAGCTGTAATATAATACATCTAGTTTTGATTTACTAGGCAATAAAATTATTTAGTTGAATATATTTCCCTTTAAGATTTGCTTTATGAAAGAGAAGATCAATTTTTCTTATAAAAAAATCTGCCGTCAATAGCTGTAAAATTATCTTCCGAATGATGTTATTCTGATGACAATGACATGTTTATTTAAATAGTCATTTGTTAGAAAACGATTTGAAACAATATTTGCATATATTATTCGTTTTAAGGTAATCACACAAAATATTATATTTTGTTTATAAAAATAATAATAATAATAGGGCCGTATAATTTTCAACCCCTCCTCATTGTGGTGCGGTCTGGGGACCTGGGCAGTTGACTGGTATACCAACTGGTCCAGCTGTCCCGAAAGCTAACGGAGCTCTGGGAAATTGGTGGAGGATGCTTCTGCCTCCACCTCTTACCCGGTTCGCTGGTGATAAGCACTGGGGCTGGTAAGGAAAATTTGCTACCCGTAGCAGTGGAGAGCAGTGGTGAAGGCTTGGGCATGCCTAGTGCTGGACTCGCCATGCCCGAGCAAAAAGGCCAACTCATAAAGTGGTCCAACACTTCCATCATGTGTATCGATTGGCTACAAAGATGGAGTTTTTAGGCAATGTTGACAAAGCGTCCACCTTGGCTAAATATAGCCCGGTGGACGTATTATGGCACCTTGTTCGTAAGAGTTGGGAAAACTAATAATAATAATAATAATGAACAAAGTATTTGAAAGTTAATTTTTTTATTTTTATGTTATTTGTTTGACTAAATAATTAATTTTTAGAAATGATTGAAAATAAACAATGTTTTTTGTTGTTTTGAAATGTTTTGTAGTGTTTGTATGGAAGTGTCTTTGAGTCTATGCTATGTTGATTTTATGAAAAATTCTCATAGAATCAGTTTGGCTTTGGATATAAACCTCTTAGGTTTTTCTATACAATATTGGGGTAAAATTCACTGATGAGCTACTTGAGCAATAGTGAAATTGCAATATGGATGTGCTCTCCCCCATTACAATACATTTCGAATATTTTTATTTAAATAAATATTTTATGAGAATATCATAAGATGTTTATTTTTTAATAAAAATTTTTGTTATAAATATTTTGTAAGAATATCATAAAATATTTATTTAAAGGAATCAAGCACGAAATAAAATTGCTTATATTAAAAATGATTCCGAATTATTATAAATTAATTTTTATATGTTTAAAGTTAAAAGTTATTAAATGTAACCAACTATTCGAAACTTAATTAAATCAATCTCTACTGTCAATATAAAATTATATAACTACTACAAGATGTTTTTTTTCCAGGCCTTTGTTCCCTGCATATTCTAGTGCTTAATTCACACTTTACTTGTTGGTATATTTACAAATTTTTTTACCAAAAACTTTTTTTAACACAATTATCGCACTTCTTTTTTTATATTTTTTTATGCTTCGTCCATAAAAAAAAGTCCTTAATTTTTGGTAATACACAGTTTATGATCTTCCGTTTTCTTTTCTTGCCATATTATGCATTCGTTTTTTTTTTTTTTTTTGTTACTGTCACTTAAAATAGCCACCACAGCATGTCATTAAAAAACTACTTAAGAAAACTAAAGCAAGTACATTTTTACAGAATGTGTGAATTGTGTAGTTTTATTGTTTTTTTTTTTAAATCAATGTCCCCTTTAGCTGATGAGAGTATTAAATAGCACTTTCATACACATATAAATAAAATGTTGTTTTTAAATAAAAACAAAAATTAATTTTTTTTTTAAAAACTTTATAATAATTAATGAGGCTATGCTTTCGGGGCAATATTTAAATTGCGAAAGACATTTAGCTTGGCCCATAGCGTTAAATCCAACTAAAGCAATCACATAAATAACTTTCCAATTGCTTTTAAACATTAAAAAATTTATTGCTTTTTATAACTATTTACTTTATACAGGTGCAATAAACTAATCTGAAGATTTTATATTATTAGTATTATTTTCATAATTTTAATATAGCCTAGCTTATTGCCTTATTAAATTTAATACTCCTTTCTATAATCCACAATAAACTTCTTTTAACGTGATGAAATATCTACTCCTTTTTTAACTTCTGCTCATTTAAAATATTCATGCAAATTCATTATATTAACGTTAAAATAAAAGGATAAACATCTACATATTTATATTTAATTATAAATATTCCCCTTTTATTTATCATTAAAAAAATCACTCGTTTTCTACCCCATCTTTTTTAAAGAAGATATACTCACTGTATCCCACATTATAAAAAACACACTCGTATTACAAATGACGCCGAAAAGCAGCAACAAAAATACATATAAAACTCCTCTTTTTAGGCACAACTAAAAACAAAACAAAGGCAAATACTCATTATACACACATGCACGTACCATTCAAAAGAGTAAATAACTGTATAAAAGAATACACTCTTTTTTTAAGTCAGTTACAAAAACCATTCTTTTGAAATAATACAGAATAAAATGAAAGGGGATGGAGGAAATACAACAAAACAAAAAGGAGCCTATATTCAGTATGTTTGTTGTTGCTTCTGTTTTTATATAAAACAGTCACAACAACAACATTGATTTGGCACTACTAAAGTGGAATAACAACAATAAGTTTATTTTTTTTACTCTGCTGCACTCTTTATAAATGGAGTATGCGCCTTTAAAAGTATATCATCCAAATTAAAGGAACTGCTTAAAAAATGAGAGAGTTTTCGTGTGCTTACTTTTATTAAGAGGAGTAAATGTTTTGTTCTTTTCTATTGTCAAGCCCAAGATACAATATTAAAACAGTTCGCTGGTCGTTTTTAGCGATTGTATAGAAAAAATATTTTGTAAAAGTATTTATTAAGGGGAAATCATTTGTGAGTTTTATTAAAAAGGGGAAAAACATCCAAAAGTATTACAAGAAAAGTATTTAATACAAATTGAAGGAGAAGTTATGCGATCTTTTTGATACTGAAATCATAAGAAAGCAAATGTTTTTGATTTGTTTGAAAATTTTGAAAATTTTTACTTAATTTACTATCAATATTTTTGGTACGAAAAAAATTTTAAAATTCAACAATTTTTGTTTAAAAGTTTAAAAAGTGACAATGAATATTCATTTTATTTAAAACTGTAAATTTTCATATATTTAATGTTTATATATATAAAAATTAATAAAATTAAAAACAAGCAAAATGAAATTAAAATTAAATGATCATGAGAATGGAATATATGACCTGAGTTATATACCGACAAAAACTTATATTTATAAATTATTATTTTTATAATTGGAGAATAATTAGAGTAACCAGCGTTCACTGAATTCTCTAATTAAGTTTTTTTTTTAGAATGTCGTTTTCTGGTCAGCTAAATTTATCTATTTAAAGCTTCAAGAAAATATTAAGTTGTTTTAATTTGGAGTACAGTCCAGAACACGGCTTGACAATGATGTTATTACATCGAAAGCGCTCGCCGGTATATTCAACAAACAGTCAGCCATGACAGTTTGCAATGAAGAAAATTTTAACAGACAAATTTTTCAGCAGCGAAAATTTTTTTTCCTATGAATAAATTAATTTCAAGATAGTACATCTAGAATCGTAAGAATTAAATTAAAAAAATATTTCCGATATTTTAGATCGGAAAATTGCTTTTGCATGTTGCTGATGGCTAAGTAACAAGAAAATTTTAACATCCGAAATCGTTTTATTAAAATCAATCGAAAGCAACAAGTTAATACAACCTTATTTTCGCTTGCATTTTTTTATTATTTTTTATTATTCCTTTAATTTAATATAAACCTACATGGGTCCTGCAGGTGCTGTAACAACCGTAAACCATTTTAAAAATACATATATAAATACTAGCTTTTCTTATATTACAGCGGGTAAACCAACTTTAATTCAAGAAAATATTTGACAATAACTTCCCTATGTTTTTCTAAAGTTTAAGGAGATATTTTCTAGTAATTAATTTAAAGCACTAGGTCAATTTTAATAAAAAAATGTTAAAAAATTTGTTAGTATTGAAAATTTGTTTGTATGTATGTAAAACAAAAAATTTTTCCAATTTGTCGTTTTTTATTGTTTTTTGTTTGTTTTGTTTTTTGAAAAAATTTTTGATTATTTTGGATTTGTTAATCAAAAAATTTTTTCAATTTGTTTGTTTATTATTATTTTTGTTTTTCCTGATGATGCCAACCAACGGTGTGGCGAAATATCGAAAAATTAATAAAAAATAAAAGCTTTTTAACATTTTTTTATTAAAATTGACCTAGTGCTTTAAATTAATTACTAGAAAATATTAAAAAAGGTCAAAAAAATTATAACTATTGTTTAAGGAGATATCTAATTAAAAACATTTAATTTTTTTCATTTGGAAGGTAAATTTTTCAGGTATCGAGGAAGCTTTCTTTCTCTTTCATATAACAAATCTTAAAGGGAAATATGTATATATATCCAACCAAATAATTTTATCGTACACTTAACCAAAAAATATATGCATTATATACTTCTATATTACACCTGCTTTCAGTTTAAGAACAATTGGCATTTTTAAAAGTTTTGTTTGAGATTTAATTACAATAGAAATAATATTTTTTTATAATTTTCTATACGTTTGTAATACATATTAAATGAATGCCGAATTGTTATTGAATAGAATTTTGAATATATTGGATTTTTCAACAGGATCTTTGCTTTTCAAGTGTGGCAACACCAACAACACATGATGGTTTTGACATTTAGTTTTTTGACATATTCGAAGTAGATGCATTGCCAATGGTTACAATGAATTCAATTTTGCACGAAAATCGCAGTAAAATAATTAAAACTATGAAAATGGTGGTTCTGTTAAAGTTACATTTCGTAAAATTCGTAACATTTTCGGACAACGTAATCGTGCTTCTAAGACAGCTATTAAGAATTTGATCGTTAAATTTGAGTCGACAGACTCGATACAAAATGTGCGAACACCAATGCATGTCCCACAGTGTCGTTTAATATCGCAGCCGTGAGTCACAGTACTGAAGAAGATCCATGTTTATCATTTCGTAGATGTTCTCAACAATGGGATTTATCCAAAACCCCCACATGTCGAATTGTGCTTAAGGATTTTACTTCAAAGCCTTACAAGGTTAAATTGTTTGGCGTCCCTGTAGGTTAGTAGGTAGTGTACTAGCTTATCAGTCTGGGGGTTGTAAGTTCGATTCGCAACAAAGACCTTGGCTGTTTTCACTACAAAAAATAAACATGCTGTCGGTGGGGCTACTCAGTGATGAAGGCATGGTCACTGGTCGCTGTGTTGTTTTATATGACAGTTAATTTCTAACTATCTTTCTAGTTTCAAAACCTATTTGATTTCTTCTCTATCCCTGTGACTAAATAAGCATTGTTGCCTGAACTGCTACTTCTCTTTAAAAAACTGTAAATTCGCTCAATTTATTCAGGGACAACCAACTGGTTTTTCCGAAAAAATAATTTTTTCAGACAAAGCTCATTTTCACCTGTCGGAGTATGACAACAAGCAAAATTGCCGCATTAGGACTTCTGAAAATTCTGCAGCGATTATTGAGAAGTCTTTGCATGCTCGACATGTCCCTATACGGTGCGCTATGTGGTTTGGAGGCGGCATTGGGCCCTTTTTTTTTAATGAGGCTGAAAATGCGGTAAAGGTCAATGGATTACGCTATCGCGAGATGCTAACAACTCAATTTCGGCCTATTATTGGATATTACTGAGATATGGTTTCTACAGGACGGTGCCACATGTCACACAGCCAATCGCATAATTTCAGGACAATCAGCAATTAAGCGGGCAGCCATCTTGTGATTAATTTTTTGTGGGGCTATGTTAAGGACAGAGTCTATACGGAGCCATTCGAATCGAATTCAGTCTTAAAACTCAAAATCCGTGATGTGATTAACGAAATAGGAACGCCATTTTGCCAAAAAGTGAATAAAAACTTTGATGAAAGAATTGACATCTTTTGCCAGATATCATTTTTCATTTTTAATTCCCGGATTTTTCTCTTCGTAATGAATACAATAGAAATTTGAATCATCTTACTCTTAATTTTATTGTTTTATTTTGTTTTAGAAAACAAACTTCTTGTTTAGAACCCCTTTATTATACCTTTTTTCAGTATACATTTTGAAAGTTTTGTTGAAGATTTAATTACAATAGAATATTTTTTTTTAAATTTTCTATTCGTTTATAATATTAAAAAGTTATTGAATAAAATTTTAAATGTAATTTAAAATATACACATTGCCTTAAATTGCAAATTTTTTATTAAAATTAAAATTTTCCATTAATTGGTGCTCCCTCTGTAAGCAGGAAATCAAAGTATCCCAAAAACAATTTTGATCAAAAATAATAAAACAAAAGAAGTTTAAAAAATTACGCATAATTTCTCCACATTACTCAATCCCTTAAGAAGCCAAAAATAGCAACAACAACAGAAACGTTGTAAACCAAAGGAATGTTAAGCATAAAAATATGGAGGAATGTTAGAGAAAGCATTTACGTGTGTTTGTGTTTGTTTATAATATATTCACAAACATGTAATGAAGGCTACTCTAGTTTTTTAAACAGTAAAGCCGCTTAGATTAACAAGGACTAGTCAGCAAAAAAGGAGAAGGTAAATTTACATAATATATACCACGAAAAAAAAGGGTAGATAGAAATAAAATAAAATATAAAGCAACAACAATGTCTACACAAATGAGTGAAAAAATCACACAAATACTAAAGACGAAACAAACTACCTGTTTCTTTAAAAACAAATGAAAACAAAAAACAGTATAAACAATAAAAGAGACTACGTGAGAGAGTAGTGTGTGCTAGAAATAAAAGAGTATTTTTCTGTTAAAGAGTAAGTTTATGGGCTAATGCATTATAAACAAGGGTTTTTTTTTAGCAGGGTTGCTTCTTTGTAATTCAAAACAGCGAATTGAGTGATGATGAGCGGTAAGAATGTCACTAGTACATAAACCATGCACTTTTAGAGTGAAAGTATCAGTTGTGATTTGCTTCTTTAACAGAGAACATCTAACAAAAACAATATAAAGTAATTTAAGAAGACATACACACACACATGCATACAGAACAAACCAAAAACAACTACAAAGTAATCATATAGATATAAGTTAAATAAATAACAAAAAAAAAACATTAAAATATTCACAAACAAAGTGTTTTTTAAAGTAATTATTTTTATATATAAAAGAAATTATACAAAAATTAAAGGATACCTTTTACCTCACTCTACGTAATATACACTCATTTCCTAATCAACCAAATGCGGCAAAAAAAGGATATTTATTAAAAGTGTATAAAACACTAGGATTTTATAAAATATCATATCATTTGTAATTTACAATTCAACAAGAAGACATGTTTCATTGAAATCAATTTAATAAAAAGTGTCTTAAAAATCAAGAACTAACTAACAACACGTGAAATACCTCGATTAAATAGAAAAACAAAGAAAAGCATACCTCAAAACCAAAGGCAACCATTAAAGTGAATCAAAATATTTATATAGTACAAACCAATTTAAGGATTAAAAAACTCAACTTTTGGATAAAAAAAAACTGTTAACAAAAGTTTCATGATTTTTTACACGAAAATTGAATATTTTATTTTGTTTTAAACTCGACAAAAAAAAAGAAAATTAATAACTACAATAAACAGTTTTCAAAGTTATGGCCATATCCTTGCTACAGGAAGCGCAAACAAGAAGTAAGTTAAAATTTAAAATATTTTAAATAATATTAAAAATACAAATTTAACTCTCATTAGATCAAAAATCTTTTTTTGCATGGTGAAAAATAAATTTTACAAAAGCTTTTTTTTTAAAAAGTATAAAAAAAGGTGTTAAAACATATTTGCATAAGAGTTGTTGATGTTAAAGTATAAAAAGGGTTTAAAAACAAAATTCTTTGTGAAGTCTCTCCCTTGATTTTATTGGTCAGTTTTGAAAAAAAATTTTATTATTAAAAATTTTAATAAAATTATTATTATTAAAAATTTTGTAAATTATTTATTAAAGAACTAGAACTTTTATAATCACATATATTGAAAAAATATGTTTCAACTTATAAGCATCCTCTTTACATTCACATTTGTTTTAATTTCAAATCTTTTAAATTGCTCGAAAAATAATAACCATAAATCTCACACCTGAGTAATTTTCCTGTAAAAACGAAATCATTTCTTAAACTCCAGAGTTAAATTTAATGAATAAATTCTAACGTTAAGCGAACATATTTAATAATTTTATGCATTTTGTTATGTTTTATTTTAGCTTTAGCCGCCGCTTTAGCTGGCATACAGCAACGCGAGGACGTCGATCATTCTTTGTCCTTATCACCACCCACGTCTGCCAATACCTCCACCAATACTGCCATGTATCCGGGGCTACAACAAGCTGCTGCTGCTTCAGCCTTTGGCATGCTTTCACCTACACAACTATTAGCTGCCAATCGACAGGCGGCCGCTGCCTTTATGGCTCAACTACCAATGTCAACTTTAGCCTCTACCTTATTTCCCCATCATCCAGCTACTTTGTTTGGTTCATGGGCTGCAGGTAATCCAGCTGGTATTAATTTAGCTAATGCTGCTCCTCACTCTCCTCCCGCTTCCCCCTTGTCGCCCATTAATATTAACACACCTCAAGCCACAAAACACAGCCTAAGTACAACTTCACCTACCGCCACATCACAAGGAGAGTTGCCGGCTAAAAAAGCACGTAAATTGTCAGTGAAAAAAGATTTAATATCGCCCAGCATGGAAATTTCGATGAGTGTTAGTGATTTGTACAGTACTCCAGGACCCATATCACCACCCTCTTCGGGTTCCTCGCCCAATTCCTCCTCACATGATGTCTGTAGCCCAGCCAGTAATAACAACAAAGATGCTGGTTCGCGAGACAAAAGTTTCACTTGTAAAATTTGTTCCCGATCTTTTGGCTACAAACATGTCTTACAAAATCATGAACGTACCCATACGGGTGAAAAGCCTTTTGAGTGTCCCGAATGTCACAAACGTTTTACGCGCGATCATCATTTAAAGACCCATATGCGTTTGCATACCGGCGAGAAACCCTATCACTGTTCTCACTGCGATCGGCAGTTTGTACAAGTGGCTAATTTAAGACGCCATTTAAGAGTTCATACCGGAGAACGTCCTTACACCTGTGAAATTTGCGATGGCAAATTTAGTGACTCGAATCAGTTAAAGTCTCATATGTTGGTTCACAATGGTGAAAAGCCTTTTGAATGTGAAAAATGTCACATGAAATTCAGACGTCGACATCATTTAATGAATCACAAATGTGGTGCCCAGTCACCCATTACACCAGCCGTTTCGCCAGCCATGAGCAATGATTATTTGAATTGTGACCAAAAATCCTTCTATGGCTCCGAAGAATCCATGGAAATTGGCAAACCTGTGTTAAGCCATTCAATTATGAATTATGCTGGCATCTCACAAATGGAAGAAGATGCTCCTTTGGATCTATCGGAAGATGGTGGTGGCAGTCAAATTGATGAAACCTGCTCTCAGCGTAATCGCAAGGCAAATGATATAAGACGCGTTTTTCGTTTGCCACCTCCACAGATCATGCACCTACCCAGTGATATGCCGGAACAAACTGAACCTGAGGATTTAAGCATTCATTCACCAAGACAAGAATTGTTGCGTTCCAATCCTTCATCAGCAGCTCAAAGTCCTGAGCCGAACATGCTAATGATGCATGATGATTTGGATTTAGATGAATTGGATGATGCTGCCACCATGTATATGCGTCATCAGCAACAACATCAGTATGTTAGCATAAAACCACATCGTATGGAGTAAATGCTTAATAATAACAACAATAATACCCTGGGTAACTAAATTAGTCACATTTTGTTTAATTAGTCCAAAGATTGTATATATAGACAATTTAGACGTAAACATGAACGCCATAAAATGGAAAAAATGTTGTCAACAAAATTTTAAAAATTTTGTCCTTTAAAGGAAGTCAAGGAACAGGAAATCTTTTACGTTTTAACTCACACACAAAACAACTCCCAAGTACAATTTTTTTTCTACATGCTCTTCTAGCTCTCTGTCACACGCTTCCTCTCTTTAACTATAAAATATTTTATAGCAAAGTAAGTTAAACCAAATTGCACATAATTATTACAATTGTACAAAAATACCAAATTCAATAACTAGAAAAATGGTGCCATATTTCTTTACAACTGTTTATGTTCCTAGTTTTAAGTTTAATTTTCGTTCAATTACTCTGTTTTAGTTTAAGCTTAATATTTTTAGTTTTCACATTTATTTTTATTAAAATCCTTGATTGTAAAAATGTCTTTTTTTAAATTTAAGGTTGTTTTAAAAATTGTAAATAATTTTAAAATTGTATATAAAAAACATTTCTAATCAAAATTTTTAACTTTGAAAACTTAACCTTAAATCAATAATATGACTTGAATTTTAGTTTAAGTTTTTCATAATTTTATATTTTAATTATTAATTATTTTTTTTACTTTTACATATTTTAATTTTTTTTTAATATATTAAGAAGCAAATCAACTGAGATTCTTTAAGAACTTTTTTTTTAAACTTAAACAATAAAATTTGTTTAATTTTTTTTATTATTATTATTATTACACTCAAAGAAAATCTTGCAAAAATCAAAATTAACTTTAAGTTTTATTATTGTATAAAAAAAAAACAAAAATAATAATTGTTTTCGGCTTAAAATGTAAACTTTGTTTTTTTTATTTTATAGCATTTTTATGTTTTTTTGTGGTATAAAAAAAGAAATTGTTTGAAAATAAATGTTTTGAAATGGAATGAAATTCAGAATGATTTAATTTCTTTTATTTAAAAAAAATTTTTTTTTAATTATTTTTGTAGAAACTGAATGAGAATTATTTAATTTTAAAGAAAATTCAACTTTATTATTATTTTTTAATAATAATATATATATTTAATATTTATTATATTTTTTTAATATAATAATCTTGTTCCCAGTTTAAATATTTTTTAATTTTTTTATCTGCAATTTTTGTTGTGTTTGAAATATAAAATTAAGATAATTTAAATAACACATCAAAATAAAAAAAAAGAAAAAAATACATTTGGAACAAGTGCAATCAGAGATGTCGTAAATGTTAATAGTGTGCTGACAGTTTGAATTGTTTTATTATTATTAACTTAATTATTATGCCTGCGAATAACAAACCACAAATATCTTTAATGCTAAAAATATATTTGGCATTTACAAAAAAACTTTGAAAAACTTATCAATAGAATTATCTTATATAACGCTCTGGCAGCTTACAAAAGACAGCCAGCCTTCTTACCTTAAATGAACTTAATTAAGCAGAGTGTTAAGTATTGCTTAACGTAGTTCCATTTGCAGGAATAAAGCTTTTAATAATAATCAAATGATATTCTAAACCGAAGTTATCTAGAGAACTTTTTGTATTAAAAATTAACATATTTGTGTTAAAACGTTTTCTAGCTTTTTGTGTTGTAAGATTTTCATAAGAAATTGCAAGAGTTGCGGAAATTTAAATATTATCCCTTATAAAAAAAGAAATTCTAAAATAGTTCGAAAATGTGAATTTTATCAATACCACAGAATACGTATGTTTAACAAGAATCTTTTCATTAGTATTTTTTATTAATATTATTTATTTATCATTTTTCACATCTGTGATTTTGAGATCTTTGTGTTTTAGTTTTTCTTGTTATTTGATTCTTAAAGTAACATACTAATAATTATTTTACCTTGAAAAATGCAACAAAATTGTTGAAGTAAATTATTTGAAATTAATGAAACAAAAGTAAGGAGTTGTAAGGATTTGTTTTTTTTATTCCTAAATGGCTGTGTTGAATAAAGAAGGCTTGGCATTGACACTTAATAAGTAGCAACACACAAAAACAAATTTTTAAAAAATTTGATAGATTTTTGTAGTGCCAAAAGTAAATTTTCTGATAATTTTCTTTTATTTAATTTATATTCTTCTAAACGATTGCATGAAAATTTTTCGTTTTAATAATTTAGTATTTTAAGTATCGTAATTATTCTAGGCTTGTTAATGATATTAAAATTTTTTAAGAAGATGAAAAGAATAAATATTTTTATACTTTCATACATTTTTTATAAATATTTTTATACTTTTACAGTTATCAATATATATTTTTTACTTTTTGTTACCATTTTTTTTCTGTTTTAAAATTATTTGCCTAGAACTATTATTTTAAATTTTTAGTTTGATCCCTAAATATATTGTAACATAAAAAATAGTCATTTTAAATTTATTTTTTCACCCGACAGATTATATTAGCTTCTTTACTATTCCGGTAATGCCAATCTTATCTGTTTTAATCGTCATGTAACAGAAAAGGCTAAACAACTTTATCTTTTCCTGTTACCTTTTTCATTATCAGGCATCGAGTCTGAACAACATTTATTTCTTTTGCGGCATCAATAACAAAATATTATTATTAACATAGCAGATATCTTTTTTTATTGCAATATTTATGAATTTAAGAATAATTATACTACATTAATTTGTAGTAGATTCCTTCAAAAATAAATATTTTATGATATGCTCATAAAATAATTTTTGAAGTATATTACTGCAGGGGAAAACCATTTCACTACTGCTCATATAGCTCATTAGTGGATTTTACACAAAAGAGTCTTATATCTCAAGCCAAATTAATTAAATGAGAGTTTTCATTGAGGCAACACAGTAAAAAGACAACAAAACTTAAAAACACAGCAAACATTTCATAAACAAAAACACTTTTCATTTTCAATCTTTCTAATTATAAATTTTTAGTAATTTTTTTTTAACAAAAGATCCATAACTCAAAATTACCAAGCCTATAAAACGGCTAGTAAAAGCTACAAATTTTTTTTTTAATTTGGTTTCTAGCTTTATTTGTTTTAATTTAATTTTTCATATTTTGAAATTTAATTGTTTATTATGAAATATATCGTGTTTTAATGTGTTTTAAAAAATTTTTTTTTTACTTAAGTATTTTTCTTAATGTGATAATTTTATAGAAAGCAATAAATTTTAAAGAAGTTAGCAAGAAAAATGTACAATTTATTTCCTATGCCACTACTGGATTATTAAACAGCTCAATAATGCTACTTGTAACTATTTTATTTTTAAATTTATTTAAAAAATACTGGCATTTTAATAAACTAAAATATATTAAAATAAAAGCATGTTATGTTTGCGACGACCATATATTGTTGCATAAATCATAACATAGCTGTCAGGCCATACTGAAGCTCCTGGACGAAGTCGTTTTAAGCAGCTATAGAAATAAGCTTATGAACTCACTAATCATTAAAATTATTCAGTTAATCCCTCTGTTTGGTTCATATTTTCTCTTAATGGAATTTTTTATTTATTATTTTTATTTTTTAATAAATTAAAAAATTATACTTATTACATGAAATTGATTGAAAATTTTTAATAATTTTTTAATAATTATTTTTTAATATGTAAAAATTTCATAAATATATATCGTATATAAAATATTAAGACAAAAGCTAATACAAACCACAAATACCTCCAATACCTCTTGATAATTAAAAACACAAAAACAAATAAAGGGTAAGTTTTATTAAAAAGCACAGCCCTACGAAATCGCAAAGAATTTATCTTAATCTTAAAGTTAGATAATTAAAAGAACAAAAATCCTGCAAAAAAAAGCAAAAAAAAATAGTTATAAAATAATTTTTTGTATAACAACATTTTATTTTGATTAAACAATTATTGTAAATTATAAAAAAAATATATATATATACATATTATTCTAAGCAAATCCTGAAAATACCTCATTAATTATAAAATACCAAATACTAAATTTAACAATCCCTGTATATATAATTTAACAATATTTAACTTTTCTCAATTATAATTTTATGTTTACGACAAGTAAAAAACAAATGCGAAAACAAAACTTGTAATATTTTTTAAAATTTTTGTTTATACAACAAAAAAAGTGTATGGTATGAAAAGTTCCTCAAATTAAAACATGTAAAAGTAAATTTGAAAATAATAGTGAACTTCAAAGTAGACGTTTTCAAATTCTCTTTTTAGATTGTATTTTTGCATTAACCAAAACAAAAATTTAAAAAGAGATTTTTAAAATTTCGACTTTAAATGCACTAAAAAACAAAACATATATTTCTTCAAAAACAAAATAAACATTATTAAATTTGTATAGAAAATGAACATTTTACTAAAAAATATAATTTTAAGTTTTAGCTTAAATATCTGTTAATACATAGTTATTAAAAATAGAAATTAAAAACAGCAGTTAAAATTACAAAAGACATTAATACATACACACAGACATACATCACAAAATGATAAGTCTACTTCCCTTAAAGTATATAAAATTAATAAAAAAAAATAATATTAATAAAATAAATAACATCCCGTTCTTCAAGGCAGGTTTCACAATTATCCGACTCAGTTATCAAAGCACGAACAAAAATCTTATCCTAAATCTGATTACACAAAATCATTAACTACCGCAAAATTGTAATAATTTGTGTTTTTTAACAAAAAGTTTGTTTTCTAAAACAAAATAAAAAATTTAGATCAAAAGATGACAGATGTCGATTCTTTCATTACAGCTTTTATTCAGTTTTTGGCAAAATGGTGGCGGTATTTCGTTAATCACATCATGGATTATTTTCAAGGCTGAAACCGATGCGATCGGGAAAATTGGTTTGCAATAAATTGATCGTTTCATTTGCTGTGCGACAAGTGGCACCATTCTGTTGAAACAGCATGTCACTGACATTCACGTCTTCAATAATAGGCCAAAATTGAGTCATTAGCATCTTGCAATATCTAGACCGTTACCCCATTTCTAGCCTTATCTTCGAAAAAAAAAACGGCCCAATCACGCCCCCAGACCACATAGCACATCATACAGTAACATGTTGAGCATGCAGAGGCTTCTTAATAAGCCATTTAGGATTTTCAGAAGCCTAAATGCGACAATTTTGCTTCCTGACAAGTGCAAATGGCTTTCGTGTGGAAAAATAATTTTTTCAGAAAATCCAGTCGGTTGTTCCTGAATGAAGAAAATGAATCTACGGCGATGTGTATGGTCTATCGGATTAATTTCCTGCACCAGTTGAACCTTGTAAGGCTGCAAAGTCAAATTCTTACACAAAATTCGCCATGGATAACCTTAGTTGTTGAGAACGTCGAGGAATTGACAACTTTCGATATGCTTCAACACTGTGGTTCACGGCTGCGATGTTTTCAGTTGAACGACCCGGTCGAATACGTGTTGTTTTTCGCACATTGTGTATCGAGCCTGTTGTCTCAAATTTAAGGACTAAATTCAGAAGGATGATGATGTTTTTTGAAAATATCGCGAACTTTACGAAATATAACTTAAACAGAATCATCATTTTCAGAGTGGATTTGAATTATTTTAATGCAATTTTCGTGCGAAATTGAATTCATTGTAACAACTGTGAATGCATCTACTATGAATACGTCAAAAAACTAATTGTCAAAACTATCATTTGCTGTTGGTGTTGCCGCAATTTAAAAACAAACTTCTTGTTGAAAAACCCATTATTATAAATGGAAAATGATATTTACTTTGCAAATGTATGTGCACTTTGGCTTAATAATTTATCTCACTTCAAAAGTTATTTTCATTCAAGTACTGAAACGCTTCGAAAGTCGGAAATTCGTTAAGGCGAGAAATGATTCCCTAAATGATGCAATTTTTTTGAGACCACCGAACTCTATTCGAATTATTTAATTTTAACATTTTCTAAGTTCTTTTAATCGTCTCAACATTCTTCTGTAGTATTATTGTAAACATTTGTGTTTCGATAGAATTCTTTAGTACTTATGGACTTTGCTCAGTTTTTTGGCTTCGAAGGATTTTAATATTAGTATATAAAGCTTACATTTTTATTCTTCAAATCTTGTTACTTCGGAGCAGCACATACACCTACAATATTATTGCACAATTTTTGATGATGTATAATAAAATTATCTATGTGAATATCACATTATAAGTGATAAATACAATATATTATAAATTAAACGAACAAAACATTTTTCGGTGACATAGCAGCAAGTTTGTTACATTTTTAACCAACCGCGTTTAATAAAACTCCACTATTCAAGCACCACCTATAAATACCTTGGCCATTATATTTTCAGCGCCATAAATATTAAGCATTTCCTTGTCAGAAAAACTTTCCGGGGAATGATATATTGGCTTGTCAGAAGAATGTTATTGAAAGTATTGAAAGGCTGCGTTATGTAGTGTTTGAACCAAAAACTTCAATGCCTACCTCCATTTGAACTGTATGCTCACAATAACCTAAATTGTGAAATCCGTTCCGAAAAAGGATATATCAATTAAATAATAATAATAAATGATCAATTAAAATAATACCCAAGACGAGTGCCGCATGTGTCAATAAGAGCATTATGCAGATCTGTCCTAGCCACGTTAGTATTGCACTCTATTTGATGTTGATGTTTAAGGACCCTAAAGGATTTTTAAATTCTTAAAAAGTTAAAAACGAATTTAGAAGAGGTGTTAGGGTCTTTTTGTTACGCTTGCGTAAATTTACGAACAATTTTATTTAAAATGATACAAGGAAAGCAAAATTAATTATTAATTAATTTATTAATTAATTATTGTTGTACGGTGTGTGGTAAGTTTAATAAAAAATAGTCAATTAAAATTGTTATTCGTTGTAATATGCCGAGTCGAATAGTTATGTAACTTCCATTACTGTATAACAAAAATAACATAATTTTGTAAAAAAGTATTTATTTATTAATTCAATGTGTCAATTTTTATCGTAATTTTTCTAGAGAGAAAACTTAACTAAATTCTTAAAAATTAAACACAAATAAATTTGTGCAATATTTCTCTTTCATTGTCTAATAATAATTTGTTGTCTCATTAATAAAAATACAAAAAAAAAAAATACTGATAATTAAAACATTAGATTAAATAAATTTCTTAAGCTATAAATAATATTAGATAAATTTTTATATAAACTTTCAAATAACATTAAGCAAATAAAATCAATAATATTCATAAGTTTATTATTTTACTTAATCAATGTGTAAATTTAATAACAATTTAAGAGAAAAACTAATTTTAAGTCATTTATTATTGTAAAAATATACAAAATGTGTTGCAATTTTGAAGCATTTAGATCTGTTAAGATAAAAAGGTCATAATAAATATTACAACATTGTGTTATTGATTATTGGAAAAAAAAGTTACTACGACATTGTTTTATTCCAAATATTTTCCAAAATTTAGAAAAAATGTTTATCCATTTTATTACAAGCTAAATTACCACATTATTCCCTAAATTGTATGTAGCCTACTTGGCCTATACCTATATGTGTCCTTTGATAATTCATTCAGTCACTTATAATTTTTATTTCAAGTTCTTTGTTTAGAACACATGATGAATGATCCCGATCCAGTGAGCATTCTATGTCGTGTTTTCTGTACCTGGACTTGTGAGACTACTAAACTCTTCAGCACATAGCGGAGGTAGCAGCCCTGCTTGCAACTGGGAATTACCTGTTGGATAGAGATATCCATCGGCTTCTTAGGGCTTGGGTGAACGCTACATATCACAATTGCACCCTCCCGTGGACACATTGATATGTTTTGACGGAAACTCACCGTCATTACATATCTCAACGGGGGTAAAAGGGAGCCCAGTTCCCTAATAGGCTAGCAGGAGCCAACTGGACAATTCCGCTATATGTATTTCGACGGAATCAGTAAAGCCACAGAGTTCACCTAATTGTCTTTTTAGCCTTTAAGCTGTTCTCTGACTAATTATTGGGGTTGGGCCTTCGGGAGTATCGTGGTGGTTGTGGTTTCAAGGCCCTCGTTTGAGTTGTGTGGGTCGGATCATTCACAATGAACACTATGAATGGTCCAGGTCCAGTAAGCATGACTGCGGTTGTGTTCTTAAATTTTATTAAGCTTCATGCGTCGTGGATCAGGAGTTGGATAGTCTTCAACTCTTCGGCAAGGAGTAAAGGCTGCGCGCTGCTCCGGGCTTTTGAAGCTGCAACTAGGAATGATTGGAGAATACACGTATCTGAAGGACTTCTAGGGCGAGGATGACGCTACATTTTATCCACAGTGATATGATCCACCGTCTGGTTATGACTTACACAGCTAGGTACAGAGATAAATCTTATCACGCTATATATTACCCAAAGTGGTTCGGTCCACCATCAGATATGACCTCGGTGCAAACCTTATCACGAAAAAAAGTTCTTTGTTTGTATGTTCCTTGTGGCAGTATTATATTTAAAGCGTTAAATAACGGTCTTTCATTGGTTATTTGCAGAACCATAACTCAGTCAATATTAAATATTTTTTTGACTTTTCATGTTACTGCATTAAATTATTCAACTGTTGTCATTTCTTGCGGTGAAAACCCTCGTTACTGGCAGTCTATTTGTTTGTTTGATTAAGAGGCCAGAATCATCTCACTTTTGACCAAGAACACAGGGTGAGTGATGCGGATCTAGTGAGCAAACTATGTCATGTATTCCGGACCACGAGTTAGAAAGTCTCCAACTCTTTAGCAAGGAGTGGGAGTGCTGTACCTGGTCCACGCTCTCGAAATTGCCAATAGGATTAACCTGTTGGATAGTGTTATACTTCGAGTTCCTAGGGCGTGGGTTTACGCCACATATCACGCAAAGTGGTTTGATCGTGCTATGGCCACATAGCTAGGTAACGATGTAAATCATATCATGCAACTCCAGTTGTTGAGAACGGCAAGGAATTGACAAATTTGGATCTACTTCAACACTGTGGCTCACGGTTGCGATGTTTTCAGTAGAATGACCCGGTCGTGCACTCTTTTGTGTTCGCACGTTTTGTACCCAACCTGTCGACTCAAAATTGACTACCAAGTTCTTGTCTCAAAAGGACGATTATGTTGTCCGAAAATAACACGAATTTTAATTCTTTTCATGCGATTTTTGTGCAAAATTGGATTCATTGTAACAATAGCCAATGCATCTTCTACGAATACGTCAAACACCTAAATGTCAAAACTATAATGTTGTTAGTGTTGCCACAATTGAAAAATAAACTTTTTCGTTAAAACCCCGATATAATAACAATGAAGCATGACATACTCATCAATCAATTGTCGCTTACGCAAAACTTGAATCTATTCTACAAAGTTCAAAACAGATTTCATTTACACAACAAGTACGGCATTAGAACAGCAACAGACATTATGTTTGTGTAAAAGTGCCTACAACTGTGTTATCGTAAAGTCTGTGTAATCTTCTGGCACCGCTACGGTTGGCTCGAACATAGACTAATTTGGACGTCTAATTTTAGAGCATTTTTTTCGATATTTATGGCTATAACGCACCGAATGTTTTCCTCCAGTAGTCAAACGTTTCGGGCTTATCGCCCATCTTCATATATTCCCACACATAATAGTCTGCGGCATTAAATAGCACAATATTGCACGTCAGTAGTTCACGGGCCCGAAACGTTGAATTATGCGGTTGCCAACCATTTCCTTCAATAAATCAATTGTGGCACGAGCTGTGTGAAGCGTTGCTTCGCAGCTTTTGCACACCAACTGATGAACGAAAAAGTCAGTAATCACGGCTCTACAGCGGCCACCAGTATCTGTACTCTTCTGGCCAGTATCGCTTTTAAAGAAGTACGCACCAATGATATCAACCTATAAAGCACATGAAATAGTGAGTTTTTCCGGATGTAACAGTTTCTCAACCTAGACTTGAGGGTTATGAACATAAATCACTTAACAGCTGACAAAATGGCCACCAATAAAGAAAGTGATGACAACTGACATTACTATAACTCCATAAAACACAAAAAAAGTTGTAAGAATTACAAAAGAAATCACAACAGTTTATTTAATGCAAATTGAAACTGAAGAAAAGCATTTAAAAGATGTCCTTCGTCATCTATGGTACACGAAAAAGTATATAAAAGTTTTCGTGATAAGATTTACATCTGCACCTGGCCGTAAGCCTTAATCAGATGGTGGATCATTACCACTGTGAATGAAATGTAGCATCATCCTCGCCCTAGAAGCCCTTGGGATAC
Organism: Trichopoda pennipes; assembly: GCA_030448955.1. NCBI lineage: Eukaryota > Metazoa > Arthropoda > Insecta > Diptera > Tachinidae > Trichopoda > Trichopoda pennipes. The sequence continues at coordinate 4,019,273 of JASKUP010000008.1, read as the reverse complement.
GTATATCCTCCGGTCATTCCTAGTTACAACTTCAAAAGCCCGGAGTAGGCCGCAGCCTTCACTCTTTGCTGAAGAGTTGGAGACTATTCAACTCCTGGCCCAGAACGCATGAAGCTTAATATAATTAAGAATACGACGACATTCATACTCACTGGACCTGCACCATTCATTGTGTTCATTGGGAATGATCCGACCCACAAACTCAAACGAGGGCCTCGAAACACACAGCCACCACGATACTCCCGAAGGGCCTACCTCAATAATCAGTCAGAGAACAGCTAAATGCATACAGAGACAAATATCGGAACTCCGGGGCTTTACTGATTCCCGTGGAAATATAGTGGATTGTCCAGTTGGCTCCTACTAACCTTGAAGGGGACTGGGCTCCATTTTAACCCAACAAGATACAAGTCTAGATGGTTGTGTCATCCATAAAGACTTATAATGTCCCCCGGGAGGGCCACGTCAGTATATAGCGCAAAGTAAGACTTTTACGCTTTTAGCAAATATTTTTTACTTCTTAATGCAATTTTTCGACAACACATTTCACTCGCTAAAAAAAATACAATTTTTTGTTTTTATGTAAAGACCGTTTAAAACATGTAAACAAACATTTGTTTACATGTATTGTTATAAAATGATAAAAACACAAAGCGATAAAGTATATGCTGAGCTCCAGCATGAATTTATTTTGATTAAGATATTTACTTTGGCTAAGATGTTGTAAATTATTTGTCAAACGTGAATGGCGGTCCAACATGAGTACATTGCAGCTGTGAGGAGAGCATCTGATAAAATTCAGATATAAGATTAAGCGTAAACTCAGTAAAGAACTGCGCCTTAGTGCTAACAAGGATAAACGGATATAAAATACGAGATGCTTAACGAAGAGAGCTGCTTGAATGGTTTATTAAAAGCCAACCATTGAATGCTGGTTTTAAAAGAAATTATTGTGAGCTTTTAGACATATTCCCAACTTGTTGGGTTTGAAATTTTTCAAACCGTCGCATATAAACTGCAAAGAAACGCAATGGGGTTATCGGAGAACTCCAGCATGCATATCACGCAGCTACTGTTGCTTGATAGTAAAGGCATTATACATTATATAAATCTATCATGCTGAAACAGCTTCAACAAAGTTGTGGAAGAAATAAAAATTACATTCGCGGCTAGCAGAAAGCATTTAAAATATACACAGCATAAGATATAATCTATATAGAGGGGAGAATAGCAAATGACGGGTGTAGTTATACCGACCCCCGGGGGAACTTAGTCTTAATGGATTTGTCATCTTGAAATGTGCCTTCGGGGGTAGAAGACGGCACCAGTCGCCTGGGCTAGCACAAGCTCAAATTTGTTAGGGACATGAGTCTCTCGAAGTCCAACCAGTGACTTATTATACACAGGCTGGTACCACGGAAATCAGTTGACCACAGGGCTATGGCCCTGTTTTGGTAATGGGTAAGGACCCTCGGAGAGCAATGTGGTGGCTGTGGTTTTATCATGCTTTGAAGAAATTTCCGAAGAGATGTTAACATAAAATTAACATACAAAGTCCTAGCTTGTGCGTGCAACAACACTAGGTGTTGGATAGTCTCCAACTCTTCAGCAGGAAGTAGGGGCACATCCCTGGTACCGTGCACTTGAAAAGTGCTACTAAGGTGTTTATGCACTTAGTGTGTATGCATATTAGGGCGTGGGTGGCCGCATTTTCTGCACCAAGTTGTAACACCACTGTCAAATTAAGGCCTCGCGGCCAGGTGCTGACGTTAAACCTAACACGTTTTATAGTTATACAAAACAATTATATTTTTTAAGTTTTCACTTTTAACTTTGTTTTGTTTGTAGTTTTTCTTTGTTTAGAAAAATGTTTAATTTTGATAACTAGTGCAGATAAACTTACGATAAAAATTAGAGAAGAGAGGATTTTTCCTTGATTTGCAGCTAGATTCAATATGAATATACCAGCTTCGTTCTCAAAATTTTGTATGGCGAAGCAGGTTGATTCGCTTATGATTGGGGTGTGAAGCAAAAATAGAGAGCGAAGCAGGTGCCGTGGAAACAAGCTATAATGATAACTTTTATGTCGATAACGTACAAATAATCTATATCGTTTCTCTGCAAAGTAGTTTTATATTATTTTTCTATAGAAAATTCTTCGATGATTTAAACTAAATTCTAGGAAAATAGGTAACAAAAGCAATAAATTTTTTGTAGAAAGCACAAGCTGTTAATAGCTTTTCTCTCAATAAATTTCCTATAGAATTGAGAATGATCAATAACTGCTCTATTTTCTATATAAAGAATATATCAGTTTCCTTTCTATAGAAAATAAGAATATTTATGTAAATTCTAAAAAGAAAATAAAAGTTACAGAAACCAAAATTTATCGTTTAAATTATCGATATCTTATCTATCAATAAAATATAAAAATAAAAGTTATCGGTATCTTTTCCGTAGAAAACAAGAACTTAATTTTATAAACTTAACTTATATAAAGAAAATAAGAGTTTACAGAAAGCAACGTTTATAGAATTAATATTCGATAACTTTCTAAAGAACATAAATATCGATAAATTTTTTATAGAAAATAAAAACTATCAGCAAGTTTTCTATATATAATAAGAATATTTCTGTAACTTATATAAATAAAATGACAAAAAGAGAACCAAAATTTATCGATAACTTTTTTAAGAATGTAATAGTAATTTTAAGTTATTATATAAAAATACACGTATGAATACACATACTTTTTTCTTATAAATATTGATTTTATTCTATGATCATGGGAATATTGTATTCTTTGACGAAGCAGTCCGAATGTTAATAGTTGGATTATAAAAAAATCGCTGCCAAATATTTGTAAAAATGTTCGGATATATTCTTAGTTGTTCTTAGATTTTTATTAGAATTTCACTTAAAACATCGAGATAAAATGAAAATTTATATAAAAAAACTGAATAACTAATAATGGTCCAAAAACTAGAAATTGAAGCAAAAGCAAACATGAGTTAAGTGTTTTGACATTGATGTGAATATTACAGATTTAGTTGATAGAATCTGAAAACACTTTAGCGGAGTAAGATCTTTTCTGTGTTTTATATATGGCTAAGTGGAATATAGATCGTATCTACCTTTAAAAAATTGATTTAAGATAATACCAGATTAAAGTTACGTTAATTTGTACTAAAATCCTTTTAAAAATAAATATTTTATAATATTCTCATTTAATATTTATTATTAAATAATAAATATATTACTGCGACGGAAAGCATATCCATATGTTTAGTTTACTACTGCAGCTCATTAGCGGATTTTAACCCAAATTTTGTATAGATTATTCAAGTCTTATATCTCAAGCCAAATTGATTAAATGAGAGTTTTCATTGAACCAACACAGCAAACTCAAAACTACTTCTATACAAAAACACAGCAACCATTTTGAAAATGTAAATTAAAAAAAAATGCTTTCATATAGTTTGGAAACAGAAAAATTTCCAAAAAAAAACCGACCCACTTTCAATAACTATTTGACAGCATTATAATATATTGAATTAAACATTATTTTCTTTACGAAGCATTTGTTTTGTAAAGAAGAACATTAAAGTTTCGCACATTGAAAATTCGAATCAACTTTTTGGCAGCTTGCTGCTATTATCCTTGGTCATTACCTGTATTGTACGGTTTAATACCGGAGCTGTTGCTTTATGAGAGCACTAAAACTCGTAATCAAATGCGAGTGTTAAACGTAATTTCGTCCTAGTGTTCGTATAAATTGAATTGACATTCATTGCATTTTCATGGTCTGATGGTGTTTACAGTCTGTTTAGAAAATGTGTTTGTGTTTGAAGTTGTTTTGGCAAAAACGCATGAACATAAATTTTGCGCGCGTAAACTATATGTCCTGTTACCAAACACATACACACACACGTGAACATATACACAAAAATAAAACAACAATTATAGATTCATTCTCATTTTGAGCAGTGAAAAAGCTGTTGTAATCGTAAATCAATGAATAAAATATTCGTAAAATTCGCAATGCTTTGTTTGCAAAATGTTATTGTACTTGGTTAGCGATTGCTGTTCTTTTAATAGGGATGAGTCTAAAAGGATGTGGTGGTAACTGGTTACAATATCTCTAATCAAATATTCTATTCCAACTTAAATAGAATCCTGTTTCTTGCTTGGTTGTTTTTCGCATTGTGAGCTATTTAGTTATAAAAAGCATAACTAATGACAAAACATTTAAAAAGGATTAATTAACAACAGAATGTTAAGCAAGATAATTTGCATAAGTATATTCATTCAAAATATTTTGCAATATTTTATAATTTTAATATATTTTAAAAGCAGTTTTTCTATTTTTTTTTTAATTTAAATTTTATCGATTTTTTAAATTGTCATTTTTTTTGTTGTTTTTTTTATTTGTTTCCTTTTAATGTTTGAGCTTATTAAGAAAAATAAACCCAATATATTTTACATTAAATACAAACACATTTTTCATTTCCAAGTTTTCTATACCTTCTTCTGTAGCAGTTTTAACCACCCAACTCCTTTTCAAGATATTTTTTGCTTGTGTTCCATTATTTTCCCGTGTTTATTTTGAATTTTCTCTTCTTCTTCTTCTTCTTTCAATTCCAATTTTCTTAATTTAAAAAAAGTCATTAAAATAGAATAAATAAGAGAAGCTTTTAACCCGCAATTATGGCAACTGAAGGCAGCTACGACGTCGTAGACCCCAAACTACTAAAATTTGTGGAATTTATAAAAATTATTAAAAAAGGTTGATATATGTTGCAACTTTTGTGGGTGTTAACAATTGGTAATAAAATTTTACCAAAATTAATTAATCGTGACAAAAATAATGTTTCACACACATATAATTTGTTTACCGCAGCCATTTATGTTGGGTGAAGCAACCTAAGCGGTCCCGGTCCAATAGATTATTAACACTAAATTTTCGTTATGAAAAATATTTTATTTGTACACTTTAAGTGGGGTTAAAATTCTTGTTTAGCAAGCTTCGTAGGTCTTAGCTCTTCCTGTCACTCTCCACGAGACAATCTTAATTATTTCTCTAAAATTCTATGTTACCCAAGCTTGTATCATCGGGCTTGGAATATTAAAATTATTTTAACAATTATTTAGTTTGATTTCGAGATATAGATGGCACTCTACACAAAAGTAAAAACAATTACCAAAAATATAAAAAAATTAACAATAGTGCTTAATCAGTAGCGGTAACAATTTATTTTCGCAAAGAAATTAATATATTTCTGATGCCCATGCTACAACAGTATTCTTTCTGCGTTTTAAAAAAAAATTTCGCCATACCTCGCTCAACATTCTTCATTATCAATTTTCTTTGTTGATCGACAGGCTCATAAATAATAAGTTTTTGCCCTCTTGACAGCTCTGCGGATTACAATTATTCATTTTTTACTGCTTTTATATTTGATGAAGCACTAGGTCGTAAAGAATCTGAAGTCCAAAGAAATTTTGAATTCCAAGCATAGAAATTTAATTAATTATTTAATAACAGAATCTTGCATATATTTGTTAATTAATCATGTAATTCACTCAATTAAAAATTTTATTAAAATTTAATCTAAAAAAGTAATAAAAATCATAACAGGAGTAAAAGCCGTGTGCGCAAAACCCGCTTTCTATATATGCTGAATTTAGGTCTGAAATTTAGACCTCATAGTGCTGCGAGGTATTTTTGCTCTGAAAATTTTACAATATGGCGAAAGCACATCTGAATTGGCAGCCCTATACGCATATATCAGGTTTTTTTTACAAGAAGTTTGTTTTTCAATTGTAGCAACACCACCAACATTATAGTTTTGACATTTAGTTTTTGACGTATTCGTAGTAGATGCCTTGGAAATTGAATTAAATTAAATTTCGCACGAAAATCGCATTAAACTAATTAAAATCCGCTATGAGAATGGTGATTCTGTTAAAGTTACATTTCATAAAATTTGTGATATTCTCGGACAACACAGTCGTCCCTCTGAGACCACAATGAAGAATTCAGTCCTTGAATATCGATCAGATCGTTCAACTGAAAACATTGCAGCCGTGAGCCACAGTGTTGAAACAGATCCAAATTTGTTAACTTCTCGACGTTTTTAACAATTGGGGTTATTCAAAGCCACCACATGGCAAATTTTCAGTAACGATTTACAAGGTTCAACTGGTGCAGGATTTGAAGCCGACCGACCATTCACATCGCCGTAGATTCGCTTAATGTATTCAGGGGCTGAATAAATGATTTTTTCAGATGAAGCCCATTTTCACTTGTCAGGGTGTGTCAACAAGCAAAGTTGCCGCATTTTGGCTTCTTCGTAGAGCGTTTATTGAGAAGCCTTTGCATGCTTAAAGTGTCTGTATGTTGCGCTATGGGGTATGATTGGGCCGTTTTTTTTTCAAAGGCGAGGCTGTAAATATGGTAACGGTCAAGGAACCGTTAACAACTAAATTTTGGCCTATTATTGACGGAGCCAATCGAATCGATTTCAGCCTTAAAACCCAAACAGTTGATTCACGACATAGGACCACCATTTTGAAAAAAGTGATTAAAGACTTTGATGAAAGAATCGACATCATTTTTCATTCATAATTATCGAACTTTTCTCTTCGTAATACAACAAAAATTTTAATCATCTTAATCTAATTCTCTTGTTTTAATTTGTTGTAGAAAAGAAACTTTTGTTGAAAGGCCCTTTATAAACGAACGATGCAAATTGAATTTTTGTCACTACTTTTAAAATGTTATATATAATTATATCTATGTTTTTTTCGGAAATGTTTTCCCAAAAACGGATTGCCAGTTTAGAATTTCTATATCTTTACATTTCAAATGTAAACCTACATGAAATTTTCTTTGTGCCAACAAGCACTATACGCTGAGCCTTTAATGACTGTCTTTAACAGACATCTAACTTTATCAATTGCATCCTTCCCTTACGAACTTGTATCTAACCAATAAGACTCTTCATATAACAATGCAATGACTATTATATCGTTATATTTCATTTATATAAGGCTTCATGTAGACCAAACCCACAAAAAATCTTTATCAACCAGGCCCTTCAAAAAAATTTAGCTGCGACGACCACAAACTTTTGAGAAATCTTAAAAATCTTATCTACCCTTACAACCAAGCTACCGAAGCTATTAAGCTAAGTTTTGCTACCCACAATTTAATTTTTTTCTAATTCAGGCTATTCGAGAGCTGCTGCCAAAAATTATTTTTGTCCTTTCGCAATTTGTTGGGATCTGAACTCCTTACTTGCGAACTTTAGTTCAGCTATTATGTCCAATCCTCTACGAAACCTTATGTTACTGTTCAACATATAAAATAAAAGTTTTGTTTTCTGTTATAATTTCGTTCTTTTGGCATCCACAGTAATTATATTCCTGATATGTGACATGCTCCGGCAGCTGCTTTGTGTGTTTTCGCCTTAAAAATAAAACTTTGGAATAGAGGCAAGTAAAATGATTTTAAAGTGTGCAGAATTTTATTATTTAAGTCTAACATTTTCGCTAAAAGTCCTGATACTTTGGTTGAAATTGTGCTAATTGTTGAGCATAGTTGTAGTGGAAATTCTAAAACTAAACTTTACTTTTCCTTTTTTAATAATTTTCATTTTTTATCTGTTTTTTTAATTAGATATTTAAAATTTATTGGCAACTACCAATTTGTGCTAAAAGAAATAGCGTATAAGAGCCAGGTTGTCAGCTGCATTTTTAAAAATTTCACACAAAATAACGCCCAATGCAATATTTCTATTCCAAAAATACGTTCGTTTTCAGTAGAGGTGTTAAAAACACAGGGGCTTTTCTTTCATCTGTTATTATTTCTTACAAATATTTTTAATATGTTTTCTACAAAGTATGCCGACCTTTGCCTCATGTAGCGTTGACATAATAATATTAAACATAAGATACGAAAATTAAAACAAGCATCATACTTTCATTACATTGGATATACATTTTATTCCTTTTACTCCTTTCGTAATTTATGCAAAATGACAAGTTCGCTCAAAACACACACACACACAGCCACAAACGTGAAAAGGCATGAACGAAATAATTCCACCAAAAGAACCCATCGAATAGAACAACAGCAGCAAGAACAGTATTACAAGTCTGAAGTTGAAAAAATTCCCAGCACAAGAAACATGAAACATTCAACTTTAAAGCCATTAAAATGTATGAGTGAGCGCGAAACTACAACAAAAAAAAAAGTTATAAAAATCCTTTTATCAAAACTCCATCCAATAGCAGAGAAAAATCCACCCTCTAAGCATTACAGCCAAAAAAAAAATATTTGACTTTGTCTAATTTTTTTTATTGTTTTTGTTTAACTCATTTGCATACGCTTTCGCTTTTAAAACATGAGTGTACATTGCCAGCCATATACCGTTACAACGATACTCTTCTTCTTGGCTATTGATTCTATTAAAGTTTTTTGTTTCCTCCGAACAGTTTGTTGTTTTTTATCTTTCCAGAAAGCAGCAATACAAGCACGAACTTTGCACCTGCGACCCCTTTCATAACGGCATCACTGTTTTAAGTTGTATGGCTTTGTTGTTCTTGTCTTTCTTACTTCTTTTTTTTATGAAAATTTTGCCAAGTGTATGTACACTGACTTTGTTACAAGTTGTTGTTATTTTTTATTTTTTTTTTTGCTTACTAAAGTATGAATTACAACAACATTTGTGTAAAAAAAAAATACCTCCAAAATGGTTGGGTGGTTTAACACCACAAAAAATATATTTAAGGGTTGAATTTTTAAATTTACGAGTTAAGAGCATGTCATTTCGTTTGGTGATTATGTTTCTGCTAAACTTGAATAGGATGAAGAGGAGGTGGGTGCCATAAGTTTCCTTTTAAGGTAGAGCAGGAGTGTAAAGAAGGAAGGTATATAGAGTTGAAATCATGCTGGTGAGCTACATCATGTAATCATCGTATTAATTTAAATTAGGAGTATAAATTTACGTATTTGCTGTTAAATAAAGGGGTTTCCAATAGAAACAGTTAGGTGTAAAAATAAATTTCATTAGGTAACGCGGTAAATGCCAACGAATAATTTATTACACTTGAACGGTAGATCGATGAAAAATGTAGGAATGTTCTAAGTCCGCAAAGAATTTTTTACAATTATGATAACGAAGAGCATGCATGCTAGCTTAAATGTCATAGTTGATGCTATACATCTAAAATAAATAGCATGATAGTTTTTCCCTCTGCATAAGAACAGAATATTATGTATGTTTTTTGAATCTGTCTACCGCTAATTGCACGAAGGAATCGATAAATTTAAAGCAAAGAACATTATGAATTCGACTACGATGATTTATTAAGTTTTAAAAGAAAATAATTATCAGTAAAAAAGTAAACGAAACGACCCACTGAGCATTTTATAAACTGCATAGTTTTCTAAAAAATCTAATACACACAATACAACAACAACATGCTTTTAAGAAATTTCACCAAATAAGATAAACAACAGAAAGAAAAAAAAACTAACTAACACAGAACAAAACGAACAGCCTAGAAGGTGCCTAAACTGAATGATAATAACTTCAACAATATGACGTGATTTTAAAGTAGAATATTCTTCTATATGCGAGAACCGCTTAAAATAACTATATAAGCAGCACTTGCTGGACCAATGATTGCATTCAAGTTGACCCAGTGAGTAAAGACAACAAAGTTACCATATTGTTTATTTGATGTGTATTAAAAATAAATAAATCGTTTAAATTAATTTAAGACTCTAATTAATTTAAGACTCTAAAGAACTCAAAATAACAAAACGTTTTTTTAAAAGGAATACCCGTAACAACATAACATTTAGATATATGTATAAACTCTTGCCATGCAATTGAACAATCATTTCTAAAAAGTGTGTCTTTCCTTTTAATGAATGAATATGGGTGAAATTTTAGTAATCAAGAGAAAAAAAAATAAACCATTAAAATTCTTACTGTTTCTCTTCCTAGATTTATCATATTTGAACATATTTCTAAATTTGTTTCAATTTCACTTTCACACCACTTTACGAGTTTTTTAAGCCAACCTTATAAGAAATGAAATCACATCATGTCATATCTTCTAATTTCAGCTGAAATCTGTAATATTATTATTTTTCTCTAAGCATTATTGCAACGAAGAAATTCGTTATTAAAGATCAACAGGATAACAAGGTAAAATTATATTTGTTGGCGGAAACGTCAAGTGTATGCCTTGGACTGACATTTTATTTTGATTTTCGTAGGGAAAAAAATTAAAGTTTTGAAGCACTTTTGTCTTATTTCATTAATCACATCACAGACTTTCAGTTTTAAGGCTGAAATCGAATCGATTGGCACCGTAAAGACTCTGTCCTAAACATAGCGCGATAAAAAATAATTCAGTGGTTTTTAATCAGACCATCTGGCTGGTCACTTCACTGCTGATTGTCGTGAAATTATGCGGTCGGGAGAATTTGGTTTGCAATAAATTGATCGTATTATTGGCTGTGTAACATGTGGCATGGTCCTGTTGAAACTACTTGTCAGTGATGTCGACGTCGTCAACAATAGGTCAAAATTGAGTTGTCGGCATCTCGCGATAGTGTGATCCATTGACCGTTACCCCATTTTTAGCGCCATGTTCGCAAAAAAAAAAGACGGTTTAAACATGCCTCCAGACCACATAGTGATCTATGCAGTGACACGTTGAGCTTGCAAAGGCTTCTCAATAATTGCTCAAAAATTTTTAGAAGCCCAAAAATGGCAATTTTGCTTGTTGACATACGCTGAAAAGTGAAAATAAGCTTTGTCTAAAAAACATGATTTTTATCAGAAAAACCAGCCGGTTGTTCCTGAATGAATTGAGCGATTCTACGGCGATGTGAAAGGTTAAACCTTGTAAGGCTTTAAAATCAAATTTTTACGAAAAATCGTCATGTGGTGGTCTTGGGTTATCCAATTGTTGGGAACGTTGAGAATTGACAAACTTGGATCTGCTACAACACTGTGACTCACAGCTACAATATTTTTTGTTGCACGACCCAGTCGAACACGCGTTGATGTTCGCACATTTTGTATGGAGCCCGTCGACTCAAATTTAATGACTAAATTTTTAATAGCGGTCTCAGAAGGACGAATATGTTGTCTGTAATTAGCATGAATTTCACGAAATGTAACTTTAGCAGAAGCACTATTTTCATAGTGGATTTTAATTGTTTTAATGCGATTTTCGGGTGAAATTAAATTCAGTGTAATAATTGCCAATCCATCTACTATTAATACATCAAAAAACAAACATCTTATTGAAAAATCCGATTCGTTTTCAAATTTTAACTTTAACAATTGGCATTCAATCGTAGTCCATACAAACAATCGCTAATTGCCAGTTCTATGGTGTTCAATCAATGGCATTAGTCTTTCCCTGTTACAAAAATGTAACCAGGATCGTTTAGTATGTTGCGCATTAACGGGTTGGAATGTGTTTTAGATTTTTTTAAATAAGTTCTTGCACGGCAGGTTTGTGAAGATTCTAATTTGAACCAGAGAGAAAGATTTTAGAAATGCAATATAAAGTAGAAACTTGTGCTATAATATAATCAATACCTGCTCTTCATTTTCATATGTTGTGGGATTATTTGTCTTTTTATCTGAATAGAATGGTATGTTATCTGTGTAGATTTTCGTTGGCATGTCAAATGTATACAATAAATACAGCAATGATTCCATTATACAGCCTAAAGGAGCTCTAGCTTAAATTAGCTGAGGTGAACTTGAAAATTCTCCCTCTTTTAGCAAAAACATTTGGGACAACTTTTCTTTCAGTTTAATATAGAACCACTGAAAACGCAGTGTAAGCAATTTTTTTCAATTAATATATAAAAACAAATTTAAATTCTGAACAAATGTATTTACTTAATATTCCGTACCCCAAATTTAAACAATTTAACAACCATCTTAAAACAAAAAAGACAGGAAATGCAACAATAAAAAATTTGTTTAAACACATTAAAAGTGTAACTCTATTCCATCATAAATAATAGATGCAAATGTTGCTAAAAGCATGTTTTCTTCTAATTTTGGAAGTTTTTTGTAACAAAAATAAAACAAAAAAAGAAAAAAAAATTAGAAATGAAACATAAAAAAATATATCTTAAAAAATCAAGGATATATTTCTCTTCATTTGCCTGTTATAACTCCATTCTTCATTTCTGTTTTTATTCCTCTGTTATTCCTCGCTACTTTGCTATTCTTGCTTTAAATTTTTTTGTCTAACGGGTCCGTAATATATGTCGCGTGGAAACATTTGGTGTTGGTGTTGTTTCCTTTTTGTTGGTGCTTTTAATTTTTTTTACGTTGTGATGGGGGTGACGATAAATGGGGACCTTAATATACAAGGGTTTTACTCATTATAAATTTCGCGTCTTAAACATAACACCGGCGGCGGCATCCGTACACAAGCATTTTCTCTTTTTTTATATTATTACACTTTTTACTTTATTTTCTTAGAAGCACTTGGTTTTCTTCGGGATGGTGTTGTTGTTTCTATTATGTTTGTTGGTGTTGGTGCAATTACAGTTATTTGAGATAATGAATTAATGATTTGTAATTTTTTTATACATTTCAAATTTTTTTAAATAAAGATAAAAGTTCAGTTTTTAGAACTTGAGATTTAAGCAAGAAAGAGTAATAATTCCAGCCCAAGCGAGAGATATACAAGGATATATATTTCCCCGTTATTTTCGAATTACAAATTGCAATCAGTCATATCCGGTGCGGCGTTTATACACCTGCCTAATTTCTGTTGCGTGCACTGAAGGTTAAAATAGAGAAGAAAAGCAAGAGGAGAAAATTGATAGAAGATAAGCTACCAAAAAGAAGAATGATTAAGTCAAAGTTCAATCTACAGAAAATAAATGATTTATTACAGGGTCTTTCAAACTTATATGAAGGAAGAGTCCTAAGCCTTTATAATATGAAAGAATAGTATTAAAAGAAATGCACATGCAATTCAGGACAAGATTGGCTTTCAAAACAATAGCAACAAATTTAGATAAAGGAATCTATTTTTCGAGTAATAACTTAAATTGTTTAGCAATCGTTTTAAAACAAAAATGGTGGTTTTTAAACCCGATTAAACTTAAAATTGCAAAAAAAAAAAAAAAATAAGTGATTTCGGGTGTATAGCCACCGCTGCTGTTCTTGATGAAGTGTATGTTGGACGTCCAATATTTAATCTCAAATGTATGATTTGCTTTTAAAATTTCTTTATTTATTATATTTTATATTTAGATCCTTATAGACATTAAAATGTTAAAACTTAATTTTAGCTATTCAAATATAAAATTAAATAACATTTAAAGGCCCAGCTATAAAATGCATAACCTGGCTTAAGCCAACTTAAGCAACAGTGCAAAATCAAATAATCATATGTGGCAAACTACAATGTGGCAAATGTATAATGTTTTGTTAAATATCAATTGCTTAAGCAATGTAAGAAACTGATCGCACATTCCGTACAGCTGATTTTACATTGTGCTATAGATACATTAGGAAACAAATTGCAATGCAGGACGAAAGCGAATTTAATAGAAAACGTACAAGGAAAAAATTGCTTGTTTTATTTTAACCGCAATTCAAAGGAATGAGTACGGAAAAAGTAGCAGAAAATGCAGTAAAAGTGGTAAGTAATACCTTGAAGAATTTTATTTGCGTTTTTCATTTTTATACTGGTATGAATTATATAAAGTTGCGCAGTGCAAACACAGATGGAAGTTACTACGCGAACGTTTCTGCAAGGAAATGAAGGCGATGGGAGTTCCATCAGACAGTGGACCAAATATGATTATTTAATACCTTTTTGATAATAAATTTCATTTATTTAGAAAGAAATTGTTTTTTTTTTGCAAAAGTACGAATAAAACAAATGTGCAACTGTGTATAATAATTTCTATATTCGTGTAAGTACATTCTAGCCACCTAAAAGTCTTCAATCATTTGCTTAAGCATTTGACAGACTTTTCGTTCAACTTTTAATATTAGCTGGAGCCAGCTTATGCATGTTATAGTTGGGCCTTAACAGCTTTAATATTCAAGAAAAACCAATATACGATTGCCATTTCCTGTTCGATGCGCATGCATCATTTTCAAGCCGCGTTGTGGTTTGTACGAAAGCGCTCGCCTTTGACAACAAACCAGCCAGTTAGGACAGGAAACGGCAATAGTATTTCATTTACTGGCAAAGGAAAAATAAACAACATAATACCAAAAACCAATGTGCTTTTAAAATTTATTAAACTCAGTACAAATTCCTAAAAACGGATCAGAGTTAACATAATTTGGCCAGTGGAAAGAGCGCGTAGGACGAAATGAAACGTTAAATGAAATATTTCTAATCAAAAATTCTGAACAAACATTTTCTTTTATTAAATTTAAAACAAAGATGACATTTAACATTATTCTTCGGCTAGCAGTTAGCAGCTTTATTAGAGCAAGTCCCTGGTAAGCCTTGAACACAAAATAACAAGAACTGATTTTGCGCCGATTGCATGCTATTACTATGAACTTTTTTAATTGGATCCCAAATTATAGAGTCATATTCTAGGATAGGTCTGACAAGAGAAGTATAAAGATGTTTGGTGATATATGGGTCACTAAACTCCTTCGCCCAGCGTTTTATAAATCCAAGAATTGCACGTGCTTTTTTAGTGGTTAGCGAATATGCTGTATAAAATTTAATTTAGCATCTACTAAAATACCAAGATCCGAAACTACGTTCAGTTTCTCAATTTTGTAGCCGTTTAAAATATATTGCACGTTTGTATAACATCTTCGAAAGAAACTCGTGTATTTTTAGTATTTAAGGTTCAATATAATTTATATTACACCAGTAATTAAATGCATCTAAGTAATTTTGCAGGAGAATATTATCACTCTGACGATTATATGTTCGAAATATCTTCATATAGTCTGCATAGAATAGAACGGTTAATATTTATTGGAATTGGGTAGTTTATTAATAACCAATGTAAATAATAAAGGACCTAGATAGCTAACCTGCGGCACACCTGATGAAACAGTAATTTCCTTGGAAGTAAGCACGTTAAAACAAACTTTTTGAGTTCTATTTGAAAGATATGAATTAATTCACATAAGTAAATTGTTTGTGAATCCCATAAGTCCAAGTTTCCATATCAAAAGGTAAAGGTTAGCTTTATCAAATGCCTTACTAAAGTCGGTGTAAATAACAGCAATTTGTTTACTTTGAACAGGTCCCCGATTGACTAGCTTTGTTAATTCTAAAATATTAGTAAGCGTTGAACAACCCCTTCTAAAACCATGCTGCGCAGCAGCCCATATAGACGATACTTGATGGGAAAGGTAATCAGTAAAATGAAGATAAAAATTATAATGTGCAACAAAAACTAGCTACCGAAGCGTAAAACGGCCGGCCGTTTTAATTCCATTTTGTAATTCTATTTTGCAGAAAATCTTCGACTTTATGTTAGAAAAATTGTTCTAGTGCTCACGGGTATAAAATGGAGAATAGGGGGACACACTACTAATGCTGTTACATTCCCTAACGAACTTTAGAAGTTATGCTCTATAAAGGAAGAGATTTTAGAAAATATTTGGAACTCTAAAAAAATAATTTCTAAATATCAAAATTAATCAAAAATTCATCAGTTTGTTATTCTAATAGCTAAAAAATTACGCTATTATACAAAGTTTGTCTCGTTTAAAAATCTTGTATAACAAAAAAGTTATAGATGTTTAAAAATCAAAAATTTACTAAGAAATTTCTTATTTTAGCAAAATACTGAAAATGCTCATTTTGAATCACCCTGTTCAGTGTGATATAGTTAAAATAAAGTTTTCATTTTTTGGCTCCCGTGGTACACTAGCATCTACTTTCGAATGAACTTTAAAATTTTACAATTGGGGACCATGAACAAAAGGACTTTTGGCCGCCTTCTCGTAAAATGGTCCACTGTGCGGCTGGCCTCTAGCATTTAGATGGTAGAAAGTAATCTCAAAGCTGAAGAAAAGAAAAGATTGAAGTACTGTTGTTATTTTTCTCTGACCTTTCTGGCTGTTGGCTGTTTTACTGGCGGAAAAAATCTAAACAACCTTATACCAGACACAGCCAGTCGGACTAAGGTAATGCTGAGCAGACTAACTAATCGAACAATAGCTCTATCCTTTAGAGCAAAATAACAACAATATTTCATTTATTGTCGGAAAAAAACTAAACGACGCAATATCAAAAGATTTAAGCTTTAACATCAGTAACAAATTCACGATAGTGGTTTCTTAGCTGCTGAATTAAAGAAATATTTCAAAATGTAACAGACTAAAAAATCTTTAATTTTTTACTTTTAATTGATTATTTGGTAAAATATAATTTTAAGTACTATTATACTGATGAACTTGTATTTATAAAATACTAACAATCGATTAAAGCTTATAGAGCCTTCTACGGTTAAAGCTTATAAAATGTTTAATAATATTATGGAACTGGGTCAGCTTTTGGTCATTCAGCTACAATATGTAAAAAATGTTAACATTTTTTTCATATTATAAATTAAAACCAAATTTTCTGTCACATGATGAAGACTATAAGTTTTTAAAAGTCCTGAAAACTAATTGAAAGTCACCAAAAATTCCGTTTCGAGATAATTCAACTGCATAAAAATACGCTACTGCTCAATCGTGGGTTTAAAGTTGATGTAAGCACATAAAAGTTAAAGATTTTAATCGCGAATCTCTTCAATTTAAAGAGTTATTAATAAATAAAATTACATATTTTTTGAGTGCTTTTGTCATTTAAATGTAAGAAGCCTGCTTCAGAAAAAAATTTATATTGCTCATCATATCAACAATATTGTTGGCAGAGTTCACGGAAAGCTTCGCGCCTTATTGGGGATAAAGGATTCTACCCCGTTTACTATACGCATGCTATTGGCAAAAACTAGCCTGATTCCTTCACTTCTTTATAGCTGTGAAATTTATACAATATATTTCAGAAGGACCACCGCGATCATATTTTACCCTACTCTAAACATATTTTTGGAAAGCATTCGAAGATCTCCTAAAATGCAGGTGCACAGGATCATTGTTTGCCAACAACCGAAATATTTATATTGTTACATTTATACCCTTTGTAAACGTTTTGTTATTGCTGAGTTCTTTATTGCAAAATAAATAATACCAGATTTTAAAGTTTTTAAATTAATTACAAGTTTATTTACTTTAACTACACACAAAGTTAACACTACAAAACAATTTACTAAAGATGCAAGTAAAGACTTACATCTTCACGATGTTTATTTTTCAACTAACTAACTAACGTTTTGCTCAGATGCTGTCTTTCATTCTTGTCCGCTAGGGGTCTAGAACAATAAAGAGTTTTCTACTCACTTTGTATCACATTTTGTTGTTGTTATGTTATTCATTCAATTTATAGGCGCCTGTTGGTCTGTGTATATTTTTATTTTTGTTTTTAAGCTGTTAAAGTGTCTTCCTGGAATTTATTTTAAGATAGTTGTTGCTGTCATGTGTGTAAGTTTTCTTAGCAAATTACGCAGCTAGTAAACAGCATACCCTGTTGTTTACATTATTACTTAATTATTTTCTTTTAAATTTTAAGCAAGACGCATCCGTAACAGTGATTTTATAGTTTTAGCAAGAACACAGACGTGGCAAACCATTAACCCAGAGGAAATACAAGAGTCTGTTATTTCAACGACAGTTCTTCATTTATACAACCAGTCTTTGGAACTCTTTGCTATACCAGAAATTTGGCAACGCTTGTTTTTTTTTAAAAGAAGCTATTTAAATTATTCTGCTGAACAATATTTTTTATTTAATTTTTATCATGGTGGCTGTATTAACCATAAAAATATGTTATTTATAGTAGTGTGGATTTGGTTTCATTGGAGTTGTATATTTTTTTCTATATTATAATTAGGTTTTCAATATCGCTAGCAGTGTAAGACATCAATCTTACTGTGCTAGGTGATTAATAAATAATTAAAAAAAATATTTTGTATCCCTATTTTTAATAGCAACTAGTGGGCAGCAAAAAACTACGTTTGCAGATATTGCAGGACTTATAGTGAACAATATTGCCTTCCATAGTCAAACAATGTTCATTCAAAGGATTTATATTTTGACTGTTTTTATAATTCATGTATTAACAAATATTATCAACGTATAAAGCATTCTTTTAATTCGCTGTATTTCATGTAAAGCTCCAATCTCATGATATTTTAATGCGATAAATTTAAAAAATGTAAAAATATTTATAAAGAACAGAAAGAATTTATTTTTTTTTTCGTTAACGCGCACACAAAAAAGGGGTTGTTTGTAATTTAGATTTTTTTAATTTTCTTCATCTCCTTTGTTTCGCTTTATTTTCATATATTTTTATATTTTTTGTTTATTCATTTTTTATATTTAGCAAATTTTTGTTTTTTTTCAAACTTCTCCTCCACATCATGTCTAGTGTTGGTGGAGAAAACACAAAACCAGGACAAACAAAGAGGAAAATGTTCAAGAAAAAGGAGTTTATTTTCAAAGCAATGGGTAGATGTAAATATTTTAAAAAGCTTATAGAAGCAAAATTACACAAATGTATATATATAAAATATATTTATATATTTACATATATATTTTTGCTTAAAATGAAAGACTTGTAGAGACGTTAAGTCTCAATGAGTTTTTTAACAATATTTTTTTAATCACAAAGTACTTGTGGATTCCTCCAGAAGTCGGGTAACGGGAGCAGAATATTGAAAATTATGATTATGTGTTTCATTTTTATGGTCTGTTTTTTTTTAGTAAAGAGTTTTATTAAAAATTCATTTGAGTTTTTGTATTTTTCTCATCCTTTATTTCTGCAAGGAAAAACCAAAAAAAAAAAAAATTGTTAAAAATATGAAGAGTATGGTTTATATTTAATGATTTCATCAAGAATGAAGTACTTGTTTATTAAAGAAAAAAAGGAAAGAAAACAATAACTTTGAAATTAGAAATAAATTAATTTCTGAAAGGAGGTGTAACAGAATTGAAAAAATTTATTAAATTTATTTTACTTTTAATATTTTTATCTACTCTTTTGGATAACGGTAATTTATTAAGTATTTTAAAGCAATAGAAAAATTGTGCATCATGTAGAGGATATTGAAATGACAACAACAAATTTATAAAATATTGCGTTCCATTTTTTATTAACTTTTTATTGCTAAAAAATTTTTCAGAACAGCTTTATCCCCTGTTGAGGCAAAGATAGCTTTCTATTTCAATTAGAACATATTAAAATGTTTTCTCCAATCGTCAAGGATGTCCTGTGAAATATGTTCCATTGTTTCGCTATTTTCTGAAAATCCTAGAAATACTTTTTAAGTTAATACCTTTTAACTAAAATTTTGTTCATTTTTATAATATATATAATATAACATATTCTAAGTTACAGTGGTCTCTTTACGAAGCTCAATTCATCTGCTGACACTTTGTTACCACGAACATTTTTTACTACAGTTCTTTCAATTTATATTGTGAGCTTTCTTGATATGTTGCTTTTTCTCTAATGCTTTTGCATACCCCCAACGATGTATTTTGCTATTATCTTTAATACGAATATTCGGTAAAGACGTGGTTAAACTTTATGCCCCAGATAAATTTATTTGCTAATTAATTTTACAGATAAATACGCAGTATTTTTTCGAACATCATTCAATATATGGTTTGTCATAATATTAACGTTTATGTTACATGTCACACCTCTTGTGAAATTTTTATGTTGAACTTCATAGGCGTCCAAAGGATTTTTGTAGTTTAGAGTGGGCCTAACAGTATTTCTTTTTAGCAAGTGCCTAAAACTATGAAGGGTGTTTCTATAGTGAAGTGATTTAAAAGTATATTACTTTAGTTTTTTACCGTAGTGGTGGGCAGTTATTAAGAATTCATACAGTGCTTCTAGGAATATGTATGAAAAATAAATCAAAACTAGAAGGATGTCATTATTTAGGCAAATATAGCCATATCTTTTACACCATTATATACAGATATATTAAATTTGTACAGGATAAGTGCTAATACATCTACTAAATAATGACGAGTAAAAAAAATTAAAAAAATTTTTGTTTTATTCGTAACCTTCGCGAAAAATGGACCAATAGTTCACTATAAGCAAATGTTTGAAAGTCTTTCAGTATTAACTCTGTCCGCTGTAACAAATTTAAAAAATAATTGTTGTGATTCATTTCGGTAAAAACCGTCGTTCCTGGTATGATCGTACCAAACAAACAGTCAGTAAGACATCTTGTTAAAAATTTTCCAAAAACGTTCGCGGAATAAATACAAATTTATCTTCATCGTTTAACCGAAGTTTTGCCTTTACCTATAGTATCTAAAACATGACTGGTTGAAAATGTTTTAAGTAATGAAATATTGTGCGATAATTACCAAACTTACAGTATCAGAGGAAGGCGGTGTTTTAATTGCAGTTTCCAGTCTTTTTTAATCCGAAGATTCATTAAGTGAACCTGACTTGTATATTGAATTTTTTGGTGTTTTTATTAAATTAAAGTATAAAAAAATGTTTGTTTTTTATTTCTTCTTATATTCCCCCAAATGCACTTGAAATGGTGTACCAAAAACATGCTAAGGTTCTCAGAAATGTTGTTAATGCTGTAAGCCTGAATGATTTTGTAGTTACGATAGAGGACTTTCATATGTCCTCGATATCATGGAAGTTATCAGCTGATGACGGATATTTTATGCCAACGTCGAGGACAAATATGTATGTAATGGATTTCATAAAAAATCTTCTTAATTCCAATATTCACCAACTAAAGGGAGTATAGAATGAAAATTTAAAATTGCTGGATTTAGTTTTTGTTAATGGGTGTCTTGATATTACTATTAATCGATCTCATCTAAATTCAGTTCCGGAAGATGGTTACTATCCTACAATCGAAATTGACATAAAATGTAACTGGGTTCTGCTGTCTCATCAAACATTTGTTTAGGCGAGAAACTACCAAATGTTAAACGTGCTTTTGAATAACACAAACTGGTTGAATATACTTTTAAACTCTATTTAAATTAGCACCACAAAGGATACTGATAATATAATTGAAGGTTTTATCAACAAATTATATTTGTATATGAATTAATGTGCTTTTAAAAGCTTCGAGTTTGAACCTACCGGAACACCATGGAACACTTTGTAACTGATTAAAGCTTAACACAAGAAAAACAAGTTATAAAAAAGGTATAAAAACTCTGGTTCATTTATTAACTACACCAAATATTCTGCTAGTCGCGCTCAATATTATTCGATTAATCTATGGTGTTACTCTGCTTACTTAAATAAAATTCGAGAAAAATGTAAATTGAATACAAGAGCTTTCTACAAGTTTGTCAACTCCAAAAAAAATCAATGACATTTCCCTCTGCTATGAAGTATACAAATTTTGAAGCTGATGATGAGCTGTTAAATTTCTGTTCTACTACCTAAAATTTGATAATAAAAATTTGATGATAAAAATTTGTATGAATCCAGCTCTATCAGAGGTGCTATTTTGGGCTATATAAATTCCATTTCTTGATGAATGAACAGTTTTGAGATGTTTAAAAATGCTTAAATTTTTTTTTAAAAGAGAAATAGCACTTCAGGCAATAATGCCTATTTAGTCAAGTACCGTGCTTCATTATTTAGAATAGGGATAGAGAAGAGATGAGACAGGTGATGAAAGATAGATAGTTACGGAAATTAACTGTCGTATAAGACAACACCAGTGACGATGCTTTCATTACTGAGCAGCCCCACCGACAGTCAATTTTTATTTTTATAGTGAAAAAAACCAACGTCTTTGTTGGGAATGGAACCCACAACCCCTAGTCTAGTACTCTACCTACTAGCCTATAGGGGCACCTATATAAATATGGTCTAGATTGTATTCCGAGTTGCATACTTAACAAATGTTCTATGGCACTGGCAAAACCTCTTACAATAATCTTCAATGTTTCACTAAAATTTTGGTATTTTCCTAAAATATGGACAAATTTATTTATTATTCCGTTATTTAAATTTGGCTGTAGGAATAATATTGCCAACTATAGAGGTATTGCTAAACTTAGCGCTATAACTAAACTTTTTGAGAAAATTGTTCCTGATCATCTTTCCCATCAAGTTCCCCCCGGGGGCACATATATATGGTCTTTATAAAACTTCGACTATCTAGACACAGTGCAACTGGGGGGAAAAGGGAAACTGGAAACTCCACTTTATTTCCACGGGAATCAGTGACCCGCAGAGTTCCGTTATTTGTCTCTTTAGACATTTAACTGTTCTCTGGCTGATTATTGAGGTTGGCGCCTATATGGGAGTATCGTGGTGGTTGTGGTTTCGCAGCCCCATATCAGGTCTTTTGTTTAATATGGTGGCCAGGATCATTTCGCCGTTAATGACACGCTAGGTGTATGATTCAGTCCAGTGAGCATGCTAGACATGTGTTCTGGACAGGAGTTGGAAAGTCTCCAACTCTTAAGCAAGGAGTGATGATTTGCAGCCCTGCTCTGGAATCATCGAAGTTGTAACTAGAAAGTTCTGTTGCATAGAATTATAGCTTCGGCTTCCTACGACGAGCATGA
This sequence comes from Trichopoda pennipes, assembly GCA_030448955.1. Taxonomy (NCBI): domain Eukaryota; kingdom Metazoa; phylum Arthropoda; class Insecta; order Diptera; family Tachinidae; genus Trichopoda; species Trichopoda pennipes. The sequence goes on along the minus strand of JASKUP010000008.1, from coordinate 3,996,585 downwards.
CGTTCCAAATTATGCAGTGGTTTGGTCCACCATCTGATTAAGGCTTCATGGCCAGACGCGGATGTAAATCGAATCACACAGTTCCCATCAAGTACCGTCTATATTGGTTCCTGCTCAGCATGGTTTTAGAAGAGGTTGTACAACTGTTACTAATCTTTTGGAATAAACAACGCTAGTTAGTCGGGGATTGTTTCGACTTTAGTAGGGCATTTGGTAAGGTCAACCACAAACTTCTGATAATGAAACTAGACCTTATGGAATTCCCAAACAATTTACTTATGTGGATTAATTCATATCTTTCATATTGAACTCAAAAAGTTCGTTTTAACAGGCCTACTTCCAAAGAAATTATTGTTTCATCTAGTGTGCCATAGGGTAGTCATCTAGATTCTTTATTATTTACCGTGTTTATTAATGATCTACCCAAACCCATTAAATAGTCAAACGTTCTATTATATGCAGATGAATTGAAGATATTTTGAACATATAATCGTCACGGTGATCATATTCTCCTGCAAAAGGCTTTAAATGCATTTAATTTCTGGTGTAATATTAATCTTATAAATTGGAAATACATGTGTTTCTTCCGAAGATGCCATACAAACTTGACAACGAATTTTAAACGGCTACGAACTTGAGAAAGTGAATCTTGGTAAATATAAATTTTGTACAGCATATTTCGTTAGCCACTAACAAAGCACGTGCAGTTCTTCAATTTATAAAGCGCTGGGCGAAGGACGTTAGTGACCCATATGTCATGAAACATCTTTATACTTCTCTTATCATACCTATTCTGGAATATGGCTCAATAATTTGGAATCCAGTTAATAAAGTTTATATTAGTAGCATAGAATCACGCTGATCATATTCTCCTGCAAAAGGACTTTGATGGAGTTGAACCTTAAAAACTGCAAACACATGTGTTTCTTCCGAAGATGTCATAAAAACGTGCATTGTTTAAACGGCTACAAACTTGAGAAACTAAATGTGATTTCGGATCTTGGTTATTTACTGGATGCTAAATTAAATTTTATACAGCATATTTCGTTGGCCACTAAAAAAGCACGTCCAACTCTTGAATTTATAAAACGCTGGGCGTAGGGGTTTAGTGACCCAAATGTCCCAAAACATATTTATCCTTCTCTTGTCAGACCTATTCTGGAATATGGCTCAATAAGTTGGAATCTAATTTATAGAGTACATAGTAATAGCATAGAATCGGTGCAAAAGCAGTTCTGGTTATTTAATCTTTGAGGATTACAAAGGTAAGGGATTCCATCTACCATCCTGCACTAGAAGAGTTGCTCTAATAAAGATGCCAACTTTAAAAATCGAAAGAATAATAAATTTAATAAAAGGAAATGTCTGTTCAGATTTTCAGATTAGCAATATTTCATTTAACGTTCGATTTCGTCCTACGTCTTATTTTAATCCACTGGTAATTAAAAGTATTGAGATCAAATTATGCTAACATCTAATTTTATATTTGAATAACTAAAATTAAATTTAAATAAAATAAATAAAAAGACAGTTTGCACCGAGAAGGACAGTAACTAGCGGAATAAATCTATACAACTTAAAAATAAGCATTTAAAATTAAAGGATGAGTCATGCATAGTGAGAAACCCTTAAAGTGTGAGTTTAACTGGTACGTAACGGATTTATTTATGGTCACGTTTTATCAATGCCTGTATCGATTTGCGATAAAAAAAATTTTAGTCAATACAGTTGTATGTTCACTTTACTGTCTTTTGAAAGTGAAACTTTAAATGACAAAAGATAAATAAATAACACTGTTTTCTAAGTTTATATTTAAATATCAAATAACCAGTAAAAAATGAAAGCATAGGTTTATGCCAATTAATGAGTTATATTATCGTCCATTTCAGATAGAGCTTGAAATTAAATTTAGAGAAAAGGATTCGTAATGTTAAAAAATATATTCACAATATCTTGATTTAAAATAAAACTTGCGAATATATGGGGAATATTTCAACGGGGTTGAAATAGACGATTATAGTTATTACCTATTGCAAACATAAGCACGAGTAAACTTAATAAAAAAATTAATATCGTTAAAGTCATTTTAATTTTAAAGAAATATTTATCCTTTTTCATATTAACGTCATTTTGAGTAACTTTTTCATTCTTAATATTTTGTCATTTGCATATTCAATGTATAAGATTATTTTGAGAATGTATTGAGAGTTCTATCTAATAATCTATATTTTTTCTTTATATTTTTTTTTTATATTATAAATCACCTATTTGTAATTTTTTCCCACGTTTTTGTACAACATCCCCTTTTAATATTTTAAATAAATCAAATTTTCAACGCTAAAATAATACAAAAACAGGAAAACATCAACAAATATAAATATCCTTTTAACCTAAATTTACAAACGAAAAGCCTACAAACACACCAGTAACTAAATACACATATGTAAAAAACAAATAATGTTTCAATTTACACACATGAGTATGTGTGTGTATACTTTTGCTCATATGTAAATTTTAAAATTCTAAGCATATTCAGTGTTAACAAAACAATCATTATGATAAACATTACACTTGTCACAGGCAACTTTACAAAAATAACTTTGTGCGTGAATACTGTCTGTGGGTGTTGTGTATATAATAAAATACAATTGCAACTTCCGTAACCGCTTACAAGGTCATCAACAGTTAAAATAATTTTATCATGTCAAAGTATTAGAATAGATGTTCTATACAAACTCCATATGTGTAATGTTTTCGTTAGAAAGGCAACCATAAACCACCCACAATAATGGCTTTAACAACAAGAAAATATTTAGCAAATCTACCACAAAATTTCATGGATTTCACACGATTTTTATTCAAAACTTAAGGCAAAAAAAAATATGTAAAAGTGAAACCACACAACAAATGTGATAAAAAGTGAATTGACGTTTGCCAAATGTTCGCTTTAAACAACTTCAAAGTGGTAGATTTTAAAGTGAATCAGCACAAATAAACAAAAAAAAGGCAATTTAGAGGTCTCATAACCCCCAGGGAGCAACAACAGCAACAAAACTGGCAATATATGTTGCAATTTTAAAATAGAGAACTTATAAAAAAATTATTAAAATGACAAGTAGCAACAAAGTGCAGACAGACATTTTAGAGGGGTGGTTATACACAATTGATAGATGAAACACAATATCCGGTTATTCAATAAGAAGTTTGTTTTTCAATTGTGGCAACACCACCAACATGTTAGTTTTTACATTTAGTTTTTTGACGTCTTCGTAGTAAGTGCATTGGCAATTGTTACAATGAAGTCAATTTCGCACGAAAATCACCTTAAAATAATTAAAATCTACTATGGAAGTGGTGGTTCCGGCAAAGTTAAATTTTGTAAAATTCGTGATATTTTCGGATAACATAATCGTTCTTTTGAGACCGCTATTAAGAATTTAATCGTTAAATTCGAGTCGACAGGCTCGGTATAAAATACGAGTGGCCGACCGGTTCATTTAACTTAAAAAATCCCAGGCATGAGGAACAGTGTTAAAGCAGAACCAAATTTGTCAATTCCTCGACAGTCTCAACAGCTCGTGTTATCCAAAACGACTACATGAATAATTTTGCGTGAGGCTTTGACTTTGAAGCCTTAGAAGGTTCAACTGGTGCAAGGATTGAATCCGGACGACCATTCACTCATTCATTCAGGAACAATCGGCTGGCTTTTCTGAAGAAGTATTTTTCCGACGAAGCCCATTTCCACTTGTCAGGGCATGTTAACATGCAAAATTGCCGCATTTGGGCTTCTGAAACCCTAAGGAGACTATTGAGAAACCTCTGCATGCTAACGTGTCACTGTATGGACTGCAAATCTGGTAACCTATTGGACGTTACCGCGAAATGCTAACAACGCAATTTTGGGCTTTTATTGACGACGTGGATATCCTTCACATGTAGTTTCAACAAGACGGTGCCATATGTCTCACAGCCAATGAAACGATCATTTAATTGCAAATCAAATTTTCCGATCACATAATTTCACGATAATCAGCAGCTAAGTGGCCAGCCCCATCGTATATCCTAATACCACTGGTTTATTTTTGTGGAACTAAGTTAAGGACAGATCCTATACAGAGCCAATCAAATCGATTTCAGCCTTAAAACTCAAAATCTGTGATATGATTTATGTAATAGGACTGTCATTTTGCCAAAAAGTGATTAAAGTGATCAAAGAAGCGACATCTGTCAGCATGGTCGTGGTGGATACTTGCCAGATATCATTTTTCATTCATAATTGCCGAACTTTTCTCGTCGTAATACAAGAATACTTTGAATCATCTTAATCTAAATTTTTTTGTTTTATTTTGTTTCAGAAAACAAACTTCTTGTTGAAAAACCCTTTAGAAAACGAAAAATGTTTTTTGCAGTTAAAAAAAAAATAAATAGTTTGCATATGATTGCATATGTGAGTGTAGTCGCTATGGGTATTTTCTTCAATTTCCCCTAAGTTTCTATGATTTTTTGTAGAATTTTATCGACGCTAAAAGCTTTAATGGGTTAATATTCATGATTTATACAGTCAAGTTCACTGCATACATGTGAACATTAACATACAAATCCTTATTCAATTGAATTCATATGTGTAATTGTTTGTATGTTGGTAATATGTCTACCACTTATTGTTTAGGGATTGTTGCTGGGGGAAGGAAGTTTGCATATGTAAAATGTTTATTTGTTAACTGGTTCCTTGTTTATTATGTTTTTTTCGTTTGTTGTTGTTGTTGGGATTTTACTAGTTTATTTACCAACTGTTGATATTGTTTGTGGATTGAAAACTGTATGGCCATATCAGAGATTATTCGGCTTCAGAAGTTCTTCTAATGTGATTTTAGATCTTCAAAAAATATTTGTGGCAAGTTTGCTGAAATGCAGTTACATTAGTTTTACATAAAATAGTAGTTAAAGGTAGTTCCGTTAATTTGTAGATATAAGTATTACATACATATTGTTACGTTAATACCTTTTATAAACTTGTTGTTGCGAGTTCTTTATTGCAAAATAAATAACAGCAGATTTTAGAGTTTTTTTAATTAATTACAAGTTTATTTACTTTAACCACAGACAAAGTTGACACTACAGAACAATTTACTTAAGATGCACGTCTTTACTTCGCAAGGTTTATTTTTCAACTAACTAACTATTCACTCAGGCGCTGCCTTTTATATTTTTCCGATAAAAGTCTAGAAAAATTAAGAATCTTCTACTCTCTTTGTATCACATTTTGTTGTTGTCTGTTGTTCATTCAAAGTATAGATAGGTACCTGCATTTTCTGTTTTTGTTTTTATGCTTATAAAATTTCTGCCTGGAATTTTAAGATAGTTGTTGTTGTCTTGTGTGCACAAGTTTTCATAGAAAACTTCATAAACAGAAAAGTTAGTAAAAAGCATCGCCGATTGTTGTGGTTTTGCGTGTATAAAATTTCCATCTAGTTTGTAACTAGAAAGTTGTTGTTGTCTTGTGTGCATAAGTTTTCTTAGCAAGCCACGCAGTTAGTAAACAGCTTAATTATTTTCTTTTAAAACTTAAGCAAGACACATCCGTAGTAATATGAATATAAAAATAATATATAACCTTGTGATGAGAATAGTCTAGCTGCTATTTAAGGCCGCTAGACAATTTTCTATTAAAATATGTAAAGTTGCTAGTCTAGTCGAGCCAGCTGTGGGCGTCATATGCCAGAAGTCGTATTTAAATAATAATGCCAGAAGATTATCTTTCGAATAAAGTAAATTTCATATTACACTTCAAAAAAAATTTCTAAATCAGAATGAACACTTTTTTAAAATTGCAAGTCATTATTTACTTTAAACTTAAGTTTAAAAAAATAAATAAATAGTTACCAAGTTACTAAAGACCTAAGGAATCATATTCATTAAAGCAAGGAAATACTAGCAGAATTTTATCTATAACAAAAATGTATAATGAAACAAAAATTTAAAGGAAGTACACATTCACAACAGGCCACCTTATGGTGAAATTGTAACAATTCTACCTTAATTAATTGTAGACAATTCTACTTAAATATCATGAATAAATAAAACAACAGCCATATCTATAATTAGCCAGTAATCAAAGAATTATAAAGAAATATTAAATATAAGCAATTTTATTTCGTGCTTGATTCCTTTAAATAAATATTTCATGATATTCTCACAAAATATTTATTACAAAAATTTCTATTAAAAAATAATAAAAAATAATAAATAAATAGTAAAAAATATGAAAAAGATATATATTAAAAATGATTCCGAATAATTATAAATGAAATATTAAATAAAAAAGTGAAGCAATAAAATCAAAATAATTTTAGAAATAGTCGATAATCAAGCTCGCAACACATAATACATCCATTGCAAAATTGAAGAATTGAAAGTCTAATAAACATTATTACGATCATGATTTGTTTAAGTTTCCAAAGAATAAAATTGTTAGGAAAAAAGTAAACGAAATGACTTATTGTGTGATTTACAAATTTCGTAGTTTTTTAAGAAATCTTATACACACAAGACAACATTCATTTAAGAAATTCTACGAAATAAGCTAAACAACAGAACACAAAAACAACTAACTCAGAACAACAATAAAACAGTCAGCCAAACATCGCTTATGACTAAGCCACAGTGTTAAAGCAGATCTAAATTTGTCAATTCCTTGACGTTCTTAACAATTGGTGTTGTCTAAAACTGACACATGACGAATTTTGCATATCAACGTTTCACTATATGGTGCGTTATGTAGTCTGGAGGCGTGATTGGGGCGGTTTTTTTTCCAAGACGAGAATGGAAATGTGGTAAAGGTAAAAGGATCGCGCTATCACGAGATGCTAACAACTCAATTTTGGTCTATTGTGGACGACGTGGATATCATTGATATGTGGTTTCAACAGGACGGCGCCACATGTCACATAGCCAATAAAATGATCAATTCATTGCAAACAAAATTTTCCAATTTTCACAACAGTTAAGTAGCCAGTCAAATCTTGTGATTGAACACCGCTGGATTAGTTTTTTTGGGATTATGTTAAAAACTGAGTCTTTACGAAGCCAATCAAATCGATTTTAGCCTCAAAATCCATGATGTGATTAAAGAAATGGAACCGCCATTTTGAAAAAAAAAATGATTTAAAACTTTGATGAAAGAATCGACATCTGCCAACGTGGACATTTGCCAAGAATCACTTTTCATTCGTTATTGCCGAACTTTGCTCTTCGTAATACAATTAAAATTTGAATTATTTTAATCAAATTTTTTTGTTTTATGAAATCTTCCATTGAAATCTTCAGCTTACGGAAACATATTTTATACTGTTGTTATCTAACAATTAAACGAAAATTTAATACCACATTGTTTGCATCCCACAACAATTGGCAACACTTATTCTTTTACAAATATTAAACAAACATGTAAAATTTACATTTAATGATTTGTGGTTTCAATCTGCAAAACACACAATTCTTACAACAACAACAAAAAAATATATAAAATATTTTCCCTCTTTTTCTCTAGAAAAAAACAAACTCACCGTGATTTTTTTTAATATGTAAAAACAAGTAGGCAGGATATGTATGTGTGAAAGTAATTTAGCTGTTGTTAAGAAAGGTCAGTTTCTGGCTTTTATTGAATTAGAGAAGATATTTTAAAGAATATAAAAATAGAATTATGTAATAAACAAAAAAAAGCTAAATTTTTGTTAATATATAACATTAGCAAACTGTCGTTACTAACAAAGGAGTTTTTAGTCCTTTTTAATTTTTTTTACTTCCTATAATATTCTTATCATATAAAAATGATTTCAGTTTCTGTTTTTAATAAATCTAATTTTAGCTGTTAGTAGTGCTTTCTAATGCAGTAATTAGATTATAAATTTATGCTTATAATCTATAGAGATCCTTTTTGTATGATATACCCGTATACATATATCTGTATGTCTTTTTCCTTTATTACCCGTCTACTTAGTCTCATAAGTGGGTGGGTGGATTTTATACACACACATATGATTTGGTTTGTTTTGTTATTTTTGGAAAATTTTGTAGGAACTAATGGTTTCCTTTTAGGCTTTTCTCTTTATAATAACTAGTTACTCATGTTCTTCTCTTACACATTCCTGTTTATACTTAAATATTTTTTGCAAATCTGTTGATATGCTTTAATGTCGTTTTACAAATTATAGAGTAGAGTTGTTGTTAATAAAAAGGGTCTTTCTTTGCTTAATTTAATAAATAATAAAAATGTATAAATCTAATTTGCACTTTTTCTTAAATATTTATTCTCTGCCTCGAATATATTTCTCAAAATTGCTCCTCCTTGAAACTGAATTATAAGCAACAATTATTTTACTAAAATACATTTATAAAATAAATAAGAAAATTGATAATGAAGCTTTACGTGCCCTTTTGAACAACTGTTGAAAGATACTTGTTTAGACCTGCACTTCTTTGAGTTTACAATACTGGTTATTACACAAACGTTATAACAGCCGACTGTTACTTTGTAGTTTTCCACTTCAATTAAAAAGATTCACGTCAGAGCAACGCATTTGGTATTTGATACACTTTAATGACTAGCAAAACCTATTGTTTACGTGTTAACAACCACATGTCACAAAAGGACAAATGTTTAGAATAATTATTCTTTTTTACTCTTAGTGATAGTGATTTCTTAGGCAATAAACAGGCGAATAAGCCAATAAAAGTTATATAAATTTGCATTGCATTGTTATACTAAGTCTCCTGACATATAATTTTCGGGTATACATTTCAGGGAACTAAGGAAATTGTTAGAAAGCTTAGCAGATGTTGCCATCTTTGCTGACCAGCGTTCAGCTTATGATAGAAAACAGATGGTTTTCTCTTTGCTACTGATAATGCTTACAAGTAATTGACAAATGATGATCCATAAAAACTCGATTAATAACGTTTTATGAACATTTAAATAGCCTACTTTGATTCCATCTTATAGCTTGTTTATAGTGTAAGGTTTATTTCTTTAAATAAACATTTTGTTATACTGGGTTTTTTAATAAGAAATTTGCTTTTCAATTGTTTGGCAATTGTTACAATGAATTCAATTTCACACGAAAATCGCATTAAAATAATTAAAATCCAGTATAAAAATGATTGATCTGTTAAAGTTACATTTCGTAAAAATCGTGAGTTTTTCGGACAACATTACCGTCCTGCTGAGATTTAGGTAGGAAAAGAGACGTATGAAAAGAAAGGAACAGATTAGGTGAGGACGATCAAACGAAGGAGAAGAGAGGGATACAGACAAAAAAAAAAGAGGGAAAGTGACGAATGCAATAACACGAAGGGAAACATGAACACAGCTGACAATAGAACGCAACTAGTATAAAGAGAACACTGAAGATGGCAAATGGCCGAAACCGGTTTGTTCACAAACCAAACTTGACGGGGGTCGACGTAAAACTGTACCCAAATAAAAATCCTTGTGAGACCGCTATTAAGAATTCGGTCGGTAAACTTGAGTCGGCAGGCTCGATACAAAATATGCCTACAGCAATGCGTATTCGATCGGGTAGTTCAACTGCGAACATCCCACCCGAGAACCACACTGTTGAAGCAGATCAAAATCTGTTAATTCCTCGATGTTGTTAACAATTGGGGTTATCTAAAACCGCCACATGGCGAATTTTCCGTAAGAATTTCATCTTGAAGCCCTACAAAGTTCATCTGAACAGAACAACAGAAATTGTAGTCGATAGACCATTCACATAGTCGTAGATGCGCTAAATTTATTAGGGAATAAGCGGTTCGTTTTTCTAAAAAAATAATTTTTTCAGACGAAGCCCATTTTCACTTGTCAATGTATGTCAACAAGCAACATTGCCGCGTTTGGGCTTTTGAAAATCCTAGAGCGATTATTGAGAAGCGCTATGTGGTCTGGAGGTGTGATTGGACTGTTTTTTTTCGAAGATGAGGCTAGAAATATAGTAACGGTCAATAGATCACACTACCCCGATATGCTAAAAACTCAATTTTAGCCTCTTATTGACGACGTGAATATCACTGGATTTTACACAGTCAATGAAACCATCAATTTATTGCAAACCAAATTTCCCGATCGCATAATTTCACGACAATCAGTGTTACCAGCCAGATCGTGTGATTAAACACCACTGAATATTTTTGGGGGGATATATTAAGGACATAGTCAATATGGGGCCAATCGAATCTATTTCAGCTTTAAAACTTAAAATCCGTGATTTGTTTAACGAAATAGGACCGCCATTTTGTCAAAAAGTGATTAAAAACTTTGATGATAGAATGGACATCTGTCATCGTGGGCATGCTGGACATTTTCCAGAAATCATTTTCAATTCATAATTGCCGAGCATTTCTCTTCGTACTACAATAACAATTTTAATCTAAATTGTTTGATTTGTTTTAGAAAACAAGCTTTTTGTTAAAAAAAAGCTCCTCATTAAGTTCTTTTAATGCAAAATAATAAAACAGCACTTTAGAGTTTTAAATTAAATTCATTTATTTTCAATACACGCAAAATAAACATGATGATAACTTCACCACTCTAATGCATCAAAAAAGATGCTACATTATTTTGTTGTCTTTTCCAATGATGTCTCAACTTTAATTAATTCATTTGCCCAGCAGGTGGGGCTGATATATATATATATATATATATTTATGTTTTAAGCGGTTCTTGCAATACAAGAATCTTCCCATATTGCTGTTGATCTTATTATTCAGTGTAGGCGCCTTGTTGGCTGTGTGTTTTGCATTAGTTCTGTTTTAGTATTTTTTTATTTTCTCTTGCTTATTTCGTGGAATTTTATAAAAGCATGTTATTGTTGGCTTGTGTGTACATAGTTTGTAAAACACACAATAGGTCATTTCATTTACAATTAATACAATTGACTCACATGTTGGTGCGAAAACCACTAGATTTATGCATAAATTGCTTTGAAATTCGGAAAGACCTCTACCCAAGACAAATGAAACTCAACTGAATTAAGATGTCGTAAAGTAATATAAAATGACGCAAAATAAATACGCAAGTGGTGACTAATTTGACATTCAAAGTTTATCTACATACCACAAATTTGAGATGGAACTTTTTAGTGGATTTTGACAGTGAACATTATTTTCATTATTTACAATTGAAGTACATATAAACAATACAAAATATATTAATAAAATAATATTAAAATTTACTCAATTTCAATTACTTATTAAAAATATTTAAGCTGCATACAAAAGACAAAACGTAAAAACGGAAATTATATTTTCTAACACGTTACAATCGTGTTCCAATGCTCCTAAAAGATTTTAAAGGAACCTGACCTTCTAATAATTATTTGTGTCACATTATTAAGTCAAGTTTAGATTTCAGATATGTAATTTCTCACTCATCTTTTTGCTTTTTATATTCCTGTTAAATATTCAAGTTATTTAAAAATGGATATAAAATAGTGATATTAACGGCATTGATGCTGGAATTTGATTAAATTTGCTAATTTTCCTAATTCTATCGCGGATGATTGTAACTCTTCGCATTAATTTCCCCAAGGGCCGATACTTTTGGAAATTGAGGTTTTGCAATCTGTTGGCAATCTTCGAATGGAGTCTTGCGCACACGGTGCAATTTAACGCAATTTAATCTAGTGTTGTGTATTTTCGCACATGCATACTCCCGCATCTGCTACTTCATCTGTAATTATGTGTGATGAAGTTATAAAGGTATGATATTCTTGTCATGAAAATTCAATGTGATGTTCGGCCCAACAAGCTTATTTTTCAGGCCACAATAGAAGCATTCAGATGCCTTGGTTCCATAATATCCATACTATCTAAGCCATTTTTAATAGAATATCAACACAGCTCTCATATATGCGCCGGCGCTTCAAAGATTGTTTCGAAGTTACTTGAGAGAGAAGAGAATAATTACTAAGCCAAGAGATGCAATGTGGAATGTCTGACACTGTTATTTACCACAACCAAATGTGCTCTGATGAAATTAGGGAACTTATTCTTGCAAAAAGAAAATTCGCATGCGCAATACTTTCTCCTCAAGATTACAGCCTTGGTGGTCGATTAACCAGTGAACCTCACTACATATTACAAAGAGAATTAGTTTATAGCCGAACAATTCCTATGTAAAAGAAAACTATTTACAGAGGTCTTTCCTGTCAGTGTCAATATGTAAAGATTCAAATGGAATGTTTGCAAACACTACTTTCTAACCTTCTCTATGTTTCTTCCCGCAATTCAATTTTGTAGTTTTGCACAATGCATTGCATGAGCATGTCCTGAGGATTTCTAGTTTTTTTTATAAAATTTACTTTGATAATATTATAGTGGGGTTTAAACCCACAACTGTTAGTCGACTTAATTTTGTTATCTTTACTCTTATGTTCCTATTAAAAATTAATTTTAATTTTGAATATGTATGCAAGTGCTAAATTTTGTTTACTCATAAATTTAATTATAATTTTCCTAAAATTTATACTTTAAATTAAAAATCAAGGAAAACACTTTTAAGTGAAATCATAGCGAAAAGCAACCCCCAACCTACTTTATCACTGCCATCCGCTAATGAAGGATTTAATGAATAAAACAAAAGAGCCATTAAAAAACAAAACAGGCGCAAACTCCAGTTTGTTTTCTTTTTATCTTTTCCTAACATTTTACTTGGTAAATGGCGGACTTAATGGGCGAATATTAAATTATGCCAAGAAACAATGCAAATGAAAGACGACCGAGTCGTTTTAAATGTAATGTAATGACTTAAAACAGCGGAAATGACAAAAGCACGAGGGTTTTAAGAGAAGTTTGATCCTAGGCTGAAATAGCTTAAAGTGAGAAAAATATGTCATAAAGGTGGTTGAAAAGTAAAATTATATTTCAAAGAAATGAAAGTACGCTCAAATAAAAATGCGAAAATATAAATTAATAATAATAATAAATTCAGAAAATTTAACATTAAAAGATGAAGATTAAAAAATATATGAAACAAGTTAAAAAAACCGTGCTAACAGTAATTATAAAAAGAAAGAGTGTTCTATTCGGCCATACCATACCTTATACACCCTTCATCACAGTAATGTTAATTATTTTCTTATGCTGTTGTATTTCTCAGCAATTTATCTTCAGTTTCCAGCTTATTAACGCTATACAGATATAAAAGGTTTTTCAACAATCTAAAACAAAAAATTTGGATTGAGATTATTCAAATTTTTATTGTATTTTGAAGAGTTTTCTCTTCAGCAATGAAAAATGATATTTGGCAAATGTCCACCACGACCACGCTAGCAGACGTTGATTCTTTAATCAAAGTTTTTAATCAAGTTTTGGCAAAATGGCGGTCCTATTTCGTTAATCATATCACGAATTTTGAGTTTTAAGGCTATAATCGCTTCGATTAGCTGCTTAAGATGGCCCAACCAAAAATAATTCAGTGCTGTTAAATCACACGACTTGACGCCCCACTTAACTGCTGGCTGTTGTGAAATTGTGCGAACGGGAAATTTGGCTTGCAATATATTGAACATTTCATTGGTTCTGTGATATTTGTATCATACAGTTATGAAAATGATTTGTTAAGTTTTAAAAGAAACTAATTATCAGTAAAAATGTAAACGAAATGACCCACTAAGCATTTTACAAAGTATACGCGGTTTTCTAAACAATCTTATACACGCAAGACAACAACAACAACATGCTTATAAGAAATTCTACGACGACAACTAACACAGAATATAAACAAAACACACAATCAAGCAGGCGCCTAAACTGAATGATAATAACAACAACAATATGGAGTGGTGTTAAAGTAGAATATTCTTGTACCGCTCAAAACAGCAATATAAGCACCACTTACTGGGCAATTCAATTAATTCAAGTTGAGTCATCGTTGAGTAAAAATAGTATTTATTTTGTATGTATTGAAAGTAAATAAACCGTTTAATTTAAAACTCTGAAGTGCTGTATTATTATTTTGCAATAGAAGAACTCAATTTAACAAAACATATACTAAAAAGAATAAACGTAACAATATCTATAATATTCATGAACCGCTGTTACTGAATTTTATTAGCAATCATCTTAAACTTATTACAGTTATTTGTAATCATAGAATTAAGGTTAACCTTCAGGTTAAATATTTCACAGTTTCTTTAAGAAAAGTAATTTGATTTTTTCTTTTACTTCATTTTTAAAATTCTTTAGGATCTTTAAAAAGTTAGTGTCTCTTTACGTGACTATTTTCTTTAGGTTTCAAATAGTATGAGAGTCACTTGTCTTGGAGAATATGTTATATGGAGAAACAGCTTATAGCCCTATTAATGGATTTTGAAATTAAAGAATAAATGCTAAGTTTTAGTACCTATTAAAGATTTTAGTTGCTTTCAAAATAAAATTACTTTGAATTTTCTTAATTTTTACTAAATGTGTAATGAGTAATTTAAAATGTAATAAACATTTACGTAGAAAACTTTGTATTTATTTTTGAATTAATTATATCGAATGTTGTTTATAGAGGTGTGGAACTCTAAATTCGCAACACTCTTTTAACTGGCGGCCCATTTTCTTAACTGCCAAGTGATTTATGTTTAGTTTGGTTTGGCATTTCAACATTAACGCCTGAAAAACGCTATCAAATTGTGCAAGATTGCAGTTGACCCCGATTTTCATAAGCAAATTTTGTTTAGCAGTGCAGCCCTGTTATGGATACTTCCATAAACAGAGGTACCATATTTATGGTGATGATAACCCTGAAGTGTATGTTGAAAAACTAACTGTTGGGTGTGCTTTAAAGGTTGGTGGATTCAGTGGTGCGTTCTTCTTTAAAAACGTTGAGGTCAATGGTGACTGCTATAGAGCAATGATTACCAACTTTTCCGTCCATCAATTTTTTATTCATCATAATGTGCAGGAGCTGTGGTTTCAATAAGAAGGCGCAAGATGTAATACAGATGGGGCCACGACAGATTTATCGTAAGAAACGTTTGGTAACCGCACAGTTTTATGTTTCGAATTCGTAATTTGACCTTCAAGATCGTGACATTTAACGCCACTAGAGTATATATGAAGTCACTAGTCTACGCCGATAAACCCGAAACGGGTAAGCATTTAGAGGAATACATTCATAGCATTATTGTCGCAAATATTAGAAAATAGTCATCAAAAATTGGACCTGTACATAATACTACGTTCGAGCCAGCTGTAATCAGCCATGTTAGAATTCATATTTGGATTGTAGTGCCAAAAGGTTATAAATTAAATTTTATGTCAATTTAAAAAATTCGCCTTAATTTAATCCATCTCTAAGGTGTGTACCTCTATAAAGAATACCATTTATAATTGAATCAATTACAAATATCAACTTTAAAGCAAATTAAATTATTAATGCAACAACAACAACAACAATATATACGTTTACAGCGGTGTTTAATTTTTAGGTCCGTTAATGTAGGTTCAGCCAAGAAAGTTCAACGCATTGTGCCAGAAAGTATTTGAGTTTCATTTACCTCCACTTAGTGTTGGAATTCGGTAATCACTCCTAAGAAGTTAATGTTTCGGTCAAAAGAAATGTTCGGCTAAACTAGCAATGTGAAATATGCTCTCTTTACTAAAGGTGAACTTTAGTCTTTTATACTTTTTGTTATCTAAGATAAAGGATAAATAAATCCCAGTATTTAAAAATGCCTTCATTGATCTTTATTTAAGTTTGCAAAAGAAGTTAGAATATCCAACCAGCAAATCCTTATTTACTCACAAAATCTATTGGACATGATATCACCTTTTTTGTTTTTCAACCAGTGTCTTACATTAAAATCTGTTTTAATTAATTATTAACTAGTGACATTTTAATTGACTTCAGATTTTATAATCCGAGTGGATTACCCTCCTAAAAAGCAAAATCTAATTTATATGAATAAATACAATTTTCAGAATTCTTTTTACGGCATAAAATAACAAAAATTATGATTAAAATGACAAATGAAAACCCCAACTAACTACTCAACACTTTTAAATGGCAGTAAGGACGTCCAAACCAATTTTCTTTCTGGCATTTTTATTACACACAGCAGCCACAAGCCAACTTTCTTTCATTTATGTTTTCTTGTTTTTTTTGTGTTTGTTTTTTTTTTTGTAGAAATTTTTAATTATTCATAAATATGTATTTGATATGGCTAAAGGATATAATGTCCGTTTTATTTGTACATTCTTGTGCTTGTTCTTTATTATAAAGGTCCTCAGCTTATTATTAAGTATTCGCCATCTTATTTTCCTTTAAATGCAGATTTTTGTTTCTACTCTTTCCCCTACTTTCTCTAATGAAAAGAAACCTCACGCTTTTTATCCTTCTAAAGCATCAAAAAACATTAATTGTAAAATGAATGAAAGCCTGTTAAAAGATGTTTTTTTCGTGTTGTTTTTCCATGACTCTTTTTTCATTTCTGCATCCTGGCACGCGTAAGACAGACATTTTTTATTACAAAAAGCCACTCAGGTTTATAGTTTGTCGTATTCTACGTTTTATAAATCTCGGCGGTTTCATTCTGGTTCTCTTTAAAGGAAAAAAGGTTAGAACAGCATAAAATGTTGTTAAAAGTGGAATATTTAATTTTTATGTTAATTAACTAAGTTTTGAAAACAAAGGAAGTTGATTTTTTTTTTTTTGTTAAATTATATAACGGCGATAAGAAAGAGGGTTATTTTTTACATTTAATGAGCAAGAAATTTAAATTGGATACATTGGATACGGTAATAATTGTATTATGACTTTGAAACAAAAGTGGCAGTTAAAAAATTGTGAATAAGATTTTTCAAGAAAATTATGCAAAAAGCTCTAATGTAGAGGGCGTGTTTTTAAGAGATTTAAAATAAAAGTGTTGTTGTTTAAGTGTTTTAAAGCTTTTAGTGTTTTTTTAATTGCTCGCTGAATTCATTCTAAGCATTAATTACTTAAAACATGAAGTCCAAAATTTAATTACGGTAACTTTTTTTAGCGTCCTTAAGTGGCGCTTTGTAGTATAAAAAAATTAGTAAATAATAAATTAAAAATTCTAATTCTATGAAGAATATTTAAGCTCGCAGCAGGACCTTTGCAAAGTATCTAATTTTATTGGAAAAAAATTTTAGATTGGAACCTGTACGAAGGACAAAATGTGTGTCGCCTTCCATAGATAGAGAGCGTGCAATTAAGGTACTGTTGAACATTTATCAAGTCGCTTTTATTCCCCTTTGAGAAACAAATAATCAAACCTCTGTCTTATCTCTCAGTTTGTAGAAACCCAGCAAGCATTAACTGCAGAGCAGCGAGTTTTAATTGTTGAATAATAATTTTTAACCGTTTCTTCACTAAACTAAGATTCAGGCATTGGCAAGGCTGTATCACATGTAAGAGAGCGAGTAAAACTATTATGTTCCAACACTTCGCCGCAGATCCTCGTTCTGTAATGTTAAATATCTTTAGATACAAGTCAACAAATGAAAGTCTTTTGTGCTGTCTCATAAAAAACTGCATCTAATGTGCTTTGTGATTTAATAAAAAGCAATAGAAACCAAATAAAAGAAATATATTTTATATTTATTTTGAGACACCGTAATGAGATGTATCTTACCTTTTTCAAGAAGTTTGTTTTCAATTGTGGCAACACCAACAACCTATTCTAAGTATGAATGAATTAAATTTCGCATGAAAATCGCATTAAAATCATTAAAATCCAGTATGAAAATGTTAGTTCCCTTCAGTTTACATTTCGTAAAATTCGTGATATTTTCGGACAACATAATCGTCCTTCTGAGACCGTTATTAAGACTTCAGTCGTTATATTTGAGTTGACAGGCTCGATATAAAATGTGCAAACACCAACGCGTGTTCAACTGGATCGTTCAACTGAAAACAATGCAGCCGTGGGCCACAGTCTTGAAACAAATCCAAATCAACAACTGGGGTCATCCAAAACCATCATATGGCGAATTTTGTGTAAGGATTTGACAACTGGAGCAGGAATTGAAGCCGACTGTCCACTCACATCGACATAGATTCGCTCAATTCATTCAGGAAAAACCGGCTGGTTTTGGTAAAAAAAAAGCATTTTATCAGATGAACTTAGAGATAGAGAGAGAGAGAGAGAAAGAATGATGTTATATTTAACAAGGTAAAGGTGCTATCACGCTGTAGCGATTATTTTATATGTAATTTGTTGATAGGTTTCGAATTAACTACTTTATATTCCTTGATCCTTGATCCTATTAAATAATTTAAAGTAGGAACAAATTTTTATTGATTTATTTAGTTCTGGCAACCCATAAAGTCATGAAAAACTCTTGGATATAAAGGGTTTTTCAGCAAAAATTTGTTTTCTAAAACAAAATAAAGTTGGAAAGTTCGGCAATTATAGATTTATAGTTTTGTAAGAGACTTCCACAATTATGGGTTGTGGACAACCAGGTCACAAGAGGGGCAGGACCGCCTATTTTTTCACTACAAAAATAAAAATTGACTGTCGGTGGGGCTGCTCAGCGATGAAGGCATAGTCACTGGCCGCTGTGCTGTCATATACGGCAGTTAATTTCCGACTATCCTTCTACTTTCACCACCTGTTTCATCTATTCTCTATCCCTTTCCTAAAGAATGTAGCACGGTACTTGACTAAATAGGCATTGTTGCCTGAAGTGCTGCTTCTCTTACAAAAAAAAAAAAAAAAAAATTATGAATGAAAAATGATAACTAGCAAATATCCACCACGACCACGCTGGCAGATGTCGATTCTTTCATTACTTTCACTTAACGGCTGATGGCCGTGAAATAATGCGATCACGAAATTTGGTTTGCAATAAATTGATCGTTTCATTGGATGTGTGACATGTGGCACCGTCCTATTGAAACCACATGTCAGTGATATCCATGCCGTCAATAATAAATGGGCTAAGTTTGAAAAACTGATTTTTGCAGAAAAAACAGCCGGTTGTTCCTGAACGAATTAAGAGAATCTACGGCGATGCTAATGTTCGGTCGGCTTTAATTACTGCACCAATTGCACTTCATAGGTTTCATAGTCAAATCCGTATGTAAAATTCGCCATGTTAAACCACACAGTCTGGCTGGCTGATCGTTTAATCAGCTGTATTACATGTGGCACCGTCCTTTTGAAACCACATGTCAGTGATATCCACGTCGTCAATAATAGGCCCCAATCGAGTTGTTAGCGTCTCGCGATAGCGTGATCCATTGACTGTTATCGCATTTCCGGCCTATATTAAAAAAAAAAACGAACAATCACACCTTCAGACCACAAGCGCACCAGATAATGACACCTTGAACATGCAAAAGTTTCTCAATAATCGCTATAAAATTTTCAGAAGCTCAAATGCGGCAATTGTTGTTGTTGTTGACATAACCTAACAAGTAAAAATGGGCTTTGTCTGAAAAAATGATTTTTTGAGAAAAACCAGCCGGTTGTTTTTGAATGAATTGAGCCAATCTGCAGCGATGTGAATGGTTCATCGGCTGCAGTTTCTGCACCAGTTGAACCTTGTAAGGCGTCAAAATTAAATCCCTACGCAAAATTCGCCATATGGTGGTTTTATATAAATCTCCTTTACGCATTTTCTTGGCCTTCCAGTTAATATAGTTGATTCCCCGGAAGTCCATAGTCTATTTCTATTTTCCATAGAATAAGTTATAGTCCTATATTGGAAATATTTCGTATTTACCTTTCTCAAATGTTTCACGTAAACGTGTTTTATACTACAATTTTGCTGTACCATAAATCGTATTTCTTTGTAATTCAACCAGGAATCCATTTAATATAATTGGAATGCACATTCCTATATAATACCTGTTCATTTTTCTTAAATGTTTTTTATGTTAACGCCTTATTTTCTGATATACGAGGTATGGTCAAAAAATAATAGTTATTTTTTGAAAAAGTATTAATTTATTCATCAATAACTATCTTGTCCCCTTCAAAGTAATCCCCTCAGATACAATACACTTATGCCAGGGTTTTCCAATCCTTGAAACATTTCTGAAACGTGCTTTTTGGTATCGCCAACAGCTCCTCTTTCGATTTTTCTTTTACTCCTCAATCGTAGCAACACGCTTTCCTTGCATCGGTGTCTTCAGTTTGCAGAAGAGGAAAAGGTCAGCGGGGGCCAAGTCCGATGAATACAGTTGTTGAGGCAGGATTACTCTTTTGTTATGGCCAAAAACTCATGCACAAGTATCGATGTATGAGATGGTGCGTTATTATGGTGCAAAATTCATGATTGGTTGTTCCACAATTCTGTGCGTTTCTGACGAATTGTGGCAAGGTGCACCTTGCCATTGCAATCGAAGAACACAGTAAGTAAAACCTTCACATTTGACCGAACTTGACGTGCTTTTTCGGTCTTGGCTCTATTGGACGATTCCATTGGGAAGATTGGGGTTTGTTTTCAATGTCATAGCCATATATGATTCGTCACCAGTTATGACCGTTTTGAGCAAATCTGGATCGTTGTTGACAGCTCCTAAGCGATATCCATGCGACGTTGTTTTTGCTCAAAATTAAGCAATTTTGGAACAATCTTCATGCCTAAAACATCCGTAAAAATTGTTTGGCATGAGCCGAACGATATGCCAACATCATCAGCAGCCTCTCTAATAGTGATTCGACGATTATCCAAAATCATTTTCTTCACTGCTTGAATGTTTTCATAAGTTGAGCATCGTCATTGAAATCTTCTCGGCCTTCCTTAAACGGGTTATACCACAATTGAACTTGTGTTGTGCTCATAGTAGACTCACTAAAGTTATTTGTTTTCATATCCCTGCTTAGGTCCTTCATTTTTAAATCTATCATGAATTTAAAAAAAATTTTTTAAAGTGCCTGTTTGACAGTTTGTACAGACAGCGCGTTCTGCACTACCATTCGATTGAGGATGGTACGACGGCGATTTTAATACCTCAAGTCCGTTTAATCTACAAAATTTTTTTAAAATAGTCAGTCCATAAAAGAGGCAATCCATAATCACTAGAGTCGTAGGCAAATCAAAAATTGCAAACACCTTTTTCAACTCTACACATACAGTTTTAGCATCTGTATTCTTTAAGCTCAAACAATCAATCTATTTGGAAAACACGTCAAATAAAACTAGTATTGTTAAATTCCCAAGTTTACAAAAATGCATATGAATTCTCTCGAAAAGACAAATAGATTGTTTCCATTTTGTTAAAATAGGTTTTGCTGTTTTTCGGACACTTTGACAATGGCCACAACTATTGACAAAATCTTCAAGATTTCTGTCAATTCCAGGCCACCACACATAACTACATGCAATACTTTTCAGTCGGACTATGCCCCTCGTGTAACAGTTCTAATATCATGCTCTTAGGCATGACTAATCTTTCTGCATAAAACAGACACCTACTTATTTTCAGTACACATTGCAATACGTGTTATAGAAAGATTTTATATCCTCTGTAATGTATTGTAGCCGTTTTGCTGACAGGAATGAAAAGTACAGGCATATCTCGCTTAACGCTACCTCATTTAGCGCTGTTTCGTTATAACGCTCTTCAAAAGACAATTTTTTTGTCGTTATTTTTTAAAATTTTTTGTCATTTTTCCAAACAAAGTCGTCATAAGAAGCAGCAGAAAATATACATAATTTGAATTATTTTCCATACGTTTTTTTTTAAATAAAAGTAGGCTAAAAAAATTCCCTAATTCTGGGAATTCCCCTATAAGGATAAATAATTTGTGAAATTTTGTCTCATATTAAATTAGTCATTGGAAATAGTGATATGGTCCGGTACAGACTTAGTAATTTTGATTAAATTAATAAAATTCATTAAATAAAAAAATTATTTGCATATCATAAAAGATGGCTGAGAAAAGAATGGGTGCTGAACAATCTAGAAAAAGCGTGTCGTTGGAGTTGAAAATGAATGTTATAAGGCGCATTGAAAACGGTGAACGGCAGTCTGAAGTTTCCTCCAGCCTTGGGTTGGCTGAATCAACCATAAGAACTATCCTTAAAAATTCTGATAACATTAACAAATCTTTTTCTACAACAACTTCATTATCTGCCAAAAAAGTGACTCGTACAAGGAACACACAACTAGAAGAAATGGAGAAATTATGGACATTCTGGATTGATGATCAAACACAGAGAAATATGCCGCTCACCCAGTGCATCATAATGGAAAAGGCAAGGATATTGTATTTGGATCTTGTAAAAAGAATTGGAGAAAACTCTACAACCGAGAGTTTTGTTGCAAGTCGAGGCTGGTTTGATAAATTTAAACAGCATCAGACTCGCCGAAGAATCAGCTAGTGCCGATAAAGAATCTGCAAAGGCTTTCAAAAAAATCTTGGATGATATTATAAAAGAAAAAAATTATCATCCACAGCTTATTTTTAATTTTGATGAAACTGGGCTTTTTGGAAGAAGATGCCATCAAAAACATTCATCTCTAGAGAAGAAAAATTCGCACCTGGTTTCAAAGCTGCAAAAGATCGTTTAACGTTATTACTTGGTGGAAATTCAAGTGGAGATTTCAGGATGAAACCGTTGCTAATTTACCATTCTTAAAATCCTAGAACCATGAAAGGAGTTTCTAAACAAGCAATGCCTGTGATTTGGATGACAAACAGAAAAGCATGGATGACTGCAATATTATTTAAGAAATGGTATCAAGAACATTTCTGCCCTGCTGGTTCATCATGGAATGAAATACAACAAACTTGTCTTAAAGGTTGTTGGAACATCTTGCTAATTAGAACAGCTGTTGGAGCTGAAATAATTAATGAACTACCACTAGTTATTACCGAAATAACTACAATAGCAAATGAAATTGGGTTTGAAGAAGTTGATGAGGGAAACGTACAAGAACTAATAGATAGTGATGATCATGGTATTTCCAATGAGGATCTAGTCGCTAGTTTATCGCAAATACCGGCAGAAAGTGCGGAGTCTGCGCCAGAATCGGAAGAACCGCCCGAATATATTCTAACAAAAAAATGTTTAGAACACAATCTAGGAATAATCCAACAAGCATTAGAAAATTTAAGTAAAAATGATCCGAGTTTTGAAAGGTCTTGCGCGATAAAACGGAAAATAACGAACACTTTATCACCCTACATGGATTTATTAAATGAAAAAAGGAAACACTCAAAGCAAACAACCTTAGAATTGTATTTAACAAAAAATAATTAAATATAAAATTTAATAATATATTTACTTATTTTATATATTACTTATCATTTTATTTGTGTTTTTATTGCAGTATTGTTATTTTGAATTATAATTTAATTTCTAATTTTAAAATGAAGTACACATTAAATAAAAGATATATTTTGAAATAAAATACCCATCTTATTTGTCATTTTTTACTTCAAGACAGCAAAAAAAACGGAACCCCATATTTTAATGCAAATAGTGCCTTTTTTAACGCTATTTCGGTTAAGGCTCAATCTTCAGGAACGCAACCTGAGCGTTAAACAAAGTATGCCTGTACACTGGTTATGTTAAAATACTAACAATAATTTTTAATTAAAAATATGCTTTCTGTCCTTTTTTTATATTTCTTGTCTACATCTCATTTTGTTATTTTTTATGTTTCAGGCATCTAGAATAAAGTGCAATATCCTGTTAAGTCGAATATTTTCAAAAGGCATTTAGGTTCTCAATATTGTTGTTTACAAACCCATCGTGTTACTCGTAGACCGAGAAAATAACAGCTTTAACTGTCTTTCCTATTATGTTATTCATACGCAGCTTACCTTATCCTTCTTTTACATTCTTAGTTTATGAGCTTTAGAATTATTAAAAGCGCAACTGCTTCAGTCGCATTATACCTAAAGACACAATGCATTTGGCTGGCGCTGTGGCGACATGGCAAAAGCCATTATTAAAAAGCAAATTTGTACTGGAAGAAATTAACAATATCTTTTCCCAAATTATCAAACACCATGTTTAATGCTTCTTACCCTCCAGTACCTTTTTAAATGCACTCAAAGAAATTCATGTAAATTAACACAGACATTTTTTAGAAATTTTCCTTTTTACTACAAAAGGATCTGCTCCTTATCAGTCATTATTATGAGTATTTTTCTTATTTGCAAGCATTTGGCTCTGTAATGGTGAATGTTATTTGAAAATGTTATGCGACTATTTTGGGGTTATAACCTTGATAAATGCAATTTGTTGTTTATGTCAAGCATCCTTATTATCCTTTCATTTATTCAGCATGTTGTTAATTCATTTATCTACATTCACCATTATGTTGCACGGTTGGATGACTGGTTGGTTCATGATGTTTGCTCATTGTTGAAAAAAAGTGAAGACAGAAAAGAAGAAAAAATTATACAAATTTACATAGAAATTATTTAAATAAAGCCCTTCTCCAACCAACATACCGTTGTTTATGCTTTTAACCTCTTGTCCTGCTCTAGCGGTTTTCAGGGGCTCAATGAAGCAAAATGTTAAAGATCCTTGTTAAGACCGTGAATGGCTTGGCTGTCTTCGCTCGGGTTGTGTTTGATTATTATTGAAGTTGAGTTTCCTTTTAATTAATATTTGCCTTATTAAAAATCTTTTGCCATGTTGAGTAAAGCAAGCACACACACACACACTGAGAAATGGCTGGTGCTGTCTTTTCAACTTAATAATTTATAATCAAAGTCTAAAATCTATGTGTTTTTATTTTACAATATAAGAAAAATTACTTTAAATGAAAATTGAAGAGGTAATTAATTTTCTTTTAAATGTAGAAAAAATATTACAATTTTTTATTGTTTAAAATTTTATGTCTTTCACGCTACATTTTCAAATTTTTCGAAAATTATATGAAAAATTTAAAAACATTTAAAAAATTTAAATGGCACAATCGCAAGAAGGTCTTATCGGCGAGATCCCTCAGTTCGGATGCAGGAAACTATCACTGCTGCAGCTGCTGCCAAACAATACAATCCTCGAGATTCGACAAGAAGCTTATCCATATAAGATTCAATTAACAAACAATTTTTTTTTTTTTATAAAGAGAAGTAGCACATCAGGCATTAATGCCCATTTAGTCAAGTACCGTGCTACATTCTTTTAGGAAAGGGATAGAGAAGAGATGAAACAGGTGGTGAAAGTAGAAGGATAATCGGAAGTTAACGGTCGTATAAGACAGCACACCGACCAGTGATTATGCCTTCATCGCTGAGCAGCCCCACCGACACTCAATTTTTATTTTTGTAGTGAAAAAAACCAAGGTCTTCGTTGGGAATCGAATTCACAACGCCCATACTGACAAGCTAGTACACTACCTACTAGCCTACAGGGGCACCTATTCGCTTGAAATTTTGTGAGAAGATCATTCAAATGGCGTCAGAGAATGAAAGCGTCTTGAACTGCATTTTTATGTCGACGAGGCATATTTTGATTTAAACGGCAGTGTTAACAAACAAAATTATCGAATATGAAGTAATTCCAACCCACAGATACTCCATCAGATGCAATTAAATCCAATTCGCGTCACAGTGCGATGTGCAGTTTCTTTAAGATTTATTGTCAGGCCTTACTTTTTCGAAGAAAACGATTTTAATGTTACGGTCAATGGAGACCGTTACTTAAAGATGTTGAAAGAATATCTCTTTTCAGAATTACGCCGAAAGAGAATCCCTCTCAACTCTGTTTGGTTTCAACAAGGTGGAGCAACTTGCCACATAGCCACGCCTGTTATGACATTATTGCGGCAAAAATTCCCCAATAAACTGATTTCAAGAAACTCCACATTCCGTTGGTCTGCCAGGTCTCCTAACCTCACTGCACCTGATTTTTTTTTGTGGAGTTATGGCAAAGAAGACGTTTACAAAAAATCCAACAAATTTCGATGCTTTAAAGCAATCCATTTGAACGGTAATTGAGGCAATTTCCGCTGCAACACTCCAGGCAGCAATGAATAACTTTTTGATAAGATGTTGCTCATGTGTCGCATTTTATTTAATAAAAATTTATTATTTTTCAAATGAATTACTAAAAAATAAATGACATAAACTGTACAAAAAATTATTCCAGTTTCTTAGTGTAGCAAAATTTATCAACCACCCGATATAAATATCAGAATAAAGTTATTTTAGTAG
This sequence comes from Trichopoda pennipes, assembly GCA_030448955.1. Classification (NCBI taxonomy): domain Eukaryota; kingdom Metazoa; phylum Arthropoda; class Insecta; order Diptera; family Tachinidae; genus Trichopoda; species Trichopoda pennipes. The sequence continues at coordinate 3,970,438 of JASKUP010000008.1, read as the reverse complement.
GTTAAAATCAATGTTAACGACATAGGGCACATTGACATTCATACTCAAAATTATTGCATCTCTTGGAATACTCCGATTCACACATGGGACAACAAATACTGTGGCATTGATAGGAAAATAATTAGGGAGAGTAATAGACAGAAAGGACGATTGCTGGAATGAACAGCTAGTCACTGTTAGATTAGTCTAGATGCACACAATTCAATCACCCTTAAAAGTGATTTGTATTTATGTGTAGTTAGTTTAGCAATATCATTTTTTTGTGAGAAACAATTATCCTTTTAAAAAGGATTTGCCCCTCACACGTTGTATTCTAATTTCAACATCGAATAATTTGACTAGGGAATAGAATATTTATAGGCTACACCCTACGATAATTTTATCATGTTCCGACAATACCACACATTAGGTTTTGCAGTGCTAGCCTGACCTGGCCGGTTCTTATACTGCATACGCACGAGTTTCAGGGATTTTTTCTTTTAATTTCTGATGGTGGTTAGATGAAAGTTTAATAGTATATGGCAGTGATGGGCAAGCTTTTTGGGTGCGGGCCAATAAATTATGAGGAAGCAAACCTTGCCATAATTTTCTGCGCATGATTAATTAGCTTTGGAAATTCATCTTTTGGTAAGGATTTATAGAAGTTAAGCTTATCTGTATTTATAAATAGCTGTTTAAAATTATTATTACATTGCAATTCTATAATTTCCAATTGTAGATCAGATGGAACATTCTCAGGATTAACATTAAAAGGCATTGAAAAAATATCAAAACATGGTTGGATTTTTTTAAAGTCGGCAAATCTGGCCTCAAATTCTGAATACAGTTTTATTAAGGATTGTGAAAAGACTTTTAACTTCTCTTTACTCACAGGCCTCAAAGAATTAAGTCTTGGAAAATGAGTCAAATCATTTTTTCCCAAACATTTAGAAAATATAAACAATTGAGTTTTAAAAGACCTCAAACTGCCCCAAGTTTCATCTATAAATTGATTTCTTCCCTGTAACTTCTTGTTCAGTTTATTATAGTGCTTGAGTAAATCCGCGAAAAAAGCAAACTCGATGCACCAATTCTTATTTTCCAATATTTCCCACTCATCCCAAATTTCAGTTTTGGTTTTTAGAAAAACTTTAATTTCTTCGAGAAGACTCCAAACTCTCGAGAAGGCATGCCCATAACTCAGCCACCTGATCTTTGTGTAATAAAGTACATCTAAAAATTCTGCATCAACTTCCGATAAAAACTCTTGAAATTGTCGATGTAACAAACCACGGGCTCGAATGGTATTAGTTAATTTTAAAATTATATTAAGTACGTGGTTAATATCCAAGGCAGCCTTGCAAAGAACATCTTGGCGGATTATACAATGTAAAAAAATTGTTTCGCTTTCAGGATTCTGACTTTTATAAACTCCTGCAAACCCCGTATTTTTTCCCACCACGTTAGGTGCTCCATCAGTTGTTAAATTAATTAATTTGGAAATTGGGGCATTAAGAGATTCCATTCCCTCTCTAAATTCATCATAAATTAATTTTCCTGTCGTCTTTCCTTTCACAGATCTCAAACAAGCAAGTTCTTCGGTTATTACAAAGTTTTCATCGACTCCTCTGATAAAAATTAGAAGTTGGGCTCTATCACTCCTGTCAACACTCTCGTTCATAGTGACTGAAAAATACTTAAACTTTTTAAGACGCCCATCGAGTTGACTGGTTAAATTAGAAGAAATCGATTCAATTCTTTTTGTGACCGTTCTACGTGACAGCCCGAAACCTTTTACCTTTTCTGGGCATAATACTTTTCCAATGCGAAAACGGTTTGCTACTTTTTGCTATTTTATAGGCAACAAGGCTAACGGAGGATCGCTGGACACTTCTTTGATTTTTAAAAAACATTTGCTGACTAGATATTTTTCTTTTCAATTCCTCTGAATGAACTTTCTTGTCTTCATCTGTCATTTTATAGTACTTCGACCCAAGATGTTTTAAATTAAAGTGCTTAGCTAGATTATAATCTTTTAGTACAGCTACCGGTTCTTGGCTATAAAGTACTTCCATGTCTACTCTTCTTGAAATACTCGATATTCCGAATCAATTTTTCTCTTTCTATTTTCGATTGACATTTATATGGGGGTATTTACAATACACTTTATTATTTTAATTACACAAATAAAACTGTACGTTGGCAACTTTATTTACACTTTTACTGATTGCTGATTTATCCATCGCTGGCCCTTTTATATTTGTGGCGCATGTTGTCTCGAATATTCAAGAATCTTCTAGATCTGACATATAATAGTTGTTGTTATGTTATACGTTCAGTTTTCTATATTCGTTGTTAGTGTTTTATGATGTTTATGTTTCTTCTTGAAATATTGCATCAGAAAGTTGTTGTGTGTACAATATTTCCTAGAAAACTACGCAGTTTGGACACAATATAATATGAAAACATCGCATTTTTTTTGCTAAAATTGTCAATTTATATCTTTTTTAAAACATAATGTAAATTTATTTTTTGGGTATAATTTTTTAATAGGTGATGTGGTCTCAATAGCTCGAAGCAGGCTGATACGTCCATTCCTTGCTTACTGGACTGGATCATTCACCCTGTGTTAACATCAAAATGAAAGATTCTGTGAAACCACAACCACCACGACGCCACCGAAGGGCCAATCTCAATAATCAGCCAGAAAACAGCTAAAAAGCTAAAGAGCCAAAAAGCTGAACTCTGGGGCTTACTGATTCCAACGGAAATAACATGGAGTTCTCCAGTTGGCTACTGCTAGCATTTTTAAGACTAGGCTCTCTTTTACCCCGGTGACACATGTAATGACAGTGAGACTTCGTCAAGATATATAGATGTGCCCCCGGGGGGGGGGGGGGGTAACGATGGGTAATATCAGATCAAGTTCAACGACATTCGGCTAGATATGAGCTAGAACTTAAAAATATCCTTACAGGTTGTTCACCGGTAAGGTTTACTACTTTGTTAATATTTTTTGATTAAAAGAAAGAGAATGAATCTTATATTGATAAATGTTTTATTAAATGTCGGCAATTATATGTGGAACACAGTACCCCCGTAGGCTAGTAGATAGTGTACTAGCTTGACAGTCTGGGGATTGTGGGTTCGATTCCCAACGAAGATCTTGGTTTTTTTTTTACTACAAAAATAAAAATTGACTGTCGGTGGCGCTGCTCAGTGATGATGGTCACTGGTCTTATACGACAGTAATTTTCGACTATCTTTCTACTTTCACCTGTTTCATCTCTTCTGTATCCCTCTCCTAAAAGAATTTAGCACGGTACTTGACTAAATAGGCATTTTCTTTCTTATATAAAAAAAATGTATTAGATAAATGTTCGCCTCCGTTAGGCTCACAAATGCAAGCCCATTTGAGCACATTTTTCATTATTTTCCCACTCATTTCACGCGGTATTTCATTAATTTCAGCACGAATATTTTGATTGAGTTGCTCAAGGGTTTCTGGTTTGTTTACGTAAACCTTGTTTTCATCTATCCCCACAAAAAGAAGACTGGAGCAGTCAACGACCATCAAGGCCAATCAACATCAACATTTCTTGAAATAACTTGTTGTGAAAAGAGGCCTTACAGTAATTGCATTCTAATCCTGGCTATATGCGATGGGGCAGCGTCTTGTTGATACCACATACTAATCAAGCCCAAAGCATGCAGTTGTGGTGTAAAAAGTTTTCAATCTTATCACTATATCACTCCCCGTTCACAATTACCGTTACGCCGTTTTTATTTTTAAAGGCACACCAGCACACCAGACTCTCAGTAATATTTTCAGCCGATCTAGGAGTACTTTGTGGTGCATACTTGGGCCTATCACCAACAGATCCTACATTCACTACAAAATAAATAGTGCGTTTTGTTGGCACGTTGTTTCTCTTAAAAATTTCACGTAACTTTCTTATCGTCACAGTGATCGATGATTGTTTTTGATAAAATGTTTTAACGATTAAAACACGTTGGTTAATTAATATTTTTTTATAATAAATTTGCCAAGTGTCTACTTCACGACTACCAAATATGAACTATCAAGACTAATATTTAGCAAAATGGTGACAAAACAACGTAGTATACCTTCCCGACGGACACCCTATACTTATGGCAAAATTAAAGAATTCTTAAAAAGCTTTTAGACAATAAACCGAAACGGATCATTCTGTACTTGTGACATGAGACGACGATAACGTCAAATATTAGCTGGCGATCGTGAAATTTGGAAAAAAAAATTTTACGGCCATGCATAAAAGAGTTAAACATGATGCGGTATACTGAGTGTGAATGCCATAGGCACCACAAATTCAAAGAAAAGAGAGCAAAGATTTCCAAATGTGTTGATAGGGGACTCAAACAGTTGGATTTTGCTGCTCCAGGATTAATTATTTATACATTTATAACTGACATATTCCCACTGGATCTACAGCAACAAAAGCTGATGGGAACCGAGAACGAGTCACTATGATCCATCAACTATAAACTATGCACAGGAAAGCTCAGCAAAATATAACAAGGAGTCGAAGATGGACAGCTAAGCAAAATTCAAATATCGAAAGATGGCTAAACAGTATAAGATCTAATTGAAGACCTAAAATATATCTTTTCTGTCAGCACTTATTGGGTAAATAAAAATGATGGTTAAATAGGTGGTGCAGAAAAATAACTCCTGGTGAGATCCAAAGGAATTTCATATCAAGTTATGATTAAATAATTTCTTACATTCTTCGTTATTTGCCTGACTTTGACAAAGAAGCGCTTTTTTGTTTTTTACATTTAAACTGTTTGGATGTTTGGAAAAACCTATTTCCTGGTAAAAACTTGTAAAAGAAACTGAAGGGGTTGGAGTATTAAATCAAAAAAGGAGGAAAGAATTAAATAAAACAAAAAACGCCAGAACGGCATAAAAAATCTGATCGATATTTTAATTTTATTGTGTGCAAATTTGTATTTATTTTCATTTTATTTATTTATTTTTTTTTTGTTTTGTGTTTTGTTCCTTGCTGTACTTTTTACCACTTTGTTTGTCGGGTTATTCTTTCTTTTATTTTATATTTGTTACTCGTACAAACATATTCGTGCAATATTTTATCCTTAGCAGAATTTCCTCATTTGCATGACTGAAATGAGAAATGACGATAATGATGATGAGTGTGTCTTCTTTAATTCTTGTGTTTTTTTGTCTAGTTTTATTTTCTGGATTTTTTTTCTTTCGCTGGTGATTTTCAAAGTAACATCAAATGAAACTAAAGCATCTTTATTGAGTTTACTTTGCTTAAAGCATTTCCTTGCCAATGTGGCTTGAGTAAGATGACGACGAAGACGCTAATGCTGACGATGTTGATGACAGAACAACTATAATACAGTCTGTCATAAGATGTTTGGTTTTATGTACACAATTTCTTATTTTGCTTCGTCTCGTTTTTTGTTTTTTTTTTTTTTTGTATTTAACAAGAATATCCCTGCCAACAACTCTTTGAATTAAGGGGTTTTTAATTGAATCTCTTCATGAAAATTTCTTTTTAGTTCAATTTTTTGCAAGTTTTTTGCACTCACTCTTGTCTATCGAAAGAAACTTTGAAGAGTTTTGATTTAATGAGTTTTTTTTTCTTTCTACTTATACTAATAAAAAATAGAAAATGAAAAATAAAAGAAACTGATTTGCAAATGAGAAAATGTTTCCTTATTAAAAAATAAAGTAATAATAACAAGTAAGACAGCATTATTTGAATATGAAGGATTGAATTTAATTTACGGCAAAGGGATGAAATTTTTGCTTGAATAATTGCTCTAAAAAGATATTATGGGTTTTTCAACAAGAAGTTTGTTTTTCAATTGTAACAACACCAACAACATGATAGTTTTCACATTTGGGTTTTTGACGTATTCGTAGTAGACGCATTGGCAATTGTTGCAATGAATTCAATTTCCCATGAAATCGCTTTAAAATAATTAAAATCCACTATGAAAATGGTGGTTCTATTAAAGTTACATCTCGTAAAATTCGTGATATTTTCGGATCGGTCTTCGAAGGAAGATTATATTGTCCTTCTGAAACCACTATTAAGGATTTGGTTGTTAAATTTGAGTCAATAGGCTTGATACGAAATGTGTGAACACCAACGCATGTTCGACCGGTTCATTCAACTGAAAATATTGCAGGCATGAGCCACAGTGTTGAAGCAGATTCAAATTTGTCAATTTCTCGACGATCTCAACAATTGGGTTTATCCAAAACCACCACACGGCGAATTTTCCGTAACAATTTGTCTTTGAAGCCTAACAAGGTTCTACTGGTGCAGGAAAAGTTGAAGCCTACCGACCATTCGCATCGCCGGAGATTCTATTAATTCATTCAGGAACAACCGGCTGCTTTTTCGGGAAAAAAACATTTTTTCAGACAAAGCACATTTTCACTTGTCAGGGTTTGTCAACAAACAAAATTGCCGCTTTTGGGTATTTGAAAATCCGAGAGCGATTATTAAGAAGCCTTTCCATGCTCAACGTGCTACTATATGGTGATATGTGCTCTGGAGGCGTGATTGGGCCATTTTTTTTCGCAGATGAGGCTGGAAATGCGATAACGCTCTATGAGGCACGCTAGCGTGAGATGCTAACAACTCAATTTTGGCCTATTATTGACGACATGGTTTCAACAGGATAGTGCCATAAGTCACACAGCCAATGAAACGTTCAATTTTTTGCAAACCAAATTTCCGGTTCGCATAATTTCAAGACAATCAACAGTAACTTGGCCAGCTAAATCGTGTGATTTAACACCACTGGATTATTTTTTGTGGGGCTATGTTAAGGACGGAGTCTATATGGAGATATTCGAATAGATACAGAAAAAACTAAGGGCTTATATTAGTTGATCAGAAAAGTGCCAGTGGAATTTTAATTGCATCTTAACTCAAATGATGTTCAAGATAAAATGGAAATAGTTTAATGGCGTGGTGTGACAGCCTCAACTTTTAAATGAGGCTACTGTAGTATAGATAGTAAGTGTTGATTACAAATCGGTTTGGTCGACCTTCAGAATTCTACATATTGAAAGCACTGAAGCCGCCTTCGTAGGTGTTTCTCTATAGCGAATTAGTCGGCGAGGTAAAATAACTAATAAAATGGCTGGTATTATGTTTTAGGACCTTGTTAAACACAGCGTAGTCTTATTTTCTATGGGAGTTCAAGCTAAATATATAGGAAATAATATTTACTAATATGAATAGTGAAAAATTAGGCTTCAGGCTTCACCTACCAGGTCCAATCTATTAAGTCTGCAGCAATTACAAGTTGTTCTGCAGTTTCTAAAGTGATGGAAAAGTTTTCATATTGTGAGATTACCTGCTAGCTTTCCTATCAGAGCAATGGTTTAACTCCATAGACCATTTCGGAGAGAGTACAGTGATTGCTCTAGATATTTCCAAGGCGTTTGATAGGGTGTGACATGATGCACTTCTATCAAAACTTGCTGCTTCTGGTGTCGGTGATAATTTCTCCAGATTTATATCGAGTTTTCTCAGGAATCGCACTATACGAGTTGTTATAGATAGGATTTCATCAAACGAGTTCAAGTTTTATTCAGGGGTACCGCAAGGCTCCGTTCTTTCTCCTGCCCTATTTGTTATTTTTCTAAACGACCTTCTTTGTCCTACATAATCTTTTGCAGATGACAGCACCATTTGTCATTCGTATTCATTTGGTAATAGTCCGAAAAAGTTGGAGCTGAGTTCCAAAAGGCGGAACATGAATGATGCGCTCAATGAGGATCTCGCGGCGATCTCTGAATGAGGTTGAGCGAATAAAGTTGATTTCAATGCCCGTAAGACGCAACGTTAAATGCTTGCGCATAAATCTGTGTTCGGAAATGGTGCTGCACCTGTTACTATGTGTGATATAGGTATTACGGAATCGGAAGCTCTTGGCATGAAAATTTAGTTTGATGTTCGATGGACTAAACACATGTTTTAAGTTTCTAAGCAAGCTTTCAAGTGCCTCGGTTTTCTAATAGTCCGATCTTCGTACTATTTATACCACCTTTATCCATACAAAAATGAAATATAAATCTCATGTATGGGCCAAAGTCTATTTTGGAGTTGCTCGACAGCGTACAGGAGAGAGCCAAGAAGCACATTGGGGACGTTAGGGTATCCAACTCTATTGATTGCCTAGAGCAGCGACGCAATGTAAGTTGTATTTCACTGCTTAATAGTTTCTACAATGGTAAGTGCTCTAACGAAATTAAGAAACTTGTTCCCGAAACTCGTAAATTTTTGCGTTTGACTCGATTTTCGTTTAAGAGTGCATCCATTTGTAGTCGATTGGCCAGTGAATCGCACTACGCATTACAGGAAAAATTTGTTTTTTAACAGAACAGTTTGTATGTAGAATAAACTCCCTCCAGGGGTCTTTCCTGTCACTTTCAATGTAGGAAAGTTCAAATTGAATGTCCACAAACACTATTCCGAAAAAGAACCTTTGAACATTTTGTAACTCGGTCATTAGGTCTGTATTTATTTTTTTTTATCGAAAGTTCATTACCACAATATTTTATCACGAAGTTCTTTCATTTTAACTCATTTTTAAAGGATTTTTTTAATCTTCAACTCCACGTACCAACATGATCATTATAGTGATTAAGGCACATAATTTCCTGTCTTCCAATTTAATAATAACAATTTAAGGCAGAATTTTCTCTAAGGTTTCAAGTTTTGTGAAAAAGATTCAAGTTTAAATTTAAAGAGCTGTTGTTGCATTTGTTGGCCACAGGTAATAAAGTATTCACTATATCTGCATATTACCCTGACTGCTGACAAAGAACTGAATATTTTATTATAGAAATAATAGCGTTTATGTATGATGTCATATTTAGTCATAGATATTTATATCAAAGTATAGGTGCCCCTGTAGGCTAGTAGGTAGTGTACTAGCTTGTAAATATGGGGGTTGTGGGTTCGATTCCCAAGAAGACCTTGGTTTTTTTCACTACAAAAATAAAAATTGACTGTCGGTGGGGCTGCTCAGCGATGAAGGCATAGTCACTGGTCGCTGTGCTGTCTTATATACGGCAGTTAATTTCCGACTATCCTTCTACTTTCACCACCTGTTTCATCTATTCTCTATCCCTTTCCTAAAGAATGTAGCACGGTACTTGACTAAATAGGCATCCTTGCCTGAAGTGCTACTTCTCTTTAAAAAAAAAAAAAATGATGTCATATTTTGGTTTTCATCAAAGTTTGGTAACATGAATGAAACTTTTTCCTTCTAGAAGCATCATTGTTACATTTCCTAAAAAAATACCGAAGAAGCAGATGTTTAAAACGATCTCCTATATGCAACAAATTATATTTTAATTATTTTACTGTAACAATATCCTTTGAAATTATAAACATTAACTAAAATACAGAAACTTTTTTTATAAATTCCCAGTACTCTTTCTATGGTGCCGTTCGTTTGCTATTGCGTAGAGTGATGGCTGTACCTAATCAGGCGACTGCTATGGCAACATTGAATTCTTTACGCATTTTTGCTTTTGTAATGTAAGTCGGACATAAACTTGATCCTCTGTCTCCATTATGAGGGCGTGCAGTTTAGGTAAACTTATACACCTTGACATTGTTGCTTCTGGGTTACCGTTTGCCTTGGCTTCAAGAGCCTGGCAGAAAAATGCCTTTCAAGTACGACCAGTGACATGACTAATAGTACCATGGCAGCCGGTAGCATACAATGAATATGTTCCCTGCACTAATTACTTACCTGCCTGTAGTTTAAATCCAATTCGCGGGTATCAGCTTATGTTTCTTAGGTAAGGAGTAGAGCTACAGCGCTGTTTTTTGTGCTCATTTACTCGCTGTTAAGAGCACCATTTGGTTGGACAATCAAATCAGGTAGCTTGATAAATCTTGAAAATTTTCTGTTCCGCACACTCTAAAGCCCTGAAGCTACTGCTGTTATTTAATTTTTTACAACCTTTTTATTGACTTTTCAATATGCTTTTTAACAAAATCGAATTTCTAATTGTATTCTGGTTTGGTAATGATTTTTATATTTAGGGTTTTCATATTAAAAATGTAATTTGAGAATAAAATAACTCTTAAATTTACATGTTTGGTGAAAAGAAAGGTTTTTAAGCAATCCAACTTATTTTATTATTCATCAGCCATCTTATAGATCAGAACCCATCAGCATTTCAAATATCGTTAAAATTGAATTTCGTTAAAGTAGGATCGGTTCAGCTACACAAATTGAGCATTTGTTCTCTCATATGTGCTTAGATTTTCCGACGGGGCTAAATTACTTTTGTGAACAAACGAAGTTCGAAAAGAACACTGAAGATGGCAAACAGCCGAAACCGGTTGGTTCACAAACCAAATTTGACGAGGGTCGACGGAAAACCGTACCCAAATAAAAGTAATTTCTTCTCTCCCCCACTCTCCCTCTTATTTCTTGTTTTAAATAAGCTTAAATATTGGAACTTCTAACAGTCTAACTTCGTTTCAAATTTGCTTAGAATCAGTGGAGTGATACATATATATGTAATTATCCTTTCTCTTTTATCTGGAATTAGGGATATCATAGTGGATTTAAATATGAGAAGCTGGCTGTATTTTCAATTTCATTAAAACAGGTTTAGCTTTGATTTTTTATATCTATGCGAGCACATTAAAATTACAGTTTATCCTTTTCTTTCGTCCTGACCTTCTTTTTTAAAATATAAGTATCCTATTGCACTTTCCAGAGATAAATCGACCTGTGCTTTATACTTCATCGAAAACAGTTCAACCGTGATTGGCGTAACAACAAAAAAGGAGATTGAAAGTGACAGAAAAAACTTCTGGAGAAAGTTTATTCCACATACGAACTATTCTGCTAAAAACAAATTTTCCCTGTTATGCGTAGTGCGATTCACTGGCCAACCGACCGTAAATGGAGGCGTTCTTGACGAAAATCAAGTCAAACGCAAAGATGTACTAGTTTTGGAAACATAATCCTTAATTTCGTTAGAGCACCTACCAGTGTGGTAACAATAAAACAGTGAAATACAACCTACATTTCGTCGATGCTCTAGGTAATCAATAGAGATGGATACCCTACCGTCCCCAAAGGAGCCTCTTGGCCCTGGCCTGTACGCGGTCGAGCAACCCTAAAATAGACTTTGGGGCGCTGGCCCATTTAGGAGACGGATATAGGTGATATAATTAACGAAGATCGGTTGTAGTGAAGTATCTCTTAGCTTAGAAACCTAAAAATTGTGTTTAGTTCATCGAGCATCCCACTGAATTTCCATACTAAGAACATCAAGAGCTTCCGATTCGGTATTACCTATATCACCAATAGTAACAGGTCCAACATCATATCCGAACACAGATCTATGCGTAACCATGCACGAAGATATTGCTTGAGGGTATTATTCATGTTCCGCCTGTTGGAACTCACCTCCATTTGGCTCGGTCTATTACCAAATCAATCTGAATGACAAATGCTGCTGAAAGTTTGACAAAGAAGGTTGTTTAGAAAAATAAGAAATTAGGGTAGGCACCCCCGAATTAATCATGAACTCGTCTGATGAAATCCCATCTATAACAACTCGTATAGTGCGGTTCCTGAGAAAATTCAATATAAATCTGGAGAAATTATCACCGACACGAAAAAGCAGCAAGTTTTGACAGAAGTGCATCATGCCACACTCTATCAAACGCGTTAGTAGTTTGAAATAAAATATTTTAACATTTATCTGTTAAAGCAACAAAATTTTTATTGGATTCCTCTTTTTTTACCCATTTTGGAAAAAAAAATCGTTCCAGAGACCATGTGGCTGGATTTTTTTTTCTTAATCGAACAGTTTGTGTAGTTTTAAATTTGTTTGAAGAATATTTTTATGATATTAAGTTGTTTGGATTTGTTCTTCCAAGAAATGAAATACTGCCGTCGTCATTTCCTTTGGTGTAAAACGTCAATGTCGACTGGTTGTTCACAATGACTGGCGAGCGCTTTCGATGTGATGACATCATTATCAAGCTGTATACTAAATCTACTCATACACTTTAACAAACGAAAATCACCCTCCAGGAGACACGCATACCTGAATAGTGGCGGGCGATCTACCTACATGAATAGATACGATCCTAAGGAAAGAAACACCTGAATCGGAACACTGACTCACCAGTACAGTCTAGGACATGGCTTGATATTGATGTCACCTCATCCAAAGTGCTCGCCAGTAATGACGTTTTATACCGAAAGAAATATTTTTATACTTAAATTTTAGACGCTTAAAAATGAAAAAATGAAACATTTCTTTCTACCGAAATTAAGTTATATTGCTTTCCTTTTGTTAACTGATTTTTTCGATATACTTTTTAATCACTCATTATAAAATATTTAATATGTTGATGTGTGTGTGTGTGTATGTGTGTAGATAAAAAATATCGTATTGTTTGAATCCTTCTTTCACAATTACTATTTTGCAGCAACGTGAACTCTTTAACTTGTTTTTAACCCGAGTATAATTTGTTCACTCTTTTATTACAAAAGTTCTTTTTAAATTCTAAATATATATTTTTTTTGTTTATCAAGAGTTAAGTTAAGAGAGGGTGGCATTTTTTGTGTCTGTGGGGACTGAAAAACAAATTCATTTCTTTTTTTTTCGTTCATTCCATTTTCATTTATTTTTTGTTTTTTAAAATTTCCTTATTAACACAAAAGCAAAAAGCTCACTAAGAAAAAGAGTGATGAAAAAAATATCAACCCTACAACAACGTGACATACTCATACCCATATATTTTTGTATTTCCTTGCTTCAACTGTTTCACTCAGCGTAATTTTTTGTAGCGTTTTCATCTAAAGCAAAAAATATATGTTCGTGGCATACTTGTGCGTATAATTTTTAATGTTTAATTTAGCTGTAATTTTATACATTTAAGTAAATGTTTCATGCACCCACGCACTTAAACATCTATGGATATCGAGCCGTTAAAAATGAAACTGTCTTTGCTTAAAAAGGCTATAACAGGCACAAGAGAAATGTTACATTAGGATTGTATATCAGTTTTACGACAATGGCCTCAGTTAAGACAACCAAATTATTAATTTGAAATTTGATAATTTTTTTAAGCTTAAAATTATTCAAATCAAAAAATTAACTTCCACGAGGGAGGTCTTTTAAGCAAATAATTTGGGGAAAATTTTATTCCACTTGAAATGAGTCTTAAATAGTTTTAAATTAAATTGTGCTGTCATTTAGTGGTTTTAAAAAGTCAGGTGTGGCAAATAATGAATACTTTGTAAATTTACATGATAATAAAGAAATGCTACAAGAAAATAAAATAACAGAAAAAAATCATAAAAAATATATGGGACTATTTATAAAAAGAACAAAGCAAAATAGCTTTGGATTGTGTATGGACTTCGCCTAATCAAATTGATATTAATTGATTATGAATATTCCTCATATTCCTAATTACAAATTTATTTAATTAAATAACACACATTTACAACGTCCACAGCATTCCTTCTTGGAAAACAGCCAGTTACAAATTTTTCTTTCTTAATAAAAATTTAAGAATTAAAATTCACCAAAGGCGAATTTGAAAAGCAATTTGTTAAATTTTTGCTTAAAGTACTGGGGATAAACATGAGCCTTGAGGACAACCTGCTGTTTGGGAATAAAGTTTAGGAAAGTGTGAACCAATATGAACTTTGAAGGAACGAGAAGCAAGAAAACTGTGAATTATTTTTGTGAATGAAATTGGACAATTTAAATTTATCATCTTAAAAATAAGACCTTCATGCCAGACCGAATCAAAGGCGGCTTTGTCATCCAACAGAACCATGACAGTTGATGTTTGATGGTTAAACTTTTCTTGTACTAAACTTCTAATTCTTATCAAATGATGTACTGTGTTATGTTCTCTGCGGAAGCCAAATTGTTGAGGTAGAATAATATCATTGGCTTCCATGAAATCAGTCATTTTGATTTTAATAACTTTTTTCAAAATTTTACCTACACTCGACAGTAGACTGATGGGACGGTATGAAGATGGACAGCCGGTTGTTTTCCAGATTTTTTAGTTCGAATAACTTTATCCTCCTTAAACTTTTGGAAAAAATAGCAAAAATTTTAAGCATGCATTAATTAATGCTGTAGAACATTTAATGCCTTTGTTAGGAAGTGCTTTAAGGCCTCTGTTAGTAACACCGTCGATGCCAGGTGATTTTTTATTCTTTAAAGTTTTCAATATATCTGAAATGTAAGATTTATTTATTTAATATTCTTCCGATTGACTAACTCTTAATTCTATAAACGATTCCAGAGTATTACTGACTAATAAAGTCGTAATTGGGTCACCTAAATGAGCTGAAATGGAATAATTAGAAGCAAATGTCTGTGCTAAAATTTCACACTTTTCTAGATTAGAGGTGTACCGCCATCCATTTTTATGTAAAATGGAAAATGGCTTTTTTCCTTAAAACTTTCGTCAAGTTCCAGAAAAGCGGAGCGCCTTTATCAACCGTTCCCCATAGAGAATCCCATGATTTATTTCGATCTGATTCCATTTCCTCACGAATTCTCAAATTTAATATTTTCATCTGACATCCCTATATCTTTGCCAATGTCTGCAGTAGCCATTTCTCCGTTGTATCATACTTTTAATATAGTATAGCAGATATTTTACTCTCAATGAGGGATAAATCTTAAGCACACTACAACCGATAGCATCATTTAAAACATTTGTAAAATTTATAATATTCTGATCAATAAGTTCTAAATTTAAAATATTGCCTATATCAGGTAAGAATCTGGAGAATTCGTTCAAGCCGTATTTAAAAAGATTTGAGTGGATGTAATTACAATTTAAAAAAATTTTGACGGGTGAATGATCTGAAATCAGGTCATTTAAGACTACTACGGGTAGGATTATGAGCGAATCATTAGTTAAAAAGAAGTCTATAGTAGAACCTTGTCTATTAGCGCTTGAAGGTATGTATTATCACACGTATGTAGATCCCAACAATTTGCCCGCTTACATCCCTAGGAATGGTGCCTACTGTTTAAATCACCATCTAATAGATACATTTTATTACTACTGAGTCTATGTATGTCACAGGCAAATTGTTGTTTCCTTAGGCCATCTGGACCCGCTGAACCGCCAGGGTAGTAGCTTGCATATATATACCAACTGAACCTAAATTAGTGAATAGTTTGATGGCAATATTTTCAATAATATCTGTCTTGATAATAAGTAGTATTGGATGGAATATATTCCTCCTTATGATTACTGCTATCCCTAATCCTCTACTATTGACAGGATCATTTCTATAATTTTAAAATCTTTGCTTCTGATCAATAGATTTGATTGAATAAAAAAAATAATTCCAAAAAATATTATTGTTTAAAAAATTTTTATTAAAAGTAAATTTTGAATAAAAGTAATAACTAATCTTTAATAAATATCTTATTTTCTTTTTTAAGATCTTTTTTATATATTTTTTCTTCTCGATATTTCGCTTTCCTTTGGAAAGTTTCTTCAAGAAAAAATTTTATATTTTTGAAAACAAAACATTACTAACAAATTGAAAAAAATGTTTCAAAACATTTGACAAAAACATATAAAATATTTTTTCATACATACATACAAAAATTTAAATTTTCAAATATTCAAACATAAAAAAACAAGGAAACAGAAATAACAAATAAATAACAAATAACAAATTCTCTCTTATAAAATGATTATAACAAATTACGTGTCTTTTTAATTAAGTACCTATAATTCTAAGCTAAATTGTCTGTGTCTGTCTTGAAATTTATTCTCCTTACATTTGGTACATTAACAATTTCTAATATTTCCAACATAAAACGTCGCTTGTAATTTTTTTCTATATCTAATACTGAAGTTTCATCAAACTTTGGATAATGATTATATTTCTTACAATGTGAAGATAAGGATGTCTTCTGTGTTGAAATATTCCTATATTTTTGGTCACACCTGTGACCAGCTAATCTTGTTTTAAGTTTATTTTTTGTTGTCCCAATATAAACTTTGTCACAGTTCACCTGGTCATTTCCTCCACATGGTATCCTGTAGACTACATTAGATATTTCCATTTTTCCTATTTTATCTTTCATATTGCTAAATAGTTTATTTAATGTGTTATATGTTTTGTGTGCAATTATATATCTATCAGTGTCATATATTCTAGACTTTCTTAATCTTTCTGATATTCCAGGAACATAAGTTAATGATTTATAATTTCTTGGCTCTGCCGTAGAATTTCCTAAATTATGCCTATAACTACCATATTGTCTAATTAATCTGTTAGTTAATTCTACTGGAAAATCTTTGTCATTAAGTATATCTCTTATTGTATCCCTATTCTTCAAATGAAATTCTCTATCACTTATAGTCAATAAACTGTCTATCATATTTTTCGCTGTGTTTATTATCATTTTCCTTGGATGTTTTGAATAAAAATTAATAATTCTTCCAGAAGATGTTGGTTTCTTATACCAATTAAATACTAACTTATTTTTCTTCCTTATTGTCAATATATCTAAATATGGAAGTCTAGATTCTAATTCCCTTTTAATCGTAAATTTAATATCCGGATGGAAACTATTCAATTCTGACAAAATATCATCCACTGCATCTTCTAGAAGAAAAAATATATAAAAAAGATCTATAAATATCTGGAAGCAAAGTTCATTACGAAAAAATTTTTGACTAATCGGCAAGTTGTAGCACAGTTATCACATGCAATATTACGGTTTTCAGTTTCAGACAAATGTGTTTATAAATACTTTTCATACAAGGTTTAGGAAGCTTCTAAAGGGTCCGCAATCGGGTTTTTTTTCAACTAGTGCTTATTTCGTGAATGGCAACACTTAGCTCATGTTTGATTGGACAGATGATTAGTTTTATCCTTCCGCTGAACGAATATGGTTGTGTATACGCTTGAACAACGCTGGGAAATATTGCGACATTACTTTGAAAAACATGGTAATGTTGCAGAATGTGTGCGAAAATTGCGTACGGAAGAAGAAAAGCACCGTCAGCTCCGTATGTTCGTTATATTGTGAAAAAAGTGAAAGAAACTGGCATCTTTATTGATAAACCAAAGCGTAAAAAGCCAAAAATAGTGAGAATATTGCTGATGTGACAGAAAGTATGCGTGAAGCGCCATCAACAACCATTCACCGTCGTTCTCAACAATTGAACATTTCAGAGACATTATTGAGACGTATTTTGCATAATGACGCAATACAAAGTCTAATTGGTTCAGGAGTTGAAGCCAAGTGACCATCCAATGCGTTTTCGCTTCGCGAAGTGGGCCTGTAATCGACTTACAGAAGATGCCGATTTGGCAAAAAGCTCATGAAGCTCATTTTGATCTTGGCGGGTATGTAAACAAGTAAAATTGTCTTATTTGGGGCACAGAAAATCCGCACGCATACAATGAAAAGCCGGCGCACCCAAAACGAGTAACTGTTTGGTGCAGATTTTGGTCCAGAGGCATAATTGGGCCATTTTCAGGAGTGGCCGTTACGGTCAATGGCGATCGTTATCGTGCCATGTTGAACGAATTTTTGTTGACAAAAATTGAAGAGGAGGATATTGGCAACATTTGGTTTCAACAGGACGGCGCTACGTGCCACACAGCCGAAGCTACACTCGATGTTTTGCGCCCTATTTCTGAAGATCGCATTATCAGTCGCAGAGCTGATGTCGTTTGGCCACCTCGGAGCTGCAATTTGACACCGTTGGACTTTTATTTGTGGGGTGCCGTCAAAGATAAGTGTTACGCCGACAAGCCAGAGACAACTGACGCTTTAAGGGACAATATTCGTGAAGCCATTGGTGAAATACAGCTACACACAATCGATAATATGCTTAAAAATGGGACCGTTAGTATAAGCTACTGCATAGCCAGCCGAGGCAGCCATTTGAATAAAATTATTTTCCTTTATTAACCGGAAGGATTGTACTTTCGAATAAAAAAAGAAATTTAAGAAAATATTCAGTAGTTTTGTTTATAGCATTTAAAACAAAAAAGCAAAAAGTTATTTGGCGGACCCTTCACAATTTAAGCATTTGCTCCCATTTTTCAGATGTCATTTACCTTATAAACTGTAAATTTCACGCTTGAATTGCCACAAAATCAATATGGATATTCTAGAAAATTTTGAAGTAATATTTATGAAAGAGTTTTGATCAAGAGTAGAACATTTCTATTTATTCCTTAAATGGGGAGAAAATTCAAAAATTGCTTTTTTTTATAAAACTGGTAACCCTGGCTTTGTTAACTATTAGGCTGTCAAATCGTTTTTGAAGTATGTAGCTAAGAGATGGAGCTTTAATATTTGTTTTTCAATCGGTGCATTGCACTTCGAGGATAAGAAAACCACATGAAAAATACTAAGTTAAGGTCGGCCAAAAATTTATAACAAAATGTTTTCTTGCCCGATTTTCTCTCAAACTAAAAGAGCTAACCTAGACATGCAAGTACACATGTTGTAGATATTTTCAAGGTCTGCGTAACTTCAAAAACTCTTACGGCTGTATGCATAAAAAACGCTTACTTGAGCTTTAAAGTGCACGTTAGTTAAGAAACACTTTAAGGTTAACAGACGTTTGTTAAAAAATGGTATTCAAAAATAATACTTTAGCTAATGTATGCTTTAGTAAAATTAGTATTTTTATTCTGGCAATGCCACTATTTTCAGTTGTCACGTTGTAGTTAACGATGTATAAAAATTAATATATTTATCCAAGTATTTAGATCCATAAAAAATGTTTTAATTGTTTTCAGCAAAATCAACATATTTTTTTTTTGTTTTTTTATCAATCTTTTTAATAAAAAGCAAAAAACCCAAAAAAAGGTCAATTTGCAAGGCTTACGAAGAACCTACAAAGTATTTGTTCATATTAAAAAACTAAGTATTCGGATAACGAGCTTTGTTTTGATTATATGTACATCAATAAAACTTTTGTTTAAAATAATTAATTATAATTATTTTTTTTGTAAAATATAAAATAATAATGTAAAAATGTGTTATATTGAATGGCGTGTTATATTTTAGTTTTTAATATTATTTGTATACTACAATTTGTTTTTAATAAACATTTTTAAACATTTTTGGAATAACAAAGTAAAAGTGTCAATTGAACCGTTTACATTGAAAGTGACATAAGTCACGACTGAACAGTTTTTTTTTTCATTTTTAATAAATTTGAAATTAATAAGTTGAGAAGTATTGAGATTTGTTTGAGAGGAGTATTGATAATTAACGGTATAACAAAAATGTTTATTTTGAAAGCGGCGTAAGTCGCTGTACTCAGGAAATTAATTACGGAGCTTCGTGTGAAAGAAATGGAAACATATAATAAGTGTGTATGAAGTATTGTTGTGATTATTGGACTTATTTTTATTAGTACGAAAGACTAGTGCAGTTTACTGAACTATATTATGGTGATATCTAATATACTACACATAATTAGCATTATTTTTATTATTCTCAGGACGTTGCTTCGTGTTGTATAAAATATCTAAGAATGTCACAACTCAAAAGCATATTATTGCACATAGTGACTTATGTAAAGAACAAAATAGTAATAGTAGTAATAGCTAGCCCCATGTCGAAAAAATCCTTCACAGAACATAACATGAAGAAAAAAGATTTTATTTTAACACAACCATTAGAAAAATCCGTTTCAGAAAGAAAACTAAACACAGACTAGTTGAAATGGCTAAAAATTAAAATGTTATATAAACTAATTTAAAATAAAAAAGATGTCAATAACAAAGGAACTTATGCCACTTTTAAAATAAACGGCTCAGTTTATTGTAAACACAATTTGTTTTGTTTTTGAACTTTCAATAATAAAATTGAACTGTCAATTTATTGTAGGTTTAACGTAGGTTTTTCCTACTTTAAAGTTAACAAAGGTATGTTAAGGTAAAAACGTTTTTTGAATACAACTTTAGGAAATTGTGCTTAACAACGGCAGTTAAACCTGCTCTAAGTTTTTATACATACAGCCGTAAACATTTAAGTAGTATGACATTTCCAAAAAATGTTATTTCCGAGGAACCCAACTTTGTAGGGCAAACCCAGAAGGCCCCTTTATATCAGGGCGTCGATCGTCCCTAACTTTACTCAGAAATATCTCTGCTTGGCTCCTGTAAAATTTCATCAATATATTAAATAGTTTATGAGCTGACGCATTAGTTCCAAAATACAACGTTTTTAAACCACTGTGTGTTGGTGTTTTGAGAATGCAATGCATATTATTCAGCAGGCCTTCGAATTATTATACCACCTATGTATGCATTATTATTATTGTTGCTTTACTTAAAGCACACACAGTTCGATGCGTTTCATGTTGCACCTGAAATATTTTAGTAATTGTATTTTCTCACATTATCTAAACACTTTAGAATTGTTCTTAATATTTTATACCTAAATTTAAATACTATAATATTACTTAAACTTTTATGATAGCCTAGTAGTCTTTAATAGTAACATAGGTAGTTATATATATTGGAGAAGTCACTCAGCTGTCCAAAATCTAGAGCATCTCAATGTGAATATTGTAACATTTATTCCTTCTAATAAACATTTTGTTATTTTGAGTTCTTTTATTGCGAAAAAATAATACAGAACTTTAGAGTTTTAAATT
Organism: Trichopoda pennipes; assembly: GCA_030448955.1. NCBI lineage: Eukaryota > Metazoa > Arthropoda > Insecta > Diptera > Tachinidae > Trichopoda > Trichopoda pennipes. Next base: position 3,949,736 of record JASKUP010000008.1, on the reverse strand, counting down.
AAGTTAAACGATTTATTTATTTTCAAAACACACAAAATAAACATGATGGTAACTTTGTTGTCTTTACTCACTAATAACTTAACTTGAATTAATTCATTAGCCCAGCAAGAGGGTGCTTACAAAGTTGGTTCAAACGGTTCTCGCTTGTTATTATCATTCAGTTCCGAAGCCAACTTGGTTGTTTTTTTTTTGTTTTTATCCTGTGTTAGTTCTTTTGTTTTCTGTTGTTTATCATATGTCATAGAATTTCTAAGTATGTTGTTGTTGTCTTGTGTGTATAAGATTTCTTAGAAAACTACGCAGTTTGTAAAATGCACAGTGGGTCCAAATACTTTTTTCCGATAATTATTTTCTTTTAAACCTTAATAAATCATCTTCGTACCAATATATAGAAATTAAGGAACGAAAACAGTCTATAAAGAATAATCTTAGGAACTTCAATCGCAAGCTCTAAAAAATAAATTGAAAATTAAATTTATTTTAAATAAAATTTAATGAATTTATTGTAGTAATTAAAGCTATTAGAAAATAAAAGCATATCAAAATCAATCTTCTTTAAAATCAACCCTTGGAATTCTGCTGCTTAATTTTATTTCATAAAAATATTTCTTTAAAAAAAGTATCTTTTAATTTCTCTTTTGAAAAAAAGCCCTTAAGTAAAATTTTTTCCATTTTTTTCCATTCAAATTTACCGCAACTCATCAGCATCCTATATTTCGACTTTGAACATGATAATGATGATTCTAAAAAGATTAATAAAAATGAAAACGGAATAGAATAAAAAAATTAAATTGCCTTAAACTTTCCTGCTCCTTCTCAAAAGAGTTAATATTGATTTAAAAGCGAAACAAGAAAAACAAATAAAGCCTGGCAACAACAAAAAAAAAAATAAATAAATAAATAAATAAAATAACACAGAAACAAAAACAAAAATGAAAAAGAGGAAAATAAATGAAAATTAAAACAACAATACAACAACAACTTCTTGTTGGCAACACAATACCCAAATACTACTTACAACAAAGCCAGCAAACAGCAGCAGTCAACAGCATTGGCAGGCAACAAGATTCTTAATGAAAAAAATTAAAATACTGAAAAAAACGTGGAGGCTCATTTAGATTTTTTTATTTTAAATGAATCAAGAAACATTTGGAAAAAAAATAATAATAAGTAAAACAGGAAAAAAAAGCTTAATGGAAAAAATGAGGGTGGCACATTCTTTATATTTTTTTTTTACTTTGCACGAGAGAGTATACAGGATTTTTTTAATGAATCCTTTTTTGTGCCTACACCCGTTTGGGTAAGTTAAAAAATATGCAGAAATGCACGCACACATACACACACTTATGATTTTTAAAATGAAAAAGAAAGAACAAAAAACACGAAGGATTTAAAAAATAGCAAAACCAAAAGAAATTAAATTAACAACAACGTCAATTTGGAGAGCTGGCGGAAGATGATGATAATGACTATAGAGACGATGTTGTATATAATGAGAACGTTGATGTTTTTGAAGCATGACGAGAATTTTAGCAAGCGTTTTCAAGATACTTAGAGTGTTACAGTTTTGTAATATGTGGTCGACTGTTATTGACTTTATAGCCATTTGTTAGAAATACCTTTTTAAGCAGTTGCATGACATAGAGGTGGGCTAAAGGAATCACACCATTATGCTATGGAAACCTTCTTTCAAAGACATTATTTTTGTCTCAAATCTTCTGTTATACTTTCTATTTAAATTAGTAATTATTATTGCATTTTATATAAGCTGGCAGGAAAAATAACATCCCACGCCACACACTGGGGATTTCGTGGAAAAAAGTCAAATTGTTAACATACTATTCATGCAATATGCAATGATTTTTTGAAATTTTAGACTAAATGGTACAATCAAATCAAAAAGAATTACTCCGATCTGACTGGTAGTATTTTTTTATAGCCGTCTTCTCAAGCTCTGTACTTGTATGTTTTACTGAACCAACTTAATTTAAACCTAAGAATTTCAAAACGAATATTATTTTATTATGTGAGCTAACGTTTATCTTTTTATTTTCTATTTAAGATAGGATATTTCAGTATACTAAAATTGAAAAAATAAACTCTGCAGAGACTTAAGTTATTTTTGTTTGCTTATTTTTATGAACATATAAAAAAAATCCCTTTTTTCTCCAAACATTTGGACCTGCAATTTTAACTTTACTTTCCTGCAGTTGGAAATCACCGCTAATAAATTGCCTCATATCTCTTTTTACATTTTAAGTCAATTTCAAGTGCCACCAGGTGCCACCTATTAATTTGTTGCATTACACAGTACAACATTTTTCAGCTGATTGATTCGCAACTCAATTCTGATAAGGCCATTTTGTTTAACATAACTCCAGAACCACGAGTCGGATTTTACTTAAACAAATTTAGAAAAATCAAGAATTTTTAGTACTTTGTTTAGTACTCTGTTTATATAACGTGTCGCTACATAAGCAACAGTTTTGAAGTTATAAATAAATGTTTGAAGAAAAAAAAAATATTTTTTGCCTAAAAAGTTGTTTTTTTTTTAATTCATAAAAAATCCAAAACGGTAAAAAAGTGTCAAGTCCTATTACTTTCACGTAAAGTCGTATAACCTATTAACAAAATGAGACATATTTCATGAAAATCGATGAATGCGTTTCGCTTTTATGCACAATTAAGTAAAGGTATGAATTAAAAAAATTTGCTCGAGATATGCACAAAAAACATTGATTATTTTTTTTATGATTCTCGTACCATACAAAGAACTCACGAAAAAAAAAACTAACAGTTATCAGTGTACCTCAGCAAAATCTGTTAGATCATACTGCTTAAAGAATCTTAGAGACCAAGTCAGCAAAGGAAATAAATAAAATTGAAAGCGGAAATCTAATAATGTTCTATAAATGGGGATGTGATGGGGCATCTAGTAAAAGCGAATACCGACAGAGGTTTTCAGATGACCAAATTTTTGACTCTTATTTATGTATGGCATCAGTTGTACCACTTAAATTATCATTAAGTGATGACATAAACAAATTAGTATCGAACAACAGTAAATCTTCTTCCAAACAGTATTGTAGAACACTACAGTTTACATACGTTAAAGAGACACTTCAAGTTATACGAGAAGAAAAGAGAAGAATTTGAGTTAACAGTAAATAATCGTAATTTTAAAGTAAAACATGAATTATATTTTACAATGACTGACGGCAAGACAGCACAGCAGAACAGTCCGTATGTGGAATAAGATCCCTCCGGAGGTCTTTCCTGTCACTTTCAATCTGAGAAAGTTCAAATCGAATGTCCACAGACACTACTCCCTCTTTCCCCCTTTCCGTAACCTAATTTCCTAGTTCTGGCACAGTGCATTGCATACGTAGGGGTCATCCCCTGAGTGCTGGTCCTATTAACAAAAAAAAAAAAAACACACACACACATAATCAGTAACAGAAACACCAGCAGCATCTTCTTGTTTTATTTGTGGAATCACAACATCCAAGATGAATAAAATCGAAGAAATTCAAGCTATACCCCTAAATGAACAAGCACTGCATTTTGGTATGTCACCACTTCATGCGCGTATTAAGCTGATGGAGTGTCTTTTGCATGTAGCTTCTAAATACTCGTCCGATAAAAGAAGCCCGAAAATGTTTGATAAAGCGTGAACTTAAAGAGAAAGTTGGAAAACAGGTTGATACTGTTAAGAAAGGCTCTGGTACGACAAATTCAGGAAATATGTGACGAAGATTCCGAAATCACGGGTCTAGGTGAAATCATAATCAAGAGATTTTCGATAATTCTCGAAGTTATAACAATCACCGAGGTAGTAGATCCAAAAAAATTTGGTGATTTTTGTTCATGGAAAAGATAAAATTGAAAAATGTATTTTTCCTGTAGGTCTACTATCTGAAGAGGCTCAAGAAAGTTTTAACAAAGACTATAAAAAATATCTCCTTAGACACTCCAGAAAATGCAGTTGAATTGCCACGAACGAAGATATTATGCACCGAATGATGATAACAAAAGATCCCATGATTTCACATTTGACGCCTTCATTTAGCCAGAAAAAGCATAGTGTTGTAAGCGACGAAATTAAGGGTCTTTTAGAATAATAAATTAAAAATTAAAAAAAAACATTTTAATTTTCGACATTTCTCTAACTTTCTTTATTTTGATTACTTTTGTGTATTATTATATAAATAAAACTAAATTTCTGATGAAATCACTACATTTTTTGACATATATTTTTTTTTCTCATCTAAATACAAAAATCCCCAGTGTGCGCTGTGGTGTTTCTTTGCTCAAAACGAATAATTCTTTTAGAACTCAGTTCTTTGAGTTATTTCTTCACAGGCTTTAAAAATTGTTAACTTTGGAAATCAAAAGTAGCGTTAAAGAAAAGAAAATAATTCCATTCACTCGTCGATTTTACATTCAATTATTAAAACTTTACCGCAATGGTGGTAATCTTTCAATCTTTTCCATGTAGATGTAGATTAACATTTGTAATGGAGAATAAATATAGCAAGGTTGGGAGGGAAAACGATACTATCGTCTATTTAAACTTTTTGTGTAGTGTATTTTGCGCAGTTTCTGTCAGTCTTGTGTGCAGAACTAACGATTTCCTATTTTAAAACTCGGAAACGACCGCGACCTTTCTAGCATATGCTTTGCTAAGGTTTTGAACGCGGTAGTCTTACGGGGTCCAACTCATTTCAATCGTATGTTCCCAATATTAATTTTCCTGTTTAACCGATTCTAAAATCTGTGTGTAAGCCTTTTTATCTATATATATTTAATACGTTAAAAGTTCTATGCCTATAGATTCGATTTGTTCCATTTAGGAAATATTTTTACAAATTCTTATTTAGAATCCACACATAAATATAAGAAATTTTAAATTTGTATAAAATTGTTTAATAAAACAATAAAAAATTTTAGCTTTTTTCATAATTAGTTTATAAGTTAAGGCTTAAGGCTTTGCTCCATTCAATTTACTTTTAAATTCCATTTCAATTTCAAGGACTCTCTGCCGACCTGGTTAAGATTCCGGATGACTTAAACTGCTGATATCTGCCACCTTTAAACAACTCATTCACTGCGGTTACTCAACAAACGACTATTTTGCTTTATACATAAGACTCCGTTGGAATTTAAACTCATACATATCGCACCCTAAATTCAAAAGGGTCACAACTCAAAATACTCAAATTTTCGCAACTCAAAATAATTCTCTTTCGTTCATCGTGCAGAAGCAACTCACTTAACACAAAAATAGACATCACTATATTTTTATATTTAAAGAAGATAATGATGTAAAAGAAATTTTTGCAGTTAGTTAGAGATGTGTACTCTGAATTAATTTATGAAAAAAAATCAGTCTTGGAAGATTTTGAGTTTTGACCCTTTTGTATTTAGGGTGCGATACGATCATCTGTTTAAAAAATAAGCAAGCATCTCTATCAACACATTGAACGTAGCAGTTTACTATATATTATTTATCTTATTTATTCTTTTTACGTACACCACACTTTGTAAGTGGTGCACGTATTAATGTATTCAGCTCTCTTTCCCATTTACACCTTATTTGTCGTTATAATAATTAAATTTTACGCCTCTGTGTTTTTCATATTTAAAAAATAAATTATTTTTTGCCTCCTAAAAATATACTACAATTTTTATAGTATTTTAAAGTATAAAAATTTTACGAATACTATGCTAATTGAGGGATAAAGATAAATCTAAGTAGTTAAGAGTAAAGCTTTATGATTAAGAAATGCTTCTGGAAAAGTGTAAATACACTGTTGTTCCGGAAAGTTTTTTGAAATTTGAATATTTTATAAAACGACAATGAAGTCAAATTTGCAGACAGTATCGAATAGTTTGGAGTAAATTTTAATAAACTTTTGAATTTTAACGTTGTCACGTTTCTTGTAATACGTGGACGGCTAATCAGGTAATCATTAGTGAAAACTAAACTTCTTCTATGCAAAATAATATATAAAATCAATTCTTCCGTATGCATTTCCAATTTGGTTTAGCTTTACGAAGTACAATGAGGAAAAGATTAAAATTTTCGAGGGTCATATTATGGGAAAACGCATAGAGAAGAACTACAGGACTTTGGAGAAAAGATTTTCAAATAAATTTATATATGAGAAAACAAAGATATCTTCTATTTCTTTTTACGCCCTTAAATTAATGAGGAATTTTGTCGAGACGTTGCCATACTTTAAAGGCAGCGACATACTAAAGAAATTAGCTTTAGTTGGCAAAAAAACACTTAATATATTTTCCCAATTGGAATCTTACATGAACAAATCAACAGCTTTCCTGATCAAAATTTCTACTCAAGTACTACTCCCGACACACTGTTGCCACACCTTCTATAGAACTATCGATTTCTGTGCAAAAAATCGTAAAAATCTTTAAGTCACTCTAGAAAATCGTCAAAAAACAAAAATAAAAAAATATTAAAAATAAATGTTAATAAAACTTAAAATGAAATCAGAATTCAGAATTTTTTTTTAAAAGAAGTAGCACTTTAGGCAACAATGCCTATTTAGTCAAGTACCGTGCTACATTCTTTAGGTAAGGGATAGAGAAGAGATGAAAAAGGTGCAGTATAAAAGACAGCACAGCGACCAGTGACTATGCCTTCATCGCTGAGCAGCCCCACCGACAGTCAATTTTTATTTTTGTAGTAAAAAAAAAACCAAGGTCTTCGTTGGGAATCGAACCCACAACCCCCACACTGAAAAGCTAGTACACTACCTACTAGCCTACAGGGGCACATGTAATTATCAGAATTTAACATTGTTAAGAAATTAGAACTGATCTTAGTTTCATAGCAGTTTGACTTTTTAAGTTTTGAGTAGTCCTTTGTATATAGGATGCCTTCTATAAACTATTTTTCTAAACGATTATGAAATTTGGTTTTATTTAATTTCACCTGACATTTACCGATGAATGTTATAAAATCATTATATTGCGAATAAAATTTCGTAAAATTCAGAAAACCAGACTTGAATCACATCTTTTCATTTCGGATATTTTTTTTTTCAAAATTCTGTAAATTTTGTTTTCTTTCCTTTGCAACGGCCTAAACTCTGAATCTGTTATTCGCCTATCATTTTTGTTTAAAAAATTTGGGAAAGTCTTTGCAATGTCCAGAATAGATTTGGATTTGCCATTTACTATAAGGTTTGGATGAATTATGTTTAAAGATTTATGTTGAGTTTCAAAATCAAATCTTTTAAATTAAAATTTTATTGTTCGTTATTTCTTTTTTAACACTTTCACAAAGATTTGAATTTGACAAAACTCCTACACTGTAAACACCAATTTATACTCTTCTACTATTCTCGCAATTTGACAAGTCTTTGTAATCTACCAACAAGATGTTACTCCCTTTGACTAGAAGTGGCTTTAGAAAGTTAATTATTCCTGTTTTTAGTAAATTTTCCATTTGAAAGTATGTTATGAAAGTTAGGTTATAAATTTCAGTACCTTCTCTCTAAAACATTATGCTTATCTTACAATACCCAGAATGTATTTAAGAAATGAGAAGTATAACTGATTTGTGTCATTTAAATTCTTGTGAATGCATTTAGCTGTGTCATTTTTGTTACAAACGATTAACAATACTTCCAAGGAAAGCCAACGCATTTGGCATGGGTGCAAAATCTTTTTAGACTGAATAATTAGGATAATAATTTTGTACAACGTCAAACTGGTTACCTCTCTTTGGACTATTAGATAAATAGTTGTAGACATTTCTTGCAAGAATTTCTACAGCTGATGGAAGTTTAAGACATGTATAAGACGAATATAGATCCAATAATGACTGGCACATACATTCGATTATAAATAAGACAGGTAAATCATTTTTCATTGCCATATATGTTAAACTTAGAAAAATTATCTTTTTTGGGACTAAAATCGTCACTAGTGTATTTTGAATGCAAAAGAAGCTTGTTTTTTCAATTGTGGCAACACCAACCACGTGTAGTTTTGACATTTAGTTATTTGGCGTGTCCGTGGTAGATGCATTGGCAATTGTTGCAACGAATTCAATTTCGCACAAAAGTCGCATTAAAATAATTAAAATTCACTATGAAAATGGTGGTTCTGTTAAAGTTGCATTTCGTAAAATTCGTGATATTTTCGGACACCGCTGTTATTAAGAATTTTGTCGTTACATTTCAGTTGACAGGCTCGATATAAAGTGAGCGAACACCAAAAGGTGTTCGACCGGATCGTTCAGTTGAAAACATCGCAGCCTTGAGCAGCATTGTTAAAGCAGATTCAAATTTGTCCATCCCTCGACGTTCTCAGCTGGTTTTTCTGAAAAAATCGTTTTTCCAGACGAAGCCCATTTTTACTTGTCAGGGTATGTCAACGAGCAAAATTGCCGCATTAGGGCTTCTGAAAATCCTATATCGACTGTATGGTGCGCTATGTGGCCGTTTTTTTGAAGATGAGTTTAATCCACATACGGACTGCGATTCACTGGCCAATCGACCACAAATGGATGCGCTCTCAACGAAAATCGAGTCAAACGCAAAAATGTGCAAGTTTCAGGAAAAAGTTCCCTAATTTCGTTAGAGCACTTACCATTGTAGTAACGATAAAACAGTATTTAAACCCCGAAGGGCAGTTTGCGCGCTGGGTCTGCAGAGCTATGACCTCAGCAGTTTGCACAGGAAAGGCGGAAAACACAATGATGCAGATGGCCTTTCAAGACGCTCAAGCAACGTAGAATGCACAAAAGTCGAGGAAAAAGAGTCCATCATTGCTGTGAGGCATATCGAAATTGGCTCACGAGAAGACTGGTCTAAGGGCCAAAAGGAGGAACCCATTTTGTCAAAAATTATATGGGCCAAGCTAGGGAACATAAAACTGGATCTTAACAAAATATCGGAAGAAAGTTTGCTGGCAAAATCGTACTGGGCTCAGTGAAATAGCAGTAAAGTAGTGAATGGTTGCCTATACTAAAAATAGAAAAGTGCAGATGGAAAAACCACAACGGATTTAATCGTAGTGCCAAGTTCGCGGTTAAAAGATGTAATGAAACAGTTTCATAATGGTCACAGCGGCGGCCATCTGGGCATAACAAACACACTGGAAAAGATAAAACAGCAATTTTACTGGGCAAGCTGCCCACAATTTGTAGCCGAATTGATAGCTAATTTCTAGCAGTGCATTGCGGCCAAAGATTCAACACGGAAAAGTCGTCGAACAGTATAACGCAGGCGCCCCTTTTGAGCGGATAGCAATGGATATTGCAGGCCCATTCCCCGTCAGTAATGCTGGAAATTGGCATCTGCTACTAGTAATGGATTATTTCAGCAAATGTCCCGAAGCGTATCCCATTCGAAACCAAGAGTCCAAAATGGTGGCAGATGAATTTGTAAACAATTGGGTGTGTTGATACGGTGTTCCAACAGAACTACACGATCACGGAGGAAATTTTGAGTCGGCCACATTCAAGGAAATGTGCCACATCTATGAGATCAGAAAGACGAGAACAACACCACAGCATCCACAGTCTGATGACATCGTAGAAAGCTTCAACCCCACCTTTAAAGAATATCTCCGAAAAGTGGTCAGTGAACACTAAAGGGATTAGGAAGGGGCACACACTAAAGTTTCTTCTGGCATATCGATCAGCTATCCCCGAGATTCAACATCATGCAGTCCAGCGAAAATCGTGTTTGGGGCAAAGCTAAAACTACCAGCCAACTTACAATTTTGCGTTTAACCGATTCCTGCACACGACGGTAATGAAAATGTTCCCCAGATACAAGAAAAGCTGCATGAGCTTCATGAGTTGTTCCGCAGCCGCATTAAAATGCCCAGCGACAAAATGAAAGCCAGGTATGATCGAGCAGCAAATACGGAAGGATTTACAGAAGGCCGACTGGTTCTACTATTTTACCCATAACGGAAAAAACGACTGTCTCCCAAATTGCAAACCCACTGGAAAGGACCATACAAGGTGATCAAGAAATTGAATAACGTGGTTCATCGGATACAGAAATATCAAAGTCCAAAGTCTAAGATGAAAGTAGTGCACTTGGAGCGGCTGGCAAAATATGGCCGACAAAGAAAATCCCTTAGAGAAATAAGAAGTAGGGTAGGAGAAAAAACGTAGCCTTTCGGTACCCCCGAATTAATCTTGAACGAACTCGTCTGAGGAAATCCCATCTATAACAACACGTATAGTGTGATTTCTAAAAAAAACTCGATAGAAATCTGGAGAAATTGTGACCGACACCAAAAGCAGCAAGTTTTAACAGAAGTGCATAATGCAACACTCTATCAAAAGCCTTGGAGAGCCACCACCTTGGAGTTGCACCATTGTTCCGATAGGAAAGCCAGCAAGTTGCCCGTAGTGCACCCGCTACGGAAACCATATTGTCGGTCGCTAATTAAGCTGTAGGACTCTATATACCTCACAAGATAAAAATAAATATATTTTCCATCACTTTAGAAAATGCAGAACAAATTGAAATTTGGAGGTAATATTGAGGGTTGTTAGCCTCACCCTTTTTGGGTATTGGCATTACGTTAGCATCACCTTGGAAATTCACCGCCATGATACAACATATTGAAAAGGGTTGCTAACGGATGCGCTAGCTTCGAAGAGTACTGTTTCAAGACCAGTGCTGTTATCCAATCCGGCCCAGGAGACTTGTTGGCATTGAGATCTGCTAAAACCTTTTTAACCGCTCGAGCTCGTCATGCTAACGGATACTCTGTTGAGCCCGGGCGGTGGTTGATTGCTTTTCGGCAAATAAGAAATATTTGCAAATATACCAGACAAAAGGTTAGCTTTATCAACCGAGTCAGTGAATGTTTTGTCACACGCTGCCACATGTGACACTGCCAACGGAACGATCAATTGATTGCAAACCAAATATCCCGATCGCATAATTGTGTGGGGCTATGTTAAGGGCAGAGTCTATACGGAGCTAGTCGATTTCGGCCTTAAAAATAAAAATCAGCAGTTAAGTAGCCACCCAATTCGTGTTATTTAACACCATTGGATTATTTTTTGTGGGGATATGTTAAGGGTAGATTGATATACCGAGCCAGTCGATTTCGGTCTTAAAGTTTAAAATCCGTGGTGTGATTAACGAAATAGGACCGTCATTTCGAGAAAAAGTGGTTAAAAACTTTGATGAAAGAATCGACATTTCTCAGCGTGGTCGTGGTGGGCATTTGCCAGATATTATTTTTCATTTATAATTATCGAACTTTTCTCTTCGTAATACAATAAAATTTGAATCATGTTAATCTAAACTTTTTGTTTTATTTTGTTTTAGAAAACAAAAATCTTGTTGAAAAACCTTTTAGTATCGCTTCAAAGAGGATAATAAATAAAAAACATCTACACAAAAATAAATAATTTGCTTAATTATATAAAACTGTTTTCTTCTACAAAATAGTGTAGAAAGTCTCTTTTTACATAAAATAAAATGAGAACAAATCAACAAAAATAAAAATACTTGTGACACTTGATTTTTTTAAGAGGGAATAGAAAAAATCGCGACTTTTTAACATCAAGTTAAAAATTTACTCTTAAAAGATTTGAAAAATCGTATTTGGGAGCGCTTTTTTTATATAAAGAATTTTTTTTTTCAACAGTAGAAAATATACAAAAAATAAATAAAAGGGGAAATTTGTGCTGTTGCTGCCGAAAAAAAGAAAAAAAAATACAAAAACATAATTTGCAATGTGTAAAGTGATAAAACGTGTCTATGAATTTTAATTTTTTGCTGCTACTTTGGCTAGGAAAAAATACACTTTTCCACATTTTCATTACTTGTAATTTTTATTTTTATTTTATTTAAGATTTATTCTTAAGATAATTTTTACTCATAATTGCAACTCTTTTTCAAGCATTTTCCTTTAAGATGAGTCTTGATTGTGGCGATAAAACACGTATGTTAAAGAAGTCCTTATTAAATTCCATTGTAACAGGGTGCATATGTGTGTGTGTGTGTATAATAATACCTTAATTTTTTCAGAATGAAAACTTTTTTAATTTACAATTTTTAAGTTTGCAATAATTTCTCAGCCAACAATAAAGATTGGGAACCACAATTTCTGAGAAGAATAATCTGCATTTTGCCGATTTCAAATTGTGATCATATCACCAATTCGAAGGAATTATACCTGATACTTTAAGGCTTTTTCTTTATATCACATATTTAAAAATCTAACAACTTTAAGAATCTTTAAACTTATAACGTGGACACCTCAGTTGCAAACATAAACGATTTTAATCGATTTTTAATAAAGTCATTGCTGTTGACATACTCACACTGTGAAAAACGCCTGAAACTTTGTCAAATAAAAAATAAAATAAAACAAATTTAATAAAACAATCACAAACAAACAAAAGTTTACATGACATTAAAGGACAGTAGAAGCAAACATCCGTCTGAACAGACCAACTAAAAAGAAAAGCCAACTGACAATAAAATTACAAATGTAAATATACTCACACGCACACGAATTATTGTACAACTTGGGGCAACAAGAATCAAGGAAAACAAAAAGCAGCACGTGCGAAATTCATTCTATTTTGACCAGAAAGTTGAAAGGGAAAATAATGTAAAACCCATTATATAAAAATTGCCGATTGGCAAATTGATTTGTACCTGTGTGATAAATCCTACTTACTACTCTAAACCATAAGATAAGGATTGTTGTGTTAGAAACTTCCTGGATCCAAGCAACACACCCATCCATATTTAAAAAAAAAATTATTTTTTATTCTCTGTAGGTTGTCATGTTCATTTTTCGTTTTTTCGTTATTTTATAAATCTAAAGGATATTGCTGGATATTACACACATACATTCATAGTCTTACAAATCTACTAACCCACATATTTGCTTAGTAATTGTTGTCACATGTATAGTGTGGCCTTTCAAATTCATACAACTATTTATGGCAAAGATTTAGTTTGAAGGTAAATTTATTTTTATTTTTAAGGCTTAGAACACTTCATACAAACAGTCAAGGAAATTTATATTGTTTCATATAATAACAAGTACGAGGGTCGATTTTACCTTTGGTTTACTACTGGGTTTTTTAACAAGAAGTTTGTTTTTCAATTATGGCAACACTAACAACATGATATTTTTGACATTTACTTTTTCTGACGTATTTATAGTAGACCAGCTGAACCCGGGCAGACATTGCCCTGCCTCTACGCTCCTCTATATATATAAATGGATGCCTGTATATGTATGTAATCATGCTGGGGAAAAATTAAACAATTGATGAAAAAATATATAGATTTTATTAATAGCAATATTTTAATGAATATCAATGAAAAATGTTATTGCTATATGATGACAGGAACTTGTGCTAATAAAACTAATCTATCGTAACGCGAGTGGATATTTTTGGTCTTCTCGTTTGGTGCGTATATGTATAGAGTTTTTTGGCATTTCACCTCGAGAGCAAGCGACGTAGAGACAACGACCAAGAGAAAAACATATATTTTCCAAATGCAAACCGGCAACTCGCAGCAGCCGTCTTTGGGATTTGTTGATTGTCATTGCGAAAGCGAGAAGCACGGGAAACTGAAGTTACTTGAATGTGAATGCGCGGAATGAGCACATCATCTGATTTACATTACTGATTATCGTTGCTTCAATCACATTCGGCATCAACTTTTTTAATGAAAAACTGGTTCCGTTGCACAACTTGGGCATGTTGAGATTCCGAAGAAGCCAATTTTCAACGTCAATACATGCGGTGGCATTCCAGGAGGCTCCAATAAATTCAGAAAGTCAATCGGATAACTGACAGCTTGGTCCTCTTCTATTACTCTGTCCATAGATTTGTATTACGTGACCGCTCCAGGAATTTTCAATTGAATCTTACGATCTTACGAATCTGATACGATTGGCCTCATCATTCTTCGGAGCTAAGATAGCTTGCTCGGAAAGCAAGTCGTGATTCTTGACATTATTGGCAATATCCTCTTCAAGATTTCTAATTAATCCCTGAAGTTGACAAAAGTCCAGTGGGAACGATATCTCGGAACTTTGCTGTCGCCCATATTCAAAAGCTGCTTGGAAAATGTTTGTACAGAAACATCTCCATATAAATGCACACGTATATTGGTCGACAGTGCAATTTTCTTCACATATCTCCAGAGAACCGATTTCTTCAAGCATGCGTTCAGTTCATCTGTTTGGAATGACAGGCAAGAGTTGACGGAAATCACCGGCGAGCAGTTTTAGAGCTCCACCCATTAGGCGTTGATTGCCTTGGAAATCGCGAAGAGTACGATCAATTGCCTCAAGCAGTTTCTTGTGAGCCATCGTACATTCATCCCAAATGATGGGTTGGCACGTTTTCAGTACAGTGGTCATTCCGCATGTTTTTCCGATACAGAGAGGAACGTTGGCAATATTCAAATTCAATGGAAGCTTGAATGCTGAATGCGCCGTACGTCCTCCATCTAGCAATGTTATCGCAATTCCCGATGATGCCGCAGTCAGAGCAATCTCGAGAAACAAATTGATCAAAAATATTTTCCCAGTTCCTCCTAGGGAATCAATTAACAGCAGACCATCATTTCCGGCTCGCACGTGCTCCGTGACTGCGTTGTATGCAAGTTTTTGGTCGTTTGTTAAGTCTTCTGAGTCTCAATATAAACTTGGAGCGTATCAGCGTCGTATTGCATTTGTCGCAACATGTCTCTGTCGACAGCATCATTTCTGCCACGCTATAAACAAACGAAGAATATGCACTATGGCGTCCAGCACTGAAAACAATTCGAATGGAAATGCTTCTCCATTTCAAATTGATTCACCAATAACTAATCACTGTCAAAGTCACAATCATAATTTGTTATTATTGAGGACCGTAAAAATCAATACCATCGAAATCAGTTTTATTGTAGGGCCAACGAAAAAACTAAAATGCTGTATCGCTGCTGTTCTAATGTTTTGACAGAATCAAAATCAACGGACTTAGGCTTGCGCAGCGTTATAGAACAGTGCTTTCAAACAATTTTTCTGCAGCGTCATCTAGTGGCGAGTTACAGAGAAATTGCTAGTCTAAAAAACATTTCTATGAAAAATTACTAACACATGTCAAATTTCATTATAATCGGTTGAACAATGTTACAATGAATTCAATTTCGCGCAAAAATCGCATTAAAATAAATAAAATCCACTATGAAAATGGTGCTTCTATTAAAGTTACATTTTAAAAAATTCGTGATATTTGCGGACAACGTAATCATATTTCTGAGACCGCTATTAAGAATTTGATAGTTAAATTTGAGTCGAAGGGTTTGATACAAAATGTGTGGACACCAACGCATGCTCGACCGGGTCGTTCAACTGAAAACATTGCAGTCGTGAACCACTGTGTGGAAGCAGGAATAAATTTGTCAATTCCTCGATGACGAATTTTGCGTAAGGATTTTATTTTGAAGCCTTACAAGATGATTAATATTTTCATTGTGTTACGAAAAGAAAAGTTCGGCAATTATGACTGAAAAATGATTTCTGGCAAATGTCCACCACGGGCACAGCTGACAGATGTCGAAACTTCCATCAAAGTTTTTAATCAGTTTTTAGCTAAATGGTGGTACTATTTTGTTAATTACCTCAGGGGCTTTAAAACCTTTAGTTAAGCGTGCAATGTTCAACACAGTAATACCGCGGCTGGATAAGTTAAGTGACATTCGTAATAGCTTGAAACTATACATTTCTTTGCAAAATTAAACTATATTTGTTTTTTTTTAAGTTTCAGTTTGATATATATGCCACTATATATCAGACATATATTACGAAAGTATAAAGTTTTCGAAGATCTCTGTAAATTTAATATAAATTCTTGTCATCTATAAATATCTAATGATTAATTCTGCTCCTTAATGTCTGTTTCAGTTTACACAGATTGCCAACAGCCCAAATGTATACAATCTAAATTATGTCTTTTACATTTAAAACGACGTTATAAAAAGTTCATATTTCATTAAACTCTTGCGTACCCACAAACACACACATGCGTGCATGCATGTAATACTCAAACTGTAAAGGCTTACGACCGTATGAATAAAAAACTCTTACTTAAGCTTTAAAGTACACGTTAGTTAACAAACGCTTTAAGGCTAACAAACGTTTGTTAAAAAATGGTATTCAAAAATAATACTTGAGCTATTGTATGCTTTAGTAAAATAAGTATTTTGATTCTGGCAATGCCTCTGTTTTCAGTTGTTACCTTGTAGTTAACAATGTATAAAAATGAATATTATATATCCGGGTAGTTAGATCCATAAAAATGTTTTTATTGTTTTTAGCAAAATCAACATGTTTTTTTGTTGTTGTTTTATTAATCTTTTTAATAAAAAACAAAAAACCCAAAAAAGGTCAATTTGCAAGGCTTACGAAGAACTTACAAAGAATTTGTTCATAAGTATTCGGATAACGAGCTTTGTTTTGATTATGTTTACATCAATAAAACTTTTATTTTAAATAATTAATTATAATTAAATTTTGGTAAAATATAAAATAAAAAAATGTTTTATATTGAATGGCGTGTTATATTTCAGTTTTTAATATTATTTGTATACTAAAATTTG
Source organism: Trichopoda pennipes (assembly GCA_030448955.1). NCBI lineage: Eukaryota > Metazoa > Arthropoda > Insecta > Diptera > Tachinidae > Trichopoda > Trichopoda pennipes. The sequence continues at coordinate 3,933,102 of JASKUP010000008.1, read as the reverse complement.
TTTTTAATAAACATTTTTAAAAATTTTTGGAATAATAAAGTACAACTGTCAATTGAGCTGTTTATACTGAAAGTGGCATAAGTCACAATTGTTCAGTTGAACAGTTTCTTTTCATTTTTAATAAATTTTAAATTAATAAGTTGAGAAGTATTGAGATTTATTTGAGAGCAGTGTTGATAATTAACGGTATAACAAAAATGTTTATTTTGAAAGTGGGGTAAGTCGCTGTACGCAGGAAATTAATTACGGAGCTTCGTGTGAAAGAAATGGAAACATATAATAAGTGTGTGTGAAGTATTGTTGTGATTATTGGACTTATTTTTATTAGTACGAAAGAAAAGTGCAGATTTTGAACTATATTATAGTGATATCTAACATAGTACAACATAATTAGCATTATTTTGTTATTTTTTTATTCTCAGGAAGTTGCTTCGTGTTATATAAAATATCTAAGAATATCACAACTCAAAAGCATATTATTGCATATAGCGACTTATGTAAAGGACAAAATAGTAACTTGAAACTGGCATGAACTTTGATGAAAATTGTTCAGTCTTCAAAAAACAGTATCTAAATTCTTGATCACAAATTTTTAATTTCGAGTTATTCATACTTTGGTGTAATAGAAAAGACCTTGAAAAATGCAAATGTTTTATAAAGTTTAAATGATTACTTTAGGGTGATAGCACCCTGTCAAAAAAAAAATCCTTCACAGTACACAACATGGAGAAAAAAGAATTTATTTTCACACAATCATAAGAAAAATCCGTTTCACAAAAAAAGTAAATACATACCAAGACAAAGTGAATTGGCTAAAAATTCAATGGATTCAATTTTACCATGATATTCCCTATAAAATATTTTATAAACTAACTTAAGATATAGAAGATGACAAAAACTAAGTGACTTACGCCACTTTTAAAATAAACGGCTTAGTTTATTGTAAACACAATTTGTTTTGTTTTTAAACTTTCAATAATAAAATTGAACTGTCAATTTATTGTTGGTTTAATGTAGGTTTTTTCTACTTTAAAGTTAATACAGGTATTTTAAGGTAAAAACGTTTTTTGAATACAATTGAAATTGTGCTTAACAACGGCAGTTAAACCTGCTTTAAGTTTTAATGCATACGGCTGTTAATCTTTTACTTTGAGTTTTAATTTTACATAATTCTCTTTACATAACACAGTTCGATAAGAGCGCTCTGTTGCACATATGCAACATAAAGTTTTATTAGTTTTAGGTATTTCATTTCTTTACGTCAATACAATTTTTAAAAAAATACTTGAAGTCAATAGAAAAATTCGTGGTAGATTAGATGCCATTACACGCATTTAAATAGTTTTACTGAAACAATTATTATGAAAACCTTCGGAAAAACTTATTAACAATAACAATAATTTTCTTTACGGTCCTAATTTAGAACTTAAAACTAACATAGCAACTGAAAAGAAATCAGTAATTTAGCCACAAGCTTTTTTGTAGCTTATTACAAAATCTAAAAGAGAATTGGAAAAGCCTGTTCGTATGTGCGCTTCAATAAAACGGCTTATGGTTTGCCTTTGAAATAAGGTCACTTCCGTTTTCCGCTTTGAATTTTTACGTGTGTTTGAAATGAAAATAATTGAAAAACAAAGTTTGTTTTTCTTTTTATATATTTAAGGATGTGAGCGTGTATATTATGTATGGGTTTTTTCCTTTTTCGAGTATATCATGTTGAGCTACCATTGTAAAAAAATTTAGCTTAAAGGAAACCTAAATAGCATGAAATTTTATCAACAATTTTCAAAAAAATAAAACAAATTTTACAAAAATTAATCTAAATGTAAACGAAAAAAATAAATTTTACTAAGTAAAGAAAATTTGAAACAAGCGTATATCAATAATCTGATTTCTTTAGTGACATTTTATGTCTTATTTTCATTTGAAAGTAATTTATCAGTTTTATTTGTGAATATTAAGTTAACACAATCTTCTATTTTGTCTTTTTCTTACCAGCAACACATAAAAAATTCTTGCAAACTGCTAAAGTATTATTATGTTTTTTTTTAAGAAAATGGTGGCAACACTGTTAAAAACACACATGCATTTTAAGTGTCCATGTTTTTCTAAACGATTTTTTGGATACGTTTCACAATATTTGTTTACGTTTTAGTATCAATATTTGATTGATATGTCAACAAAACTTTTATTTTTATTTTATTTCTTTGTATCCTTTAAACTTCCACTCCTTTTTATACTTTTGTTTCTAAATATTCTAGTTGTGTGTGTATGTTTCTAATAAAATTAAAGCGTAAACAGTTTTCTTTAGGCTTTTTATGAAAAAATTAATGGGGAAATAAGTTTGCAGATAAATTAATATGAAAATTCAAAATTCGAATCAATGTTGCCAGATTTCTTAAAAATATTAAGCCATTTCAACTCAATAAACTACATAAAACTTCAATATACTTATTATTTTGATAATTTTGTTAAAAACTTTGTATATTTTTTTGTTAATTATAATATATATTTTGGAACTTATAGATGAAGGGTAGCGTAACATGTATGGGCCCGCTCTTAAATTTTCACTTTCTTTTTAAAACTTGTTACAGCGTAAAAAGGTAATACATACTTTAGATAAATTTAAAATAAATCGCTTTGAAAATAACGTGCTCCTTAGCGAATTAAAAATACATTCAGGGCGTGAAGTTTCAGCCTTTTACGGTTCAAAAAATAAGGCCTTGATTTTATATTACTTGCTCTCATAGCAGAATATGTAATTCTATCTAGTGTTTTTATAGGGGCGGCCATCTTTTTGGCTGTCAAGTGATTTATGATTTGTTTGGTTTGAATTTTAACATTACCAGCTTGGAAATTTTTTACTTAATCTGAGCGCCCTAACAGCAACAAAAATAACGAGTATTCTTTGCGGAAAGCAACTCAATACATGAAGCGACCAGCTAAAAGAAATATTCCAATTAATGACAGAAACGGAATATGGTGTAAAACTGATAAGTCTAAAGCAGAGGCATCTGCATATCACCTGCAAAACACTTTTTCAGACACATTAACACACAGACAATTTTGATAATGAAGTGCTTAATTTTCTCAACTGCCCGTGCTCTGTGGAGGGGCCGATAAAACATATATCCGTTAATGAAGTCAACAGCCAAATCATGAAAATAATTTGCCAAAAGTCTCCTAGCTATGATAGTGTTGATGGAAAAGTTTTCCAAACACTTCCAAAAAAAAGCAGTTTTATATTTAACTCCATCTTAAGGCTAAAGTATTTTCCACTTGTAATGATTAACAAAGCAAACAAGCCAAAAAATATTGTATTATCATTTATTTATTTATTTATTTATTTATCATCAACTGTCTACGGAATTTAACATCCTTGCAGACATTTTAATTAAAATACAATATAAATTATCTTAAATTAATTAATAATAAATACTAGCTTTACATACAACATAAAAATTTGCTCAAATTTAACATACATACAATAAAAACAAATTTTGTAAAGAAAAAAAAAATATACATAAATGCAAACACCTAGTTGTTTAGGTAAACTAATAAGTTATTCCTTATTGCGCTTACTGACAAATTGTAATCTATGAAATTATAATATTTATTAAAATCTGCACAAATTCTCCTAAAAGGGTCTGCGTTAGCATAATTGGCTCGAAAGAATTCCACTGCTAAAGGTATAAAATTTCGTGTAGGGCGTTGCGGTACATTTAGAGTAATCCTGTTAATAAGTGAATGAGTAGAAACATCGCCAATTATCACACCAAAAATGAACGAAATATTAAGTGCTGTTCTACGACTCCTTAAAGTTGGTAGCTTAATAAGAGAAAGTCTAGCTGAATAGGCAGGTAAGTCCAATGGGTTAAAGTTCAAACCACGGAGGCAAAAAAGCAGGAACTGTTTTTGAACAGATTCGAGAACATCTGAGTATTTTCTATATATAGGGTCCCAAATGACGGATCCATACTCAAGAATAGGCCTGACAAGGGACATATAAAGGCTTTTGGTAACGTATGGATCATCAAACTCTTTAGCCCAACGTTTCACAAATCCAAGTACACCTCTAGCTTTGTTTGCTGTCAGATCGATATGTGCAATAAAATTGAGTTTGGAGTCAAGTAGCAATCCAAGATCAAGTATTTTGTCAACTTCCTCCAAATGATGGTCATCGATATAGTAGCATGCAGTTATCGGTTTCTTTCTAGCAAAGCACATATATTTACATTTCTTGAAATTTAACTCCATACGATTTATTCTACACCAGTTATGAAAAGAGTTAAGGTCACTTTGGAGGCGTTGCTGGTCAGTTACTTGACAATAACTAAGAAAAACTTTTACATCGTCAGCATACATCAAAATATTGGATGATTGAATGACATCAGGCAAGTCATTAATAAATAGCAAAAAAAGAAGCGGCCCAAGGTGGCTTCCCTGTGGTACTCCAGATAGAACCTTTATGCATCTAGAGGAGGCGTTATTAAAACGGACCATTTGTTTCCTATTCGTTAGGTAAGAGTAAATCCATTTGACAGTTAAATCGGCAAAACCTATTAATTCCAATTTTTTCTTTAGGAGGATATGATTTATTTTATCAAATGCCTTGCTGAAATCAGTATATATAACGTCTGTTTGTTGTTTTTTTAAAAATCCACGATGAATAATTGTTGAAAAGTGTAAAAGATTTGTTATGCCAGAGCATCCCTTCCGAAATCCATGTTGATTATTGGTTATCAAACTTGATGTATGAAAGCATAAATGTTCAGTGATAATTTTTTCAAATAATTTGGGTATAGTACTTAATTTTGCAATACCACGGTAATTTGAAATATCAGACCTGTTACCTGATTTAAATAAAGGAATAATATAAGAATCCTTCCAGCTTTCAGGAAAAGTACCATATTTTATTGACATGTTGAATAAAATTTCCAAAGAGATGGAAATACTTTCAGCACAATTTATCAAGATATTACTGGGGATGTTGTCAGGTCCACAATTATATGAAAATTTAATCCTTTTCAATTCCTTGGAGATTGTCAAAATATCGATAAGTGGTATATTAATCGTTTGAGATTTTGCAATATTAAATGGGTACTTAAAACATTCATCATAATCTGCAACTGAGTAATTTGTCGAGAAAAAGTCAGCGAATAAATTGCATATAACAGTTTCATCACTAGATTCGGTTTGTTGGAACTTTAAAGTAGAAGGGAATCCATCTATTTTCCTTTTTTGATTAACAAATCTGTGAAATGCTTTCGGATTGCGTTTTAAATTGACTTTCAATTTGTGCATATAAATACTATAAGATAGTTTGTTAAGCGAAGAGTATGTAGCGCGACTAATAGAATACCTTAAATAATCAGTAGAATCACCAGACTGTTTGAATTTTTTATATAGTCTGTTCTTCCTATTTTTAGTGTACGATAATTGTTTATTGTTCCAAGGAGGTCCAACCTTTTGCTTGGTTATTTTTTTCGGAATACAAAGATCCATAAAGGAATACAACTTATTGTAGAATGCTTTAGTCATTTGATCCATATCAGTGCAAGATAATATGTTATTCCAGTTAGTATCCATTAAGAGTTTATTTAATAAACTGTAATTTGTATTCTTAAAACAGAATGTCTTTGTATATGAAGGCACAACAGATTTGTTTGGAATTGAACCCAATATTTCGATGGTAGGATGGTAGATATCCTCGGGTGTTATTATAGGTAAGGAGCGCCTAATATAAAAATTGGTAACATCATTTACGAAAATTAAGTCCAGTAACCTTGAGGAACTATTTGTAATGCCATTTAGTTGGTATAAACCCAAATCGTATTAAGTGTTAAAAAATTCTGCACTATTAGAACCGAACGTAGTTTGAACATAATATTTCTCTTCCGGGAAATAGTTCCACGATATTGAAGGTAAATTGAAATCTCCAAAAACTAAAATTGAATCATCAGTAAATGCTGACCGAGCAATAGATTTAATAGATTCGGCGTGTAGATTATATATTTGCATTGGAGAAGATGGTGGTAAATAAGAACATGTTATAAACATTCGTTTATCACTGTTTTTTATCAATACAGATATAAATTCAATGTCAGAAACTGAGTCAATTGCAACAAGTTCAGATGACAAACTGCTAGAAACTGCAATAAGGACTCCACCTCCAGTTGTTTTACTGCCACGATCACGTCGAAAGATATTGAATTTATTGCAAAGTATTTCAGAATTTAAAAAGTTGTCGCTAAGCCATGTTTCAGTAAATACCAAGATTTGTTGTTCCAAGTTAAAACTTTCCATATATAACGACGAAAGTTTTGTTCTCAGGCCACGAACGTTTTGGTATACGATAGATATACAATCAGATATACTATTTAGTTTTTTGGAGGATCAATTTTCTGTTGAGGAAGGATAGCAATGTTATCTGCTCTGTTTCTCGGTGTAAACTCGCGAACAAGTGTATTGTCTGGCCAGAAGTTCGGGTCCAACATAACATCATGTAGACCAATTAGTTTATTGGTTATTTTCGCTAAAATCTTTGAAAAATTATTTTTAGAAAGATTAATGCCAATTTTAGATAAACTAAACACTGTTCCAGAATATCAATTTGGTTTTCGGAAAAAACACGAAACTCCCGAGCAATGCCATGGTATCGCTGCCTACATACGAGATACATTGCAAAATAAAAGATATTGTTCAGCAGTATTTCTCTATATACAACAAACCTTTGATGGAGTATGGCATGCTAGTTTATGCTTTAAAATGAAAAAAAAAATTCTTCCAACACCGTTTTATTTACTCTTAAAATCATATCGTGTTAAAGTTAACACGGAGATTTCTGATATATATAATATAAAGTCTGGGGTTCAACAAGGTATACTTGCACTGATTTTATACACGATCTTTACATCAGATATACCAGTTAACGATAATATTTCAATTGCCACATACGCAGATGATACTGCCATTTTATCATCTTATAATTGCCCTAATTCTGCATCAGATTTGCTACAGCCTTAACTGAATGCATTGGAAACATGGTTAAACAAATCGAAAACCAAAGCCAATACGGAAAAGTCGTGATATGTGACATTTTCATTACGAAGAAGTAGCTGTCCTGCTATTAAGTTTTATAATAATTTGATTATTATTATTATTCGACCTTTTTTTTCTTAAATAAATAAGTATTAATAATGGTCTTTTTAAATAAATTTATCACATATATTTTCAATATTTCGCTTTCCTTGAAAAGCTTCTTCAGTAAATTAATTTTTGAAAAACAAAAATTATTAACAAATTGAAAAAAAAATATGAAAACAATTAACAAAAAGCATATAAAATAATTTTCTTCATACATACAAAATTAAAATTTCAAATATTTCAAATATTTAAACTTACAAAAGAAGGAAACGGAAATTAAATAACAAATTCTCTCTTATGAAATATTTATAAAAAACTAGCATGCCCGTGACTGCTTGCAAGTCATTTTTTTCGTTCTTATGTTTTTTTAATAAATTTATCTTTTTCACAATTCAATATTTTTGTATGCTTATACAATACGTCTTATTCTATTGCAATGCTTTTAGATATACGACATTTTTCGATCGATTTTGGTTCGCGGTATAAACAAACAGTTTATTTACACGTGAACATGATACATATAATTGACCGTGCAAAAATCAGGGATCATTTCAAAAGCTACGCATATGGGAAACTGAAGCCGTTTAAAATCAAACGGCAAATTTGAAGGAATCATAGAAATGCGTGGCATCATCCTCGCCCTTATTATTTTCCTTTTAAAATTGTTGCTTCAATCACATTTTTAATGACTTTTTTGACTACTAAACGTGTCTCATTGCAAAGTCGTGGCTGGCAGACATTTCTAAGCAAAATAATTACTACACCAACTTTCACTTGTTGGTGGTGGGGCGGCAGTCCAGGTGCATCTGGATTTTTCGCAGCTAAGATAGCTCTTTTCCCCAACCAATCAGGGTTTCTAAAACTTTCTGCAATACCGAGAAATACGTTTGTGACCAATTCTTGTTTTGATTGTGCAAAGTGGCAAAAGTTATCTGGAAGCGTAATCATTTTTGTGGTGGGGTCAATTGGAATTGCGCCATTCACAATATCTAACAATTGCTTTGAAAAACGTTCGACTAAACATGAAAATTACACACACACAAAATGCAACAGAATATGGAAAACAAAATTCTGTACATATATGTTTGCACATCCACTTGCTATAAACATGAGGATATTTCGATTTGTATTGCAGTCGCATTCTGTGCAAGCACACACACACAGCAACGTACAAACGAAAGCACACATTTCATTTGATACAAAACATTGAGTCGAATTATGCAATGGAAATTAAATTTGATTTTTTTGAAAAATTTGTCTTTTTTCAAACACGCACTGTGGACGCACTGTTGTGCGTAAATGCATGAAACAAAGATACAAACCAGCGAACGATCATTACTGTGAAAATTTGGTGGAAATCCGACCGCGCATCTCGCCAAACACTGGCAACCAACAGACACCTATTTTGGGCTTAATTTATATATATATAGATTATGTGTCTTTTGAGTTAAGTGCCTATAATTCTGCACTAAATTGTCTGTGTCTGTTTTGAAATTTATTCTCCTTACATTTGGTACATTAACAATTTCTAACATTTCTAACATATGTATAACGTCTCTTATAGTTTTTTTCTATATCTAAAATTGATGCTACCCCAAACTTTGGATAATGATTATATTTCTTACAATGTAAAGATAAGGATGTCTTTTGTGTTGAAATATTCATATATTTTTGGTCACATCTATGACCAGCTAATCTTGTTTAAAGTTTATTTTTTGTTGTCCCAATAAAAACTTTGTCACAGTTCACCTCGTCATTTCCTCAACATGGTATCCTGTATACTACATTAGATATTTCCATTTTTCCTATTTTATCCTTCATATTGCTAAATAGTTTATTTAATGTGTTATATGTTTTGTGTGCAATTATATATCTATCAGTATCATATATTCTAGACTTTCTTAATCTTTCTGATATTCCAGGAACATAAGTTAATGATTTATAAATTCTTGGTTCTGCCATAGTATTTCCTATATTATGCCTATGATTACCATATTGTCTAATTAATCGGTTAGTTAATTCTACTGGACTTTCATTGCCATTAAGTATATCTTTTACTGTGTCCTTATTCTGAAATTGTCTATCACTTATAGTCAATATTCTGTCTATCATATTTTTCGCCGTGTTTATTATCATTTTTCTCGGATGTTTGGAATAAAAATTAATAATTCTTCCAGAAGATGTTGGTTTCTTATACCAATCTAACACTTACTTATTTCTCTTTCTTATTATCAATATATCTAAATATGGAAGTTTAGGTTCTAACTCTCTTTTAATCGTAAATTTAATATCCGGATGAAAACTATTCAATTCTGACAAAATATCATCCACTGCCTCTTCGGAAGTTATACAAAATAAATCATCTACATATTTTGTAATAATCTTCGGTTTAATATGCATTTTACTAATACATGAATTTAGTAATTCCTCCATCACAATATCAGCTATAATTGAAGATGCTGGAGAGACCATAGGGAGGCCCTCCTTCTGTTGATATATCCTATTATCAAATTGAAAATACCTGGTGTCTTCAATGCAAAACTTAAAAATACGTAAAAATAATTCCTTCTCAATATTCGTATTTTGTTCTATCTGCCATTTTCCGTCTATAATTCTTAAAGCTAAACCTACAGGAATACTATGAAAAAGGGAAACTACATCAAACGAAAACAATCTATCATTATTTTGTGTATCTATTCTCTTGGCTTTATCTTTAAATTCCAATGAATTTCTAATATTATATGTTGATTGTCCTGTTATCACCTTAAGAATATTCGTTATATACTTGCACAGTCCGTAGGCCGGGGAATTAATGCAAGAGCAAATAGGCCTTAAAGGAAAATTCTGTTTATGGATCTTAGGTACTCCATACAGCTTTGGAGAATTTGTTACATTAGTCTTAAGTCTATTTCTCTCCATTACTGAAATGTTATCTTTTTTAAAACGTTCATCAACTAAAACATTGTTTGTTTTCTGCAATTTAGTAGTAGGATCCTTATTCAATATTGAGTATTTAGCAGAATCGTTAAGAATGTCATTTATTCTCGAATTATAATAGTCTCTGCTCACAGTAACATTACCCTTGTCAGCATTAAAAATTAATATGTTCCTATTAGTATTCAAACATTTTTTAGCAGTTTTTACTTTATCTAATATCTAATATAAAAATATCTCTTGCTATGTATATGTCTAATGTTGCTAATGTGCCTATCAGTAATCAGCAGTTGAATATCAAAATTAGAAAACTTTATGGGCTATTAAATTCCAAATATAAATAAAGTTTGGAAAACAAAATTCTTATATATAAAACATATTTAAAACCTGTGTGCTCTTACGCAATTCAACTTTGGGATACAGCTGGCATTTCAAACATTGAAATTCTTCAAAGATATCAGTCTAAAGCACTCAGATCAATTGTTAATGCTCCATGGTACGTGTCAAATAATACAATACACAATGATCTAAACGTGCCGAAAATTGAAGATTAAGTGATAGCTACCTGGAATGATTGAGTCAACATGTTAACCCATTAGGTATTGCTCTACTTGAAGATACTGAAGAAACAAGAAGACTTAGAAGGTACCACATCCTGGATTTGCCATATAAAGGGTACGCCAAATAACTTTTATTTTGTTTTAAATACTATAAACAAAACTACTGAATATTTTCTCATATTTCTTTTTTAATTTGAAAGTGCAATCCCTCCGGTATATAATGGAAAATAATTTCATTCAAATGGCCGCCTCGACTGGCCATGCAATAGCCTACATGATCGGTCCAATTTTAAGGCACATTATCGATTGTGTGCAGCTGTATTTCACCAATGGCTTCACGAATATTGTCCTTTAAAGCATCAATTGTCTCTGGCAGGTCGGCGTAACATTTATCTTTGACGGCACCCCACAAATAACAGTCCAACGGTGTCAAATCGCAGCTCCTAAATGACATCAGTTTTGCGGCTGATAAGCGAGCTTCAAAAATAGGCAGCAAAACATCGAGTGTAGTTTCGGCTGTATGGCACGTAGCGCCGTCCTGTTGAAATCAAATGTTTCCAATATCCTCCTCTTCAATTTTTGTGAACAAAAATTCGTTCAATATGACCCGACAACGATCGCCATTGACTGTAACGGCCACTCCATGCTCATTTTCGACGAAAAATGGCCCAATTGTACCTCTGGACTAAAATCCGCACCAAACAGTAACGTTTTGGGTGCGTCGGCTTTTCAATGTATGCGTGCGGGTTTTCTGTGCCCCAAATGCGACAATTTTACTTGTTTACATACCCGCCAAGATCAAAATGAGCTTCATCCGAAAAGATAATTTTTTGCAAAATCGTCATCTTCTGTAAGTCGATCGCAGGCCCACTTAGCGAAGCGAAAACGCACTGGATGGTCACTTGGCTTCAACTCCTGAACCAATTGGACTTTGTACGGCGTCATACCAAGGTTTTTATGCAAAATTCATATCAATGATGTCTCTGAAATGTTCCATTATTGAGAATGACGGTGAATTGATTTTGATGGCGCTTCACGCACACTTTCTGCCCCAGCAGCAATATTCTCGGGTATACGCACTGTTTTTGGCTTTTCATGGTTTGGTTTATCGATAAGGATGCCAGTTTCTTTCACTTTTTTCACTAGATAACGAATATACGGAGCTGACGGTGCTTCTCTTCTTCTAAAATCCGTACGCAATTTTCGCACACACTCTGCAACATTACCATTACATTTTCAAAGTAATGTCGCAATATTTCCCAGCGTTGTTCAAGCGTATACACAACCATTCGTTCAGCGGAGGGATAAAACTAATTATCTGTCAAATCAAACATGAGCTAAGTGTTACCATTCACGAAATAAGCACTAGTTGAAAAAAAACGTTAAATGGCGGACCCTTTATGTAATATATAAATATATATATACATCCAAACGCTTCAAAACTGTAAAAATTGGGTGCAAAACAAAATTGTCTTTAATGTACTGTTTGTTTAAAAACAATTCAAAACTACAAGACTTAATCCTTTTTAAACGTTTCATATCATTTACTTTTTTACTCTATGTCGATTATATTTTAATTATTTAGCTTTGATCTTATCCACCTTAACTTATACAATACTTATATCTTAGAATATCTTCAGCTACTTTAATTTAAATTTTTTTATACATTTTTGTTATTTTACCACACCTTTAGGTGGTGAAATGATAACTGCTAGAATTTTTATTGAAAAACTAATTAATATTAAAATGCCTCTGTGACTAATTCTCTTTCATATGCACAAACTTATAGAAACTCTTACTGTAGCAATGAGAAGGAGTATGTTGCCATAGGTTAATCCTTTTTACCCAATTTTGGTAGCCGCAATTATTTTAAAACTCGTTGCGTATACTTGGATATGTTATTAATCGTATATGGTGGAATCTGATTTAGAAGATTTTGAATAGCCAATCTATTAAAAAGCTTCGTTAAAGATTTTCCAATAAGCACACTAAATGAGCTGAATGCCTTTAAGGAGCTATATTCCAATTAGCTCATGGAATAGCCGTGTCCTAGCAATTGAATTCCATAAAATTAATAAGATGTATACTACTACTACCTATAGTTATGCCTGAATTTCAATTTCATTACATCCACCCTTTAAAAAAAAAACGAATAAAACTATTTGGAAAAAAGCTGCGCAGGAACATGTTTTTCTACTGTAAGGAGAAAAAGGAAAAATTAAAATTAGAGCTTGTCCAATCATTATTTGGAGAAGTGTCAAGATCTTTTTATCTTTTTCAATCGGAACTCGAGTAATTTCACTTACCTTTCAACGTTTCAGTTATCAGCCACTACTTAACTACTCTAAAAGGCTTCATGCAGCTCATTTTAACTCTTATCTCTGGCATATTTTACAAATTATAAAAATGCTTTAAAATCGTAAAATATTTTTTTGTTTCTCATTCTTTAAATTATTTTTCATTAAAAAAAGACGACTGAAGTCACCCCTCGCGTGACTCTAATATTAATAGCAGCAGCAGCAAAAAAAAAACAACAGCAGCCGTAATAACAACAACAACAAATCATTCTTATCCATGTAATTTTTTATGACTTTTTTTTTGTAAACAGTGACTCTAATTTTTTTCCTTTCGTTGCATTAATTCTTTATCCTTTAAAGTGCTCATCTGTGCTTTTTACGTATTTTTTTACATGTAAAGTTTATTTTTACTTCTTTCTAAATGACATTTGCTCATTTTTTGCTCCATAAATTATTGTGATTAAATGGTTTTCACTTTCATTTACATACCACAGGATAAGGTTTGGTAAAGAAGAAAGCAAT